>OX637666.1:0-1274575 GCA_951802225.1 Euspilapteryx auroguttella
ATAAAAAATTAACGTGGCCTTAAACTACACGTTTAGCCTAAAATGGCGTGTTGTCAAAAAAGTTGGATTCATAAACGCTCATCAGCACTAAAACGTCGTTATAGTGCCTCCGTAAGTTAAAGTACGTCCGACCCTACTTTAACGCACTAAAACACTGATTTTTGCCAAGATGGCGCCTGCTGATCAGCTGTTTTTGTTGTTTTGTCGCGAGGTCGCGAGGATGTGTCGTGACTCGTGCGTGAATGATGTGAAGTGAATTTTGAAAATGCAAGCGCTGGTAGCTTTAGAAGATTGAAGCGGAAACCAAACCCTCCGTACTTACTCCGCGACTTCGAAAATAATATAATGTACATTGTACGACCTGGATTTCTTTGCGCGATAAAGTTCGAACGCTCTACGATAAACGGACATCATCTTTTTTCGTAAAGGAAGTCTTGCAATTGGACATAAGGGATTGTGTGTGACAAATCACCAGCATTGCAGGTGTTGGGGATATCGTGAAGTATGTATTGTGTTTGGGTATACTTTTTTACATTTTGAATACCTGAATAACACTATTTTAGCAACGCTCATGGCTATAGGATCTTTGTCTTTGATAACCAGAATAAAGATACTTACTCAAGTTAAAGGCCCAATTTAATTATTTGTATTCATCTGAATACTAAAATCTGAATACACAACTTATTTATGATGAGAAAGAAAAACAAATTGATCATAAAATATTTATTTTCAATTTATAAACATTTTCTTAACTATACCTATACCTATTTTATATTGATTTTGTTCCTTTTTTCAGGTCGCTCCGACGAAAGTTTTGCAGTTTTCTGGGCTTGGATGTGATCTGAAACAGTTATATAAATCGTATTGTAAAATAAAGTTTTGTTCGCACGAAAAATATATTTTGTTGTTACTTACCTCTCAGGGATGATTCTCATTAGAGCGGGCCGTGTCCTGTGCCAGGCCAGCGCAGCGCGTAATATCTTTTGCTTTTCCATTTTGCAAACTAGCTCAATGCCCTCAAAATACTAAACGAAGCTTAGCTACTTATGTAAATAAAGTTAAATAATTTTATAAACAATACCTCGGTATGTAATGCCTGAACAAAACAAAAAATCATCAGTCACCTCAGTTGAGTCAATCAATCTTAACAAGTTTTTTTTTTCTCTAGAATTTGGTGTGCCACTGCTTGGGCAAAGGCCCCGAAAATTGACATTTGTTTTTTTGTTGGATGATTGATCGTGGATTGACCTGGTGAATTTTGATGCGACAACCTGAAAATGCAAAAAACTACTATTGGCCTCATGTAGTTATAGCAGGCCTAAATTGCGTTTATGAATAATATATTTTGAAATCAGTATTTTAGCGTTAGCAAACGATTTAACTAAATTGAACGTTAAGGCCATTTTAGGGTTTTTTTATGAATAAGACGGTTAGTCTTAGTAATGAACTTAACACCCACTTCACTAAATAATTATACCTAGTTCATTACGGAGCTATAATAATAAATAATCCATTCTTTAGTGCTCCAGGCGTTCCTGTTTCTTGCTAAGCTACATTGTTCAAGGGTTTCGCGATCAAAACCGACTTTGTGCCTATTAAAATAAAGTCTAAAGTCGAAGGATTTAGCTGGGAGATCTAATAAACTTGATCGCAAAATAGGCGAATGATTTGTGAATTATTAGCGCGCCGGTGGCGCCCACTACTGGAAGTTTATCCACCAGGTGGTACTTGTAATAACATTCTGAATCAATTGTTTACGTATAGTATTTATTGAATTGTATTGAACAGTTCTAAGAATGTCTTCAAGAGTAGCTCTATCACCATTTAATGTAATTATAACTTAGAGGTGCCTGAATGGAATCGATAGACAAGGGCGCCTATTGCAATTAATGTATTGGGTGGGCCAAAGAGAAGTCATCAGATGTTGCATGGCTCTCCAAACAATGTCGGTTGACTTCTTTTGGCACACCCTGTATTTATTAATTTACTAGTCGACCTGGCGAACTTCGTACCGCCTTACCTAATACTATTTTGTGCATGTATTATAATAATATACATATAAAACTTCATCTTAAATCACTCTGCCTTTTAAAAATACCGTATCAAAATCCATTGCAGAGTTTTTAAGATATAAGCATACATAGGTCGCTAAATTTATTATTTAATTAAATTTAATTAAATTTATTTATTTTTTTAGTTGTTTTATACAATGTAATGAAGATGTAAAGAATGTAACGTTGAATATTATTTTAAACATCATAACGCTTTATTGACATAATAAACATAGAAATAAAAACCGAAGTAAAGACGAAAATGTAAAGTAAATTTGTCAATCTTTATTCCAAATGATTCGTTTTGATCAGGTTATTATTTGCATCGTGTAGGTCAACCAACACAATTAAAATTTAAATAATCATAATTTATTGTTGAAAAATTAAATGTTAACGACAAATTTCAAATTAAACCTATTCAAAAAATTTAATTCGACCTATCAATATAGATTAGAAATTATAAACAAACAGAATTAGACTGGCAAAGGCTCTGTAGTCCCTCCTAATTTAATATTCAGTCTGTATTTCTATATCGTCCCGCGAGAGTAATCGTGTCCGGCCGGAGTTAACTCGTCATAATAAACGCATTCTTTTTATATTCATTTCCGTTTCCGTCCTCCACTTAGCTAATTAAAAGCTTTCCGAGAGTTCCCACAATGGAGGCGCTTTTCTGAGCGATGCCGCAGAATCTACTATAATGACAATAAACCAGCTGCAGCTCCAAGGCTAAGTTTTAACAATTTTTCAATTTGTTGTAAGAAACAGAAGTGCATGTTTTTGTAAGACATGCGCAGTATCATATTAATGCAAAACGTTTTATTGCAATCTTCTAGGCAGGGCTACAAATAATGGCCATATGTAAATGTAACATCACATATTATTTTTTTAGTATATTGGTCGCTCTCCATGCCAACTTAAAACGTTTAACTAACCGGCTCTCTCCATCTCTCACTTTCTTTAGTTCTCATTACAAATATTTGAAATTTTCGGGCTATGGCAGCAACGGGTCAAATGATCATATTTTATCTATGACTGCTCCGTGGCTCAGTTGGCAGTGATGTGGACTGAGTAAGCGTGAGCACCCGGGTTCGATTCCCGGGCGCAGGCGGGGGAAATATTGATATGATGAATATCGATGTTTGTTTCCGGTCTGGGTGTGATGTTCGTCTCTGTGTGTGTTTCGGCTACCCTAGATACAGGTTCTTCCTAGTTAGGGGCTCTGAGTGTGATGTGTTATTATTATTATTATACCAATATTATAAAGAGGAAAGATTTGTTTGTTTGTTTGTTACGAATAGGCTCCGGAAATACTGAACCGATTTGAAAAATTATTTCACTGGTAGGAAGCTACATTAACCCCAAGTGTCGTAGGCTATATTAGATTTTCAAAAAAATTAGGGATCCTTACCTAAACTCAAATAATGTAACCCAAGGTGCAATATTTTTTCCGGTGTTTACATATTTTGACAGGTGGTTTGTAATTTTAATTAGCCAAATGCAGTCGCTTCGCTCAGCAGCCCGCGCCGGGCCCGGCTCCCCGCACCCGGGTCGCGAATAAACACACATTTGAGATATTTCCCCCGACGCCGCCGCCGCCGCCGCCGCCGCCGCTCCGCCGCCCCGCTCCTAGGGATGCAAAGATATATCGAAAAACCGTTAAAATCGATATCATCGAATCAAAAATATCGATATTTCTGCCAGAACGATATGATAATATCGAAATTATTTTGGGAAAAATATCGTTATTTTACAAAATTTAACTTTTTTTTAAAGTAACTTATGTAAAATTTATAAAAGACCAGTTGATATTGTTTATAAAAGAAACGTGATTTCATTCAGCACACCTCATACCTTACAATGTATCCCGAGGTTGAATAACGTAGCATCGATATATCGAAAAACCGATATTTTTGATATTTATATCGATATAATTATAAATTACCTAAGGTAAATTAGTTTTACTAAAACACACAACTACTACTACATTATAAAACTATTATATTAATTAAAAAAGGCCACCGCCCAAACTGCCCTGTTCAAAAGCACCCATTACACTAGCAGCATTGCCGCGCTGGATGGCAATAGAGAGCCGCTGCAAAAGGAAGGAACCTGAGCGCCGGTCGCAACCACGATCCACAAGACGACGACCTAACTTGGTTATAAAAGACGCCGCCTCCGAACCCCAAACTCCCGTTGTCTCAAAGGCCACAGGTACAAAAATATAGGCATTCTCTAGTGTGGCATATTTAGAGTGTTTGAGCCTGGCCGCACTCTCCGCGGCGGAAGCAGCTGCCCGAATTGTCGAAGGGAGATGAGTAGCGGCGAAGGTGCTAACACACGTCGCATCCCACAACAAGCAACGGCCCCTTTCCCAGGGCACCAGCGTCAAGCCATCCGGACGTTTACCGTCTGTTCGACTTAGCCCAGGAGGTTCTAGTACGCATGGAATATTGGCTGACACCAGTGCCCTGCGAATGATATCGTTTAATGCGTGATGTCGGGGAAATCTGCCAACGCATCTCTTGCAGCTCAGGCCGTGATAGCCCCTTGTATCGACAACTGACCCACAAAAACAGCGATGCTCTTCGCAAACAGCACAACCCAATCGCAAAGCAGCCGCCACCCTAAGGGAATCATCGTCCAAGAAGGTCCCCAGCTGCGGAGAAGGCAGTGCATGCAACCACGCACCAGATTCTGGTCTAGACGCTTTCAACCTGGCTAAATCCACACCTGAATTCTTCTCTAGCAAAGAGTTGAGGATGTACTTAGCGTAAACGTCATCCCAACTACGCTGACAATGCTGGTATTGGGGATCTGGGTAACTCTGACCGATACAAGCAGCTGACCATCTTAAAAAAGCCTCGTCCACAAAAGGGAGCCGCAATGGATCGCCATTTATTGAAAGAATTTGAGCGACCAATTCTAGCACCCCATGAGACGAAGCCAAGAAAGCGGAGAGCTGCACGTCCTGCACCCGACGCATACCCAATCCTCCATACCTCACCGGCAGAGCAGCTTGTGTCCACTGGTCCTCATCAAGGCTCACATTCAAAATATCCTCCAAGACATTCTTAAACAAAACGTCAAGGGCTAAAACATCGTTTCCAAAACGCCAAACTGGACAGGTTCTTAAAAAATACGTTAACTTTGGCATTGAAAAGCAATGCCGAAGTAATGTCAGTGCCGTGTGAGCAGAAAGTTTTTTCAATTTTTCACGAGCCTGCAAAAGTGATTGCCTTTTTTGTCCAATTACAGAGGGAACCGAATCCGGAAATATGGAAGAGCCCAACAAAGTGAAATTGTACCTGTTCACCAACTTCAAACCCGGAATCTGCTGTTGCATATGACTCAACGGAATAGATGAATCAGACTGTTCGTCACACACAAACAACTCGCACTTGTCATTATTGAGCTCTAATCCAATATCCCTAAAAGCGGCAACCAACTGCTGAATATCACTGGAGACGGAGGCCAAATCACCACCTATAGTTCCGTCGTCTAAATACCAAACATTTAGTTTGCTTTTGAGGCCTACAATAACCCTTTGTATCGCCAGGCTAAAGATAAGCGGACCTAAAGGATCACCCTGCTGTGCCCCTGTCTCAGAAGACAAAAATGTAGAATCATAATACAGCTTACTGGGTGCTGAATAGCACTGGTGCAAAAAGGGATACAAACTCGGAATACGCTCTTTGGCTTCGGTTAAAATGGTATCCCTTTCTACGCTATTGAAGGCATTCTTTACATCCAGTTTTAAGATGACATCAGCAGAGAACTCCTGAGCGAAAGCAAAAGTACGAGTTGCCTGAATAGCGGCTTCACAGCCCCGCGCTGTGCCAAAGCCCAGCTGGTGTGGCCGCAAATAGCCTGATAATTCTGTCCTAACGCTGCGGCAACCAAGCTTCGCCACTAACCGCCTCAAGACACTGCCTACCGCTACTGGCCTAACTCCCCCATCCTTTTTCGATAAAGCACAAAGAGAGGCCCCATATAAAATTGGACATACCTCTCGATTTAGTAAGCCTTTCAGTAAAAAGTTGCAAAGTTTAGTGAGGGATTCCAATAAGCGGCGTCCATTATCTCCAGCAGAAAGTGAGGTCAACTCTTTCAAATGTTCAGGTCTTATGCCATCAAGACCACCAGCGGAGCCATTATAAAAACTACTTAAAGCAGCTTCTACGTCCCCAACTGTGACTGACAAGCAATGGCAGCTCGAGTCCGGCTCCGCGGGCAGCACGGCCTGTCTGGAAGGTGGCGGATGCTTCGAACGCAAAGCCTCCAGTGTCGCAACATTGTTTGGGGCAAGAGACGAGTCAGACATCAAAATCCTAACAGCACCCCTCAAATCTCCATCATAAACCTTACTCTCTATCAACTTCTTTACCGAGCACTGACGATAATGATCCTTATCGTTGTGAATTGAAGTCGATAGTGTGGCCAAAGAAGAAACATTGTCTTTGACTTTTGAAGTTAACGACCGCAACGCACGGTCTCGTAGGCTCATAGATACTGTTGTAGGCAGGTTGTAGGCATGAATAGTAGATTGTGTTTGTAAATATAATATAATTACACTGGTGCTTAGCTGAGTTGACTGACATCGGCGTCGAAAACATTGACTTGCAAAATTTAGTTTAAAAATTCTTGATTTTGTTCACCCAATATAGTATTATAAATCTAGAGAATAATTACATTCATTTATGCACTTCTCTGGGACTCTTCGCTTATAATCCAATCATTTTAGAAATTATAAAATTTCTTTCGAATTTTGTTGTATCACGTCACGTCAACGTCATTTTATCATTCGTCAACGTCATTCAGATTTGATTTAAAAGTAATAATTAAAAAGATATTCAATATTTATTGCTTTTTCCAATAAAATGTAGTAACCGATGTGGGCGACTGACATATGACCCAAAAAATGTCCACGCTTTCAGCGAACCCTGAAACCCTGAAATACTCAAACCATACACTTTCTCATTTTAGGTCTCAGAATATTTTATTGTTTGAAAAACATGAACTTTACACGACAGAATCCATAGGACAAGTGACATAACAAAACAGAAATCAAAAAAATGTCCACGCTTTCAGCGAACCCTGAAACCCTGAAATACTCAAACCATACACACTTTTAATTTTAGGTCTCAGAAAATTTATTGGTTGCAAAACATTAACTTTTCACAACAGAATCCATAGGACAAGTGACATAACAAAACAGAAATCAGTCAAACTAACATCATTTGAAAATACATATTCTTTACTAGCCAGTGGCTGCCCAAAGGAGGCTAAACGCGTTAACATACCGCCCACCAAGGACAATTATTAACAATGTCCTTAACAAAAATTCCGCCCACTATAAGGCAGCAACCAACCCAAATTTAATGGATAAGACTACGCTTCGAAAAAACTATTCGCCTATCCAGAATGTACACCAGTAAAGTAAAACCAAAAATCTATTTACTAGCGTTTCCCAAACTTGAAATTGATTAACATAACACACAAAATGAACTTAAACACAAAAAATAACTCTTAATTCTAACATAAGCTATTAATTGCGTAATACCACAATTTGGAGACTAGGCTCAGTTCAATCCGAATCAGTACCTAGCCTGAAGTGACAAGATATAGTAATATTTCACTGCATCAGTGCAAATAAACTGCCTGTTAGAATCATCCGATTAATGACCAAATACTTAGAACTTCATATCCAAAATGAATGAAATGGATGATACACTAACTAACCAAACTAAAACTCTGCCGTAACCCAACATACATACACTTACTAAAATTACCTAATCCACTGAAGAGTATCCGAGATTGCAGAGCCTTAATGCTATTTCTTCCGTGTCACTACATACATTCAAACAGTTACACTAACAACGAATGTTTCCAAGACTGATTCTCCTCAAAAGCTCATACTATGTGTAACTACAAAACAACAACTTACACAAACAAACAAAACTCTACGGGCAACTAAACAACGAAACTCAAAATACGTAGCTAACACGAAGCTAAACGTAAGCTAACTCATAGCTCCGCTGTCTGCGTAACTGGTTCAGCGGTTATCAAACGCAACTAGCTTTCTTCCTCTTCTTCCAATTACGCAGTCGCAGGTTCCTCTGACCTTTCAGAACAGTCATCCCTCTACTATAGAATACTGTTTTCCCGCAAACAGTGCCGCAAAAACTTGCTCGTTTTTGGCCTGCACGTGGCCTGCTGTTAGCTTTCTTCATCAAAAGCAACCTTTTTTCTGCCTCATACCTTGAGTTGCCATCTCTACTGTTCGGATTCCCACCGCACCATGGAAACTCTACCACAAACCGACAAGCAACGTTGTGCTTAGTGGTTGATTCCAACAACTCCGTAGCATCCGCAAGTTGTGTCACTTCGGTCAAGGTGCCGTCTGACGTTTCTCCAACTTCGCTACCAATAACTGTAGCCAAACTGTCTGAGGCGAAAGTCTCAATATCTACAGTGAATGATGAAGGAGTGGACTGTATTTCAAACTTAACCGTTGAATTCACTGCAAGATTGAGATTGTCGCCTCCTAGACCGCATACCAAACCCTCTACTGGTATCTTCTGTGCCTGCAACAGTTGTGCAGCGTCTTCACTGAACGACGCCTGCGAATCTTAATTCAACAGCGCTCTTAACCTCAACATAGGATAAGCAGCCTGACTGGATTCACCACTAACTGATGCTGTTGCAAGCAGAACTCTGCTAGATAAATCTAGTGCCTCATTTGTGAAATGAGTGGATGTTCCCTCTACTAAATCTGTAGCTCCCTGACAAGCTCTTACCTGTAAACCAAGTTCTACGGTTGTCTTGTGTCTCTCATTATTTGCCGAAGAACTTGTGATGCTTGTAGGGTGAATAGTCAAATGTCCTCTACCACAGTGCGCGCAGCCGGACCGCTCGCTCTGTTTTCCACAATGCTCGCCTCCTAAACAGTTGAAGCACAATCTGTTTAACTTAACAGATTCCTGCTGACCAGAACTAACCTGTTTGGCGAACGACTCGCAATTGTGAATGAGATGAATGCCACAACAAACTGAGCACATAATCGTTTCCGAATGACCGTCATCCCTATCTGTGTCGCTGTGTGTGTCTTCCTTGGTATTGGGTGTCGTGTTGCTGATACCTTTCGTCCTAATATCATTCGCTTCCTCCGGCTCCAGAAAATCATTCACCATGTGAATGTCCGAAGACGGCTCACAGTTCAAGTGCTGCTGCTCAACCACGTTTAACAAACCACAAGAACTGGAGTTGTCAACCATACATGTTGGATACGCAAATGATATTTCCGGCACTGGTGCACTATAAGCTCTCATAGCTTTCATTAGATCTAACCTGTATACTAAATAACTACGCTCTACTTCATCATAAATCCTATTTACAAAATAACTACAATCTACCTTCTGAGTTACTGCTTTTGAAATTATGGAATGATGATTAGTTGCAAACTTACGCCAATTCGCTTCCAAAATCTCAATGCGTGTTTCGATGTATGAAGTATTTAATTCTGATTTGAGCGCATTTTTAAAGTTAGACCGAGCTTTGATGATCCTGTCCCGAATAGCAGCTAGTAGCTTAAGCTCAGTCTCCATATTGCTGACAATATTATCTTACCTATCAGTGAAAGTTTACTTAATATACAAGCTCCGAATCTTACAATTTATCCAGTGCAACACAACACGTTCTATACCCTAGCCATTACAATCTTAAAAAAACACAGCAAAACACGTACAAAATAAATAGGCTCAGTTCAATCCGAATCAGTACCTAGCCTGAAGTGACAAGATATAGTAATATTTCACTGCATCAGTGCAAATAAACTGCCTGTTAGAATCATCCGATTAATGACCAAATACTTAGAACTTCATATCCAAAATGAATGAAATGGATGATACACTAACTAACCAAACTAAAACTCTGCCGTAACCCAACATACATACACTTACTAAAATTACCTAATCCACTGAAGAGTATCCGAGATTGCAGAGCCTTAATGCTATTTCTTCCGTGTCACTACATACATTCAAACAGTTACACTAACAACGAATGTTTCCAAGACTGATTCTCCTCAAAAGCTCATACTATGTGTAACTACAAAACAACAACTTACACAAACAAACAAAACTCTACGGGCAACTAAACAACGAAACTCAAAATACGTAGCTAACACGAAGCTAAACGTAAGCTAACTCATAGCTCCGCTGTCTGCGTAACTGGTTCAGCGGTTATCAAACGCAACTAGCTTTCTTCCTCTTCTTCCAATTACGCAGTCGCAGGTTCCTCTGACCTTTCAGAACAGTCATCCCTCTACTATAGAATACTGTTTTCCCGCAAACAGTGCCGCAAAAACTTGCTCGTTTTTGGCCTGCACGTGGCCTGCTGTTAGCTTTCTTCATCAAAAGCAACCTTTTTTCTGCCTCATACCTTGAGTTGCCATCTCTACTGTTCGGATTCCCACCGAACCATGGAAACTCTACCACAAACCGACAAGCAACGTTGTGCTTAGTGGTTGATTCCAACAACTCCGTAGCATCCGCAAGTTGTGTCACTTCGGTCAAGGTGCCGTCTGACGTTTCTCCAACTTCGCTACCAATAACTGTAGCCAAACTGTCTGAGGCGAAAGTCTCAATATCTACAGTGAATGATGAAGGAGTGGACTGTATTTCAAACTTAACCGTTGAATTCACTGCAAGATTGAGATTGTCGCCTCCTAGACCGCATACCAAACCCTCTACTGGTATCTTCTGTGCCTGCAACAGTTGTGCAGCGTCTTCACTGAACGACGCCTGCGAATCTTAATTCAACAGCGCTCTTAACCTCAACATAGGATAAGCAGCCTGACTGGATTCACCACTAACTGATGCTGTTGCAAGCAGAACTCTGCTAGATAAATCTAGTGCCTCATTTGTGAAATGAGTGGATGTTCCCTCTACTAAATCTGTAGCTCCCTGACAAGCTCTTACCTGTAAACCAAGTTCTACGGTTGTCTTGTGTCTCTCATTATTTGCCGAAGAACTTGTGATGCTTGTAGGGTGAATAGTCAAATGTCCTCTACCACAGTGCGCGCAGCCGGACCGCTCGCTCTGTTTTCCACAATGCTCGCCTCCTAAACAGTTGAAGCACAATCTGTTTAACTTAACAGATTCCTGCTGACCAGAACTAACCTGTTTGGCGAACGACTCGCAATTGTGAATGAGATGAATGCCACAACAAACTGAGCACATAATCGTTTCCGAATGACCGTCATCCCTATCTGTGTCGCTGTGTGTGTCTTCCTTGGTATTGGGTGTCGTGTTGCTGATACCTTTCGTCCTAATATCATTCGCTTCCTCCGGCTCCAGAAAATCATTCACCATGTGAATGTCCGAAGACGGCTCACAGTTCAAGTGCTGCTGCTCAACCACGTTTAACAAACCACAAGAACTGGAGTTGTCAACTGTAGTGTTTGTATCTATTAAATAGATATAGTGGCCTGTCTCATGTACACAAGTGGTAGAGCCACACGTCAGTCATCAGACGGTAGTCTGTGTCTGTGGTAGGCAGTCTGTGGTAGGCTGTTGCTGCGGCTGGACGTGGGTTTACAGACTCGGTGCTACAGTGAGCCATAGCCAAGGCATAAGTGTATGTGCCTTACTTATAAATAATATAACAGTTCTACAAGTGGCGACGAGGAAAAAGGTAAGTACTAAATTTAATTTAATAGCAAAAATGATCATGAGTGAGTGTGTGAATTTTTTTTTAAAAAAAGGCCGATTTTAAGGGTGATTAATAATTCATAAATAAGGCTTTTTGTGTTGTGTTAGCACTTAAAGGATAGTGTTAGTCTAATACTAGAGCTAGAATATTATGGATGAATGCTGTGTTGAAGTAAAACTAAAGAAATTGTGAAAAGTTTTAAATTTTCGCGGCATAGCATATTGTTGTTTTCAAATTTATTCTACGAAAAAATTTCGCGGTTCAGTTGTTTCTAAATGTATCCTTTTGGAAAGGCAAAGGCATCATAGACCGTGCAGCCTAATTTTGATGATCAATGTTGGTTATCATGTCAATCAGTCGATCGTGGACGCCATTTTGGTAGAGTTCTTGCATTATGTAGAGTCTTTTTTGAATGCATGTAGAGTCTATTGTTAATGAATGTAGAGTCAATTATGGAAGAATGTAGAGTCTTTTATGAATGGATGTAGAGTCAAATGGAACTATGTAGAGACTATAAGGGCAGCATGTAGAGTTAATTAAGAAAGTATGTAGAGCCAAATTAAACTACGTAGAGTCTATTAAGGAAGTTATGTAGAGTCATAACGGGCTATGTAGAAAACTTTACAGAGTTTTTTTTATAAAAGAGGAAATTAAATTGAATTGATTGTAGCTTCCATTCGATTGGAGGAAAATTAGTCGTCATTAAATTGATGAGCAGCTTCCATTAAATTGGAGGAAAAATAGTCGTCATTAAATTGATGAGTAGCTTCCATTCAATTGGAGGATAAAAGTCGTCATTAAATTGATGAGTAGCTTCCATTCAATTGGAGGATAAAAGTCGTCATTAAATTGATGAGCAGCTTCCATTAAATTGGAGGAAAAATAGTCGTCATTAAATTGATGAGTAGCTTCCATTCAATTGGAGGATAAAAGTCGTCATTAAATTGATGAGCAGCTTCCATTAAATTGGAGGATAAATGGTCGTCATTAAATTGATGAAAAATATTTCTATTTATTAAATATTTTCAGGACGTCTCAAATAAACGGAAATGGCACATAGTATGCTACCTCCACCTGAGAAGCTAGAATTGGAAGGAGATAGTGCTTCAGTGGGCATTCGATGGGAAAAATGGAAGCGATCGTTGCAGATATATCTCGAAGCAGCTGATATAAAAGAAACATCAAAAAAAAGAGCAACACTTCTCTTATTAGGTGGATCAGGGCTTCAAGATATTTTTTATAACCTACCTGGTTCAAGTGCGGAATCTTCTAAGGATGCTGATCTATTTCAGCTAGCAATTGAAAAACTTGACCGCTACTTTCAACCGAAGCAAAACAAAACATTTGAGAGACACGTTTTCCGATCTATTAAACAGGAACAAGGGGAAACTTTTGAAAAATTTCTAATTAAATTAAGGAACCAAGCAAGCAAGTGCAAATTCGAAAAGCCAGAAGATCACTTAATTGATCAAATAATAGAACGGTGCGTCTCATCAGAATTACGGAAGAAGATTTTATCAATGGGGGAAACAGTAACATTAGACAAGGTCATTACAGAAGCGAATACACTGGAAATAGTAAGCCAACAGTTAGCCAGTTATGAAAACAAGGATAGATCAAATGATGACAGAGTGAATGCTATATCAGGGAAGAATAAGCACAATTCAAGATGGGTAAAAAATGACAAAAGAATTGAAGAAGAAAAAACAAAAATGAAATGTGGCAGGTGTAGCAGTTTTACTCATAGCTCGCAAGATTCAACATGTCCTGCAAAGGAAAAGAAATGTCACGCTTGCGGCAAACAAGGACATTACCAAAGATGTTGTCGCACTAGGGATAATCAAATGAAGAGGAAAATTGAGTCAGGAAGCAGAGACGGTTTTAAGAAAGCGAGGAAGGGAGATGGAGTGAATTCAATGGAAGACGAAGATGTTCAATACATCTTCAATTTAAGTGATGATGCGACAATAGAATGCGAGCTTGGGGGTGTAAAACTAGAGATGTTAATTGATTCCGGGTGCAAACTTAATATAATAACTGACAAAACTTGGGAATATCTTAAAGATAAAAAAGTTCAATGCTTTAAACAGATTAAAGAACCAAACAAGATGTTGATGGCTTATGGTAGTACTGTACCGTTACAGGTTAGGGGCTCCTTTGAAGCAGTTATTAAGATTGGTGAACGAGCTGAACGGAACATTGTTTATGTAATTCAAAATGGAACCAGAAATCTCCTTGGCAAGGATACAGCAATGAGTTTAGGGGTATTAAAGCTAGGGTTAGGGATAAATCATATTTCCAAAGGAAGCAAACCGTTTCCCAGGTTTAAAGACGTTCTCGTTGAAATCCCAATAGATGACTCAGTCAAACCGGTAATGCAACCACACCGAAGAATACCCATACCAATAGAAGAAGAGATACAGGCCAAGATTAAGGAATTACTGGATGCAGACATAATTGAGGAAGTACATGAACCATCAGCATGGGTATCACCAATAGTACCCATACTGAAGGACAATGGAGACGTTCGCTTATGTGTTGATATGAGGCGTGCAAATACAGCGATACTCAAGGAAAATCACCCACTACCTTGCATGGAACATCTGTTACCCAAAATAAATAAGGCAAAGTTTTTTACAAAATTGGACATAAAAAACGCGTTTCATCAGATAGAGCTTCATCCAAATTCAAGACATTTGACAACCTTCATAACGTCAAGTGGTCTCTACCGATATAAGAGATTGATGTTTGGTGTGACTTGTGCGCCGGAGTTATTTCAAAAAATTTTAGAAAAAATATTGATTAGGTGTGATGGAGTTATAAACTTTATTGATGACATCTTGATCTGCGGTAGTGATGAAGAAGAACATGATCGCAGATTGGACAGTGTGCTTAAAGCACTCAAAGAAAGTAATGTTCTGTTAAATGACAGCAAATGTATATACAAGGTACAGAAAGTAAATTTTCTTGGACACGAATTAACACCAAATGGAGTTAAACCCTTACCCAAATACATAAATAGTATCGCAAACTTCAGAGAACCAAGAACAATCGAAGAACTTCAAAGTTTCCTTGGGTTAGTCAACTACATAAATAAATGGATTCCAAATTGTGCAACCATGACCGAACCGTTGAAGGAGTTACTAAGATTTAGGTTGGGTAAAAAGGCGACTATCGACAAACACTGGACTAGTAAACAAGAGGTAGCATTTAAAAGATTGAAAGAGACATTGACTGATATAGAGAGCTTGGGTTATTACGATGTGAAAGATAAAACGCAGGTGATTGCTGATGCGAGCCCTGTTGGGTTAGGAGCTGTATTGGTTCAAATTGATCAGAAGGGGCCAAGAATTATAGCTTACGGGAACCGAACTCTGACAAACTGTGAGCGCAAATATAGCCAGACCGAAAAAGAAGCTCTTGCACTGGTTTGGGCAATAGAGCACTTCAACACATTCCTTTTCGGGAAAGAGTTTGATCTAATCACTGATCACAAACCATTAGAATTCATATTTGGAACAAAGTCAAAGCCTTGTGCTCGCGTCGAACGGTGGGTTTTACGGTTACAAGCTTACCGGTACAATATCAAATACAAGCCAGGAAACACAAATATAGCAGACCCACTGTCGAGGTTATGCAATCAAACTAGTAAAATAAGTGACAGTTCAGACGTAGTTCATCACATATTACAAATGGCAAAACTTTGCGCAATATCATTAAAGGATATAATCGATTACTCAGAGAAAGATCATGATATTATTAATGTCAGAAAAGGCATTTACAATGGGCACTGGGATGAGTCAGTGAAAAAGTATAAAATCTTTGAGAACGAGCTTTGTTTTTATGAGAATGTTCTACTAAGAGGGAATAGGATTGTAATTCCTGAAAAACTTAAAAAGCAAGTTTTAGAGGCAGCCCATGAGGGACATCCGGGAATAGTAGCAATGAAGGGAAGACTTAGAGCTAAGGTCTGGTGGCCAAGAATAGACAAAGATGTTGAAACTTTGGTTAAGAGCTGCAAGGGGTGTACTCTTGTTTCACTGCCAAATCCACCAACTGCAATGAAACGTCGAGATCTGCCTGCGGAACCTTGGTTAGATTTAGCGATTGATCTTTTAGGACCTTTACCAAGCCATGATTATCTACTGGTAGTGGTAGATTACTATAGTCGTTACAAAGAAATAAAAATCACGAAAACCATAACCAGCACACAGATGATAAAAATATTAAAGGAGATTTTTAGCCGGCTTGGATACCCAATATCGATTACTGCTGATAATGGACGACAATTTGTGAGCGAAGAGTTTAAAGAGTTTTGTAAAGAATGTGGAATTACTCTTTATAGTAGCGTTCCGTATTGGCCCCAGATGAATGGGGAAGTCGAGCGCCAGAACCGAGACATTCTTAAGCGCCTGAAAATAAGTCAGACTGAGAAAAAGGACATGAAGGAGGCATTATATGAATATCTTATGATGTATAACTCTACCCCACACTCGGTTACAGGGAAATCGCCGTCTGAACTTTTTTTCAAGCGGCAAAACAGGGATAAGATTCCTATGATAAGTGGCATGAATAGCAAACAAGATGATTTGGAGATAAGAGACCATGATAGGATTCAGAAAGAGAAAGGAAGAATATGGTGACCGGAAGAGAAGGGCAGAAGAATCAGAGATAGTCGAAGGAGATAAAGTATATGTAAAGGAGATGGAGAAAGCTAATAAGCTGACCAGCAACTTTAACCCTACTCCACATGTAGTAGAGAAGACTGTAGGAGGAGATACAATAGTAAGAAATGAGGAAACAGGTCAAGAGCTACGGAGGAACGTGGTGCATTTAAAGAAAGTAGAAGGCCAATGGCAATCCGTTAGTGACAAGTTAGAAAAAGATGACTAGACAACGTATTAATTTAATAAATTTCAGAAGTCTTGTTACCGTTGATTTTAATTTGTTAGATATGGTTAAACATTAATAAATAAATAATATTGTTAAGGAAGGGATGTAGTGTTTGTATCTATTAAATAGATATAGTGGCCTGTCTCATGTACACAAGTGGTAGAGCCACACGTCAGTCATCAGACGGTAGTCTGTGTCTGTGGTAGGCAGTCTGTGGTAGGCTGTTGCTGCGGCTGGACGTGGGTTTACAGACTCGGTGCTACAGTGAGCCATAGCCAAGGCATAAGTGTATGTGCCTTACTTATAAATAATATAACAGTTCTACATCAACCATACATGTTGGATACGCAAATGATATTTCCGGCACTGGTGCACTATAAGCTCTCATAGCTTTCATTAGATCTAACCTGTATACTAAATAACTACGCTCTACTTCATCATAAATCCTATTTACAAAATAACTACAATCTACCTTCTGAGTTACTGCTTTTGAAATTATGGAATGATGATTAGTTGCAAACTTACGCCAATTCGCTTCCAAAATCTCAATGCGTGTTTCGATGTATGAAGTATTTAATTCTGATTTGAGCGCATTTTTAAAGTTAGACCGAGCTTTGATGATCCTGTCCCGAATAGCAGCTAGTAGCTTAAGCTCAGTCTCCATATTGCTGACAATATTATCTTACCTATCAGTGAAAGTTTACTTAATATACAAGCTCCGAATCTTACAATTTATCCAGTGCAACACAACACGTTCTATACCCTAGCCATTACAATCTTAAAAAAACACAGCAAAACACGTACAAAATAAATCGCTACAAAATATTGGACAGTGTAAACAAACCTTTATAAAACATAACAAATATACAAAACACACAAATATATTCAAAACCGTAGACCGTTTCACAAGCTGTACGCTACTCTACATCCTTTGAAACTCCACCGATGATGAATTGAATGAGCGGCTTCTTGACATTTCATATGATGATAATAACCAGTCGATGCGTCTTAACAGATAGACCGCCCACCGAGCCTGGCGATTATTGCAATGAGCTGGACACTCTGCAGCAGCTCCACTCACTTGCATTCTCCAAAACTCATATGAAAGTCACACATACCAGATCATTGACTTTGACTTGCCATGGCTATGGTTCCAGCCTATAGGTACCTCTCTCATAGGTATCTATCTATCCGGCTCCGATAGGACCATAAGTTACAATAAGGTTATTCAAGAATACATAGATAATGGGTATTTGTATGAAATTCCTGAATCGCGGCTTACAGAAGAAGGTTACTACATACCACATCATGCTGTTTTCCGCTCGGATAAGCCTATGCCACGCATTGTCTTGGATGCCAGCGCAAAGACCAAGTCAGGTCTCTCGTTAAATGATGTGTTGCACACTGGACCGAATTTGCAAGCTGACTTGTTTTTGTTGTTACTCAACTTTCGGTTGTTTCCTATAGCAATAACAGCCGATATCAAGCAGATGTACTTAAGGATCGGGTTAAAGGACGAGTATCATAAATATGTGCGCATCTTGTTTCGTTTTAATGATGAAGAACGTGTTCGAACATTCCAGTTTAGCAGTGTTCCGTTTGGTTTAAAGGCTAGCCCTTTTCTGGCAATGCGTACTGTTCGTCAGTTGGCAGATGATTATAGAGAACGTTTTCCCGAGGCGGCGAGGGTTGCCGAGACGCAGTTATACATGGATGATTTGGTGCATTCCGTTTCTGAAGGCGAGTTAGCTTGCAATCTTGCTAAAGAAATGATAGATTTGTTCAAGCTCGGATCTATGGATTTAGTTAAATGGTCTAGCAATTCAAGTGACCTAATGAGCACTCTTCCAGAGACTCATAAGACTGCCGTTGACTTTTCGGGTGAAAATGAAGTAAATTTAAAGATACTTGGGTTGTCATGGTCACCGTGTAAGGACATGTTATTCTTTAAGACAACTCCAA
This sequence comes from Euspilapteryx auroguttella, assembly GCA_951802225.1. Taxonomy (NCBI): domain Eukaryota; kingdom Metazoa; phylum Arthropoda; class Insecta; order Lepidoptera; family Gracillariidae; genus Euspilapteryx; species Euspilapteryx auroguttella. Next base: position 18,615 of record OX637666.1, read on the forward strand.
CAAGTGAAAAATGTACTAAGAGGACAATTTTGTCTGTTATTGCTCGTTTATTTGACGTATTAGGGTTAGTTGCACCCGTTATACTATACGCAAAACTTCTGATTAAGGAGCTTTGGTTATGTCAGATTGGTTGGGATGACATACCCCCGGAAAACATTATAAGATGTTTCAGGACCTTGATGCAAGAAATGCCCATGCTGTCTGCTTTGCAGATTACGCGACATATTGGCGTGTCGAATGAAAGCAAGGTGAACTTAGTTGCCTTTTGTGACGCCAGTCTCAAGGGTTATGGCTGTGTGGTCTTTGTACATGTCACAGATCCAGCAGGAGCCATTTGTGTGAGGATTTTATGTGCAAAATCGAAAGTAGCTCCTACTAAGATAGCAACACTAGCCAGGTTAGAACTGTGTGCTGCTTTGCTGATGTCAAGTTTGGTGAAGACAATAACAGAGTCATATTCTTCACGCATAAACATCGCGAGTGTATACGCCTTTACGGACTCGATGATAGCTCTCGCATGGATTAAGTCCTCACCACATAGGTGGTCGATTTTTGTCAGCAATCGTATTGCACAATGTCAAGAGAAACTAAATCCGCAACATTTTTATCATGTATCCGGGACTGAAAATCCGAGTGATTGTTTATCGCGTGGGACATTGCCGTCGCAGTTGTTAGTGCATGATCTTTGGTGGAATGGCCCGACTTGGTTGCAGCGCCCTCTAGAAGAATGGCCGTTATTAACTCCGGAATTACCTAAGTGCGAGAAATTACCAGAAGTTAAGAGTTCAACTTTTGCAGTAGCTACTGAAAATAACTCAAGGTCGGTTCTTTATGAATTAATCACGAGAATGTCTTCTTGGGAGAAACTGTTAAAGGTGGTTGTATTCATATACAGATTCTTAAGGAAATTGCCTTCGACTCAAGGTGTCGCAAATGTATACTTTGCTGAAAAGAGGATTATTAAGTGTGTTCAGCAGGTGCATTTTTCTGAAGAAGTTAAAAAACTCGCTGAAAATAAACTTCCATCTAAGAAGCTTAGAGCTTTGAACGTCTTTATTGATGAGGATGGATTGTTAAGAGTTGGCGGGCGGCTTTCGAAGTCACTGCTGCCCTTTGAAGCAAAATACCCGTTGCTACTTCCGAAGCATGACTTAGTGTCGAATCTTATTATCAGACATTACCATTACATGAATTGCCATGCAGGCGCACATTTACTTCTATCGATTCTTAGACAACGATTCTGGATATTAGACGCCAGGACTACTGTGCGAGCTGAAGTACGGAAATGTAATGCATGTTTTCGAGTACGGCCATCTCCCGCCGCACCAAAGATGGCAGATTTGCCATCTTTTCGAGTGACAGAAGCAAAAGCCTTTGTTCATACAGGAGTGGACTATGCAGGTCCAATCAAGGTAACGCTTGCTCGTAGACGAGGGCAGCGATCACAAAAGGCCTATATTTGTTTGTTTATATGCCTTGTGACTAAAGCAATTCACATTGAACTTGTATCTGATTTGACATCAGATGCCTTTTTAGCAGCCTTTAAGAGGTTTATAGCAAGAAGAGGCCCAGTCTCGGTCTTGTACTCAGACAATGGGACTAATTTTATTGGTGCTAAAGCTCAGCTAGATGAATTGTACACTTTGCTAATGAGCAAAGCTTTTGGAGACGATTTAGGTCGTGAGTTATTAAATCGCCGAATTGAATGGAAAATGATTCCACCGCGTGCTCCGCATTTTGGTTCGATGTGGGAATCCAATATTGGAAGCATGAAGACGCATCTGTATAGGGTTATAGGAGACCAGCTTCTTACTTATGAAGAACTAATGACGGTTCTTGTTCAAATAGAATGTGTGCTTAATTCTCGCCCTTTAGGATTGCTTTCTGCAGATCCTCATCCTGAATTGTTAACGCCTGCACATTTCTTGATGTCAACGCCGTTGCAATGCTTGCCAGCCGAAGATGTGTCTGATGAACGTAGAAATTTGTCGCAAAGGAAGAGACTTTTGGACTCTCTCGTGCAGTCATATTGGAAAAAGTGGCGATTAGAGTATCTGCACACGCTGCAGATCCGTCAAAAGTGGTGTACTCAAGGTCGTTCAGTGCTATTGGGAACGGTTGTTTTAGTTGACCAAGAGAACACTCCTCCCTTGAAATGGCCTTTAGGAGTGATAACAAAGGTCTACCCGGGCTCCGACGGCACGGTGCGGGTGGTGGAAGTAAAAACACGGGATGGTTTTTATAAACGTCCGGTAGTTAAGGTATCATCATTTCAGCCGTAAGACGTCCACTGCTGGACATAGGCCTCCCTCAAGGCTCTCCATCTGTACCGATCGCAGGTGGCCTGCATCCAGCGTGGACCCGCAGCCTTGCGCAGATCATCCGTCCATCTGGTCGGTGGACGTCCTCCGCTGCGCTTGCCGATCCGTGGTCTCCACTCGAGAACTTTTCGGCCCCAGCGGCCATCTGTTCTGCGGGCTATATGACCTGCCCATTGCCACTTCAACGAGCTTATCCGCTTGGCTATGTCGCTAGTTAAGGTATACCCGTTACCAACTCAATAATATTCACTTGCATGCTTTGTAGGCATCCATTATATATATATATTTTGTTATCATGTTTAATTAATTTTAGTTCTTCTTTATTTTTTGGAAGTTTGATTAACTTCCAAGGTCGGGGAGCATGGCGACGCGGTAGACTTTCCTTATATCCGATGAGGACGCAGACAGGCTAGTAGTTTCACCAGCAATGGGATGCCTGCAAGGAGGTCGCGGTGTCGGGCGAATATTAGCCGTGTTTGGCTCCATAGATAAACATTTTATCTATTGTCGACTATGACATGCTGTCATACAATATAAAAATAACAATTTTCTTCTTCGCATTGTGAAGTTCACATAATTTACCGATGTTGCTCTGGATCTTGGAAAGTGCTTGTGCCCAATAAAGACCAGACCCATACACCCGGGTGTGAACGCCGCGACAGGATTTCAAGGTTGGTGGAACCAATTTTCCTTCCTCGTAGTCATCGGATGTAGGAATTACTACGGCTTGTTGCCTGTTACCTCGACCTGTCCTGTTTTGCCATCATCTTTTCTTATGGTGGCCCATTTACGCGCCACCATAATTTTTATCGATATCAAAATTAAAAATATTATCGAATGCCGATAATTGCATCACCTTTTTTTTAACGCGGGGAAACTCCTAACGAGTATCCTGCAGCCCCGGCGGGCGCCGCAGGGTTATGTTGGGTTCGCTTCGCACCCACTAAAAACCCCGCCGGTGTCCAATAATTGCATCACCTCTATAAAAATATCGATATTAGAACCATTGACATCCCTATCCGCTCCGCTACATGCAGCTAGTGGCGAGGACTGCATCGGTTGGACTTTCAATAATTGTTGCACTGTGACTGTCAACACAAGGTGCAATTAATATATTAATGAACTTTTCCTGACATAACAACGTTTACGTTTGTCAATGCTCCTACGTCGCCTTTGTTTCTGATATAATAATACATATTTATATCGTGAACGATTAATTAAGAAACAATATAATATTCTGCTGCTTTCAATCGTTAGCAAACTTTTGGATCAATGTATTCAATTTATACTTATTCATAAGAGTCACCGACATAGCCCAACTAATTTACGAAACTTAAGTGGCAATGGGAAAGGCACATAGGTCGAAGCACAGATGGTCGCTAAAGCTGAAAAGTTCTCAAGCACCGGAAGACGCAGAGTAGGCAGACCTCACAAAACGTGGTGTAGACCGCGGTCGTCAATATTTCTGTAAGTATTTTGTATTTTATTTCTGAATACATTCATTAATTCACAATAAATTAATTACTAAAGCTCGAAATAAAGGCCACAAGTATTTAATTCATTCATATTGACATACGCTTCCCATTAGCGATATTTGCTTTCGATTACCGTCGGAACTGAGCTAACACAAAACGTCAACTAGGTATTACAGTACTCCCAAAGTGATAATGCGCATAGAAATCTTCGTCACTGTTCTGCAACGGTCGTATACCCAAGCGTCAGAAGACGATATGATAAAAGAGTGGTTAACACAGCCAGTTTACAGCGATGCTAGCACAATTCTCGAAGGAAAATTTTGTAGGTATATCTTCTAAACTAATTAAAATATCAAAAATGTGGCACAGTATGACACTAGATAATCTTGTTTAGTATTTTTTGAGCACAGTTAAGTAGTCCTAAGTAAGTCCTAAAAAGAACAAAATAATCCACAGATTATTGCCAAAACTTTTAGCAACATTTTGTAGCTTTCTTTGATCTCCAACCTAAAAGCTAAACAGAAGTGAACTAAAAATACTAGGCTACATAATTTAGTGTCATACTGTGCCACATTTTTGATATTTGCCTTAGTTTTGAAGATATTAATTTTTTTCGCGAATGACGCTAGCATCGCTGTATACTGGCTTAAGTGCATTTTCTTCGTGAATTATTTTTATTCGGGTTTTGCCGGGAACACGACAATTAACTAAGATCTGCTGTATGCGCATTATTAATTTGGTAGTACTGTACATAATAGCCTATACTATAGACTACAGAGACAAAGATAAAACCTTTGAACTATGCGTGCTTCATTCAAACGGTCTTTAGGGAAAACCGCAGGGTTGTTTGTGTGTGTTTACTGTTTATGTATTGATAATATTGAAAACACATATTATTTGACCGGGAAATAGGCGACCATTTACATGATTGACTTCTGATCAGTCCAGGGGCCGTATTCTCTTATTTTGACAGCCAATAAAGTGCCTAGCGCAAGTCACAAATCCATCCATACTTATAAATGCGAAAGTAACTCTGTCTGTCTATCTATCTGTCTGTGTATCTATTTGGTATATGTATAGTTTAGAGCCTGAGAAAGGACATATGCTTATTTTTATTCCAAAATTCTCGAAGGAAATTTTAGAATTTGATGATTCAAGGAAAATTGCGCTGGCGAAGCCGCGGGGCGCCCGCTAGTTGTTAAATATTTTTGTATTTGAGGATAATAAACTGCATACTTATTCATACATTCATTCATTCATTCATTCAACATAGTAATAAGTTAGGCGGTACGAAGTTCGCCGGGTCGACTAGTTTTAAAATAATAGAATACGACCCCTGATCAGTCCAGTTCGAAACGATTGACGTAATAGTTAGCAAAGTAGTTCAGAGTCGCGCCGCCGCGACTGAAGCTGTGCTGTAGTTGGGGAAAGTTTGATAGTAGAGGAGCCTTCTGAATATTTATATCAATAAATCTTCAAATACGTGTTGGAAAGCCCTGTAGGTCCGGGCGTGAGAATAGGTCTACGGTATGCCCTGTCTGTCGTAAGAGGCGATTAAAAGGGGCATTTGAGGTAATGGGTGTGAAGGGCGGGGGCCCGACACACTCATCAAACGGCCCCAAGATGGGCGGCGGCACAACTTGTGGCACTGTGCCGCCGCAGCTCCAAAGGCGAGCCGGGGAGGGAACAACATGCCCTCCCCGAGCACGAAGCTGATAGCAGCTGAGCGTGGGAAGAACTTCGGACGCTATAATGCGTGGTTCCCGGGGTTCTTCCCAAAAGCGCCAAGACGGCCGCCGGGGGGTTTTAGTGGGTGCGAGCCCCACATACCCATAACGCTCGGGGATGCGACAGGCATTTCCCTCCGTTGTAAAAAAAAATCGTATTGGAGGCTTTAAAAAATTTTTACATTGTAGAGACTCTTAGTTTGGTACACAAAGATTCTGCTTAGTTTATAATTATTGTGTCCGTTTAATTTATTTTTAAATTTAGAATATTAGCTTTTTTCGCTGATATTTTATTTAGCCTATTTGTTAAAGTGCAAAATAAATATATTCATATTCTATGAGTTTTCTATTCTTATTTTATTTGCATTCATTCTTGTTTTAATCTAATTATTTTTTAAATTAAGCTTTCCATTACACCGTTTATTTTGTAATTTTCCTTATCTTACAAGCAAACTATCTCTATAATAGAACTAAAGTAGTTCGAGCTTTAAACATTTTTTATATTTCGTATTGTCAACTCAGCTTCTCGCCCACCAGACTGGAGCTCCGCTCGGAGCGCGCGACGCTTCGTAACTAAGCAGATAAGCAATGATAGCGGCATATTGTGCAGCATGATGTGCAGTGCAGGACACGTGCCACACGCCCGGTACAAGGTGTATTTAATAAGCAAGATAGAGGGAAAGATACGTGCACCGCGCAGCATGCCCCGGTTACATCGCGTATTTAATAAGTAATACAGAGGGAAAAATATGGTGTACAAATTAAGACGATATACGCGAAATAAATCAAACGACCGAGGATCAAAGGTTGTCCTTTTCCCTCAAACATACTGAGGGAAAAGGACAGTCATATGTCAGTCACCCACATCGCCCAAGTAGCAACCGATAGATTTAACTGAGTATTGAAGATTTCTTGAAGGCAACATGGCTAATTCCAGCTATTGCCTTGGCCAAAACTATTATGTCCCTCAAGATATCCCTAAGACTTGCTTGGAGGGTCAGTTAAGAAAAAGTGGGCACGGTATTTAGGAGAATACGAAGGGGGAGTTAATACTACTGCTAAATCATACTTTAACCTTACATAAGCAATTGGGATTTAATAGGGTTTTCCAGATTCCTTAACTAAGGTTTCGCGATATCTTGAAGTTTAAGTAAAGGCAGCAAAATAGATTTAAATGCAAAATTAAAACTGTTTTATAATCTATTTCACTAATGCAATTTTTGCTAAGCGAAGAAAAATTTAAAACGTTTTCAATTTAAGTAATCATAATAAAGAAAATATGGTGAACATTTTATGCTACAACGCAAGAACTTTACTTAGTGGTAAGAATTTGTAAACTATAAGTAAATATGACAATTAGAAATCCGTTTTATTTCGTCGTAAGCAATAAAAATCTTAAACGCATGATCATTTATCGTGTAAAATCGATAGAAAGAGCCATAAAACAAACGGGCTCTCGAAATAGCTTGAAATAACAATAAAATAAAGAATAATTGTATATGGAATAAAAATAAAGTTATCATTTATGTCATTAATATTACCTTTTCTCATCACATTATCACTTATTTCTTCAGTTAAAACTATTACACTAGTCACATTTAACTGAAATCCACACTTTTTTCACGATATCACTTCGATTTTATTTTGTTGTTCTGTTTTCTAAAGTTCAAAATGGCGTATAATCTTGTTTTACTTGACGAAATCTGAATTTAGAAAAGAAAGGATTCAAAAGGGTAGTTGAGTATCAATTAAATCAAAGATTAATAAGTTCGATTTGAAATAATGCTATTTTAGAAATGTTTTACTCAAAAACGATTTCCTCAAATCTCACTTAATACTTAATCGTTTTACTAAATCAAACGTAAGTAACATTTAAATCTCACAGTATTAAGTGATCCTTTAGTTTGATTAAGTAAATCCTCAACGATTTAAGTGATACTTCCGATTGATTTCATGAATACTATTCTGATTTATTTGATCCTTTACTTTGATTTCTTAAATCAAGATTTCTTATCGCCGCCTCCGTGCTTGAATGTTCAACTTCCATTTGTTTACTGTTCAGGAGAAGGTTTTTTTTACTTATTATCAAACGAGATGTTTAGTTTCAGGAATGATAAATGCATATTTATAGTTTTTAGTCTAATATATGAAATTGCCAATAAATTTGTTTACGATGCTGTGATTTTACGTATTTTATCATACTTTTAAAATGGAGGTTGGAGGTTGAACAAAACTGCGAATAAAAATGTTCGTTCATGGAAATACAACACTCCTGCCATGGAGATAGCACAGTGTTCCTTAAAATTGTTGCGTGCTTGTTTGTCCAACCTCCTAATACCATATACAGGATGATTAAATTACTTCGTAAAAAAATTTGTTTTTAGATGATAAAAGGTATAAGAAATTAAAATCAAGAAAAAAAAAAATAATAATAATTTAGACTCAAGTAATAATAACATAAACATAACGAAATGATAAAATATACCTACTTAATTATTGTTAAAAATTTGGTTGTTGTGTTGAACCATTGTGAAAGACAGACAAAAGGACTATCAAACAGAATTAACATAATAATGTACTTAATTCTCAACCGTTTTATTACAAAGTGAATTTATTAACATCCTGTATCAGTACGTTTAAGTTTCTATTCGGAAATGAACATTATTAAAAAGTACTTATTGCTCGAAAGTCGCCAAAGTACGCCTTTTGCTTGTTTTGAAATTGGTACTCGCCATCCTGCTGCAGCTTTTAACGTTACTCGCAGTTAGTTTTCTTAGTTTTGAACACAATAAAACTAATTTATTAGGTTTTTGCAAGCAAACTAAAGGAGCAACCAAGTTCATCACAGAAAAAACAAAATGGCCGGGTAGCGTGACGTACTGTGCTGTTATTGGTCGGCCGGCTGGAGTTTGAACACTCAAGCACGCAACAAATATTTCGATGCGGGACTTTGGGTAATGCTGTGGAGGTTGGCTAAACAAGCACGGAATTTTTGTTACGATGATGTGGGCTTCAAAATTTAAAACGTGAAATTTATTGTATTTTTTCTAGGAAAAGCCTTTTTTTACTTGACCTTCTGGACCTAAATTACATCGTTAACAATCCTGCATCAAAAAGTCATTTTCGACCAAAATGGAGTTTGAACACTTAAGCACGGAGCCGACGTTATCTCACAGTATTAAGTGATCCTTTAGTTTGATTAAGTAAATCCTCAACGATTTAAGTGATACTTCCAATTGATTTCATGAATACTATTCTGATTTATTTGATCCTTTACTTTGATTTCTTAAATCAAGATTTCTTTGTTTTGCAACAGAGTTAGTTTTTCTAATACCAAGTGTAAGTGTTGAAAGTGATAGACGTATGCAATATTATTAGACACATAAATTAGATGTTTATGTACAATTGTGTTTATCAGAATGCATTACAAGGTTGTTCAAACGAATTAATATGATCTATGTTTGTGGCTGGCATGTTGGCGATTCGGGTAGGAAGTGACGTGACTTGGCTATGTCTATATGGCAGAATTTAAAAGGATAAATTCGAATTCAAGCTTTTGTAAGTATTCATCACTTCCGCTTATAGTTCCTTTCGCAAAATGACTTTTTTTTATAGTGTCCCTTTTGTACATGTAAACTTGAGCTAGTGAAGAAATGGTCATTTTTCGAACGGGTCATTTTGCGAAAAGCACATTTTGCGAAAAGGACGTTTTGAGAATTTTTTAAAAGCGTTATGATTTTCAAAGAAAGTTATTATGTTTTTTTTTGGTGTTTTAGCAATAAAGTGCATTTAAACAACAGCAGACCTTGCATATAAATTCAAGTGTGTGTGGCAAGTATCAGACCATTCTGCTCACACTTGTGGCAAAACAAAAACTGTTGTAATAATTTAATTCACTGCCTTTTGCTGCTTTTTAAGAACCACAAAAGTACATACCATAAGAAAATCAGCAATGATTTTCTATGCTGTCATATCATCGAGTTATCATATTTTGTTTAGCTAAGAAAGCTGTGTTAGAGCTAGTTCGGAAAATATATATAAACTACCTGCATTGGCAACCTAATACTTTTAACTTATTTAAGTGTATCAAATACTTATTCATAGACTAATCATACAAAATGTATTATGCTAAACAAGTCCGTGACCGTAACTACCTACCTACTTTGCATCGATTAAGAGTGAGAGGCCCTACAATTTAGACCCATAATGCACCGTTCGCAAATATTTCTTCGAAACTGTCTACAAAAAATAAAAGCAAAAGGGACATTACGACAAAGGTTTTTTCGATGTGGTACATTTTGAGAAAGGGTCATTTTGGGAAAATACAATTTTAGAAAGGGACATTATGTAAAAGGAAAATTATGGGAAAGGGACATTTCTGTGTTAAAGGTTATTTTTTTAATTTTTCAACGTCTTTGCTAATTTAATTTTTCTCCATCTTGTACAAACCGTCCCTCTAAATCAATTATTACTTATAAAATAATAATTAATACAAAATTTATTTGTGTTTTGCCTAGCAAAAACTGATTTTAGGACAAACGTCTTAATATGGCTTTTAGTTTGGATAGCAAATCTTTTTTGCATTAGTGCGACTGTATAAGTCGAACAACTATCCCTTAATGATTTAATTCAGTTTACAAATAATGAGAGTTGAGTGAAAAGAGAGTTTTATGGTTTATCTGAAACCTTAATTAATACTGAATAGGTTTAAGATGATTTAACTACGATTTGTATAATCTTTATTTTCTCAAAAAGCGGTATTGGAATACTATATAGCCTTTAAGAAATATGTGACTATATGAAAACGTTTTTTATTTAGTTAAATCACAATACAGGCACTGTTAAGATATATGCGATTTAAACAAAATTCTTCAGTGCTACTTGGGCGGTTACTACTTTTTATTCGAAAAAGTAATAAATATTAAATATCTTTTAATTATAACTTTTAAATCAAATTCAAATTACCAAAATTTAATTTACTTTATTATCATTATTCCTATGTAGTTAGTAATTTCGAAGAACTTGCTATTTCCGTTTTTTGGAATGGTTATCTTTGACGAAATAATGTATCGAGGTTTTTTGATTCCACAAGTGTTTAAAAATTATAAAAAAAAACTTTGTTATATTTAAAAAAACGTTATGTTAAAATTCCAGATCTTTACCGCTTATAGATTAAGAGAATTACTCGATTTAAACAACCTTAAAAACTCATATAGCGTCTTAATGCGCATCGGCGTTTGCCGAACCCACTGGCGTCATTGGTCGCCATCCATCAAGAATCGTTTTTTAATTGAATAAAAACCTAGCTATCGACTTTATTAGTAACTGTGAAACAAAGACATTAGTTTTGTGCGACATTGCTCTACGAAATAGAAAATAGACAATGTCTCTTTCAAAAGGCTGATGTTCATTCTTTTCGGCTCCGCACTGTTTTTTTTTACCTTCATCATCATCATCATCATCAGCCTGTAAGAGCCCACTGCTGGACATAGGCCTCTTCTCTCGCACGCCATGCATCACATTTTACCTTATTAAAAAGCAATCAAATCTAAAATACCTTCAGCTTTATAAAGGCTTTATCAAACAGACGGCGCTAGAGCGTCTCGCTAGAGCGCTAGTCTTATCTGGCGCTGAAACGTAAGTAAAAGTTTTTTTTATTTTTTTTGGTTTTTCCCGCGCAGATCAATATATATAAAACTCTTCCGTTACTGACTGACTGACTGACTGACTGACTGACTGACTGACAGACAACGCAGAGCCGAAACTACTGGGCGTAGTGGGCTGAAATTTCGCATGTAGGTTCCTTAGGGAGCAAACCAATTCTGCAGTCTCGGTGACAGAGCGTCCTAGCGTCGCGCTAGAACGCTCGCCCTGTGTGTGTCACAGGGTAATATTGTCACAGTACATTACTAGACGCTACAGCGCCGCGCCGCCGTCTGTTTGTCATACGCTTTACTATTTAATTTTATTACTAGCCTAATATTGATACTATTTTCCCAGGTTTTTCTCGCATATCTTTCCTTTACAGAAAACAAGGTAAATTCCATATATATCTTGAAAAACTGCATTCCCAGCGGGCGCCATCTTGATTGACAGCCACCTGACTGAAGTGATTGACAGTCCACAGCGCCTCACCGCAGAAACAATTTCGCGAGACATGTGAATATCGAGTGGAAGAGGCCGAGCGCGGCGCGAAAGTAGAAAACAGTGTTTTGGTTGTGCATACGTTTGTTATATAGGGGGACTGTATTAAAACGATTTATCCGGTTTTTTTTTTACCATAAATAGTCCCATGTGGTGGTGGCAGTGGCGCAACTACCAATTAAGGGAAGACCTGGGGCTGTGACCGGGGCCCTCAATCTCAGGGGGCCCCTCAGGCCGTCATCTATGTGAAAGGCCTTTGTACAGCAGTAAACGTCTTTTGGCTGATAATAAAATGAAATTATCAATCAATGCAAAGTTGTAACAAAAACAAGAAAAATTCTCCTTTCTTTAGCAACTTTTTCCCATTCCTCACTAATTCACGTTAACCAACAAGCGGCCCTCGAGGCCCGAGGGTTCTGAGTCGTGTCTAATAAGACGCGTGTTGATCGTCAGTCTGTCTGTTTGCCGTGTCGCCGTCACCTGCGAACTGAGGACAAATATTGACGCCTGCCGCTTGGGCCTAAGAAGCGCGATGAGGACGCACACGCTGCGCCCGTTCGTGGAAGTTCGCCGGGTGAGCTCGCTGTCAAACATGAAGATAAAACACACTTTTTTGCCAAAATAAAACAAAATAATATAAGAAAAGCAGAGATTTGTCAATGTTGTTATTAACAACTACAAACATACATCATGAAATTATAAAAAAAAATACACAGTTACTTTTATAATATCCCGGAATAATTTACACACGTTTGGAATAGTTACATTTTTACACTTGGAGTCTTTAATAAAAAAAAATGTATACCATCAGAGCAACGGCTGATTGGCTAGTGCTAGACGGGGCAACGGTAAAGGATTAAATAATTTGTATTACTAAATTATAAAGCTGATAATAATTAAAAATAATACGTTTCTCAACTCAATTTTATAAGAATGTGATTTTTATTTAAGCCCTAATTTTTATGGGATCTGCCGATCTATATACCTAGCTTATTTATAATTTCTCTGGCGCGGAGCTTCCGACTCTTGCCGCAGACTCGTCCGCCGGGCCCGGGCGCGCGTGGACGCTCGTTCTTTGTCGCTCAGATTAGCGGCGAATGATTTATTGCTGTTTATGAGCGAGCAAACAGCGTGACACTCCGACCAAACAAGTAAACAAACAACACATCAACGTGGGAATTATTGCTACTCACTATTAATGTGTTAACGACCGTACATACTATTTCCTAGAACATGTTACTAACCGTATTATATTACAAGTTTCTATACATTATTCCCGTGGGAATTTCGGAACAAAAACAGCCTATGTCCTTTCTCATGCTCTAGACTATCCGTGTACTAAATTGCATTTAAATAGGTTCAGTAGGTTAATCGTGAAAACGAAACAGTCTTACAGAGTTACTTTCACATTTATAATATTAATGTATGAATAAATAATTCTGACTACGGTGGTTCTCATTAATCTGCCGCTGTGTTTAAAACACGCTATTCAAATAAAACACAGTTTGAAATTTGAATAGGATTGAATTAAAGTCCATGTTTTTAGTTATATTGTTTCGTTTTTTAAGGGTCACAAACAAAGAAAATGCAATTATCCCAATCTAGGCAGAGCGACAGCTGCAATAAATTGTTGTCCTCCTCTACGAAGGTCACTCTTCTGAAACAAAAGTAATTAAAAAATGTATCGCTCGGCCGTCGTCGGCGGCGGGCCGGCGGGGACGGCAAGGAGCCTCGATTAAAACTGCCTTGACACTTTATTTTAGAGTATGATGCTAGCGGTCATTGCCATTAACTATACTTTTTACATTCACTTAGTTAAGGAGACTTTTAACGATTATTTTCAAGAGAGAATAATTTTATAATTTTAATATTTATTTTATTTATACAGATTATTTGTCACATAACATTCATTATTTAGGTAAAATTTACACAAATTATAATTACCCTGGCCTGATTAGTACCGCTACTCAACTCATTGTTTAAAGTTCCAGCGACGTCTCCGATAGTCCCCGGCTCAACGCCCTCAGATAGTTGTTATTCATGAATGCGGACCCTTATCAGCAAGATTCGCTGAAGTTTTAAAACTAAACACAACGTTGCCGCCTCCTTCTGCTAGGTCGGCCATCAAACTTTTAGCTTATCTAAACAAAAGGCCAAAAAACTTCTTACTAAGAGAACTAGAGAAAATTGCCATAGAGCGAAATACGCTGACGGATTTTGCAAAAGAACTGGTCGATTTTTTTTTTGTGAAGACCTGTTAATACATCCCGAAAACTGTCTTTTCTAACGTTAATTTTACTAAATACCTTTCTAAAGACAGAACTTCTCAAATATTATATTATTATCATACCCATCACATTGTAGGGTAACTAAATCGAAATGCCACTTTATTCTTTAAGCCACTTGGTGAACATTACCTAATTACTTCCCTCTATATATTCGAAAATCATACGATCTAAATATCCGTACACCATTATATTTAACTTGTTAAAAATAATACAGTACAGTAAAATATTAGAAACCATATCAGAGGAAATACAAGTGTCATCACATTAGTAGACTTAAGAAATTTCTTAATCAGAAGACTCAAAGGAATCGGAATTGAAGTGAGTGTGTGTGTGTGTGTGTGTGTAGTATCATTATCAATGTCGTGTGTCGTGGTGTAACGACCGCCTCCGCCTCTTCCGTGTCGCAAGGAGCAGCGTCTTCTCTCGGCTCCTATCACTTCGCACTAGGTCACAGTAACGCGCTGATTATACATTACATAAAGAAAAGTTTATTAAAATCATGACAAACTTCATGCTGTCCGCTCAGACTATTTTCTAAGCGAGAACGCATGAGGCTGTCATGGTTTAATGAAATTTTTCTTTTTGTGAGCGGGTTTAAATGTGTCTCCTTTTAATTTATTATTATTTCGCTGTGGTAGCTTGGGGCTCGAATCACCTTCACAATTAAATAACTCTATATGGTAGCTTTGCAAGCTTTTTCTAGGTCATGCCTATTTTATTTATTTAAATCAATCACTATTATCTTACGACAGCAACACTGCTTCCCCTTCTACATCTTTCCTCTAAGCGGTGGTTGTATTTAGACAGATTATCATTGAAAAAGTAGTTTAATATAAATTAAATTGAAGTGGTAATAATACAAAGGATTAATATTTAAAGGCACACTCAGAGGCTGAGCAGATTATATCATCATCCAAAAGAATGATGTTATTTAACAAAAGTTCTGCCAACATAAAAAAAAACACATCGCGTTCTCCCAACCAAGTGCGAAGAAGATATAAACGTTACGTATCTCGTGTGTGGCTCGGAGCTAGTGCAAACAGCGCCCTTTAGGCGGCTCGAGCACCCTTCACGAACAAACCCGAGACATAGACCGCAGGCCACTGGTCCAGAATACGTTATATTTAGGGTCGGTTCAGCAGAGAGATGCAGTAAATAGTTTCTAAAGCCAAGAGTACTTATTACAACATGCAATCCAATTTATACGATCTGAGTTAGACTCTGGAGATTGGACGATGTGTTGTGTAATGCACAAGGTACGATACGATCAAGTGATTTAAGGCAAAGTATCAGTTCTTCGAGATGTTTGCCCTCTCTCATTGCATTGCCATTAAGTTCTGAAATGGTTTCTTTCAATAATTCTCCACAAATTTACAATAAACAAATCCCCCTTTCAGGCGACAGTTCAGTTCGCCGTTTTCTGCAGGATCCCGTTTGATGGCGAATGTGTTTACTTATATGCTAGCGTTCACACGAGCATACCGCTTGCTAGGGTATAAACCAAACAGTATCCTGCAGAAAACGAGAAACTGGGCTGCCTTACCCTTCTGGAAGGGCGGTTAAACTTAACTTCCTCTATTTTCAATGAAGTATCAGTTCATGTTGTATTGCCTGTAATAGATTACCATCAACGTAGCATGTGTATTAATTTACCCAGTTAAAGAAGCAATTGGGCCTTAAGAACCTTCCCAAGTGTTGGTAATTTTACCCCACAGTTATATACGACCCCGCGCGGCCTCTCGCTGTAACAATTACATTCCGAACTAGCTATAAATTTTACTGAACATCTTATTACCTTTACAATCTCAAATTTGTTCTTTCTAAACTGGCTTTTTCTGATGTTTGCTGAAATCATTTTAGCTTCGGTTTCTGCGTGAATTTAAAAATAATATTTGGTTAAAATATTGTGTCTAGATTGTAATTGAATAAAATATTACCTACGATTTGCGCACTCAACAAAATTGCCTAAAATGTTTGTTAGAATTTTTGAAGAATACTATCTATCTATCTATGAAAAATGAATCTTGGTTTGTTAGTCTCGCTAAAAGTCGAGAACGGCTTGGACAATTTAGCTGATTTGGTTTTGAAATGTTCGTAGTAGCCCAGGGAAGGTTTAATAGGTGAGAAAGTATGGAAAAATGGAGGGGAAGAACGTAAAAACTAAATTTGTTTTCTGTAAACAAACATTACCTATACCTAAGACAAGACGACGTGAACGTGAACTAGATAAATACATTTGGAAACATTTTTATTATTGACAAGAAACTTTTAACAAGGCACTATAAATTTACAATTTAAATTTTTAAGAGCTATAAGACTTAGAATAACCCTCTCATACAGTTAACAAGTAAACCTATAATCTTGGCATCGCTACTCAAATCGTATCGTCGAGTATCATTAGCACCTCGTCGGCAGTAAACCCGCACTTTGCCACTCTTACCCTACTTCGCCACATCTAAGTTTAAATCACTAGAGATAAACACCTACGACGGATGACCAGATTACTAAATTCGTACCTGAGTAACTAAATTCGTGGCTCGCATAGTTTTAGTGGTTTAGATAGTAGATACTCTCTCGGAAAGGTACCGGCAGAATTTATTTATTTAATAGGCACACCAACAGTACAAACAAATAACATTAGTACATAGCATATTAAAAAAGTGGTTCTCTTGTCTGCACCAATTACAGGTGTACACAGCATTGACATGATAAACTATTCTAAGTATAAGCAAGCAAAATTACAATCATGGAAGTTAGACTAAAGATTACAACTAACATGCATTATGTACAAAATAGTGTTTTTTTATTTTTATATTATGAATATCATAAAATATTACAATATTTCATTTATTTTTTTATTATTTTAATTTTAGTGCTAGATTATAAAAAGCTAAATTAATTACTAAGAAAATTAATTAAAATATACTATAATTCAGAACTTATTCAACATCTTTAACTTTCTTTTGAAATTTGCCAATTTATCATTGAATATATCCAATTCATTGTTCGTTCGTACTTTCTCATTGTATGACGCACACATTCTTCTAAGAGGACTGTTAAATCCTAAATTAGTTCGACACCTAGATGTAGAAAATATATTGTTTATTCTATTACGGGGGTAATTGTAAGGAACTGCTAGGGATATCGACTCCAAAATTACGGGGCTTTTGATTTGACCATTAATAATTTTATATAAGAACATAAGGTCTGAAATATCGCGACGTTCCTTGAGTGAAGCCATCCTGAAAAACGCAAGCCTGTCGCAGTATGGTGCCCGATGCGAAATACCGGACGATACATAAGCGAGGTGTCTTGTAAATGTTGTCGCCCTGCAGTACCGGGCCGAAGAATAGGACTGAGGTATCCCCTGCCTGTCGTAAGAGGCGACTAAGAGGGGACCCCGGGGTCGTTGGGTGCACGAGGCGGGGGCCTCGTGTAGTCATATAACGGCCCCGAGAAGGACGGCGGAACGCGGTGTCCCGATTCCGTCGTCGAGTGTAGGAAGAGCCTTCCGCGCTCAGGGGGGACTACCATCACTTGTCCCCCCGTGAAGAGGCTAAACAGCCAGTGCTGGAGGGGGTCGCGGAGTTGAACATAACGATCGAAAGATCACCCGTGACCCCCTTGCCAACAGCCGAGATGGACACCGGCGGGGTTTTAGTGGGTGCGAACCCCACATAACCCTGCGACTCCCCCCGGGGTCGCAGGGTACTCGTTAGGAGTTTCCCCGCCTAAAAAAAAAAAAAAAAAAAGGTGTCTTGTAAACGCCCTCTGTATATTTTCTATGCGCTGAGAATGAACTGCATACATCGGGTTCCATACAGAGCCCGCATATTCCAGATGGCTTCGAGCAAGAGAATTAAAAAGTAAAATTTTGGTCTTAGCTGAAAATTCTTTACTGGTTCTCTTAAGAAAACCCAGCATTTTGGCAGATTTTTTTATTATATAGTCAATATGTGGCAAAAAAGTTAATTTGCTATCAACTATGACACCCAAATCACGAATCTCATGAACCTCATTCAATGGTGTTCCACAAATTGAATAAGATGATTCCAGTGGGTATTTTTTCCTTGTATATTTAATATGATGACATTTCGACACATTTAAAGACATGGCATTATCTTTACCATTTAAAGATGCTATTTAGGTCTTCTTGTAAAAGACCGACATCAGAAATTGTGGAAACGGTCCTATAAACCTTTAAGTCATCGGCAAACAATGATACCTTACTGTGCCTTATTACACAAGTTATGTCATTTACAAAAATACTAAACAGTATAGGTCCCAAGTGTGATCCTTGAGGAACACCCGAAACGGCGAAATAACTGTCAGATTCGTAGCCATTTACTACAACTGTCTGAGGACGTTCATAGAGATAGGACTCGAACCAGTTCAAAAGGTAGCCGTGGATGCCCATTGCTGATAGTTTAAAGTCGCAGACGCAGAATACCAGCGTCATAGATTTTCTGTGACAATATGCTGAGTCGGAGCCTATTTAGGATGTGATATGCGCCACTGTGCCTTACACTGTGTGTAAATTTGTTGAATTTTGTAATGCAAGATGTACAATCGTGGTTTTTTTTGTAATCATACTGTGTTTTGTTAATTAATCTTTCAAATGTGTTGTGTATTACTTCTGAAATAAATTTATTATCTATCTATAGTATCATTTAGATGCTCGTCGATTGCTGACTTACTAATTTTGAATGCAAGGTACAAATTTAAAGGCTTTAATTGATATTTAAAAGATGCCTGTTTAATTAAAACTCTTCCTTACCACCTTCCACACTAATTAAAGTACTTAAAAAAAAAAGCTGATTTGTGTGACCAAGAACCGCAGAGAAGTATTTTGGCTTGAATGTGTATACCATTTATTTAATAGGTATGTTTTATTATAAGATTAAATCAATAGTATTGGAGTGCAGACTCTGCACACTAAGTATTATTCTTCAGCCGCATGTTAGGCTATCGACAATCTTAACAGCGCAAGGCTGGAGGCTCGACCTGCGGAATTACGTTTGCTGCAAACTGACTTGCAGTTTTCCAAGTACCTGGGGTTAATTTCAAGATCTAAAAATATAACTAGGACTAGATGATCTATCTATATAAATTGAAGTAATAGACTAGACTACTAATAGAAGACTTTGTCTCCTTTTATTTGAAAAATGGCACGAAGTAGGTCATTAAAATTATGGAGACACGGCACTGCCTGCGCAAATTGAAATCAGTAAAATATTGTTTTCGCTTGATTGTTATATTCGATATTGCTATTGACAGTTGCTCGCGTTATCGTGAGAACCCCATTTTTGTGTTGTCCTGAGCGACAGCGTACGCTTTTTTAATATCGTCTATATTCAACTGTTCGGTGTTTTTATGAATTTTATCATTACTCTGTTCTTTGTGATTCCTCTGTGAAATGTCGGATTTTAACAATTTCGTTGAGTTATGGGTATTCATAAGTTTTTGATCATTAATTTGATTTCCTTTATCCTGATCAATCAAGTTAACCATGTTATTTAATTGTCCACTATCGGTTGCGTTATTATTTTGTTTAGCTTCTTCGTCATAGATTTTATTTTCTCCGTTTGAATTTTTCACTTTTTTGACCAATTTCTTTCGAATATCATGCTTATTCGTTTTATAATGCTTGTGATATCTGTGGTCAGTACCATTATTAACGGTTTCATTTTTAGTACTATTAATTATTTTATGTACTTCTTTTTCGTTTTGGGAGAAATTGTTTGTTTCACTCAATTCTTTAAGAGATTTATCTAATTTCTTGTCTTTGCCAGATTGTGAAGTATTTTTGATCTCTATTTGAGTTTGTTTAGCATATTTGGTAGTATTATGATGTAAAGTTTCAATTGCTTGTTCAGTAACACTTTCTGTATCGCTAATATTTTTCGAAAATTGTTGTTCATTGTTGCTCTCACTAAAGTTGACATTTGTTTTACTTTCCTGTATCATATTTTGGTGACTCAAATTTACTGTGCCGTGATCTTCACTAACCGTATTATTGACATTGTTTTCAGTGTAATTATTCGGTAACATAGCGTTATTTGGAATATTATTATCATAGTCTAATTTACGGATGATGTTTTTTGACTTATATAAAATACTTTTATTATCGACGTCTAAGTTTGTACCAGTTTTATCTACTCCCAAGTCATAAAAATAATCTACACTTTCTCTTTTGGCTTCGATATTACTGATATATATATTGCCTATCACCTTCATATCGTTTTTGTTCATCTCATTATCCGGTCTGATACGAAGTTTTTCATGATTTTGGACAACTTTACTCGTTTCAGCCTTTTTAACTTTGTTTGGACCATTATCATTTCCCTTAGTCTGATTTCCCTGGTCATCATAATTTGAATAATTTTTATCTGTAACCTCTGTTGATGAATCATCATCATTACCAAATCGCACGTCTTTCTTAGGCTGATTTTCCTGGTCATCACCACGGTATTTGTGTGGAGTGTAGAAGGACTGGGAATGTCGTCCTGTGTACTCCGCGATGCTCTTTTGTAACAAACGGTAAAACAGACGCACTCGGGGATGTACCGGGATCTTGAAGGTTTTCAGCTTGCGTGTTATAGCTTCCACCTGCCAGAGAAATTAGAATAGTTGTATTATTGATTACTAGTCGACCCGGCGAACTTTGTACCGCCTAACCTATTACTATACTATATATATATATAGCTATATATACTATATATATATATAGCTATATATACTATATATATATATAGCTATATATAGCTATATATACTATTTTGTGCATTTATTATACTTATAAACCTTCCTCTTGCATCACTGTATCTATAAAAAAAACCGCATCATAATCCGTTGCATAATTTTAAAGATTAAAGCATACATAGGAACAGACGCGGGAAGCGACTTTATTTTATACTGTGTATTGATTTTCACAGAACAAGGAAGACTCTGCTCTTTTAAATATTGTTTTCTATGGAGGTAAAACATTATTATTAGAAATAGAGTAATGTGTGCATTAAAATTTAGCCTCGGTTCAGAGATTTTTAATTTTCGCATAAATTTCAAATCAGTTTATTTATTGCTCTAACGTTATTTTTAATACAAGTGCGACCTGAGTCCTGAAATTAATTTGAACTTAAACTATTCTTAAAATAGTTTTTTGCCATCTTTGCATTTGAATAGGAGATGAAAGGCAAAATCTTGAGTAAGACTACGTCTAGTTGCCGCCAGCTTGTGACCACGGACTGTCACTGATTGACCACTGACTGACCCAAGACTGACTGACGTGAAACGAGGCGTTGTATCTTCCGAGCAAGTACAAGGACGATAGTGCGTAGGTAGGTATTATAGGCAGGTAGGTGGGTAGGTACGTAGGTACGATAAGTAATGCCAATAAGTTTTTGTACGCCTATAAAAATAGTGAATCTTTGAGTGGGTATAACGCACATGCTTGGCTAGCTCGTCGTCCTGAAGAACGCGGCTGAAGTCTCGCTCCAGGCGGATGATGTGTGTGCAGACCTGATGAATAAGGAATAAAGTTTTTTTTTTAAATATGAATTGGTTTCGTAAAACAAACAACTTTTTTATCTGACCAACTTTTTTAACACAAAATCTCTGTAATTCAGGCCTATATTTTGAAAAAAGAAAAACGTACAAACCTAGTGTTTTATAGTGTTAGCAACACACTAACCGTCTTCTTCATAAAGATACAGTAGATTTTAAGTAGCTTTACTGGAGGTCTACTTCTCTGGTTTGTTGTGTGGTAAATACGTGACATCCAGTCTAAATTGAGATACGTCAAATAACTAAAATGCTCTTTAACTTATTATGAATAACAGGGTTAAACTTTATGGCGATTGGAAAATAATTAGTAGTAGAAAAATATTTTCTCTTTTTGTATGGACGCGTTCGGGGTATTCGGTCCGCTCAACTTACATTCGTCAAATAATTAAAATACTCTTTAACTTTTTATGAATAACAGGTAAGGGATAATTAAAGTAAGGGTTTATCCTCAACGATAATAACTTACAACAAGGTTGAGCGCCGCGGCCGCGGCGAGGCAGGCAGTGATCAACGCGGAGGCCATCCCGCGAGCTCTGAACAAATCAATTTCACGCAAATTTGCCGCCGCCTGCCGACACGATAACTATAATGGGAAACGGGCTAGCCAGCGAGCTCTTAACCTCATAGAGAGGCCGTTTAATCATTCAATATAAACCTTCCTCTAGAATCACTGTATCTTAAAAAAAAAACCGCATCAAAATCCGTTGCATAGTTTTAAGGATATAAGCATACATAGGGACAGACGCGGGAAGCGACTTTCTTTTATACTTTGTTCTTAATATTCGGTTGATTCAACACCAAAATCAGTAACATAGGACAGTGAGTACCTAAATAGGGACTGATTTTTTACTGAGCGTAGCGGGCTGAAATTTTGCATGTAGGTTCCTTAGGGAGTGTAGGTGAGCACTAAGAAAAGGATTTCCCGAAATTCCAATGGGAACGGGAAAAAACTGGGTTTTTGTGTTTATGAGAAATCTGCGCGAGTGAAACCGCGGGGCAGCCTCTAGTATTCCATATTGGTTTTACTATTGGTGCACCCCAATTAGCTTATACGTGGTTCTGGCAGAATCATCAGCGTTGCATTTGCCGTTGCAACATATGCTGAGTCAGAGCCATTTTACACTTACACACCACTTACACTTAAAGGGAATACCAACTATCGTATTTTACTTTGTTGTTAATATATATATTATAATATAGTCGTTGAACGTTGAGATTTTAACGATCTGGCCAACGAATATTGGCCATTTCATGAAAAATTCATATTTCATGAAATGGCCAATTATTCGATATGGCCACGACATATACAATATATATTATATATATTTGGTAAGAGTGTGAATAAATTTATGTCTATGCCTATGCCTATGTCTATGTCTAATTGGAATGTTGAATTACTGAGGTCCCACAAATCTGTAGGTGTGGGGAGCGCCCCACTCGTCAAGGGACCACTTTTGCTGCACACCGCTCGTGAAGTGAAAATGCTTGCGATTAACTAAATAATAATGTAATATGTTCTTGCTTTAGGGAGCTTAGGGGAAGGGTTGCGGCGAAGATGTCTTTAATAATTAATTTATAACAATCGCGAGACATTCTGCTAAACAAGGGTGCAGATGCGACGTGGCTGCCGTCGATACTAATCGTCTAATTATGATTTTATAGTTTTTTTAATTAATGTAGCATTTATTGTGTCCCACTGTTGGGCAAAGGCCTCCCACAGCTTCCTCTACTACACTCTATCACCAGTGACACCCCCAACCAATCCTCCTGAAACTTGTCGAGACGTCCCGCCATCTCCACCTAGGTCGACCGCGCTTTCACCGACGTTAAATTAGCAATGGATTTTATACTACCTTATTATATACTAATATTATATCTGCCGCCATAGGAAATTGAACCTTGGACCCCGGGCTACCACCGCTTCAATGATATGTAATAAACAAGCGAAGGAAATAATTACCTTTCTTCTCTTAAGAGCCAGTTTACAGCGATGCTAGCGCCATTCGCGAAAAACATTAATATCTTCTAAACTAAGGCAAATATCTAAAATGTGACACAGTATACAAAAGAAAGCTACAAAGTTTTGCTAAAAGTAGCCACTTTTAGCAACACTTTGTAGCTTTCTTTGGTCTTTAACCTAAAAGCTATACAACAGTACCCTACAAATACTAGGCTACATTATCTATGTCATACTGTGTCACATTTTTGATATTTGCCTTAGTTTATATGAGATTTTTTTTTTCGGAAATGGCGCTAGAATCGCTGTAAACTGGCTCTTAAACGAGATATTACTGACTTAATTTTAAGTATATATACCTTTCAGCTACAACTAACTGACTAAAGTCGAAGTCAATAAAGAAAGTCACACATAGTCGATAGAGCTCAAAGAACAGATGGTATGGTCGCCGGCGCGGTTTAGCCACGAGCAGAGTAGGCAGACTCCACACAAGGTGGTCAGACGACCTGGTGAAGGCTGCGGGATTACACTGGATGAGGGTCGCTCAAGACCAGTCGCTGTGGCGATTTATGTAGGTGGCCTAATGTCCAGCAGTAGACGTCTTTCGGCTGAGATAATGATAACGTAGACCTTTCAAATTAATAATTATTAAATCATAATACAAGGTGTAAATAAAATGAAAGTAGATCAACTTATCCGCACACAATCTAAAAGCTAATTGTGATTCCTGCCCTCCCCTGCCCCTCTCTCTGCGGTATGCGGCAGGAGGGGGGGAGGGAGGGGTTAGGTGTTCTGATAAAAAGTAACCTAACAAAGGTGTGGCGGCGCTGCGGCGCGCGCGGGGCGCATACTGAGTGGGCGCCCATTCTGCGAGTCTGAGACGTCTTGTACGAAATCAATCAAAAATCAAAATCAAAAAATCTTTATTCAATATAGGATACAAGATGAGTTTATTTATACTTGTAAAGAAATTAGTGTACGAATTTCTTTAATATTTAACTTTACGCGCTCTAAGGTGTATCGATAACACAGTCAAGCTCTGTCGATGGAGCAGTCAACGTGAGTCGATAAAACAGTCGCCATATTGGATCTTTCGTGATGGTGTCCAATATGGTCGATAAAGCAGGTCTAAGTTACTATAGAAGCGTAGGTAGTGTTTTGTTTTCTTTGTCTGCGTGATTTAGCACATTCATTTTCTAAGTTAAAATTGTGAAAACTAAAAAGGATTACAAATGTAAAATAATAGGCTTTAAATGTCGTTTTTCTTTTTCAGGTAAGTTAATGTGTTTTTGTGTTAAATTAAACTACCTGAGAAACATGTTTTGTTAAAACTAAAATAAAATACTTCTTTTTCAGAACAACACATTTTGTTTATTTTAAACTTTGCAATTCTGATCATTAAGGAAAGTTCGTCTTATATACTTACAAAATACTACTTTAGCTCTTGACATTATAACATATTTATGTCCACTGCTGGACATAGGTCTTCCCCACAGATTGTCACAAATAAGCACATGCCTGGCAGGTGGGTTGTCGATCGCAGTACTTCTGCTTATTTTTTTAATCAAAGATGCAAAGTTTTTGTAGGATTGCAATAATAGATTTTTTTTGTTAAATCGGTCCAATAGTTTTGGACCCTTTTCGATGCAAACAAACAATCAAGTCTGTCCTATTTTTAATATGAATTTATTATAATTAGTGCAGATAGTAGACGTTAAATATGCCTTGTGGTGGCGGCCACCCCATCTTCTCCCGTGGGTGTCGTAAAAGGCGACTAAGGTAACAGCCGAAGGACGGGCAGCAGCGTCCTTCGTAGAACTACTTGAAGAGCCACACTGCGATCGCCAACCCGCCTGCCAAGCGTGGCGATTACGGCAAACTCCCTCCACAATGTTTGACCTTGTGGCAATCTGTGGGGGAGACCTGTGTCCAGCAGTGGACGTCTACCGGTTGTTATAATGAGATAGTGGAATCGCCCCCGGCGGCCGTGGGTTAATTACGAGTTCCTCTGCTCCTCTGAAACACCTGAAAACGTATCTTTTGTTAGAAATATACTTTTTGTATACAAACACAAACAACGATCCTTGCTGTTTGTTTGTTAATTAATCCGCAGATTACACATTAGACACCACCTAGCTCGTTCCGTAGTGTTCGGATTCTTTTAACATTTTAATGTTTATTTGAGAACTAATGATAGGTAATACGTTCTTGTTTGTTTTCATTGTTTAATTTATTTTTGTTCTTATACAAGCAGTGACTTCGTATCCTACCAATTGTATAAATGCGGAAGTTTGTTAAGATTTCCTTGGTTTTTTTTTTACTTTAACGCAAAAACTGCTAATCTGCTTCCGTTTTTAAATAATAAACTAAAGGCTGCCCCGCGGTCTCACCCGCGCAGGTTTCTCTTAAACACTAAAATCCCGTTTATTCCCGTTCCCGTGGGAATTTCGGGAATTCCCTTCTTAGTGCTCACCTACACTCCCCAAGGAACCTACATGCCAAATTTCAGCTTTGTACGCCCAGTAGTTTCGGCTCTGCCTTGTCTGTCAGTCAGTCAGTCAGTCAGTCAGTAACGGAAGAGTTTTATATATATTGATAATGTAACAAACTCAAAGCCCCTATCTAGGCAGAATGTATCTAGCCCGAAATACATACAAAGACGAAAAAATACATCCAGACCGGCAAAAAAACATCGATATTTATCATAACAATGTTCGCCCCGCCGGGAATCGAACCCGGGTGCAGTCAAGTGGTGCACCGCGGCATAATCGACATCGTTGTCAACCACGAAAGCAGTCGACAACATTGTTATGATGAGTTCGGGCATACTAGATACATATCCAGGTTCTACCTAGTTTGGGGTGTGTTGCGTGGAGCTGACTTGAACTCGCTTCGCTCGGACATAACCTATTATATGAGAGTCTGTCTGTATGTCCGGCCCCGACATGTAAAACCACTTCGCACGATTATAATTTCAGATTGTTTTCAGTCTAGCTGTTGTATCGAAATGTCACGATCCAGCTCTCCACTCTTATAATCAATATATATAAAACTCTTCCGTTACTGAATGAATGACTGACTGACTGACTGACTGACAGACAACGCAGAGCCGAAACTTCTGGGCGTAGCGGGCTGAAATTTTGCATGTAGGTTCCTTAGGGAGTGTAGGTAAGCACTAAGAAGGGATTTCCCGAAATTCCCATGGGAACGGGAAAAAACTGTATTTTTGTGTTTATGAGAAATCTGCGCGAGTGAAACCGCGGGGAAGCCTCTAGTCTATACTAATATTATAAATGACAAAGTAACTCTGTCTATCTGTGATTTACACAAAATCAAGCTTAGACTACCAAGATTAATTAAAAAAAATGGCACAGAGATAGTCTTGAGCCTGAGAAAAGACTTAGCTACTTTTCTTTAATAAAAAAATGAATCGCAAAATGTGTTGGTAAGCGTAACGCGTCGACCGATTTTAACAATTCTTTTTTTAAATGTTCATTAAAGTAAAAGGATGATTTAAAAGTGAGAAAATTTGAAATAATTACCGGGAAAACAACATAGTAATAGGTTAGGCGGTGCGAAGTTCGCCGGGTCGACTAGTTATTTATAAAATCCCACGGAAACGTAAAAAACATTTTCGAGTTTGAAGGGAAATTGCGCTGGCGAAGCCGCGGAACTAGCACTCAACAATGATGCGAACGTCACTCCATATTTCGCTGTATTGTTTTAGATCGAATGAATTGACAAACATATGGTTTATATTTAGTTCAGCTGCAAACGGAGGCGGAGGAATATAACTTCTAATACCTCGCATTTTTTTATTATCATTTGTGTATAACGGTAACTCGAGATTTAGTAACGCGTAATTTGCGATAGAGTTAGGTCTAAATACAAACAGGCACAAATAAGTAATTATAAATCAATACAATTATTATTACAATTATTATTATTATTATCAATATATATAAAACTCTTCCGTTACTGACTGACTGACTGACAGACAACGCAGAGCCGAAACTACTCGGAGTAGCGGGCTGAAATTTTGCATGTAGGTTCCTTAGGGAGTGTAGGTGAACACTAAGAAGGGATTTCCAGAAAATCCCACGGGAACGGGAAAAAAGGGGTTTTTTGTGTTTATGAGAAATCTGCGCGTGAAAAACCGCGGGGCAGCCTCTAGTTACATATAAAATCCTTCCGTTACTGAAACTACTAGGCGGGCTGAAATTTTGCACGTGGGTTCCTTGGGGAGTGTAGGAGAGCACTAAGGAATAAATTTTCCGAAATTCCCATGGGAACGGGAGAAAACGGGATTTTGTGTTTAAGAGAAATCTGCGCGGGTGAAACCGCGGAGCAGCCTCTAGTTACAAATAAGAAAATGCCTGCGTATTAGGACGTGATTTAGACAACCTCCGTAAACAACGTATTACGTGGTTTTACGTTTGTTATTGAGAACAACATCAAAGGTCCACCCATCACCACACGTTCCAAGTTTAAGACGCGAAACGGTGCGAAACTACCGCCACTCCCGATGAATGATTAATATATTCTAAACCATGGCCTAGATAATCTTGCTTAGAATTTTTAAGGCCCAGTTGAGCTTTCAGGCTCCAAATCTTAGAAAAAAAATTGATGCCTGAAAGTTTGATGCCTAAAGTGACCACTTTAGTTTCGTAAAAGATTATTTCTAAAATCTATATCCTAAAAGCTACACAAAAGCAAGATTATCTAGGGAGTCAAAGGCGCATATTTCTGATTTCAGCCATGGTTAAGAAGATATTAATTATTTATCGAAGTGGGGCTTTTGTTTGTAAGAGACCTATCTCTTGCCTCATCCCTCAGTAACTACAGAAACCCGGTGAGTGGACGCTGGGTGACACTATAACAATTTAATCAAATTAGCCTTAATATAAATCCAAAACCCTTTTCGCTAAAACGCGAAATTCCTCAAAGAAAACCGTCTTAGTCCATCCTTGTATCAGATAGAGGCGGTCTTATCACCGCGAGCGATCTGCACCGGGCAACCTTTGTGCGCCTTGGCTTGCCGGATTATACAGACTTTGCGGATGGGCTTTAGGGATAGGACTGGGTACCTTATATCGGTAGTTTTACAGATTTCTGTTAAAAAAAATATTAATATAATGAAGTGCTATTTTTTTTCTCTAGAAACCGGATGGCCCGATTTAGATGGTTTTCGTTTTGAAATGTTTTTCGTTGTCCAGGGAAAGTTTATACGGTGAGAAAAAAATGGAAATGTAAAACTTGACCTTTCCCGAAAATTATTACGTTTTTATCTTTAAAACCTCAGGAAGCGTAAAAAAATGGTACTTACCAATAGATATTTATAGCACTTTTTTTTCAGTCAACTTGTTTTATTAAGAGGCATAGCACAGCTAAAGTAGCGCCACCCGAGAAAAAAAACAGTTTCTTTCTGTGGTCTTTAACCTAAAAGCTATACAACAGTGCCCAAAAAATACTAGGCTGCATTATCCAGGGGATTACTGTTTCACATTTTTGATATTTGCCTTAGTTTAGAAGATTTTTTTTTTCTCGG
This sequence comes from Euspilapteryx auroguttella, assembly GCA_951802225.1. NCBI lineage: Eukaryota > Metazoa > Arthropoda > Insecta > Lepidoptera > Gracillariidae > Euspilapteryx > Euspilapteryx auroguttella. The sequence continues at coordinate 47,638 of OX637666.1, forward strand.
GTGGCGCTACTTTAGCTGTGCTATGGCTCTTAATGAACAAAACTATCCTCTGTCGCAAAACAAGAGACAAAGAATGAAATACTAACAAAACGGCTACGGAAAATAAATACAGAATGAATGCACTGCAGCGCAGCACTAGAGAAAGTTATTTATCTAACACGTTTAGTTAACTAGACGACGCTTTCTTTGCCAATAAAGCCTGATTTCACTTCCAGCTAATGCGCTATAAGATATGCGAAAATATTAGCTAGCAAGAATATTTCAATGTGTGGAAAGACACCAGACACCGATCGTCAATAATTACCAGGGTCCATCCCAAAAGTCACCCAGACGGAAACCGGTGGTGAGAGCCCTACATACCCTCGACGCTCCCCCAAGCTACGGGAAATGTGTTAGGCATTTCCCTCCGTTATCAAAAAAAGTCCCTTTCGATTTTATACCCTATCACAAAAATGTGGAAATTAAAAAGCGGCAACACTATGGAAATAAGACAGATTTTCGAAAATTTCCTTTTCCTCACAGTGTTGCCACTTTTAATTTCTACTATTAATGTGCCAGGATATAAAGTAAGTATTTGTCGAGAAAAAAAATAATTTAAAGATTTCTGGGTAGTGGATTTCTTTGTTTACGGATTTGTTTGTTTTTATTGTTTTTTTTTTTAGATTAAACAATATTTATTTCCACACATTTTTTTTGCATCAATAGCTTGTGGACTTCGGATAAACAATAGATATTATAGCTGGCCGTATGCTGCGAACTTTATACAAAAGCTGTAGCGGTTGTAGTTCTCCGCGAAGCCCGGCTTGTCGCGAGATGGTCGCGAGATTGTCTCTGATTACTTTGTGTCCACTTGCTTCGGGGCGGACCATAATTTGGTAATTACTACTTTATTTGTATGTAGTTAGTTTTGTGTAAGTAGCAGAAATATAAGAGGCGTAGTAAACTTATAAATTAGGGATCAACTCAAAATCTTAAATTTTTTTTTTTGATTATTTTCGAATTTCAAACATTTATTCTGCAGTATTAATCTAGGTAAGTTTGTATTTAAAATTTCAAGGCAGGATAGAAATTAAAAAAAAAAGGTCAAACAAAGTATATTATTTTCTTTTTTAATTTTATAATTATTTGTAACTCAAACCGAAAAATAATGTGGATGTCACAACTTTAGTTTAAAATTAAAGCCCCGCTTTCTGAATTTACCACCAACATTGATATTTACATAATCCTTACAATGGTTTGCCTGGACGAAATCGTTTAAAGCGATAGGGCCACTGTAAAATGACTAGATTAGATTCATTTATTTCGCACTATCATATTCATATTACACACAAAGTTGTATTATAAAATGTCAAAGTATAATGTGATCGTCAAAATATTGTACAAAAATTATACTAATAAAAAGTAATAAGTAGTTACTTAATGATTTAACTACTATTTAAACAATGTCAAATTCTTAAATGTATAATCAATATATATAAAACTCTTCCGTTACTGACTGACTTACCGACTGACTGACAGACAACGCAGAGCCGAAACTACTGGGCGTACAAAGTTGAAATTTGGCATGTAGGTTCCCGAAATTCCTACGGGAACGGAAAAAACGGGATTTTTATGAGAAATTTGCGTGGGAAATATTACACAAATAATGTCAAATGTCGAACAAAATTATAGTTTAAAAAGTCATGTGTGTGATGTGTTGTTTTTTGTTGTTGTTATCTATACAATAATATTCATGTTCTAACAAAAGATTTTACAGTCGGCGACAAAACGCTCCGTGTTACATATGTATGTATACCAACCAATACGTAAATAGCAACTTCAACAAACAACAAACGCATCACAAAACAATACAACAGTCTCACTCAAACAATTAGTCATTGAACGCCCCCTGGCGGCGGCGGCGTCTGTCATCGCCTGTCATGACAGCCTTCACGCGCATTGACAGTTGACAGTCTGAGTCTCCACGTTAGATCAGTTTATGCTAATTTGTGGCTTTTGCCTTTGCCCGGCGGCGTTTGGCGCAAGCGACGAGAGATAGCGGGAAAGTTTCGTAATATGGCGCATCGTCACCAACGAGGTTGTGCCAGGAGAAGACTGGCCACGCACGACTGGCCATGCAGTACCGGGCCGAAGAATAGGACTGAGGTATCCCCTGCCTGTCGTAAGAGGCGAGTAAGAGGGGACCCCGGGGTCGTTAGGTGCACGAGGCGGGGGCCTCGTGTAGTCATATAACGGCCTCAAGAAGGACGGCGGAATGTGGGTGTCCCGTTTCCGCCGTTGAGCGTTGGGAAAGCTACCACGCTCCGGGGAGACAACCATCATGTCCCCCCCGAGGAGAGGCTATACAGCCAATGCTGGGGGCGCGGAGAATTCCACCGGCTCACCCGCAACCCTCCTGCTATCAGCCGAGAAGGACACCGGCGGGGTTTTAGTGGGTGCGAACCCCACATAACCCTGCGGCTCCCCCTGGGAACTTGTTAACTCGTTAGGAGTCCCGCCTAAAAAAAAGGAGAAGACTGGCCACTCCATGCCAAGCTGAAAGGTGTCACACGAGATTCCAGACTTGAATTTGAAAAGTCTGCGCTGCGACGTGTGCCGATGTTTTTTTATTCATTATTTATTATGTTTCAAGCAGTTGTGTCGTTTTGTTATACTTATTTAAGAGCCAGTTTACCGCGATGCTAGCGCCATTTTCGAAAAAAAAAATTATATCTTGTAAACTAAGGCAAATATCAAAAATGTGGGACAGTATGACACTAGATAATCTTGATTTGTATTTTTTGAGCACAGTAAAGTAGTCCTAACTTAAAGAACAAAATTAAACGCAGATTGTTGCTAAAAGTGGCTACTTTTATCAACACTTTGTAGCTTTCTTTGGTCTTTAACCTAAAAGCTATACAACAGTCCCCTAAAAATACTAGGCTACATTATCTAGTGTCATACTGTGCCACATTTTTGATATTTGCCTTAGTTAAGAAGATATTTTTTTTGATTCGCGAATGGCGCTAGCATCGCTGTAAACTGGCTCTTAAGTACCTAAATAATTTGTCAAATATTTTTTCTCTAAATAAAAAATTGAACAGTTAGTTTACAGTGTTTGACGATTAACCCTCAGTAATAACCCTCAGCGCTCACACTGACGCCGCTGCCGCGTCGCTACACTGTTTACACACATTTAGTGCACATTTTTATTTTTGCATTTTTTTGTGGTAGGCCAAAAATTATCGGTGATGATTCTATCACCTCCTGAAATGTTCAGGTCCGCTTACAAGGTAACCCACACAACGAAAAACAACATCTCTTCATAAAGTAAGTATGTAACTTGGACCAAACCATAAGACCAATCAATCTTGATCTCTTTGTTGTAGTATCTTATTTTGATGGAAAGCTCAAGTTGTCTGGTCGATCTCGGCCGATATTAACGCGTTCTTGAGCGCTCTGCGGTTGACGGACGGATGCTATGATATTTCATTATGTTTGGGCTTTCAGAGTTCCTTGGGAAATCTATACTAATATTATAAATGTAAAAGTATCTCTGTCTGTCTCGCTTTTACGCCAAAACTATTGAACCGATTTAAATAAAATTTAGGTCAGAGATAAAGAGAAGCTAGAGCCTGAGAAAGCACAAATGCGAAATTAAGTTTCAAGGGAAATTGCACTGGAGAAGCCGCGGAGTGCCCACTAGTTATAAATAAATAAGGATGAAGGTTTCTAGCATATGGAGGCGGAATAGAATACCACCACCCCATCTCCTCCACGGGTGTCGTAAAAGGCGACTAAGGGAACAGCCGAAGGACGGGCAGCAGCGTCCTTCGTTGAAATACTTGAAGAGCCACACTGCGATCGCCAACCCGCCTACCAAGCGTGGCGATTACCGCAAACTCCCTCCACAATGTGTGTCGTTGTAGCACTCTGTAAGGGAGACCTATGTCCAGCAGTGGGCGGTTGTATGTAATGACAAAGTTTTCTGAATAGTGTTCATGTAATTTTGTACTAAATTCGTGCAGCTCTACAGCGCCTCCCGGTTTAAGGGTTCGTATGACCGCAAGGTTGACCGAATCTGGGATCACGGTGGGCTAGACCCCCACAAGGGGGTCAGACGACCTTCCAGGTATACTTCCGCAGCCTTCACCAGGTCGTTTGCCCACATTGGGTGGGCTTGCCTATTCTGCGTCTTCCGGAGTTATGGTGTCTAAACCAATGGTTTTAGGAAGTTTGTGTATTGAGTCAAAAGAACCCTTTTTCCAAACCAGTTAAAATCCACTTTTCCCTAATAAAAGTGTACTTTTATAGAACAGAAGAACAATAATAATGTCGAGGTCAAGCCGCCCGTCTCTCGCACGACTCATTTGCAAAACGGAGTATATTTGTTTGAGCCTCTCTCTCTATACAAAAAGAAGGATCGAGTGTGTATGTGATTTCAATATAAATGGAGATTACGGCTGGTTATCGCTAACGGTATGTTTCACCAAGAGTTGGTTACAATTATCGCGAGTGAGCCGTTTTGTCAGATAGACGAAGGAATGTAGGTACTGTAACGATCCTTCCTATATCGTGCAGCTTTTAGCTTTATTAAATTTAAAAAATATATATTTTATACTTTTGGATGGATTCGATGACGGCTCCCTAGAAACGGCTACCGCGTCTCGGCGAGCGCGCGGAGATTGTGTTTTGTTTTCCTTTGATTTGACATAAATACAGCTATATATATGTACTCGCACCTTCGGACGATGCGAGGGAGTGTTGTGGCCGGCCTCGATACTCGCTTCATCAAAGTAGTTAGATGGGGAATGTATAGTTAAATACATAACCGAACACTTTACACTGGTCACAAAATTGGATAGCAGTGATTATTTTGATTTGAAAGATTACTTGAGTAATCATATTCTTTGAGATCTATTCGCTGCAGTCCATTTAGTGTGCCAAACTCGAACGAGGGATTGCACGATTACTATTCTTGTGTCTTGATTGCCTTTTACGATGTTAATCAATTATTGTAAATCGTAGATTGTGCGAAATGGATGCTTGTTGTGGGAAAGTCTAATCCTCTATTATCACATTTAATAATCTCAAGTTTGCCGATATCAATGCGTGGTGGCTTACATATGTAATGCGGAATTGCTAAGACAAAGGATATAAGTAAAGAACTAAGAGTTCAAGACAAGACTTCATGATTGTTGGCATGAAGATCAGACGAGCAAACTAAAACCTCACATCAAACTTGACAATGCATTACGATGCATGAGATAGCTAGATGATGAGAATATAAAGAACCAAGAGTTCTAGACAAGGTCCCATGATCGGTGGCATGGAGATCAAATGAACAACTTAATCAAACTTGACGATGCACTACGGTGTACGAGATGGTTGATTAATAAGAAATACCTCTTGAGTAGATGAGGCCCGAATCGTTCTAACCAAATATAAAATATCCTGTCGAAGCTTGACTGCTTACTTTGTTTGTTACTCGTTGGACGACGTATACTAGAGATTTGTGATAATTCTATTACACTCAACTAACACCACAACCATTATCAGCTGATAGGACTTGAAGAATGTATGTGAGACAGAAAGAATCTGTGTGAGGTAGAATGAATGTTTCAAGGGAGGGTCTGTTTTTATATTATATTATATATATATATTTCACACGATATACACTAAACCGTAAGAACTAACTTCACGATAAACTAATCCAGGGGCGAGACCTCTTTTCTAACATTTGATAATATGCGGCTTTAGGCTCGTTTGCGTAAATAAGCGATCGTCCTGTGTTAGGGGATGAACTTCAGAGGAGCTGTGATTTGATCTAAAGAATTTGCTATTGTTTGGTTTTTAAGTGCATTGCTTTGCCTAACGATCTACGGTACTTCAGGAGATGTGCTATCATGGTGGGAGTGATAGTTGAAACCACAAGACATACATTCCTAAGTAAGTTCTAACCAAGAAAAGTGCTGGTACAAGACCAACGGATTGGCAACAGGGTTATTACACCGTAGCTCTCGTTTTGAGAATCTTGCACATAACTTCATGATTATCTTTGTATTAATCTGGCTAAAGCCTTTATCACATGAATCGAAGGTCATCAAAAGTCGACTTTCTTCACACAAACATAAGGTTACACAAAACCTAGTCGGACGGGGCATGGCGAAGGAACTGTCCTACCCGGGGCTAGTTGACAAACACTTCAACCAAAATTTACCTTCCGTAATAATACATTTGACCGCGGTTCCTCTTCTAGGAACAACAGTAGGGTTTTCAATCTTTTAAATCATTCTTTAGAAGGACGATTGCAGTAATGTATTAGGGAACGTCTGTTTAGGATACCTAGGTAGTCGCTTGACGAAGTCGAGCTAGCGCGCGTGTTTAGCGCGCATTTTTTTTAAGAATTTATTTGTCAGCGTACAGCTCATTGGCTCGAAATTTTATAAGTCCAAGGTTATTTTCATTATTCTTTAATTTTCGAAGGAGCTTTAGCACTGTAAATTATTTGATTTTAAAACACAACGTATGGAGGGTCCTAACCATTAGTCAGATAGACGATCACGTCAAGGCCAAAGATTAATGTTTCGTATTGAAGTAGGGTTAGCTTTGTAGGATATATTTATTAATATTTTACAAATATTTAGGCAGGAAGGCAAAATGCTCACAGTGGTGCCGTGACCAGGATTCACGTCAGTAAATCTTATGGAGCATATGCGAGGGGCGTATGTAGCCATAAGAACGTGAATAAAAGAATGTGGGTTACCTACTTGAAATCAGATAATTTGTATTTATTGTGTTGTGCGGTAAAGAAACTTTATCTATCTATTTCACCAAGATTACACGTCAATAAATCTTATGGAGCGTATGAGTGGACATATGTAGCCATAAGAACGTGAATAAAAGAATTTGACTACTAACTTTGAATTTTATTATTCATTTCACTGAACAGTGAAACATGTTGAAGATACTAATTTATTTTGTAGGGCTACATTCTCTAAATCAAGTATGATTTCATTTTAATTTAATAACCAAGGACTTGTAAAATTCACAAAACTAACTCAGTCATTGAGTCTACTACCGTATTACTACAATGTAACCTTACCGAACAGAGGACGTCATGGTGCAGGCGGCCGAGGCGCGAGTAAATACTTACGCGCTCGAATCTCAACATACCCCGGCGCACTATCAGTCGAGTGTGCTGTGCAGTTACATGCGGTCAATGCCTGTCGCTTCCGCGCATTTATTTTGAATTATTTTGTTCAATGCTCTCCAGATTAAAATTATGTTTCTTTTATCACTGTATAAGCTGATCATAGAACTATTGTAACTACTACACTATTGGTACTACGCTGTACTACAGCAAGGACGCTGCCGAGATAACTCACTGTTGATCTAAATTGTGGTACTACGATAGTAGCGTAATAACTTTATATTATTTTTGAATGTGCATTAAACAGAAGTATGAAAACGCGGAAATTACAAAAGTTGAGCCAATCGTTTTATTTTGTAAAATATTTAAAGACAAAGAGAGTGGTGTGTGCCGGTGTGATTTGAGGTACAACTTGTGACGGTCGAGCTTATCGTTTCAATATTAAAATTAATAATAATCAAAGGAGATGCAAAGATCAAGGGGCGCCCAGGATGGATCGGTGGATTTTATGTTAATTTGTTTGTGTGTGGTGCTTTGTTTGCTGTTTTGAAATCATGAACCTTTAACTCACGGACATAATAAAATTGTGGATTGATCTATCTTCGCACGGACCAACTAAAGATACTATGCTGCGGAATTTGCTATACTACGACTGTACTACGCTAATTCATAAATTTATATTTACGCAACTACCGCAAGACAACCATAGTGTGATGTAAAATTATCAGCGCCATCTATTGAATTTTTATTGGAACTATAAACATACCTACTTAATGGGTTGACTGGAATAAAACGCTTTAAGTGATAAGATCGCCTATTTTACATTTTTATCAAATTTTTATATTTTATGAGAGACTGTTTCTGCTATAAATATCTTTCTACAACCACCAATTATTGCTAAAGTTATTAAGCTGGGCTTTGAAAGTTGGCCAGGAGAGGAGTTCTACGAGCGATCAATGGTTGATTTTTGCAATGTGCAAGACAATTTGGATTTACTTTTTCATACTACAAATTTTTATACTAATGCTTCATTTTTCAATGCTGGATGCCGGATAATATATTAATACTTCGCAACACGACAACCGACCGGATGTTGTTTCTTAAACTTGGAGGAAATTATGTGGATGAAATACTTGCCTCGCTTATCATAGCCTCACTTTGCTGATATTGTCCGCTCGCTTTCAGTCTCTTCGATGATATACTTACTTATTACAAATCTGCGACCATGGAATTATTACTACTTTTACTGAAGCGATGCATGGGACCACGAATATCATGCAAGTGGTTAGTGCGACCGGTGGCGTGACGTGAGTTTACTTCTGCAAGGATCTTCTACCAAGTTTATTTTTTTTTTTTGCTTCTTCAACATTTTATGATTTCTAACATTTGGAATTGGAGGATGAAAACATGTCATCTATGTAACTGGAAAATTTCTACGATAATTGACCATTTTTATGCTTGCTGAACTCTTCTACGTTATTCGACATTTTTGTGACGAGGGGCGTGTGTGCGAATGGACAGTCGTCTGTTACTGTATTCCTAAACTAATTTTCTCAAAAATTTCAATCAAAATAAACTTTATTTTGAAAATTCAAATTTTCTCTAAAATTAAGGGGCGTCTGTAACGATCCTTCCTATATCGTGCAGCTTTTAGCTTTATTAAATTTAAAAAATATATATTTTATACTTTTGGATGGATTCGATGACGGCTCCCTAGAAACGGCTACCGCGTCTCGGCGAGCGCGCGGAGATTGTGTTTTGTTTTCCTTTGATTTGACATAAATACAGCTATATATATGTACTCGCACCTTCGGACGATGCGAGGGAGTGTTGTGGCCGGCCTCGATACTCGCTTCATCAAAGTAGTTAGATGGGGAATGTATAGTTAAATACATAACCGAACACTTTACACTGGTCACAAAATTGGATAGCAGTGATTATTTTGATTTGAAAGATTACTTGAGTAATCATATTCTTTGAGATCTATTCGCTGCAGTCCATTTAGTGTGCCAAACTCGAACGAGGGATTGCACGATTACTATTCTTGTGTCTTGATTGCCTTTTACGATGTTAATCAATTATTGTAAATCGTAGATTGTGCGAAATGGATGCTTGTTGTGGGAAAGTCTAATCCTCTATTATCACATTTAATAATCTCAAGTTTGCCGATATCAATGCGTGGTGGCTTACATATGTAATGCGGAATTGCTAAGACAAAGGATATAAGTAAAGAACTAAGAGTTCAAGACAAGACTTCATGATTGTTGGCATGAAGATCAGACGAGCAAACTAAAACCTCACATCAAACTTGACAATGCATTACGATGCATGAGATAGCTAGATGATGAGAATATAAAGAACCAAGAGTTCTAGACAAGGTCCCATGATCGGTGGCATGGAGATCAAATGAACAACTTAATCAAACTTGACGATGCACTACGGTGTACGAGATGGTTGATTAATAAGAAATACCTCTTGAGTAGATGAGGCCCGAATCGTTCTAACCAAATATAAAATATCCTGTCGAAGCTTGACTGCTTACTTTGTTTGTTACTCGTTGGACGACGTATACTAGAGATTTGTGATAATTCTATTACACTCAACTAACACCACAACCATTATCAGCTGATAGGACTTGAAGAATGTATGTGAGACAGAAAGAATCTGTGTGAGGTAGAATGAATGTTTCAAGGGAGGGTCTGTTTTTATATTATATTATATATATATATTTCACACGATATACACTAAACCGTAAGAACTAACTTCACGATAAACTAATCCAGGGGCGAGACCTCTTTTCTAACATTTGATAATATGCGGCTTTAGGCTCGTTTGCGTAAATAAGCGATCGTCCTGTGTTAGGGGATGAACTTCAGAGGAGCTGTGATTTGATCTAAAGAATTTGCTATTGTTTGGTTTTTAAGTGCATTGCTTTGCCTAACGATCTACGGTACTTCAGGAGATGTGCTATCATGGTGGGAGTGATAGTTGAAACCACAAGACATACATTCCTAAGTAAGTTCTAACCAAGAAAAGTGCTGGTACAAGACCAACGGATTGGCAACAGGGTTATTACACCGTAGCTCTCGTTTTGAGAATCTTGCACATAACTTCATGATTATCTTTGTATTAATCTGGCTAAAGCCTTTATCACATGAATCGAAGGTCATCAAAAGTCGACTTTCTTCACACAAACATAAGGTTACACAAAACCTAGTCGGACGGGGCATGGCGAAGGAACTGTCCTACCCGGGGCTAGTTGACAAACACTTCAACCAAAATTTACCTTCCGTAATAATACATTTGACCGCGGTTCCTCTTCTAGGAACAACAGTAGGGTTTTCAATCTTTTAAATCATTCTTTAGAAGGACGATTGCAGTAATGTATTAGGGAACGTCTGTTTAGGATACCTAGGTAGTCGCTTGACGAAGTCGAGCTAGCGCGCGTGTTTAGCGCGCATTTTTTTTAAGAATTTATTTGTCAGCGTACAGCTCATTGGCTCGAAATTTTATAAGTCCAAGGTTATTTTCATTATTCTTTAATTTTCGAAGGAGCTTTAGCACTGTAAATTATTTGATTTTAAAACACAACGTATGGAGGGTCCTAACCATTAGTCAGATAGACGATCACGTCAAGGCCAAAGATTAATGTTTCGTATTGAAGTAGGGTTAGCTTTGTAGGATATATTTATTAATATTTTACAAATATTTAGGCAGGAAGGCAAAATGCTCACAGTACATAAATCAGTTTGCTAGTTATTTTACTTCTTTTGTATCTTACTTTGTGTGCAATAAAGTGTATTTTACTTTACTTTTACTTTACTTTGCTTTTAATAGTTTTGGCGTGCTTGCTTAACACAAAGGCAGAGTAACTTTCGCATTTACTAATAATTAAGTATATTTAAAAAAATACAAAGATAATTTATTTTTTCAGAAAATTACTTAATAGTACTTAATAATTTTCTTACCTGTAATTCCGTTTTTTTTTAAAGAATTGAGTGTAAAATCATGGAAAGTTTCATGAAGTAGTTTCCCTTGATAACTTTAGTAATGACAGCTGGTAGACGCCCACTGCTGGACATAGGTCTTCCACACAGATTGCCACAAGAACTTTGCCTTAATCGTTGAGCTTGGTAGGCGTTGCAGTGTGGCTCTTCAAGTATTTCAACGAAGGACGCTGCTGCCCGTCCTTCGGCTGTTCCCTTAGTCGCCTTTTACGACACCCGTGGGAGGAGATAACATAACATAACATAACACATCACACTCAGAGCCCCTAACTAGGAAGAACCTGTATCTAGGGTGCCCGAAACACACACAGAGACGTACATCACACCCAGACCGGAAACAAACATCGATATTCATCATATCAATATTCGCCCCGCCCGGGAATCGAACCCGGGTGCACACGTTTACTCATTCCACATCACTGCCAACTGAGCCACGGAGCAGATGGGGGGGTGTATTATATGCCGCCTCCACACAGCCACGATACTTCAGTATAAAAGCTCTAATAAGTCTAAAACGCCGTAACACAACCAATCAGATGCATCTTTTTAAAACTCATTAACCTATTTCCGTCGGTGCTCGACTAGAAACAATCTAGTTAGCATGTGAATTGCCTCTCTATCTGACTCTAAAGCGCTGATGCACTGCACGTCGACCTTTGCAACTTTCATGTAGGATAGAACTAAAGCCTATTGTAAATTGTTTCTATTCGCTTCGCTTACCCGTCGCTATCATTAAATCAGTCTTGTCTTGAATGAAAAAAGATGAGCTACAAGAAGTCCACATTTGGTAGAATACTTTTCGTTCATCTAACAAAATGCCGGAACAAAAGAAATGCTAGATGAACGGAAGGAGTTCCTCATTATACATACACACATCACATCCAGAGCCCCTAACTAGGAAGAACCTGTATCTAGGGTACCCGAAACACACACAGAGATGGACGATTACACCCAGAACGGAAACAAACATCGATATTTATCATATCAATATTCGCCCCGCCTGCGCCCGGGAATCGAACCCGGGTGCACACGCTTACTCAGTCCACATCACTGCCAACTGAGCCACGGAGCAGTCTATAATATTATGCGGCCTTTTAGGTGTGCCGTTTAAAAGATTGGCTCAATATTTCTCTAACACTGCAATCCGTGGTATCGTGCTGAATTTCTAACAACATCACAACCTATCTTTTTTTGAGAACCAACAACTATCCCCAAGAAGAATAATTTTTAATATTTTTTTAAGGTAATAAAATACAAAGTTTTTATTTAATATTTCATACGTACATGATATTATGTTATTAAATATTACCTTAAAAAAAACTAAACAAAGAAATATTTACAAATAAAAAATGGCCTCAAGATCGCTGCCACCGGAAGGTACGGTGCCTAGCAGGCTGGCTGCGTTACCCCTCTGAATGGCCAGACTTATTCTCTGGCCAAGGTACGAGCCAGCCCGCCGGTCACCGGAATGGTCGATCAGACGCGTCGATAATTCCTTGAATACTCGACGCGCCAAACGGCACAAACTCATACTGCTGACTAATTGCCGCGTATTTGGGCCGTTTGAGATCTTCAATTCAATTTCAATATTTTTAAGTTCAAATTTTCAGTTAATAATTACCACACTGCGCGTCAGTCCCTAAAAACTTGGTGACTTCCTTGCTAAATTAAGAAGTTGCTTGAATCGGTCTCTCAGTAACATTCGCTCGTGGTCGTGATAGATAGCACTTTAGATTAGCGGCCCACTGCGCTGCTCCGGTCAAGTAGGTACTCCTGCTTCGATATCTCGACAGAAAATAACTTTTTTAGAGGGACGACAGAACGCGTAAACAGGTGACTTTTTTATTTGCTATGAGCGGCTTATTTCGTTACGCCATAGAATATAAGATACTACTTAAGACTTGGCTTTATAGACCATATTATTTTGACTGCCCAGAAAGGGCGAATAAAGAAACAAACAACAACAACAAACCACCTGTTAAAATATGTAAACAATGGAAAACATATTGCACCTTGAGTTACTTTATTTGAGTTTAAGTAAGGATCCCTATTTTTTTTTTAATCTAATACCTATAGCCTTGTCACTCGGGGATAGTGTAGCTTCCTACCAGTGAAAGAATTTTTCAAATCAGTTCAGTATTACCGGAGCCTATTCGTTACAAACAAACAAACAAATCTTTCCTCTTTATAATATTGGTATAGATTGACACGCTCTATCATCTGTGAAGCCCGCGTCTTCACCTGCAAGAAACATGCAACCTGAGATAAGGTATGTACAGTGGCGGTCTAGGACGGCGTAACAGATTTGTCTAAGGTCTTGTGTTCCAAAACCAAAGAACAAAAGAGCTATTTTTCAATAGGAAAAACCGGAAGTGCTGTCAAACATACTGTTGCTCTTTTCTCGCGGAATATTCTCGCAGGTGGAGACGCGGCCTAGAAGGTTATTTACGGTATAATTATATAATAATAATAAATAATAATAATAACACATCACACTCAGAGCCCCTAGCTAGGAAGAACCTGTATCTAGGGTGCCCGAAACACACACAGAGACGAACAGCACACCCATTCAACCCAATTTAATTATCAAAACCCGTTGATAACATATCGAGTGCACTATGAATTACCCTTCAGGGTCGTATGTTTATGTCGCTTAGCTAAAAAAGCAAAGAAAATTCTATGAAAAAGATAAAAAAAATCCATTACTATTTTCTAAGGACTACAACTGTACCTAAATAATATAATACTCGACACGGCGAACTTCGTACCGCCCAACCTAATAGTATTTGGTGCATGTACTATACTTATAAACCTTCCTCTTGCATCAATATTAACTTTTAAAAAAACCCCCATCAAAATCCTTTGCAATAGGGATAGACGCGAGACTTTGTTTTATATGTATTGATATTGATGCCCTAAGAAAAGCAACAATAGTTTTTGAATAATTGTCGTCGTATTTTTCTTATTTATTTCTTTTAGTAACTTACCCACCCAATTAAGGTGTGTTGCGATAGTTTAGGGCTTAGGAATACACACAGATAAAAACAGAGTTATACGTTACATACGCATGTAAAATAAGTATATGTGCCCAGCCCACCACGATCCGGTGGCACGGTGGCGGCCATCTTGTTTCACGGTCCGGCGCGAGCTGTCTGGCACTAATTGCAGCTTCCAGCACCAGACTCCGGACTGAGGCTGTATTCACGTCGAAAGATGGTTGCCAGCGCAGCCTACGTAGCATGACGGACCATTTGACGAATCTTTCTGTCACTTTTAATCGCTTTTGTCATTTTAATGCGGGAAAATGTATGGAGATGATAGACAAAAGTGACAGATAGATACGACTTATTCGACAATTTGTCCATCATGCTACCACCGCTGGTTCAGAAAATGTATGGAAATAACCTGCGCTGGCAACCGGCTTTCTACGTGAATACGGCCTAACCGACAGGAGACTGCGCTGCGACAGATACTAGTCACTTTATTGAGTACACCAAGGGCTCGAGGGTTAGACAGATTGTTCGTGTACATACAGATATCGAAATATTTCTTTAGAAAAAAAAAGGTTTTCCTATAAAAGACGATTTTCGGTATAAAAGGCTTTCTTAGATGTATTTCTTTCCTAGACTTCAGTTAGTTTAAAACAAAATATCTTAAGGTAGTAACGATTCACTTGTTTTTTTTTTAATTATACACATTTATGTAGTTGCCAATTCTTGAAGAATTTCTCATTATTTTGATGTATTTGGGGCTTGTAATGCCCTATGGCTCTATGATTATACTTATAATGATGTTTTGATTGAATTTTATCATTTATATTGACACAAACACAAACTTAATCTTCACATACATAATATCACGCCTTTTTATTCCCCGGAGGGTTAGGCAGAGGCACCGGCTTGAGAGCCGGACCCACGTTTAGCCGAGTGTATGCTTTATTACCAACGTGACAAGGGGCCAGCTTGTCGCCGCGGTTATAACGACCACTACTGTGCGGCCGGGACCAACGGTTTTACGTGCCTTCCGAAGCACGGAATCATCTTACTTTTCGGACAATCAGGTGATTCAAGCCTGCAATGTCCTATCCAACCGAAAACAACCACAACGTGATATGTGGTGTTTTCTGCGGGGATCGAACCCACAACCTTCCGTGCCGTGGCGCAACGCGCTACGCTACTGAGCTACGGAGGCGGCTTAATCTTCAAATCAATATATATAAAACTCTTCCGTTACTGACTGACTGACAGACAACGTAGAGCCGAAACTACTGGGTGTAGCGGGCTGAAATTTTCCTTAAGGAGTGTAGGTGAGCACTAAGAAAGGATTTCCCGATATTCCCACGGGAACGGGAAAACGGGATTTTTGTGTTTATGAGAAATCTGCGCGGGGAAAAACCGCGGGGCAGCCTCTAGTGTTTATATATAATTCAAGTTAATCCAAAAATCTAAATAAATATTTTAAATTCAGAGACACAACCCGTTCCCATTATTCTATGACCACAATCCTCGCGCGAGATTTATCCTCTCTTCTGTATCATTGCAGTACAAAGAGCGCTATTTATTACGGCCCAGACATCGCCGATAGATATAAATTTAGAAGACGATAAAATATATCCTGACCGCTTAAAACGATAAATACTAACTGGGTACTTATTCTTTTGTGTTCGAATTTTTGGAATAAAACGGACAACAATACTTTGTGTTTTGTATATTTTATTTTACTGAATAAAATGTTAAATTTGATGAAAAAAAAAGCTGCAGAAAAACTAAAGTCACCGACATAGCCCAAAGAATTGCGAAACTTAAGGCGGTAACTCACGGTATGGCGCGAAATTCAAATTTTTTCGCGTTTTTTATTTATTACGGCGAAAGTATTCATTTTTAATAAAGTTTTAATGAATTCGCGTATGTAAAAAAACATTTCCCACATTGTTATACAACGTTTTTTTAACCCTGTCATCTGCTAACCGCGGTAATGAGCGGATCGCATCGAACGTTTTCCTCGTTACGGTGAGAGTCATTAAAACTGACCGAAAATGACATCAACTGTGATAAAGTGCGTGAACTGCAATATAGTTATTAATGAATTATTAGCATTTGTGCAAAATAAATGTGACGTAATGGATGAAGTGAGCCTAGCGGCTATAGTATCGTCGAGTTTTACCGAGGAAGATATAAGCACGGCAAAACAACTACTGTGTGATTCTATTACTCATCGGGGAACTAGACGAAAAGGTGAGGGCAAATCAAAGAGAAACCTGGAAGACATAATAACAATAATCAAAGAAACAGATCCGGAAACTGTGCCTATGTTTGTAGCTAGGGAGCTTCAAAAATTGCCCCCTGTTACTTTCGACCATATTGATGTAACCCGCTTGCTTAAGGATATCGTAGTTATACAAAAAGATCTTAAATGTATTCAAGAACAATATCTAATGGAAAATACCAAATATGCTACAATTGAACAAATTAATCAGTTAAAATTTGAAATCGATAAATTGAAGAACCGGTCATTTGAAAGTGAACCTAATGTCAATACCAAGAGGGGTGCTTTCATGCAGGACAGTTTTGAATGCAGTAGCGGGCCGATGGGTATGATTACCGGCTTTGATATGACGCATACGCATGCGCATGAGTCGCCTATTAGAAGTCCCGCGAACCAACCGTTGCGCGAACAAGTAGAGTTGGTGCCATCTCTTTCGTATGCAGCGTTGACAGCGCAAACAGCCGAAACACCTATCTCTCTCCCACCCGCGCCTGCACCGAGTCGCACAGTGGTCAAATCACCCGTGCCCGTGATTCAACCGCAGCCAGCGCCCGCTTCAACCGTTGTTCGGGTTAATGAAAATAAACAGATGGGCGTAAAAACAGCTGTTTTTAATATTGCAACGAGTAATGCAATTTCTGTGAACAATAAACCAGAACAGGAAGAAGGTTGGACATTAGTAAGGCCTCGCAAAAGAACACCTCAGTCCCGTTTTACGGGAAGACAGGGAAAGGCTACAGTAAACCCGGTATCAAAATTTAAGGCATCTGGAATGAAGATTCCTTTA
Organism: Euspilapteryx auroguttella; assembly: GCA_951802225.1. Taxonomy (NCBI): domain Eukaryota; kingdom Metazoa; phylum Arthropoda; class Insecta; order Lepidoptera; family Gracillariidae; genus Euspilapteryx; species Euspilapteryx auroguttella. The sequence goes on from OX637666.1 coordinate 64,829, forward strand.
TTTATTTACAATGTTTCATGCGAAGCGACGGAGACGGACGTTGCGGAATACATTGAGGAAATAACAGGGATTACAGTTGTTCCAGAAAAAATTGAAAAGAGAGGATATAAGTCTAATTATTATAATTCTTATAAAATAGAGGTACCGAAACATAAATTATCAGTATTTTACAATGAGGAAATTTGGCCAGAGGGCATCTACTTTCGAAAATTTTATGATTTTCAGAAACGCGAGATCAATAGAACCGAATTTAGAAAATCAAATGTCAATCAAGCAGGCACAGATCAAATTTTAACAAATATAAATGGCTAATTCAAATAACAGAACCAGCAAATTTGTGACCTTTAATTGTAAATCCTTAAAGAGGTCTGTAGACAGCGTAAGAGATCTTTGTCGTGATGCACATATTGTGGCATTGCAGGAGACATGGTTGATGCCTCATGACTTGCCATTACTAAGTAGCATACATCCGGATTTTTCAGCGACAGGTGTTTCTGCTGTCAATTTAGCGGACGGAATACTGCGCGGGCGCCCGTATGGAGGTGTGGCGCTTATGTGGCGGAAAGACTCGTTTGATGCGGTGTGTGTTATAAAGTGTAACAGTGTAAGGCTATGTGCAATTAAGTGCAAAGTAGCGAGTCGTTCAATCATGTTTTTCTCAGTGTATATGCCTACGAACTCTCAGGAAAATATAACTGAATTTACTGCATGCCTTTCGGAAATAAATGCTACTATTGAGGAGAATGATGTGGATACGGTATTTGTTCTTGGTGACTTTAATGCCCACCCCGGTGAGTTATTTTGTAATGAGATGTTAAGATTTTGTGTGGAGCAACGTTGGACATGTGTGGACATTGAGTTACTCGGCTGTATAAATAATGTGTATACGTATGTGAGTGATATTCATGAGGGAAGTTATAGTTGGCTGGATCACTGTTTAGTAACGTCTGTCGCGCGAAAAGCTGTCTTGCGAGTAAATGTTAGAAAAGAGGTAAGCTGGTCTGATCACTATCCTCTAGAAATTTACTGTGATATACAAGTGCTACCTAGGACGCGCAATGTGTTAAATAAATCATTGACAAACCCTGTAGTTTGGGGCAATAGAGACGATGATCAGATCAGCAAATACAGTGAAATATGTAACTCAAAACTTCGTGAAATAGACATTCCAGAGGAGTTATGTGAATGTTGCGATACAATCTGCGCTACTGTTGAACATAGGTTAGTGATAAATGATTTATATAGTTCTATACTACATATATTACAAGAGGCAGCGAGCTTCACTCATAAAACCGTCGCAAATAAGAAAAGACACGTTGTAGGCTGGAATAAACATGTAAAATACTTTCACGGGGAGGCCCGACAAGGGTTTAGTGAATGGATTCTATACGGGAAACCAAAATCTGGTCCTATTTACCAGAGAACCAGGTAAATGTGGTTAGATGGCGTGATGCACTTAGCGATGAATATAGGCTTAAATGTGGTGTCAGACAGGGGGGTCTGACTTCTCCAAAGTTGTTTAATCTCTTTGTTAATAGATTGCTTGTGGAGCTCAGCGAAACCAAAGTCGGTTGCTCGATCGATGGCACGGCAATAAACAACATAAGTTACGCCGACGATATGGTTTTGCTGAGTCCTTCGATAAATGGGATTAGAAAACTTGTAACTATTTGTGAGAAATATGCAGCTGATAACGGTCTGAGATATAACTCTAAAAAGAGTGAATTTATTGTATTTTCTTCGAGAGGCAAGTCACCTGCAGTGGTACCCCCGATAAAGCTCTGTGGTGTACCCTTAAATAGAGTTAAGGAGTTCAGATACTTGGGTCATATTGTTGATGAGCGGCTTAATGATGATGAGGATATAGAGAGGGAGAGAAGGGCGTTGTCGATCCGCAGTAATATGCTTGCACGTAGGTTTTCAAGATGTACGCAGCCTGTGAAGCTGACACTATTTCGTGCATTCTGTCAGTCTTTCTATACATGCAGCCTATGGGTGAGCTATACTCAGCGGGCCTACAACGCCCTTCGTATCCAGTACAACAATGCGCTGAGGGCGGTGTTGAAGAAGCCGCGACATTGTAGCGCGTCGGCAATGTTTGCACAAGCAGGCATTGACGACTTCTACTGTATCATGCGCAAACGAACAGCATCGTCAATGAGACGCTTGCGAGAGTCGAGCAACACCATCCTCAGCGTGTTGTCTACTAAGGTCGAAAGCCCTTTCTTGAGACACTGGGTAGGTGTACATACCAGCTTTAGATAAGTATTTATTTTGATGTCACCATGTTTATTTTTAATATTATTATTTAATTGTAATTTGTCAATAAGTATATTTTTAAGTATTAACCTATTCATAAGAAATTTACTAACAGTTATGGATTGAATAATCTGAAATAAATGCATTTATTATTATTATTATTATTATTAACACAGACCTACTGATTTTGTGTCTAAGGACATAACTTGATTTTAGGCCTTTATGTCCTAAGACACAAAATCAGTAGGTCTGTCTTCAAAAAACGTTGTATTACAATGTGGGAAATGGTTTTTTACATACGCAAATTCATTTAAACTTTATTAAAAATGAATACTTTCGCCATAATAAATAAAAAACGCGAAAAATTTTGAATTTCGCGCCATACCGTGAGTTACCACCTTAAGTGGCAATGGGCAGGGCACATAGCTCGAAGAACAGATGGTTGCTGGGGCCACAAAGTTCTCGAGTGGCGACCACGAACCGGAAGATGCAGAGTGGGCAGACCCCTATAAGGTCGTCAGACTATCTGGTGAAGGTTGCGGGAGTAATACTATCTGTACGAGGGTCGCTCAGGATCGGTCGTTGTGGCGTTCTGTGGAGTAGGCCTATGTCCATCAGTGGACATCTTTCAGCTAAAATGATGATGATGATGATGAATAAGTTAGAGTAAAATAATAGCCAACAAGAATTGCCACCCTGTGCCGGTGCCACCCCTAACATTTGTCTTTAAGAATCGAATTTTCTTCGTAAATCGTGGTAGGGTTGTCGGCTGGTCGATTGTCTTGCCAAATCGGTTCTTAATGGAGAAAAATTGCGAACAAGATTATGTGAAGCCTTGAGTTATAATGTTAAGATAAATACTTCCTTGTTGCCTTCCATTTCAGATTAAAGGTGTTAAAGTTAAAATTATTCGGCTCCCAGGTAAGCGAATGAAATAAACAATTGAGACTGGTCCAAAAAACATAACATAACATAATCTCACGCCTTTTATTCCCCGAAGGGATAGGCAGATCTCAAGTGACCTTCAAAAAACATTCATATTTTTTTATTTTAGAAAAATCTTTTTCTTTTTTCGTCTAGATTTTCGTGAAAATAATAATGCTTACATTTTACTTTATTTTATTCCTATACGTAACATTGTTGCAATTATCACTTAAACATTATAATTTTACTATAGTAGGTACCAATTATTTCACATTTTAGAGACTTAATTTTTTTTATTTTAGAAAAATTTATTTTTATCGATATCGACGATCTTAAGAAGTTTTACATCGATTTTGATCGGCCCAGCCACGAGCAAGCGACGCAGATACCGCGTGTATTTACGACACAAAATGGCCGCCGCCGAATTTGGCGGGAAGTTAATGATAATGGCGCGTTTTATAATTTAATTTATTATTGTTTTAGTGACCTATTTTGATTGTTTATTTATTCAGGCGTGAAATTTTGGTGTTTTAGAATAAAGTAGGATCAGAAAGTGCAATTTTTATTAATACCATTTGGTTTTAAAATAACGTCTTAGTAAATTTTTGTGAAGATCAGTTGACTGACAGATTCAACAGTCGACGAACATGACGAACCTTCTTTCCTGGTACATTCGTGTTATACTTAACTAAACCAAATAAAGGCTTCGTCAAACAGACGGCGCTGGAGCGCTAGCCTGACGCGGCGTAGAGCGTCACGCTCTTTGTTGCCACACACGCCCCTTTGCGTAACCAGAGGGGCTATTACGGCCACATTTGCAATATTACTTTTCGTCCTCTAGAGTGTCAAAGTCAATAAAAAAAAACATAAAGCGGACGAAAAGCAATATTGCAAAAGCGGCCGTAATAGGGCCTCAGGCTAACGCTCTAGCGCAATGCGATAGCGCCATCTGTTTGACAAAACCTTTACTTAAAGCGGTAACTCTCGGTGTGGCGCGAAATTCAAATTTTTTCACGTTTTTTAATTATTTTGGCGAAAGTTTTCATTTTTAATAAAGTTTGAATGAATTCGCGTACGTAAAATCCTATCTTCCACATTGTGATATATCGTTTTTGAAAGACAGAGTTACCGATTTTGTGTATATTCAAGGATTTTTGGCCTTTTTCCCCTTAGACACAAAAACTTTAGGTCTGTTTTCCAAAAACGTTGTATTACATAATGTGGGAGATGGTTTTTTACATACGCAAATTCATTTAAACTTTAGTAAAAATGTATACTTTCGCCAGAATAAATCAAAAACACGAAAAAATTTGAAGTTCGCGCCATACCAAGAGTTACCACTTTAAAGTGATACAATGGAAACTGATACCTCTACTAAATTACTATTTTGTGAAAATCCAAAAAAATGTTTGACAGATAACTTTTACCGTAGATATGCTTGTAAAGTATTTTCATTTTGCGTGCGTCTATCGATTAGAACTTCTGCTGATAAAGGGTTCTTTATCTTAACTTAGTCAGGTAGATAATTATATTACAAATAAGGCTTATTAAATCAAGGTTCCGTACGCGTTTTGATACCGCAGCACGGCCGTAATGATGTTTGCTCAGGACGCGGTGGGGGCTTCTCGTCACTAATTAGTTTGTTCTATGCAAATACATTATAATAAAATAATATGCTTTATTTTATATGTTAACGTTTTGGATTGTTAAAAATTGGATCCTGTCTGGTGTTTTCAAAATAATATTTTACGTAATTTTTATATTAGGACTAGTCGACCCGACGAACTTCTTACCGCCTTACCTTTTACTATTTTGTACATCTATTATACTTATAAAACTTCCTCTTGAATCACTCTATCTATTAAAAACCTGTAGCGTAGTTTTAAAGATTTAAGCATACATAGGGACAGACGCGGGAAGCAACTTTATTTTCATACTATGTATTAATATAGTCTTATGTATATTGTTATGTGTGTTCATATTCAAAACACTTGCTCATTAAAATAAACGAATATTTTTTCGCTTTTAATCTGTAACTAAGCATAGGTACATACTGCATTCAATAAATTATTTCCTTAATTCCAATGAAACGTTTTACAAAGTTTCCTAATAACGTTGCAGCGCTTCAAGCTCAAAACCGAATTCCAAATAACTTTTAACTAAATTCACCAGAAAATTGAGTAAAACAAAAGCAATCAAACCTCCTTCCGGCGCACAAACAGTCAGTTCAGTCAATATCCGCCGCAGACGGGAGTTACAATAACGCAACGACAAATACCGTTATAACGCAACGCGAACAATGGCGCAACGATAACGCAACGGTTCTGTCGATTTAGCGCGCGATTTCCGACGCGCACCCTACACTAGTGAGGGGACAGAGTTAAAATGTTTTTTTTTAATTAATTAGGTATAAAATAATAATTATTAATAACACGTCACACTCAGAGCCCCTAACTAGGAAGAACCTGTATCTAGGGTGCCCGAAACACACACAGAGACGACCATCACACCCAAAATAACCTACATAAAACAAATGATAAATGTTATGCACTTTTCTTTTCGTAATTAGTTAGCAATAATCACTCAACGACGGGTCCCATCTCTATCGAAATCTGTTTACACATATTTTGTAGTTCAAGGATTCGGAAAAAGTAACTGATAAGATTACTTAGCTGAATAATATTCATCATATTATGATGAATAATAAGGGTTATATTAGTAGTTAAAATAAAATGGATTTACATACTATGCTTAATACAGTACAGTATCGCCTACTTTAAGAATATTTTAATATGTCCATCTGCTTAAGGTTCTAAATGGGTTGCCTGGAAGAAATTGCTTTTAGCGATAAGGCCGCCCATTGCATGCAAATTCAATTTGTTTGTACCCTGAATTTAATAATGTACTTTTGTATCTTACGTTGTATGCAATAAAGTGTTTTCTATTCTATTCTTTATCAAATCTATATACCTAAATCAATGAAACATAATAATATAAATACGAGTTTTTGTAAAATTATTCTTAGCACTTACCATAGTTTATTCGTTATCATGTCAGCCGAAAAACGTCAACTGCTGGAAACATCGACCGGTCATTAGCCGTATGTCATGATTCAGTGTATTACTGCCGTTAATACCTTCACTAGGTCGTCTCACCACATTATGCGCGTTTGTCTACTATGCGTTTTCTGCGATAATAATTATATCGATATCGATGTTTCCCCCAGGCAGCAGCACGTCCCTACAGAAGCCACATCCCGTGCGGCATCTGGCCGCTTATTTCCTGAGCGCATTGTGATCATCACGCTTAGAATGTTTGCTAACATTCAAACATATCAACATTATAGCAAGGAATTACAGGCGATCTGTGAGAAAGTCCCCTGTCCAACATTAGGGTGTATTCACATATAAAGTTGGTAACAAGCGCTTGTTTGCGATGGTTCAAAAAATTTAGGAGAGCGTAACTCTTTCGGTTTTGAAATATAGCTTTAGTTCTTTGGTAACTCAATCTAGAGTGCAGGAGACTATTGGCAAATCTGTTACGCCGTCCTAGACCGCTACTGTACCGTCTATTCCGTGCAATTAACAAACTAAACGGCACGAAATAAACTCAACGAACCCAATCAAAGTTAAATCCTCTGAAAACTAACCTGACTTGAAAGCGAAGAAAAAAAAAACGAACGAAAAGACTTGTACAACTTTACCGCAAGCATTGCTAGTTTAAAGCAGAATGAACCTTAACACTGTGGGAATTAAGGTGGTTTTAAAAGAGAAAGGCTAACTGGAGATGAGTTTTGTTCTTGTCAGGTCCTTAAGTTCTTCACATGATTGAAGCTCCTTCCTTCAGTCCTTGAGTATATCATAAAACATCTCTCTCTTTTCCCCATTCGTAACAGAACTATAAAGGCGAAAATAGAAAATAAATCAACTCAATATTTTATTAGATCAAACTAGTATGCTTGGAAATTTCTAAACAATTTTTTTCGCTTATCATATCTACCATTTATCGGTTCAACTGTTTAGGCGTGATTGCGTAATATACAAACAACAGAATTAATTTCGCATTTATCAATACATAGAATAAAACCAAGTCGCTTCCCACGTCTGTCCCTATGTATGCTTATATCTTAAACAATGCGACGGATTTTGATGTGGTTTTTTTAAAGATAGGTGATTCAACATGCACAACATTGTAATAGATATGGCGGTACGAAGTTCGCCGGGTCGACTAGAAATTATTTTAAAGTATGGATCAATTTAACGTAAACAATGTTGCTACTGTTTAAATACCTACATTAACATTTTTTATTCTCATATTATTGATAGATTTTGTTGGAGTAACATTAAAAATAGTTACCTACCTGAATATTTGATCGCGTCAGGCGGTCTACGCTCACACAAAATGAATTCAAAATCAAATGAATCTTCTAAATTCAAAACTTTGGGCAGATATTGACATGTCAAAGCTGCCAATATTGTGGATTGCCCATATATAATATATTGCTATAGACTGAATCTGCTAGGATTCAGAGAGAATAGAATAGAAACAGAGAGATGGGAGGTTTAGGCTTAGACCAACAACGTCAGGCCTTAACTGAAAGAAAAATGTTGAGCAAAAAACATCAGAGAAATTACTTGTCTAGAACTAGGTCTAGTTCTCTCAGTTACATAATTAGTTTTAATAATCAATAGTTTAAAATCGGATGAATTCCTCCAAAACCTATTCGATTCCCCTAAAATCGGGTAAATTCACAGACTGGCAACACTGTCCCTAAAGCTGCAAAGTCGCCGTCTCCGCTGTGGTGCCGAGCTTCCGGGAACTTTGTCAAAGTTGCCGACTTGTCGAAGCTTGTTCGCGAATTTTATTTTAGCTAAGGAATAGTTCTGCAGTTCCGATCAGTTACACCTTGTTAGCGCTGGACGCGGCTGCTTGCATTTACTTTCTTAACTTTTTCATGGAATTTCAAATTTATACTACAGAAATTGAGCTTCGTACTGTGGCGGTCTAGGAGGCCGTAACAGATTTGTCTATGGTTTCGTCAGCCTTAGACTGTATTACCAAAGAACAAAAGCTATTTTGCAATTAAGAAAAACCTGAAGTGTTACGCCGAACGTGTCCGCCACTGTACTATGGCGGTCTAGGAGGCCGTAACAGATTTGTCTATGGTTTCGTCAGCCTTAGACAGTATTACTAAAGAACAAGAGCTATTTTGCAATAAAGAAAAACCTGAAGTGTTACGCCGACCGTGTCCGCCACTGACTGAACTCTACTATTACAAGTATACAGGGGCCCTTTCAAATTCAATCTGAGACAAAAGTTCCTGCTACGTCGTAGTACCTATACTGCATTTGCTACGCTGTAGCACCTAAAGTTGCTACGGCGTAGCCGCTACGGGCACCTCGATTTCATGCAAGTTCATTTTGTAACGCCTTGGAGGGTCATACAACACCTGAATGTCTGTCTAGTTGACCATCATTTGTCGTCTTTTAGATTTAATTAATAAAAAAATACTAATTAAACTAACATCGAGTTGTCCGCGCCTCCCGAACCGAACATAACGGCGGTAACTTAGAAACTTCTTTCTAATCCGAACTCTAACTAAAGGATATACGAGGTGCGGGCCTTCGTGACGGATTAAAGGCTCCCACGCGGACCCCAGCCCGCCCACTGCTGGACGCTGGCTACTTCCTGAATCTTTAACTCAACTGTTTCCCTTCTCTTGATCTAAGATATACAGGACGTTTCTGATAAGTCGGACATAAATTAAAGGGGTTATTTAGCTCACCATAACAAACAATTTTCTCAAAGCAACACAGGTCAAAGTCTCAAAATAAAAACAGCTGCCCGTACATTGACCCCGTCAGCTGATCAAACCAATGTAGAGGTAAGGAACAGCAATTTTTTTGTCAGAAAATCAAATATTGATATTTATCATTGACAATGTTCTCCCCGCCGGTTAAACAAACCGGTGCACCCAGCGTCACAGTCCAATAAAATACCAACTATCCCGGTAGCAAATCAGTTATTGCCTACTAGTAGTCTGGAAAGCGGACAGGCGTCAAAAATACTATTTTAAAATTGCAAATCGTGTTTAAATTATGTACAAAAAAAAATGAAGCTCTTCTTTAATTTGTTTGAAATTCAAAACAATTTTCTATATAGTAAATTCGTCACTGACTGACTGACTGACAGACAACGCAGAACCAAAACTACCGGGCGTAGCGAGCTGAAATTTCACATGTGGGTTCCTTGGGGGTGTAGGTGAGCACTAAGAAAGGATTTCCCGAAATTCCCCGAATTGAGAGAATGAGAAATCTGCGAGTGAAACCGCGGGGCAGCCTCTAGTTATGGCAATAAAGCGTTTTTATGTTTTAATACTTTACCACTTGAGTCGAAGTCAAGTGTCACGCTATCAATGTCGGTGATTTACGAGTCGTGTCCCTACCGTGTCCGACATGCATCAGGAGTGCATTACATGCATTACATGTGTACGATGTCACGTGACATGGCGTGCACGCGCCCCGCGGTGGCACGGGAGGGACATTAACTCTACATTTGGTAAATTGAAATACGAGGAAGATAGAAAAATCACAATGGCCCAGATAGTTTAAGTTAGTGGTCCGTGATAGCGGAGGTGATAGTAACAGGTACGTAGAACATAAAATTTTAATATTCTGAATGTAGAATGTAGAGAAAGAATGGCCTCTATTTCTTAGCCTAAAATAATGTTTATAAAAGTTTATTTTATACCAAAAAAAAAAAGGTTGCCTGGAAGTAATCCTACCAGATTTCATCCCAATTGGTAGAGATCACATCTTAATATGGACCTACTAATTTTGATGTAACTACATTTAACAAAGAAATAATTTGATTTGATAGGTTCACTAGTTAAGCCGTGATAGTGCACACACAGACAGACAAAATAAATTTTTCATTCGTAGTACTAGAAGGTATTACAATACTAAATATTGCATTAAGATGAAATAGTTTTTGAAATTTGAATTAGTAAGCATTGTAACCACATTGTATCGCATTACCATTTTAATTGAACCATGTAAAATATCGCATTAATATACAAGTAAAGCACGTAGGCAGTGGGCACGGCATGTGAGCATCGCTCCCGGATAGGTCGGCTCTAACTAATTGAGACAATATCTGAAATATTCAGGGAGTGGCGGCGACGTCGGCTGCAGCGCCCTGCAAATTAGATAGGGGTGGTAAGGTAAATGTTTACGATTGGTATCGATATTTTACATTAACCTAAATATTTATATAATAATGAAATAATTTTTATAATAATTCTAATATAGAAGGAATAGGATGCATAGGGAAGTATCAGCAAGATAAACTCTTTGTTTATATTATGACACTTTGATACAAAATAAAATAAAATAACCTTACATGGCTATGTTTTAGTTGTAGCGGCCAAGGAAGTAAGACGTAGTGGCATAGAACGTTACCACATCGTCTCTTCCCGTAGGTGTAATAAAAGGCGACTAAGGGAATGTAAGATTGTCGGGAAAATTAGAAAAACGTCAAAAATTACCTGCATCACTGATACGTTCAATAACACAACAACATTTACAAGCCGGTTGGATTACCTAACTGTTATGAGTATTGACATAAAATTAAATAAGCTTTTCTATACATCATTTAATCCAGAAAATATACAGACGAAAAACTAAACAAAACAATATCACAATAATGGCTAAAGTTATCGATATCGATATCCGCTCGTCCCATCCCTAGTACCTGGTATCCGGGGCGTTTCTCGAGCGGAATTATTCTGTTATTGCTGCAGGCTAGTGAGGGCAGCGATGGACACAGTTGGCAATATGTAGCCAACTGCCCATAGACAAAGGCTGAAATTCAAGCTGATATGCACAGTCACTGTTTGGAGTCTGCTCGATCGAGATTGATCTCGGACAAGTCGTTCTTGAGTACGAGTAGTCTTCCGAGTATTTGATTAACTATCTTAAAGACAAAACGCGATTGTGAATAAAAATCTAAAGCAGACAACAAGTTAAAGTTACAATTCGTAACTATTATGTTCTCGTATGCACTAGCCAAAGAACAAGAGCTATTTTGAAATACAAAAATCTGAAGTAATAGATAGAACGAGTTCGCGAGATTCTAAATTTTAGCCCAATCTGTCCAGACTTTTCAGTGTTAAACTATATGAAACACCAACTTTCAATTTATAATTTCATGTGATATAATCTAATAGTAAAGTCTAATATAAATTAGAACTATTCTCCGTCGGAGCTGCGTCGTCAATTAGTGTCCTGCGGTCAGTCCGTTAGTCAGATCCGACCTGACCCTGAACTTTGACCTCTCTGACATTAAGTAGCTCGCTCCACTCTGAACTCGCTATAACTACCTACGCAATTATCCGTCATGGTCGATGACATCACGGAAACTCGTATTTGGTTACAGCGACTTCTTCTTAGCCTTAAAGTCGTCCAATGCTGAACACAGGCCTCCCCTAAAGATCATTCACAGGAGAAGAGGGTTGGTGGTATTCAATGCCGCTAATCACAAGAAAGTGGGCTGATATGTGCTGAGGAAGGAGAAGAAGAAGAAGAATCACAAGAAAATCTCACAGCGTCTGGAATCTGACAATTAGGTACTGAGAGTTTGTTGGTGTACTTTGACTTATGAGGTACAAATTGTTTATAAATTGCAGCGCATTCGCTGCAAGTTGCTGCAAACCCTCCGACATTTAGCAATGAATGGCCGCAGGAGGTCGGGTTCTGAGCTCGTCTTGTTTTTCGTCGACTTAAGCTTTAGTTATCACGGAACGCTTCCACAATGGCGATTTCGTATTCAGTAATTAGCGAAACGAAAGAGAAGAAGTATTGGATCTTCGACTGAAGAATTGTATAAGTAGAATTGAATTTAATCCATTACTTCAACCGATAGACGTCCCGTCAACTGTTGGAAATATTTCTTGATTGCCATAAAGCGTGAGTTGGCGATAGCTGTTTGGCTCTATGTATTTCAACGAAAAAGTTAGGTGTTTGAGGTGTTCTGTTCACTTAGTCGCCTTTTACGACACCCATAGGAGAGAGAATAGAAGAATAAAATTAACAGAAGTAAGTTATCTGTACAAAGTTATTTGCTCTATGTGCGTCACCGCAAGGCGACGGGTCTGATCTCGATACTGGTAATTTAACTAAAGTTTAAATGAGAGCCGAGAACCTCAGTTATCTGGATTTTGATTCTGTTATTCTAATTTATTAATTTAATCTTGTAATTTATATTTAAGACTTGTGCTTGAATTTGAGATAAGTTTATTTGATCAATATATATAAAACTCTTCCGATACTGACTAGCTGATCTGTGCGTGTGAAACCACGGGGCAGCCTCTAATATCGTATAAAAAATTAGTAGAAGGGCCATAATATGTATAGCTTGAAGAAACAATGGTGTCAAAAAGTTTTTTATACGTTATACGCAGAGCGGTGAGGGGGAGGTGGGCGGGACACTTGGCCAGGCGTAAAGACAACAGGTAGAAGACAGCGGTCACAGAGTGGTGGCCTAGAAAAGGACGACGTGGAGTAGGCAGACCACCAGCCCGATGCGTCAGACCATCGTGAAGACCATGACCATAGTGAAGGTCGCAGGAAGGCAGTGGATCAGACTGGTGCAGGACCGTGGTGGATGGCGTGCGAGAGAAGAGGCTTATGTCCAGCAGTGGGCTCTTACGGGCTGATGATGATGATGATATTGTAATTGTAATATCACAAAAAAAAAAAAAGAGAGATAAATTGTAAAATAGAGTTTGTTACCCCTTTCTTCTCTACGCTGTAAAATCATTGCGAAAGGGAGTAGAATCACTTGACAGAGGAGGGCTCGTTTGGGGGCCTCTCCAGGCGACTATTGTCGTAAGGCAAGCCAAACATTTGTTTACCTGAGCCAATTGGTGGGCACCCTGAACTACCTCGTCTCTCACAGTATAGGATACTTTACCAAATAAGGTATCAATAGCGATTAGATTAGAAGTAGTCTAATTGACTTTCAATAAGTGATATCTTGTATCCTATATTGAATAAAGATTTTTTGATTTTGATTTTTAATTTTAAAACAGGTTGCCTGGAAGAAATCGCTTTAAGCGATAAGGTCGCCTATTGTCACCTTACTATAAGCTGATTGTTAACATATTTTTAGATTTGAGTACAATAAAGTGTATATTCATTCATTCATTCATTCATTTTGAATACACAGAGCAGGCAGACACTAACAAGGTCGACAGATGATCTAGTACATAAAAATTGGGGATACAATGCACACTGGATGAGGGCCAACCAAGACTGCTCGGTATGGCAATCTGTGGGGAAGGCTCTTTCCAGCAGTGGACGTCTTTGGGTGATATTTTAAAGGAATTATGTATTCATATCTTGTGCAGATTGTAGCTAAATCTTTCAAGAACGAATACCTAAAAATAATTATTCCAAAAACCTTTAAAAATTCCGTCGCAAAGTCGCCCAAGGCCAATCTTTTAACTTTTTGATCAAATAAATTAAGCAAAAAGATTCCCCTCCACTTAATCTAAATAAAAACTGCTAGAGAGGGGCGTGCTGCGGGACGGGAGGGGACGCCCCGGAAATTCCGGGACCGTCCCGCCATTCCGGGATAATCAAAGGTAACTTTTTAAGTGGCACGAACCTTCGTTAGGGCATCTTTCATTTAGGGCGGAATCAATTTATTGCTTAATTCAGATTTGGAGTTGTTTCAAAGATAATCCGGGAGTACTTTTGAAGATTTTGGATCGCATTATTGAATTATGTTCTTTTTACATTCTACGGGACAGGACGGCTATAGACGTCATTTTTTTTTAGTGTAATGAAGCTATACGTCTATAGACGACCACTTTAATGCTGATAGAATAAATAGTAGGAAGGAATAATTGTATTTTGATTTAAAAAGCCACATTCATCCGATTATTGGAAAATTCAAAAAATATTCTAGCTTTTTTGATTTATTGGATTACCTCACGACCTTTGTCTAAAATATTATCTCGTGTGTTTTTGTTAAAGGTTTGATTTTCTGAAATAAAATCAATTGGCTTAGAGCTACATTCTGTCTGTCTGTCTCGCTTTTCTGAGAAAACTACTGAACCAATTTAAATGGAACTTGTTACCTGGATAGTATAGAGTCGTAGAGAGGACATGAGCTACTTTTTAACCCGAAATTCCCACGGGAAAATTGGGAATTTGACGTTTCAAAGGAAAATGCGCAAGCGAAGCCGCGGGGCGCCCACTAGCTCATCATTATTATGATTACCTATGAAGATGTTCAAGGAATTCAAGGTAACACACACACACATCACATTCAGAGCCCCTAACTAGGAAGAACCTATATCTAGGGTGCCCGAAACACACACAGAGACGAACATGACACCCAGACCGGAAACAAACATCGATATTCATCATATCAATATTCGTCCCGCCCGGGAATCGAACCCGGGTGCACACGCTTGCTCAGTCCACATCACTGCCAACTGAGTCAAAGGTAGTTATATATTAGATCAAAATTATACATACAGTAGCAAAAGCATGTTACGTACGATTGGAATAGGTCGCCGAAGCGAGGCCGGTGCGCTCCCAATTACGGAATGCAATTATAGCACTGCGAGACGCTTGTCACTGCCGCGTGTAGAGCTACGAAACGAACCTTTAAGAGCTACGAAACGAACCTTTTTAGAGCTACGACTCTAGCTAGAGAGCTATGACTCTATACACGGACACTTTTTTTTATCGTGGCGGAAACATTCAAGACTAACAGTGTTATTTTTAGTTTTTTTTTTTACAAACACTTTCGATGTTACCTCAACTGAGCACGGTTCATTGTTTTTCAAATTTGTTTTCGGGAATCAGTCCTTTATGGTGGCCTCATCATTTCAGCCGTAAGACGTCCACTGCTGGACATAGGCCTCCCTCAAGGCTCTCCATCTGTACCGATCGCAGGTGGCCTGCATCCAGCGTGGACCCGCAGCCTTGCGCAGATCATCCGTCCATCTGGTCGGTGGACGCCCTACGCTGCGCTTGCCGATCCGTGGTCTCCATTCGAGAACTTTTCGGCCCCAGCGTCCATCTGTTCTGCGGGCTATATGACCTGCCCATTGCCACTTCAACGAGCTTATCCGCTTGGCTATGTCGGTGACCCTGGTTTCTCTGCGTATGTCCTCATTTCTGATTCGATCCCGCAGAGAAATCCCGAGCATAGCCCGCTTCATGGCTCGTTGAGCTACTCGGAGCCTGTTCATAAGCCCTATAGTGAAGCACCACGTTTCAGAACCGTATGTCATTCCTTTGGCATCACTGGCAGCACACATTGGTTAAATACCTTCGTCTTCAGGCACTGAGGAATATTGGACGAGAAGACGTTGCGTAGTTTCCCGAACGCCGCCCATCCGAGCTGGATTCGACGATTGACCTCCTTCTCGAAGTTGGACCTACCTAACTGGATGGTTTGTCCTAGGTATACCTACTCGTCGACAACTTCGAGAACCGAGTTCCAAACCATAACTGGGGTAGGCAGAACATGGACATTAGACATGACCTTCGTCTTGTCCATTTTCATTTTAAGGCTGTTGGGAGACTCGGTTGAGGCCTTCGAGCATCGTGCTGAGTTCCTCCATCGACCTTGCCATGACTACGATGTCGTCGGCAAACCGAAGGTGAGTGATGTATTGGCCGTTAATATTGATGCCCTGCCCTTTCCATTCTAGAAGTTTGAAGGCGTCTTCTAAAGTGGCGGTGAACAGTTTCGGAGATATAACATCTCCCTGTCTCACGCCTCTGTTCAAGGGAATAGCCTTCGTATTCTGTTCCTGTACTCGGACAGACATCGTGGCGTTGCTATACAAACACTTCAGCACTTCGATGTACCGATAGTCAATCCAGCATCGTTGGAGGGACTCTAGCACCGCCCATGTTTCGACCGAATCAAAGGCCTTCTCATAGTCCACAAACGCTAGACATAGCGGCAAGTTATACTCTTCGGTCTTCTGTATAACTTGCCGCAGCGTATGTATGTGGTCTATGGTACTAAAGCCTTTTCGGAAGCCGGCTTGTTCGGGAGGCTGGAAGTCATCAAACCTTCGTTCGAGACGATTGGCGATGATCCTGGAAAACAGCTTATAAACATGGCTCAAAAGCGAGATGGGCCTATAATTCTTCAAAAGGGTTTTATCGCCCTTCTTAAAGAAAAGCACCACCTCACTTCTGTTCCATGCTTCAGGCGTGGTCCCTTCGAGTAGGACAGAATTAAAGAGCCTCTGAAGGACTTTGAGTACCGGTGTTCCACCCGCTTTCAGAAGCTCTGACGTGATTCCATCCTCACCCGGTGCCTTGTTGTTTTTAAGCAGTTTCAGGGCCATCCTTATCTCGTACAGGCTGATGTCCGGGATATCTTCGGTATAGTGTCGGGTTAGTTTGGCTCTAGGGTCGTTAGCCGCACTAGTAACAGGCTTAGTGACCGAATCGTATAGCTGTCCGTAGAACTTCTCGATTTTCCTCAAAATTTCCGCTTTCGTCGACGCTATACTGCCGTCATCCCTCTTCAGCTTGGTCATTTGGCTTTGCCCAACAGACATATCTCTTGCGAACACTTTGGAGCCTTTATTTCGCTCTATCGTATCCTTAATACGCGCAGTATTAAAGACACGGATATCGTGTCGCAAGGCCTTCGAGATCTGTCTATTGAGCCGCCTATATGACGCAGCATCATCGGGAGACTGCAGTCTAAGCAAGCGTCGTTCAGCCATAAGTTTGAGGGTGTCTTCAGAGAGTTTCTGAGTTCTAGCGGTACGGCGAGTCCTAAAGAATTTAGATCCGACCGTATGGACAGTTTTTACGAACCTGTTATTGATCTCGTCTACTGATGCGTCGTCTAGACAATCAAAGCGATTAGAGAGCTCGAGTTGAAAGCTCTCGGAGTTTTCGATCTGAGCGAGGGTAGGACGGAGCGTAGACTTCATCAGGCGGTACCGTTCAAGTTTAACGTTCACATTCAATGTGCCTCTTACTATTCGGTGATCACTGCCGGTTTTTACCCTATGAATCACGGAGACATCATTGAATATCCGTCTCTTGTCGGTCAAGATGAAGTCTATCTCGTTCCTAGAACCACCAGGGCTCATCCAGGTCCATTTCCTATGAGGTGGCTTCTGGAAGAAAGAATTCATCATGAAGAGTCCTTCTTTCTCCATGAAATCGGCCAGCCTCTGACCTCTAGGGTTCCGTTGCCCATAACCGAAGTTCCCCACTCTCAACTCATGCTCGCTTCTCTTGCCTAGTTTCGCATTGAAGTCCCCCATAACAACATTGAAGTGAGTTTTATGCGTATGTATGGCCCGACTAATGTCCTCATACATAGACTCTACTTCGTCATCTGAGTGTGTCGAGGTCGGTGCATAGACCTGAACGACCTTCAGCAAATATCTTTTAGATATTCTGAGTGTTAGGTATGCGACCCTGCTCGACACACTGTCGATGGTAATAATGTTGCTAACGAGGGACTTGTGGACGAGAAACCCGACACCACCTTGAGACAGTTGGTCTCCCTCCCGGTGGAAGAGCAGGTTACCCGATTTCAGGGTTATCGTGTCCTGTCCCTGTCTACGGACTTCTGATAGCCCTAGAATATCCCACCGTAACCTGCTCATTTCCTCTTCCAGCGCAACAATCATATCGTCAGTCCTCAAAGTGCGGACGTTGTGTGTTGCCAGGGCCATTTGTCGTTTAAAGGGGTGGTAGCAGACCGTCCGGGGATTCTTAGCACCCCTTGCCCCGCCGTTACCGTAACCGCTACCGTGGTCAGGAATAGCGGGGCTGCCGGGGACTAGGGGCCTGGGCACATGCTGACTATTCATGAGGGGGGGGTTGCCATACTCGCCACGCTTGGCAGGCGGGTTGGCGAGCGCAGTATGGTGTTGTATAAACCAGAAGACGCTGCTGCCCGTCTTCTGGTGCTGTCCCTCAGCCGGGTCCTACGGCTCCCACGGGAGGAGAGGGGAGGGCGACATTCTAACGCCGGCGCCCGCGGCATTTTTTGGGTTTGACTACCCAGAATGGCCGAATTAAAAACAAACAACAACATTAAACCACCTGTCAAAATATGTAAACAACGGAAAAAATATTGCACCTTGGGTTACATTATTTGAGTTTAGGTAAGGATCCCTAATTTTTTTGAAAATCTAATATAGCCTATGACACTCGGGGATAGTGTAGCTTCCTACCAGTGAAAGAATTGTTCAAATCGGTTCAGTATTTCCGGAGCCTATTCGTTACAAACAAGCAAACAAATCTTTCCTCTTTATAATATTGGTATAGATGTGTAGTTAGGTAGATTTGATGTTGTTTTGAATTGTGAATGAAGTATCAGTGCGCCATCAGTGACTAATCTGGCGTGCACTTTACTATAATTATAGAGTTAGATTAGCTAGTCTAATTTTCTATCTTGCTAGATATCTGTATAAAATTGTATATAGCTATGAATTCTTTAGAGCTACGACTCGAGATACAGAGCTACGAATGACTCTATGCGGAATATTTTAGCGCTATCAATGTAGAGCTACGTACAGTCACGGACTAGGAGGCCGTAACAGATTTGTCTATGGTTTCGTCAGCCCTAGACTGTATTACCAAAGAACAAGAGCTATTTTGCAATACAGAAAAACCGGAAGTGTTACGCCGATCGTGTCCGCCACTGTACGAATGCATTATTGGTTTGAATTGAAACAGATAGCCATGAACGGGAGGGCTACGAATTAAAAAGACGAATTTCTGAACAGAATGTAAGTCTAGCGACACATTATGCCTTTTTCTTCAAAGTTAATACTCTTATATATTTTTACTTATTGTACGGTAAATAAGCTAGAAATTGATAGTGAACTAAAAAGCCAATATAAGACATCTTGTTTTTTTAGTATAAATAATAGCAGTTATGTACCTTCTATTCGTTAGTCTATGGCCCTTACCTGACAAACGACATGACGACAATATAGAGCTCCGGCACATTCCTGCCGATCGTAGAAACTCTACATTATTAGAAGACTCCACCTTTCTTTACTTCTAATATTGATGTCTAGTAGTACAACGTGGTGCTTCACTATAGGGCTTATGAACAGGCTCCGGGTAGCTCAACGAGCCATGGAGCGGGCTATGCTCGGGATTTCTCTGCGGGATCGAATCAGAAATGAGGACATACGCAGAGAAACCAGGGTCACCGACATAGCCAAGCGGATAAGCTCGTTGAAGTGGCAATGGGCAGGTCATATAGCCCGCAGAACAGATGGCCGCTGGGGCCGAAAAGTTCTCGAGTGGAGACCACGGATCGGCAAGCGCAGCGGAGGACGTCCACCGACCAGATGGACGGATGATCTGCGCAAGTCTGCGGGTCGACGCTGGATGCAGGCCACCTGCGATCGGTACAGATGGAGAGCCTTGAGGGAGGACTATGTCCAGCAGTGGACGTCCTACGGCTGAAATGATGAGTACAACGGCGGTCTCATTCAGCGTAACACTTTTGACAATAGTCTCGTTCGCACTAGACTGTAAAACCAAAGCACAAGAGCATTTTCAATATACAAAAACCGGAAGTGTTACGCTGAGAGAGTCCGTGACTGTACGTTAGGTGGAATATAGAAATAGCGCATCGGTCTCGAGCTGCTAACTGGGTAGAATCTGTATCTAGGATGTCCCGAAAAACCTACAAAGGACGTAGAAACAACCTCTGAACTAAATTTAAATGTTTGCCTGAGCCGGGAATTAAACGCGGACCTTCGGGGTCTTAATCGATCTCACAGCCCACACGCTCCCAGAGGTACGGGAGTGTGCAATATTTTAATCTACCTTAAGGGCAGTTATGTGTGTATCAGATAGACAACGTGAAATGGATGGGCAGACGTTTGTTTATATGCTGCCCGAAGCGAAGGGTAGAAACAGGAAAAAGGAAAAATAGGCAAAATATGACAGTGGGTGTGTTTTTGACGGCATGTGTTATACTAACCAATGCAGGACACAGGAGCTCTCACATTTCGGTCTCGCGTTTCCTTCATATAAAGGCTTAGTCAAACAGACAGCGCTATAGCGTCGCGGTAGAGCGCTAAATATGACAGTATGTCATGCTTCTGTGAGTGAGATGAGACGTGCGACGCTGCTTTATTTGTACTGAGAGGTAACTGAGATGTAACAGAGCGCGGAGCCGCACTTGCTGAGGGAGGCAGGGAGTGTAGGTAGAACTATTTATTATACTGTGCTTGAACGCTCTGAGATTTCGGAAGCTCTGTGTAACAGGGTAATACACACACCTCGGACACTTCATAGAAAAAACCGCGTTGCTTCGCTTACATCCGAAACTCGTGTACGTGCACGCGCATCATGCTTGTGCGAGTGAGATAAGACGTGCGACGCTGCTTTATTTGTACTGAGCGGTAACTGAGAGGTAACCGAGCGCGGAGCCGCACTTGCTGAGGGAGGCAGATATCCCATACTGTACATAGTAATATTTATTATACTGTGCTTGAACGCTCTGAGATGTCAGAAGCTCTGTGTGACAGGGTACTGTCATAGTTCATTACAAGTCGCCGCGTCAGGCTAACGCTCTAGCGCGACGCTTCAGCGCCCTATTGATTGCCCTAATTTCAGCTTAAAGCCTAAGTTATCGGTAGGACCAGACGGTTTGCCACCCTTTATATTCAAGGACTGTCGTGAAGTTTTAATGTCACCACTGCATCATGTATTTCATGTATTTAATGTTTGCTTAAGCTCAAAATATTTCCCTAAAAGTTGGAAACTTACACGAGTGATACCGGTACCAAAGGGGGGAGGAGGAGTTTCTACTAGTGATTATAGACCAGTTGCCGTTCTTAGCACACCGGCAAAGGTGTTTGAAAGTTCCATACAGAACTCCTTGTATATTCAGGTTAGCCCGCAACTGTCGGACGCGCAACACGGTTTCCGACCAGCAAGGAGTACAGCAGGTAATCTGCTTAATGTGATGGCGGAATTAATACCCGCTGTTGACGCTGGTGACCAGGTTGACGTGGCGTATTTTGACTTCAGGAAAGCCTTCGATACGGTTGATAATGACATACTACTACAGAAATTGTCAAAGGTAGGATGCACACCACATACTCTGTCATTTTTTGCGGACTACATGAAAGATAGGAAGCAGTATGTTGATTGTGGAGGCTATAGGTCGGAACCATACCTCACACGATCGGGGGTGAGCCAAGGCAGTAATCTGGGGCCTCTACAATTTTTAATCATGGTAAATGATTTACCAGACGTGGTGAAAAATTCTTCTTGTCTGCTTTTTGCCGATGACCTTAAGTTAGTTCTAAAAATCAAAGACACTTATGACTGTCAGCGGCTGCAGAAAGACATAGACCAGGTTGTGCGATGGAGTAAGGATAACAACCTCAATTTCAACGTATCGAAGTGCTCTGTGATCTCTTTCAGTCGAGCTCATGCGCCACTTCACCATCAGTATTTCGTGGAAGGCTCACCCTTGCAGCGGGTCACTGAAGTAAAAGACCTCGGTGTACGGTTTGCGGCAAACGTGACGTTTAAAGACCATATTATCGATGTATGCAATAAAGCCTATCGCAACTTGGGTTTCATCCTAAGGCAAGCACATCAGTTTACAAATGCCAGTGCCATACGAGCTTTGTATGATGCTAATGTTAGGAGCCATTTAGAGTACAATGCAACAGTGTGGGCTCCTCATGAAGCAAAATATGCAAGCATGTTAGAAAAAATTCAAAACAAGTTTACGCGTTTTCTGTATCGAAAACTATATGGCGTTTACCCCTTCTACCCTCTGATGTACCCAACGCTGTTTGTTCTTGGCATGGTGGGTTATAATAAATTGGAAGTAAGAAGGGAACTTGCTCTTGCTACGTACTTTTTTAAGCTTCTGCGCGGCAAACAGTTTAACGCGGAGCTTTTAAAATTAATAGGATTTTATGTACCAAACGCGTATGTTAGAAGGCGACGACAGCCTAAACTATTTAATGTACCTCATGGGCGGACCAAGCTTGTACAGAACACACCGCTCACACGTACCTTACGTACTCTAAATGACGTCGCGGATAAGCTAGATCTCTTTGTCTGCCACATCAATGACTTCACAAAGGTGTCACTATATGTTATAAGCAAATAATTCTTAAAAGTGATTTAGTAGAGTTAGTTCAACATTAATTTATTATTTTTATCTTGATATTAACTTATTTGTAGTTGTTTTAAATGTATTGTAATTATTATTGATTTATATTTAAATTATGCAATTTTATTGAATTTATTTTATTGTAGTGTGTTAAATATTTCATTTTATAATCTCTATGTGCAATGTACTTTTCTATCGTATTAGGATTTTAGCCTGTAATGATAGTTTAAGTTAATGTAAATAAATAAATAAATTTCACAAAACGCTTTAATCAAACAGTCAATACGCTTCTAAAACGTTACTACGCTAAAAAATGCTCGATTGGCAAAAAAGTTTTTAATAATGCACCCTGGTTAATGGTTCTACTGTAATTCGTTTAGTCTAAAAAAACTTGTTTTATCGTAACTGTAGGGGATCTGGTTTACGAAGGCACCTGGGAGGGTTTTTGGGTAGACAGGATGAAGTAATAGTCAAGAATTAACTTTGATATAGCCAACCGATGACGTGCGTATGTGGGTAGGTACACTGACTACCTCGCAGAGCGGTTGGTAGGAGACTGACAGGCAGATGACACACTACGATCCAGCGTACACGCATACACGCACACACACACCATCCCAACTAACTCGTTTATCAATATCAATCAATACATAGTATAAAAATAAGTCGCTTCCCGCGTCTGTCCCTATGTATGCTTATATCTTTAAAACTATGCAACGGAATTTGATGCGGTTTTTTTAAAGATAGAGTAATTCAGGAGGTAGGTTTGTAAGTATAATACATGCACAAAATAGTAATAGGTGAGGCGGAACGAAGTTTACCAGGTCGACTAGTTATATAGTAAAAGTAAGTTATTGGTACTCGCGTCGTCTACAGTAACTTTCTCAGAAAATATCTTTACCATTTGTGACCAAATCAAATAAAACAAAATTTGAAAGGATCCGCGGTTTTACACTTAAAGTGAAAGGTGCTGCGTTTCAACTCAAAGTAACGTTAGCTAAATACAGACTCTATTTCTGTTGTATTAGAGTCGAATGTAAATAGTATTTAGAGGTTCAATTCTGGCAACTTAAACATTTGAGAGAATATTCTAACATAGTACTTACCTCATTACCTTGTAATATTCCTACACATTATCCTGATGTACATTCGTAGTTTGAAGAATAGCCTTTAAAATTTTCAGAATAGCACATCTCATCGTACGAAGTTAGTCATTCAAGTACATATCTATACCAATATTATAAAGAGGAAAGATTTGTTTGTTTGTTTGTTTGTTTGTTTGTAACGAATAGGCTCCGGAAATACTGATCCGATTTGAAAAATTCTTTCACTGGTAGGAAGCTACACTATCCCCGAGTGTCATAGGCTATATAAAATTTTCAAAATAATTAGGGATCCTTACTTAAACTCGAATAAAGTAACCCAAGGTGCATATTTTGACAAGTGGTTTGTTGTTGTTGTTTGTTTCTTTACTAGCCCATTCTGGGGAGTCTAAGGAACAAAGTCTATAGAGCCAAGTCTTTAGTAGTATCTTTTTAATCTATGGCGTAACGAAGTGAGCCGGGAAAGCTCGTTTTATTTATAAAGAGAAAATAAAACAATAATTACAAATTTTAGTAGAGTAGGGCGAAGAAAGTGAGTACCTTTAAATACGCAGATATTTAATCATCATCATCATCATCATTTCAGCCGTAGGACGTCCACTGCTGGACATAGGCCTCCCTCAAGGCTCTCCATCTGTACCGATCGCAGATATTTAATACGGTGTCTTAAATAAAGAGCTAAAACAAGAATCGGATCTCCTTTCAGTAGAGTAGCCTTAAATATTTTCCAAAACATAAAGCCTTATTACAACGCTATAGAGTTCAAAATGGAGCTCCGATAGAAATCGCAAAGCTCGTACATTTGCAAAATTGAAGTCGTCTTGATTTTAAGAAATATTTCGTTTTATTGGCTCTGAAGGGTAATTCCTGCAAATGTGATGTTTATCGCGTTTCGATATTTTGATACAGTTCTCGCAGACCTGACTTGCCTCGCGTCCTGTCATTTGTCTAAAAGGTATTTACTGATTAAATACCGAAACTCGATAAATATTGTATGTGTAGTAGGAAGATTTCATTATTAGTTTTATTGCAAAAAAAAACTAGGGATTTTGCGAAAACCCGGATATTTTGATATACTGATTATTTTTTTCCAATCATCCTGACAAAAAGCAGTTCTTTTGCAAACATCCTAGTGTAATTGAAAACTTTGAAACCTTCCTTAACTCTGATTGGCTTTATTATTGATTGCTACTTAACTCGTATTCTGATTGATTTGTTAAAATAGATAGATAGACTCTTTATTACAATCAATGAACTTAAAATATTACAATATTCTTAAATTAAAACACTGATTGCAATGGGCGGCCTTATCGCTTAAAGCGATTTCTTCCAGGCAACCCATTGTAAAATTAAAACCCATTAAAATACCCTTGACGCTACAGATAACCAATCAGAATAAGAGTTGGACAGCAAGCAATAATCTAGCCAAAGATTTCAAATTTTTCAATTATGCTTTTTATCAGAATGATTGAAAAAAAAAAGGAATCCTAGGGAGAAACTAGGGATTTTGCCAAAATACTAATTATCAAATCTTCCTACGACTTAAGCACTAATTATTACCTAACCTTTCTAATAGAAAAATCCAGAACACTCGATACTTTGACAGTAAAAATCCATTTAGACAGTTCGCACTCCGTGACCCACCCTGCCATCGCACGTATTTTTTAAGTGTAACTGTCATCTGTCTAAAAAGCTTCATTAGCCGAAATACCTCCACCGCTGGACATAGGCTTCCCCCATAAATCGCCGTAATGACCAGTTTTGAGCGACCCTCATCAATAAGCCTTCACCAGGTCGTCTGACTACCTTGTGAGGGGTTTGCGTACTCTACGTTTTCTGGTCCGCAGTCGCCAGTCGAGAACTTTTCGACTCCAGCGCGACCATCTTCTGTTCTTCGAGCTATGTGCCTAAAAGGTTTTTTACTATCAAAATATCACAACTCGATAAATATCGAGTGTGCAGGAATTACCCTCCCTTGGCGGAGGAAAGTCAAGATATTTTCTGATTCAGCCTATCTTCGCACTTCTATCTGCCGTCTTGTGGTCACTGGTAGACGATTTTTAAACAGAACTTTTTCTTTTAGAATTACTCTTTTAGTCTAACTGTTGTTTTTATTTTCAGTAAGATGCTTTTTGATTAAGTTTTTTAATCTATACCAATATTATAAAGAGGAAAGATTTGTTTGTTTGTTGTTTGTAACGAATAGGCTCCGGAAATACTGAACCGATTTGAATCATTCTTTCACTGGTAGGAAGCTACATTAACCCCGAGTGTCATAAGGCTATATTAGATTTAAAAAAAAATAGGGATCCTTACCTAAACTCAAATAATGTAACCCAAGGTGCAATATTTTTTCCGTTGTTATATTTTGACAGGGTGGTTTGTTGTTGTTGTTTGTTTTTTTCGGTCATTCTGGGCAGTCAAAAGAACATAGTCTATAGAGCCAAGTCTTTTGTAGTATCTTATATTCTATGGCGTAACGAAGTAAGCCGGGAAAGCTCGTTCAAAATAAACGTTTTTGAAATAAAAACCACCTACCACTAGCGAAACGGAAAAAAAAAGGAATAGCGTTTTGCTTGTACTAACTATTTGCAATAGATGAACACAAAGTATCCTTTCAAAGTAAGATCCCCTGGGCTTTTAATAAAATAATAAAAAGCGACAGTCAAATATCTTTTTTTAATAATACAAATGTGCCAGAGCAGAAACAAGTAACGTTAATACTCTAGAAGCACTTGAGGATCGACTGTTTGCAGCATTTTCTGCAGCACGGATACCTCTTCCCTTTCTTAGAACCTTTGTCCTTCTTTCTACTTTTCCTTTCTTTGCCTTTCCTGCCTCCTCCCTTTCTTCCGAAGCGCGGGCACGTTTCCTTCCCTAGTCTTATATCTCTCTCTTTCTTCTGCTTCTTTATCCTTATTCGGTTTTCAAGCCAGGAGTCTAGACGCTTTTCGACCTGATGGTTTTTGATGAAGAAAAAAATTGTATTATTATTATCTGCGATACGTTGTAACGCAAAGACGCTAAAACGTTTGACGTAGCTCAGTTGGCAGAGATCTAGACTAAAAAACGTGTGCACCTGGGTTCGATTGGATGAACATTGGTATGATGAATATCTATGTTTGTATCCGGTCTGGGTGTAATGTTCGTCTCTGTATTATGTTTCGGGCACCCTAGATACAGGTTCTTCCTAGTTAGGGGCTCTGAGTGTGCTGTGTTATTATTATTATTATTAATTGCTGGACATAGACGATTTTTTGATAACTGAGGTAAATGCCTAGCTCATTTCCTGTCATTCGGGGGAGCGATAAGGGTATAGGGGATTGCACCCACTAAAACCTCTCGGTGGTCGTATGAGAGATTTTTGGAAAGAACCCTGGGAGTCATTGATGATCGGTGTCCGAGGCTGGCCATAGGCCTCACAGATTGCCATAACGACCGGTGTTGCGTGACCCATTGTACTTCTGGAACCTTCACCAGGTCGTCTTACTACCTTGTGGTCAGTCGTGGGGGTCTGTCATGATTAATGATGATAATGGTACATTTAATCCGAAATACTTTCTTGTGACTGGTCGACCATTAACAACAGGAACAAAGCTTCAGTCTAGTCGTAATAAAGTACTCATTTAAGACATCGGACATCCGAGGTCTAGGATATACTAGCCCACATATAAATTGAGGAAAAATTTGCTACACCTACTAAACTAAACTATACTACACCTCTGAAATTAACATGTCATGTTAAACCTGGTTAGGGGCAAAAAGGGATTCACCTCAATCCGGTGCAACTCCCTGTTCTTGCTCTGCTTGTGATGTTTGTCGACGTTGGAGATCTGCCACATGGACCGCATGAGAAGGTCTTCCGTCATCTCGTCTTCTGGTTTGGTGCCGGTGGCCTTGCGACGGAATGAGGGGCCTTCATTTATTGGTTTGTAACGGGAGAAAAATTAGAGGCTTAAAATATGCAAGTAAGAAACAAGTATAATAATGCAAGCGTTGGAAATCTTAAATCATCCCAAATGACGCCTTTCTTGATAAAAAACCTCAAAACTAAGTCAATCAAAATATGAATTGAAATGAAGCGAATGGTGAGCAATACAATTTGATGCAAAACATTGTTTTACTACAGTTAGAAAGAAAATTCAAATGAATTGTTGACATTCGTAAAATCATCATTTTCACTTTCAAGCATTTAAGTATGGTCATCCATAATCCTTTGCAGTTCAGCAATAGTTTGCAACCTGAATATTTTTGTATTTTTGATAAACTAGTGTGCGTCTCGTAGCTTCGTCAGCTCAATTTACATTCAAAGCGCAAAATCCTAATTATCTGTTGCCGTTTTCATTAAAATCAGCAGTGTCGGCGTGAAAGGGAGACAGACAGACATAGTTACTTTCACATTTAGAATATTAGTATGGATTAAGTATCTGCAATGTTTAAAACTATCTTCACCACATTACCTTTATCATCAGCTTCATTCAACAACCTGATCTGTTCCTTCAGCTGACTGAGTTGTTCCAGTCCTTCTCTCGTAGTGTTGTCGTCTGGGTTTCCCTTCAATGACTCCACAGCGCTATCTATAGCTTTATTAAGTGCTATAAATAGTTCCTTTTTCTCTTTTTCCAATTCAATTAATTTTGCTTTAACGTCCTTCTTCAAATTCTCTATTGCTGTTTCATTTTGAACTGCATTTTCTGAGATTTGGACTTTGGTTGTTATGTTGAGTGTTTGGTTATTAGGTATTCTATTAGTTTCATTGTCTATGTTCTTAGCAGTAGTCAGGATAACGAGATACGTTAAGATGATGTATATTTCCTTGAGATTAGAGTGAGACATCTGCAAATAATTTTTTTTTTTAATAAATAATCTAAGTAGAACTAAAGTCACGGCATTGCCCAAAGAATTGCGAAACTTAAGTGACAATGGGCAGGGCACATAGCTGGAAAACATGGTAGCTGGGGTCAAAAAGTTCTCGAGTGGTGACCACGAACGGGAAGACGCAGAATAGGCAGACCCACATAAGGTGGTCAGATATGACCTAGTGAGAGCTTCGGGAGTACACTGGATGAGGTTCGCTCAAGACCGGTCGTTGGCAGATTTTATGGGGGAGGCCTATGTCCAGCAGTGGACGTTATTCGGGTGAAACAATGATGATGATGATGATGAAGTAGGAATAAAGAGAGCGTGAATACAAAGAAAATTTCAACAACAATGTTTTACTAACCGTGCTTCAAAACTTTAGAAATACATCAGCAACATTTTCATGTTTCAAATATAAAGTTTATCGCCGTATTTTTGTGAGCGCGATGCAAATGCAATACTTTGTAAGTGGCTATAAAAAGAAAAACATCTAGATTGCCTATCAGCGCAGTAAACTGACCCACGTCTCAGTGGAATTGCTCAAAAATAAGATTTTTTTATGATTTTTTTTATTTATTTATCAGCCTTACTCTACCATAAAATTAATCTATATATATAAAACTCTTCCGTTACTGACTGACTGACTGACAGACAACGAAGAGCCGAAACTACTGGGCGTAGAAAGCTGAAAAGATTGGCACGTGGGTCTCTTGGGGAGTGTAGGTGAGAACTAAGAAGGGATTTCCCGAAATTCCCACGGGAACGGGAAATAACGGGATTTTTGTGTTTATGAGAAATCTGCGCGGGAAAATTCGCGGGGCAGCCTCTAGTCACCGATAATTCATAACAAATATGACTATACTACGTGTTGTATGACTTTGTAGAGATTTTTCAACGCAAGATCAAATCAGATTAAAAAAAAAAAAACTAATAATCACAAACCCGTAAAAGATAACTGAAGCTGTAGATTTTGTATAGCAGTGTCATAAAGTATCACATTTTGCAAGTCTTATCTAAAGTCATATTTAATCGACTCGATTAGTAGACGATTTTTATAGTATGTACACTTCTCAGTATTAAAACATTTATGTGAAGAGCATTTCCTTGTGAAATTCCGTCTGCATCAGTTGAGCCAATAAAAAGACGAGTTACAGTTTTACATTCACGCGGCTACTGCAGTTTACGAGGCCGCAGATTACGCTCGTAAGCGAGTGAAATTGCTTCTTAAACATTATGAAAATTTAAAAGCTTTATTCAATACTACTATCTGACCAAGCGAACTTCGTCCACCTGGAAATGTCATTGTTTGATCGATCCCTAACTTAATAATTTATTTTTTACAAAAAATGAACCCGCCTTAAATAAACTGACACATACATCAACTGAACAGTGAGCTCTTTCTTTTTTTCGAAGTCGGTTAAAATTTAGTACCTAAAACCTTCTCCTGAACGTGAAAAATACTTATCTGAAAACCGCATCAAAATTGGTTCAGCCAAACGCGAAATAATCACGGACAAACATACATACAGGTCAAACTGATACCCTCCTTTTTTGAAGTCGGTTTAAAATCAAGTCTATAGCCCATGGTAATCAGGAATAATTTAGGAATCTAAATGAGATTTTTTTTTAGAATCTGTCCCGTGGTTTCAGAGGAGAGAACAATCAAATCTTTCCTCTTTATTTATTTTATAGCAACAATTAAATATAAAAAATAGTGTAGATAGGGTACAAGGTATCACTTAATGAAAGTCCAGTAAACTAAGTAATGTTTTTAGATGGACGTTTCTCCACTAATTCAAATTCCTTTACTGCACAGTTAAATATTAATTAGCATTAACTTTGTGAGCTGTCATACTCTTCATCTGACGCTAGACATACTATAGTACTGCCGTGCTAAGGATAAGATAACTCCATTTTTGGCGAAAATGAATTAAATATATATTTGAAATCAGCGCAATGAGTTCTATAAAATGAGCCGACCATTATTTCGATAGTTTTATTGGAACCTATAGATTTTAGTAAGCATAACAACAGTAAGTCAGTTTTTCGTGCTGTCATACATAATATAATAGCAGTAACAATACTTACTGCATGATTTTAAGCATGACTTAACTATTGGCTACTTAATGTCGCGTAATATTTGACTGCTCCGTAGCTCAGTTGGCAGTAATGTGGACTGAGTAAGCGTGTGCACCCGGGTTCGATTCCCGGGCGGGGCGAATATGGATATGATTAATATCGATGTTTGTTTCCGCCTGGGTGCAATGTTCGTTTCTGTGTGTGTTTCGGGTACCCTAGATACAGGTTCTTCCTAGTTAGGGGCTCTTAGTGTGATGTGTTATTATTAAATTACTTAGCGAAATAGGTAAAAAAGTAAAGTAAAAGTAAAAAATGATTTATTCAATACAGGATACAAGATATCGCTTATTGAAAGTCAATTAGACTAATCTAATTAATATTGATACCTTATTTCGTAAAGTATCCTATACTGATAGAGGCGAGGTAGTTCAGGGTGCCCACTAATTGGCTCAGGCAAACAATGTTTGCCTTGCCTTACGACAATGGTCGCCTGGAGACGCCCCCAAACGAGCCCTCCTCTGTCAAATGATTCTACTCCCTTTCGCAATGATTTTACAGCGTAGAGAAGAAAGGGGTAACAAACTCTACTTTACAATTTCTCTCTTTTTTTTTTTTTTCTTTTTTGTTCTTATATATGTGACATTACAATTCAATTTACAATACAAAGAACATAAATTAATAAGATTTAAAGTACATACATGAAATAATGAAAATATCGTGCAGAGCTAGACTACTTCCATGCGTCTTTGTCGTTTTCATAATCATCAACATTGTAATAATCTTTCTTAATCAAACCTTTTTTGATACGAGTTTTAAACTCATTATCATTCAGGATCAAAATCTCTTCAGGGATCTTGTTATAAAATCTTACTTCGTTTCCTATAAAGCATTTGTTTGTCCGTTTTAGTCTGTTCTGTGGAATACTTAGTTTGTTTTTGCTACGCGTTCTAAGGTCTTTAATTTTATCACATTTTTTATCAAACATATGTAAGTTTTTACGAGTATACATAATAATTTCAAAGACGTACTGGGACGGAAGCGTCAAAATATCAATTTCTTTGAATTTTTGTCTGAGGGACTCGCGAGCTTTAAGCTGATGAATGTTTCTAATTGCGCGTTTTTGTAGTATAAAAATGACGTTAATATCTGCAGCTCTTCCCCATAGAAGCAAGCCATAGGTCATTAAGCTATGAAAGTAACTGAAATACACAAGTCTCGCGGTAGAAACATCAGTTAATTTTCTGATTTTCCAGATTGCGTACGCAGCCGAACTGAGCCTTGCCGCAAGATTTGAGATATGGGGGCCCCACTGAAGTTTCGAATCTAGAGTGATACCAAGGAATACAGTTTGATTTACCAGATTAAGCTTGTTATTGTCCAAATGTATGTCTGTATCATAAGCAGTCACATTTGGCAAGGAAAACTTAATGCAATTAGTTTTCTTTGCGTTCAAAAGTAAATTATTAGAAGTAAACCATTGAGAAATCTCCACTAATGTTTTGTTTATATCTAAGTTGAGTGAGTCACCTCGTTTAACTTTAAATGTTAAAGAGGTGTCGTCCGCAAAGAGGACAACATCAGTAAGTTTATCTAACATGTAAGGGAGATCATTTATGTAGACTAGGAACAGGAAAGGCCCCAATATCGATCCCTGAGGTACACCAATCTTGATAGGACAACCTGCAGACACCGCACCACCCACGTCCACTCGTTGGTCGCGATCAGTATGATAAGAGGCAAGTAGATCAAGTGATTTATCAATTCTTCTTAATTAGGTCTTCCACAATGATCGCCATAAATACTATAACTTCACAGAAACGTTACTAGGTTCTAGGTTATTTATTTCAGGTCTAGTGTTTGATTTCAGACTAATTTCCCCAACAGAGACTGTCAGTCAAAACCATCAATCAAACAGCACTGCAAGGCCTTCAGTATCAATTTACTGATCCGCTGCCTGAGCCCTTAAGCCCGTGTAATCGCATGTCAAGCTCTACGTGCGGTTCACTGCCCTTTCATGTATTGTGTTACTTTACAATAGGTACTTGTCTTTGGATTGCCTGGAATAAACTGAATCATTCTAAAGCGATGAATCCTTAGTCCGATTAGTATAGTTTTTGCGTGACTTCGGAATAAATGTCAAAACTTTCGCATTTTTAATATTATGAAAGATAGTGGAAGTAACTGGACAGACAGGAGCTCCAACAATATCCTTAAATCCTTACTAATGTAACTATGTCTGCGTCTGTCTCGCTTGTACGCCAAAACTACTGAACCGATTTAAATGAAATTAGTCTCAAGGATTACTTTTTATTCCGAAAATCCCACAGGAACGGAAATGAGAGATTTTTATCTGTTACAAGGGAATAGTTATGCGCTGGCAAAGCCGCGGTCCGCACAAACAAAAAAATAAACCTTTTGTAAATAATATTGAGTTTTTATAAGTTTATATTATACGAGCTTTCCCCGCTTACTTCGTTACGCCATACAATATAAGATACTACAAAAGACTTGGCTCTATAGACTATGTTCTTTTGACTGCCCAGAATGGCCGAATAAAAAACAAACAACAACAACCTAACCACCTGTCAAAATATGTAATCAACGGACAAAATATTGCACCTTGGGTTACATTATTTGAGTTTAGGTAAGGATCCCTAATTTTTTTGAAAATCTAATATAGCCTATGACACTCGGGGTTAATATAGCTTCCTACCAGTAAAAGAATTTTTCAAATCGGTTCAGTATTTCCGGAGCCTATTCGTTACAAACAAACAACCAACAAACAAATCTTTCCTCTTTATAATATTGGTATAGATTTAGCTATACAGCTTCGATATTTTTTTAATGGCGGACCTATCGGTACGCTGAGTTCCGGATAAGCGTCTGAGTATAAAAGTCGTTTCAATTTTCGATTTGTACTTGAAGCTGCCACAGCCAGCAAATGAATTCAAACTGAAATCTTTGTTACAGTACACAAAAAACTCATTTAGTAAGTCAATACCTTAGAGAATACAGGCAAGATTATAGAGCGCGCGTAAGTCAGTATAGTAACCTCTGTAAGAACCGTACCTATTCTTTAATCTGTGCCTGTACAGTGGTGATCTCCGATCTAGGACGGAGTAACAGATTTGTCTATGGTCTCGTTCGCCCTAGACTGATTACTATTACCAATGAACAAGAGCTATTTTGCAATGGAAAACCAGAAGTGTTACGCCGTCAGAGACAGACAGTTATTAAACAATAGTTAAAATAAAATAGGAAACTGATATTTAAAGGAAACAAAAGTATGAAAGTATTCATTGGGACAGAAAATATAAAGAATATTAAAGTTTTAAACAAAGAGTAAAAAGTAAAAAATGATTTATTCAATACAGGATACAAGATATCGCTTATTGAAAGTCAATTAGACTAATCTAATCAATATTGATAACTTATTTCGTAAAGTATCTTATACTGCGACAAGCGAGGTAGTTCAGGGTGCCCACCAATTGGTTCAGGCAAACAAATTGCGTATTTTTTTTTAAATATAGTGTGATTCAAGAGGAAGGTTTATATGTAATAAATACATGCACAACATAGTAATAGGTAAGGCGGTACGAAGTCGCCGGTTAGACTAGTAACTTTTGAAAAACATCTAGAAATTCTTGTAACGCGTATATTATTCAATGCGAGCGCTCTATACCTTGCTTTATGTATCTCTAAGGTCAACACCTATTTAAAATTCGATTTCGTTTCCCAAAACTTGACAAAGGCGGATCATATTTGCAATAGGAACCTTTCTATTGTATGGCGGATGACGGGCGACGGCGCGGCGACAACGGCGGGTTCAAATTTAATGTTTCTTTGTACTTATTTTTTGAAGAAAATTACTAGGCACGGTAGGGTAGGCAGCACAAGAAGATACCGTTTATCGTTTGACCGTTTTGAAACTCATCTATAATATAAAAATGAATCGCAAAATGAGTTGGTAAGCGCCAACAAAGCCTTGATCAATTTTACCAGTTCTTTTTTTTAAATGGTCGTTGAAGTCCAAGAATGGTTATTACGGCGAGAAAAATTACTACGGCGATTTAACCGGGAGAACAACATAGTAATAGATCAGGCGGTTGGTTCGAAATTCGCCGGGTCGACTAGTAGTGAATAATAATTCAATGTTGAAACTGGGATGTGAACTGTGACACGGGATCACCGAATTCGATTCTTGATGATTTGGTTAAATGAATGAATGATGGAATGATATCTTTGTTGTACAAAAAAAAACACAAAAACTAGAAATATTTACATCACTAAGTGGAAAAAAGGCGACTTAATCACTTTAGGCAATTTTTGAATCTATGATGAGAATTGTGGTAAGGGGCGCTGAGTGTGATGCCCTATTATTATTATTAGTTTGAGGTACCTTTTAAAGAGGTTATTTGGTAGTCTGAGTTTGGTATACTTACCTAGGGTAGGTTGATGAACCGTGAACCCGACAAAACACCACAAAACGATTGTTATTCCCAACTCCACACAGACAGACAAGGTCGGATATTAGTAGAGAACCCGATTTGTCTGTCGCCGGAGACAGGAAATTGGATTAGAAAGGCTTTGTTTTGAAGATTTTGGTAAAAACTCTGGAACCGCCTTCGATAATCAATGTCTTGAAATCTTAATAAAATAAATTAGAAAAGAAACCCTGTCTTATTACCTAAATTAATAATGAAAATTCAATGAGAATGACATTAAGAGCATCAGCTAAAGAAGGTGGTCCTTAAAAAGTTGTTAAAAACCCGCTATGATTTGATTATTGAAATTCCTTTGAAATGTACAGAAAAATATTTGCACGCTATGCAAAAATGGTAGGTATTTTTCACTGTTTTTAAATAAATTAAAGCAAACATTTTTTTTTCAAAATATCGTGATGTAAAAGTATTAATCTTAAATATTTTTCCTGGTTCCCGCCGCTGGCGGTGTACCAAAGGTCAGTTTTTGCTGGCAAACACATTTCCCGCTATTTCGGACCGGAAATGAAAAATTCCGACATAAAAAGGCAAAGAACAATCGGCAGCCATTGTTTTTGCTTATAGCCTTTAAAACAATACATGAAATTTGATTTAAAAAAATCAGCATTATCAATATATATAAAACTTTTCCGTTACTGACTGACTGACTGACTGACTGACTGACTGACTGACTGACAGACAACGCAGAGCCGAAACTACTGGGCGTAGTGGGCTGAAATTTTGCACGTGGGTTCCTTGGGGAGTGTAGGGGAGCACTAAGGAACGAATTCCCGAAATTCCAATGGGAACGGGAAAAAACGGGATTTTAGTGTTTATGAGAAATCTGCGCAGGTGAAACCGCGGGGCAGCCTCTAGTCAATCAATATATATAAAACTTTTCCGTTACTGACTGACTGACTGACTGACTGACAGACAACGCAGAGCCTAAACTAGTGGGCGTAGCGGGCAGAAATTTTGCATGTAGGTTCCTTAGGTAGTGTAGGTGAGCACTTAGAAAGGATTTCCCGAAATTCCCATGGGAACGGTTAAAAACGGGATTTTTGTGTTTATGACAAATCTGGGCGTGTGATTGCGTGTGCGGGGCAGCCTCTAGTTTTATCTATACGTTAAAACTTAGAGGCCGCCGATTATATTCAATTTATTTAAGAAAATTGTAATTAATTGTATGGGTTGCCTGGAAGAAATCGTTTAAGAGTCCTTTTACGCAAACAGTGGCGCTACTCTTAAAAAAAAAACATTATCTTCTAAAGTAAGGCTTTTTATCAAAATAGGGCTCTCTAGTGCATGAGACGCGTTCTGCAGCTTTTCGGACATGTAGCCAGGAGAGAGCCGGACAACTTTGAAAAGTTAATCCTGGTGGGCCGGATCGAAGGCAAGCGAGGAAGAGGCAGAGCTCCAGCTCGGTGGACCGATACCATCAAATGTGCTACCAAGATGGACATCCCCTTGGCCATTGGAAACGCTCAAAACAGGAGAGCCTGGAAAGCGCTCATTAAGACTCATAGCACAGCTAAATTGGAAATTTCGGATGCGTACAAACCCATGATCTATTTTATTTCACATCGAGGAAAAAATATATCTTATTCTTCAGGATATATGCTAGGGAATTGCTGTTTTAAAATTTTTAAAATCAAATTTTGATTCGATAAAAAAAAATCACGAATCAACCTCTACAAAAAACTTTGAGTGCATATTTACCGTACTAAAATACATCCGTTCATTTTAGTTTTTTTATATGTTTACAAGCAACAAAAAATCTTTGGAATTACTATTTGTTTTTTTTTATCAGCTTAGTTATATTTCTAAAATAATTTTTTTTAGCTGATTTTTTTTTACAAGCTGATCTTGTTGGTCAAAAACCTTAGCCATGAGGCATCGACAAGAAAAAAAAAAAAAAGAAAAGTGCATTAGATCTTGGTCT
The DNA here is from genome assembly GCA_951802225.1 of Euspilapteryx auroguttella. Classification (NCBI taxonomy): domain Eukaryota; kingdom Metazoa; phylum Arthropoda; class Insecta; order Lepidoptera; family Gracillariidae; genus Euspilapteryx; species Euspilapteryx auroguttella. The sequence goes on from OX637666.1 coordinate 101,653, forward strand.
CTAGATTTTTAAAGTATTTCAAATAGGTCTAGGTTAGTCTAGGTTTAGACTGTTTTATTTAATACTGTTTGCGTTTAAACGTGGCCACTTTTAGCAACAAACAGAATGATAATACTGTCTAAACCTAGATATTATTTAAAGGGTTTTGTCGTAATGGCCAACTTTGGCAGGCGGGTTGGTGATCGCAAGTCTCTTCAAGTATTTCAACGAAGGTCGCTGCTGCCCGTCCTTCGGCTGTTCCCTTAGTCGCCTTTTACGACACCCGTGGGGGGAGATGGGGGGGTGGCTAGTATTTTATGCAACCAGCACACGTTAATTTGTGCCGGTTTTGAATATTTGCTATTGTTTATATCTTCTAAACAATTTATTTTTATTTTTAACCGACTTCAAAAAAGGAGGATATCAGTTGGAAAACTGTATTAAAAATAATTTCTATGATTTTTGGGTTTAAAAAAAGGTTCTCAGTTTGACCCGCATGTATGTATGTTTGTCCGCGATTATCTCGCGTTTGGCTGAACCAATTTTGATGCGGTTTTCAGAAATGTATTCTTTACATTCAGGAGAAGGTTTTAGTACCTATTTTAACCGACTTCGAAAAAGAGGAAGTGCTCAGTTTATGTATGTGTCAGTTTGTTGAAGGCGGGCCTCTTTTTGTAAAAAAGAAATTATTTCTTGTTATTCCGACTGCTCCGTGGCTCAGTTCGCAGTGAGACGTACTGAGACGCGGGTGCACGGTTTTCGAATCCCGGGCGTGGCGAATATTTTTATGATGAATATTGAATATCGATGTTTGCTGTATTTGTGCGTCTTCGTACATGTTTCGAGCACACAAGATACAGGTTCTACCTAGTTAGGGGCTTGAATGTAAATGTAACTTATTTATTTGTTAGAGTGAATCTCGAGTCGCCCTTGACCAGTTTTTTTTTACCATAATCACAGATTGGGTTCGGGATGTCTGATAATCTCTTTAGCTGCCGAGGTAACGAAGGAAAACAGATTTATTTTGTGTTTTTCTAGCAGATTGGATTATGGAGAGGTCAACACAGCTCTCGACTGAAAATACTTTGTATTTATTTTAGTATGATCGGTTTGTGTTTTATAGGTTCTACTAGTCGACCCGGTGAACTTCGTACCGCCTTACCTGCTACTATTTTGTGCATGAATTACACATATAAACCTTTCTCTTGAATCACTATATCCTTTAAAAAAACCCGCATCAAAATCTGTTACATAGTTTTCAAGATTTAAGTATACACAGGGACAGACGCGGGAAACGACTTTGTTTTATACTACGTATGATGATGATGATAAATATTAAACGGTCAAGTGCGAGGGCTCGCGCTTAAAAGGTTCCAAAATAAATTTATTGTGTAAAATTAGGTATTTTTAGCATAGTTTTCAGTATTTGTTGTTATTCTACATGAAATGAAGTTGCGACTGCTAATTATTTGGTGCCTGTTGACCCTGTTGTCAGTAGAGGATCGACGAAATTGGTAAAAAATTTGCATTTATTTCTAAATTACGTTTTTTTAAGTTTATTATTTGTTAGTATTCTTTGGAAAACAAGAAAAATTTTGTGCAAATATTTCATTTATATTTTTTGAGCCGTTTCGGAAATAAGTGCCTTTGACAGACAGACAGACGGACGGAAAAGTCATATTCTATTCTATTATATATATATAAGAACTTATTTCAAATTAATCGGTTATAATAATAATTACAACTGATAGACGTGCACTTGACTGCTGGATATGGTCTCCCCCACTAATTGCCAAATGTGTAGGATATTTTCCGTAATCGCCACGCTTGGCAGGCGGGTTGGCGATCGCAGTGTGGCTCTTCAAGTGTTTCAACGAAGGACGCTTCTGCCCGTCCTTCGGCTGTTCCCTTAGTCGCCTTTTACGACACCCGTGGGAGGAGATGGGGTGGTAATTTATGCCGCCACCATCCGGCCAATAATAGTCATTTTAAACAAAAACATATCGCAAACACCTTAATTAAGTTAGGATGAATATTGAAAACAGATCTAACCCTATTGAGTAAATCGGCTTTTTTAATTAAATTTTTAATTCCAAACCCTTTCACGGGACAACAACAAGGCCTCGGGTCGACGCGACCGAACAAAACATGAGGGCACCACTGACCATCTTTTAAAATAGACTCAGTGTTAGGAACTAAAAAACAGAACTAAACAAAACGCAGGAGAAATAAACTCACCGACAAAGCACAAACAATTGCGAAACTTAAGTGGCAATGGGCAGGGCACATAGCTCGAAGAACAGATGGTCGCCGCGAACAGAAAGACGCAGAGTAGGCAGACCTTCGACGAGGTGGTCAGACGATCCGGTGAAAGCTGGGAGTACAAATGGATAAGGGTCGCTCAAGACAGGTCACCGGTCGATGTGGCAATTTTTGAGGGAGGCCTAAATCCAGCAGTGGACGTCTTCCAGCTGAGATGATGCTGATTAAGAACTACAGGCACTGGAACAATTGAATTTGTCTTTTTCTTTTCAACGGTGGGTATAGGCTATCGTATTTCCCGACGCTTGAGGGAGCGTCGGGGGTATGTGGGGCTCGCATCCACTAAAACCCCCCGGCGGCCGTCTTGGCGCTTTGGGAAGGACCCCGGGAATCATACATTTAATAATGTGTCCGAAGTTCTTCGCACGCTCAGCTGTTATCAGCCTCGTGCTCGGGGAGGGCATGTTGTTCCCTCCCCTTCTCGCCTCTGGAGCTGCGGCGGCACAGTGCCACAAGCTGTGCCGCCGCCCATCTCGGGGCCGTTTGATGAGTGTGTCGGTCCCCCGCCCTTCACACCCACAACTCCAAAGATCCCTCTTAGTTCAAATAAAACATTCAAAACCAAAATCGCTTATTACCCCTTTTAGTCGCCTCTTACGTCAGGCAGGGCATACTGTAGACCTATTCTTACGTCCGGACCTAACTGGGCCTTAATATGTGGATTTGCCTGCCCCCTGTTTTTATGTTTGGTCAAGTGTATTATAGATCGCGCGAGTGGGCTGACGAGATGTGACGACACTCGTTTTTCGCTATAAGTAATCGTCTATCTTGATAGATGATCTGTGGTATGTGGGAGGCACTTATAAAATGGTTCGATTCTACATACTAGAAAAACATACCTAACTAATAACTTAAGCTTTGCTTTTTCCATGGTAACTAGCTGTTTCCCCTGGCTCTCCCGTTGTTTTAAGTTCATATCTTCAGCGAGATCTATCATATACAAGTTGTTCAAATCTTTCGGCGTCACATTCGAAATTGCTTCCGGCTGTGCCACAGAGGAAGTCTCTCAAATAGTATAATATACTAGAGGCTGCCCGGCGGTATTTCCGTTTTTTTTTTCATTTTTTTTTCATTTATTTCTTTTTCAGTCAGTCAGTCAGTCAGTCAGTAACGAAAGAGTTTTATATATATTGACTAGAGGCTGCCCCGCGCCACCATTCACTCAAATATCCGTCAAATTCAAAATGGCGGATGACGCACGTCAATAATAAAAAAAAAACAACAAATAATTGGCGCCCCCGTTGCGTTGTGAGCTCAAGTGGCTGTCTAGAGTCTAGAGTATAGGCACATACCGACGGATATGTTGGGGACGATTTGTGCGCTTCAGCCGTTTAGGAAACCAGAGTTTCGTAACTAATTTATCATTTCCCAATGCGGTCGTTTAGGAAACTACAGTTTCGTAATTTTCTATGAAAATACAGGGCTCTGTATTGTGAAATGTTTCTTGGAAAATTGAAAAACTTAATAAGGATAATTAATAAAGATAACCTAGGAGTATTTAAAAATGCTTTTAGGAAACCAGTTACGTACAGTCGCGGACACGGTCGGCGTAACACTTCCGGTTTTTCTGTATTGCAAAATAGCTCTTGTTCTTTGGTAATACAGTGTAGGGCTGAAGAAACCATAGACAAATCTGTTACGGCCTCATAGTCCGCCACTGTACTACTGTACTCTGGTTTCCGTGGATCCAGTTGGTAGTGATTTCAACTACAGCGCGGGAGCACTGGGTAAGATTTCCGCTGGAGGCGAACATTGGTTGGGATGAATGTCAATGTTTTTTTCGGTCTTGGTGTATTTGTTCCGATTAGCCGCGCATAAAAACAAACGATTTTTTGTATATTTATAGCACGCATGCTATCTTGCTTATATTAGATATAATATAAGCAAGATAAGAGATACAAGGGCCATCATATATTAGTCGTTTCTTTGTGTAGGTACGCATGTTATATTTGTATTGTGTTTTGGGCATCCTATATAGCTTTTCGGTCAGGGGCTCTGAGTATGCTAAGATGTAACTATCATCTAAGTATTAGACGAATAACTAAATAAATACTATTGTCAAAAAAAAAAATCCGAATACATCGAAATTAGATCGATTTCGCGATTTTGATTTTGGAGCCCTTATCAAACGATCATGCGACATATTTGCGCGTGTATGGCCGACCCATTGTCTGGCTTCAATTAGTGCCCTGCCGAGAGCCTGATGGCCACTCTCTGCGAGTCTAGTGTCGAAATGCTTGTTAGCAACGTTTTTATATTAAAAACAATATTAAATCTAACTCTTTTGTATAGAAAAAATAGTCGACCCGGCGAGCTTCTTACTGCCTAACCTATTAGTATTTTGTCCATGTATCAATAGCAATATCATCATCTTCAATACATTGTATAAAATGAAGTCGATTTCCACGTCTGTCTCTATGTATGCTTAAATCTTTAAAAGTACTGAATGGATTTTGACGCTGTTTTTTTTTTTTAATAAATAGAGTGATTCAAGAGGAAGGTTTTATATGTATGATAGATGCACCGCATATTGCATATTAAGAGGTAAGGCGGTACAAAGCTCGCCGGTTCAACTAGTTGTATTTATAAACTTATAAACCTTTCTCTTAGATCACTTTCTCTATTAAAAAAAAAGCGAATCAAAATCCTTTGCGTAGTTTTAAAGATTATCCCTCTTATTCATAAAAAGTTAAAGAGCATTTAAGTCTTTAGACATAATATGTCAATTTAGACTGGATGTCACGTATTTACCATACAACAAACCAGAGAAGTAGACCTCCAGTAAGGCTACTTAAAATGTACTGTATCTTTATGAATAAGACGGTTCACCTATAGGGACAGACGCGGGAAGCGACTTTATTTTATACTTTGTATTGACGATGATAAACTATTTTGAGTTTTTACAAAGTATCATTATTAACGACTAATTAACTCTTAGAGTTGATGTAAATGCGTTTTTTAATTAATGATTATAATCAAAAGCTATCATAAGGCTATCATACTTCTGTAAAGTTTAAGCGAATTTTTATAAGTAGTTTTAGCGTGAAAATGGCGAAAACGGGAGTACACTAAGATAAAATAGTCTCACAAGACCATTCATTGTGACGATCATTTGGGGTAGGTATATGTCTATTTAATTATTAAACTACATTATTTCAGCCGAAAGACGTCCACTGCTGGACATAGGCCTGCCCCAAAAATCGCCACAACGACCTGTCTTGAGCGACCCACCACCAGCTTTCACCAGGTCGTACCACCTTGTAGGGGGTCTGCCTACTCTGCGTATTCCGGTTCTATAAATTTATAAAGAGTCTTAGACTAAATTTTGATGATTTGGCACTAGGGTGCCAAACACTGTCTATTTAGATCTAGCACTCAATCATTTCAATCACATGGCAATCACTACTGAAATTCCAATAAGGTAATATCTCAAGAAAAGCTATACTATATGAATCGTAGCTAGCTAATATTAAAAAGCCTCATAAAAATTATAAATTATAGTAATACTAGAGGCTGCCCCACGGTTTTTCCAGCGCAGATTTCTCACAAACACAAAAATCCCGTTTTTTACCGTTCCCGTGGGAATTTCGGAAAATCCCTTCTTAGTGCTCACTTACACTCCGCAAGGAACCCGCGTGCCAATTTTCAGCTTTCTACGCCCAGTAGTTTCGGCTCTGCGTTGTCTGTCAGTCAATCAGTCAGTAACGGAAGAGTTTTATATATATTGACTAGAGGCTGCCCCGCGGTTTCACTCGCGCAGATTTCTCATAAACACAAAAATCCCGTTTATTTCCCGTTCCCGTGGGAATTTCGGAAAATCCCTTCTTAGTGCTTAACTAAACTTCCCAAGGAACCCACGTGCCAATTTTCAGCTTTCTACGCCCAGTAGTTTCGGCTCTGCGTTGTCTGTCAGTCAGTCAGTCAGTCAGTCAGTAACGGAAGAGTTTTATATATATTGATTGCAATTATAGCTATGGTATGAAGAGATTGCAAGCAGCTGGCCCCTTGTTGCGAGGGTATAAAAACATAAATCTAGTTTTGCTCTGATGAGCTGGTACCTCTGCCTAACCCTTCGGAGAATAAAGGCATGAGGTTGAATAATCTTCGAACACTAATCAACCCTTACTAGCCAATTTTTTGTCGGGGTGGCGATCTGTGGGAGAGGCCTATATGACCAACATAAGACTGAGATGTTTTTTTTTTATGTGAGTAGCTCTAGTTCTGTCCATCTTTCGACGAGCTAGTAAATAATATCATATCTTTGTTTGAGCTCCACCCTATTCCACCTTGAAGCTACGGTCGACCTCTCGAGACTGAGAGCAGTATTGATTGTTTTAAGTGATTGATGTCGAATCAATCTGACTTAACGAAGAGGCTTCGAAGGATTATTTACTGAGGAGCTTAGCTGTGAAGTTATTCAGACTATTTTATAGTTAGAACTAGAGGCTGCACCGCGATTTCACCCGCGCAGATTTCTCATAAAAACAAAAATCCAGTTTTTCCCGTTCCCATGGGAATTTTGGGAAATCCTTTCTTAGTGCTCACCTACACTCCCTAAGGAACCTACGGAAGAGTTTTAAATATATTGATAAATCGTTAAAACCTTGCGACAAGCTGGTCCTTGTCACAATGGTATAAACATAAACTCGGCTAAATCAGACAGAGGAGGGCTCGTTTGGGGGCCTCTCCAGGCGACTATTGTCGTAAGGCATGAGCCAATTGGTGGGCACCCTGAACTACCTCGCCTCTCACAGTATAGGATACTTTACCAAACAAGGTATCAATAGCAATTAGATTAGATGTAGTCTAATTGACTTTCAATAAGTGATATCTTGTATCCTATATTGAATAAAGAATTATTTGATTTGATTTGACAAACGTGTGTCCAGCTCGATGCTCTGATGCCTCTCGTGGGCTCAGTCAATGAGCTGGTACCTCTGCCTAACCCTTCGAGAAATAAAGGCGTGATATTATGTTGGGTATAATAAAACATCACCCACTCAGAGCCCCTAACAGGTAGAACCTGTATCTACAGAGCCTGAAACATACACAAAGACGAACATTACATCCAAACCGGAAAACAAACATCGATATTTATCATCATAACGATGCTCGCCCGGCCGGGAATCGAACCCAGATGCACCCGCGTCCCAGTCCACATCACTGCCAACTGAGCCACAATAACAGCGGGTATGTAATGTTAAAAGAGTAAATTTTTATCATTTTTTGAAATAGGCTTTCTCTACCAGATTTTTAAGGTCGTGTTCATAAGCCACAATGTTGCATAAAATTTTATTTACTTAATAACGAGCTTCCCCGGCTTACTTCGTTACGCCATAGAATATAAGATACTACAAAAGACTTGGCTCTATAGACTATTTTCTTGTGACTGGCCAGAATGGCCGAATAAAAAACAAACAACAACAACAAACCACTTGTCAAAATATGTAAACAACGGAAAAAATATTGCACCTTGGGTTACATTATTTAAGTTTAGGTAAGGATCCCTAATTTTTTTGAAAATCTAATATAGCCTATGACACTCGGGGTTAATGTAGCTTCCTACCAGTGAAATAATTTTTCAAATCGGTTCAGTATTTCCGGAGCCTATTCGTTACAAACAAACAAATCTTTCCTCTTTATAATATTGGTATAGACATAACATACTAACCCTGTTATTCATAAAAAGTTAAAGAGCATTTTAGTTATTTTACGTATGTCAATTTAAACTGGATGTCACGTATTTACCACACAACAAACCAGAGGAACTACTCCAGATTACAGTAGATATTAAGTAGCCTTACTCCAGTAACGCTACTTAAAATCTACTGTACCTTTATGAATAACACGGTTAGTATCTTAAACTACATTAGGAGAGGTTGAGGGATCACAATGGCTGACGTTCACAATCGAGATGCAGCTGAAACTCGCACTCCATAGTCTATACCAATATTATAAAGAGGAAAGATTTGTTTGTTTGTTTGGTTGAAACAAATAGGCTCCGGAAATACTGAACCGATTTGAAAAATTATTTCACTGGTGTCATCATAGGCTATATTAGATTTTCAAAAAAATTAGATATCCTTTCTTAAACTCAAATAATGTAACCCAAGGTGCAATATTTTTTCCATTGTTTACATATTTTGACAGGTGGTTTGTTGTTGTTGTTTGTACTTTTATTCGCCCATTCTGGGCAGTCAAAAGAACATAGTCTATAGAACCAAGTTTTTTGTAGTATCTTATATTCTATGGCGTACCGAAGTAAGCCGGGACAGCTCGTGTCAAAATAAAACTTAAAATCGTTTTCCTCTCCAAATTTAAAAAGATAAATAGAGTTCCAACTTCGAGACAGTGAAGTAAACGCGCGACGGAGTATGAAACAACTCGAGTAAGGACAATCTGTACTCGACAACGACTTGTCCGAGTGCAAACTCGACAGAGTAGCCTCCACTGAGTAGCAAACACTGTGCATGTCAGCCTCTCACCGTTGAGTTCAATTTCCCAATAGCATCGCTCAATGTTAACAATTTGACGTAGGATAATTTATTTTCCGCCGCAAATTAGCTTTACTGAGAGCAGGTTATTTTGTGAATATTTTGTTTGATGTTTACTCATTAAAGTATACTTTAGAGCTTCAGGTTTTAGTTTAATAAAACTAACCTTTTAGTATAATAATGCTTAAATATTTAATTATTATGAAACTGACTATTTGACTGCTCCGTGGCTCAGTTGGCAGTGATGTGGACTGATTAAGCGTGTGCACCCGGGTTCGATTCCCGGGCGGGGCGAATATTGATAAGATGAATATCGATGTTTGTTTCCGGTCTGGGTGTGATGTTCGTCTCTGTTAGTGTTTCGGGCTCCCTAGATACAGGTTCTACCTAGTTAGGGGCTCTGAGTGTGATGTGTTATTGTGTTATTACTGAAACCTAGGGCTCTAAGGCTGACATTCTCAGTCAATATTTTAAGTTCAATCGCTCATTACATGCTTTTCTTGAGTACGGATTATCCTGGTTCGATACTCATACTTCGTCGAGCGGATGCGCACTGTGTTGAAACGAGTGAAATTCAATTTCGACATTTTGGAGTCCGAGCCTGAACTCCGACTCGCTCGCTCGCTCGTGAATTTCAGCCTTAGACCGGCTAAAAGTCCCAAGTTTTAAAAACACTAACTAACATAATAGATGAAAATATATCAGTCTCCCCCTTACCAAAAAAAAGTTAGACCGGTCTAAAATCGCCAATTTGTATGACGAACTAGTGATTTAATTAAACCTAGTCTAGTGATTTAGACCCGGTTTAACTCTTTTTGTGGTAGAGTCGAGACGGCTAAGATTAAATAATTTTTTGTAACGAAAAAACTCTGAAACTACATACTGTTCCAATTTAAAAATCTTTCACAATTAGTATCTTAAATTATCCCTGATGAATGTAGGGTATCTATGTTAATTCTATGTTATTTTTACTATTCTATCCTTATTTTATCACACTGTCACCACTTATTTACTTTGTTTATTTTTATTTTATTTATTGTCATATTATTTTGTTTTTATAGCAGTGTTTCTTTTACTGTTTGACGATGACGCTCCAAGTTTCAGTCCGTTTTCCTAAGGGTAGTCAATGGAAGATCAGCAGCTTTGGTTGTCTTGGACAACTGGAGCATTATGCTGAATTGGCATCCCGTTTGCCACTGAACCGGCGGCGGCCGCCGCTTATTAATGACTCAGTGATCGTAGGGCATACTGCAACCTGTTTTCATTTTATTTACTTGCTGTTATAAGCTCACTGCCTTGTTGTAATGTATATATATTTTTTTAAATCTTTAATTTATAATTTTACTTATGTCGCCGGTAAACTGGTAAATAAATGTATTTTTCTTTCTTTCTTTCTTTCGTATATAATTATCTCAAGACGCATATTAGTAAGGTGAATCAAAGTTCGCCGGGTGGTTCAGCTGGTTTAATAAAATGAAGCAATAATTTATAACCTTCAACCAAACGCTTCAGAACCTTACTCAGTCCAAATCACTGTCAACTGAGCCACGGAGCAGTCAAGTTCGACCTAGTTTATTAGAACTGGACTGTTTCACGTATCTGCAAGCTTCTGTCTCGAGCTTGAAAAAGCACAACAAATACGAGCTTCGGTCCCAACAATATTTCAGCTTCGGAAGCTCGGTAAACACTTTTAAGTCGGAGCTTATCTTGATGGTCGCTTGAGCTTTCTAAAGTACATTCCTCTGTTACTTGAGCTTTTCTTAGGTTGACTGGAAGACAAAAGCTTTACTAGGTACTTATACTAGGTTCAAATAAATATCAATGTCACCTAAAAGTAGACTGAAATGGGATGAAATTAAAATTTCAACATACATACAAAATCTCACGCTTTTTATTCCCCGGAGGGTTAGGCAGAGGCACCAGCTTGAGAGCCGGACGCACGTTTAGCCGAGTTTATGCTTTATTACCAACGTGAGGCGGGGCCAGCTTGTCGCCGCGGTTATAACGACCACTACTGCGGCCGAGACCAACGGCTTAACGTGCCTTCGGAAGCGCGGAATCATCTTACTTTTCGGACAATCAGGTGATTCAAGCCTGCAATGTCCTATCCAACCGAAAACAACCACAACGTGATTTTTGTGAGAAATCAATATGTGGTGTTTTCTGCGGCGATCGAACCCACAACCTTCCGTGCCGTTAAAATTTAAAATTTACCAATATAGGCCAAATCATTATTTGACAAAAAGACAACGCTTAAGATGATTCCGTGCTTCGGAAGGCACGTTAAGCCGTTGGTCCCGGCCGCAGTAGTGGTCGTTATAACCGCGGCGACAAGCTGGCCCCGCCTCACGTTGGTAATAAAAAAAGCAAAAACTCGGCTAAATGTGGGTCCGGCTCTTGAGCTGGTACCTCTGCCTAACCCTTCGGGGAATAAAAGGCGTGAGATTATGTATGTACAACACTTTAGCATCGCGTTAAAGGGCTAGCCTTAAGGTCGTAGCCCACTAACACGCCTCTGCTCCAACACTGCTCCCACCCAACACCTCCCTAAACTAAGACGACTGCTCGCAGTCCACGCGGCGACAGCTAGCAAACACCCAGCAGTCCACGCGGCGACAGCAAGCAGGCACCCAGCAGTCCACGCGGTGACAGCTAGCAGGCACCCAGCAGTCCACGCGGCGACAGATAGCAGGCACCCAGCAGTCCACGCGGTGACAGCTAGCAGGCACCCAGCAGTCCACGCGGCGACAGATAGCAGGCACCCAGCAGTCCACGCGGTGACAGCTAGCAGGCACCCAGCAGTCCACGCGGTGACAGCTAGCAGGCACCCAGCAGTCCACGCGGCGACAGCTAGCAGGTACCCAGCAGTCCATATTCAAGAATGGTGTCCATATCTGCCGTCCTTGTGATAACCACAGTAACTAGGGTTTTGGTCGAAATTGAGTTAGATACATATTCGGAATCAGCAATTTAAGATCTACAACTCTCTCGAACAAACTTTTCTTAATTCCTACAGGAACAAGGTTTTTAAAAAAATGCACAATAACGAAAAGCGCAGTAACTCGGCCTGAAATTTATAAATTACTAGTCATTATTTTAGTAACTATAGTTACTTTTTAGTATATTATAGTATATTATACTTTTCGGGTATGCCTAGGTTGCAAGTTATGGACTATCGTGCAGCGCTGTCAAATTCAAATTCAAATAATTCTTTATTCAATATAGGATACAAGATATCACTTAATGAAAGTCAATTAGACTACATCTAATCTAATTGCTATTGATACCTTATTTGGTAAAGTATCCTATACTGTGAGAGGCGAGGTAGTTCAGCGTGCCCACCAATTGGCTCAGGCAAACAAATGTTTGGCTTGTCTTACGACAATTAGTCGCCTGGAGAGGCGCCCAAACGAGCCCACCTCTGTCAAATGATTCTAGTTGATTTGTTAAAATAATCGCATGGCTATTCTTTCCGTGAAACTATTGTCTTAGTCGCCCTTAGCCCTCACCAAGCTGAGATTTTTTTGTTTTTTAATTGTTAGATTCACCATAATATTGTAGGTAATAAAGATCCCGGTAGACAAAAATAAACTATCAAAATACGAATTTATATGCAGTTAAAACAACAATATATAAATCTGATAGATGAACGCTCGCGGTTGTGTGTCTGTTTGTTTGCTCTCGCCCGCATAGCTCGTGACAATACACAATTTGTAAATCACGCAAATATTTGCAAAACTGGACGAAATTATCTTATATTTTGTATTTTGTATAACAAACCAGGATTACTAATTACCTACTGTATCAATAAAGTGTTGTTTGCCCTACATTGTTTCTGTGGTTTTGGCAAATATAAAGGTAGAGTTCACGCCAGCTATGTCTGTGCGCCATTAAAAACAAATAGTTTTTTGACTGACTAGTCTATACCAATATTATAAAGAGGAAAGATTTGTTTGTTTGTTTGTTTGTAACGAATAGGCTCCGAAAATACTGAACCGATTTGAAAAATTCTTTCACTGGTAGGAAGCTACACTATCCCCGAGTGTCAAAGGCTATATAAGATTTTCAAAAAAATTAGGGATCCTTACTTAAACTCAAATAATGTAGCCCAAGGTGCAATATTTTTTCTATTGTTTACATATTTTGACAGGTAGTTTGTTATTGTTGTTTGTACTTTTATTCGCCCATTCTGGGCAGTCAAAAGAACATAGTCTATAGAGCCAAATCTTATATTCTATGGCGTAACGACGTAAGCCGGGACAGCTCGTATAGTATAAAATAAAGTCGCTTCTCGCATCTCTCCCTATATATGCTTAAATCTTTAAAATTATGCAACGGATTTTGATGCGGTTTTTTTGCGGGAAGCGACTTTGTTTTATACTTTGTATTGTGTATACTTTGAGTGTGTGCCATGGTTGTGTTATTAAATTTTATATATTTAAGTATTTTTGATTCAACTCTGATACAACCAAACTACCCACGTACTACTAGGTACTTACGTACTACCTCGTCCACTCCAGCTCCACTCCGGTGGTCCGCCGCGGTCGGTGCGGGCATTAATTAGGCTTAACTTTAGTTAGAGTTGCTTGCCAGTCGGAAAACACCTTTAGGGCAAAGATTTTGTTGCATTTAGATGGGATAAACCTATCTTAGTAAGCGATATATACCTAGATTGACTATAGGCTGCCCCGCAGTTTAACTCGCGTAGATTTCTCATAAACACCAAAATCCCGTTTTATTCCGTTCTCATGGGAATTTCAGGAATTTATTTCTTAGTGCTCCCCGCCACTCTGCGTTGTCTGTCAGTCAGTCAGTATCGGAAGAGATTTATATATGTATTGATAGATGATAGATAAACTCTTTATTGCAATCAGCAAACAAAGTAATAACAGATTTTCTTAAAATGATACATTGATTGCAATGGGTGGCCTTATCGCTTAAAGCGATTCCTTTCACGCTACCCATATGAGCGATTAAAGGTTTTGTAAAATAGACAGCGCTATAGCGTCGCTCTGAGGCGCTAGTCGTAGCGTAGGCGGCGCTAGAGCGCTCTTTGATTTATACATACGAAACTAATTCTGTACGCTCAGCAAAAGAGCGTTCTAGCGTCGCGCTGGAGCCCCACGTATTCTCTCTCTTTCTCTTTGTTCCCGTTACATTTTCGTGGAGCCTGGGGCTGTCAGAAGATGTCTCCATCGCTGTCGGTCTTGGGCCGTCCGGCAGTTCCTCCCATGAGTAGCCCATCTTTTTTTTTTTTAGGCGGGGAAACTCCTAACGAGTACCCTGCGACCCCGGGGGGAGTCGCAGGGTTATGTGGGGTTCGCACCCACTAAAACCCCGCCGGTGTCCATCTCGGCTGTTGGCAAGGGTGTCACGGGTGATCTTTCGATCGTTGTGTTTAACTCCGCGACATGAGTAGCCCATCTGTCTAGCTTTAGCTATGACGGACCGCTTCCAGGTGTGTCTTGGTCGGCCTGGTCTCCTAGAGCCACCTGCAGGATGCCAATTTAGGGCTTGTATAGGGATATGGTCCTGAGCCCTTCGGAACGTTTGTCCGATCTATCGCCATTTTCTTTCCCTCTACATTTTGTCCTAGTACATTACTGTGATATACGAGTGTACAGAGGGTAGTTGTGTAGAGAGTCTGAAATAAATAGTGTACTGAGCAAGACGTTGTTTCTCTGAAAATAATCACTAAATACTAACAAACTAATTACAAGTCGACACTCCAGCGCCGCGTATAGCCCTCTAGCGAGACGCTACAGCGCCGTCTGTTTGACAAACTCTTTGAAGCCTAAGCGTAATAATATAGGTGAGAACGCTTAGAATTTGTCAACTAACTATTACAATTATTCGACTTCGAAGCGAGAGAGCATGCATAATGCACAATACAAAAAAAGTGTGACATTGAGTCTTCAAAGCTAGAAAGAGATGCCACTATAAGATGATTTTTTTTTAGATTAATAGGCCAAAGCCTCAGAGTAAGGAAACCGCCGGCCAAAGCGGCTTACTGGCTGGTGACTTCTACTACTTTGTATTTTGCTTGTAAACTCAAGACTTTAGACTTCACCATCTAGACGACCTATCTCATCTTTGACAGCATCTAAGTCAAGGCTTCTGCGCCCAGAAGATATGCGGTAATCCCTTAATTTGTTGAATGGGCCCGAAAGCGCCATTCCAAAACCTACTCTTAGTGAACGAAACAAGGTACATTTTCCTTTATCAGGTTGTGCATTGTTACATTAAATGAGGTGTGTATTCTATAAAAGAATGTAATGAGGGTTTTTGTTTACATTTCTCTTTGTTGAGAAAATTTGTCATTTTATGAGGATAGTGGTTGGTTCTGTTTACTTAACCAATTTTTTATTATTACTAGTATTTGCCCCACTGCTAGGCAAAGGCCTCTGACCCCCTTTTCTACAATTCCTATGCCGATTCTCACAAGGCAATACATTTCACATTATTAGAGCTTTAAATAATAATTATTGTGAATTTCATCAAAATCCGATCAGTTGTTATTTCATAGCTACATCATTCTAATTCAAACATCCCTCGACAAACTTTCACATAATCATAATATCAAACCATTCCAATAACACGCCTTCTTGTAAGGTCAAATCATAAATCACGCGGCTATTGCGCGCGCGCACGCCCAGCTTCCGCCGTCGACCAATCAGAGTCGAGATGCCATGTTTGGTAAAGATCCAGCATTTAATGCTGCGCTATGATTGGCTGGTAGTTATCTCGCTCAGGGCTCTACTATTTGTAGATACAAAAAATAGGTAGAAAAAACATACTTTTCAATATAATCAGAGACCCTATTGCCTTTTTCGATGATAACGATGATTTCGACAATTGATAGTATTTTGACATGTGATACCCTACTTATAATAGCCATTATAACGTTGTCTGTGCAAGCGGGTTATGAGTATCACAGGTCAAAATGCGTTTCATTTTCATAGCCACAGAGCAATTGACCCACAGTTCAATAAAAAATATAATCCACTAAATATTATTGACTTATAGCGTACACTCTAAGACCACAATTTTGTCCTTATTTTTAAAATAGGTAAGTGATGACTTTTTGTCTTTATAGTCGTTAATCTAGAGCATTGATTCCCAAAGTGGTCCAGGTGGACCCCCAGGGGTCTACGCGAGCCCGACAGGGGTCTACGCCTGCGTGGAAAAAAAATGGGGGTCCACAACTCGTTAACGGGGGTCTAAAAAATGTATGCGGTGACCCGACTTGACTTCTCAAAGTAGCATTCAAAAGAGGGTATCAATCATTTTAGCTGCAGGCACAAATACCTGAAAAATATCTAGGACTGTGGGGACTTGTGCAAAAATTTCTCATAGCGTTTCCTTCGTCATTATCTTGTCGAACGCACTTTTAGTGCCGTAACAAACTTGTTGACAAAAAAAACGGAGCAGATTAAATATTACAGAGCGAGGAGATTTACGGTTATACTTAACTAAACTCAAGCCAAATATTGATAATTTGCTGTCAATTCACCAAGTACATCCCTCCCATTAAAATTATAACTTTTATCTCAGATTACAATGGTATAAATTTGGTAAATTTTGATTTTATTGCGACTGTTTTTAAAATCATTAGTTTTGATGTTAAATTTTAATTGTACTAAGACTGTTATAACAACATAATTAACAGTGTAGTAATTTTTGTGTTTGAATAAATAGCTACAAAACAAGAAAATATTTATTTTTACTTTTTACCACTCCGAAGTGGAAGCTTATTGGTTTCTTACACTGTGAGTCAATCTTAGAATACAAAAAAGTTAAGTAGAAATCCAACTGTTGGATGCAGACGCTTATTAGACTGGCCTTGAAACTTAGCTTAAATGACAATACTCACAGCATAATCAAAGCAATATAAATTCTCACCTTTTTTTCGAAAACTTTTAACTCATAGTTGATTGAAAACTAGCCACAACACAGATTTACATAGACATATAACTTTTTTCGGTTTTTGGAAGTACCTAAGTTAGTAGATGTAATAGCTGCAGGGGGTCCACCAGATCCAGCAAAATGTTTAAAGTGGTCTATGAGAAATAAAAGTATGGGAACCTCTGATCTAGAGTAAAAAGCCAAAAATTTGGTCTCAGATACAGCCTTCTAAAAAAAGGGTTTAAAATTTAAATTGATATATCATGCGACAAGTGGGAAAAGCTTCATAATATAAGTGTTCTGCCACTGGAACAGCAAATTTTAAAATGGGGCCCGAGACCCAACAAGAACGGGGGGAAAGTGTAGTGGATTCTAACCCTCATATTCATAAAAAGTTAAACAGAATTTTAATTATTTGACGTATGTCAATTTAGACTGGATGTCACTTATTTACCATACAACAAACAAGAGAAGTAGACCTCCAGTAACGCTACTTAAAATCTACTGTATCTTTATGAATAAGACGGAAAGTCTTTAAGAGCCAGTTTACAGCGATGCTAGCGCCATTCACGAAAAAAAATTATATCTTTTAAACTAAGACAAATACCAAAAATGTGACACTACATAATGTAGCCTAGTATTTTTAGGGCACTGTTGTTTAGCTTTTAGTTAAAGACCAAAGAAAGCTACAAAATGTTGCTAAAAGTGGCCACTTTAGTCAACAATCTGTGGATTATTTTGTTTTTTTTTTAACTAGGGACTACGTAACTGTGCTCAAAAAATACTAAGCAAGTTATCTAGTTTCATACTGTGCCAGATTTTTGATATTTGATTTAGTTTAGAAGTTATAATTTTTTTTATGAGAATGGCGCTAGAATCGTTGTAAAAACGCTCTTAAACATAGCTTTTTTGATTATTCGTGTAACAATCATGATTATCTGTTGTAATGTAACAAAAACAAACAAAACTAAAAGTCCCCAAGAACTCCTCATCCACAAATAATCAGTCGCAGAAGCTTCCGATATCAAAGAGTTGGAGACGCGCCCACTTGAAATAGTTTACTGTGACTAGTGAAGTTAGTGATGTGACAAAAGACGAGGAGAGAGATCTAGCGACTTTAGATCTTAGTCGCTACAGTGTAAAATAACAAACGACTAATGGTAATCCTATAGGTATCCCTTACCAAAAAAAAATTACATTACAATAGTAGCAATATGTTTTTTTTTGGTTACACTTAAAAAGCTAAATCGGTCTTTGAGTTGGTAATAAAAACATAAACTCGGCTAAACGTGGGCGTGACATACATAAGAGTAGAGTTTGTTACCCCTTTCTTCTCTACGCTGTAAAATCATTGCGAAAGGGAGTAGAATCATTTTGATAGAGGAGGGCTCGTTTGGGGGCCTCTCCAGGCGACTATTGTCGTAATGCAAGGCAAACAGCCTTACCTCAGCCAATTAGTGGGCACCCTGAAATACCTCGCCTCTCACAGTATAGGATACTTTACCAAATAAGGTATCAATAGCAATTAGATTAGATGTAGTCTAATTGACTTTCAATAAGTGATATCTTGTATCCTATATTGAATAAAGAATTATTTGAATTTTGATTATGTTAAGGTCTTAGCGTATTAAAGTGACAAAGAAAATAATAAATAAGTACACTCAAACAAATAAAAATGTCGTTGCACAAAAAAAAAAAGCTAAATAGGATAAAATCACAAATTATTCAATGGAAAATAATAAAAAATAAAAACGAAAAAGATTTTTTTGTAAGTGGCAGTAGTATATTTATTGTTTGAACCCTGTTAAATTGATTGCAATGGGCGGCCTTATCGCTTAGAGCTTGCAGCAGACTTTTTTAACACAGCACTGCTAAAATGTGTTTCGAAGACTTCTTAAAATAGCTATTTCTAGCGAAAACGTAATATAAACCTGGCTCCCCACTGCAAGTCATCGGCTTCCAACAATCTACATCAATGTTTCACATTCCAATAGGTCTCTCGTTATATTCACACCTGAACGACTTTTTATAATGAGGGGGTAGGCAGACATGTATACAGTATTAAAGTATGGAAGGTTCGTCAACTTGGAAAATAAAATATGTTGTTTTTCTTTTGTTTTTTATTTGAAGACGATGAAAGAAAAAAATTGCATAATGCATACAAGCATACAAACTAAGGTATGTTTTGTGGTTTTGTTTACCTTCCTTCTGCCTAACTATTTATTATTTAAGTAATTATTCGTAAGTTTATTAAATAAAATAAAAAACAAATATATCAAATTAAGGTTTTAAAAAATAACACTAATTCTAGCGCAAATCGTGTTTTTTTTAAACCATGTCCTACTTGAAAAATGTTTTCTTTTTCACTTTCATTTCACTAGATATTCTTGCCTTTTGTTTTGTTGTCCTCAGATCTAAATAATCGACTTATTGTTGCCTAAAGTGGCCACTTTTTGCAAATCTTTAAGGTGGAATAGTAGCATACAGGTGGGGTGGTGAGGTGACTCATTTGAAAATATTGTTACAATTACACCTTTGAAAACTACTCAACAGTAGGTGCCTGCCCCAAAAATGTATAGAGTACAATAAATAAGGCTAACAGATCATTTCCTATAAGGTTAAACCCTTACCCTGTTATTCATAAAAAGTTAAAGATCATTTTAGTTATTTGTCATATGTCAATTTAGACAAGATGTCACGTATTTAGCATACAACCAACCAGAGAAGTAGACCTCCAGTAACGCTACTTAAAATCTACTGTATCTTTATGAATAAGACGGTTAGTTTCAAAACTATGCCAACCTTCTTTTTTTAAACAATAACGGATTTAGACCACCTGCCGTGACGTCATAGAACAGGTGTGCGCTGAGACGGAAATAGCACTCTGTCTCACTTGCAAAGTAACAGCTGTTTTTTTATGTCCTTAAGATGCATAGAGTGAAGGTTTTTTGATATTTTAATATTGGAAGATTGTGTTTTAACTGTTTGTCTGTTAAATATAAAAGATGAGATGACGTGAAATTTGACTTTAAAAAATTAAAATTAATGGACAACTTCTAACGTGTCCAAAACACATACATGGATGAACATATACACCCAGACCGGAAAACAAACATCGATATTCATCATCACAATGTTCGCCCCGCCGGGAATCGAACCCGGTGCTTCCGCGTCACAGTCCACATCACTGACAACTGAACCACGGAGACAGTGAAACATTAATTAAAGGATTGTTATGCGATCTTCAATCAGGTTCAATCCAATTACCCGAGACAATAAGAAGTTCCCACGACGCGTACACACACACGCACAAACAACCCACACTTACAAAGCTCATTAAAAAAGCTCCTTCGGGTCATTATTCTACCTGTGCTTCTTATTTGAACTTTGAGGCTTTTGGAGACACCTACGGAATAACCTTCAAACCGATACAACTCGAATCACACTGTATTTGGGTACAAAAAGGGTAATATTTTCATACATAACTAAATCATTAGAACTTTTTCGTATCGCTTTTTAATTTAAGTTCGTGTGTTATGGCCACTTTATGGCGTTAAGATGAACTTGCTTTGGTGGCGGCATCATTTAAAAAAAAAAAATACTAATTCAAGAATTCACCTATACAAGTTTTTCATACGTACATCTTCGAGAATGTCTTAAATTATTCTTTAAACACATTAGTTATACTTAGAGATCAACAATTTAAATAATCACCCAATCCATCGTAAAAAAATCATTTTTATCAATAATAAATCATTTATACACAAAAACGGCCACTTTTGTCTTAAATCAATTGCATTTTCCACTTTTAATTTTAAGTTTTACAAATGAGTTTCAGAACTAATTATACACAATTTCTCGCGGGAAATTTTTTCTTTCTTTCTTTTAAGAGCCAGTTTACAGCGATTTGTGAAAAAAAAGACCAAAGAGAGCTACAAAGTGTTGCTAAAAGTGGCCACTTTTAGCAACAATCTGTGTATAATTTTGTTCTTTTAAGTAAGCGAGATTATCTAGTGTCATACTGTGCCACATTTTTTATATTTGCCTTAGTTTAGAAGTTATAATATTTTTTCGAGAATGGCGCTAGCATCGCGGTAAACTGGCTCTTAATAACGCGTCTCTCCGCGAGCTTCCCCTCCCCAGCAGTGTACTATTCGGTCACAGTCGAGCGCACGCGTCGGCCACCTGTCGCACACTCACACACCTTGTCTTAAGACGTTAGTTGTATTTATAACCGACTTCAAACAAGGAGGTTATCAGTTTGACCTGTATGTATGTATGTATGTATGTATGTTTGTCCGCGATTATCTCGCGTTTGGCTGAACCGATTTTGATGCGGTTTTCACAAAAGTATTTGTTACATTCAGGAGAAGGTTTAAGTACCTATTTTAACCGACTTCGAAAAAGTGGAAGTTCTCAGTTCATGTACGTCAGTTTGTTGAAGGCGGGTCTCTTTTTGCAAAAAAGAAATTATTATGTTACTATAAAATGCACGTTAAGAATCTATAGAAGGCATTATTTTTTTTTTAATCATCACTAACATGAAAATAATGCGCCACGGATTAGTCAGCGCAATTTTTTTTTAAACTGTAAAATACCAATTACTCGTTTTCGTGGGATTTTCAGGGTTAAAAGTAGCCTGTCCTTTGTCAGGCTTTAGACTTATTATGTGCCAAATTTTATTTAAATAGGTTCCGTAGTTTAGGCGTGAAAGCAAGACAGACAGAGTAACTTTTGATTTTATAATATTAGCATGGCATTATTATTCTAAGGCAATATGAAGTTTGCTGAGTCAGCAAGTATTTTAAATAAGTAAGTTCGCAATTTGCTTGATTTATTTAAATTTCATTCTATCAATCGTCGGTAATAAAGCATAAACTCGGCTAAACGTGGGTCCGGCTCTTGAGCTGGTACCTCTGCCTAACCCTTCGGGAAATAAAAGGCGTGAGATTATGTATGTATGTCATTCTATCAAATCAAAATGTACTTAATAAAAATAATAATATTTACACGGGTAGACATCATTATATATCTATTGTAAGAATATTTTGCAAATGTTAAGCTGCTATTTTTAACCTTTGTTCGGTTTGACATCCTGTATCAGAGATGCCATCCTACACGCGCCTTTATAAATGTTATTTTGAAAACAAAGCTGCCAATTTTAAGAAAAAAGCGTTCCATTTATTCCTAGTCAATACGTATAGTGGCGGTCTAGGCCAGTGTAACACTTCCGGTGTTTCTGTATATTGCAAAACAGCTCTTGTTCTTTGGTAATACAGTCTAGGGCGCAAAAGACAATAGAAAAATCTGTTACGCCCTCCTAGACCGCCACTGTAAGTATTTGACTCAAAAATAATTTCTTTTTTTACAAAAAAGGAACCCTCCTTCAATAAACTGACACATACATCAACTGAGCACTTCCTCTTTTTCAAATTCGGTTAAAAAAGGTACTAAAAACTTCTCCTGAATTAAAAAAAATACTTATCTGAAAACCGCATCAAGATCGGTTCAGCCAAACGCGAGTTTATGGCGGACAAACATTTATACATGCATATAGGTCAAACTGATAACCTCCTTTTTTGAAGTCGGTTAAAAAGCTTATACGGCTCTACCACAAAAACAGTTAAACCTGGTCTAAATCACTAAACAATTTTTTTATTTAATTTAATTTAATTATGTTCCTCATATTTTTGGATATTTTCTCATTGTTTTAATTAAACCGTTACCGATAACAATCGACTGGTATAGATAACAAATAGAGTTCGCGATTAAACTTTTATAAACGACGAGCTTTCCCGGCTTACTTCGTTACGCCATAGAATATAAGATACTACAAAAGACTTGGCTCTATAGACTATGTTCATTTTGACCGCTTAGAATGGCCGAATAAAAAACAAACAACAACAACAAACCACCTGTCAAAATATGTAAACAACAGAAAAAAAATTGCACCTTGGGTTACATTATTTGAGTTTAGGTAAGCATCCCTATTTTTTTTTTAAATCTAATATAGCCTATGATACTCGGGGATAGTGTAGCTTCCTACCAGTGAAAGATTTCTTCAAATCGGTTCAGTATTTCCGGAGCCTATTCGTTACAAACAAACAAACAAATCTTTCCTCTACATAATATTGGTATAGATTTATTAGTTCTGTGGTTTTTAAGATAAATATATTTACCTTTGTACAGTTTACAGACAGACAGGGCAAAGATCGACTTTCAACTTTGAACCTCAACTTAGTTAGACTGAATCTACCTACTAATTACTACTTACACTATACTTAAAACTGCTCGTTATTCGAAAATCAACGTTTTTTTTTTCATAACAAACTTAGTTAGGTACTTATCTACGTCGTATGGGTATTTGGAATGCCCTTAAGAAATCGCTTCAATCGATAAACTCTGCCCATTGCAACCAATTTTAAGTATTTTGTTGTTTACTCCAATTATAATGTGTCTAATCTGTCTTTTTCCGTAAGATTTAAATTTAAATTTTCTTGTCTCATAACGTACAAACCTAATTATAAACAAATTAAAAGATAACAAAATTTATAAAGATTTGATCGCTAGCATAAGTTCTGCTCTATGAAGCTCTACATAGCTTGCAACTTAATACACGGCTTTTTGATAACATTTCCTTTAGTTTCTAAGAGTAGAAAGTCTCAAAATATAACCCTGAAAGCCTATCATCTCAATACAGGAATTCCCCAATTCCCAGAATCCTATGATCTGAACTGAAACAGCCTCATAAAGTACACACTGAAAAACCGTACCGCTAATAATATAGGGCAAAAGCTCGCGCCGTTTGTCTTCACGAAAACTGCCGCGGCAGCATGCACTCACTCATTTGAACACGCGATTAAATGTTTAAAATTATCTCGAGGGTCTTGTTTTCCCGCATGTGCGAACATGCAGCAGTGCGTAGACAAATTTAATCGTTGTCTAAATCTTCCTCACCATCGAGATAGATGGGGCTGCTAGACGAAAAAAATAAGACCAATCTTTTATTTTTGATGAGGTCACACAGGGTCGGGGAAAGATATTGATTCAAATAACAAGCAGCACAGCACTATTCATTCGTTCATTGCGTTTAGTTTACATTTTTTTTATTATGAAAAGAAATGTTTTAAATGGAACGCACTAGATTATGTGAAGAATAAACAAAACGTTTTTCAAATGATCGAGAGAGAGAGAGCATCTTCCTTGTTCTGTGGTTGTAATTGTTTTCATTTTGTTTGTAAAAACTTTTAAAACTTTTGAACAAAGTATTCTAAGTATTTTATCCAAGTAATTACGCCGATTTACGCCATAAAAAGAGAAAAACGCAGAAAGAAAGTGTGAAATGGAGTCAAAAAAGTAAGTTATTTAGTAGCGGTAGTAAGTTATTTAGTTTGTTGTGCGAGCAACAGTTGTTTGTGTTCAATGTGTTGTGTGGTCATCTAGCTTCGGTCATAATTTGCGGACAGTGGATAGTTTTGGTGGCGGGAGTAGAAATCGTTTTATGGACAATACCTACCTAGATAGACTAAAAACCTATACAGAACCTAAAACGACTAAGCGAACTAGGTACCGTCTAACACGTAACTTTTTAGGGTATTACTTTATACTTATAAACCTTTCTCATGAGTCGCTCTATCTTTTAAAAAAAACGGCATCAAAATCCGTTGCGTAGTTTCAAAGATTTAAGAGCCAGTTTACAGCGATGCTAGCGCCATTCGCGTAAAAAATTATATCTTCTAAAGTAAGACAAATAAGTATAAAAAAATGTGGCACTGTATGACACTAGATAATGTAGCCTAGCACCTTATTATAGCTTTTAGGTGGCCACTTTTAGCAACACTTTCTAGATATCTTTGGCTTTAACCTAAAAGCTATACAACAGTACCCTAAAAATACTAGGCTATATTATCTAGTGTCATACTGTGCCACATTTTTGATATTTACCTTAGTTTAGAAGATATTTTTTTTTACGCGAATGGCGCTAGTATCGCTGTAAACTGGCTCATAAGCATACATAGGGACAGACGCGGAAAGCGACTTTATTTAATAATGTATTGATGTTATTATGGAAGAAATCGCTCTAAGCGATAAGGCCGCCCATTGCAATCAATGTATTAATTTAAGAACGTTAATTGTTAGTCACCTAATGATAAGTTTATTGATTGCAATAGAGTGTCTATACTATAAGTATATAATATATACCCCTGCCATTTGGTTTTTAATTATGCTATCGACGAAAGATAACATAACCTAGAACTAAACTTGTCTTCCTGTCTTATTTTGTCTGCACCCCTTCCATTAGTAGACAAGATATGTCGGATTCATGTGTCATTCGTAGAGAAAAACCGTATCTCATGTTCGCACTTTTGGCAAGATCATAGACAATTGATTAAACTGACAGTTCAACATCGCAAGAGTTATATCCCGTGCTGCTCATGCTCGATCCGTAGACATAATGGTTCGCTCTCGATTAGTGACGTCATTTTCCCGCATTGAAATGTCAAAAGCGATTAAAAGTGACAGAAAGACATCGCAAATGGTCGGTCGTGCTGCGAGGGCTGGTGACCTAAAGAGCACTCACACATGCAAACCATCCACCCCACGCACACACACACGCGCAAAACCCGGGAATTTAAGTCAGTACCCGTTTGACCGCCGTGGAGGGTGGACGTGCGCTCCGAGCGATAAAAATACGATACGAACGAACCGCGCAGTGACTGTGTTGTGCTATTACAGTTTTCCCTGCAGAATATCAGTGTTAGTATTCTTGTTTTAACGAATATCTAAAAAAAATTGGATGGTTTTATGCAAGCGTGTGAAAAGGTTTTTTCTCGGGCCGTCACGGTCTGCGGTCCCGTATAATTTAAGGTTACAGGTGCTGTTTTTTTTGTTTTTTATGTGTATTTTCCCTGGGAACTTTGACATTTCTCAAGGGAAGTGTCGGGTTACGGAGGAATTGGTGATTTAGACGTGTTTCGGGATCCGAGAGACAGTGCTGTTAGAGTTTGCGTACCGGAATTCCGGGATTTTCATCCCGCACACTTCGGAATGTTAATTTGATTGATACACCTTTTGGAATGCTTAAGGGAGCGTTGTTCCGGTTTTCCTAATCGAATTTGCATTTAAATTTGTTCATTAATGGTGAAAGTTGCGTTTCGGGTTTGGGAAGCAGATTTGAGAAATTTTTTTCAAAGAAAATTGTGTAAAATCTCAAGGACTGCTTGCGGCGATAAAATTGGACGTTCCAGCGTAGATATAAAATAGAATAGTGAAGTCACGATGTTTTTGAAACTGGATTGCGGTCACGGTCGCCCGCGGGTATTGAATGAAAATATAAATGATGTGATGTATTCTCAAAACGTGAAGCTTTCAGACATTTCTGTTGCGAGTTTCGATATTTACGAGTCGAAGGGGATTTTATGAAAAGATGAATATAATAAAATGACGACAACTTTCTCTTTGAATACCTTTATTACCTATACAATAACGTTATTATTTATTTTATGTATCATACTTTTATCATTCCCAGTAAGATCTGTCACAAAATAATGAATTGGAACCAGAAATAAAATTTAATGAAAGGCAAACATCAATGATCTTCTAAGCCTTAGAATTTTTTTCTCAACATAACATTTGCCAAACCAAAATAATAATGATCTCTGAAATATACTTTTTCCTTAATAATAATTGCGAAGATACAAAAGAAGCGTTACCGCCCACATGATCATGATGATACAGGAGCATGAAAAACCGAAGGTGACATATCCAGGAAAACAACCATTTGTGAGAGAAAATCCTTCTGATAATGTTTGGAACATTCCTAAAGAGCCTCGTGTAATTCGAGCTTTGATTTCATCAGGATGACACAAACAAACCTACTTTATTATTAAGGCTTCTATTATATCGTATTCAAGGGTGTTAAGAAATTAAAAAAATGCTATAAACGTCGTGAGTTTGGCCTTGTTAGATTGTGAGTAGGAGTTACATATTTGCGGATGTATCTAATGAGGTGTTATGGACCAAAATTAGCTTCATATTTGTATTACTAGAGGCTGCCCCGCAGTTTCACTCGCGCAGATTTCTCATAAACACAAAAATCCCGTTTTTTCCCGTTCCCGTGGGAATTTCGTAAAATCCTTTCTTAGTGCTCACCTACACTCCCCAAGGAACCTACATGCAAAATTTCAGCCCGCTACGCCCAGTAGTTTCGGCTCTGCGTTGTCTGTCAGTCAGTCAGTCAGTCAGTCAGTAACGGAAGAGTTTTATATATATTGATTGGGATAACTTGTACTGTATACTTTTGCAGTTTATCTTTATTTAGCTAGTGCGGATATCGGAGCTCAATTATGTTCTGTAACAAAAGGATAACAGCCCGTGAAAAGGTGACTTTTGAAATTCAAAACGCTGTATCTTTGTAATTTATAATGAAAACTAGAGGCTGCCCCGCGGTATCACCCGCGCAGATTTCTCCTTAACACAAAAATCCCGTTTTTTCCCGTTCCCGTAGGAATTTCGGGAAATCCTTTCTTAGTGCTCACCTACACTCCCTAAGGAACCTACATGCAAAATTTCAGCCCGCTACGCCCAGTAGTTTCGGCTCTGCGTTGTCTGTCAGTCAGTCAGTCAGTCAGTCAGTCAGTCAGTCAGTAACGGAAGAGTTTTATATATATTGATTATTAACAGTTTCTAGTAATAGCACAGAATAACTAATAATAGTAACTTTTTAAGCAGAAGTAAGTAAGTAGAGTTATAAATCAAGCTCAATTCCCAACTCTTCTTACTGCATTTTGTATTTTTTGGCAATATGAAAAAAAAAACTAATTTTGATTGAAATACTTTATACACTGCATGAACACTTCAATAATACTTCTCATATTGTAATAACACACTCTGCAATTAATTATTTGTAGAGTAAATAAATTCTGTTTTATAAAGAAAAACCGGCCCAGAAAATCTTTTTTTTTTAATAAAACCACAATGAATACCAGATTTTCATGTTAACGCGGCGCGAGTGGTTCTGGCTCGACATTCGAAATATTCGTGTAATAATCCTCGCGGAGCAAATTATTAATATGTAAAGCTTCAGTGCTAGTGAAAAAAAAAAACATATTTTTACGAAATAAATTATATTAAGTGTAGGTACTGTGTAGGAAAAGTAAAGTAATATAATAAAACGAGTTATTCATATTATTCCTGCTACTAAAACCTTTGGGCTTTTTCTTCTTCTGCATTTTGGTTGATACACTAAAAAAATTTCTCGGGTCTAAATCACAAGTTTTTTTTTTACTTTTATAAGAAGGTTATCATTAGCAAATTTTGGATTTGTGTACAATACAGAATTAAAACCTTGAACGACCCATGTTTCTTAATAAAAAAAGTTTTCTTTTATCGGGAAAAACCACCCAGTTTAAAGCCTATAAAAAAGGACAAAAGAAAACCATCATCCATGTTTATACATTTAAGTCCTAGAATTTTAGTTACAATCTATTAATATAACATTCCATGATGCAAATCTTTCATTTACAAGTACATCTACTTACTCTGTACTTGAGTCAATAACTGAAAAACGTTAAAACTGACTAAAAGCCAAAAAAAAGTAGGTTCTGAAGCTCTGAATTTGACTTACGAAGAAATTCTTAAATTATTTTATGAAAAATGATATTCTTGCCTCCAGATGCCTAGGAATAAATTTCAGTTTTAAAACTTTTGTCTGAATTCTTCATTGTTATCTTAAATAGGCTCTGAAGCAGATAAATGGGTTTAAATGAAACTTTTAGGAATTGTAAAGGGCACCTATATTACAAGAAAAAACATTATTTGTTAAAGTTATATTTAAATACCAAATATGTCTTGAAGTGCGAGAAAGTCTCGAATTTGTCCAAATTATAATTGTTTTACTTTAGATCTTTACTGAAAAATATTATTAGATCTCTAAGAGCGAATACTTAAATAATAATAATAATAACACAAAGCCCCTAACTAGGAAGGAACCTGTATCTAGGGTGCCCGAAATACACACAGAAACGAACATTACAACCAGACCGGAAACAAACATCGATATTCATCATATCAATATTTGCCCCGCCCGGGAATCGAACCCGGGTGCATACGCTTACTCAGTCCACATCACTGCCAACTGAGCCACGGAGCAGTCACAACAAGAACACATAAGAAGTTATACTTATTTATCATCAAACTTTGAGCAACGTCAGAAGAACGGCACTATGCCAGACAGAAACAGCAATTATATCCCGCCAAAATCCGGTATAAAGAAACAATCCCTCTATTTTACCTTTACCAGCATATTCCGGGATTCCAAGAATCACTGGTTACTGGCAGTGTAAGGCAAGGCGTCAACCATTTCTGTTGAAGTATGTTTTGATTAATATTTAGTGTTCCTTTATTATTAAAGGTGTTATAGAGGTATGTTTGAGGCAACCTATTAAGGTTCCATCTAGTAAAGGGCTAGTGAGTGACATTCGTTATAATACTCTATTTCTTAAATACAATATTAAGGACCAGTAGGTACCATAACTTTTGAAAAGGGATATCAATATTTTGGTTAATAACATTAAAAAAAATTACGACATGATTGGCTATATTTATTTATTAATTTAATTTTTTTTTCCGTTGTTTTTTTTATTTTCTTAAGTTGGATTTTTTTGAGATTTTTTATCATTTGTTTTTTTTAAATATTTTTTTGTCTTACTTGTATTATGTACCTATTGTATGTATTGATTAACTTTTTGTGTGTGTCATAGTTTTTGTAAATAAATATTATTTCTTTCTTTCTTTTCTAATTTTTTTTTAAAGCCATCTCTGTCGAAGCTAAGAACAATTGTTTTTGCTTAGTCACCATCTGCGGTATTCATGAAAAAACCTCATTGTATAAAATTCTAAGCATTAGTTACTTTACTTCATAGAAAACCCAAAATTAGTAATCGTATTGGAAACAATATGTTTTGTCAGCGGAAAGTTTTGTTTATCGAATTAAATTTGCGCTTAACAATGTTTGGAGCCTGTTTTTTAATAATGGCAGAATATTTTAGCAAACTAGTTCGCAATAAATTATAAAACCTATTTATTCGAAAAAAGTTTTTTAAATACTCAAGGTGGTCAGACGACCTGGTGAAGGTTGCGAAAGTACACTGTATGAGGGTCGCTCAAGACCAGTCGGTATTGCAATTTGTGGGGGAGGCCTATGTCCAGCAGTGAATGTTTTTGGGCATCTTAGCCATTTATGATTATGAAGTATTGATTTGATATACATATACAAAGAATCCATGATCATCAATCAATCAATCATAAGGATCTTTAGATGCTATAGGATCTATGTATAATATCATCTTAAAAGATTATTCAAAAACATAAGTAATCAAAATTGCAATCCATTACCATAGCTGCAAAACCATACTCGTTGAGAGAGGCTATAAATTAAACGTAGACTATCAGAATCAGAGGGGTCTTGGGGGAAATAAGAAATTATAAAGACATTAATGTCAATGCGGAGATCCATGTTGCCCGCCCTCCGGAAGTCGGAGCGAGCATAAAATTGCTACCAGAATATGTCCAAATCAAAGATTTATCGAGTCCATTTCCTGATGAGGTTCTTCTGCACCCTCTGATGCGTCTGGTTACTTTTAGCATGAAGGGACGGAATTAAAAGAATGTATTTTCAATAATAGTCTTTATTTTTACAAAAAAAGAACCCGCCTTTAATAGAAAGATACTCTTTTTCGTAGTCGGTTAAAATAGGTACTAAAACCTGCTCCTGAATGTAACAAAAAAATTAAAATCGGTTCAGCTCAACGCGAGATAATCGCAGTCAAACATACATACAGGTCGAACTGATAACCTCCTTTTTTGAAGTCGGTTAAAAATGACGTTAAATTTTCGTAAAAAGCGACTCAGAGAATTTCTGATGGACGGGCAGTGTCCTTCGTTGAAAAGTTTAAACACCTATCTATAGTGCGATCGCCAACCCGACAAGCGCGTCGAACCCGTTTTTGAAGCGTAGGCGGTAATGGCCAAACCCCCGCAATGTTTGAGATATGTGGGGGTGGCCTAAGTCAGTTGAAACTCTACAAAGAAACCCAGTCCTATACTTTATCTCTGAAACTCATAAGTTACCTTTTGTTTATCATTGATATCTTATGTGCTTGGAAGGCTTCATTATAATCTAAATTAATAAACAGCCAAATGCGAGGGCTCGCTCGCGCTTAGAAGGTTCCACAAGAAATTTATTGTATAAAATTGGCTAGATTTTTAGCATAGTTTTCAGTATTTTTTGTTATTTTATATGGAAGTGAAGTTGCGACTGCTAATTATTCACCCGGTCGGTTTCTCAGTAGAGACTCTAGAAAATTAAAAAGACCTAGTTTTTTTGCATTTAATCTCGAAATTTACGGAATAATTTTTAATTTTTAATATTTAGGAACTCAGCACGATGCTCGAAGGCCTCAACCGAGTCTCCCAACAGGTGGGCCTTTATTTTAAGGCCCAAGGCTAATGGACAAGACGAAGGTCATGTCTAATGTCCATGTTCTGCCTACCCCAGTTATGGTTGGGAACTCGGTTCTCGAAGTTGTCGACGAGTACGTATACCTAGGACAAACCATCCAGTTAGGTAGGTCCAACTTCGAGAAGGAGGTCAATCGCCGAATCCAGCTCGGATGGGCGGCGTTCGGGAAACTACGCAACGTCTTCTCGTCCAATATTCCTCAGTGCCTGAAGACGAAGGTATTTAACCAATGTGTGCTGCCAGTGATGACATACGGTTCTGAAACGTGGTGCTTCACTATATAGGGCTTATGAACAGGCTCCGAGTAGCTCAACGAGCCATGGAGCGGGCAATGCTCGGAATTTCTCTGCGGGATCGAATCAGAAATGAGGACATACGCAGAGAAACCAGGGTCACCGACATAGCCAAGCGGATAAGCTCGTTGAAGTGGCAATGGGCAGGTCATATAGCCCGCAGAACAGATGGCCGCTGGGGCCGAAAAGTTCTCGAATGGAGACCACGGATCGGCAAGCGCAGCGTAGGGCGTCCACCGACCAGATGGACGGATGATCTGCGCAAGGCTGCGGGTCCACGCTGGATGCAGGCCACCTGCGATCGGTACAGATGGAGAGCCTTGAGGGAGGCCTATGTCCAGCAGTGGACGTCTTGCGGCTGAAATGATGATGATGATGATTATGATATTTATTAGTATTCTTTTGGCAATAAGAAAAATTTCGTGCAAACATTTCATTTAGATGTATTAGGTCGTTTCAGAGATAAGTGCCTTTGACAGATAGAAGGACGGACGGATCCCGGGACATATACCCGGAACCTTAAAAACCGTCTCAAAGCTTGTATTGGGATGTTTGCCTCCTTCTTTTGCTTTTTAATTAATTTAAACTGCATTTAATATGCTGATACAAACTCCGTACATATTTTTTTGTAACGGAAAAAACAAAACTCCTCAAGGAAGGAAGATTTTTCGCTTCTCGCACGCTTAATATCCGGTTTTCTCGATATTAACATAATAAGGCTAAAGCAAACACTCCATGCCAAAAGCAGAATATTCAAGCCAGTACAGAACTCCCAAGCCTTTACTGAATGCCTCTTTGCAACCCCAGAATGAGAGGGAGATACTAGCACTGTCTCACTCTAGCTCAATTTAGTCTTCTTAAAGATCAGTTGACTTTTAGTTTATTTTGTTAAATCCGACCCTTTTTCCTTTGCCTTTCTGTCATCACTAGACTCAGATTCAGTATAGTAACTCAGTCGTGAGTCGGCAGATCAACTCGATTTCACTAATAAGGTATGAAAATGAGTGCCACTAACACAAAACTATGGAATAACACTTCAAAACCACATTTAGCCCTTAGAAAAAGAAGACAATATGAGTTTTTTTTTGTGTTTTGAGAAAGAAGCCTATTTTGAATGTGAATGAGGGGTTTTAAATTTGACATCTCAGAAAGAAAGAAAAAACAAGTTTTATCCCGCCACTATCAGATCGCGCTAGCAAAAATCTACAGGTGAAGTTGAAATGATTCATTAAAAAGCTCAAAATAAAACTGGAACTCCTCATGCGCCAGTCAAATAGCTCTTGTTTTGTTTTGTTTTGGACTTTTAAAGTTAATTTGAACTGATTTGAATTACGTACCTATGTCTATAACGCCATCTACGGGTGTATTACGAAACTATGTTTTTTTTAAATATCACTTTGAAAACCCCTCATTGAACTGAAGTCAAGTGATGTTACTAGCATTTTTGCCCAAAAAATTTTTCTAGACTATGGATAATTTAATAGGTAGTTATAGCGAGTTCCGAACGGAGCGAGTCGAAACCGGGCCATCGCCGTAATTATTCCGGACCCCGGACTCGTATGGTACATTAATCATATTAAACGTAAAGGAAAGTTTTTTTCTTTCCTGCAACAAATGAAGCGAATTTTGGCGCTACATTAGAAAATTTATAGGGTTGCCCACTAACCGGACTTTTACCCGGTTTTTGTTATTCTTGCAAAGTCGACGGTTATTTTGAACTACGTAATTAATAAAAAATGTTTGCTCATAAAATAAGAATTTTTAATTTTGCGTTGCAGTGGGTTTTGGGTACGATTTTTGGCCAAGGAAAACATCTCAAAAATTTTAGGGCTTTGCTTACCGGTAGAGCCTTTTCCATTTCCCCCGTTTCCGCGCCAGCTGTTTGTGCTTGACCTCTTGATACGACACAACACAACACAACACCTCTATCCTTCCTTCAAGTGGGATTATGATAAAAAAAAAAAAATGTTTAATTTTTGACCGACGAAAAAAAAAGGAGCAGGTACTCAATTCGACACGTATATATATTTTTTTTTTTTTTTAATGTATGATCACGCATAACTTTTTACAGAGTAGTTCAATTTTGATAATTCTTTTTTTAATCGACAGGGCATACCTTGAAGTTGGTCCCATAAAAATTTGGAAATAAAATTCCCACCCTAAGGGTGGGAAAATAGGGGTGACTTTTTGGTCGGCGGGTGGATTTATCAACTCACAAGTTGCATTTTACGTGTAACACTATACATTTTGATACCTACTTACAATATATTTTGAAATGAAATAAAATCAGTCGAAAGACGTCCACTGCTGGACATAGGCCTCCCCCACAAATCGCCATACCGACCGGTCTTGTCGTCCCTGTCAACCATGTCGTCTGATCACCTTATGCGGAGTGACCACTGACCACCTTGTGGGAGAACAAAATAATAAAACCCTGAAAGAACTGAAAAGCATAAAATAAAACTTTTTATCAAAAAATAAAACCGCCGAAAAAAAAACTGAAAAGCATAAAATAATAATCGAATTACTAAGTTCTTAAAGTAATGTAGGGTATATACCAAGTAATTTTGAGTCGGCGCCACAGATTCCTCGTACAAAGACCATTAAATTAGGTACCTTAAATTTAAAGAAATAACCAAAATTCATGCGCTGCCGCGCATCAATCTTTACGTAATTATGGAATTTGCTTGTGTGACGCGCCGACTTAAAATTACTTGGTATATACCCTACATTACTTTAAGAACTTAGTAATTCGATTATTATTTTATGCTTTTCAGTTTTTTTTTCGGCGGTTTTATTTTTTGATAAAAAGTTTTATAATGACAAATATTTACTCAGGTTATGAATTTCGAGTATGCCGCATTAATTTAATTCTTTATTTTATAAATAAACACGTAAACGCTTGCAAAACCATATTAAAACAATCCTTTATGAACTGTTTAGTTGAAGTTCTACTAACAAATACAGTCATAAAAGCTTTCAAGACGATGTTTCAAGATAAATATTGACAACGGTTTCCCTTTATACACGCAACACGCACGTTCAAAGAGCTCTGCTGTGTTCTTGTTAAGTTTTAGAATAAGCCCCCAGTAGATATTTTCACACCATGTTTCTATTTACATAACAAGCATATATAATACGGTGTGACACAAAAATTTAAAATTTAAAAAGTGGCAACACTGTTTTGAAATTTATTGGATTTTTCAGATTGCAACTTTTACGAGTCGTACTAATAGGTGCTCAAAGTTTCATTATTTCATCATAATATTATAAAATATCATTACCATCTCAGCCAAAGGACGTCCACTGCTGGACAAAGGCCTCCCCACGCACAACCATAATGACTGGTCTTGCTTGAGCAACCCTCATCCAGTGTACTGCTGTAACCTTCACCAGGTCGTCTGATCACATTATTTAAGAAGAAAGTAAAACATTTTGAAAATATAGTTTTTCGTTTATATATTTTTTTTTCAACCCATTAGGGTAGGTGCAAGTATAACTTCCCGCGTTCAATTTAACAGGTTAAATTAATAATAAATCCTTTATAAAGTTAACGGTGAGTGAGTTAACCAGCAATTTTCACAGCAATACTCTCCGAACAAATACCGATGTTTGCTTAGGACTTGTGTACACGTGAATATATTTTAACATTTTCACTATTTCGAAAATTCTCGCAAAAATATTTTAGGTACTTCAATAAATCCTAGATTTTAAGGCTGCATTCAAATGACCTCGGAGATGAGATATTCTAGTGTTTGCTGCCGTATGTAATAAATATCTTCTAAATCATTGCTGAAATAAAAATATACACCAATGATGCACCAAATTATCATGCTTACAATTTTTAAGACACTGTTGTGAAGCTTGGTCGTAGTGGTCGTTATAACCGCGGCGACAAGCTGGCCCCTTGTCACGTTGGTAATAAAGCAAAAACTCGGCTAAACGTGGGTCCGGCTCTCAAGCCGGTGCCTCTGCCTAACCCTCCGGGGAATAAAAGGCGTGATATTATGTATGTATGTTGTGAAGCTTTCAGGTTCAAAATTTAAGAAATATACCAACTGTTTGTTGCCTAAATTGGCCACTTTTAGCAACAAATCGTTTTTAATTTATTTATTCGAAATTGGCGCCAGCATCGTGCCGATCGCGGACGAAACAGTCTTAATGACGAATTAATCAAAAATATATCCATTGTTCTTAAAAATTATTAAATAATTACATACTTTTTTTGATATGGGTTAATAAATATTCCACGACAACAGTCCACGACCTACGTCAATGTCAATTTCTATAAACCGACGTTACCAAGCTACTTTGAGCTTTTGCAATATTTGCAGTACATAAAATCCATACTCATATTATAAATTCGAAAGTAACTCTGTCTGTCTCGCTTTTACGACAACTAATGAACCGATTTGAATGAAATTTAGTACACAAATAGTCTAGAGCCTAAGAAAAGACATAAGCTTCTTTTATCCCGTAAATTAAACTAAAAAAAATTTTTTATCAAAAAATTAAACCGCCGAAAAAACTGAAAAGCATTAAATAATAGGGAAACATTTTCTATTAGGCCTTAATTTACTCACTTCTTAAAGTAATTTTGGATTACCAAGAAATTTTAAATCGGCGCCACACCACACAAGCAAATTCATTATCTATGTCGGCATACGTTTTTCGGTTATTTCTTTTTGAATTTCAGGTAATTTAGTGATCTTTATTCGTTGATTCTGTGGCACCGACTCAAAATTTCTTGGTAATCCAAAATTACTTTAAGAAGTGAGTAAATTAAGGCCTAATAGAAAATGTTTCCCTATTATTTAATGCTTTTCAGTTTTTTCGGCGGTTTAATTTTTTGATAAAAAGTTTTTATTTTTTGCTTTTCAGTTTTTTTGGGCTATTTTTTTTGACCCCAGCTAATCACCCTTCACAGGGTGGTCGCACCCCACAAGGTGGCCACACAACCTGGTGAAGGTTGAGGGACTAACAAGATGAGGTTCGATCACGACCGGTCGGTGAGGCGATTTGTGAGGGAGGCCTATGTCCAGCAGTGGACGTCTTTCGGCTGATTTTATTTCATTTCCAAAGATATTGTAGGTAGGTATCAAAAGTTATAATGTAACACGGAAATGCAACCTGTGAGTGGATAAATCGACCCGCCGACCAAAAAGTCACCCCTATTTTCGCACCCTTAGGGTGGGAATTTTATTTCCAAATTTTTATGGGACCAACTTCAAGGTATACCCTGTCGATTAAAAAAAGAATTATTAAAATCGGTCCACACAGTAAAAAGTTATGCGTGATCATACATAAAAAAAAAAAAAAAAAAAAAAAAAAAATATACGCGACGAATTGAGAACCTCCTCCTTTTTGTTTTTTCGTCGGTTAAAAATTGGGATTTTGCTGTTTTAAGAGAAATCGCGCTGCCGAAGCCTCGGCGCACCCATTAGTTCTATTAATCCATAGTCTCCAAGGAATTAAAGACATGTTTCTAAATTATGCAGTTTTAGGATGTGATGTTGCTACCGCTGCAATAGGATGTTTTACCCTACATAACGTAACTTATCAAAACGTTTATTTCCCAAACACATTTTGAGCCTCAAAAATCCTTTGAACTCAGAACAAAGACATGTTTCCGCAACCTTTCCATCCCGGTTTCCCAGCGGGCAGTGCCGACGACAGAAATCCGGGAATCCGGACTTCACAAACCAGTGCAAACACTATCAACAAAAAAAAAAGAAAACAAAAAAGAGTATAAAACTTGATTTTTCTCACTCCAATTTAGAACTCGCTAAAAGTACCTACGTATTTTATAAGTCGTCGAAAATGTTTAATTTATTATGCAATCTATCAGACAACGCGGGTATGTAAGTTTTATCAAGTTTTGGAATTATTTTTACTTCTGCCTGTAGTTAAACAACAATTAAAACTATTATTTTTGTCTTTAATGACAATAATTGATTTTTTTTTTAACTAAAACACAATAAGTTGGCGCTAAGTGAAAGGAAAATGTCTGACTTTTCTTTCTCAAATTTCAAAATGATTTTTTTGTGGTTGTAAATGTTATTGAATAATTTAAATTTAGGTGACCTTTATTGAAAAAGGTTCAGAAAACGTTAGAAATAAAGAACAGACAATTCAAAATGAGTAAAAAATACCAGCCCATCAATATTGTCTGCTCCTTGGCTCAGTTGGCAGTGATGTGGACTGAGTAAGCGTGTGCACCTGGGTTCGATTCCTCGGCGAATGTTGATATGATGAATATCGATGCTTGTTTTCGATCTGGGTGTAATGTTTGCTCTGTTTTTGTTTCGGGTACCCTAGATACAGGTTCTTCCTAGTTAGGGGCTCTGAGTGTGATATTTTTTCGGGTCTGCGTTGTCTGTCAGTCAGTCAGTCAGTCAGTCAGTAACGGAAGAGTTTTATATATATTGATTATATTATTATTATAGTAACTAGAGGTATGTTGTGCATGTATTTACATTTAACTTTTCTCTTGAATCTCTATATCAATGAAGAAAAAAAACTGCATCTAAATCCGTTGCGTACTTTTAAAAATTTAAGCACACATCGATAGACAGCGGGAAGCGACTTTTTTTTCGCACACATCGATAGACAGCGGGAAGCGACTCTGCGTTGTCTGTCTGTCAGTCAGTCAGTAACGGAAGAGTTTTATATATATTGATTAATTTTAAGAAGTATTATTGATTATTGTTATTAGTATAGGTGGGTACTTTTATGTAAACACGCTCGGGCCATGGACGGCAGTTGGAATAAACAGCCCTGCTAAGTGGACGTACTGTCTTTTATTTCACTAAATAACAGTGGCGCAGTCCGAATTTAACGCTCATAGTGATTTTCGTTCGTGATTATCAAGATGGCAAATGTTTCAATCGGTGTTTTGTCTATTTTCAATCACGAAATGCAAGAGTGGGCATCGTTTAAAGGCCGCCTCGAACAATGGTTTCTTGCGAATGACATAAGTGACGACAAAGACAAATCTTCTACGAAGCGAAGGGCAATTCTACTCAGTAGTTTATCAGAAGCTACTTATAATCTCATAAGAGATTTAGCACTCCCTAAGGATGTGGGGACCCTACCCTATTTGGAGGTTACAGGATTACTGGATAGTCACTTCAAAACTAAGAAATGTAGTTTTGCGGAGCGGTACAAGTTTCACAGTGCGGTCCAGGCGTCTGGTGAATCTTTTGCAGAATGGTCAGCGCGCGTACGTGGTTTGGCTAAGGATTGCGGGTTTCCAGGAAGTGCTTTAGAAGATACCTTACGAGATCGGTTTGTGCTCGGTTTGGTAGCCGGGCCAGAACGTGACAAGCTTTTTACCCAGGAAATGGAAGATTTAACCCTACAAAAAGCAGTTCAGCTGGCAGAGAGCGTGCGCTGTGCCCGAGCTGGTTCGCGGCAGGGGCCATCAGCGCCTTTGCAATCCGCAGTTGTCGACGTGCACAAAGTGGCGGCGAGCTATCACCAAGGGACCGGCGGCGGCGGAACGCGCGAGGGTCAAAGGGCACCGTCTAAGTCTCGTGTTACCGATCTGTGTACAGTGTGTGGTTATAATGGGCACGACAGCAAGAGGTGTCGTTTTAGAAATGCGTCTTGTAACAAGTGCGGTAAAAAGGGGCATTTGAAACGTGTTTGCGATGATAAAAAGTTAACTAGCGGAAATAATCAACATTTTCTGCAGTGTTGCTCGGATGAAGACGATGATGGTAAGCGTAAATTACTGTTCAATATTCGCTCTTATCACGGGGAACCTATGCTTGAATCGGTCATGGTAAACGATGTACTGTTGTCTTTTGAAATTGATACGGGCGCAGCAGTGACAGCTATCTCAGACCATATTTACAAGAAATATTTTAATAACTTTGAATTAAAAGAAAGCAAAAAGATTTTACAGAGTTATAACGGTAGTTCATTAAAAACGTTAGGTACTATAAATCTGCCTTTTATATTTCGATCACAGAGAGAAAACCTAAATGTTTATGTGGTGGAAAATGGAGGTCCGCCGTTGCTTGGCCGTGATTTTTTAGCAAAATTTAAGTTACAATTATGTCCGGTAAATAAATGCGATGCGGTAAAGAATGATTCTTTTGAACAACTTTACCCTAAATTATTTTCAGACCAATTAGGTTGTTGCGAACGGTTAGAGGTTAAATTACATTTAAAACCAGGTTCGATACCTATTTATTTTAAAGCTCGCCCTGTTCCTTTTGCGTTAAGAGCAAAATTAGAAGAAGAAATTGAACGTCTTAGGGGGCTGGGTATAATAGAACCAGTAAATTTTTCGGAGTATGCCAGCCCAATTGTTCCCGTTTTGAGAAAGGACGGCAAAATCAGGTTGTGCGCCGATTACTCCGCAACGCTCAATAAACAGTTGCTAGTCGAGAAGTATCCTTTGCCGCGCATTGAGGAATTATTTTCTAAACTTCATAATGGCGTACAGTTTACAAAGCTAGATTTATCAGGAGCTTATAATCAACTTCTATTAAGTAAGGACTCACAGGACCTAACATGCATAAATACTCATAAAGGTCTGTACAAATATACCAGGCTAGTTTTTGGTTTGTCGAGCGCTCCGGCTATTTTTCAGCGTACTTTAGAAAATATTTTAACCGCTCCAGGTGAAGACGGCTCTCCTTCACCTTTGCAGGATGGCATTCTCCAATTTCTTGATGATATCCTGGTGACTGGGAAGACGAGGGACGAGCACTTGGCTAGGTTACACGAAGTATTCAGAAGGTTGGAGAGGGCAGGTTTAGTCCTTAAGAAAGAAAAATGTAGTTTTTTTCAAAACTCTGTAACCTATCTAGGGTTTATAATTGATAGACATGGCATTCATAAATGTCCACAAAAAGTAAGTAGCATTTTAAATGCCAAGAGACCAGAGAATATCTCAGAACTAAAATCATTTTTGGGGTTAGTTAACTATTATAGAATTTTTATAAACAATGCTTCTAGCATTTTAGCGCCCTTACATGAACTGTTACATAAAAATGTAAATTGGCATTGGAGCGACGAACACGATAAGGCATTTAAGTCTATAAAAAAAGATTTAGCGTCTGATAGTACACTTGCGCATTACAACCCAGATGCACAAATTATTTTGACAGTGGATGCGTCTCCTTGGGGTTTAGCCGCTATAATATCACAAAAAGACGAAAATAATATTGAAAGACCAGTTTCTTTTGCATCTAGATCTTTAAATGTGGCAGAAAAAAAATATAGCCAAATCCAAAAAGAGGCGACTGCAATCGTGTTCGGTGTTAGGAAATACCATCAGTATTTATACGGCCGTTCGGAACCTTTTATTTTAAGAACCGATCACAAGCCTTTATTATCGATTTTTCACCCTGAAAAAGCCATACCAGAAGTTTCTGCTAACAGGCTACAACGTTATGCTTTGTTTTTAGCGGCATATAATTACGTAATCGAATACGTTAATAGCGCATCCAACAGTGCTGACTATCTTAGTCGCTCCATGTTGCCGGGCAATGATAGCGAGCGGGAGGCGGCCAGTGAGGAACAGGTATTGTTATCGCAAGACGAGGCTTGTTATATTAATTTTGTGTTCGATGCAAAAACACAACTTATAACACTTTCCGACGTAAAGCAGGCTACCTTAGCAGATAGAGTCTTAGAAGAAGCGAAAAGTTATACTTTAATGGGTTGGCCTGATAAATGGACTAATTCGTGCGAGTTGCGTCCATATTTCGGCTGTCGGTATGAGTTGGCCGTAGAGAAAGGGTGTTTGATGCGTGGTTCAAAACTGGTAGTTCCAAATACACTTAGGTCTGCTATTACTCAGGAGTTGCACAGTGGACACTTGGGAGTAGTAAAGATGAAGGCCGACGCCCGCGCGAGGTTCTGGTGGCCCGGCATGGCGGGCGACATCGAGCGCGCCGCGGCCGCCTGCGCCACCTGCGCCCAGCTGCGCCCCGCGCCGCCCCGCGCGCCCCTCACTCCGTGGCCTTTCCCGAGCGCACCTTGGCACCGCGTTCATTTGGATTTTTTGGGTCCTCTTAACAATAAAATGTATTTGGTAGTGGTGGACGCTTTTTCTAAGTGGGTGGAAGTTTACGATGTTAGTACAGGTTACGGAACAAAAGTGGTTATCGAAAAGTTGTGTGATTTAATGGCTCGTTTTGGTTTAATAAATACCATATGTACCGATAACGGCACTTCATTTGCTTCGTCAGAGTTTGAACAGTTTTGCAGTAGTAACGGTATAAGTCATTTAACTTCTCCGGCGTATAATCCGGCAAGCAACGGACAGGCTGAAAGTTATGTCAAAATTGTTAAAAAAGCCATTAAGGGAATAATAATAAACTGTAATAACAGCAAATACTTACAACCAAAATTAAACGAATTTTTATTTAACTACCGTAACTCTGAGCACTCAACTACAAACAAGTCACCCGCAGAGGTTCTTTTTGGTAGGAAGCTGAGGTGCAGATTGGACCTGCTTAATCCGAGGTTAGATCCGAAATCAATGTCTTCGTCCGAAACGGCATTGGCAGAAAATGTAAAAGTAAAACAGTGCTTACAGGCTAGATATTATAAAGGCAGAAGGAACATTGACTTTAAAGTTAATGATTTAGTGTTAGTTAAAACTTATGTTAATCAAAAATCTTTGTGGACTAGAGGTATTATAAAGAAAAAACTAGGTATCAGTGCGTACTTGGTAGAGGTGATTGAGAGCGGACGTATAGTGAAGAGACATAAAAATCAGATTTACGAATTTAGGGGGGAGAGTGGTGTGGAACAGCTGGTAGAAAACGAAGAGACACGAATACCTCCACAGCAAAAGTCTGACGACTGTTTGCCTCCGGTGCTGTTATCCATACCAGGAGGGTCAGCTGAGCCGGTTTTAGCGGATCTGGTCCTAAACGAACCGTTTGCTGAGTCGGGTGTGCAGGCGGGAAGCTTGGAGACGGATTCAGCTGTTAAACAAATGCCTCCGTCGACGAGTGGGCAGCCTGACCATGATGAGTGGGCTGACTGTCAGGAGGCTGCGGCTACCACGCCGGGCTCGCCGCCGCCGCCGACGGGATCTGCCGCCGTCTCTGATCTCGCTGCCAATGATGCAGCCCCTTCAACATCTTCAACAACCACCGAGAGTGTGTCATCACGCTCTCACCGCCCACGAAAAATCGTAGACTATTCTAAATATTTTAAGAAACGTTAGTTAAGTTCCCAAATATTGGTGGAGGGATGTTATTAGTATAGGTGGGTACTTTTATGTAAACACGCTCGGGCCATGGACGGCAGTTGGAATAAACAGCCCTGCTAAGTGGACGTACTGTCTTATAATTCACTAAATAACAATTATTAAAAGAACTTTCAACTATGAATAGGAGTAAATTCTCTGTATTATTTGTTGTTTGCCTTCGATACATGCTATCTTTTCAACTTTTGGTGTCAGTAAAACGCTTTGCCACGCGTGAGTTTTTCTGGACGGATTCACATTGGTAAACTTTTTTTTTTGTAGTGCATTTTGCTTTGTAGCTTGGGGTTTTGAGTTTTGGGAGTAGTCCACACCGTTCCTAAGGGTTGATTGACAATCTGATTGAAGCATTGTCTTTGTAACTAAAGTCCCAAAGTGTTTTAATTTTGGGGTAATTTGGGTGTAAGTTATGGTCAATTTACATGTTTGTTTGAACTTTATTGTTTTCACATTCGCTTGCCTTGAGACGTATGGGAGACGACCCTGAAACGTAAAGGATAGGTACCACAAGTTCTTAATCAATTTAAGGTACCTATTCTAGTTCACTAAAATTTC
Organism: Euspilapteryx auroguttella; assembly: GCA_951802225.1. Taxonomy (NCBI): domain Eukaryota; kingdom Metazoa; phylum Arthropoda; class Insecta; order Lepidoptera; family Gracillariidae; genus Euspilapteryx; species Euspilapteryx auroguttella. Next base: position 144,958 of record OX637666.1, read on the forward strand.
AATCAGTACCTAAGAGATTGTATCTGAAGAAATTATGATTATGAATTTTTTTGCCTAATAAAAAGCTCTGCGTGAACCGCCGTACCCTCTGAAACCGCCCGTACAAACTTTCGCGATCGTTTTAGCTTATCATCACAGTTATAATCTTAGCCATACGATGACCACTGCTGGACATAGGCCACCGCCGCCGCAGATCGTTGTCGTTACCCGTGTAGTTACTCTTACGTAAATAATAGAAAGTTAAAAACACTAACCCTGTTATCATAATTTTTTTTTTTAATGGACTTGACTCCACTTCAGTGGAGTATTTTGCCAATGTCAAGTTCACAAATTATCTTATAAAGGTGGGCATAAAGCCCGGCAACGTTGTACGGTTAGTTATTCATAAAAATTTAAAGAGCATTTTAGTTATTTGACATATGTCAATTTAGACTGGATGTCACGTATTTACCATACAACAAACCAGAAAATGTAGACCTCCAGTAACGCTACTTAAAATGTACTGTATCTTTAAGAATAAGACGGTAAGATTATAAGATGAAAAACTTCTCAAAAATGCAGATTTTAATCAGTCAAAACTCGTGACTTCATATCTTAGTTTATGAAAACTTTGTGTAAAACTCTGCAAACTGCGAAATGTAAGCCGCATCTTCTCGCTGCGGGGGAGTCACGTCACTTTTTAATTTAGCCGCGGATGTGGGTCAAACTAAAAACAAACGCTGGACGGAAGCAGCCGCTAAATACAAAATATGATATTGAGATTATTAAAATTCGCAAAGCGTTGAGGAAAATCAATATTATTAATAAATTACTTCTTTTTTTTTATAAATTAATGTCCATCTTTGTTTCTATCACCTAATAAGTGAAAAACTTGACAAGCGATTTGCATATTTCTACCGAAACAAACGAAATTATATCTATCAATCATCCAATGGCGTCTATTCAATAAAAGATGGCAAATCATTTCAGGATTTTTTTTCCACGATCATTTCTTTGCGTAAGAAAAATAAGTTTATTTTTTCTTCGAGAGTTCAAAAATAAGTTTTTTCGAGATATTTTTCTCTCGACCATGACAGATAAAGTTTACTGTCCCGGAATTTCGGGATTCGATTGTTGAACATCCCTTTTTTTTTAATTCTCAGTGTTTTTTTAAACATTGATTAAACATGATAATCCATACTATAATAATATTTTAATGCGAAAGTAACTCTGTTTGTCTTGCTTTCCTGAAAAAACTGCTAAACCGATTTGGATGAAATTTGTTCTATGCATAGTTTGGAGCCTAAGAAAAGACATAGACTACTTTTTATCCCGAAATTCCTACAGGAAAATTGGGATTTTAATGTACAAGTGAAAATGCGCTGTCGAAGCCGCGGGGCGTCCACTTTTCATATCATAAAACCATGTTCGCCCCGTAAAGAATCGAACCCGGTGCTCCCGCGATACGCTCCACATCACTGCCACTGATCCACAGAGGCAGTCAAGTAACATGGTCCAAATTGTTGGCTAGATCCTGTACGAATGATGCTATTCCTTAATGCAAGCGTTCCTAGGAATTCTGGGAATCTAATTACGTTATATTTACGGTGATAAGTTACTTTTTATAAGAGTAAAGCTTACAGATATCTAAGTCTTATATTTACAGTCAGTGTTTACGAGGCTAATCGCTCGAGTTTACGCTCGAGTAGGAACTCGGCCAAGAAATTCTTGATAACAGATTATGCTGGCTCGAGCCGTCTCATTCTCCGTCGAGCATACGCTTCGCTGTCTTGAAGTCCGAACTCGACTTTGTATATCAAAGTGCGAGTTTAAACTGCGACTCGACTGTGAATGTCAGCTATACTTTCGCAAACAATTGTTTACTGCGAATTAAAACTCTTTAACAGTTATAAAGATTTTACACTGTTCAACGGCCGTTTCGTGGCGGCACTGAATACTACCCCCCATCACCCCCCACGGGTGTCGTAGTAGGCCAGCAAAGGTTAACAAGGTGAGAAAATATGGAAAAATTTAGGGAAGTTACTAAAACAACATTTTTTTTTCTTATAAAATTGTATACGCGATACGAAGTTTGCCGAGACAGCTAGTTTAATATAAAAAATAAGTTTTATCTGTTTGTTAATGGTATGTGTGTGAATAAAACTCAGGAATAAAGATACCAAATATTTGTTTTTGCGGCATAGAACAAGATAACCTAAAAGATATATCTTAACCTTTTTATACCAGTACTCGGCATAAATATTCATTAAGACGTTTCTTCGTAGAAAGATCTCTGATGGATGCCTCCATTACCATCGTTTGCTGTGAAAAATCACCCTATTCCTCCTCTCTTTCTGTCCTTGATGCTTCGCGTAAGTGTGTCTCTTTCGCACACGGTATCAATACAGAGCGCGATTCAAGTAATTTCCAAGTGGGTGCTGTGTTTGAGTGAGTGGCACTTAGTGCGCGTTTACCCTAACGCTCGAATCGAATGAGATGTTAGAAATAAGTTGAATCGAAGCCTATTTTAGTATAGCCAAATGATACTTCTATTACTCTATAATATTTTTTTTCTCTTCAATAAACTGACACTTCCTCTTTTTCGAATTTGGTTAAAATAGGTACTTAAACCTTCTCCTGAATGTAACAAATACTTATCTAAAAACCGCATCAAAATCTGTTTAGCCAAACTCGAGATAATCGCGGACAAACATACATACATACATACATACAGGTCAAACTAATAACCTTCTTTTTTGAAGTCGGTTAAAAAAGTTGAATCGAAGCCCATTTAGTAGGTGTCTATAATAGCAAAAGGAGAAAAGCCTTTAAAAAAAAACTAGCGCCCATCGCGTAAAATATAACATAACGATCTTTCCCGGCTTACTTCGTTACGCCATAGAATATAAGATACTACAAAAGACTTGGCTCTATAGAATTTTCTTTTGCCTGCCCAGAATGGGCTTGATAAAAAAACAAACAACAACAACAAACCACCTGTCAAAATATGTAAACAACGGAAAAAATATTGCACCTTGGGTTACATTATTTGAGTTTAGGTAAGGATCCCTAATTTTTTTGAAAATCTAATATAGCCTATGACACTCGGGGTTAATGTAGCTTCCTACCAGTGAAATAATTTTTCAAATCGGTTCAGTATTTCCGGAGCCTATTCGTTACAAACAAACAAACAAACAAATCTTTCCTCTTTATAATATTGGTATAGATATCACGCATACATTCCCCGAAGGGTTAGGCAGAGGCACCAGCTCATTGACTGAGCCCACGAGAGGCATAAGTACATCGAGTTGGACACACGTTTGGTCGAATTTATGTTTATACCATCGTGACAAGGGCCCAGCTGGTGGCAAGGTGTTAACGCAAAAAAAAAAAAACCAACATTACAATAATCTCATGCCTTTTTTTTTCCCAAAAATAAAAAACTACCTACACAAAAAAAAAAAAAAAAAGTCGCTTCCCGCTGTCTATCTATGTGTGTGTATGTATGCTTAGATTTTTAAAAGTACACAACGGATTTAGATGCAGTTTTTTTTTTCATTGATATAGCGTTCAAGAGAAAGGTTTAAGACGAATAGCACGGCTAAAGTAGCGCCACTCGCGAAAAAAATTAATATCTTCTAAACTAAGTCAAATATCAAAAATGCGAAACAGTATTTCACTAGATAATGCAGCCTAGTATTTTTAGGGCACTGTTGTATAGCCTTTAGGTTAAAGATCAAAGGAAGCTACTGATTGTTCCCAAAAGTGGCCGTTTTAGAAACTTTCTCTGGTCTTTAACCTAAGAGCTATACAACAGTGCCCTAAAAATACCAGGCTATCTAGTGGAATACTGTTTCGCATTATTGATATTTGCCTTAGTTTAGAAGATATTATTTTTTTTCGCGGGCGGTGCTACTATAGCTGTGCTTTGCCTCTTAATGTAAATACATGAAAAACATACCTCTAGTAGTTACTATAGTTTAGTATGATATATTGTTACACATGTGGTATTATTAAGTTAGGTGGTAAAAAGTTCACCGGGTCGACTTGTACTCAATAATCAGAGGAATGATTTGCTCACCATACCTAACAACTTTTCCCAAATCAATATAGGTCGAAAGTTCAATACTATTTCAATTTAAAAGACAACGTTATTATTTATTTACTTTTATTTTATTTACTATCATCGGATTAATTGACTGCTCCGTGGCTCAGTTGGCAGTGATGTGGACTGAGTAAACGTGTGCACCCGGGTTCGATTCCCGGGCGGGGCAAATATTGATATTAAGATGAATATCGATGTTTGTTTCCGGTCTGGGTGTGATGTTCGTCTCTGTGTGTGTTTCGGGCACCCTAGATACAGGTTCTTCCTAGTTAGGGGCTCTGAGTGTGATGTGTTATTATTATTAATCTTGTAACCCAGTTAGGGACTGTTATTATTTACGAAGCCCTCGGTCGCCCTCGGTCGCCTCTCATCGAATGTCACGAAAATTAAAACAAAGCTCGACTTGGAAGCTCACAAAAAGCTCCAAGTTGTCGCAAAGCTCCGCTTGAGGCGTTTTATACAAACAACACGTTTAAATTAATTTTGGGTTGAGTTAATTACTAGTCGGACTGGATCTCTTAAATTTTTATGATTTTATTAATATATGAGCTTTCCCCGCTTACTTCGTTACGCCATATAATATAAGATACTACAGAAGACTTGGCTCTATAGACTTTGTTCTTTTGACTGCCCAGAATGGCCGAATAAAAAACCAACAACAACAACAAACCACCTGTCAAAATATGTAAACAACGGAAAAAATATTGCACCTTGGGTTACATTATTTGAGTTTAGGTAAAGATCCCAATTTTTTTTGAAAATCTAATATAGCCTATGACACTCGGGGTTAATGTAGCTTCCTACCAGTGAAAGAATTTTTCAAATCGGTTCAGTATTTTCGGAGCCTGTTCGTTACAAACAAACAAACAAATCTTTCCTCTTTATAATATTGGTTTAGACTATGTATTGACGATAAACCACATACAGTGTTATCTTGGCACAAAAATTTCATTTTTTCCCGTTTCCATGACATTTTTCTAGCTAAATAGTATCCTTTTGTCAGTCTCGTGGTTCTAAGCCAACTATTTAATATAATTATCAATTTTCGTTGCCACTCAGACAGTTTCGCATTAATTATGTTTAGTTTGAAGATATAATTAGACAGTTGATGTTAACAAACAAGACCCGGTTCTAGAGAATCATCGCATTTTCAGAGTAAAAGTTACATTTTATTAAATTGTAAGTATTTCAGCAAAAGTGTAACATTTAGTTATAAGTAGGAGTACATCCTGCGGGTCCACGCTGGATGCAGGCCACCTGCGATCGGTACAGATGGAGAGCCTTGAGGGAGGCCTATGTCCAGCAGTGGACGTCCTACGGCTGAAATGATGATGATTAGGAGTACATCTATACCTAGGATATCAATATATATACAACTCTTCCGTTAGTGACTGACTGACTGACAGACAACGCAGAGCCGAAACTACTGGGCGGGCTGAAATTTTGCATTTAGGTTCATTAGGGAGTGTAGATGAGCACTAAGAAGGGATTTCCCAAAATTCCCATGGGAACGGGAGAAAATGGGATTTTAGTGTTTATGAGAAATCTGCGCGGGTGATACCGCGGGGCAGCCTCTAGTTAGGATATATTGTGTTTTGTTCGTATTTCTAATAAGTTTCTTAAAGCTCGAAATCTCGAAAAAAAAATCAGCTGTCCCGTACATTAGATGTCGATCAGCTGATTGAACAAAATGAACGGGAAAGTTGTTAGGTATGGTGATCTGAATGATTCCTTAAATTTTTAATGCCTTAAGAGCGTGTTAACAGTGATGCTAGCGCCATTCGCGAAAAAAAAAATCTTCTAAACTAAGGCAAATATCAAAAATGTGGCATTGTATGACACTAGATAATGTAGCCTAGTATTTTTAGGGCACTTCTGTACAGCTTTTAGTTTGAAGACCAAAGAAAGCTACAAAGTGTTACTAAAAGTGGCCACTTTTGGTAACAATCTATATTTTGTTTTGTTCTTTTTACTTAGGACTACGTTTGCTATGCTTAAAAAATACTAGGCTACATTATCTAGGGTCATACAGTGCCACATTTTTGATATTTGCCTCGATTCTAATTCAATTTTTCTCGAATGGCGCTAGCATCGCTCTGTAAACTGGCTCTTAACAGAAATACAAGTGGGACTGGGCCGGCCACGTACCCCGCATGCATCCGAATCGTTGGGCCAAACGGACCACCAAATGGTTCCCAAAGGATGGCAAGAGGCTGCGTGGTCGACCTAGGAAGCGGCGGAGCGATGAGCTGGGAGCCTACACCAAGACCTGGTGGGAATGTGCCCAGGATCGGGAAAAGTGGAGAAAGGGAAAAGAGGCCTTTGCCCAGCAGTGGGACACTACAGGCTACAAATAAATAATACTAATAACAGAAATACTAAATACACTATCCTTTTTGTTCCAAAATGGACCAGTAAAATATTCCAGTAAAATATAGGTATTCCATAGTAGGTAATAGTTAAATTTTCCATTTCCCTGTCAAAACGTAAGACTGTTTACACAGGTAAAACAGTCTTCGGTCTAATCCTGTGTCAGTCAGTTACCTGGCCAATTAGTGACGCTGGCTCAGTTCCAGTTTATTGTTTAAACTAATACCACAGAATATTTAATAGTATTAATACTAATAAAACTAGTATAAATACTAATTGATGAAGTGAACTTTGTACCGCAAATAATTTAACTTTTTGATCTATCCCTAAGATTTTTTAAAAGAATTTATAGTCTATGTTATTCAGGGATAATTAACTAATAATAACACATCACACTCAGAGCCCCTAACTAGGAAGAACCTGTATCTAGGGCGCCCGAAACACACACAGAGACGTACATCACACCCAGACCGGAACCAAACATCGACATTCATCATATCAATATTCGCCCGCCCAGGAATCGAACCCAGGGTGCTCACGCTTACTCAGTCCACATCACTGCCAACTGAGCCACGGAGCAGTCAAAGAGTAAAAAGTATTTTACTAGTGAAAGAATTATTCAAATCGACTAGTAGTTTCGCAGCCTTTTCGATTTAAACAAACAATCAATTATTAAATATTATGATTCGTGATTTAAAATATTTAGATTAATTAATTTTCCAATAAATTTATTATTATTAAATTACTTAAATATAATTTTTCTTTATTTTATATTACATTCTTAACAACAACCAACCCACCGTACATTTTTGTTTAAGTTTATTTCAGGCTAAAAACGGGTTGCCTGGAACTGGAAGACAACGCTCTTAGTGATAAGGCCGCTCATTGCAATCAATGTGTTTAATTTAAGAAATTTCTCTATAATAGGAACAAGATATATTTTATTGAGAGCCTAGCAAACTACGTAACTTTAAATTGATTAAAAACATAGTATATCCTATAATGCAGGAGGTGAGTTGTTTCAGGGTCGTCCGCCACACGACCTGCAGTACCGGGCCGAAGAATAGGACTGAGGTATCCCCTGCCTGTCGTAAGAGGCGACTAAGAGGGGACCCCGGGGTCGTTGGGTGCACGAGGCGGGGGCCTTGTGTAGTCATATAACGGCCCCGAGAAGGACGGCGGAACGCGGGTGTCTCGTTTCCGCCGGTGAGCGTTGGGAAAGCTACCACGCTCCGGGGGGACAACCATCATGTCCCTCTGAGGAGAGGCTATACAGCCAATGCTGGGGGGGGGTCGCGGAGAATTCCACAGGCTTACCCGTGACACTCCTGCTATCAGCCGAGAAGGACACCGGCGGGGTTTTAGTGGGTGCGAACCCCACATAACCCTGCGGCTCCCCCCGGGGCTGCAGGGTACTCGTTAGGAGTTTCCCCGCCTAAAAAAAAAAGGTGTTTCAAGGGCGTCCCCATGCGGCTTCCAGCAATCGAATGTGAAACCAATAGTCCACAGGAGCACAGATATATAGCATAATATATAGAACCATCTTATATATATCATAAACTATTCGAAACGATATTTACTGATCGCAAACTCTCCGTTGCACAACATAACTCGGTTATTTGCATTCTCTGCTACTAGGGAGGGATTCCATTGGAGTATTCACAATAATATTTGGAGTAAAAAAATATGTACAAATGAAAGAAATGAAAGAAAAATAAATTTCAAACGAAAATAGATTAAAAAACTTAAGTAAAGTTATATGCATATGCGTATTTTATGTCGTAGATATTTTGCAAAAAAAAAAAAAAAACTAATTATCAACTCTTCGTACGACACATATATATTTTACTAGTCGACCCGGTGGACCTCGTACTACCTTACCTATTACTATTTTGTGCATGTATTTTACTTATAAACCTTCCTTCTGAATAACCTTTATCTATTAAAAAAAAAAACGCATCAAAATCCGATGCAAATTTTCAAAGGAACAGACGCGGAAAGCGACTTTGTTTAAATTTTCGGAATTTTACGTATAGTTTTTGATATTTGTAAAACCAAAGTCTTTTCTTATGATCATTAGGCAACAATAGAGCACTTGTGCAAACATTTCATGGATTATCGTTACAATGAACAACAGTTTTTGTTGACTCTACCATAATAAATGGCAAAAGAGTTTGCACTAGCAATAGTACTTTTGACTGCTCCGTGGCTCAGTTGGCAGTGATGTGGACTGAGAAAACGTGTGCACCATAGGGTTCGATTCCCGGCGGGGCGAACATTGATATGATGAATATCGATGTTTGTTTCCGGTCTTGGTGTGATGTTCGTCTCTGTGTGTGTTTCGGGCACCCTAGATACAGGTTCTACCTACTTAGGGGCTCTGAGTGTAATGTGTTATTTATTATGTTATATAGTAAATTTCACACGTAATTTGGTGGTGAAAAAAAAGGAAAGATCGTAGAAAGGTAGAAGATAGAAGAGAAAAAATGGGGAATTTAGATTTTTTTAAATAATATTGTATTCAAGTTATGACCCAATGATTTGGACCCTTCTTTAAAGGACCAAGTCTTTGTTAGTTATTAAGTATTAAGATGTAAGTTTATTTAATTTTACAAGTATTATTTTAAATATTTTTTATTTTTATTTTTTACTAGTCGTCCCGGCGAACTTCGTACCGCCTAACCTATTACTGTGTTGTTTTCCCGGTAAATATTCGAATTTATCTCGCCGTAGAAACCATCCTTGGACTTCAAAGAACATTTAAAAAAAAATGTTGACATTGGTCCAGGCGTTAGTTGAGTTATGTGCTTACCAACACATTTTGCGATTCATTTTTATATTATAGATTATTATTTTTATATCATTTTATGTTTATTATGTATTAATTTTAATTTTTATACCTTAAATGAATTGTTATATTGTGGACCTAGTTGTCTTTTAATGAATAAATATTATTATTATTATAGTTCAGTTTTAAGAATCGACCCCCTGGCAGGGTGTCAAACGCATCCTTCATAACTATTGACGAGCAGTCGCGGAGCGTCCGACTCCGTGTATACTGACCCACTGACATACACATGACATACAGACAGACAATATTTCTGCCAGCACTGAGTGAGAGGAACCTGTTGACTATATACATGGTTACTTTTTCATCGTGGAGGAAAATTTAACACACTCTAGGCTTAGTTAAACAGGATTTAACCGTGCGTACTTTAGGTACTTTGAAAGTTTTTGTAAAACTTATTTACTGTAAAACTTATGTATGTACTTTTATACTATTATAAACGATATGTAGCATCAGAGCAATAACCTACTGTGGCTTAGCTGGTGCCAGACGAGTCAGGGGGTGGCGGGCAATGCGTAGAGAGGTGAACAGAGAGTCCGTCGGACTTAAAAAAGATTTTGTATTTTTTTTTTTTTCACAAAAAAACATAACATAATCTCACGCCTTTGATTCCCCGAAGGGTTAGGCAGAGGCACCAGCTCAAGAGCTGGGCCCACATTTAGCCCAGTTTATGCTTTATTACCAACGTGACAAGGGGCCAGCTTGTCGCCGCGGTTATAACGACCACTATACTGCGGCCGGGACCGACGGCCAAAAAAAACAAGTCAAAAAAAATTGCCGTGTATAGTTAAAGGCCGCCTCAGCTAATTCTGCGCGCGTCTGGGGGCGCCACCGTATACGTATTTGACGTTCTTCACCCGCCATTCAAATCAAATTGTTACTTGACTGACAGATTGTTATCTATACCAATATTTTAAAGAGGAGAGATTTGTTTGTAACGAATAGGCTCCGGAAATACCGAACCGATTGGAAAAAATCTTTCACTGGTAGGAAGCTACACTAACCCCGAGTGTCATAGGCTATATTAGATTTTCAAAAAAATTCGGGATCCTTACCTAAACTCAAATAATGTAACCAGAGGTGCAATATTTTTTCCGTTGTTTACATATTTTGACAGGTGGTTTGTTGTTGTTGTTTGTTTTTTTTTCGGCCATTCTGGGTAGTCAAAAGAACATAGTCTATAGAGCCAAGTCTTTTGTAGTATGTTATATTCTATGGCGTAACGAAGTAAGCCGGGACAGCTCGTTTGGTTCATATTTTAGCCGCGCGCAAAGTTAGCTGGTATGCACTTTAGTTTTTGCTTTATTTTCCTTGCGTTGACATTTATACAGTAGTGTAATATTGAATTGGAGATAATAAGGACAATTAGCGGCCTTACTGCTCCGTGGCTCAGTTGGCAGTGATGTGGACTGAGTAAGCGTATGCACCCGGGTTTGATTCGATATATATCGATGTTTGTTTCCGGTCTGGGTGTGATGTTCGTCTCTGTGTGTGTTTCGGGCACTCTAGATACAGGTTCTTCCTAGTTAGGGGCTCTGAGTGTGATGTGTTATTATTATTATTATCGTAAAGAGCGATTTTTCTAGACAACCAACAACACGAGATGTCTAATCATCAGTTTGCCGAGGTCCTTTTTTTTTTTAGGCGCGGAAACTCCTAACGAGTACGCTGCGACCCCGGGGGGAGGGTTATGTGGGGTTCGCACCCACTAAAACCCCGCCGGTGTCCATCTCGGCTGTTGGCAAGGGGGTCACGGGTGATCTTTCGATCGTTGTGTTCAACTCCGCGAGCCCCTCCAGCATTGGCTGTTTAGCCTCTTCACGGGGGGACAAGAGATGGTAGTCCCCCCTGAGCGCGGATGGCTCTTCCTACGCTCGACGGCGGAATCGGGACACCACGTTCCGCCGTCCTTCTCGTTATATGACTTCACGAGGCTCCCGCCTCGTGCACCCAACGACCCCGGGGGACCCCGGGGTCGTCCCGGTCCCCTCTTAGTCGCCTCTTACGACAGGCAGGGGATACCTCAGTCTTATTCTTCGACCCGGTACTGCAGGCAGGGTTCCCGAGGTCCTCGCTCGAAGACGAAGTTTTTAATAAAATTTACAAAGAATCACACATAGTTCAAAATGCAAAAACCTTTTAACGCTACTAAATGCAAATCGTTACTAAACACGAGCTAAACACTAAATGAACACAGACTAATTCAATAGCACGACTGATCGGATTAGTCTGTGTATCCTTTCTGAATCGATCCGCTCCCGATAACTACGCATAATAATTACGCGGCAACGTCTACCGTGGATCCATTGCCGCTTCGATTACAATAGGATTATAATTGTTTCTTGTCTTTATCTCCTTGGGTCGTCGTAGGGACGGCTGACCTATGTATGGGCACGGGCCCTCCCTGCGTCCCTGAGCAAATGCGGCTCCCCCGCTCTCGGTTACCTCGCAGTTACCGCATAGCACGTCTCATCTCACTCACACAAGCATGATACGCGTGCACGTACACGAGTTTCGGCTGGCCCGAAGCAACGCGCTTTTTTCTATAAAGTGTCCGAGGTGGGGCTGTATACTGGACGGACAGCACAAAACTGGATTATGTGGCGGTGGATAATGTGGGAGAGACCTATGTCCAACAGTAGACAGCGGCTGAGATGATGACATGACTAGGAACAGAGAAAGTGGCTTTGGTTTATAATATACGAGCTTTCCCGGCTTACTTCGTTACGCCATAGAATTTAAGATACTACAAAAGACTTGGCTCTATAGACTATGTTCTTTTGCCCGCCCAGAATGGCCGAATAAAAAACAAACAACAACAACAAACCACCTGTCAAAATATGTAAACAACGGAAAAAATATTGCACCTTGGGTTACATTATTTGAGTTTAGGTAAGGATCCCTAATATTTTTGAAAATCTAATATAGCCTATGACACTCGGGGTTAATGTAGCTTCCTACCAGTGAAAGAATTTTTCAAATCGGTTCAGTATTTCCGGAGCCTATTCGTTACAAACAAACAAACAAATCTTTCCTCTTTATAATATTGGTATAGATGTATGTATCGATGATATATTTTAACTAGTTAGTTATGAGGAAAGAATTCTTTTAATGAGTTTTTCAGTAAATTTTCTTACATTGTCAACTTTACATAAGAAAGAAATCCGTAACTACACATATTATACAGCGTTACATTATACACTAGTTTTAGGTTATTATTCTAATCTAATGTAAGTTTCCGCCGCCAGCCGCAGCACGGCGCCACTGGGCTTCCTGAAATAACTACAGTAACGGCCTTCGTAAAACAAGCTTTACTGTATTTCAGTTTTCATGAGCGAGAGCTGGGCGGGCTAAATTATCTTTGCGCTAACTAGGTTCAGACGTAGCACGGCAATGGAAACATTATTCGCGTTGTAGATGTTTGCTTTATTTTTACAATTTCTTAGGTTGTTACTTCCCCCCCCCCCCCCCCCAATAATGATACAATGGTTTTGGTTTTTGATTTTTGAGAAAAAAATCTCAAACTGTATAAAATCTCCGGACTTTTTCATGGAAATCAGACTTTTTCTCCAGTTTTTTTATTTTTTCATCTGACAACCCTAAGCTTATTGTCTAGACACTTTTATTAATACAACATCACGCTTCGCAATCTTTTCAATTTTGACTAACTATATCATTACAGACACCACACAGCCCAAACAGATATTGAAATAAACTTGAAATTTGAAACGTAAATTCCTTAAGCCTTTTGATGCCAGCGGCATTCAACCATCATAAGATTTCGTTATCCAAACTACACAATAATTAATCAGACCAAAATGACGAAATAGTTTAAAAATAAACTAAATAAAGTGTTATAATGAGCGCTTCTAAGAAATTACCGGCGTAATGGATCGCATCCAACTAGTTAGTTCTATCGCAGATTAGTCTATCCCACCTTTACTGATATTATTAAGATGAAAGATTTGATAAGTTGGGTTTTTAACCGACTTCAAAAAAGGAGTTTATCAGTTTGACCTGTATGTATGTATGTTTGTCCACAATTATCTCGCGTTTGGCTGAACCGATTTTAATGCGATTTTTAATAATGTATTTGTTACATTCTAGAGAAGGTTTGAGTAATTTAACCGACTTCGAAAACGAGTAAGTTCTCAGATTATGTTTGTGTCACTTCGTTGAAGGCGGGTCTCTTATTGTAAAAAAAAAAAAAAATTCTTACTTAGATTCTTAGGTATGATGAGTTCACCCGAAAAGTAAAGAGTTAAAAAGATCTTTTCATTAATTACTATCTTGATAGAAACACCATGTATAGTATATAGTAAGCTGAAATGCAAATACAGTATATCCAAACAGACAGATCAAACATCGGAACTGCCTGCCAGCAGTTATTGGCTCATAAATCATAGTATTTACTTGAATGAAGATATATGTACTAGGATTTCAGAACCCTTGAATGCCTTTTGGTTCAGTTGGTAGTGATGTCGACGGGACGCGGGAGCATCGGGTTTGATTCCCGGCGGGGCGAACATTGTTTTGATATGACGTTTTATGTTATTTTTCGCCTATGTATCAGTTTCGGGCACCCTTGATTCCTAGATCATAGGGTGTGGTATTAATTATAAATTTATACCTGTGGTTTTGTCTATCGAATTATTAGTATTTCGATGGTATATTGACTGAGTAAGCGTGAGCACCCGGGTTCGATTCCTGGGCGGGGCGAATATTGATATGATGAATATCGATGTTTGTTTCCGGTCTGGGTGTGATGTTCGTCTCTGTGTGTGTTTCGGGCGCCCTAGATACAGGTTCTTCCTAGTTAGGGGCTCTGAGTGTAATGTGTTATTATTATTATTATATTAAAATTTGGTTTCGAAATAATTTTTAATCGAACTTGCGTGTTTTCGGAATAGTGTCCATTCGAAGTAGTGGGTTTTCAAAGTAGTACCGTGTCGCTTCGAAGTTAAGTACCATTTGAAATAAAAGCTTTTCGAAATTCACTCCCTTACCCATATTTCTAATACATTTTGTTGTTTTTATACCTTACTGAGTATAAGTTTTGGTAGTTATAGTAATTTTCGTGCTAGCACAGTTAGAAATCATAAAACATTTTGTCACGTAATTATTTATGCCGTCAAGAAACGGTAGAGTTTAAAATAAATTCCCGCATCATTGAATATTGCGTTTAGTTTCTGTGAACTAGTTTATTTCTGGATCTGACATAGACCTTTCTAGAATTAGACGTGCGACCTGATTTGATTGACTGACGTTTGTGTCAATCACACACTATGTAACATTAATACTGTTGTTTGAGAGTAAAATTAATTATAGGTACAGTGGCGGTCTAGGTCGCCGTAACACTTCCGGTTTTTTTGTATTGCAAAATAGCTCTTGTCTCTTGGCAATACAGTCTAGGGCTGACCAAACCATAGACAAATCTGTTACGGCCTCCTAGACCGCCACTGTACGAGTTTTGTCAAAGTTAATATTTTATTAAAATATGCTTATTAGATTTTTTTGAACTTAAAAGTTGTTGTGCCAAAAATAGTTATTAATTTAAATACATTTTGAAAACACCCTGGAATAATCGGGCAAATGTTACAAAAGTTATTTTCAAAAGCAAGTTACTTTTACTGAGCTTTTACTTTAATATCTGAACTTTAAAATTGAATTAAACACTAATAACTTAAAGCTAAAGTAACTCTTACTTTCTTTTTAGTACTTTATTTATAAAACAATAAGTATTTTAAATTTAGCAAGATGAAAACCAATTGAACGATTGATAAAATTTATTTACGTAATCAAACTTCAAAGCACAATGAACTGACCCGCTTGTAAATGAATTATAAAATCTATTATTGAAGGCATTAGGCTCAGTCTGGCTTGATTATTTAAACACGGGTTAACTAAACTCTGAATTACAGCCGCTTTTAGGAACCTTATCTTTTATTCAATACATTTTTTTTAAATTAATAATGAAACAATTAAAATCATTAAGTGTTAATTCTAATTAAGACGTCACAAGACTTGAATTAATAAAAAAACATGTATTCTATACGGCAAGAGGCGAGGTGGTTCAGGGTCTAGGGAAAGCGTTAGTCGCCTTTTACGGAACCTATAAGGGGAAAAGGGTAGTGGTAATATTGTATGCCACCACTTGCCACCACATGGCCAGGCTTATGTATTCCGACTAGAGGCTGCCCCGCGGTATCACCCGCGCAGATTTCTCTTAAACACAAAAATCCCGTTTTCTCCCGTTCCCATGGGAATTTCGGGAAATTATTCCTTAGTGCTCCCCTACACTCCGCAAGGAACCCACGTGCAAATTTTCAGCCCGCTACGCCCAGTAGTTTCGGCTCTGCGTTGTCTGTCAGTCAGTCAGTAACGGTAATATTGATTACATCTCTATTAGGAACGTGCTCGCTGCCGCTCCATTTACGATTCCACTGCGGATTCCCCTCGAAAAGTTTTCTCAGACTTTTCACGGAAAAGTAAAGAAAATATATAATTCCTTAGGAGATTATTCAAAGGAACACCATTTATCAAGGAGCGGCCATCTGTCTTGTCTCTACGCTTTCAACTTCGATACTCTATGAAATATGGAGCGCTTTATATTTGCAACTGATATTTATTCGATTCTTTTTATAACATTCAGATTTCGATTCTGTAGTTTTTTTTGTATGATTTATCTCTTTATTGTACAAAAAAAAACAGAATAAGCGATAATTTTTTTTATTCATAAAACTTTTTCCTAGTTATTTTGAGTTTTACATCGAATGATGGAAAATAATCGGACTATCAACAAAATAATTTACTTTCTTATTAGCAGAGATGATGAACATAATATAATCTTACGCCTTTTATTTCCCGAAGGGTTAAGCAGAGGCACCAGCTCAAGAGCCGGACCCAGGTTTAGCCGAGTTTATGCTTTATTACCAACGTGACAGGGGCCACATTGTCGCCGCGGTTGTGCGTGTGTGTAAGAAAGCTGTATTAAACTGATACTAGCACTAAAACCGTAAACTACGCATTTTCAAACAAGCTTATAATAAAAAATGTGATCCTTCATCAAATGATTCTACTCCCTTTTGCAATGATTTTATTGGTTGTTCATTATCAATATCAATAATATACATAGTGTAAAACAAAGTCGCTTTCCGCGTCTCTCCCTATGTATGCTTAAATCTTTAAAACTATGCAACGGATTTTGATGCGGTTTTTTGTAATAGAAAGAGTGATTCAAGAGGAAGGTTTTTGAGTCTAATTCATGCACAATATAGTAATAGGTTAGGCGGTACGAAGTTTGCCGGGTCGACTAGTTCAATAATATAATTAAGTAGCAAAGAGTAAATATCTACTTATTGTAATTTAAACTATGTAAGAAAGTAACAAACAAAAGCAGAATATCAATATTTACATCTAGAATTTGTCAATGGGTCTGTTTGACTTTAGAATTCGTTTCCTTTGATGAAAACTTTGATTTCTAATAAGCACTGATTTTACTGAAATTTTGAAGATTCAAGGATTATCATAATCTCGGCCGAAAGACATCCACTGCTAGCCTGCCACTAGTTTTTCAGACAACCTAGATACAGGTTCTTCCTAGTTAGAGGCTCGTAGTGTAATTTCAAGTAATTTGTTATTTATTATATTAGTTTCGTCGCCTCGCAGATTTGCCAGCAATCCCAATTTTCCGTTTTCTTTGAATTTTTGGGATAATTTTTCAAGCTCCATCTATCTGTGTAACAAATTTCATTCAAATCTGTTAATTTCGTTTGGCGTAAAAGCGAGAAAGACAAAGTCCATCGGCTAACCTGGGAACCCTCTTACACAAGACCACACTTTCCCTGGGGGTGTGCCTGAGATTGGGAGTCAGGACGTGTGCTCCTCATCGCTGCCACTGTGGAGATATGGTCGATCACCTCGGCCACCACGGCCTCTCCTGTATGCGCAGCGCCGGCCGCATGGCTCGCCACGCCAGTCTAAATGACATTATCCGTCGGGCCCTTACCACTGTCAACGTGCCGGCCGTTCTTGAACCTAACGGTCTGGCGCGAGACGACGGAAAGAGGCCCGACGGTATGACTATCGTCCCCTGGACACGTGGCAGGCCGCTAGCGTGGGACGCCACGTGTGTTGACACCATGGCGGCTTGCCACGTGCAAAGAACATCAGGTGAGGCTGGCGCGGCGGCCGCAGCTGCCGAAGACCTCAAACGGCGCAAATACGCGGCAATTAGTCAGCAGTATGAGTTTGTGCCGTTTGGGGTCGAAACTTTAGGGCCTTGGGGGCCAGGGGCGCGTCGACTATTTAAGGAATTATCGACGCGTCTGATCGACCATTCCGGTGACCGGCGGGCTGGCTCGTACCTTGGCCAGAGAATAAGTCTGGCCATTCAGAGAGGTAACGCAGCCAGCCTGCTAGGCACCGTACCTTCCGGTGGCAGCGATTTGGAGGCCATTTTTTATTTGTAAATATGTCTTGGTTTAGTTTTTTTTTTTTTTTTAAAGTAATATTTATAAGAAAAACTCAGAAGAGAGAGATATGTTATACATTTTGTAAATAAAAACAAAGTTATAATATTAACCGGGTTTGATTCCTGGGCGGGGCGAATATTGATATGATGAATATCGATGTTGGTTTCCGGTCTGGGTGTGATGTTTGTCTCTGTGTGTGTTTCGGGCGCCCTAGATACAGGTTCTTCCTAGTTAGAGGCTCTGAGTGTGATGTGTTATTTTTTTTTTGTTATTATTATTAACCTGGAAAAGTATGGATTATGTTATTATGCTCTCCTGGTACAATTAAATTTCAAAGCATCCTGCAAGACGAGTTTAATGGTGATAAATGAATAAATTAACTAAGTCCAAGAAAGTTGAAAACAACGGTTTCAATTTGCGCTCCGGCTCAACTTCTGTAGCGAGAATTAATGATTTTCCTAAATGATTCGCCTGACAACTGATGGGAGTGAGAGTTATCAAATTTTAGAAGTTTTTTTTAAACTAATGTCTTGACTTAATCTATTACTGTTTCGCATTTTCGTGGCCTCGAATTTAGGAGCCAGTTTACAGCGATGCTAGCGCCATTCGCGAAAAAATTTAATATCTTCTAAACTAAGGCAAATATCAAAAATTTGGCACAGTATGACACTAGATAATGAAGCCTCACAGTAGAGTCACAGTTCGGAGAAGTACTCCAAATTGATCTTGATAATCGAGTTCAGACTTCGAAGCAGTGAAGTATGACTCAACGGAGTATGAGAGGGCTCGAGTTGTCCAAGTTTTAACTCGAGCGAGTAGCCTTCAAAACACTGGCTGTGAATGTAGCCTCGGCGCCTGCCAAGTGTGGTGACTATGAAAAACTAAATTTTTTGGCGATTTTAGCTGACGGCTTATGTCCAAACAGCAGTTTTTCGCCTATGAGATGCATAATGAATGAATTTTCTACTATACTTCAATCACATGACCATATCGTCCTTATAGGTGTTAAGTCGTTTTTCCTCAATATGACCAAAATATATTGTCCTAACACATGATAAGTCATCGTTCCTTGTAAAATAAAATACGGCAGGAGTTTCTCATTAAAACAACGTCATATTTACTAATGAGTCACCCTATTATGTTATTAATTAAACACATAATTAAATAATATAGTTACATAGCTTTAGGCCGCATCAAATATCAAGGTTCCGAAATTTCACCAAGCCGCGGGCCAAGACGAAATTAATTACTAAGTGTAATGCTGGCGGTTAATTTGCTAAATTAAGATTTATGCCAGTTTTTGCCTGAAGCTTTGTTGCTTGGGATCTCGCTATAATAATAATATTGTAAAAAGGAGCGATGAAAAGGGCTGTTTTTTTATAGGTTAAAGGTTAAGTTACTAGAAATTAAAATAATTGATAATTTATGTTTTTTTTTAAGGCGTTTACAGTTTAGTTCTTAGTAAATATTCCTTAACTTAGTGTATTTTTTTATATAAAGATGTGTACGATATATTTTTTTTTCACTACAAAAGGGTAGAGTTACCGATATCACAGAATCGCCTTGATACAAGCTCCTCAATATCAATCTATACCAATATTATAAAGAGGAAAGATTTGTTTAAGTTTGTTTGTTTGTAACGAATAGGCTCCGTAAATACTGAACCGATTTGAAAAATTATTTCACTGGTAGGAAGCTACACTATCCCCGAGTGACATAAGCTATATTAAATTTTCAAAATAATTAGGGATCATTACTTAAATTCGAATAATGTAGCCCACAGTTTTCTTTAGGTCACCTCTAAATAAGTATGTAGGTACTTAGGAATGTCGCGTGTTTCGATATTTTTGCTATTAAAAAATATATTTTTCATTCTTAAATTCTTAAAAAGTTACCTTTAAATATGTATCTAGATTTGAGTATATATCTACCAACTACTACATAGTTAACTGTTATTTCATTTATTAATAACAGGGAACAATTGAAACAATTAAGATCTCTTGTAGTTGCCGATTGAACTGGGAATCCAGTTGCTTCCCTTAATAGATATTAGATTAGAAATTATATTTGATTTACACAACAGCGCGTCAACGTTAAGAGTAAGTTTACAGCGATGCTAGCGCCATTCTCGAAAAAAAAAAAAAAATATCTACTAATCTAAACTAAGACAAATATCAAAAATGTGGCACAGTATGACACTAGATAATGTAGCCTAGTATTTTTATGACACTGTTATATAGCTTTTAGGTTAAAGACCAAAGAAAGCTTCAAAGTGTTGCTAAAAGTGCCCACTTTGACAACAATCTGTGGATTAAGTATTTTGTTCTTTTTACTTAGGACTACTTAACCGTGCTCAAAAAATACTAAGCAATATTATCTAGTGTCATACTGTGCCACCTTTTTTTCGAGAATGGCGCTAGCATGGTTGTAAACTGGCTCTTAACACTTCAAAACAGGAAACAAATCTTTTAGTAAATATACTATACCTACTATACATAATGTTTTTGAATAGGCGGTAATAAATACGAGAAGGTATTCCGCTCACCATACCTAACAACTTTCTCTGAGCAACTTGTTGTAATCCAAAAACAAAAAACAGCTATCCCCTACATTGACCCCGTCAGCTGATGTGTTTTTCTTATTTCGATCCATGTTGCTCAGTTAAAAATGTTAGGTATGGTGAGCTGGATTCCTCCATTGTAGGTACCATAAAATAGTGTAATAAGAGTTTCATTTGAGTATTAAAGTTTCCGTGAACGAGATGACGCCTACCCGGCCGCACACAATGTCGTCGCAAATTGAGAATGCTGTATAGCGTGCCTGGACTTTTTAAACTGTCCAGGTTATAGGCTTAGCGACTAATATTCATTAAAAACTGTTAAAAAGATACATCATACATACATCATACGTCATCGATACCATATCAATACATAGTATAAAACAAAGTAGCTTTCCGCGTCTGTGACGTGAGAAGCTGCTTTCTTTGTACTGAGCGGTAACGAGAGGTAACCGAGAGCCCGCACTTGCTGAGGGAGGCAGGGAGTGCCCGCACTTGCTGAGGGAGGCTGGGAGTAAGCCCTGTAGGTCCGGGCGTAAGAATAGCTACGGTCTGCCCTGCCTGTCGTAAGAGGCGACTAAAAGGGGTCTTTGGGGTCGTGGGTGTGAAGGGCGGGTCCCGACACACTCATCAAACGGCCTCGAGATGGGCGGCTGCACAGCTTGTGGCACTGTGCCGCCGCAGCTCCAAAGGCGAGCCGGGGAGGGAACAACATGCCCACCCCGAGAACGAAGCTGATAGTAGTCGAGCGTAGGAAGACTTCGGACGCTATAATGTGTGGTTCCCGGGGTTCTTCCCAAATGCGCCAAGACGGCCGCCGGGGGGTTTTAGTGGGTGCGAGCCCCACATAACCCCGACGCGAAAAGCGATAGGCATTTCCCCTTGTTAAAAAAAAAAAAACGGCTGGGAGTGACCATACTGTATGTAGTACTAATTATTATACTGTGACTATAGCCTATGTCACCCAAGAATAGCTTAGCAGAAATGAATTTCTTGTTATCGAAGTTTTTGTGGTTTTTTTGTTTGCAAACTTTGCACCAAACAAGAGCTTTTGGTTTCACAAAGGGACTTTTAATATCTCTGCTATCACACCGTCACACCGATTTTTACCCGACTATCGAATTACATGTTTATGAAAAAATTAAATTACATCTTAACTACTATACTTAACCTAATATACAGTATGGTACTGAACAGATTTAAGATTCTAAAATATGTCAAATAATTATCTCAATAATATTATAAAGGCGAAGTTTGTGAGTGTGTATGTTTGTTACTTCTTCACGTCTAAACGGCTGGAGCGATTTCAATGAAATTTGGTATGGAGTTTGCTGACACCCTGGATTAACAACACAACAAACTAATTGCATTAAGTTTTCCTTGCCAAATGTGACTGCTTATGATACAGACATACATTTGGACAATAACAAGCTTAATCTGGTAAATCAAACTGTATTCCTTGGTATCACTCTAGATTCGAAACTTCAGTGGGGCCCCCATATCTCAAATCTTGCGACAAGGCTCAGTTCGGCTGCGTACGCAATCTGGAAAAACAGAAAATTAACTGATGTTTCTACCGCGAGACTTGTGTATTTCAGTTACTTTCATAGCTTAATGACCTATGGCTTGCATCTATGGGGAAGAGCTGCAGATATTAACGTCATTTTTATACTACAAAAACGCGCAATTAGAAACATTTATCAGCTTAAAGCTCGCGAGTCCCTCAGACAAAAATTCAAAGAAATTGATATTTTGACGCTTCCGTCCCAGTAAGTCTTTGAAATTATTATGTATACTCGTAAAAACTTACATATGTTTGATAAAAAATGTGATAAAATTAAAGACCTTAGAACGCGTAGCAAAAACAAACTAAGTATTCCACAGAACAGACTAAAACGGACAAACAAATGCTTTATAGGAAACGAAGTAAGATTTTATATCAAGATCCCAGAAGAGATTTTGATCCTAAATGATAATGAGTTTAAAACTCGTATCAAAAAAGGTTTGATTAAGAAAGCTTATTACAATGTTGATGATTATGAAAACGACAAAGACGCATGGAAGTAGTCTAGCTCTGCACGATATTTTCATTATTTCATGTATGTACTTTAAATCTTATTAATTTATGTTCTTTGTATTGTAAATTGAATTGTAATGTCACATATATAAGAACAAAAAAAAAAAAAAAAAAAGAGAGAAATTGTAAAGTAGAGTTTGTTACCCCTTTCTTCTCTACGCTGTAAAATCATTGCGAAAGGGAGTAGAATCATTTGACAGAGGAGGGCTCGTTTGGGGGCGTCTCCAGGCGACCATTGTCGTAAGGCAAGGCAAACATTGTTTGCCTGAGCCAATTAGTGGGCACCCTGAACTACCTCGCCTCTATCAGTATAGGATACTTTACGAAATAAGGTATCAATATTAATTAGATTAGTCTAATTGACTTTCAATAAGCGATATCTTGTATCCTGTATTGAATAAATCATTTTTTACTTTTTTTACTTTTTACGGCTACTTTTTACTGCGGTATAAACCACGGGTAACGCTGCATGGCACGAGCTAGTAATATATAAATTTTAATAAATCAATAATAAAAAAAAACCCGAGCTGTAAGCCCTTTATATATTACTAGCTGTCCCGGCGAACTTCGTATCGCGCCGTACAATATTTTTTTTAAATTCCCCTCCATGTTTTCATTATTATCTCAGCTTTAAAACCTTCTCTGGACTCCTACAAACATTTCAAAAAGAGATCAGCTTTCCGGCCGTTCTCGAGTTTTAGCGAGACTAACCAACAACGATTCATTTTTATACATATACTAGAGGCTGCCCCGCGGTTTTTCCCGCGCAGATTTCTCATTAACACAAAAATCCTGTTTTTTGTTCCGTTCCTGTGGGAATTTCGGGAAATCCCTTCTTAGTGCTCACCTACACTCCCCAAGGAACCCACGTGCCAAATTTCAGCTTTCTACGCCCAGTAGTTTCGGCTCTGCGTTGTCAGTCAGTCAGTAACGGAAGAGTTTTATATATATTGATATTAGTATAGAAGTACATAGATGAAAATAAAAATATCACAAGAAATTCGCAGTCGAGTTTTCAGTGTCATATTCAGGAATCCCTGAAAAAGGGGTGTTTTTAACCGTTTCATTGTTCCCGCTGTATTGGAATTTTGATACGTCGAGCTTTGTTAGCATACGACGAATTCATATACATTTTATATTGAAAAATCATACATTTTTAAATCCATACTTTTCATCAGATGCGAGGACGTGCGGGAGAAGAGGACCATGTCCAGCAGTGGGTTTTTATAGGATGATGATGATGGTTATGCTATTATAACTAGTTTGCGCAAATTATAACTAGTTTATCTTTAAACCGAAAAGTCTCAATTTATGTTTCTAAAGGATTTTCGGCATAAAAAGTTTTTTTTTTTCCGTCTCGTGGTTCGAAACTATCTCAATTGTCAGCCAAATCGGTTCAGTAATTTAGGCGTGATTGCGTAAAATATCTTGCAAAATTTTAATACATAGTGTAAAGTACTGTTACAAATAATTGAACATGAATGTGACCACTTGATACGATAATTTTGGTTAAGAGGCATAGTACAGCTAAAGTAGCGCCACCCGAGAGAAAAAAATATATGAAAAAATATTACAGGTACAGGTATTAAATACTAAGATAAAAATGATAATCAATTTGACATATTTATAGAGAAAAAATTAAAAGAATACGCTATTTGAGGGCTAGCACTAGGCAAGCCTGTATCGCTGGCCCTCAGACCGTGTTAAAATAATATAGATTACGCCGCGTTAAAATAATTGAAAAATTAAATAAACATTCCCTATCTAAGTTATACAATGCTACATGCAATGCTATATCGTCTAAACTAAAGCAAAAATCAAAAATGTGAAACAGTATTCCACTAGATAATGCAGCCTAGTATTTTTAGAGCACTGTTGTATAGCTTTTAGTTTAGAGACCAAAGAAAGCTACTGATTGTTGCCAAAAGTGGCCGTTTTTTGCTTAGATTCACATTTTTGATATTTGCCTTAGTTTAGAAGATTTTTTTTTTCGTGATGGCGCTACTTTAGCTGTGCTATGCCTCTGAACTTGGAACACCGTGGGGCGAGATAGAAGAGGTTGCCCAAGACAGGAGCAAGTGGCGAGCTTTACTGAGAGGCCTATGTCCCTGATGAGGGATAACAGGACATCATCATCATCAGCATCATGTCTCTTAACTCTGCATGCATTTGCGCTCTTTCTGTACCTATATAAAAATCGGGTGATATCATAATGACGTCACTTGCAGTCGTAAATATAAAACAGTATAATAATAATGGCAGACCGAAATAGACTGTGATTAAAGAGAGACGGATGTGGACTAAGCTAACAGAAGCTCAATGCGAAATGTGTTCGTTTAGGTAAACACTAGTTTAATTAAACTCAGATTGCTCTACCACAAAAAGAGTTAAACGTCTTAATCACTAGAATAGGTTGAAATCACTAATGAGAGGTTTTCAATTTGACATCTCAGAAAAAAAAAACAAGTTTTATCATGCCGCTATCAGATGGCGCTTTAAAAAAGGTTGTCAACGTTGAAATTAATCATTGAAAGCTCAAAATAAAATTGAAAATCGTCACGCGTTAGTGAAATAGTTTTTTTTTGTTTTCTGATTTAAATTACTTACATATGACTATTACTTTAGACAACGCCATCTCCGGGCGTATTACTAAAAATTTTTTTTTATATGATACTTTGAAAACCCCTCATTCGTCTTAAAATTTGGCGATTTACAGACAAGTCAAAACTTTTTTGTAGTAAGGGGGAGAAGCCTTAACTAGAACCTGTATATATACTTACTGACGTCAAAATATGTCTTCGAACGTTTTCACACCCAGATTTTTAACCTTTTAATAAATAAGCTTAAATACCCATTTCCACAAATCTGATGGAATCACTCAAAGATTTTATTAAATCCACAAACTTATGCAAAGCTTCTCTAAATAATTCATTACTACAGGACCTAAGATTTTTCCAATCACTAGCCCAATGAATAATCAATTTTACTAAAGAAACTTGAACCTTATTTCACTTGAACATAAAGCACAAAATAGCTTTTGTAGATAAGAGCCAAGAATCCAATAGATAATCTATGCGAATTTAAACTTTATCGCCACGCCTTTGTATCTAATATTGAAAGTTAAAATTTCTCCAGATCAAAATCAGTCCAGTCTAATTATATCGGTGTGTGGATGCGAATTAAAATAACCACGTCCCACTATCTCATGAGCGCCTGGTACTGTTTAAATTTAATGCAAGACGGAAAACAAAGTTTTTTCATGCAGAAAATGTTTCAGGTACAAAAAAGACGAACCACATTTCATCCAACTGCATTTAGAAAGAGGCGAGGTCGTCAAAGTCAAAGTCAAGTCAAAGTCAAATTCTTTATTCAATATAGGATACAAGATATCACTTATTGAAAGTCAATTAGACTACATATAATCTAATCGCTATTGATACCTTATTTGGTAAAGTATCCTATACTGTGAGAGGCGAGGTAGTTCAGGGTGCCCACCAATTGGCTCAGGTAAACAAATGTTTGCCTTGCCTTACGACAATAGTCGCCTGGAGAGGCCCCCAAACGAGCCCTCCTCTGTCAAATGATTCTACTCCCTTTCGCAATGATTTTACAGCGTAGAGAAGAAAGGGGTAACAAACTCTACTTTACAATTTATCTCTCTTTTTTTTTTTCTTTTTGTTTTGTGATATTACAATATTTACCGTTTGGGGGCGTCTCCTGGCTTCTCCATCGTTGGCTTTGCGGATGGGTCTGATCGCCGGCATGCCGCGGCAGGGTGCAGTCTGGCTCGCGCGGCATGACAGCTATCTCCATACAGTGTTCTGGTACTCGGGCTGCTCTGTGCTCCTGTGGACTGTTGGTTTTGGTGCTGGAGCCGCTTGGAGGAAGACCCTGAACCATAACGCCTCATGCTATTAGGGAATTTATTTATTTATTTATTACAGCCCTTGATTCTGAGATTTATTGGTGCCTTTTTTTTCTTCATATTATGTCTCTTATCTCAGTTTGCCTTTTGGCATAGGCCTCCTCTAGCATTTTCCATTGTTTTCTGTCTTGGGTTACCCTTCTCCAATTGGGTCCCGCTGTAAGTTTAATTTCGTCCTCCCATCTTCTGAACTGTCGGCCTCTATTTCTCTTTCCATCTCTTGGGTACCAGTCAATTACACGCTTAGACCATTTTTCCGTCTTGCTTCTCATCATGTGTCCCGTCCATCTCCATTTTTGTTGATCAATTGTTTTTAAAATGTCGGATACCTGTGTTTTTGCTCTGACATCTGTGTTCCTTATCCTTTCCTTTCTTTTTATTCCTTTTCTCTTCCTGCCATACTTCTTTCCATAGCTCTCTGACATTTTGCAAGTTTATCCCTCTCTTTACTGTTCAATGCCCATGTTTCGCAGCCATATGGCAGTTAGGGAAACTATGATTTTAATATTCGTGATTCGTGATGATCCATACTAATAATAATAATAATAAAAATAAAAAGAGGAAAGTAACTCTGTGTCTCTGTCTGTCCTGCTTTCCTGAGAAAACTACTGAACCAATTTCAATGAAACTTGGTATATAGATAGTCTAGAGCCTAAAAAAGAACATGGGCTACTTTTTATCCCGAAATCCCAGCGGGAAAATTGGGAATTCGATGTTTCAAGGGAAATTGCGCTGGCGAGTAGTTTAGTATTTTAAGCTGTCAAAACTATTATTCTAAATTTATGTTATTTTTGTTACAGGTTTCGACTTGCACCATGTGCTAAAGTGTACAGTTATTATTAACCATAGTTAAATAATTAAATTATAAAAAAAACAGTGATAGTGCTTTAGTGAATTGTGCTAGTTGGTTAGTTGTGATGTGTAAAAGTGCGTGACAGTTGACAGATCCAAGATGGCGGCGGGCGTTTTGACAGTTGTCATTTTGGCTGTCATCGGCGGCGTGGTTGCAGAAAGAGGTAAGATTTTTATTTTTTTAAACAAAAAAAAAATATCACTATTTTATTAACAATATTTTACATGAAAATGTATCACTACTCTTAAATTTTATTTAGTTTAAAGAAAGCACAACACTTTTATACCTAGATTTAAAATATGAAAGATTGAAAATGTACAAAAAGCATTTCAAATAATTTAATATCGTTTACAATACAAAACGAAACACGTTTTTAATAAGCCCATCTCTTTTCTTTGTCTCATTAAAATGAATCAAACTTTACATACAAAAAGAAACCTTAAGTGTTATGCATTAAAGTTGGGATTCGTATATAAAGGACATTGAATCCGGGTTTTGATTGTTTCGTCTGTAGCATTTAACTAAGACCTTACTATGATTTCAGAAATGTTAATATATTATTTGCGATTTCGTAACAACCCCTGCCCCTATATTTCGGACGCAATAATGCTTTCACTCTTTTTTTTTTTTGTAACGGGGGGAAATGCCTTTCGCATGGGGGAGCGGGGGTATGTGGGGCTCGCACCCACTAAAAACCCCCGGCGCCCTTCTTGGAGCTTTTGGGAAGGACCCCGGGAACCACGCATTACTGGCGTCCGAGGTATGCTTTCCATCCTCTCTCTTTTTTTTGTCTTGACTTTGACGGTCGCGAGGACGAAAACAATTTTGCAAATAGTATCCCTAGTTCCGTTTAAAAAAATCTGTGTTTTGTGTGGACGAAACTATAAAAAGTAACAAACGTGCCCTGGTAGGGCCACTAAGCCTGGCTTTAGCTCAATTGTGAAATAATGTGATATAATCATGTGTGTACTGGGAGGCACGTGTAAATGCTAGCGCCACAAACTTGCGTGATGCCTATAAAAAACAAATCTTTTAATTGAGACCTCTAATCTATGATTTTTTCTATAAAAAACAATTGGCTTCATATTTTGCATTAGTTTCTAAAGATAAAAGATCTCTCTTAGTCTCTAAAAAGGTCACGTTTGCTTAGAAAACTTTTCCTTCTTCTCTTGAAACAAAAAAAACTCAACATGAATCAAGGAGGTTTCTCAGTTCCCGAAATCGAGATTATAACGGGGTCTGATAACAATTTACAAGAAAAAGAGTTGAATTTTTACTTTTAATTAAAGTAGGTTCCTAGTAAAACGGAAAATTTTAATAAAATATACCTAATTCCTAAAAACGTTAAAGAGCATTTTAGTTTTTTGACGTATGTCAATTAAGATTGGATGGCTCGTATTTACCATACACATGGCATAGGCTATATTAGATTTTCAAAAAAAATAGGAATCCTTATTTAAACTCAAATAATGTTACCCAAGGTGCAATATTTTGTCCGTTGTTTACATATTTTGACAGGTGGTTTGTTGTTGTTGTTTGTTTTTTGTCAAAAGAACATGTCTATAGAGCCAAGTCTTTAGTAGTAAGTATCTTATATTTCTATGGCGTAACGAAGTAAGCCGCGACAGCTCGTCAATAATAATCTATAAATATAGTGAGTAGGTAGGTATTTTATATTTTTATTTGTAAAAAAAACGTAGTCTGTTTATGTAATGTGATTCTTTACATTTAAAAAAAAATATGTACCTGTCAACTTAAAGTTTTTCGAGCGCTGCAAAACGCAGCGTTTCACCCGCCAGTCTGTGGCGCCTTCCCTGACGCCATCAATCAAGGCGCGGATCAAATGACGCTCTGCCTTAAGCTTAAGAGCTCTGTATAGGCACCCTTAATGCGAGAAAGTGAATAGGTAACAATATAACATACCTAAATAAGAGTGAGTGATGTATGATAAATCAAATTGGTACGAATTGGAACGAGGGGAATGTCGGTAGAAACCTATAAACCCCTATTGACCCCGTCAGCTGATCGAACCAATGTATGGAACAGCTGTTTTTTTTGACCTATGTTGCTTTTTGAAAGTTGTTAGTTATGGTGAGCAGAATCCCTACTTTGATTTATTACCGCCTTGTCAGAATCACCACTATATAAACCCGTATCTAGGGTGCCCAAAATATTATAAGTACAAAGACAAACATTACACCCAGACCGGGAAACAAACATCGATATTCATCATAACAATGCTCGCCACCGCCGGGAATCAAACCCAGGTGCACACGCTTCTCAGTCCACATCACTGACAACTGAGCTACGGAGCAGTCGAATAGGACTGATATTTTTTGTACTTTCAAATCAATTCATAGTATAAAACAAAGTCTCTTCCCGCGTCTGTCCCTATGTACGCTTAAATCTTTAAAACTATGCAACGGATTTGATGCGTTTTTTTTAAATAGATAGAGTGATTTAAGAGGAAGGTTTATAAGTATAACACATGCACAACATAGTTATAGGTTAGGCGGTACGAAGTTCGCCGGGTCGACTAGTATTACAATAAAACCATCCTCTACTCCCTCCCAATCCAATACAATTAAGGTATCAAAAGTTAGCGCTTTCAATTAGCGTGCTCGAGTTATGAAATTTGCTAAAGCAGAGAAGAACCGAAGAATAACAGCGACCGTCTTTGCGAAGGAAAATTTAGAATTAATTGCTAAATGGGAAAGTTTTGAAAGTTTCAACTCTTGTTTAATATTATCATGTACTTTGCAATCTTGTCTCGATTTTTATAAATTTTAAACTCAGCGGAAAGACGTCCACTGGTGGATACTGGGCTCTTAAAGCCTTCACCAGGTCGTCTTAACACCTTCTCTGCGTCTTTCAGTGCGTTAACACTTCTGAGCCCCAGCAACCTATTTGCACTTTGTGCTATGTGCCCTTTTTATGGCGGGAAAACTCCTAATGAGTACCCTGCAGCCCCCGGGGAAGCCGGAGGGCTGTGTGGAGTTCGCACTTACTAAAACCCCGCCGGTGTCCATCTCGGCTGTTAACAAACGGGGTCACGGGAGATCTTTCGATCTTTATGTTTAACTCCGCGACCCCCTTCAGCATCGGCTCTTCAGACTCTTCTCGGGGGGACATGTTGTTGGTCCCCCCGGAGCGTAAATCTTTTCCTAACGCTCATCTCGTTCCATCGTCCTTCTCGGGGCTTATCACTACACGAGGCCCCTCGTGCACCCAACGACCCCTGGGTACCCTTTTAGTCGCTTTTTAGGACAGGCAAGGGATATCTTAGTACAATTCTACGGCCCGGTACTGCAGCTATGTGCCCTGCCCATTGTTCAAATAGTTTTACTTACATAATTTGTATGATATTATATAGCCCGAGCTCACAGCATAAAATGAGATTTTCGGATGATTGTCGGATGTCACATTATTACCTCCGCAGGATTCGCTGTAGGGTTAGCAGAAAAAAATATATATTGAAAGGCTTGCTTGGACAGTTTCTTTTTGTATAAAAATGTCTGAAGATACTTATTTTGCGAAAGACAAAAATAAATAAATTTAATTTTAACCGTTCAACAGCTAAAACAGTGTTAAGATTCAGATTTATTCTAGCAAGTCACTCTGTCGCGTTTTAGTTATTGTTATTATAAAAATATAGATTATTAATTAGATATAATGCTAGTTTACAATTTTGTAATTTTTACATCAATACATAGTATACAATAAAGTCGCTTTCCCTTCCCGCGTCTGTCCCTATGTATGCTTAAATTTTTAAACGCAACGCAACGGATTTTGATGCGGTTTTTTTAATATATATATATTGCTTCAAGAGAAAGGTTTATAAGTATATTACATGCAAAAAATACTTAAAGGTTAGGTGGTACGAAGTTCGCCGGGTCGACTAGTAAAAATATATTTTTCAAATTCTTATCCTCATCGTCCCTAAATAGACCTCATTTAGGAAAACAATTTATAATGTGAACTGATGGTTTCACATTTGCTTTACAGTACTGTAGTTTTCTAGACTCTCAGTAATAAACCTTAAGTTATACCTTAAGGACTTTTTTGAAATGCATAACATAACATTAACATAATTTCACGCCTTTTTATTCCCCGGAGGGTTAGGCAGAGGCATCAGCTTGAGAGCCGGACCCACGTTTAGCCGAGTTTATGCTTTATTACCAACGTGACAAGGGGCCAGCTTGTCGCTGCGGTTATAACGACCAAAAAATGCTTTTATATTTAGAAAGAAAGAAAGAAAAAAATATTTATTTACAAAAACTATGACACACACAAAAGTTAATCAATACATACAATACATAGTACATACAAGTAAGACAAAAAAACAAATGATAAAAAAAAAAAAATCTCAAAAAAAATACAACAAGAAAAAAAAAACAACAATTTGAAAAGATAAAAATAAAGAAAATCAAGAGGCAAAAAAACAACGTTTGTGTATAGTGTGTTGCAGTTGCTGTAAAATGGCACTAACTCAATATTTAATGGGGTTAGGTTAGTGGCAGTTTCTAAAGTACATTGTATTCATAACTTATTCTGCTGACCGTACATTTTTATGTAGTAATGCGTAATATTATAACCGATAACCGTTGCGCGGCTGTTATACATTAAACGAGCCGATATCGCAACGTGTCGGGTTTACGATAAATATTATATTAATAACCTCATTTCAAATATTTGCATCAGCGAATTTGGAAAATTTTACACCTTGTTTTTGGGTGTTTATTTTATTCGGAGGTTATTTTGGTTGGTTACCGTATTATTTTAATCCAAAGCTTTTTTTTACCGACTTCAAAAACATAGGTTTTATCCTGAGTGTTATATGTATGTTTGTCTGCGATTATCTTGCGTTTAGCTAAACCGATTTTGATGCGGATTTCAAAAAAATATTTGTAACATATTTTAAATACTTTTTTTAACCGACTTCGTAAAAGATGTTCTCAGTTCATGTATCTGTCAGTTTGTTAAAGACGGGTCCCTTATAAAAACAATATATTATTTATAATTCTTACAAAGGGTTGCCTGGATGGAAGATATAGCTCTAAGCGATAGAGTCGAACATTGAAAGAAAGAAAGAAAGAAAAGAATTCATTTACAGCAAAAAATAACACACATACATAATATCATACATTAGCACATACTTAAAACATTTTAATATAACAAAAATAAAAACACTAAATAACTAAGCAAAAAAACAAAATTTAACAAGTGGTGTGTGTGTTGCAGTTGTCGCAAAATGGCACTGACTCGGCATGTGCTGAAGGATTGCAATTGGAATCAATGTATTAAATAAACAACAAAATAATTGAGTATGTTGATTGTATTAAAGTGTCTGTTTATGTCGATTAACCAACAAAAAACTTTCTTGCTTGTTAGTAGCCTTGTCCCCTAGAAACATCAAAATAGGAGACGAAAATGAGAAAAATATAGGAATATCCCGAAATAATAGAGAAAATAATCGGTTTCCGTGTTAATAATTCCCAATCAAGGAGCGAAATAATAGGAAGAGTCGACAAGCGACTTACATAAAGGTCTTACTTCAACGAATGCTATACTATCCGTACTTCCATAATCAATATCAATACATACTGTAAGGAAAACAAAACACAAGGATCACTTTTCTACTTTTATTCTTCACTCACAACAATAGTCAGCACGGTCTTAACAATAATTCAGTACGTCTGTGTCGCGCGAAGGCTCAGAACAGAATGCCCGCCCGCTCGTCGAGTGCGGTATTTATGCTTTTGGTTAACAGGCGGAAGTTAGACTACCGTCGATTTTCGTTTATTTGAAACAATACTTACAATACAGCGTATAAAAAAGTCGCTTTCCGCGTCTGTCCCTATCTATGCTTAGATCTTTACAGTGACTAGCACAATGTTACGCCAACGGTTCAACTCTCAGCTTATGCAAACTTTGATAATATAATTTATACCGATATTAGTATGTTTAAGGTCCGGTACTCGTCCCGGGACCTTTTTATCATCTACTGGCTGAAACGGTGGAATTTGTAACGCCTTGCACTATAATTTTTGACAATATTCTATAGCTTATGTCACCCGGGGATAGTGTAGCTTTCCAACAGAAAAAGAATTTTTCAAATCGGTTTTATTAATTTGGTTCAGTTCTTTTGGTGTCTATTCAATACAAACAAACAAACAACCAAATCTTTCCTCTTTATAATATAAAGCTAGAATAAAGTAAATCGCTACTATCTATTAATATTATAGCGTCAAATGAGAGCAATCCTATTAATTACGTATACGAAGGACCAGACGGACTTTCGATAATTTAATCATCGTCCGGATTATGTCTGTCCGACGTCCGGCGTCCGGTATCCGGAGTCCGTAAGGAATGCGTAAGGATGCAACGATATATCGAAAAGCCGATTATATCGATGTCATCGAAGCTAAAATATCGATATTTCTGTATGACCGATATGATAATATCGATGTTTTGTTGTTTTGTATTTATGTGTAGAAATTATTGTGTTGGCCAATCGAGTGTACTAATTTTTGTTGTATATTTTAATCGTACCGTTGAAATAAATACATTTTCTTTCTTTCTTTATTGTTTTTGCAAAAATATTACAATATTGCAAAAAAAAAAAAATTATTAATAATTATAAAAGACCCGTAAATACATACTTTTATACTGTTTATTGTTTTAAAAAGTAACGTGATTATTACATTAAAACAACCTTGGGATTCCTTGGATTCTGAGGTGGAATAGCATCGATAAGTATATCGGAAAACCAAAAATATCGATGCCCTAATCGATATCAAAATCTCCAATATTATCGAATATCGATAAAAAAAAATTGCATCACCTCGATAAAGCTATCGATATTAGAACCAACTTACATCCCTAGAAATACGCGCTGTCAGTACACGTCTCTACCCTTTACTTCGTTACGTGGATGATGGGGATAGAGTGATAAGCGGAGCGATTAGCGATTTATTCATCAAAACGTTTGCGGAAATACTTTTTACAGCGGCGGTCTAGGAGGCCGTAACAGATTTGTCTATGGTTTCGTCAGCCCTAGACTGTATTGCCAAAGAACAAGAGCTATTTTGCAACACAGAAAAACCGAAAGTTTTACGGCGACCTAGATAATAATAATAATAATAACACATTACACTCAGAGCCCCTAACTGGGAAGAACCTGTATCTAGGGTGCCCGAAACACACACAGAGACGAACATCACACCCAGACCGGAAACAAAAATCGATATTCATCATATCAATATTCGCCCCGCCCGGGAATCGAACCCGGGTGCACACGCTTACTCAATCCACATCACTGCCAACTGAGCCACGGAGCAGTCGCCACTGTATTATCATCACGTTGGACACATCAAGTCAAACTTAGAGTGACATTGACAATCGAGTCGGAGTTCGAAGTTGCACTCCAAAGTTTCATAATGTTACTTTAAATCATTATTCGCTTCAAATTGATGTATGCGTACACAGTTTGTTCGCCTGAGCCAATTGGTGGGCACCCTGAACTACCTCGCCTCTCACAGTATAGGATACTTTACCAATTAAGGTATCAATAGCAATTAGATTAGATGTAGTCTAATTGACTTTCAATAAGTGATATCTTGTATCCTATCTTTACCAATATTATAAAGAAGAAAGATTTGTTTGTTTGTTTGTAACGAATAGGCTCCGGAAATACTGAACCGATTTGAAAAATTCTTTCACTGGTAGGAAGCTACATTAACCCCGAGTGTCATAGGCTATATAAGATTGTAAAAAAAAATAGGGATCCTTACCTAAACTCAAATAATGTAACCCAAGGTGCAATATTTATTCCGTTGTTTACATATTTTGACAGGTGGTTTGTTGTTGTTGTTTGTTTTATATTCGGCCATTCTGGGCAGTCAAAAGAACATAGTCTATAAAGCCAAGTCTATGGTAGTATCTTTTATTCTATGGCGTAACGAAGTAAGCCGGGAAAGCTCGTATTGAATAAAGATTTTTTTGATTTCGACAGTCACATCGCATCGCAAAAGTGAAACATATGCTCGACGGAGTATAAGACGGCTTTAACCAGGTTATTCAGTACTGGAGAACGACTTGTCCGAGTATCATACTCGACCGAGTAGCCTCTAAACACTGACTGAGATTATTTTTTTTATTTAAGCCTTAGTCGCTTTTTACGACACCCAAGAAAGGAAATGAACTTTAGATCCGCTCTTTCGTATCACAATGTGTCTAACCATATAATATAACCTCCCTTCGTCCCTGAGAAGGACAAGCGACGAAAACATTTATTTATTATGTGACCCCAATATTTTATGTTCTGTATGTATCTGGGAGAGCTGTATATTCATCTGAATTGAGTTATTTATGAATTGTGATAATTTTTCTTTGGGACTTGTTAGCGAAACAGCAAAAAAGCTTAATTTAACTGAAATATTATTCATTGAGTACAGGATTTTTTTCCGTGTGGTTATTTGCATAAAAACCGTGACAATGGGGTGGTGATGGTCACATTACCACCCTCCCATGGGTGTTGTAAAAAACGACTAAGGCAACAGCCGAAGGACGGGCAGCGCAGCATCCTTAGTTGAAATACTTGAAGAGCCAAAATGCGATCGCCAACCCGCCTGCCAAGCTTGGGATTTAAGCAAACTGTTACTCTCTCTACTCATTGGACCTTATGGTAATCTGTAGGGTAGATCTATAGTGTCCTTCATTGAATGTCTATCGATTTTTATCACCCAAATCAATTAAAAAGAGATTGCAACGTCAAACCAACTTAAAGCAATCCAATATGCATGTACCAGGACAACAGGCGATGGGTGCAACTTCGGGAGCAGGTATCTAAACTAAACTTGATTAATTAGAGCTCTAGTTGAGCGACTTCACTACCTCGGAATGGTTATCTAAAGTACTGTTCTGAATTTTGGTTTTGGTTACGAGCGAAAGCGATTTTTATTTCCGGAAATTAAGCATTATTTTTACTAACTAGCTTAATTTGTTGACTTCTCTGAGCAAGGACCTCCTCCCTCAGTGTGATAAATATTTTTATTTTAATGAAAAAAAAAAAGTGTTACTTGAATTTCCAAAAACTAATGATGTTAGTAAATTATTATTCAATCAAGTTTCTGTAGTTTTGCGTAAAATAAGTGTGTTCAAAAACAAACAAACTTTACATATCAGATAGATTTTTATATTATTTAGAATACATTTATATCTATTTTGTTTTAATCTTTATTATCTTTTTACTTTTCTTGAGTTAGTTTTTTGTTTTAAGATTCACTGCATTTTTACCGTGTGAGGTCTTTTACTTCATCTGTCTCATTCTTCGAGTTCTAAAACAATTTTTTAGCCTGAAAATGTATTGTAATATTTAAAAGTAAAACAAAAACTATATTTTTTCGACACACTTAATCGCAAAATCGCTCTGCTCATGCATTAGTCCGCAAGCTAACCTAAACACAGGTAGCGATGAAGTTCTAAATGTAATCGTCAGCTCGAGCCATTATTTCAGAACCTAGTTGTAATTGAATCGCGTTTTCGAATAGCTATGTTACCCTGGTACAATTCAAATTGTATAAAAGTTAAATAAAGGAATTCCCATGCAAATTTTTGCATTCTTTTGCCTAAAACCTCCTCGGAAATAAGCGAGGCTAGTCGAGTCGGAGTTCTGAGTGCACTATTAAGCTCCAAATTGATAAAAACAGTCGAGTTCTGAACTAAAGACAATAAAGCATACGCATTTTAGGGTATGTAATTTTTTTCTTATATTTTTTGTTTGTAAAAGTGATAAATAGGTAAGTACCTCTAGTTCGGTATAGCACTCCCGTGTCAAAATGTAAAACTATAAATCTTTGTCCGATTTAAATGTATGTGCTCAGTCGAGTTCCGACTTTGAGACTATGAAATACGCTTGACGTAGTATGCAACGGCTCAAACCAGGATAATTTGTACTCGAGATAGACTTGTCCGAGTTTAAACCGAAGCGAGTTAGACTCCAAACAAGTGACATTCACATCAGCCAAAAACTACAATGCAGTATTTATATATGGTAGACACTCGTATTTAATAATAATAATAACACACCACACTCAGAGCCCCTAACTAGGAAGAACCTGTATCTAGGGTACCGGAAACACACACACACAGAGACAAACATTACACTCAGACCGAAAAAAACATCAATATTCAACATATCAATATCCGCCCCGCACGGGAATCGAACCACACACACACACGCACACGCTTACTCAGTCCACATAACTGCCAACTGAGCCACGGAGCAGTCACGGAATTGTAGACACTCATATTTACAAGCAATATCACGCACCCACTCTGTTCTGGTAATCTTTTCAATGGCTGATTTTTTTTCAGCCGGTCCGTTGCTAACTGAATTTCAGGACTGAAGCTGCCTTAATTGGAAAAGCTGAAATCTGACGGATTTCTCTGTGTAACATTTTTGAAGATAAAACCACAAAGACTGACGTACCTTTACACACAATGTGACTTTTCATAAGGGTATGCAAATTGCATATCTTCATTATCATCATTAATCAATCATCATTTCAGCCGTAGGACGTCCACTGCTGGACATAGGCCTCCCTCAAGGCTCTCCATCTGTACCGATCGCAGGTGGCCTGCATCCAGCGTGGACCCGCAGCCTTGCGCAG
Source organism: Euspilapteryx auroguttella (assembly GCA_951802225.1). NCBI lineage: Eukaryota > Metazoa > Arthropoda > Insecta > Lepidoptera > Gracillariidae > Euspilapteryx > Euspilapteryx auroguttella. Next base: position 182,819 of record OX637666.1, read on the forward strand.
ATCATCCGTCCATCTGGTCGGTGGACGTCCTACGCTGATCCATTAATCAATACATAGTATAAAATAAAGTCGCTTCCCGCGTCTGTCTGTGCGTATGCTAAAATCTTTAAAACTATTCAACGGATTTTGAAGAGGTTTTCTTAATAGATAGAATGATTCAAGAGTAAGGTTTATAAGTGTAATTCATGGACAAGATAGAAATAGTATGATGTTCGCTGGGTCGACTAGTTGAAAATAAAAATAACATTTTAGGTTATAAGGCATATCTTATTTAAATTCTAGTAATAACTACGATAAAATTTGTGCAGTACGTACATGTACAATATTTTTTTAAATAATTTACGTTATGTTTTTCTAGGTTACTAAATAATATAGTAAAAATTCGAAACTTCTAAACATCTTAAATATTGAATTTTAGTCTTAATATTCGTGAATTATTCACATAGAAGAAAATTCAAAGTACATAGTTTAATTAAGTAAACTTCCAAAGCAAGTTTCACTCGAAATTTGTCTGAGAAGCAACCACCTTGCGAAGTGCAAGCTTTGTATAATATTAGTTGCTATCAGTTGGGAAGTTGGTAAATTTGTGACAACTTACGGTTGCTTTTGTAACAATTCAGAGACTGAGGTAAGGTGATACCATGTTTTAGGCGGTAACTCTCGGTATGGCGCGAAATTCAAATTTTTTCACGTTTTTTAATTATTTTGGCGAAAGTATTCATTTTTAATAAAAATTAAATGAATTCGCGTACGTAAAAAACTATCTCCCACATTTATCGTTTTTGAAAGACAGAGTTACCGATTTTGTGTATATTCAAGGAACTTGATTTTTGGCCTTTTACCCCTTAGACACAAAATCAGTAGGTCTGTCTTACAAAAACGTTGTAATAATGTGGGAGATGGTTTTTTACATACGCGAATTCATTTAAACTTTATTAAAAATGTATACTTTCGCCAGAATAAATAAAAAACACGAAAAAATTTGAATTTCGCGCCGTACCGAGAGTTACCACCTTAAGGCTTTTTTAAACAGGCCTTTACTTCGTTACGTGATTGATGAGTATAGAATAGAATAGCATAACACAGAAACACTTTACTGCATACTAAGTAAAACACAAAAGGTACAATTGAAATTAAGAGTGCAGACAATTTGAATGTGCATGCAATGGGCGGCCTTATCGCTAAAAGCGATTTCTTCCAGGCAACCCACCCAGGTAGGCGTTGGAAAGCAATCCACGCTCCAGGGGGACAACCATCATGTCCCCCTGAGATGATGCTAATAAGCCAATGCTGGAGAGGGTCGCGGAGTTGAAAATACCGATCGAAAGATCACCCGTGACCCCCTTGCCAACAGCCGAGATGAACACCGGCGGGGTTTTAGTGGGTGCGAACCCGACATAACCCTGCGACTCCCCCCGGAGTTAGGGTGTATGACCATCAATCCGCACTGTAATCGCGTTGTGGCCTTAACTGTCACCTCCTTCTTTAGGGTTCCAAGTGGGTTGCGTGGAAGAAATCGCTATTAGCGATAAGGCCGCACATTGCATGCAAATTTAAATTGTCTGCACCCGTAATTTAACAATTGTACTTTTTGTGTCTTACTTTGTCTATACCAATATTATAAAGAGGAAAGATTTGTTTGTTTGTTTATTTGTAACGAATAGGCTCCGGAAATACTGAACCGATTTGAAAAATTCTTTCACTGGTATGAAGCAACACTATCCCCGAGTGACATAGGCTATATTACATTTTCAAAAAAATTAGGGATCCTTACTTAAACTCAAATAATGTAACCCAAGGTGCAACATTTTTTCCGTTGTTTACATATTTTGACAGGTGGTTTGTTGTTGTTGTTTGTTTTTTTATTCGCCCTTCTGGGCAGTCAAAAGATCATAGTCTATAGAGCCAAGACATTAGTAGTATCTTATATTTTATGGCGTAACGAAGTAAGCCGGGACAGCTCGTATGCAATAAAGTGTTTCTATTCTATTTTATTCTATTCAATTCAATTCAATTCAATTCATTTATTTATTTTGTAAACATAGGTTAAATAAATTACAGATGTCTTAAAAAATTAGGTATCTCTATGCTTTACCACTAGGTGTACAAATTGGAGTTGCTACATGCAGACATGTTATTTACAAAATAAAATTATAATATTTATGTCTAAATTATTCAAAAAGTATTTCATATAAATTAAGTCAATGTTTTTCTAGAAAATATTCATTTAGGCTATAGTATGCCTTTTCAATTAGATAATTCTTAAGCTTATTTTTAAAAAGAAGAAAATTGTCAATGCACCTTATCGTCATTGGGAGCTTATTATAAATCTTAGGGCCCATACATATAATGCTCTTATTTAAGTATGCAGTCCTGGATGGATGGACGCGAAGTTTGTCCTGACGACGATCGCTTGTGAAATTCACAAAATATAAATTCCTTTTTGATTTTACAAATAACGCTACCTCCAGTATATATAGACAGGGAAAAGTAAGTATTTTAAGTCTTTTAAAGTCTGGTTGGCATGAGTCAGTTGGGCGTAGGTTGCATATAGCCCGAACACACCTCTTCTGCGCTATAAATATATCTTCTCTTCGAGTTGAGTTACCCCAGAATATCACCCCATAGCGCAGTGATGAGCCAACAAATGCATTAAAAGATACCAATGCAGTTTTTTGGTTTACTTTTTTTGAGAGGTGATATAATGCAAAAGAAAACTGATGTAATTTGCCTATGACCCAATCCACATGTGGTTGCCATGTAAGGGTGGAATCTACGTGCAAACCTAAAAATTTTGAAACTTTTACACACTCAAGTTTAACTCCTTTATAATTTATGTTCAAATCAGCCAATGTTTGATTGTCCCTTATTTTAAATTCCATTACTTTCGTTTTCTCTAGATTTACTTTAAGGGAGTTTGATTCTAACCATTCAATAATAGTACTTAAGGTTCTATTCATTTCTTCAAAAATGTCGCTAGTCTTATTGCCAACAAAAATTACAGTGCTGTCGTCAGCAAACATTATTACCTTTTGGTTTATGGCTTTTGGGAGATCATTTATGTAGAGAAGAAACATTAAAGGACCAAGCACACTACCCTGAGGCACACCACATTTGACTTCTCTAGGAGAAGAGGAGTATGTTATTTCAGTTAAAGTTTTAGGGTCTAGCTTAGTTATTTGAGTTATCTGTGTTCTATTATTTAAATACGACTTAAATAGTTCAATAACATTGCCTCGGATGCCATATGATTCAAGTTTTTCTATAAGTATATTGTGGTCTACAAAGTCGAAAGCTTTTGTCAGGTCCATATACATTGCGAATACAGGGAGTTTTTTGTCCACATTAGTCATAACGTCGTCTAGAAATTCATAAATTGCTTCATTAATTGACTTCGACTTCCTAAACCCTTTCTGTTCATTGACCAGAATATTATTATTTTCACAGTATGCATATATCCTATTATAGATTATCTTTTCAAATAATTTTGCAAATATAGTTATGAGTGCAATTGGTCTATAGTAATTCATGTCATGAATGTCTTCTTTTTTAAAGATCGGTTTTACTAATGTAATTTTTAGTTTATTCGGAAATATTCCATTTTCTAAAGCAATGTTTGCAATATAACTGATAACAGGTGAAATTTCTGATGACACCAGGGATATATTTTTTGTGGTAATATCATCATAACCAGTACTTGAAGTATTTTTAAGGTTTTTAATAATGTTTAATATTTCATCAGGAGTTGTTGGTGCCATGAATATAGATTTCAAATAGTTGTGTTTTAATGTTGTTCTATAAGTCAGGTTATTATTGTGCGCTTGCGATAGAGCTTGTTCCACAAAGAAGTCATTGAAAACTTGGGCTATTTCCTTTGGATCAGTAAAGACTTTATCATCTATCTTGATTTTTTCTATGCTATCTCTGATATTGTTTTTGTTCTTAGTATCATTAATTATATTCCATGTTGCTTTTGTTTTATTAGTACTTGTTTGTATGGAGTATTCATTTTGTGCCTTTTGTGTAAGATTTATTATAGTTTTTAACCTTTTCGAATATTTTTTAAATCTATCTTTTGTTTGTAGATTAGGGTTTAGGCGATATTGCCAGAGTAGAAATCTTTTGTGTTTGCTACATTGCTTGATTCCTTTTGAGATCCACTTTGGATTTGAAAAGGTCGGTACTTTCAGTTTTATTACGGGGAAGCACAGGTCATAGAATAATTGGAAGGTTTCATAAAAACTGTCAAATGCATCATTAGGATCAGATCTTTCAAAGACATCAGAAAACGTTAAAGTTTTAAAGCAGTCCTTAAACTTAAAAGTATTGTTTATGGAATAATCGCGCTTTGTCTTATACCAATACTTAAAACTGCAATGACGTCTTACAGGACATTTTATTATTTGGGGAGTATGGTCTGACAATGCGAGCTCAAAGACTTTAGCAGTAGAACCTTTTATGTTGTGTATTATATTGTCAATGCAAGTTCCGCTGATCAAGCGCGTAGGGACATTTATTGAGAAAAATAGGTTATATCCTTTTATGAAGTTCTTAAATTCAATTGCATATTTTTCTTTCTTTAATATGTCGATATTGAAATCACCACAAAGGATGACTTTGGTTTTTTTAAAACATACCCTATCCAATACATTTTTCATCTTATCAAAAAATACATCCATCAATTGAACCCTATCCCTCTGCGGGGGTACTCTATAAAAACCAACAACAGTAACATTCTGGTCTAAGAGTTCAACAGCACAGCATTCTACAACATTAGGCACACTGCACTTTTGTATGTCAGGTAGTGTTCTAAATCGTAATAGTTTGTTTATAAGAATGCAAGCTCCACCATTTCTATTGTCTCTAGCAAAACACGACGTCAGTATGAAATTTGGTAAATGCAAATGCAACTGTAGAGTATCATGTAAGGACATGTTATGTTTAGTGATACATAGAACATCCACTGGGTAGCCATCATTTTTTAGTTCATTTAAACATACCAATAATTGATCCGATTTTGTTATAAGTCCATCGATATTTTGGTGAAGAACATGGATATGTTTATAATCGAAAAAACTGCTTTTTTTCAATATTAATTTTGTTACAATTAAGTGTGTCTTCTAAGATTTTTTGTGATACTAAAGGGGAAACTAGAGGGCTATTTATTTCGCTAGTTAGCCCTTGGTTGACTTGAGGATATTGTCCAAGTATATTATCGTTCGCAGTTTTGTTAATTTTATAACTAGCATCGTAAGTAGTTCTTTGTATCGGTTTAAAGTAGAATGGTATGGTACCTTTTTTGCCGCCAACATTGGCCGAAAGAGTATAATTAGTGTCTGATTTCTTAAGCTTAGATTTTTCATTGTTCATAGTCTGGATGCGTTTTTTTAAATTATCGAATGTCAGATATTGTTGATTGTATTCAATCCAGTCAATAGAGGAATTTATTTTTATACAAAGATAGTTTATATATGATGTCATGCTTAAAATTTTATAGTTAATTTCATCTAAAAATTTACAGTTTTCAAAAAGGTTGGCTATTAATTTTAGTTGATTATTTAATTTGCGTCCATTAAGGAATTCATTTATGGTGGTGCGAATGAGGTAGACATTTGTGTTTCAAAGCTTATCTAAGGCTATACATAGATTTGACTGCAGTAAACTAGGATTGGCATCATGGTTTCCAACACAAATTATCACATAGTCTTGTTTAGTAACTTTGTCCTTGAGCTCTTCACAGTATTGGAGTATTTCTGACGAAGGTGCATCAGGTTTTATAATTGCAAAAGTCGTGTAAACATCATTCCATTTCCCTTCCCTAGTATTAAGTAAAGTCGAAGATAACCCTTTCAGCTGCCCATCACCCAGAATGTATATATATTTTTCCTTTGTTTCTTTACAAGTTTCTTGATCAGTCTTCTCAGTAGGTGCATTTATAGGTGATTCCTTTTGTGGCTTATCTGAAGACAGTTTTTGTTCACTAGTTTCAAATGTCTTATCTTCTACTACTTTGTCTATTTCTTTGTTTTGTGGCAATTTGTGAGGTGAGGTGATTTCATTTGGATTTGTCACTGTTTTAAATGATTCAGGATTGCCAACGCTCAAGTTGGAGTATGACTTAAATATGCGTTGTTTCGGAGCTCTTACAGTTGTATCGTCAATGCCAACAGATTTAAAGAGTTTTATTTTAGTTTCATAGTCACCTAAATTGGTTTTAAGTTTTGTGTTTTCAATATTTAAGTTTGCAATCTCTTCATTTGCTATTTCTAATTCAATTTTGAGCTTTGTGACAGTTACTTTAAGATCTTCAAGTTCATCAACTATAGCTGTATAAGTAGTATTAGGCAGACTTCTGGCACTGCTATTTAGTATCGTTGAATTGAAGAGCGAAGATTCACCGGTTTCCAAAATATTGGAGATTCTTCTATCTCGATCTGGGAGAGTTGAGTTAATTGTATCGCAAAAGTCTTCTTCACTCGAGTCTAATGGTACACGTCTCTTTCTCTGTGTTATAAAGGTAGGAGTTGATGTCGAGGCAGTAGGTCGAAGAGTAGGTTCTTTCTTTTGTGCAGTGGGGGCTGTAGAGGTAGATAATTTTCTTGCAGGTTTTATGCATGTTGGGCATTTCCATTGGGACTTGTGGGTTTCAGTCATAGTATTCCGAAATCGTTTCTCTGATACATTGGCACAGTCAAGGTCGTAAAATTTAGAGCATATAGAACATTTCAAATTTTCTCTTGGATCAGGCATCTTAACACCCAAAACCTTGGATTCTCAGGAGCTAGCATACCGATCTACGCTGATGAACACCTTACCCCATCTTTGAGGAAACTACTGTTTGAAGCTCGTCAATTTTCCAAAAATAACAATTACTCATGCTGGCATTCGAATGGAAGAATTTATCTACGTGTCCGACAGGGTGAAAAACCAATTATAATTTATTCTGAAAAGTGTCTCGCAGTGCTAGCAAAAAAGTTGTGACTTGGCTCTAGTGCTATGATTTGCCTTATCTTAAAATATTTCTTACACACTAGTTTTATTTATAAATTTAGAAACTATCTTAATCGGAATATAAGCTTTTTATTTAGGTCTTTTGTTATAATTAGAACTTTTTTAATTATCTTACTATTTACAAGTACTTACATTTACTTTAAAATATGTTTTTCAATAACCAGATTTATCTTTAACATCAATCTAATATATTTAGTCATTTTGCAACAACTCATTAACATCTTTATCGTAAACTCTGACCATCTTTGGGCGTTGGTTAATTATCTTTGCGCAATCTTTGGGCAACGTGTCTGTTTTATTCAGACCGCTTTTATAAACAAAAATGGATGATGACCTAGTTACGCAATCCGAATTGGATAGTGCAGAAATAGCTAAAGTTATTGAATGTGACATCTCAGATCTTACCAACACAACTGATCAATCAGAAAAGTCTCTTAAAATTGTAACTCAGAACATACGTAGCATATATGCCAACTTAAGCGACTTTGAGATATCACTTTCAAGTTTTAGAACTGAAATTGACATCATAATACTTACAGAATGCCATCTCAATAAGGATAAACCTATACCATCTCTGAGCTCCTACACCTCTTATAAGACATCAATTCATTTAAACAAAAATGATGGTGTTGTGGTTTTTATAAATAATATTATAAATGATAGTGCCAGAGTTAAAGAAGTCAAACTTGAAAAAGCATCATGCTTACAAATAGATATTGACAATTTATCCATACTAGCTATATATCGATCTCCTTCCTCTAACTGTAACATAGAGACTTTTATTGATTCCTTAGATAGTCATCTTGAATCAATCAAGTCCATAAGTAATATTATTTTAACAGGAGACATCAATATAAATATTATTCCTCATCTGATTGAAGACAGTAAAGCTCGTGATAATAGACTTACATATCTTGATATGCTTGCCTTACATGGTCTAGTTCCAGGGCACTGTCAACCAACAAGAGAAATGAATTGCATAGACCACTTTATGTTGAAAATACAAAATAATAGCATTAAAAGCACCATAGCTGTTCTAAACACAACCGTGACCGATCATAAAATGATATATATGGGTCTCAATAAATTATCTAATTTGAAAAAACCTGAAAATGTTAACCTAGTAATTAATTACGGTGATGCAATTAAATACCTTGAGCAAAGTAACCTTCAGGACATTCTTAACTATACTAATCCAGATGTTATCACTGAAAAACTAATAGAAAAAATTACGAATTCTCTCAATGTAAGCACTAGAACGGTTAAAATATCAAAAAATAAAGTAACAATAAAACCATGGATCACTAATGGCATACTACGCTGTATTAACAATAGAAATAAACTCCAAAAAAAACTTCGTTCTGATCCTACCAATGACATTTTAAGAACTACATACAAAAGGTACCGAAATTTTTGTAATAATTTAGTTAAGAAATTAAAACGTCAGTATGAAAGTGACTTACTCGCAAGCTCAACGAAAAACAGTAAAGCTCTTTGGCATAATATAAAAAAAATTACAAATATTGGCAATTCTAAAGGTACTTGCACAAATCTACTAAATATAAAATCATCTAACATAGAATCCGTAAATCATATTAATAAATATTTTTCAAAAATTGGTAAACAAATATCGGAAGAAATTAATGTTCAAAAAGGAAATAATAATAACTTTGCATCCAATACAGAGCATTCTAAATCACCGCTTAGCTCTTTTGTTCTTCTGGATACAGATTATGATGAGGTATTAGGGATAATCACGAATTTAAAATCTAATAGTGCTCCGGGTATAGACCAAATACCTGCTAAATTCCTTAAACTGGCTAAACATATAATTACTCCTGTTTTATGTCATCTAGTAAATACGTGCTTTAAAACTGGGATTTTTCCAAAACTATTGAAAAAATCTGTAATCACTCCAGTTTACAAGGGTGGGGATAGAGACAATGTCAGTAATTACCGACCGATTTCAGTTCTACCTTGTGTCTCGAAAATAATTGAAAAGCTTTTAAACAATCGACTGATAAATTATTTACAACATTTCAAAATTATTTCAGCTACACAGTTTGGATTTCAACGTGGCAAAAGTACAGAAGATGCAGTGTCAGCCTTAACCTCACTGGTAGTGGAAAAGGTTGACGCACAATTTAAATGTTTATCTGTATTCCTAGATCTGAAAAAAGCGTTTGATACAGTCTCTATCTCCATACTTGTAAACAAACTTGAAAAAATTGGGATCAGAGACATACCTTTAGCTTTGTTTAAGGATTATCTTTATGATCGTACCCAACGTGTTAGGATAGATACAAGTGTAAGCGATGACGAGGTAATAACGCATGGTGTTCCACAAGGGAGCGTACTTGGCCCGACACTATTTTTAGTGTACATAAATGACCTGTGTGATCTTAAAATCAATGACGCAACAATTTTTTCATACGCAGACGATACTGCAATAGTTTTCAGTGCAAGGACTTGGGAGGATACCCGTCGTAAGACAGAGGTTGGTTTGGGTAGGATCTATCAATGGCTTCAGCTGAACCAGCTTTCGTTAAATACTACCAAAACAAACTTTATGTGCTTCGGTAAATACAACACATCCCAGCCTAATAAATGTTTTAAAATAAAACTCCACAAGCTAACGTGTTTATCTGAGGACTGCTGCTCTTGTCCCATATTGGAAAAAGTGACATCTGTGAAATATTTAGGTGTTGTACTGGATTGTCGACTGAGCTGGTTTGCGCACATGGAGCTAATTATAACAAGAATCAGAAGATTAATATGGATCTTCAAAATGTTAAGACATGTTGCGAACAAAAAACTCCTGAATCAAATCTATGTCACACTTGTACAGTCTGTTATTACATATTGTATTCCAATATGGGGCGGAGCAGTAAAGACAAGGTTCATTGACGTGGAAAGAGCTCAGAGATCCTTAGTTAAAGTTATTTACTTTCTGCCGTATAGATACCCAACAAGTCAGGTGTATGCCCTATCAAAGTTATTATCTATTAGAAAATTATATGTGCTGCATGCTGTGTTAAGAATGCACAAACTATTACCATACGACCCCAAAAAATTAGGATCGCGACGTGAGTATGCTGTTGCAAAAATTCAGGCTTGTAGATCTGCATTTGCCCAGAGACAGTTTACTGCACAAGCAAGTCACCTGTATAATGACTTAAATAAAATACATAACATTTATTCTCTTAAAAAGTGCGATGTTAAAAATAAACTAACAGATTGGCTCTTAACTCTTGAATATATAGATGTTGAACTTTTGTTGAATAATGTTGTTTAAACTTAGACTATAATTACTTAATTTAGAATGAATATTTTTATTCATGTATACATACAGACAAACAGACAAACAAAATTTACTTATAATTTATTTTATTTAAGAATTTTTATGTTTATTTCTAAGTACATGGACACTGTGGAAGAGGGAGTCTCTTAGTACAGGTATTTATACTTAAAAAGAGACCCCATGTCACATTATAATGTAACATTTTTTTGGAAATAAATGTCTTTAAATGTCTTTAAAATGTCTTTATCTTCTTGCAGCGTGCGCATTGTACAGCACGATCTACGATTTTATTCATTTTACAGTTTTTATTAAGACGTTTATTTATCTTGTCTTTCTGGACATCAGTGTTTCATTTAATATTCTGCTTGAAATGAAACGTTCAAATTGATTTTCCTCAACTGGCAACATTAGCGTTTGGTAGGGGATTGATTGATTGGCAGTTGTGTCAGTTATGTAGAGAGAGAATAAACGTCAGGTCGATCAGCTGTTTTTTAATTGGTCGAAAAAAGGTGTTATAATTTCCAAAATTTAAAAATATCCTTGTGTGCGTGCGTTTTTAACCGCTGTATAATTTTTAAATCACAATTTTACCATAATACGCAGTGATTTAAGTGATTGTGAATGAGTAAAACACAAAATTTGCCCGTTTCTTGTTGAATGCAGGATATCTTGCACTTTTTTAACAGGTTATACACTTATTTTCTTTAAATTTATCTCTGTTGATGTTCACAATACGATAACTCACACAGACCAATTTCAACCAACTTCTATTCAACTTCTATTAACTATTCTCCATGAACATGGACTCAAATCAGTCCACCTTTAGAACAAGCCTGTGATCTACAGTGGTTGGTTAATTAAGGTTGATAACGCCCAAGATTTTAAGCAAAGATAGAAATAATTCTTTGTTCCCTAAAGACTTACTCTAGGGATTAGAATTTCAACGTAAAGAGAGTAATCAATATATATAAAACTCTTCCGTGACTGACTGACTGACTGACTGACTGACTGACTGACTGACTGACTGACAGACAACGCAGAGCCGAAACTACTGGGCGTACAAAGCTGAAATTTGGCATGTAGGTTTCTTAGGGAGTGTAAGTGAGCACTAAGAAAGGATTTCCCGAAATTCCCACGGGAACGGGAAAAAACGGGATTTTTGTGTTTTTGTGAAATCTGCGCGGGAAATACCGCGGGGCAGCCTCTAGTAGAGTATAAAAAGCGAGTTTTTTTTGTAATAAATACGGTTTTTTACTCATTTCCCGTGAGAGGGACAATTTGAATCAATGTCGCCTAAAATATAAAACAAAAATTAATTTTAGCTGTGACCTGCGGTTTTTTAGGGAATATAAATAGCCTATGTGTTAATCTAGGGTGTCAGCTAACTCCTTACCAAATTTTATTAAAATCTCTCCAGCCGTTTAGACGTGAAGAAGTAACAAACATACACACTCACAAACTTGCGCATTTTTAATAATAGTTTCATTACGAAATACATCAAATTTATACACTGTAGATTTATAATATTTTTAAATAAATCTTAAAAACGTTAGCCGATTCTTATAAAACTGAAATGTTGTTCCAAAGAGTTCAGAGATTACCTATTCGTAAATTTAATTAAAAAAAAAAGTTTACAGGCGTTTACAGGCCAATTAAATAAAAATGTACTAAAAACAAAATAAATATTTAAACATTCGTACAAAAATGTGACCGAAAAGTTACAAAAATAAAGAGAGCCACCATTTACACATCAACCTACTGTAACGATCCTTCCTATATCGTACAGTTTTTAGCTTTATTAAATTTAAAAAAATTATACATTTTATACTTTTAGATGGATTCGACGACAGATCCCTAGAAACGGCTACCGCGTCTCGGCGAGCGCGCGGAGATTGTGTTTTGTTTTCCTTTGATTTGACATAAATACAGCTATATATATGTACTCGCACCTTCGGACGATGCGAGGGAGTGCTGTGGCCGGCCTCGGTACTCGCTTCATCAAAGTAGTTAGATGGGGAATGTATAGTTAAATACATAACAGAACACTTTACACTGGTCACAAAATTGGATAGCGGTGATTATTTTGATTTGAAAGATTACTTGTTTGAGTAATCATATTCTTTGAGATCTATTCGCTGCAGTCTATTTAGTGTGCCAACCTCGAACGAAGGATTGCACGATTACTACTCTTGTGTCTTGATTGCCTTTTACGATGTTAATCAATTATTGTAAATCGTAGATTGTGCGAAATGGATGCATGTTGTGGGAAAGTCTAATCCTCTATTATCACACTTAATAATCTCAAGTTTACCGATATCAATGCGTGGTGGCTTACATATGTAATGCGGAATTGCTAAGACAAAGGATATAAGTAAAGAACCAAGAGTTCAAGACAAGACTTCATGATTGTTGGCATGAAGATCAGACGAGCAAACTAAAACCTCACATCAAACTTGACAATGCATTACGATGCACGAGATAGCTAGATGATGAGAATATAAAGAACCAAGAGTTCTAGACAAGATCCCATGATCGGTGGCATGGAGATCAAATGAACAACTTAATCAAACTTGACGATGCACTACGGTGTACGAGATGGTTGATTAATAAGAAATACCTCTTGAGTAAATGAGGCCCGAATCGTTCTAACCAAATATAAAATATCCTTTCGTCGAAGCTTGACTGCTTACTTTGTTTGTTACTCGTTGGATGACGTATTCTAGAGATTCGTGATAATTCTATTACATTTAACTAACACCACAACCATTATCAGCTGATAGGACTTGAAGAATGTATGTGAGACAGAAAGAATCTGTGTGAGGTAGAATGAATGTATCAAGGGAGGGTCTGTTTTTATATAATTATTATATATATTCACACGATATACACTAAACCGTAAAAACTAACTTCGTGATAAACTAATCCAGGGGCGAGACCTCTTTTCTAACATTTGTTAATATGCGGCTTTAGGCTCGTTTGCGTAAAGAAGCGATCGTCCTGTGTTAGGGGATGAACTTCAGAGGAGCTGTGATTTGTTCTAAAGAATTTGCTAATGTTTGGTTCATAAGTGCATTGCTTTGCCTAACGATCTACGGTACTTCAGGAGATGTGCTATCATGGTGGGAGTGATAGTTGAAACCACAAGACATACATTCCTAAGTAAGTTCTAACCAAGAAAAGTGCTGGTACAAGACCAACGGATTGGCAACAGGGTTATTACACCGTAGCTCTCGTTTTGAGAATCTTGCACATAACTTCATGATTATCTTTGTTTTAATCTGGCTTAAGCCTTTATCACATGAATCGATGGTCATCAAAAGTCGACTTTCTTCACACAAACATAAGGTTACACAAAACCTAGTCGGACGGGGCATGGCGAAGGAACTGTCCTACCCGGGGCTAGTTGACAAAAACTTCAACCAAAATTTACCTTCCGTAATAATACACTTGACCGCGGTTCCTCTTCTAGGAACAACAGTAGGGTTTTCAATCTTTTAAATCATTCTTTAGAAGGACGATTGCAGTAATGTATTAGGGAACGTCTGTTTAGGATACCTAGGTAGTCGCTTGACGAGGTCGAGCTAGCGCGCGTGTTTAGCGCGCATTTTTTTTAAGAATTTATTTATCAGCGTACAGCTCATTGGCTCGAAATTTTATAAGTCCAAGGTTATTTTCATTATTCTTTAATTTTCGAAGGAGCTTTAGCACTGTAAATTATTTGATTTTAAAACAACGTATGGAGGGTCCTAACCATTAGTCAGATAGACGATCACGACAAGGCCAAAGATTAATGTTTCGTATTGAAGTAGTATAGTAGTATAGTATGATAAGTAGCTTTGTAGGATATATTTATTTTTATTTTACAAATATTTAGGCAGGAAGGCAAAATGCTCACACTACCTTAGCACCTTAATACGCACTGCATAAAGACGGTTTTACAACAAAATTGATCACTTGGAGTGCAAGTTACTGTACAACACGACCAACTAAAAAAGGAACAAGCCTATAAGTCCTGAAATCTGCTGAAGCGATGGAATATTCAAGAGGCGGTAACAGTGTTAGTGCGGGACCCATTTGCATTCGAGGAAAATAGCTAAAAGTACCAGGATCACAGAAAACTGTAGATGGTACAAAGGTCGCCTCCAGACAAACTAAATTTTTGGAAACGTACCTTAATATAGGTAGAAATAACATAAATAGTTGTCAGCTTTAAGAACTTTTTATTTTTTTACGAAATTTATTGTTATAACTCGCGCACATAATGAAAAAATTATAAAACATCATGCGTCCTCGCTCAGAATAGATATGTATAAGCGAGACAACATCATGTTTGTCATGGTTTTATAATTTTTTCTTTATGTACGCGGCTTATACCTGTTTTTGTGACGTCTCATAATCTACTTTTTACTTTCAAATAATATTATTTTTTAGCGGTTATGTAATACACTTTATCCGCTTTTTTTCATCACAGGCAATTTTTATTAAAATCTTTAAATTATAATGATATTATTATCAAAATTAGCAAGCATTCTAGATTAAAATTGGTCAAAAGTAGAGCGATAGTCGGGGATATAAATAAAACATAAAAAAATCGGATAATTTAGTGGTTTTTAGCCTTTTCAAAAGCGTCATCTATTTTTAAAATATGATCGAGGTAAGTTAATGAGATTAAAATCTTCGGTGCAAGTCTTCTACGTGAAATAATGGTAGTCGATGCGAGTTATGTAAATACTCTAGCTGATACGGCGAACTTTATATAAGTTTACACATTATTGAATATTAGCCTTTGCGCTTTTCTGTATTTTTGAGCATAATCTATAGCCTTTGTTCATCAGGGATAATGTAGGAGTCTATTCGATTTAACAAACATTATACCTTAATTCTTTTAATACTTATATATTATTAGTGTAGATGTTTTTTTTTTATACAAAAATATTATTTGGCGCAGCATTTTTATTTTGAAATAATATTATGTTTAATTTATTTAAATCATCATAGTATAAAACAAAGTCGCTTCCCGCGTCTGTCTCTATGTATGCTTATATCTTTAAAACTTTGGATTTTGATGCGTTTTTTTTAAAGATAGAGTGATTCAAGAGGAAGGCTTTACATGCATAAATACATGCACAAAATAGTAATAAGGCGGTATGAAGTTCGCCGGGTTGACTAGTAAATAAATAAAACAAAAAAAAAACATGTTCCTAGAAATGTGTATGCGTGTGCCCTAAAATTCGAAAGACCCCAGTCCAGCAGTATGCCGTATTGTGTGCTGTTGATAAAGAAAAAGTACTAGGGCTACATAAGCTTCAGAGAGTCTTAAAGCATTTTACTTATCTCGTATTAGGGTTTTCGCGGAAATCCCTAGATATTACTCGGTGTATCACATTATAATAATACTTTATTACATTTTTCGTTTTCCCGGGATCCGGGCTAAACGCAATAATTTCCGATTTTCCCTGCGAGTGCTTCTGACAGTTAATTTGCTTACTGATTCAGTCAGATTGAAGGATGACTGATGTACCCTCGGGCTAGATTTTATTTAATATTATAGGTAAGAGTACATATTTATAAATCTTACCCTACTTAAACGTCATTCTAATTTCATAAGTAAATGCGAATTTTTGTAAGGATGTTTTAACTTTGGAGGTTTTTTCCACTTTCACCCACTGATCAGAATTTGATGAAACTTCAATAAAAAATTGGACATCGGGTCGTGTATGCAATGCAAGTCTAGACAACTTGTTTAAGAGACACAAAAATATCAACTGCTTGAGATAAATACTTTAATTTTAAAAGTATTTATAGTGACATAATCAATCATTAGTTGGCTGAGAAACCCTAAATTTTTATGGGAACATTAAAAAACGGTAATTTGAGTTGACTTTAATAATAAGGTGTTTAAAAGGACAGTAAAGCTGAAATAAAAAAGTCGTGCAAGGAAAAACAACAAAAAAAATCTCATAAAAAAAAAAAAAGGCGCTAAAGATTTCTCCCCTATACTCCAATAAAAAATCCCTTTTCCCGCAAAACTAGTAATAATCGTAACAAGCTTAACCCCACAGAACTCTGCCACTAACAACTTACCCCCCATAAAATTATACGCACATTTTTTTCCCTTCACGAGGTTTACATAAAGACACAACATCAGTACATATAGGTAGTATAAAACAAAGTCGCTTCCCGCTTTTTGCTGTTCATTATAATCTATACCAATATTATAAATAGGAAAGATTTGTTTGTTTGTTTCTAACGAATAGGCTCCGTAAATACTGAACCGATTTGAAAAATTATTTCACTGGTAGGAAGCTACACTATCCCCGAATGACATAGGCTATATTAGATTTTCAAAATAATTAGGGATCCTTACTTAAACTTGAATAATGTAGCCCAAGGTGCATTATTTTCCGTTGTTTTGAGTTGTTTACATATTTTGACAGTTGGTGGTTTGTTATTTTTAATATGCCCATTCTGTACAGTCAAAAGAACATAGTCTATAGAGCCAAATGTTTAGTAGTAACTTAAATTCTGTGGCGTAACGAAGTTCGCCGTGTTAGCTAGTGAATGATAAAATTCAATTCAAAATATGATAATTTTTATTAAAATAGTCACAAAAACAAAATCAAGTACTTGATTGGTATTACATAATACCATGTTATATTGTTATCTATGTTTTGATATGAATATTTGTATATCACTGATTGTCCGAAAAATAAGATGATTCCGTGCTTCGGAAGGCCGGGTCCGTCTCTCAAGCTGGTGCCTCTATGTTATGTTATGTTATGTTATGTTATTGATATGCAGTGATATTAAGTTTTTCTTCCTTTCACCTTCTCCGCGACTTCAGGTCATTTTATTTTAAGTATTATTTGTTTTCTTATACAAAACTGTAAGTAAAGTATTCACAATATCGCACGGTTGGCTCGTCAAGTTGTCAAAGGCTCTATCGCGAAGACGTTATCGGACCGGAAGTGGGCCGTTTTGCAACTTCCTGGCGATAGCGCGCGAAATTATTTATGCTTAAATTGTGATATTGGAAATGAATGATTTGAGGTTTTTATCTTCACGATATTTTAAAGACTTGACCATTATTTTTGACTGCTCCGTAGCTTTGTTGGCAGTGATGTGAACTGAGAAGCGGGAGCACCGGGTTCGATAACCAGCTGGAGCAAAAATTGTTATGATGAATATCGATGTTTATTTCACGGTTTCGGTGTATTTGTACGTTTCTGTATATGTTTCGGGCACATAAGATACATAGATAGACCTCTCGCAGTATAGGATACTTTACCAAATAAGGTATCAATAGCAATTAGATTAGATGTAGTCTAATTGTCTTTCAATAAGTGATATCTTGTATCCTATATTGAATATAGAATTTTTGAATTTTGACTTTGACTTTGACAACCTCTACCTAGTAAGGGGCTTTGAGTGTGATACGTTATTATTTTTATTATTATAAGAGTCCTTATAAAAAAAAAAAAAAACAAACAAGTAAGAAAAATGCAACTTTTGAAATAAAACGTGCGTTAAGCGGGAAAAATACTTTCTCACTATTCGAGAGCAGTTTTAAGATATATCACGGCCCCTGGAGTCCTTGCTTTAGGATTTATTGGCTCAAGCACGTGCCCTGAATGTCCTTTTAAATGGACGTAAGAAGTTAGACGCTATTATTTTATTTTATTTTCTATTTGAGCTATGTAAACAAATATTAAAATCGTCACATCTTAGAACCTGTATCTAGGGTGCCTGAAAAAAATCATCTTCATATATTTATTTACATTAACTTTAAACTATCATGATACGACAGCTATAAGTACATTTCAGATAGAGAAAATCCAAATTAAATTATTTACACATAACAGTAAAATAAATTAAATGAAATTGCATTCAATCATTAAAATATAAATTATTAATAATTATAATGCAATAAACAAATGGGAATAAAAATAATTAAACACAAACTTTTAAAAAGAGAATAAACTAGATTATTCTTACATATAACACAATGGCAGACAAACAGATTCAGCTTTTCGGCGACGTCATATAAAAAACCGTCATACTGCTCGACATAGGCCTCCCTCACAAATCGCCACACCCACCGGTCTTGTGCGACCCTCATCCAGTGCAGACTTCTGCAACCATCGCCAGGTTGCCTGACCATCTTGTGGAGTGTCTGCCTACTCTGCGTTTTCCAGTTCGCAGTCGCCACTGGATAACATTTCGGCTCCAGCGACTTTATTTTCTTCAAGTGCCTGCTTTTCCAAATTAAGTTTTGTAATTCTTTGAGATTTGTGTTTTATGTGATTAGTTTGACGCAATTTGTAGAGTTATTTCCCTAAAATTCGTGAGGGTTCGAAATCCGAATTCCGGAGATTAGCCGTTATACAAATCAATTATCTAAGGGGAAAGTTTTTGTATTAGAAATAGATCTTTTTTTCCACTATCTCTTCTTATTAAAGAAAACCACCCAAATGAGTCCAAGCAAATCCCGATGGGGTAGGGCGACAGTAAACGACGTGCCCGACATAAGCCTCCGAGATTGATGACTGGGAACTGAGACAGGGTAGTGCTGTTAGTTGTTGACTTGTCGATAGTTTTAATATAAATTTAGTTAGCGGAAGAGGAAGTTCAGTTTCTAATACGAACGACACATCACAATAAAATATAAAATTTGGTTGACAACTGAATAAAAACGTTTTTTTTTTTGTTTTTAAAATATTTATCAACTTTTTTATTGACATACAATTTAACAACATCAAATCAGTACATAGGATTTTATAGTTTTGCCCAGCAGTGCGGAACAAAACAGAATACATTAAACAAATATACTTTCTATGAATATAAATGTTTTTTTGTTTGCTTCTGGGTCTGTGATTGTGCTAATTCTTGTGCTTCAATAATTTTTTTGTTTCTAAATAGAAATAGGTATCTTTAACCCAAAAAAAATATCACCGCTTAATTTTTTGTCGCATGAGCTTTCCATCTTAATTTTTTATCGATACGTCGATAAATAAGCTTTTATCCTGAATTATCGATACGGTATTTTCTGCCAGCACTAGTGAGCGTGGCGTTTTTGTGTCATTTAGTAAAGTGGGGCCGCTGGCCGCTGATTAAGTGTTCGCTATCGGGTCCTATAGTTGCGTACGCGCTCCATTGTCTAATGGGAATGTTCGGGAACTTACATAATTATACCTACTTAGTTCAGTTTCCTTCATGTAACCAGCCTTCGAACAAGATATGCCAAATTTTGCTTGTTCTTCGTACATAACCGAATTACCAGCATGGTACTAAGAAAAAATGTGCTTAGTCGGAGATGTACTAAGAAATATTTGTTCTTTGCACATAACTGCTTACGTTTCCAGTTTTTTATAATAAATAGTTTATTTGTTACCAGTACTTAATAACAATACACAAGGTATATCCTTTGAGATATAAAATATCTGTGCCAGGAGACTCCTCATTCTTCCACAGTGCAAATTTATAATCTATCAGAGATCTAACTTTAACAGTCAATTTTAATCTTAACTAATGACGTTCAAGAAAAAACATGCAAATATATACACTAAAAATAAAAATCACGCAAAGAAATAAAAATATAAAAAATAAATGACATGAGTTGTTAAAATAATAAGATTAGGATACCTTAGAAAGAGATTCCACTTGGTCATAGTCAACATTCAAGAACCAATCCGTTAGGGGTTTTTTCAAATTATATGTGGTCAGCGAGTAAATATTCATTTGCTTGTTAATTTTATTATATAGATTTGAAAAATTCTTTCACTGGTAGGAAGTTACATTAATCCCAAGTGTCATAGGCTATATTAGATTTTCAAAAAAATAAGGGATCCTTACCTAAACTCAAATAATATAACCCAAGGTGCAATATTTTTTCCGTTGTTTACATATTTTGACAGGTGGTGTGGTTGTTGTTGTTTGTTTTTTATTCGGCCATTCTAGGCAGTCAAAAGAACATAGTCTATAGAGCCAAGTATTTTGTAGTATCTTATATCGTATTTAAGTATAAGATTAAATAATATATTATGTACATAATATAATAATGTTTGTTTTGACATGTAATTCTAATATTATGAAATAAATGAATATGAATATAAATATGGCGTAACGAAGTAAGCCAGGAAAGCTCGTAAGGCTATATAATAAAATCTAGCAACAAAATAATGTAACATTCTGGCCGCACAGAGGGCGCTGATGATAACAATTTTATTGAAGGGGGATGTGGGGCTTACATAGAACTTAGCGACGGCATATTGTAGGTAATTTTAGTACAGAATGCACATTTCCTTACTATTGAAATTAATAACAATTTGTCTATAGTCGCAAGGCAAGGCAAACATTTTTTAACCTCAGCTGAGCCGTTTGGTGAGCGCCCCTAAACTACCTCGCCTCTCGCTTCTAGGTGATAAATTTAATTTGTAAAATTAAATAAGTAAAAAATTATACAGGATACAAGATATCGCCTTATTAGACTAAGTAATCTAATTAATATTGATACCTTATTTGGTAAAGTATCCTATACTGTGAGAGGCGAGGTAGTTCAGGGTGCCCACCAAGCGGCTCAGGCAAACAAATGTTTGCCTTGCCTCACGACAATGGTCGCCTGGAGTCACTTCTAAACGAGCCCTCCTCTGTCAAATGATTCTACTCCTTTTCGTAGCGTAGAGAAAAAAGGGGTAAAAAACTCTACTTGACAATTTATCTTTTTTTTTTGTTCTTTTGCAACATTTATCACATGACACTGTAATACATCATCCCACATAAAGAAACTGTTGGCCACAGGCGTATCCTACAGATTGGACGAATGTGGGGGGGTTGGCCATGATCGCGTGAGTTGGCGATCGCATGTGGCTCTTCAAGTTATTAATGGTTGGCACTGTTATCCATCCTGGGATAAGTTGTATAAAGTGGTATTCTATGTCACCTTCACGGCTTTAATAAAAAAAAAAATTTAATTCATTTAATTATTATACTTTTACATATTTTCCGACCGTGAAGTGACCGACGAAAACCAAAATTAGCCAAATTGGTCCAGTCGTTCTCAGGTTTTAGCGAGACAAGCGAATAGCGATTTGTTTGGTTTATAGGATAGATCGATATATCTCTATTAAGTAAAGCTACATTGCATTTTCTTCCGCATTTTCATTCCCGCTCGCCATTCTGAAGCTGTCATCAACCACGTCGATATAAAAACGTAGGTACTTATAGCGACTTTTAAGCCAAGTGTCACAAGGCGCAAAAAACTCATCGAATGGAAAATGGGAATCAGAGCGTTGTAATGTACAATGGGGGAGTAAATCATGTAGGTACAGACGCGTTCATTTGCTAGTTGGGGCGAGAAAAATTGCTTTTCAATGCGTTCTCGAATCGTTTTGCAGGGATTAAGTTTAAGTAGGTATACCTATATCTTTTGAATTTGTATAATGAAAGTGTTTCTTAAAGTAAAAAGTAAAAGTAAAGTAAGTAAAAGTAAAGTAAAAAAAGGTAAAGTAAAGTAAAAGTTTCGTTAATAACTCAAAAATAAAAAACCCCCGACCCAGTCAGACCATCAACTAGAACTAGAGCTAATCATCTTAAAAAGATCATGGTCACCTTACCATATACTTTCAATATCATTGAAGTAACACGGTAACAAATTTCAAATCGATAGGACGTATGGAAGATAGATTTAAAGACGAGCTTTCCCGGCTTACTTCGTTACGCCATAGAAAAAAAGATACTTCAAAAGACTTGGCTCTATAGACTAGTTCTTTTGACCGCCGAGAATGGCCGAATAAAAAACAAACAACAACAACAAACCACCTGTCAAATATTATGTAAACAACGGAAAAAACATTGCACCTTGGGTTACATTATTTGAGTTTAGGTAAGGATCCCTAATTTTTTTTTAAATATAATATAGCCTATGACACTCGGGGTTAATGTAGCTTCCTACCAGTGAAAGAATTTTTCAAATCGGTTCAGTATTTCCGGAGCCTATTCGTTACAAACAAACAAATAAACAAACAAATCTTTCCTCTTTATAATATTGGTATAGATTTAAATGTGGTACATAATAACAAACAGTCAATCCCATAAAACAAAACCGTGCATGCAATAGAAATGAAATCACAACATTGCATCAGCAAATCTTGCTTTAAATCGTCGATCGTTTAAAAAAACCTGTTAAATGCTAAAACAAACTTTAAACAGCTTAACTTAAAGATTCATTTTAAATATCCAGGGGTTACGTTGTCTCTTATAACCAAAAACTTGAAAAAAATCCTCTAAATTTCGTTTTGTTAAGCAAAATTAAACTTTACTCCCAAGTTGTTAAGGCGATGTGAAATTTTCGTAGGAGACAATTTTTTAAACTGGGGTAGAAGTTGATGCGTCGAAATCAGGTTATTTTGGAGTTCGTCCCATTTGGTGTCCATTTGCTAGAAGGAGGGGCTTTTGGGGTCGTCACAAAGTATTGAGTCATTTGAAGGGAAAAAAATCACTTACGTTCCTTTTTATGCAAATTTTCCATGTTATTTTATTGCGAGTTCTCCAAGTAAAATGCTCAAAGCGGCGTATAAACATTTTTGACTTTTATTATTATTTTATTATTATTATTATTTTATTTTATTGTTTTCCGCAACTAAGCTAACATTTGACTCATGTTAAGTTTTAAATTTGTTACTTTTGTATAATGTAAACGACCAATAAAAGAAAAAAGGTAATAGTAAAGGAAATTAAAAAATATAAGTGATTGAAAGTTAATAAACCCATCATGGCATAACATTTCGATTGGCAATAAAAATAAATATGCATTCACACAAACGCGCAATTTACTTAAAAGGGCGTTGGAAATGACACGCGGAAATATACAAAAAGGTAAAGTTCGTGTTGGATATTGTAAAACAGAGTTTTATCTTTTATTAAACGCTTCTATAGCTTATTTATAGTCTACGAGCTTTCCCGGCTTGCTTCGTTACGCTATAGAATATAAGATAATACAAAAGACTTGGCTCTATAGACTATGTTTTATTGTTCGCGATAAATTACATCTAATATGTCTATTTATGTAACTACGTAGATCATTTCAATTTACATCCATATAAGATAATACCTATTCTTAGAAAAAACATTCAGTATAAGTTGTCTTCCTTAGAGAACCTTAAAAATTGCAAAAATGTCTCGTCATCGAAAAAAAACATCAAATCATCTTATTACTATGTAACGTGTGAGGGTGACATCGCCTTAAGTGAAAATTTTGGAATTTTTATTATTTTCTTTTAAGAATACGTAGGATTCAATAAAAACGTCTACTAAAAGCTATTTTAATTTAAAATAAGAAAGTAAATACTTTTGGTAGTCACTGATGGTCGCTGGGGCCGAAAAGTTCTCGAGTGGCGACCACGAACCGGAAGACGCAGTGCAGGCAGACCCTCCATAAGGTTATCAGACGACCTTACCTTATCTACTTATAATTGATTTTAACCGAAATAAATTAAGTTATTGCTATAAGTATTTTTGCCTGGACAAACTTTCATAAAAAATAGAACGACCCACAAACAAAAAATGCACACAACTTTCGACCTAAGTATACATATTTTTCTTAACCACACATAGCGCATATCTTAATCTACTCAGCCATAACTTACTTTGGCACATTAGGGCACCCCTTAGGGGGTGAAAGGAGAAGTGAAGGGGTCGCCCAAACGGGGGTAGGGGTTATCTCTTTAACGACCGATGCGATTGTGTTTTATGATTTAAAACGACCTTGTTTATTGTGATTTTCGTGAAATATACCTTATCTTTATTTAATACGAGCTGACCCGGCTTACTTCGTTACGCCATAGAATATAAGATACTACAAAAGACTTGGCTCTATAGACTATGTTCTTTTGACTGCCCAGAATGGCCGAATAAAAACAAACAACAACAACAAATTACCTGTCAAAATATGTAAACAACGAAAAAAAAATTGCACCTTGGGTTACATTATTTGAGTTTAGGTAAGGATCCCTAATTTTTTTGAAAATCTAATATAGCCTATGACACTTGGGGATAGTGTAGCTTCCTACCAGTGAAAGAATTTTTCAAATCGGTTCAGTATTTCCGGAGCCTATTCGTTACAAACAAACAGACAAATCTTTCCTCTTTATAATATTGGTATAGATATAGACAATGGATTTTATTTATTCTGGGTCATTCTTTCAAGTCTTTAATGTATGTTAAGGGGCCACACGGTGCGAAACTAGCAACACTTCCGATAAAAAAAAATTTTTTTTTTTTGTTACATTTTATTCTCAATATTTAATTCATAATATTAAACTCTGTGTTAGTTTTTAAGATATTTCTGTTTTATTTTTAAGATAGTATTTAAGGTATATTGCAGTGCCCTTACTGGGTCATGTGTCGAACTTTTTAATAAGTTGTACCATCTTTTGTATACCACATGAAAGCAATAAATATTTGAATACTTAAATAATTATATCTTCTGAATCATGGCCGAAATCAAAAATGCATCAATGACGCCCTTGATAATCGTGCATAGAATTTTTAAGGCTCTATTTTGTAGCTATCAGGATAATGAATAAGTGATACGGGAAAAAATTCGAAAAACGAAAACAGCTGCTCCATAAATTTGTTCGAACAGTTGATGGGGAGATTTCCGTCCCATCCCATAATGGAAAGTTGTTATGTATGGTGAGCTGAACCTTTCCTTTGATTTTTACTTAATTTCCATGATTATCATTATGAACCATATTGGTCTGATTTCTCTCAAGATTCATATTTACGATACTAATTAGGAATAACACTAAAAAAAGTGAAGTTATGGTTTTAGTGCCCCTTATTATTTTAGTACCTTAATCACGATTCGAAGGCAAAAACGGGACCTATACAACAAACTTACCTAAATGTTCGTAAGTTATTCTATTTAGTAAACTTCGACTTCCAGCAACACATAAACCATACTTGGTTTTCGTTTGCTGAAAAAAGCTATTATACCTAAATGTATTTTTTTCTATTAATTAATAAAAATAATAAGAAAAAACAATAAACAGTTTTTTCATAGTTAGTTTGAGTTATGATTAGGGATAAGGCCCAAAATACAATTTAAAAATATAAAGTTCAAGTTAGTAGCTCAGTTGGCAGTGATGTGGAGTGAGTAAGCGTGTGCACCTGGGTTCGATTCCCGGGCGGGCGAACATTGTTATAATGAATATAGATGTTTGTTTCCGGGTCTGGGTGGAATGTTCGTCTCTGTGTGTTTCAAGCACCCTAGATACCGGTTCTTCCTAGTAAGGGGCTCTCAGTGTGATGTGTTATTATGTTTATTAATTATTATTGTATACGGCCCAAACTACCAAAAAAACTAATTTACTACTTTTACAAATATCCCAATCATTTACTTTACTTTTTACTTTTTTACTTTACTGAGCAGAGAGCAAATTATCATAAAAAATATTATTGATGTTCTTTTAGTACTCATTAGAAAAACGTATTAGATAATGTTATTGATCCACTTAAGTAATGCCAAATTATTGAACATAAAAATGTAACATAAAAAAAATTAGGATCACTCAAAGTTTAACTTCTCCAAAGTTCTCTGTTACATAATATACAATTCTTTTTTTAATTTTTTTTTATCTCAGATTATCTTTCTATGATTTGGCTTATTTCTACTTTAAGCATGTGAAATGATACTAAAAGTGACACGTGATTTTGATATCTTACATTTAGTCCCCTAAGTTCAAACATTGCGGAAATCATTTTTAGCGTATTTGACATTTAATGAAATTTTAGATAAATTTAGCAGTGCTCATAAATATGAAGTCTGTGTTTTACACAATAACACATCAACTAATAAACTAATATGACTGAGTTTTATGGTTTGAAGTTTTTTTTGCACTTGGTAAGTCTAGTATTGAATTAAAAATTATTATTTTCAAAGTTATATAGAAAAGTAGAGAGTTGTAAACTACGGAGGCTTTATAAATCTCTGTCTACCCTCAAGGGGTGGGTGCGCGGTAACTGAATTGTTTTGTTACGGGTCCGGTCACGCGCGGCCGGGGGCCAAGTCTGTTGAAGTACTCATTACATTTTATATTGTTCCAAGGGTTGTACGATACGGGGTGAACCCTTTATTGAGGCTATAGGGTCCTTCTATCCATCTGATTCAATGTTCTTTCCTCGTAACGGTAATCTGTATTGCATATATAAAAATAAATTCGTATTCCCCTTGGTCACAGCATCAGTAGTGGCATCTCCCGTAAACGGCTGGGCCAAATTCGCTAATATTTTTTTTGTTGTGCTTATAAATAACTTGTTTATTTTAAAATATTTAGCCTGTTTAACTAATTTTTATTTTAAAAACAAGAAAAAGAAAGACTTTAATTTAAGAAAGGATTTGACGAATCTTTAAGCACTACATATAAACAAGGAAATTTTTATTGGTTTTTTGTTATACAGTTTTGGGTTTATTGGTCTTTTAAAAAATCTTGATTCTCTCCGGCCGCAGTAGTGGTCGTTATAACCACGGCGACAAGCTGGCTCCTTGTCACGTTGGTAATAAAACATAAACTCGGCTAAACGTGGGTCCGGCTCTGATGTGCTGGTGCCTCTGCCTTCGGGCGTGAAATTATGTGTGTGTGTATTCTTTACGTATTCTTATCATTTTTCAATATTTTAGCTTATCGTTTACAATATTTAAGCTTAAGGCCGCTTTAGAAAGTCGCTCCTGGACAAATTTAATATTATTTTAAATAATAAATTAGTAGACTTGTGCCCCCGTCCTGCATTCCCTAACGATCCTACTTGTACTTCTCGTCGATTGAGTAAAAGGATTGCTCGGTGGACGAAATTGTTTAAGAATTTTCCTTTTGTTTCCCTTTGTTCGAGTTTTACAACCAAAGAAAATAAAATAAAAATCGTACTTCTGTAGCTGACCAGGCGAACTTTGAGCTTAATTTCGTTTTTCTATAGACCCCTAACTTTTTTGAAATATAATAGCTGATACTGATAGTTATCAGAACATAGCTGATACTGATAGTTATCAGTATCAGCTATTATATTTCAAAAAAGTTAGGGGTCTATAGAAAAACGAAATTAAGCTCAAAGTTCGCCTGGTCAGCTACAGAAGTACGATTTTTATTTTATTTTCTTTGGTTGTAAAACTCGAACAAAGGGAAACAAAAGGAAAATTCTTAAACAATTTCGTCCACCGAGCAATCCTTTTACTCAATCGACGAGAAGTACAAGTAGGATCGTTAGGGAATGCAGGACGGGGGCACAAGTCTACTATTTCGTATACATTTATATACTATTTAATTTGGTTTTAAGCTTAAATATAACGAGCTTTCCCGGCTTACTTCGTTACGCCATATCAGGGATAATTTTTATTTCTAATGGTCAAATATTTTTTCAAACCGGTCCAGATTGTTTTATCTATCTATAAAAATAAACTGCTGTTCGTTTGTCTCGCTGAATCTCAAGAACTGCTGAGTTGATTAAGCAAATTTCGGGTTTAAATGTTTGTCATAGTCCAGATAAGGTTTAAACACTGAGAACATTTAGAAAGATCATTTTTACACGCGCAAGCAGTCGAGAACACATAATAACACATCACACTCAGAGCCCCTAACTAGGAAGAACCTGTATTTAGGGTGCCCGAAACACACACAGAGACGAACATCACACCCAGACCGGAAACAAACATCGATAATCATCATATCAACATTCGCCCCGCCCGGGAATCGAACCCGGGTGCACACGCTTACTCAGTCCACATCACTACCAACTGAGCCACGGAGCAGTCAAAAAAAGCACAGGTAGTAAAATAAAAATAGATAAAATTATTTATAGTTACGATAAATAGATAATAAGTTATATTTTTTTTGTAATTTTTCGACTTTCCCTATTCATTGTTTATTACAGCTAGTCATGTTATACTGCTGATTAGAAGCCTCTGTCTCTTCGAGGAAGGAAAACGCGCAAATTGACCAGCGAATGAGAAAATGGGTCACCCATAATAACTTACAGATAATAAACATGTTTCTTGCCTCTGTGGTGCAGTTGTCAGTGATGTCGAGTGCGACGACGGAGCGTGGATTTGATTCCCGGCGGACATTGCTGGGAATATCGATGTTTGTTCCCGGTCGGGTGTATTTTATTGTCTTTGTATGTGTTTTTGGCACAAAGGAAAAGTTACAGTGTTGCTGAAAGTGGCCACTTTTGGCAATAATCTGTGGATAATTTTGTTTTTTTTTTAGTTAGGACTACTTTATTGTGCTCAAAAAATACTAAACACTAACCTAGTGTCATACTGTGCCTCATTTTTAATATTTGCCTTAGTTTAATAACTGATATATTTTTTTCGAGAATGGCGCTAGCATCGCTGTAAACTGGCTAATTAAGATTTTCTTGAGGGCTTTGTGGAGGCAAAACTTGTAAAACTTATTTCCTGTTTTTTTTTTTTTTATAAATTTTTAAGCAAGAGCGCCACCATCGATTCTACATCGTCTTAAAGGAATAAATAAAGCAGAATCATAACAGAACCGCTTTTATAACAATACGAAAATCCTTATAAAACATTATTTCACGATCCTAATAATTGCGTTATCTACCCCGGGCCGCGGAGGCCGCATAAAAACTCTATACTGCCTCACACTAGGGATGTTAGATGTTTACGCTATATCCGGAACGGATAGAACTTGGATGATAAAGTCTTTGTCAAACAGAATATAATAATAAATAATAACACATCACACTCAGAGCCCCTAACTAGGTAGAACCTGTATCTAGGGTGCCCGAAACATATACAGAGACAAACATTACACCCAGACCGGAAATAAACATCGATATTCATCATATCAATATTCGCCCCGCCCGGGAATCGAACCCGGGTGCACACGCTTACTCAGTCCACATCACTGCCAACTGAGCCACGGAGCAGTCGAAGGTTCTATAAAGCATCGCGCTAGAGCGCTAGCGTCACGCTCTTCGTATGATTACGCAACGAAAAGGAGCATTTGTGTGACATCTCTCTCTCTCTCTCTCTCACTCATAGCGTCGCGTCAGGACGCTAAAGCGCTCTAGCGCGACGCTATAACGCCTTCTTTTTGACTAAACCGTAAGTAGTCAAGTTAATTCAGCATCTCAAAGACAGACGTCTTGAGATGCTGATTGACATACTAACATAAGTTTACCTTATAAATCGACATACCGACCGGTCTTAAGCGAGCCTCATTTAGAAAGAAAAGAAAGAAAGAAAAGCGTTTATTGCCAAACAGTGACACACAATTAACAATAACACAGACAAACAAAATACAAAAAAAACAAAAAAAAAACGTAATTTTATGCCACTGTTGCAAAGGGCACTGCCTCAGCATTTGCTATGGGTATTTAAGTACATTCGCAGCATTTACCAGGTCATCTGACCATCTTGGAAGGAATCTCCTACTATACGTCTTCCGGTGCGTTGTTGCCACTCGAGAATTTTTTTTCCCCATCAACCAACTGTCTTTCTTGTGAAAAATTCCATAACATTGGATACATGCACAGACGAAAATCTGGACATATTAGTATCCGGACTCCGGATAAACTTTTGACTTTCCGGATGTTGGACATCCCTACACAAGCCGATGTCACGTAGCCCATATATGGTGGAATCGGCGAAATTTACGCGATCATTGAATTATTATGAAAACGTGATAGCATTTTTATATCCTTTTTTATTACGAATATTCGGTTAAATAACATACCCATATGCTTTTATACGAGCTGGAAGCTTAAAGCGTTATTAATAAAAAAAATACATCATATTTTAAAGGTGGTAGAATACCACCCCCCAATCTCCTCCCACGGGTGTCGTAGAAGGCGACTAAGGGAACAGCCGAAGGACGGGCAGCAGCGTCCTTCGTTGAAATACTTGAAGAGCCACACTGCGATCGCCAACCCGCCTGCCAAGCGTGGCGATTACGGCAAAGTTTCTAGACAGTGTTTGTCCTTGTGACACTCTGTGGGGAAGACTTATGACCAGCAGTAGACAAAGTTGACGTATAACGGTTGTAATGATGGTGAATGAATGAATTAATGAAAGATCTCTTTATGATATACTCACTACTCAGAATAAACCAATACTAATAAAACTATGTCGATTTGTTACTGCTCCGTGGCTCAGTTGGCAGTGATTTGGACTGAGTAAGCGTGTGTACCTGGGTTCGATTCCCGGGCGAAGCGAAGCATTGATATGATGAATATCGATTTTTGTTTCCAGTCTGGGTGTAATGTTCGTCTCTGTGTGTTTTTCGGGTACCCTAGATACAGGTTCTAGTGAGGAGCTCTGAGTGTGATGTGTTATTATTATTAATTTGAATTGACTGCAATCATTTTTGATCTCAAGATTTTCTACAAAGAAAAAAAAAGAAAAAGAAAATTATGAATTCGAAATTTAAACATAGAGCCGAGTGTAAAACGAATTTCCCGCCTAAATCAACACAAACACTCGCACAAAGGTTTGACCGAATTAAAACATGAACGCTTCACATTTATGTTTTTAATTCAATCAAAACAGTACGCTCCGTAAACAAGCAAATAATATCCTTATTTCAAGCCCAATAAAGCTGGGTTTAGGATAATACGTGTAATAAAACCCAGAAATATCCAAGACACAGTTTATTATTTTCACACCGACAGTAAACTTTGAAATAACGGTATTTAATATTCACAGCAAGAAGACTCAAGACTGAATGAATAACGTTCAACTGAAAGAAAGAAAGAAAGAAAGAAAATGTATTTATTTCAACGGCACGATTAAAAATACATAAAAAAAATTAGGACACTCGAGTGGCCAACACAATAATGTAGAATATGTATTGCTACCGATAAATACAAAACAACAACAAGTTAGAAAACTACTAGTTAATAATACAAAGTAACAACTAGTTATTAAAAGAAAATAAAACACAGCAATAGGCAAAATAAACAAAAAAACTCAAAATAAAACTGATAAGGCCGCAGGGAAGCGCAGGCTGCACCTGCAGCCAAGGCCGCCGCTCAGTAGTGCTCCGAACGAGTGTCGTGCCAGTCGAAACTGGATATTAGCTCAGGTTGTTGTTGTGAGCATCACGAGATTCACGAGTGAACCCGCGTAGCCCACAACCCTGTTTTTATGCTAACACCATGAAAGGGTGGGCGTTCGTTTATAATTTAAGTAGCAATTATACATTCAACTACCTATTTACTTTAAATTATAACTAACAAAAAAGAAAATATTTAAAAACAAAATAATTAAATCTAATTTATTTGAATATGTAGGTACGCAGAACAAAAAAAAAACAAACAAAATGAAACTAAAAATAAAGAAATAAAATCAATACTATTCAAACCTAGTGGCCAGGCGTGGGTTGGAATGGTACAGAAACTATGCTGCATTGAAGTTTTGAGGTAAGTAAGTACTTACGCTTTTTTCCCTCAACTGACAGCGTGCTTTTATAGTTAACTGCTCAACCGTCATTTTAAAAAATAACAAAAGTACCGTCAAATTTCTTTAAACATCCAAATACTTTTAATTTTATTGTAAACCTAACACTCGACCATCCTGATCTAGTGTATGTCCTCATACACCGAATAGAAAGGAATCGGACACTGTCAGTTGATATGTACATTCTTAGATTTAATTTACTTTTAGCAAAATTAACAATTCAAAACAGATATATAACAAAATAGCTAAACCTAACACACGGTCCAAGGAGAAAACAAAACGTTTTACATAAATGTATTAAAGTAGAAAACAAAGATTCAGCCTGCATTATGTAAAATACAACTTTAGTCTTAAATCACAATAACAATAAACTAGTCAAGTTCTCTACCAATTAAATTTATAATAGAGCCTTATTATTCTCAGTTATTTTAATCTAATTTTTAAATAATTCCTTTTTACGAAATTATAATAATTTCGTAATAACACAATAATTTTGACTTATGAATGAACCCATTCCATTCTCATTCTAAGTCTTACAATCAACCAAATATGAACCCATTCCATTCTCATATATATGGTTTTTATAAGTATGAACCAAATCCATTCTCATACTTAAGAATCAGTACACACAGTACACAATACATACAGTGTACAAAATACACTTAAGGTTTTATAACAACAAAAATATAAGAATACTTCAATAAACAAAATAAGGACACATTATTCACTATCATTACATTGCTCATCACTTTTGTCATCATCACTTTCATGGACATTTAATGCTGCGACATGAACCCACGGCAACATTCTATCTGCTGCGACTGTTGTTTTGCGTTTATTTTTAGAAGTACTTAACCCAGGTATTGCAGCTAACCTATATCTGTCATTACTCAAAACTTCTACAACTCTGTATGGCCCTACATATGAAGGTAAAAGCTTTTTGCTTTTCCCGTCATTATTATAAGAGGTCTTTGTAATTTTAACAAGTTCGCCTTCACTGTAAATTCGCGCCGGACGCCTACCTTTATCGTATCTTGCTTTCTGTTTTTCCTGTTCTATGTCTATTCTATCTTTTACCTCTTCTCTTATAGTTGTAACGTCAATGTCAGTACTAGTTTCATGCCTAATTTCATTCAAACGCGGATCAACCTCTACAGTCAGTGAGGTCCCAAACAACACTTCAGCAGGTGTTTTGCCTGTAGTTTTCTGTTTAGTGTTATTTAGTCCCCACTGCACTTTACCTACATTGTTATCCCAATTGTTTTCTTCCGTCTGAAGCCCTAAAGCTGTAAGAGAGTCTAGAATGGTTCTGTTATATCTCTCTACTTGACCGTTTGATCGTGGGCTGGCTACAGCGTTTAATATATGTTTAACCCCTTTACTAGAACAAAATCTTTTAAACAAGTGTGCTGTAAAACAACTTCCCCTGTCACTTATTAGTCTGTTTGGTATCCTAAAGGTAGAAAAGACCTCTTCTAGTGCTTGCAATGCGACTTGCGTCTTTGTGTTTCGTACTGGTTTTAAGAGTGCAAATTTGGTGAACGCATCAATAATGACCAATAAATAGGCATTACCTCTTTTCGACCTAACGAATGGACCCAGATGGTCTATGTGTATTGTGTG
This sequence comes from Euspilapteryx auroguttella, assembly GCA_951802225.1. NCBI lineage: Eukaryota > Metazoa > Arthropoda > Insecta > Lepidoptera > Gracillariidae > Euspilapteryx > Euspilapteryx auroguttella. The sequence continues at coordinate 216,223 of OX637666.1, forward strand.
GAAAGGAACATCTACCTTTTCTATTGGATGAAGTTGTCCCTCCTTAGAGGTTGCAGATTTCTTTGCATAAGCACATTCGACACATGCACTCACATATTTTTTTACAAACCTCGACATCTTGGGGAACCAGTAAGACGACCTAATTCGTTCGAGGGTTTTCTCGATGCCAAAATGGCCGATTGCATCGTGGTTTAAACGACACAACTGCCACCTAGCACCTTTGGGTACTACCCATCGTAACTTAGACTTGTCACCATCAAGATACCTGTACAACTTATTATCTTTCATGATGAAATTGTCTCTAATGTACTGTAACCCATCAGCGTCCATATTGGACAAGATAATGTCGCGAATACGTTGCAACTCAGTGTCTCCCATCTGGAGTGTATGCAACCAGTCATCACTATCACTACTTATTGTCATAACGCACGGATAATGGTCAAAACAATCCGCAGTAGCCTTGGCAGAATTCGGACCCGGATTTCGAGATAGAGCATCAACATGTGTCATCTTAGTTCCGGCACGGTATTCGATATTGCACTGAAACTCTTGTAAATGAAGCCACCATCTGGCTATACGTGGAATAATGTCACGTTTGGAGAAGGTAGATCGTAACGCACTACAATCAGTAACAATTTTGAAATGCTTGCCCAAAAGGTATACCCTAAACTTTTTAAGTGAACAAACCACAGCAAGAGTTTCAAGTTCATAGGCATGGAAATTCTTTTCTTCGGGAGAAGTCTGGCGGCTAAAATAGGCAACTGGCTTAAATGTATCACCCCCATCCTCCCTCTGCATGAGAATACCTCCAATGCCAATTTTACTCGCGTCAGTGTGAAGTTCGGTTTCTGCGTCCGGATTGTATATCGCCAATATTGGCCTAGTGATTAGTTTTTCTTTAAGGAATCTAAAAGCCTCTTCCTGCTCATCAGACCATACCCAACTAACATCCTTTTTTAATAAACGAGTTAATGGATTGGCAATTTGCGCGAAATTCCTAATAAACTTGCGGAAGTACCCAACAAGTCCCAGGAATTGGCGTACTGAATGCACATTAGTGGGTCGGGGAAAATCTGTCACGCACTGAATTTTTCGATCACCGGGGCGAATACCCGAAGAGCTAATTTCATAACCAAGATAGTTAATTTTATCAAGCAGAAATTCGCATTTGGATAGATTAAGTGTTAGACTAGCTGCTTCTATTAATTTCAGTACATCCTCTAATCTATCCAAGCATTCATCGACTGTTTTGCCATATATAAGAATGTCATCTAAATAAGCGGTTGCCTTAGTGTACCTGGCAGAACCAAGCACACGATTCATCATCCTCTTCAACACCGCTGGAGCGTTTGCTAATCCGAATGGCATACGATTAAACTCGTACTGACCATCCGGAGTAACAAACGACGTCAGGTGTTTCGAGGATTCCGAGATCGGTACCTGGTAATACCCGGACGCCAAGTCAAGAGTTATAAAGAAGCCTTGACCTGACAAACGTGCGATCTCATCGTCAATAACAGGCATAGGATAATGTTCCTTGATAGTGACAGAGTTTAATTGCCTATAATCTATGCACATCCTAAGTTTACCGTCTTTTTTGCGCACTAAAATAATAGGGCTAGCATATTCTGAAACAGATTCGCGAACTATCCCTGCCTCCATCATCTCATCTACCATGGTCCTAACTTCCTCTCTCTCCTTATGAGAAAGTCTGTATGGTCTATAAACGATGGGTTTTTTGCTATTAAGCTCTATAGACATTTCAGCAGCTGACGTACACCCAAGTTCCTTTAATGAATTCGCAAAGCAATGTTTGTACTTTTTTAACAGATTTTCCAATGACCGCATATTAGCGTTACTTATTTCAGAACCTACTCGTATTTTGCTAAAGTCTGCGTTTTCTGAAACTAACAAGTTTTCTTCGGGAGGGAAAGCAATCCGATTAACAACTTGAACATTTAATGCCCGGCTTAATAAGACCCCTTGTTGCAATTTACAGCTAAGTGATGTTGGAGAAATGGATAAATTCACACGTCCTCTCTCAACCCGATATATACCACCTACTATTGTGAATTGTTGACCCGGTTTTCCAATAACCATACCAGTTACCAAAATGTTTCCATTTATGAGGGGTTCTGTTTGTGCTACAATGGAAGCTGGTCCATCTAATGTGATATGTTTGTTTGTTATAACTTTAACTATGTATGTGTCTTCATGATCTAAAAGGGGAAACGCAAGATCAATAGTGTTTGAATGGAATGTCAATGACTTTGAATCTTTACTAACTTGAACGTGATCTTGTTCGGTAAAGGTTTGGCCAATTAATATCGGAACATCAAGCAAACTGTCGCAAACTACTTGGAATACTACTTGGGCAGTAACGTCATCTACAACTAGTTGTAAAGCCACTTTTCCTTTTGAAAAAATTATGTTGTTCCCAAACCCCTTTAAAGCAGTAGGAATACCATCACTTTTTAAACCTAATTTTAGTAAAAGAGACTCTCCTATTAGCGATGCGTTGCTCCCAAAATCAACGAAACCTTTTAGTCATAAACCGTTTAAGGATACATCCTTCACATATTTATCATTGGGACTTGCAGAGGCTATGCACATGGTCCGTTGAGTGTCCGTTGTCTGGTCATTTGGTGTAGTCCTATACCTACATGTTTCAGCTTTATGCCCAAATACGTTGCACTGTGTGCATTTAATAAGTGGTTTTGTGCACTTCATGTAGGGATGCCCCTTTTCCTTGCAATTAAAACATACTACGTCATTACTAAATTTGTTGCTAAACTTATTGACCGGGCCATTTTTGGGAAAGGGATACGAATTCTGTTTAGACCTAAAGTTACTGCGGTCCGCAGGATATATGAAAGACCCCTCTTTGTTGCTCATTAAAAACTGTAGCAGCTGCTCAGGCTCCGTACAGCGTAATGCCAGCGCGCTCGATTTCATAGTCCTATCCGAAAGCCCGTGAATAATACACTCAGCGGCGCGTTTGCCATGTATGTCGCATTGATTAAGCAAAGCAAGTTTTTCATAAAAGTAAACTTCTATCGGCTCATTAATTCTACTTTTACTCTTCAGCATATCCTCCAGTGTCTGTCCATAGTTTTGCTCGCAAGGGAATGCATCAGTCAATTTTTGTTGCCATTCCGTCCAATTAAATAAAATAGTGTTCTGACTTTCATACCATAACTTAGACAGACCCTGTAGTTTTTGCATCGCAAAATGTATGGTTGTTTTTTCATCCCAGCCATAAACCGTTGCACATTCGTTTACCTTTTTCAACCACACATCGATACGTTGGTTTTTTGTAGAAGGGTCAAAATCGGGCAAGATATTTTGTTTATTTATATTATTAGAGCTTGCGACTGTGACGGTTGATGGCTGTGTCTTATCGCGTATTGAATTAAGAATATTAACGACGTCTTTTACTGAAAAACTAGGGCTGGCTGACCTTGGTTGTGCTTCTGTAGCGGTACCATTCTGGATAGGGCTGCGCCGATGAACGCGCCGACTGCGGCTGCGACGCTCGGGACTGCGGCTCCGACGCTCAGGCCGTTGGCTGCGGCGCTCGGGGCACCGGCTGCGCTGTTCGACGCGCTGACTGAGGCTGCGACGCTCAGCACTGCGGCTCCGATGCTCCGGCCGTTGGCTGCGATGCTCGGGCCGTTGGCTGCGATGCTCGGGCCGTTGGCTGCGATGCTCGGGCCGTTGGCTGCGATGCTCGGGCCGTTGGCTGCGACGCTCGGGGCAGCGGCTACGCCGCTCAGCGCGCCGACGACTGCGGCTGCGACGCTCAGGACTCCGGCTCCGACGCTCCGGCAATTGACTGCGACGCTCGGGCCGATGGCTGCGACGCTCGGGGCAGCGGCTACGCCGCCCAACGCGCCGACGACTGCCGCTGCGAAGCTCAGGACTGCGGCTCCGACGCTCGAGCCGTTGGCTGCGGCGCTCGGGGCACCGGCTGCGTCGCTCGACGCGCTGACTGCGGCTGCGACTACGGCTGCGACCGCGGTCGCGGCCACGGCTGCGACTGTGGCCACGGTCTACTTCCACAGCCGGGCGCTCTGGCGTCTGAAGACGCTTGGTCCCATCTATACAGGTCTCCATTTTCTGGAACTCGGACAAAAGATTTCTACCGTTAAATACGTTAAGGCAACGATTTTATTAGGTTATTTAGACAAAATATTTTGTTTTATAAATAACGAGTTATTTAAAATAAGTTAAGTTTTATTTAAGAGAAACTAATGCGATTCCAAAATTGATTTAAGGTAATTCTAAATTACCTACACGTTTAATCATTTATAAACACAGACAGCAGGTTAAAGTTAGTAATACTAAACGAAGTGGTCTAGTTTCTCTACGGAAAAATACTAATTTTCACAATGCATAAACTAACTGAAGGTATTTCTAAATAAATATAAACTTTATTTAAGTGTAACAACGACAAATAAGATAAAAATTAAATTGTGGGTGGATTTAAAGTTTTTAAAACAAATAAGTATACTATGAATTTCTATTTTATTTTAAATAACAAGATTTCAGACCTAGCTTATAGCAAAATCAAGCCTCACCATTAAAGACTAGACATTCAAGTTAATTATTTTAAACAATAACTACTTTAATACACTTTTTTATGTTTATCAACACAAAGAATAAAGCGTAAAGCGGGAAAGACTCACCCGATTTACGAATAAAAGATATTCGTTAAAAAAAACAAAGCGATTTAATAAAATATAAATATTGTGAGTACTTACCACTTCTGAATTGTAATAAAACCCAGAAATATCCAAGACACAGTTTATTATTTTCACACCGACAGTAAACTTTGAAATAACGGTATTTAATATTCACAGCAAGAAGACTCAAGACTGAATGAATAACGTTCAACTGACAGCGTGCTTTTATAGTTAACTGCTCAACCGTCATTTTAAAAAATAACAAAAGTACCGTCAAATTTCTTTAAACATCCAAATACTTTTAATTTTATTGTAAACCTAACATACGATTGCAAGATGTGTAAAAATAAAAGGTTATTTTTTTTTGTTTGTTTTGATATGCTTCTTTCAACTGAAAATAAAAATATGATGTTGGATTTTAAAATGAAAATTTTTAGCCTTAAGCTAAGATAGTACGGAGAGAGCTTTTGTTATCGTACTCGAAAATGTATATTTAAATTAGTAAATTTTGTAGTTTAGTCTGTCTGTATTTTATAGAAGGAATTCCCTTAATTTTTTATAATATCTTACCTTTTACGTTACAGCTCGATTAAGTTTATTCATAAGCTGAACATAAACATAATAACATGAGCTGTACATAAACTCGGCTAAACGTAAGCCCGGCTTTTGAGCCGTTGCATCTGCCTACCCTTTGGAATAAAAGGCGTGAGGTTATGTCATGTTATGTTATAAGCTGAGCTAGAGCCATTTTTAGCCAACAAGACTCTTTGTTTTATTTTTTTCTTAAACTTCGTGTGACACTTTATTATTATTTAAACTTGTTAATAGCCAGTTAACAGCGATGCTAGCGCCATTCGCGAAAAAAAATAATATCTTCTAAACAAAGGCAAATATCAAAAATGTGGCACTGTATGGCACTAGATAATGTAGCCTAGTATTTTTTGAGCACAGCAAAGGTAGTCCTAAGTAAAAAGAACAAAAAAACATAGATTGTTGCCAAAAGTGGCCACTTTTATCAACACTTTGTAGCTTTCTTTGGTCTTCAACATAAAATCATTACAGAAGTGCCCTAAAAATACTAGGCTACATTGTCTAGTGTCATACAGTGTCACATTTTTGATATTTGCCTTAGTCTAGAAGATATTCATTTTGTTCGCGAATGGCGCTAGCATCGCTGTAAACTGGCTCTTAACGATACTTACTGTATTTGGGAACAATAATGTGTATAAATAAATTTTCTTCATCCTAAAAAGTCTTTTCCATACAAAAAAGTTTATTTCAAAGCAAATCCGTCAGACAAAAGGGAAAATGAAATAAGATAGGTCAACGGTAATTGAATTTGAAAATGTATAGCTCTTGTTATTTCCGATAGAGTTGGTGGTATATTGGAGAGGATGGGATAGTATTTTTTTTATATTTATATTATTCCTTTTAAATAATAATAATGATAAGTAAGTAAGATGATTCCATGCTTCGGAAGGCACGTTAAGCCGTTGGTCCCGGCCGCAGTAGTGGTCGTTACAACCGCGGCGACAAGCTGGCCCCTTGTCACGTTGGTAATAAAGCATAAAATCGGCTAAACGTGGGTCCGGCTCTTGAGCTGGTACCTCTGCCTAACCCTTCGGGGAATAAAGGGCGTGATATTATGTTTTTACATAATAATAATAATATCACATCACACTCTGCGCCCCCTAGAAAAAACCTGTATCTAGGGTGCCCGAAACATATACAGAGACGAACATCACACCCAGACCGGAAACAAACATCGATATTAATCATAACAATGTTCGCCCCGCCGGGAATCGAACCCAGATGCACCCGCGTCTCAGTCCCACTGCCAACTCAGCTACGGAGCAATCAATTAGTATTTTTTTTTTTTTAGTTTTTGTTAAACAGAAGGAGCTATGGCTCCGCGTCACTTTTGTAGGTTTTTCTCTTCTACCATATAGGTAGGTAGTATAGGTAATAGATATGCTTAGTATGCACAAGTTTGTACTATATCTTTGCTTAAAAAAATCTTTAAAATACATTATTATTATCTATTATTATTATTATTTAATTTAATGGACTTGACTACACTTCAGTGGAGTATTTTGCCAATGTCAAGTTCACAAAATTTTAACTAAAAAAAAATTAATGAATTAAATTAGATTAAAAGGGTGGGCATAAAGCCCGGCAACGTTGTATGGTTATTCTATATTGAAGGTGTTTTGTAGCTGTCACTTTTGGAGGAAGGTTATTTTGACAGGTAAAGGTTCTGGCGGGAACTCTTTTTTGAGGTTATGTTCTTAAATATCGGAAGTATATTTTTTGATTTAGGCCATGGATTTAAAGTTTTTTTTTCGCTCTTAGCGTTAGTTGGGCCGTAAATAGCCTTTCTTGTAGCTGATTTAAGTCTTCCACAGAGTTCGATGACCGCAATACGACCCAATGTCATAGAAAGTGTAAAAAAAAACAAAGCACTGGTTTTCCCACAATTGTCTTTATAATGCCTTAGCTTGCGAACCCCATGACAGCAAAAATACCATTCGAAAATGCACTTTACTGCTTTAATTTTAAGTAGAAGTTCATTTGAAAACTTTGGAAAGCAGAAATTAACATCCTGTTTCAATGGAAATTAGGTCATATTGCGTTTGGTTAAGATTGGTTTTATGTTTGAAAAGCTTATTTAACTTCGTTCCCATAAGAATTGTATTGGATTTAGAGCAAAACTTAGGAATGTGTGTTTTTCCTAGTTAAAACATGATGTTCTCACATTAATAATTTTGCTTCGTTAGCTTAGTTGGTTAAAAATGCACTACGAACAATGCCTTATCACTAAAAGCTATTTCTTCCAGGCTACCAAGGATAGGTAAGACAAGTAGGATTATCTTCAATACATACCTACCTGTTCCCGGCGGGGCAAACATTGGTATGATGAATATCGATGTTTGTTTCCGGTCTGGGTGTAATGATCGTCTCTGTATATAGTTCGGGCACCCTAGATACAGGTTCTTCCTAGTTAGGGGCTCTGAGTGTGATGTGTTATTATTATTATTACTATAAAACAAAGACCCTCCGCTGCATGTCGCTTTATAATTATAATTATGCTTAAATCTTTAAAACTATGCAAAGGATTTTGATAATAATAATAATAACATATCACATTCAGAGCCCCTAACTAGGAATAACCTGTATCTAGGACGCCCGAAACACACACAGAGACGAACATCACACCCAGACCGGAAACAAACATCGATATTCATCATATCAATATTCGCCCCGCCCGGGAATCGAACCCAGGTGCACACACTTACTCGGTGGTAAGATGGTTTATAATTATGTTTAACAAGCTGTGTCTGGCGGTGCTAAGAAAAGCCTATGTGTTAATCCAGGTTGTCGGCTAACTCTGTATCAAATTTTATTAAAACATCTCCAGCCGGTAAGACATGATGAAGTTACAAACACACATAGGTACTCACAAAATTTCGCATATAATAATAAAATTTAGTGTGTTACATGCAAAACATAGTAATATGCGGTACGAAATTCGCCGGGTCTACTAGTCAATAGTCAATACATAGTATAAAACAAAGTCGCTTCCCGCGTCTGTCCCTAAGTATGCTTAAATCTCTAAAAGTATGAATCGGATTTTGATGCGTTTTTTTTATAAATAGAGTGAATCAAGGCGAATGTTTTTATGTATCATGCATGCACCACAAAGTAAGAGGTTAGACATTACGTGATTCTCCGGGTCAACATGTACACTATAAATAAACTTTTAAAAGGAAAACAAAAGTATATTGACCCAAGAAGAAAAAAACATTTCTACGAAAATTTCATGCGATTCTTGAACCATAAACCTTTAGGATTTTCAACCTTATGACTTAAACATAAGGTCTATATTTCATAAATTTAGAAGTTGTAATGTTTGGATATTTTCGCAAGCTTCTTTGCACGCGACCACTTTCTTTCAATGAACATAATGAGTGTTTTTGAAAGAGTAAAGATTTTTTTTTTACCAAATCATGAATGAGTACGTAAGTTACTTTTGTAAAACGTTCTAATCACTAAAGGATAAAGATTCATCATCATTTCAGCCGAAAGACGTCCACTTCTGGACATAGGCCTCCCCCACAGATCGCCACAGAGACCGGTTTTGAGCGACCCTCATCCAGTGTATTCCCGCAGCCTTCAACAGGTCGTCTGACACCAAGCCCTGTAGGTCCGGGCGTAAGAATAGGTCTACGGTATGCCCTTCCTGTCGTAAGAGGCGACTAAAAGGGGTCTTTGGGGTCGTGGGTGTGAAGCGCGGGGGCCCAACACACTCATCAAACGGCCCCGAGATGGGCGGCGGCACAGCTTGTGGCACTGTGCCACCGCAGCTCCAAAGGCGAGCCGGGGAGGGAACAATATGCCCTCCCCGAGCACGAAGCTGATAGTAGCTGAGCGTGGGAAGGACTTCAGATGCTATAATGCGTGGTTCCCGGGGTCACATACCCCCGACGCTCCCCTGAGCGTCGGGAAATGCGATAGGCTTTGCCCCCCGTTACAAAAAAAAAGGTCGTCTGACCACCTTAGGTTCGTGGTCGTCACTTCAGAACTTTTCGGCCCGAGCGACCATCTGTTCTTCGAGCTATGTGCCCTGCCCTGCCCATTTCCACTTAAGTTTCGCAATTAACGTAATCTGACTACTCCGTGGCTCAGTTGGCAGTGATGTGGACTGAGTAAGCGTGAGCACCCGGGTTCGATTCCTGGGCGGGACGAATATTGATATGATGGATATCGATGTTTGTTTCCGGTCTGGGTGTGATGTTCGTCTCTGTGTGTGTTTCAGGCGCCCTAGTAAAGGTTCTTCCTAGTTAGGGGCTCTGAGTGTGATGTGTTATTATGTTATTTGTTATAATCGCCACGCTTGGCAGGCGGGTTGGCGATCGCAGTATGCCTCTTCAAGTATTTCAACGAAGGACGCTGCTGCCCGTCCTTCGGCTGTTCCCTTAGTCGCCTTTTACGACACCCGTGGGAGGAGATGGAGTGGTAGTGTTCTGTTCCGCCTCTACACGGCCATCTAAAAGCGTGTCAAGGCTATCTAAAAACAACTCAAAGACCTAGACAATAATTTCCTTAGTAAGTATTATTTCAATTCCTTTTGCGAAGAGAACTAAATGCCTAATTCGATAGAATGTCGGCCACAATACTCACTAACGAAGGGCCTGACGTTCCACTGATTTGGGCAGAAAACTGCTCGATTATTGTGGAAAAGACTCGTTTTTAACTAAGCCAGTTGAACACTGCTAGACATGAGCCAAATACAAAGATCGCCTTTTGTTTTGTTATTACATACATACATAATCTCACGCCTTTTATTCCCCGGAGGGTCAGGCAGAGGCACCAGCTTGAGAGCCGGACCCACGTTTAGCCGAGTTTATGCGAGTTTTGTTATTAAGTTACGGAAAATTAGAAAAAAATCAATTCACAATAAAAACCTAAAGTTTTTTAACCTATTTTGTTGAGCTTCTACTGAGCAGGCGCCATGCAGTCGTAACTACAGTCAATGCAGATTTACAACAAGTATTGAAAACTATTGCTAAAGCTATCAACATTTCTACAATTTAGGTACGTTTTAGGTAGGCAATGAATTCTAGTTATAATAGATAAAAATAGTGGAGTTAAAAATCCAACCATAAGTTCATTTCCGGAACCTTCAAAGCGCGAGTCCCGACTCGCACTTGGCCGTTTATTGAACCCATGGGTTTAAGTACAAGGAATGGACTACTTAATTTAAGACCTGTACACACTTAGTGCAATAAATATTTTGGACTATACAAATAAAACAGTTATAGCTATACCTACAAAAAATATCAGCAAAAAAAGTCCATCTTCATACTAAGCTATCTTGTAATTTTCCATCTTTAAAATAATCTGAGAGTCGCGCCCCCGTCGCAAATCAACGCTTTTGATCTGCGGAGGGCTTTCGTTGAAAATTATATTTAATAGTACAGCTTAAAGCTTAATAATTAAAATTTTAAAAGCTTTTGGTTATTGAGTGATCATTATATTTTTGTAAATCAGATCTTAAAACATCTTAAACGTGCTTACAGGTTAAAATATTAAATATGCCTTATATTTATTAAAATTTTCACAACTAATTTCAGGATTAATGGTTCTGCAGTTTTAAGTATGATTTATGAAAAAGTTACCAAATTATAGTTTTTGATTCATCGAATCTAGATGAAATAGTATAATTTTGGCACTCATAAGGTACAAAAATAATAGCTACAAAAATACACACCGAGTTATCTTTAATAATAGCTTGGTACATACGTTATAAGAATAAAAACTGAATTAACTTCTAGTTAACACTTAATAAAGCACACTAAAAGCTGCTCAAAAGCTTCAATAAAGCTTTAACGCAGCAAATGAACAGCTTCGCAGGTAAACGAGCTTTTACGAAACAGCGTTTGATGTAATGTATGGAGGCTCTGTGCTTTTGCGACAGCTTTATGAAAGCTTCGTCACAAAAGTTTAAGACAAAAGATTCAACAAAAAAGTAGAGACAATTTGTGAAAATTTCATCTACTTTTCAATAGCCGTTTCGATGCTATAGAAGAGCTTAGGAAAAAATTTCAAAAGAGCCGACTCATAATGAATCTTGTTCATATGTCGTAGTAAGATTTGATAATTAGATTTTTTGCAAAAAAAACTGCTTTATGTCAGGATGATTGAAAAAAAGTAATGCTTATATCAAATTATCCGTGTTTTCGCAAAATCCCTAGTTTTTTTTTGCAAAAAACCTAATTATCAAATCTTACTACGACACATACAGCGATAAGTTCGCTTTTTGCAAACTTACCGTATTATTCATAAAGATAACGTAGGTTTTAAGTAGCTTTACTGGAGGTTTGTTGTATGGTAAATACGTGACATCCAATCTAACTAAATTGACATACGCCAAATAACTAAAATGCTTTTTAGCTTTTTATGAATAACAGAGTTAATATAATGTTTTGACATCAGCAAACAGGCAAATTTTTTAAACAGAAAGTTGCTAGTTGCGAAAAGTTCTCGTGTGACGACCGCGCGTCGGAGGACGCAGAGTAAGCAGACCGACCACTTAGTGGTCAGACAATCTAGTGAAGGTTGCAGGTGTTCACTGGATGAGGTTCGCTTAAGACCAGAAGGTATGGCGCTCTAGGGGAAGGCCTATGTCCAGTAGTGGACTTCTTTTGGCTTAAATAATGATGAATGATTGAAAACTTATGCTTAAGGCATTTGACAGAACTGTCAGTCGTTTTTATCAGTTAAATAATCGACCCGGCGAACTTCGTTACGCCTAACCTATTAGTATTTTGTGCATACTTTATAAACCTTCCTCTGGAATCGCTCTATCTATTAAAAAACCACATCAAAATCCATTGCGTAGTTTTAAAGATTTAAGCATACATAGGGAATTAGGGACAGACGTGGGAAGCGACTTTATTTTATACTATGTATTGATGATGATGAAGACAAAACAACGTCTGTCAGGTCAACTAGTATTTTTTGTTTTTTCTATTCTTGACTGCTCCGTAGCTCAGTTGGCAGTGATGTGGACTGAGTAAGCGTGTGCACCTGGGTTTTATTCCCGGCAGGGGGAACATTGGTATGATGAATATCGATGTTTGTTTCCGGTCTGGGTGTAATGTTCGTCTCTGTTTTCGGGCACCCTAGATGTAGATTCTTCCTAGTTAGGGGCTCTGCGAGTGTGATGCGTTATATTATATTACTAGAGGCTGCCCCGCGGTTTTACCCGCGCAGATTTGTCATAAACACTACAATCCCGTTTTTTCCCGTTCCAATGGGAATTTAGGGAAATCCTTTCTTAGTGCCCACCTACACTCCCTAAAGAACCTACATGCAAGCCCGCTACGCCCAGTAGTTTCGGCTCTGCGTTGTCAGTCAGTCATTCAGTAACGGAAGAGTTTTATATATATTGATTTAGTTTTTAAGTATAGTCTAGGAAAGATAATTCCAGTCTTATTCGTAGCTAACAAAAGTATAGTTAATTAACTTATTAAAGTTTCATACGACGGTATCCTCACGTTCTTTGATTCTCTCTAATTGCCACCAATTGACTATTTCTGAAGTCTATTTAGTCTTATGCCTCGTTTACTTGCCAGGGCTTAGTCGCTTATTTTTAAAAGCAAATATATATATATATATATATATTACAAAACAGGAACCCGCCTTCAATAAACTAACATCTACATCAATTGAGCACTTCCTCTTTTTCGCAGTTGGTTAAAATAGGTACTAAAACCTTCTCCTAAATGTAATAAATAATTATCTGAAAACCGCATCAAAATTGGTTCAGCCAAATGCGAAATAATCGCGGACTAACATACATACATACAGGTCAAACTGATAACCTCCTTTTTTAAAGACGGTTAATAGAAAAAAATCATTATTGTCTATTGTAAAATTTTATCTATTTGCAATGAGAGGTTTTCAATTTGACAGCTCAGATGAAAAAAAAAAAAAGATTAATTATGCTGCTACCAGATGGCGCTTTGCCAGGAGCAATAGGTCAAGATTTAATGAATGATTGAATAGCTCACAATAAAACATTAAAATTAGAAATGCAACTGAGGCAGTGACGGAGTGTTAACCAAAAATCCATATAAAATAGCTTCTATGGATCGCTGCTGTTGTACGGTATTAAGAGCCAGTTTACAGCGATGCTCGCGCCATTCACGAAAAAAATTTATATCTTCTAAACTAAAGCAAATATCAAAAATGTGGCACAGTAAAACACTAGACAATGCAGCCTTGTATTTTTAGGGCACTGTTGCATAGCTTTTAAATTAAAGACCAAAAAAAGCCACAAAGTTTTGCTAAAAGTGGCCACTTTTAGCAACAATCTGTGTATAATTTTGTTCTTTTAAGTTAGCACTATACTTTACTGTGCTCAAAAAATACTAAGCAAGATTTTCTAGTGCGTACTTTGCCACATTTTAGTTTAGACGATATAATTTTTTTTCGAGAATGGCGCTAGCATCGCGGTAAACTGGCTCTTAACACTTACCTAGGCACAATTAGTGGATGTCAAAATAAGCGAATATGGCTTGAGTGAGTTTTTTTTAACATAACCCCTATATTTCCCGAGAAGATAGGCAGAGGCACTGACGGGGCCCACGAGACGGGTCAGTGCATCGAGTTGGACCATTTTTTTGCCGATTTTTATGTTTTTAACATCGTCGTTACAAGGGGCCAGCTTGTCGCTCAAATCGTTTTTTTTTTATTGCAAAAACGGAAGGAATTGTTAAAGAAAGAGACACATTATTCAATTGATTTGTACCTAAACAAAAAAAAAATCCCACAAACTAGACAATAAGTCACATAACTTTAGCTCTGTGTGATATTTGCTAAAACAACAATAGCGCAATACTGCAGAGAAAAAGTTTTGACACAGTTTTATAACGGCATCTACTTGTACCATAACCTTACCAAACCACCTTATTCCGTTCTGCATAAAGACGGATTTACAATAAAATAAAATAGGTAGTCGGAAAAGCTGGTTACTATACGTATGATGATGATGGTTTCTTCCTATAGCACGTTTTCAGGGGCAAAGGGCTCGAAGTATGTTTCTCCATCTATTTCGGTCCTGGGCTGCTTCCTTTAGATCCTTCCATTTAAGACCAAGGGGTCGAGTTTCTTAACTAAATTTGATCGACTCGTAATTGTATTGTGAGCGACTTCTGTGCCGAACTGGCCATAATTTTGTTTAATAATAATAATTGATTATAACTAACGAGCTGTACCGGCTTACTTCGTTACGCCATAGAATATAACATACTACAAAAGACTTAGCTCTATAGACTATGTTCTTTTGACTGCCCAGAATGGCCGAATAAAAAAACAAACAAAACAAACCACCTGTCAAAATATGTAAACAACGGAAAAAATATTGCACCTTGGGTTACATTATTTGAGTTTAGATAAGGATCCCTAATTATTTTGAAAATCTAATATAGGCTATGACACTTGGGGTTAGTGTAGCTTCCTATCAGTGAAAGAATTTTTCAAATTGGTTCAGTATTTCCGGAGCCTATTCGTTACAAACAAACAAACAAATCTTTCCTATTTATAATATTGGTATAGATTTGCATAATTTATTTTTAATTTCTTTTGTATCTGGTTCTGTAAAATATACGGCAGGTTTTATTGATTATTTCTGGAGTTAGGGAATTTATTGAAGTTTTAATGTGGGCTTGGATGAGGAAATAGGTTCAAGGGATAGGGCCAGGGTGTAGTCGGGCACAACTTCGTTAACCATTGCGGTTTTCTTTAGGCATTTAACAAAAAAATTAAGCGGCAATTTTTAAAGTAGTACTAACAAAATAATTACAAATCGAACTATAATTAAGTTGTTGCATAAGTTAGTATTATAGGTTGCCTTAAAAAATAAAAACCTAATTAATACTTACCTCGCAACTACCAAGCACCTAAACGAGGCATGTAATTATACGAACACCAACTAAATTGTCTATTACAGCCTTTTCAGCGCAAAATGTTTACTTGTAACTGAAAATTACTTGAAACTTGGTCTGAAACTTGACGCTTGGATAATAGGAAAATCTTTGTACAGTGTTGCTATTCGGACTGGTCTGTGCTTTTGTAGACAGTTGTTTTTAGGCCTCATTTACGGAGACGCGGCGCGTTGCGCGGGGCGTCGTGCGGGCGCCGACTCGGGCACTGCCGCGGGCGCCGAAGCGTCTCCTTGTACAGTGGCGAACACGTTCGGCGTAACACCTCCGGTTTTTCTGTATTGCAAAATAGTTCTTGTTCTTTCGTATTACAGTCTAGGGCTGACGAAACCATAGACAAATCTGTTACGGCCTCCTAGTCCGTGACTGTACGATATCGAATATAGGCCTAAGAGGCCTATGTTTTGCTCTTGAAGCGTTGAAAGACGCGGACACCGCCACAGGACCCGTGGAACGTCAACCTTCCCTCAAACATATTTATAATATGCACAATTTATGTGCGCACGACGCGGTGAGGCTCTGTGCCAACGTAAACGGTCGCATACATTGCTATACGTTTGATTTAATCGTAGCACGCCCCGCACGACGCCCCGCGCAACGCCCCGCATGTCTCTAAATGAGGCCTTACATGCTGGACGCCCCTGAGGCTGACATTCGCGGTCAGTGTTTGGAGTCTAATCTCTCGAGTTTGATCTCGGACGAGTCGTTCTAGAGTACAGATTATTTTGGCTTGAGTTAACTTTATACTTTATCACGCGCTTCACTCGGACTTAATTTGGAATTCAAATCAAATAAATCTTTATTCAATATAGGATACAAGATATCACTTATTGAAAGTCAATTAGACTACATCTAATCTAATCGCTATTGACACCTTATTTGGTAAAGTATCCTATACTGCGAGAGGCGAGGTAGTTCAGGGTGCCCACCAAGCGGCTCAGGCAAACAAATGTTTGCCTTGCCTTACGACAATGGTCAGCTGAAGACGCCCAAATTCGACTGTGTATATCGATTTGGAGCTGAGATCAATTGAAAATTACACTTTGAAGTGCTACTCCGAACTTCGACTTGACTTTGAATGTCACCTTTATGTACCTAACTAACTTGAAAAGTAAACTAACTAAACTAGACTTTCAATATAAGGTATCCATACATATCGTCACGCCTGTATCCCATCGGGGTAGGCAGAGACAATTGATTTCCACTTGCTACGATCCTGACACACTTCTTTCGCTTCTTCTACAGTCATAAGCCTTTTCATACAGGCACGTCGGTTTCGTGAACTCTTCACGCGGCCTTTCCTCAGAACGAAAGAAGAAAAAAAAAAAAAAAGATATATACATGTGTCCTATATCGAATCTATTTTTATTTTATTATTTAATGTAACTAATACACACATTGTTTATTTGTTTCAGGTAATCATAACCACATATTTTGGCAGCTTATACTTAGGTATTATAAAATTAAGCTTAAAACGAAAAGGAATTTTGCTAGAATTTATTAAGAAAATGTGTTTTATACGTATGGCTCAAAGTGTATCTAAAATCTCTATAGCAAATCAGCTTGGATTTAAATAAAAAATTGTGTTAAGAGCCAGTTTACAGCGATGCTAGCGACATTTGCGAAAAAAATTAATATCTTCTAAACTAAGGCTAATATAAAAAATGTGGCACTGTATGACACTAGATAATGTAGCCTAGTATTTTTTGAGCACAGCAAAGTAGTCCTAACTTTGTAGCTTTCTTTGGTCTTCAACCTAAAAGCTGTACAGAAGTGCCCTAAAAATACTAGGCTACATTATCTAGTGTCATACAATGCCACATTTTTGATATTTGCCTTAGATTAAAACATATAAATTTTTTTCGCGAATGGCGCTAGCATCGCTGTAAACTGGCTCCTAAGTATTAAAAACTTGTACGCACGTATAAATAAAGACTCTAATAGCAACAAAATAAGTACGAACTATGGATGGAACCTAGTTGAGGGTTGAGTTACTAAGGGTTATCAGTTTGACCTGTATGTATGTATGTTTGTCCGCGATTATCTCAAGTTTGGCTGAACCGATTTTGATGCGGTTTTCACAAAAGTATTTGTTACAATCAGGAGAAGGTTTTAGTACCTATTTTAACCGACTTTAGAAAAGAGGGAGTTCTCAGTTTTATGTATGTGTGAATTTATTGAAGGCGGGTCTCTTTTAAAAAAAAAGAAATTATTTACTATTAGACACGTTTCACAAAAAGTTTTCTAGTAAAGACTGCCCAATATATTTTTCAATATTTCAGAGCTTTTTCTTTATCGTCGATGAAGCATTAAATTCACTCGTAAAAGCACTCGCTCGACTTAATAATGAAAAACCTGGCCAAGTGCGAAAACACTTTGATTACAAAACAGGTTCCGTACATTTAATATTAATAACTTATCATACTCTGTGCCCCTAACTAGGAATAACCTATTTCTAGAGTGCCACATAAAAATAAAAAAGAAAAAAACATAAACATAAATAAGAACATCGATATCTATCATAACAATTTCTCAAATTAATACATTTATTGAAATGATGCCTTAATGCTTAGAGCGATTATTTCTTCATTACAGGGATATTTTACCTCCTTCGAATAAGGATCTCTAAAATTCTATCGAAAGTGCACTGAAGCCGAACTATGAAGATCTTTTGAAGTTCGTTTCGGCGAAACGGCGAATTTTCCTTTTTAGATCTTTTCGACCATTTTTAAAACAATTCCCCAGTTTCATTCTTTATTTTTTAGATAAAATATATTTTACCACATAATTATTTGTTAATTTTGTTCTTTATAATAGTCCAAAAATCCATTATTGTTGAATTAAATGAGTATTTGGTGAGTGAAGAAAGGAGGTTATCAGTTTGGCCTGTATGTATGTGTGTCCGTGTTTATCTCGAGTAGGGCTAAACAAATTTTGATGCGGTTTTCACAATAGTATTTGTTGCATTCAGAAGGTTTTATTACCTATTTTAACTGACTTCAGAAAAGAGGAAGTTCTCAGTTTATTTTTTATTAAAAAAAATTATTTTTAAATAAATTATTTTTGGACTAGAGGCTGCCCCGCGGTCTCACCCGCGCGGATTTCTCATAAACACAAAAATCCCGTTTAATTCCGTTCCCGTGGGAATTTCGGGAAATCCCTTCTTAGTGCTCACCTACACTCCCTAAAGAACCTACATGCAAAATTTCAGCCCGCTACGCCCAGTAGTTTCGGCTCTGCGTTGTCTGTCAGTCAGTCAGTCAGTCAGTAACGGAAGAGTTTTATATATATTGATTATTGTTTTTTTTTTGTGTCGTTAGTGGTTAGGGCTTTCAAATAAATTCTGTTTTTTCTTTCATTTCCCAAGTAGCACTGAAGAATTTTGTTTAAATCGCATATATCTTAACAGTGCCTGTATTGTGATTTAACTAAATAAAAAACGATTTCATATAGTCACATATTTCTTAAAGGCTATATAGTATTCCAATACCGCTTTTTGAGAAAATAAAGATTATACAAATCGTAGTTAAATCATCTTAAACCTATTCAGTATTAATTAAGGTTTCAGATAAACCATAAAACTCTCTTTTCACTCAACTCTCATTATTTGTAAACTGAATTAAATCATTAAGGGATAGTTGTTCGACTTATACAGTCGCACTAATGCAAAAAAGATTTGCTATCCAAACTAAAAGCCATATTAAGACGTTTGTCCTCAAATCAGTTTTTGCTAGGCAAAACACAAATAAATTTTGTATTAATTATTATTTTATAAGTAATAATTGATTTAGAGGGACGGTTTGTACAAGATGGAGAAAAATTAAATTAGCAAAGACGTTGAAAAATTAAAAAAATAACCTATAACACAGAAATGTCCCTTTCCCATAATTTTCCTTTTACATAATGTCCCTTTCTAAAATTGTATTTTCCCAAAATGACCCTTTCTCAAAATGTACCACATCGAAAAAACCTTTGTCGTTATGTCCCTTTTGCTTTTATTTTTTGTAGACAGTTTCGAAGAAAT
Source organism: Euspilapteryx auroguttella (assembly GCA_951802225.1). Classification (NCBI taxonomy): domain Eukaryota; kingdom Metazoa; phylum Arthropoda; class Insecta; order Lepidoptera; family Gracillariidae; genus Euspilapteryx; species Euspilapteryx auroguttella. Next base: position 235,440 of record OX637666.1, read on the forward strand.
ATTTGCGAACGGTGCATTATGGGTCTAAATTGTAGGGCCTTTCACTCTTAATCGATGCAAAATAGGTAGGAATTTACGGTCACGGACTCGTTTAGCATAATACATTTTGTATGATTAGTCTTTGAATAAGTATTTGATACACTTAAATAAGTTAAAAGTATTAGGTTGCCAATGCAGGTAGTTAATATATATTTTCCGAACTAGCTCTAACACAGCTTTCTTAGCTAAACAAAATATGATAACTCGATGATGTGACAGCATTGAAAACCATTGCTGATTTTCTTATGGTATGTACTTTTGTGGTTCTTAAAAAGCAGCAAAAGGCAGTGAAATAAATTATTACAACAGTTTTTGTTTTGCCACAAGTGTGAGCAGAATGGTCTGATAGAAATACTTGCCACACACACTTGACTTTATATGCAAGCTCTGCTGTTGTTTAAATGCACTTTATTGCTAAAACACCAAAAAAAACATAATAACTTTCTTTGAAAACCATAACGCTTTTAAAGAATTCTCAAAACGTCCTTTTCGCAAAATGTGCTTTTCGCAAAATGACCCGTTCGAAAAATGACCATTTCTCCACTAGCTCAAGTTTACATGTACAAAAGGGACACTATAAAAAAAAGTCATTTTGCGAAAGGAACTATAAGCGGAAGTGATGAATACTTACAAAAGCTTGAATTCGAAATTATCCTTTTAAATTCTGCCATATAGACATAGCCAAGTCACGTCACTTCCTACCCGAATCGCCAACATGCCAGCCACAAACATAGATCATATTAATTCGTTTGAACAACCTTGTAATGCATTCTGATAAACACAATTGTACATAAACATCTAATTTATGTGTCTAATAATATTGCATACGTCTATCACTTTCAACACTTACACTTGGTATTAAAAAAACTAACTCTGTTGCAAAACAAAGAAATCTTGATTTAAGAAATCAAAGTAAAGGATCAAATAAATCAGAAAAGTATTCATGAAATCAATTGGAAGTATCACTTAAATCGTTGAGGATTTACTTAATCAAACTCAAGGATCACTTAATACTGTGAGATAACGTCGGCTCCGTGCTTAAGTGTTCAAACTCCATTTTGGTCGAAAATGACTTTTTGATGCAGGATTGTTAACGATGTAATTTAGGTCCAGAAGGTCAAGTAAAAAAAGGCTTTTCCTAGAAAAAATACAATAAATTTCACGTTTTAAATTTTGAAGCCCACATCATCGTAACAAAAATTCCGTGCTTGTTTAGCCAACCTCCACAGCATTACCCAAAGTCCCGCATCGAAATATTTGTTGCGTGCTTGAGTGTTCAAACTCCAGCCGGCCGACCAATCACAGCACAGTACGTCACGCTACCCGGCCATTTTGTTTTTTCTGTGATGAACTTGGTTGCTCCTTTAGTTTGCTTGCAAAAACCTAATAAATTAGTTTTATTGTGTTCAAAACTAAGAAAACTAACTGCGAGTAACGTTAAAAGCTGCAGCAGGATGGCGAGTACCAATTTCAAAACAAGCAAAAGGCGTACTTTGGCGACTTTCGAGCAATAAGTACTTTTTAATAATGTTCATTTCCGAATAGAAACTTAAACGTACTGATACAGGATGTTAATAAATTCACTTTGTAATAAAACGGTTGAGAATTAAGTATATTATTATGTTAATTCTGTTTGATAGTCCTTTTGTCTGTCTTCCACAATGGTTCAACACAACAACCAAATTTTTAACAATAATTAAGTAGGTATATTTTATCATTTCGTTATGTTTATGTTATTATTACTTGTCTAAATTAATTTTTTATTTTTATTTCTTGATTTTAATTTCTTATACCTTTTATCATCTAAAAACAAGTTTTTTTACGAAGTAATTTAATCATCCTGTATATGGTATTAGGAGGTTGGACAAACAAGCACGCAACAATTTTAAGGAACACTGTGCTATCTCCATGGCAGGAGTGTTGTATTTCCATGAACGAACATTTTTATTCGCAGTTTTGTTCAACCTCCATTTTAAAAGTATGATTAAATACGTAAAATCACAGCATCGTAAACAAATTTATTGGCAATTCCATATATTAGACTAAAAACTATAAATTTGCATTTATCATTCCTGAAACTAAACATCTCGTTTGATAATAAGTAAAAAAACCTTCTCCTGAACAGTGTACAAATGGAAGTTGAACATTCAAGCACGGAGGCGGCGATTAGAAATCTTGATTTAAGAAATCAAAGTAAGGGATCAAATAAATCAGAATAGTATTCATGAAATCAATCGGAAGTATCACTTAAATCGTTGAGGATTTACTTAATCAAACTAAAGGATCACTTAATACTGTGAGATTTAAATGTTACTTACGTTTGATTTAGTAAAACGATTAAGTATTAAGTGAGATTTGAGGAAATCGTTTTTGAGTAAAACATTTCTAAAATAGCATTATTTCAAATCGAACTTATTAATCTTTGATTTAATTGATACTCAACTACCCTTTTGAATCCTTACTTTTCTAAATTCAGATTTCGTCAAGTAAAACAAGATTATACGCCATTTTGAACTTTTAGAAAACAAAACAACAAAACAAAATCGAAGTGATATCGTGAAAAAAGTGTGGATTTCAGTTAAATGTGACTAGTGTAATAGTTTTTACTGAAGAAATAAGTGATTATGTGATGAGAAAAGGTAATATTAATGACATAAATGATAACTTTATTATTATTCCATATACAATTATTCTTTATTTTATTGTTATTTCAAGCTATTTCGAGGGCCCGTTTGTTTTATGGCTCTTTCTATCGATTTTACACGATAAATGGTCATGCGTTTAAGATTTTTATTGCTTACGACGAAATAAAACGGATTTCTAATTGTCATATTTACTTATAGTTTACAAATTCTTAACACTAAGTAAAGTTCTTGTGTTGTAGCATAAAATGTTCACCATATTTTCTTTATTATGATTACTTAAATTGAAAACGTTTTAAATTTTTCTTCGCTTAGCAAAAATTGCATTAGTGAAATAGATTATAAAACAGTTTTAATTTTGCATTTAAATCTATTTTGCTGCCTTAACTTAAACTTCAAGATATCGCGAAACCTTAGATAAGGAATCTGGAAAACCCTATTAAATCCCAATTGCTTAAGTAAGGTTAAAGTATGATTTAGCAGTAGTATTAACTCCCCCTTCGTATTCTCCTAAATACCGTGCCCACTTTTTCTTAACTGACCCTCCAAGCAAGTCTTAGGGATATCTTGAGGGACATAATAGTTTTGGCCAAGACAATAGCTGGAATTAGCCATGTTGCCTTCAAGAAATCTTCAATACTCAGTTAAATCTATCGGTTGCTACTTGGGTTTCTATGTTTGTTTACGCGTATAGGTATTTTTGTGTCTTTGTATAATATGTTTCGGGAACTATAGACACAATTTTTAAGAGAACTTAGGTCTTTTAGGTACAAAATACAAAAAAAAATACAAAATTTATTTATTTCCTGTTTTCAAAAAATCACAACAGGTGAACATCCCTTTTAAGTTAAGTAAAACCTGTGTTAGGGATGTTCGCACTTTCCAGATCGGTAACAGTAACAGAACCCTAAAACATAAAAATTAAAAAAACAAACAGCAATCAAACAACAGCCATTATTATAAATAACCTTTTTTGATACTATAGACCGACTACTGTCAAAGACTAGATTACTTTGGAATCACCTCTCTTGAAACTCGCCGTAAGCAACAAGATTTAGTTTTCCTCCACAAAATAGTTAACTCCAGAATATCCTCATCGTCACTTCTCTCTCTTATTAATTTTTATGCTAATCCAAGCCTCCGTCGTCCCACTACTTTTCGTCTTCAGGTGTATAGGAATAATACCTCTTATTACAACCCAATTGTTCGTATGTGCAGACTCTACAATGAATTGTCACTTGATAACCTCAAGAACAAAAATAATGTCAGTTTGGACATATTCGATCCAAGACCTCAAAGATTTAAAAATAACTTAAAGAAAATTCTTATTTAGTAGGTATGCATTGTATGTATTACTTAGTTAGGTTTCTTAAATTAAATTTATAAAAGCCGTTTCTTCTTATAAATTGTAAAAACCATTTTTAGTATTTTTTTATAATATTTTAGTTAGCTCGTTACATATACTACCATAGTTTCATGCATGCTGTGTATACTATTTTTGGTTGCCAACCTAGATTAAAACAATATTGTATGCTGTATTTTAAGTGCTGATTTGGTTGTTAACTGTTTGTATACCGAAATAAATAAATAAATAAATATAGAGTATGAAATATAAAAGTTGGCTTTTTCAATTTTATACCCTAACATTTAGGCAGCAGTGTTGATTATTGTATTTTTTTGTCAAATTCACTGAATATCAATATCGTGAATCATAGCAGATTGGTTTATAATTGATACTTATGAGTTTTGCTATTTCTTTTTTATGTATGCCTAAATATTCTATGTATGCTTAAATATTTTAAACTATGCTACGGATTTTGATGTGGTTTTTTTTATTATAAAAAGGAAAGATTGGTTTGTTTGTTTGTAACGAATAGGCTCCGGAAATACCGAACCGATTTGAAAAATTCTTTCACTGGTAGGAAGCTACATTAACCCCGAGTGTCATAGGCTATATTAGATTTTCGAAGAAATTTGGGATCCTTACCTAAACTCGAATAATGCAACCCAAGGTGCAATATTTTTTCCGTTGTTTACATATTTTGACAGGTGGTTTGTTGTTGCTGTTTGTTTTTTATTCGACCATTCTGGGCAGTCAAAATAACATAGTCTATAGAGCCAAGTCTTTTGTGGTATCGTATCGTTTCTATGGCGTAACGAAGTAAGCCGGGAAAGCTCGTAATAGAAGTGTTTCAATAGGTAGGTTTTTAAGTTTAATACATGCATAACATAGTAATAGGTTAGGCGGTACGAAGTTCGCCGGGTTGACTAGTAAATAAATAAAAAACACACACTACTATATGCAACATGCCTAAAGTTAAAAACAGAATTGAAATGAAAATTTTAATCTAACATACAGGGTAAGGGACACAACCGAATTAGGCTCCGACTCAGCATAATTATTACCGACGCAGGTTTTCTGTCGGTATCTTACGAGAGATACTTAATGTAAAAATTGTTTAAAAGCTTAAAATGTTGGTTATTTTTTAATTTTTTATAGTAAAGTTTTGACAATATTATGAATAAGCAACCAGTTATAATAAAGTTCCGGCATAACAGGAAGCTCTTACGGAGCTTTTACGAAAACTTTCAAAGATAAGAGTAACTTTTGCTATCTGTTACATTAGGTAAGTTCATATCGCCTGCAAGTTCGCTTGCAGCTTTAGAAAGCTTCCCATTGAGTATGGAATTTCAGAGACAAAGCCTAGGAGCTTTACCGAACTTTTGGTTGCTAAGCTTTCTGTTATATTGCTTGTAATATGTGGTTTTCTATTATCTATCTACCTACTATACCTATACTTATATAAAAATGAATCGTGGTTCGTTAGTCTTGCTAAAACTCGAGAACGGCCGGGCCCATTTGGGTGATTTTGGTTTTGAAATGTTCGTAGAGTCCAGGGATAAGACCTTGCCGAATAAAGTGGGAAAATATTGGAAAATTGCACGGAAGATAAAAAAAATATTATTTTTTAACCGACGAAAAAACAAAAAGGAGGAGGTTCTCTATTCGTCGCGTATATATATTTTTTTTTTATGTATGATCACGCATAACTTTTTACTGTGTGGACCGATTTTGATAATTCTTTTTTTAATCGACAGGGTATACCTTGAAGTTGGTCCCATAAAAATTTGGAAATAAAATTCCCACCCTAAGGGTGGAAAAATAGCGGTGACTTTTTGGTCGGCGGGTCGATTTATCCACTCACAGGTTGTATTTCCGTGTTACATTATTACTTTTGATACCTACTTACAATATCTTTGGAAATGAAATAAAATCAGCCAAAAGACGTCAACTGCTGGACATAGGCCTCCCTCACAAATCGCCTCACCGACTGGTCGTGATCGAACCTCATCCTGTTAGTCCCTCAACCTTCACCAGGTTGTGTGGCCACCTTGTGGGGTGCGACCACCCGGTGAAGTATGATTAGCTGGGGTCAAAAAATTAGCCCAAAAAAAACTGAAAAGCAAAAAATTAAAAAAATTAAACCGCCGAAAAAACTGAAAAGCATTAAATAATAGGGAAACATTTTCTATTAGGCCTTAATTTACTCACTTCTTAAAGTAATTTTGGATTACCAAGAAATTTTGAGTCGGTGCCACAGAATCAACGAATAAAGATCACTAAATTACTTGAAATTCAAAGAAATAACCGAAAAACGTATGCCGCTGCGCATCGCGCTTTTCATAGATAATGAATTTGCTTGTGTGGTGTGGCGCCGACTTAAAATTTCTTGGTAATCCAAAATTACTTTAAGAAGTGAGTAAATTAAGGCCTAATAGAAAATGTTTCCCTATTATTTAATGCTTTTCAGTTTTTTCGGCGGTTTAATTTTTTTATAAAAAGTTTTTATTCCATAGTAAATGTTCCATTGTAAATTTTGCGCTTTTTGATGTTTGACATAACTGTCAGTCGTTTTAACAGTTTAAGACTGGGCAACGTCGTTCGGGTCAACTAGTCATTAAATAAATGATTTGATGGGCGCCTCTCCAGGCGACTGATGTCGCAAGGCCAGCCAAACAATTGTTTGTCTGAGCCAATTGGTTGGGCACCCTGAACTACCTCGCCTCTCACAGAATAGGATACTTTACCAAAAAGGGTATCAATAGCGATTAGATTAGATGTAGTCTAATTGACTTTCAATAAGTGATATCTTGTATCCTATATTGAATAAAGATTTATTTGATTTAATTTAAATAAGTTCTGGAGTGGTGACCGAGAACCGGTAGACGTAGAGTAGGTACGGCCATTTAAGAGGGAGGCCTATGTCTAGCAGTAGTCTTTCGGCTGAGATGTTAAGAAACGAAAAACGTAAAAACAAAGCTACGTTCCAACTTAACTAGTTCTGTTATTTTTTTTTCTTTAAAAAAGATAGGAATAACTCCGGGTAATTAGAGAAACGGGTGAATGTTTTAAAACTGGGCGTTTTTTTCTGATTATAAATTTAAATTTAAATTCCGCATTTTATTAGACAAAAGCTAGAAGGAAACTAATTAAGTCTTCTAGCTTTTTTTTTACTTAAAATGACGCCAATATAAACTAAAGGTTTTTTAATTCATACAATAGTTTATTATCAAATCGATAACTGCGAATAACCATATGATTATGCTGTTTGTATAAAGATACTAAACGTTGTTGGTGTCCTTAAAGTAAATACTTAAATCAAACATATTAATCTGTAACTTATAAAAAAAACAAAGACGTCGTTATAGATTTGAGCTATTTGTTGCAGTGATTCTGTTTTTTTAATACCAATAGAAAAAAAAATTGAGGCGCCCCTCAGTTTTCAAATATTGAGATTACAAGAAAACCTTCACCATCACCATCTTCACCATCTATCACGCTAAACATTCTTCGCCCCGCCGTGAATCGAACCCGATGCTCCCGCGTCACAGTGCACAACACTGCCAACTGAGCCAGGAAGCAGTCGGCAGCGCATAAACAATTCATCTTACTAAAGTTACCTTTAATAAGAACATTCGTAAGGGTACCCCTTATCTGTAATGGCGTATTGAAAAGGCTCTACTTTTACCAACGTTCACCCTAATGGGCGCCTTCTTATCTTAATACTGAGGCACTGAATGTGTTAAAATTACCTAAAAAGAGAAATGGAAAAAAAAAACTAGGAAAAAAGTGATGATTCGGTGATTTTAAATTTTCTATGGCTGAAATTATCAGTCGAGTCAGAGTACTGAGTAGTACTTCAAAATGTTAAAATATAACTTTAAATAATTCTCCACACCAAAATTATATACACATGGAGTTTCGACTTTTCCACAGTGACCATACACTCCACGGAGTATATGTCGGCTAGAGCCAGAATATTTTGTACTCGAGAACGACTTGTCAGAGTCCAACCTAGCGAGTAAATTCCTCAGCCAGGATGTTGGTATATTGGCCACAGCAAAGCGTTTTCCATAGATTCCTTTTTTTAATAATTCCAAAACAATGATTCTTTTTCGGTAAAAAAGGTTTTATGATTTCATAAAGTTACTCACTTAAAATCACGTTAACTAGCAAATAGAGTATTAAAAACTGACGAAAAAGAGAAACAAACTTTAATTAAAACAAACACAATTATACCAAAAAAAAAGACTATCTTTCTGCTGTGCCAGAAAACCATATCAATTCTGGTAATTTTCCGGGAAATTTTGCTGAAAAAACCCGTTATCACAGACGGTAAGACAGTGCTCGCAAATAAATTCCCGTTTACGATCTCACAGGTTAAGTTTTAGGACTTGTTTCCACTTTCAGCTAAGCGGAGCTATTAACGTACGTAAGACACTAGCGAGCATTTTTGGATACCTATTGTAATTTTAAATTTTCGCTGGAAATAACGAGCATATTTTAAAGTTAAAGTAAGTATACTTTAATCAAATTTATCAAATTTAGATATCATTTGGTCCAGCATGCTAAAGATTAAATAATTTTGCTTGCCAGTGCTTAGCGGGGTATGTGAAATATATATATATATTACTGTGTCAATTTTTAACTTGTAATATTCCATGCTTGTAACGGTTTTTTTGTTGGAAAAAAAAAAATTTTTTTTTCAGTACGCATTTCGGTGGTAAGGTTTGATGTGGGGTTGATATTATGAATACTTTAAACAGACATTATTACAAGAGGAAGTACGATAAAGACACAAAATCAACTAAAATTATCAACAAACGTTCTAAATAGGAATAAAGAATAATAATAATGTTGTGACCTTTCACAAAAAAATAATTAGTCGATAGTAAACTAAGAAGTCAACATCATGTGTCTTTTTCGATGACTTAAGTTCCACCGTTAATAGCTTGCAATGTAGCTTTAAATGCTATAGCTTATATAGTAGTATAGTATAGCTTTAAGTGTATTAAATACCTTAGAAAGGGGTTGTACGTAACGGTAACGGTTGCTCGTCAACTCAGCGTTATAGGTCGACGTTAGTGGTAGTTACCCTTTCCTTAACGCGTCAAAGAATGAGGGTACATATATCTTACTCTTTCCGTCTTTAGTTTTTTAGAGATCCTTAGTGAATATTAAATGAAAGGTACCTTATTTAATCATCATCATAATTGACTGCTCCGTGGCTCAGTTGGCAGTGATGTGGACTGAGTAAGCGTGTGCACCTGGGTTTGATTCCTGGGCGAATGTTGATATGATGAATATCGATGTTTGTTTTCGGTCTGTTCTCTGTGCTGTTAGTTAGAAACTTCGCCATAATCTCCACGCTTGGCAGGCGGGTTGGCGATCGCAGTGTGGCTCTTCAAGTATTTCAACGAAGGACGCTGCAGCCCGTCCTTCGGCTGTTCCCTTAGTCGCCTTTTATGACAGCCATGGATGGAAATGGGGTAGTGGTATTCTATGCCGCAACCAAACGGCCATAACTTAATGCAAACAAATCAGCAAATTCGGTAGTTTTCGTATAAAAACTCCAAACTGCACAAAGCTTTATAGGGCAAAGTGGCGGTCTAGTACGGCGTAACACTTCCGGTTTTTCTGTATTGCAAAATACCTCTTGTTCTTTGGTAATAGAGTCGAGGGCACACAAGACCAAAGATAAACTGTTACGCCCTGTTAGACCGCCACTATACCTAAAACCAACCTTTTTAGAACTGGTTCATCCAGTGCTACAAAGGTTGGCCACAGAACCGTGAATTATAACCTTAAACTCACCTCAAAAAACGAAAATGAGGCAACGAGCGTGCTATTGTTTTAAGAAGGTTAATTTTCACACGAGCTTTTTGGAGGTGACGTAATTTAGACAATGGAAGGTCAAAGCTCTGACACGTTGAAGATGAACTTTGTTAAAAAGCTCTGGTCAAGTGTGAATTGTAAGCTGGTGCAAGCAAGGAGTTGCTCTTTTTGCGGCCTTGTGCCTTAATGCGGCTGAAATAATGCTACTGGACCTCTAGCGTCAAAGTCAATACAAAAAAGTCAATGTGAATGCAAAGAGATTCAAATTACTATGTCCGTTGAAAACATGCTATATTTTCACCTACGTTTGTATCGGTCGCGGTCGGGAAAAATGTAGGGAACACTCACGAACATTGTGAACTGAAAGACGCAGAGTAGGTAGATCCTCCACAAGGTGGTCAGACGACCTGGTGAAAGCTGCGGGAGTAGACTGGATGAGCGTCTGGCAATTTATGAGGGAGCCCTATGTCCAGCAGTGGATGCCTTTCGGCTGAGATGATAATGACGTAGTTCGTTTGCTCAGCAAGTAAAAAATAAATAGATTCTAACACTCTTTGTGCTTAGTCAAAGTTCATGTAAAGGCTGTTCACTGCCTTAATCCAAACTTGATGCCGAGTTCGCAACTTTGAACAACTTAGACTAGTTTTAAGTTGAACTTAACTGCTGCAGCTTTGGTTTGTTTTAACTGCCGCTTCATGATGCATCTTCATTTCAAACGTAGGACGTTACTGTTGGACATGGGCCTCTCCCACGGAGCGAAGGCTTTTTGATTAGTCTATCAAAAAGCCTTGTTTATATTCAATTAGGTACTTGCTTTTTCCCGCAGCTTCGCAAGCGCTTTTTTATAATAAAGATACTTAAATAACTGGTTGATTTGACGATACATAACGATGACGGTGGTATAATATTGCGCAAAAACACGGCAACTACGCAAGTAGACATTTCTTTCCCTGTCTTCAAAAGCTTAAAAAAAGCTTCTTTAGAACTCATTACAAAAATAAAAAAAAACTTTGAACTTTTTCGTTCTTTTCCCCCCGAAAAAGATTGATGTTTGTCCGAACTTAAAAGCTAATAAGTGCTAAAAGCTAATGAATGGCGCTAAAATCGGAGCTTTTTACGTCGCTAGAGCTTTATTTTAATCTTTATTTATTGGGAAATTTGTTTTTGAGGAACCTGCCTCCGTAGTTCAGTTAGCAGTGAAGTCGAATGTGACGCGGGAGCACCGAGTTCGATTCAATGCGGGAGCAAACATTCTTATGTTGAATATCGATAATCCAAGATGGCGGACATCATTTATTCTGAAAATTTGAAATGGGTGGGTTTTTTGGGGCGCTGCGAAAATTACATTCATTTTGAAATCCAAGATAGCGAAAAAAAAAAAAGGAAAAATAATATGGGTAGCGTTTTCTTGGTTATCAGTGGTGCTGATTACGAAAATAACATCCATTTTGAAATCCTAAATGGCGATTCAATGCAAGAGCAAACATTGTAGTATGTTGAATATCGATTTTTGTTTCCCGGTCTTTTTTTTTTTTAACGAGGGGAAATGCCTATCGCATTTCCCGACGCTCGGGGGAGCGTCGGGGGTATGTGGGGCTCGCACCCACTAAAACCCCTCGGCGGCCGTCTTGGCGCTTTTGGGAAGAACCCCGGGAACCACACATTATAGCCTCCGAAGTCTTCCCACGCTCAGCTACTATTAGCTTCATGCTCGGGGAGGGCATATTGTTCCCTCCCCGGCTCGCCTTTGGAGCTGCGGCGGCACAGTGCCACAAGTTGTGCCGCCGCCCATCTCAGGGCCGTTTGATGAGTGTGTCGGGCCCCCGCCCTTCACACCCACGACCCCAAAGACCCCTTTTAGTCGCCTCTTACGAGAGGCAGGGCATACCGTAGACCTATTCTTACGCCCGGACCTACAGGGCTTTTGTTTCCCGGTCTGTGTGTATGAAGATTATGTACCTAGATATTTTTATTTATTTCTATACGTACTTTAATTTGCACGGCTTTTTTAAAAGTTCTATCAATCATTAGAATTAGGCAGATAAGGTAATGTTATCAGTGAAATAGACCTCAGTGTTAAAAGAAAAGCTCACTAGAAAGCTCTATTAGAGCTTTTTCAGTGATGTGTCTTAACTCAACATAATTTAACGTAGCAAGCCGAGGGCGGGACGCTTTAGAACGAAAGCTCTTTAATCAAGCGGTAAATTAATTTAATTAAAAAGTTTAATTAAATTGTCAACATGGCGTGTAGGGAGTTAATTATGAGTTAAGTTTTTGTGTAATGAAGAAAATGTTACAATAAAGGCGACATTTAACTTACATTAACAGTTGGGTCAGAGCTCAAACTACCACTCAAAGTGACAAAATGTAACTTTAAATTGTTCTCGGCTCCAATATTATAATAATAACACATCAGACTCAGAGCCCCTAACTAGGAAGAACATTTAGATAGAGTACCCGAAACACACACAGAGACGAACATTACACCCAGACCGGAAACGTACATCGATATTCATCATATCAATATTCGCCCCGCCCTGGAATCAAACCCAGGTGCACACGCTTACTCAGTCCACATCACTGCCAACTGAGCCACGGAGCAGTCAATATTGACATACTCAGTTGAGTTCTGACTTCAAGACACAGTGAAGCATACGCTCGACTGTGTATTGAGACGGCTCGAACCAGTAAAATCCGTACTTGAGAATTACTTATCTGAGTGCGATCTCGAGCAAGAACCCTTTAGACACCTCTCCATCTGTCTTAGGCAGACATTTACAGTCATCGCTTGGAGGCTACTCGGTTGAGTATGATACTCCGGCAAGTCGTTCCTGAGTTCTCATTAACCTGGCTTAAGCCATTTTTACAGTGTCCTGAAGTCAGTACTTGTACGTGTCCATAAATTAAGAGAAGTAAACGCTTTAAAACTTCCTTTTGACACTTTGGAGTGCGAGTTCGAGCTGCGTCACTACTGTGAATGTCAGAAACTTGCTCAAGTTTGAACTTGAAGAAACGCGTTCTTGAGTAAAGATTATCCAGGCTCGGCCCGGCTCAGACTAGGAATATCACCATATGAGTAAGATAGAACAATTAAGTTTTGAGGCAACTGTCATTCGATATCATCTATAATACCAATATTATAAAGAGGAAAGATTTGTTTGTTGTTTGTTTGTTTGTAACGAATAGGCTCCGGAAATACTGAACCGATTTGAAAAATTATTTCACTGGTAGGAAGCTACACTATCCCCGAGTGACGCTATAATAGATTTAAAAAAAAATTAGGGATCCTTACCTAAACTCAAATAATGTAACCCAAGGTGCAATATTTTTTCCGTTGTTTACATATTTTGACAGGTGGTTTGTTGTTGTTGTTTGATTTTTATTCGCCCATTCTAGGCAGTCAAAAGAAAATAGTCTATAGAGCCAAGTCTTTAGTAGTATCTTATATTCTATGGCGTAACGAAGTAAGCCGGGACCGCTCGTAATTTAATAATACTTTATAAAGTTTTATCAAAATCATCATTCATCATCTCAGCCGAAAGGCGTCCACTGCTGGACATAGGCCTCGTCCACAGATCGCAATACAGACCGGTCTCGAGCGACCCTCTCCAGTGTACTCTCGCAGCCTTCACCAAGTCGTCTGATAACTTTAATGAGTCTGCCTATGCTGTGGCTTCCGATGCGCGGCATTTTGTTCATCGACCCACAAAAGAGTGAAAAGCGAAAAACTAAAGACAAAATATTTGCGCATAAAAAACAGTAGCTAAAAATTGGTTTATGAGAAAAATGAGAAAACAAAAACACTTAACTTAGAATATCATTTATTTTCCCATTCCCTAAGAGGTCTTAAGCTGAAACATTTTCGGCCTAATAAAATATTTATATTTTCATACCTCCAAAAACGTAAGTCTAGCAATAAATTAACCTGGCCCGTAAATAAATGTTTGTTTCAAAGAGAAATGTAATATTTTTATTGTTACCCTAATCTAATGAAGTGTCTAGAGTTTTAACTATTAAACTTATGGGTCATTATATTACATATTTTGGAGTCTACAATATTGTGTTTCGCTTCTAATTAACCTTTTAATTTAATCTTTTATTTCATGTAAGCCTGGTACTGTTTTCCTTAAAACACATTCGATCAATCGTTCATTCGAAAAAAAGTTTGTCGACCAAATGTTATATCGAGATAAAGTGTATTAGAAGAATTGTTCAGTCGACGTTTCGTTAATCGAACATATGACTTTCGACATAAAGTTACGGACCCTAACTAACTTACCTACCTTACTATTTGTATTTTATCTATACTAATATTATAAAGAGGAAAGATTTGTTTGTTTGTTTGTAACGAATAGGCTCCGGAAATACTGAACCGATTTGAAAAATTCTTTTACTGGTAGAAAGCTACACTATCCCCGAGTGACATAGGCTATATTAGATTTACAAAATAATTAGGGATCCTTACTTAAACTCGAATTATGTAGCCCAAGGTGCATTTTTTACCCGTTCTTTACATAGGTATTTTGACAGTTGGTGGTTTTAAATTCGCCCATTCTGGGCAGGCAAAGGAACATAGACCCGGCGAACTTCGTACCGCCTTACCTATTACTATGTTGTGCATGTATTTATACTAATAAACCTTTCTGAGTAATCACTCTATCTATTAAAAAAAACCTCATCAAAATCCGTAGCATAGTTTTAAAGATATAAGCATACATAGGGACAGACACGAGAAGCGACTTTATTTTATACTATGTCTTGATATTGATTGAAGATGTAAAGAAAACAAAGTTTATACGTATCACTTTTCAAAATGTTTTTCATTCTTATAGCCATTTGAGAACGGCATTAAATCCCTCACTCAATAGTTTAGGCGTGATTGCATAACACACAGAGTTGTGAGCAATGCGAACTCACAAAACCTGACAGAAGTAACTTTCGCATATAAATATTACTAGTCGACGCGGCGAACTTTGTAGTGCCTGACTTTTTGCTCTATTATCTATACCAATATTATAAAGAGGAAAGATTTGTTTCTTTGTAACGAATAGGCTCCGAAAATACTGAACCGATTCGAAAAATTGTTTCACTGGTAGGAAGCTACATTATCGCCGAGTGACATAGGCTATATAAGATTTCAAAAAAATTAGGGTTGCTTACTTAAACTCAAATAATGTAACCCAAGGTGCAATATTTTTTCCGTTGTTACCATATTTTGACAGGTGATTTGTTGTTGTTGTTTGTTTTTATATTCGCCCATTCTGGGCAGTCAAAAGAACATAATCTATTGAGCCAAGTCTTTAGTAGTATCTTATATTCTATATGGCGTAGCGAAGTAAGCCGGGACAGCTCGTATTACATATTATGGAGTCTACAATATTAACTAACCAAGCTTACTATTTGTATTTCATTTTATTATATTACTAGTCGACCCGGCGAACTTCGTACCGCCTTACCTATTACTATGTTGTGCATGTATTATACTTATAAACCTTTCTGTGTAATCACTCTATCTATTAAAAAAAACCTCATAAAAATCTGTTGCATAGTTTGAAAGATATAAGCATACATAGGGACAGACGCGGGAAGCGACTTCATTTTATACTATGTATGTAGGTATATCTATTAAACACCAACGAAGTCTGAAAATCCACGAAGATTACGTAATATTTATTTCATGTTATAATATCAATATGAGAATGGTAAAAGATCCCTAATTCAATAGTTTACGCGTGATTGCGTAACAAATAAACAGATTAAGGTTACTTTCGTATTTGTAATATCAAGTTTATTTTTTAAAGAACAATTATAAAGCATGGGAATCATAATAATTTTTCTTTATTGTAAAATGCAAGGTAGTTTTTAGGGCCGTCCTCCAACAACCAAATTTTAAATTAAACAATTTGCCTCGTTATCTTCGCTTCGGTGGTTCTTTCGAGGCCGGCCCTAAATCTATCAAACTTATCGTATCGAAGATTTATGCACCCTTTTTTGCCCCGTGGGGATTTGCCCTTACTAATGCAGTTTTGGACCCCTAGTATGTACATGATTAAGAGTGAGCGGTTGTGATCCTAACACTTTTCCCGAGTCTATTAAATTTTCGATATAATATCACATCACACTCAGAGCCCCTAACTAGGAAGAACCTGTATATGGTGCCCGAAACACACACAGAGACGAACATCACACCCAGAACGAACACAAAAATCGATATCCATCATATCAAAATTCGCCCCGCCCGGGAATCGAACCCGCACACGCTTACTCAGACCACATCACTGCCAACTGAGCCACGGAGCAGTCTATATGTATGCGATAAGTAATTTTATTTTTTCAAAAAAGGTATCCGCTTTCAAAATGGCGGACTACATTATAGGGGAGGCCTTAGTCCAGCAGTGGACGTCTTTCGGCTGAAATGATGAGGATGAAAAACTGAATAACTGCATTCTGCACCAATAAACTACCTAGAACAATAGTTAAAGTTGGAAGGTAGACTTTTTAACCGACTCCGAAAAAAGGAGATTCTCAGTTTGACCTGAGGGCCTATTACGGCCACATTTGCAACATTACTCTTCGTCTTCTAGAGTGTCAAAGTCAATACAAAAATAAAAACGCAAAGAGGACGCAAAGCAATATTGCAAAAGGGCCGTAATAGGCCCTCTGACCACCTACAGAGGCTACCTACAGACACTACAGAGGCCCCTACAGACACTACAGAGGACGATTTGCAATATTGCAAATGTGGCCATAATTAGTTCCCCTGTATGTAATAATGTTTCTCCACGAATATCTCGCGTTTGGCTGAACCGATTTTGATGCGGTTTTCACAAAAATATTTTTTAGATTCAGAAGAAGGTTTCAGTTTCTATTTTAACTGACTTTGGAAAATAGTAAATTCTCAGTTTATGTATAGTTTGATAAAGACGGATCCCTTAAAAAATATCATAAGCTTTTTTATTTTTTGGATGGATTATGTATTGAAAACCGTCACGATTCTATCCCCTACAGTCAGATAGACGTATTTTATTCGTTTTATATTAGTAAGTAATTATGATTGACGGCCTCTGGCGGCAGGAGGGTTGGTATTAATCAATATATATAAAACTCTTCCGTTACTGACTGACTGACTGACTGACTGACTGACAGACAACGCAGAGCCGAAACTACTGGGCGTAGCGGGCTGAAATTTTGCATGTAGGTTCCTTAGGGAGTGTTGTTGAGCACTAAGAAGGGATTTCCCGAAATTCCTACGGGAACGGGAAAAAACTGGATTTTTGTGTTTATGAGAAATCTGCGCGAGTGGAACCGCGGGGCAGCCTCTAGTACTGTCTAAAATGACAAGTTCCGAGGTATGGATCGATCATTTTAAATTTAATGTTTAGTTAGGTACAGCCCTTCGAGGATGTAGACGATAGGATTTATTATCAATAATAATATTTCATTATTTGTTTAATGTAACGTTTAATAAATCAGAGAGTGTTAGTATAGCAGGTTGCGGTCACCGCCGCCAGAGGGCGTACTCTTAAAAGCAGTAGTCAAACGATAGTCGCAACGCACGTCACGGTCGCGCCTGCTTACTTGCATTTCTCGCCTTTCGAAAGTTTATCCTGAAATTTAATTTCACTGCTAAGATCCACAACGCTTACAGAGGAAATGACGAAACAAAAAATTTACAAAATATTCTAAAAAAATAATTACTTCATCAAATATAATTTTTTGTAGAAAGTTGGTTTCACAAACTCTTCCCTGGAGCCGCATAAGGGAAGCCCCTGAACCACCTCTTCTCTTGGTAATATATTAAGGGATCCTAGTTTACAAAACGTGCAATAAGTGATACCGTGCACCGGACGGGGTAGAGTAGGTAGACAGGCCACAAGGTAGTCAAATGACTTATAGTGAAAGTAGCGGTAGAACATTGGATGCTATCGCACATACCGGTCGGTAAGGCGAACCCTGGGGGAGGCCTACTTTCAGCAGTGGACGTCTTTTGGCTGAATTGATTATACTAGAATATCCAGAATTGTAACAAATTATAAATGTTTGCCCCCACCAGAAAGCGAATCCAGATCTCCGGCGACGTAATCGACTTGGGGCAGTTAGTTTTTCATACAGTAGAACTTGGCTTTTGTTTAAAAGACAAATTATTCTCTGTTCATGAGTGAAAGACTACTAAATACACGAACAAACATAAAGGTATGTCTCTAAAGTTGTTTAATGTAATTGCAAGCTTCTGAAAACGTCTTGTGGACAAACGCCAAGTGTTGTGCTTAAAAGCTGTACTTAAAAACTTTCAGGCGTTTGCGCAAAGCTCTCGTTTGACGAAGCTTTGCGGAAAAACTTCAAAACAAAATATGTCAAAAAAGAAATATATTCAGTTAATGAATGTGTGTCCATTTTGATAAGTTTTAAAATAAATCATTAAATTTAAATTATGATAAGACTAGAGGCTGCCCCGCGGTATTTCCCGCGCAGATTTCTCATAAACACAAAAATCAATTTTATTCCCTTTTCCCATGGGAATTTCGGGAAATCCTTTCTTAGTGCTCACCTACACTCCCTAGGGAACATACATGCTAAATTTCAGCTTTGTACGCCCAGTCGTTTCGGCTCTGCGTTGTCTGTCAGTCAGTAACGGAAGAGTTTTATATATATTGATAAGAGAATTCTTTATTCAAAACACTTTAACGGCAAGATGTTTTTTGTCTTAAACCCCCTATAAATGTTTTTATCTTATACCTAGGATAAACAGATAACTACATTTTAACTTTTAGAAAATTTTGTAGGCACAGTTTGGTTTTAAAGTAAAATGGTTCCGCTAGAAGGTTATAATACGCCGTTTTAGAGTGAAATTTGAGCCAAATTACAGGGTAACGTGTGAAGTTTAAAAGTTTGAATTAGAAGCTTTGAGCTTTAGACCGGAAGTTGGGTTAAACGGTCGGTTATAGCTGAAAGCGGGGAAATTGGGTAAGTATGAAAATTTAAAAGTTTACTGTTGTTTTACACCGTGTAGAATTTTTAATGAAAGAATTAGGGTACAAGGAGCGGACTACCCTTTATTTATTCTCTTTACTTATTTGCGCTACTTTGAAAAATGTATAGAAAATACCTGCGCGGACATTCGCGCTTGAACAAGCATCTATGTCCGCGCAGGTATTTACTATACATTTTTCGAACCAACGCCAACAAGCGCTTGTTACCAGCGTTGTAAGTGAATTCACCCTTCCTTTGAAATAATAAAGTTTTTTTTTTGTTTTTGAAATCACCATAACGAAATAACATTGTTGGATTCATTCATTCAAATTAATATCAATTGCATCCACAATACTTTTATAAAGAAGTAACTCTTCTCTCTATCTGTTTGTTTGTCTGTCTGTCTCGCTTTCACGCCAAAAAAAAATTAACCGATTTTAATGAAATTTGGTAAAGAGATAGTTAAAAGGCCTGAGAAAGGACATAGGCTACTTTTATCCCAAAAATCTCACGGGAACGGAAAATGAAATGTTTTTTTTTTAAATAAAATAAATACTGTATAACGTTAAAAAAACAACTTCATTCAGCCAATGAAACAAGTAACCTAACAACTTCTTTGCATATGTGCTATGTTAATACAGTTTAATTGTCCAGAAACACATAACACTCCAACTAACGACCCAAGTCGGTTGCGCGTCTCTGCCAAATAGTGACAATCTCATCTGAATTTTAATGAAGCATACACAATCAACGAAACACAAGCACTTTGAGAGATCTTAAGGAAATTGGGGCAGACTCCCACGTAATTATGAGAGCCTAGTACTTTTATCTTTAACTAATTTATCTCGATACCTTGTTTCTAAAAGAAAAGTAAAAAGATAAAATACAAACTACACAAAGAATATACAAAAGTACATTTATACAATTTAAGGCGCAAATATGACAAAATTTTTATGCTTTGGGCGATCTTATCGCTAAAAGCAATTTCTTATAGGCAACCAACTTGGAACCGTATGTAGATGGAACCAGATTAAATAGGCCTTAGAAAATTAAATATAATGTGACACAAAAATTAAGACATAAAACAGTGACAACACTATATAAAAAAACTAGCAGCCCGTCCCGGCTTCGCACGGGGTAGACAATTTAGTCATATGTTGTTTTGGCTGGACACAAAAATACAGCCCGATCAGATCGATGAAATAATCGTCGCTGAGCTGCCTAATAAAGACGAAGACCCACTTCTGTATTTCGGCCCAACCGCTATATAAAAAAACTAGAGGCTGCCCCGCGGTCTCACCCGCGCAGATTTCTCTTATATACAAAAATCCCGTTTTTTTCCGTTCCGGTGGGAATTTCGGGAAATCCCTCCTTAGTGCTCATTTACACTCCCTAAGGAACCCACGTGCAAAATTTCAGCCCGCTACGCCCAGTAGTTTCGGCTCTGCGTTGTCTGTCAGTCAGTCAGTCAGTCAGTCAGTAACGGAAAAGTTTTATATATATTGATTATAAAACTCTTCCGTTACTGACTGACTGACTGACTAAAAAAATACAGTATATTGCCACTCTTTATTTTCTTGATTTTTGTGTCGTACTATAAAAGCGTTTTTTTTTTAATAAAAAAAAAATAATGAAATGCTGTAATTCATTAATAATAATACTATAAAATATTATGATGTGTTAGTTTGTGACTCGAAGGGAATAACAATATTTTTTAAAGGTTTCAATAAACTGACACAGACCTACATAAACTGAGAATTTACACTTTTTAAATCGGTTAAAATAGATACAAAACCTTCTCCTGAATGTAAAAAATACTGAAAACCGCACCAAAATACGAAATAATCGCGGACAAATATACATACATACAAACTGAGAACCTTTTTTTAAACCCAAAAATCATAGAAATTATTTTTAATACAGTTTTCTAGTACAATCAAACTACTGTAGATCGCAGGTCGACCTAAAATACGAGGCTTAGCCGGTAATTAGTGATATTTGCATAAACCCCAAAACTGGAGTTGTGGCCTGCTGATTGCGAATCAACTATTGATTTAGCATTTTGTTAATTGTGGTAAATGTGTTTTATTGGTTAGGCTCCGAAATTAGTTTTTAACTAGGAGTTATAGTTCGTAGGTTATGTTTTGTGGCTATGAACACATAAAGCTATAAAGTTACCTCAAAACGGGAAAACAGCTTAAGAGCCAGTTTACAGCGATGCTAGCGCCATTCTCGAAAAAAATTATTATCTTCTAAACTAAGGCAAATATAAAAAATGTGGCACTGTGTGACACTAGATAATGTAGCCTAGTATTTTTAGGGCACTGTTGTATAGCCTTTAAGTTAAAGACCAAAGAAAGCTACAAAGTGTTGCTAAAAGTGGCCACTTTTAGCAACAATCTGTTTATAATTTTGTTCTTTTAAGTTATGACAACTTTACTGTGCTCAAAAAATACTAATCAAGATTATCTAGTGTCATACAGTGCCACATTTTTGATATTTGCCTTAGTTTAGAAGATATTAATTTTTTTCGTGAATGGCGCTAGCATCGCTGTATACTGGCTCTTAAGGGCTTACACGGTGCGAAACTAGCGCCACTCCCGATAAATAATTAATATCTTCTAAAGCATGGCCGAAATAAAAAATATGCGTCTTTGACTCTCTAGATAATCTTGTTTAGAATTTTGAAGGCCCAGTTGTTATACATACCTTATTTTTAGTAGATTAATTAAAAATTGGAAAGAATAAAATACATTACTTAACTTGCCGAATTTGTACTTTTATTTTACCACTAGAGGCTGCCCCGCGGTATCACCCGTGCAGATTTCTCTTAAACACAAAAATCCCGTTTTTTCCCGTTCCCGTGGGAATTTCGGGAAATCCTTTCTTAGTGCTCACCTACACTCCCTAAGGAACCTACATGCAAAATTTCAGCCCGCTACGCCCAGTAGTTTTGGCTCTGCGTTGTCTGTCAGTCAGTCAGTCAGTCAGTCAGTAACGGAAGAGTTTTATATATATTGATTAGATAGCGATAGAAGAAACGAGTTTCGCCAGGTCAGCTTGTTGGCTATATTAGATTTTCAAAAGTCTCACCTTACTCAACGTGAGAAAAGGATTATGTTATGATTTGAGTTTCATTGCGTGATAGAATCAGAAATGACGAGTTTCGCAGAAGAACCAAAATCACGTATACATAGCCCAAGAACATACAAAACATTATGTGGCATTGGGCAGGGCATATAGCTGCAAAAACAGAATATCTTGCTGGGGCCGAAAAGTTCTCTAAATGGCGACCGCGCATCTTAAGACGTAGAGTAGACAGATATCCCATCACACGATGTTTAGAGGATCTTGTAAAAGATGCGCGAGTTTTTGTGGAGTTCAGAGAATACTATAGCCAGATATGTAACCAATAATAGAGTAAACTATGATAGCAAATGCAAAAAAATAAATCAAAAACCGAAAACACTCAAGTTTCACATTTCAAAAATGCCAACTTTTCTTTGGCGAACCATTTTTTTCTTTCTCCTCCATCGATTTCAGTCTTCGCTACACTTTCTTACCGAACCCGCTCTTATTCATACTTATTTAAAGGTGGTTTTAGTATGCATAGGGTTTTGGGGGTAATTTATCACAGGGGATAGCGGTTGTCAGCCCCCAATACCCTCCCAAGATAGCGCAAGGATATCCTTGTAAATGGATATAAATTTATGATTTTATTATATTGAGTTTGTTTACGTAAAATAGCTAAAGTAAGATTATTAATTCCAGTCAGTAAAATGACATTTTCAGTGTCACCTACCACCTACTAAATACCTACAAACTCTTCAAATGACATCAATATCATCATCATCAATACATAGTATAAAACAAAGTCGCTTCCCGCGTCTGTCCCTATGTATGCTTAAATGTTTAAAACTATTTAACGGATTTTTATGCGTTTTTTTTAAAGGATAGAGTGATTAAAGAGGAAGGCTTACAAGTATAATTCATGCTTAAAATACAAATAGGTTAGGCGGTGCGAAGTTCGCCGGGTCGACTAGTACTAGTACCTAATAAAATAAAGTATGACTAAATGTCTAAAGTCTATTGATTGCCGAACATCACTTTGATAGCGGGTCACCCTTTTTAGTATCAGAGACACAGAGAGAGTAGTTGATTAAAGAGGAAGTGCTCAGTCTCAGAATAAAGACAAGCATAGAAACCGGGCTAAAATAAAAAGTTATTTTCATATTGTTACGCTCCTTACTAAACGGCAAAAAGACTATTAGTTAGAGAGAGATAAAATATAAGAATTCTTTGCAAGTTTTCTTCTTGTGGTAAGGTAGACTCGCCTAAGATCGGATGTGACCGAAGACCGTATACCCGGATTTACTTACAAACTAGACGATATTTTGAACTGTTTGCGACATTGTTTGATTCGCCATTTCATTCTGCCCAACTCCTCATACCGCCGTCGGAGCTGCGACGGATAGAAACGGCGTACCGGAGTCTCAAAAAAAAAGAAGGTTTTTTCGGAATATTTCAGTGATCCGATCTTTACTCCAAAACTTTAATGGCGTTTTGTGGCGAGTCCTTTTGATTTAGGTACTTCTTCATTCAAAATTCGACCGGAAATCGGATATTATCTTGCGATCTGTATACTACGATTCCGACTACGACATCTGTATCCTAAGATCCGGTCTTCACTCTCTGTTTAAAGATCGGACTAACCAGTGTGCGGTCCAAAAATGTTCAGTGGTTCTCAAACTTTATTACTATAGAAGACCAGCTGGCCCGGCAAGACTAATTGTTTTTACTGTCAATTTTTACTTTTTTTTTAATTCTAAATGCATAACTCGTAATACTTTCTACATAATGTAAACAGGTAGGCGTAGATTTAAAATATAATGTTATTTACAAGTTTAAGGAACCCGAGGGGCCACATTCCCTATGTTTGAGAATCTATATTTTACGTGTTTTTGGACGAGGAGGAAAGACCGGATTATAAAAACGCGAAAAAAAAATTAAAACAGTGTACTAACTAAACCATAGGAAATTACGAGATCATCTATTGATATGTTGTTGCCAACTAAATTTCGGATCTTTTCCTAACGTGAACTTTATTACAATACGCGTAACAACGATTTTATAATATAGTCCGATCTTCGGAAAACCAGTTATATTTTTTTCTAGCACTAGTAAAAAAAAGTCGTCTTTTTGAATGCATGTTTTCCCTAAAGTATAGTAACTACGCAGATTACAAAATTTGGGATAAATCTACATTTATTATTCATCAATTCATAGAAGAGTAAATCACCAAAATCGTAAGTTCACTTAAGAAAAAAAAAACAAAATGCCTAGGCTTCGAAATTTCTCCAATGTTCGTCCGAACTTAGGCGAGTGTACCTTATCAAAGTGGTTTATTGATGACACTGGTTTATTAGTACCGTACAAAATTAAAAACCAATAATTTGGTACATATTTGGTGGTTTGTTTATGGTTTGTTTTATTTTGACGTATAATATGACATTGTAAACATCGGTAGCAGCTCCAAAAGTTTTATGATTATTTTTTATGAAAAAGGTGTGATAAATTGGTTTTGTGATTGTGAATGTTTAACTTAATGTATAACAATCTCTTGTGTAGTGACGGGATGTGAATCAAACGCGTCAAGGAATCAAAATCTTGATGTTTCGGTCACCTACCATTCGGTAAATAATTTTGTTTCATTGTAGACTTCTGGGCACTATTTTGACTAATAAATTATCAAGAACATCAATTTTACACGCTGTTTGTCGAACTCGTACCTAAATTTATTGAATTATTACGGTAAAACACCTTCTGTAAAGGTTGTGATAGTGTTGTGCCAAAATATGTTTAGACAAAAGTTATCGAACCTAAATCATCCGTTCTAACTTAAGGACAAATAAAAATCAGACATAATAATATGCTAATTGTTGTATTTTTTTCAGTTTTCAAGTAAATTATATACTTAAAACAAAATGACTGGATGCTATAAAGAGACAAGATTTTAAACATTCACAACATACTGTTTTATCAACAAAGAAGATTTAAGATGGTGAAGATTATAACCTGAAACTGTAACAACAGTTTTGCTGCTGCAATTTGAATAAGTTGGTTGGTGGTAATCATAAAATATTGCCCTTTCAATTGCTTATTTTATATCAAATTAATTAAATGTTATTCGTTATCAACTTAATGTTAAAGGAAATAGGACAGCGACATTCAGTGGACAATTCATATTTCATATCTAAGAAAGAAATGCAACCAGAAAATACCATCATCTCAGCTAAAAACGTCTACTGCTGGATATAGGCCTTAAAGAAAATATCGTGACATACAATTTGCCCATTCTGGATAAAACAGGTTTAAGTTTATCTATGTTTTTTTTCTGCAGATCCTCATAATTGTATATGAAAATTTCAAGTTTAAGTTGCGGGATGTCATCGTTTAAGTTAATATTCTCTAAGATACCTGTTTTCTAAAATAAAATACGAAGGCTTTAATTAATATATATTTGAATAAATTATTATTATTATTGTCTTGAATATAATATTTAAGAACATTTTTCTTGCTTTCTTACAGGCCTCACAAAATACTTTGATAAAAAAAGCTACAGAATATATGAACCGTAAATTTGGGTAAACCAATGCTGTAAACTGTAAACAAATAAAATTCAATGAAAATTTTACTTTGTGATAAAAACAAAAGCGCCATTGTTGCTGCAGGATATCACTTACGTATGTATAAATTGTTTACACCCAGGTTTTATAATACTTACTCTCTTTTATAAGTTTTAATTAAAACATATTATATTTTTAGGTCTCAAAAAAAAAAACCACAAGCAGGGTTTTTTCACATACAAACAAAGTGATGATCAAGATCAACCCAGGCAAAAACAAACATTTGAGGTGCAGAGCAGGGATGTTCCGAACGTTCGCATTCGCGAATGATTCGCATCATTTTAACATTCGCTTTGACATTCGCATTCGCATCAAAAAGATGCGAATATGATGCGAATGCGAATGTGCCGCCATTGACACCAAGTTTCTTGTGTGAAGATCAATTACTTTATGGGGATACGTCATAGTCCGGCGCGAAATTCAAATTTATTGGCGTTTTTTATTTATTCTGGCAAAATTATTTTAAATGACTTCACGTATGTAAAAAACCATTTCCCAAATTTTGATACACGTTTTTGTAAGACAGAGTTACTGAATTTGTGTAATGTGTGAATCTTGATTTTTGTTTTACATTAACTACTAAGAGTTAAGTACCAATATTGATTGTATGTTTATGTTTTTTGTATTTGTAGGATGTTAACTATTTTTAACCGACTTCAAAAAAGGGGCTTATCAGTTTGACCTGTATGTATGTATGTTTGTCCGCGATTATCTCGAGTTTGGCTGAACCGATTTTGATGCGGTTTTCACAGAAGTTGCGGTTATCTGTTACATTCTGGAGAAGGTTTTAGTACCTTTTTTAACCGACTTCAGAAAAGAGGCAGTTTTCAGTTAATGTATTTGTCAATTTATTGAAGGCGGGTTCCTTTTTTGTAAAAAATGAATTATTAATTGTTTTTATTGTTTAATTAACGTAATGATTTTTCTATACCTAATTTTTTTCACTGAACTTGTCCAACATTCGCATTCGCATTCGCATTCGCATCATTCGCATGCCTAACATTCGCATTCGCATTCGCATTCGCGAATGTCTAAAATTCGACATTCGGAACATCCCTGGTGCAGAGTGCAGAGCAAGATTATTGAAAATGAGTGTGTAAAGAAAGAAGCGCATAATTCATACATTATGAAATTTCCAAAAATAGATTTGTTTTACTTGTTTTATATATACATATTATTATAGGCACACATCTTTTAGTTTTAATTATTTTAGAGCTGTGCTAATAATATCTGATGTGACAGAGTTTTTTATGAACGGAAAATCTTTAGAAATAGGTAAGTATTATTATATTTTTATCAAGACACCCGTTTTATTCATTAAAATAACTTATTGTGTGCAGTAGGTTTCCTGGAAGAAATCGCTTTAATCGATAAGGCACAATTGCCCTTATTCTTTTTCTGTTAAAAATGTTATACGGTTTGTTACATTTTGTATTTTTATTTGCATTTTTATAGCAATAAAGCGTTTTTATCTTTGTCTTTGTTTTCTTGTTATTATACTTCCATACAATTACTCCTGAATTAGTTATGATAAGTTCCATAATAAAGAACCATGTCTTGTATAAAAGTATAGACAACTTGATTTAGGACAAGTTATTTTTGCCATCACTAGCTTTTTAGAAAATTAAAAATAAAAAGTCGAACCCAGGTACGGGCAAGGTGCGGAAGAGTCATACGACCCAGTGGAGAAAGTATATTGGTCTCTTTTTAACATATTCGATGGTTGCACTTGAGTAAGTAGCGTAACACAATGATGTGACTTTTTATTTTAGGACTCCTTCTATGCTTGTCTTTATTCTGAGTGCTCAGTTGATGTAGGTGTCAGTTAGTTAAAAGGTTTTTTTGTAAAAAAGAAATTATTGTTTACTAGTCGACCCGGCGAACTTCGTACCGCTTAACCTGTTGCTATGTCGCTCATGTATTATTCTTATAAACCTTCCTTTTCAATCACTCTATCGATTACAAAAAACCGCATCAAAATCTGTTGGATAGTTTTAAAGATATAAGCATACATAGGGACAGACGCGGAAAGCGACTTTATTTTATACTATGTATTGATTGATGTGACAAAGAATAATTTAAACTACTTACTAAAGCAGTTTAAATGTGGACTGTTGGTTTGACATTCGCTTGCCTGTAGCCATTGGGGGAGGGCCCCGAACCATCGCCTCATGCAGTTTAAGAACTATATATACTGCTCCGTGGCTCGGTTGCCAGTGATATGGACTGAGACGCGGGTGCAACGGGTTCGATTCCCGGCAGGGGCGAACATTATTATATCGATGTTTGTCTCCCAGTCTGGGTGTATTGTTCGTCTCTGTATGTGTTTGCGCACCCAAGACACAGGTTCTACCTAGATAAGGGCGCTGAGAGTGTTTCGTAATTGGTTTATAGGTGTAAAAGTGTAAAATAAACACCTCTTCACAATGTAATAGACTCGAGAGCTTAATAAGCTCGGGATTGTTTTTGAAACTTTTCTAATTGTATATTTGCGTGTCGATAGATCGTTAGCGAAACCACTTACCATTTATCCCTTTTGCTTAAATTTGAGCTTTATGGAAAGGTTGTATAGTTCATTTTAGTTTGACTAAGTGTTTTATCATCAGGAATCAATTTTGGAAGAGTTTGAGCTTTATTTGCAGGTTGTAGAGTTCACTTTAGTTTGAAAATTGATTATTGAACAGGGTTGTCGATTGTTTTGATTGAATGTGGAAGTAAGTGCATAGGAATTGCTAAAACAAACAACTTTAATATAGAGATCTGTACGCAGAATATTTAACAAACACTTTTATTAAGCCTAAAATAGGTATCTGTTACCTAAATTTTCACACATTTAATGTATTGTGGGAAAGAAAAGATTTATTTCAGGTTTTAGAACCTAGCGGTGAACTAAAAATACTGAGGTAATGGAAGAAATCGCCAAACTTCAAACAATATCTTTATGAATTGTAGCCTATGTATTTTCTTAAGATATAAGCTATATTATTGTATTATTATTATTATTACTAGCCTATGTTATCCCACTGCTGGGCAAAGGCCTCTTTTCCCTCATTCCACCCTTCCCTGTCCTGGGCAGATTCCCACCAGTCCCTATCGTGTGCTCCCAATTCGTCGCTCCATCGCTTCCTGGGGCGACCACGTCGTCTCTTGGCGTGTCTCGGGACCCACTCAGTGCCTCTCCTTGCCCAACTATTGGAGTCCATAATCCATTTAGAAGACTTGACGTGAAAGAGTCACAAACATTGATCTTTCGCGTTAACATTATAATATTAGTGGGATAATACGGGGAGGGTGTTTAAAAACTTATTTTCTAATATTCTATGTTTTTTTTTGTTGCAGGTAATAAAGAAAAACCCTCAATTCCGAGAAACAGATAAAGAATGTAATGTTTTCGTATACTTATTCATCATCATCATTCTACATCATTGGTAAATAAGCTTTTTTCCTACTCAATAATCGAAATGAGTTGCCGCTGCCGACCGTACCGGGGAAGTTCGGTACAATACGCCATTTTCATAACAGAATCGTAATTTTATTCGACCTTTCTGTAAAAACTTGGTAACTCCTGACAACTTTGCGCAACTTTCAATAAGTATATCGGGTGTAAAAATGCTGATTTATTACACACTTTAGGTTAGCTGGCTGTACAATGCGAGTTTACCTAATCAAATTGAAACTTTTACTATTATATAAGTACATATTTCTTAATTATACATTTATATTACTTACTAGAGGCTGCCCCGCGGTATTTCCCGCGCAGATTTCTCATAAACACAAAAATCACATTTTTTCCCGTTCCCGTGGGAATTTCGGGAAATCCTTTCTTAATGCTCACTTACATTCCCTAAGGAACCTACATGTCAAATTTCAGCTTTGTACGCCTAGTAGTTTCGGCTCTGCGTTGTCTGTCAGTCAGTCAGTCAGTCAGTCAGTCAGTAACGGAAGAGTTTTATATATATTGATTTTGTTTAATCAATATCCTTGTGATGGCGGCAAATAATTTTACTACCCTATTTCATCCAGTAGGTATCGTAAAAGGCGACTACGGAAATATCCGAAGGCCGGGCACGAGCGTCTTTCGTTGAAAAATTTAAACAATCATACTGCGATGGCCAACCCGCCTGCCAAGCGCGCAGTCAATGTACTTACATCCTGCCTGTCGCATTACACCTTGTATTATGTGTATGGTAAAGTGTTGGGACACCAATTCCAGGAAAAAATATATGAAAATGTTCTCAATAAATTATTGACAACTTACTTTATTGCAGTTAGGGAAAAATATTTTTATTTATTTATAAAACTTTTTAACGGTTTCCCGAATCTTTTACAGAATTTTTCTTAGTTTTTTTTTAAGAGACTAATGTCCAGCCCTAAGTTCAAAGATTCAATTTCTGATTATTTCCTTAAGTGGCCGCTTTTAGCAACACTCCTTAGTTTTCATTTCTCTATCAGATCTATATAACTATCTAACCTAAAAGTTAGATGAGACGTGCTACTTGTACTGAGCGGTAACTGAGAGGTAACCGAGCTCGGGTGGGCTCACAGAACAAGAGAATACAATAGAAATAGCATCATGAGCTTTTAGTACTAAAACCAGTGTGTCCAAACTCACACATATAAACCAAACGCTCACTATGAAATCCAAGCTACCATTGGTGATTAACGACAAAGCCGAAAAGATCTACATCACAAAACTTTGAAGTAGACTATGAACCTTTTTTACAAATAAACAAAGATCAAAATCAAATAACAATTATGAAATACTTAAGATAATGATGACATACATATGATAAAAGAATGAAATTAGGTTTTTCCAAAGACATGGTAGAAAGCTATACATCCTCTTTGCTTTAAAATCCTCACGCATTGTTCCTAGTTTTACTATTCGACGCTAGATGGAACTACAGCTTTTGTACTACCGCTACTAAACACTAGGTGGCTACGTCGAAAAATGAAAAACTAAGCTAGGGATGTACATATTGCGGGAGAAAGTTTGTTGATGAGAAAAACCTATCGATATACAACTTTCTTTCATATGGCTTCAGTTATCAATTACTTTTTTTTACGAAAATCTATGTGTATTCTACGCAAACGGCCTTCTTGGTGATTGGCGATGTATTGGTATTATCATATGATAAAACCAGTCGCTCATATAACAAAGTTTATTTTAGTGTACAGTTTAATTTTTATTTATTTTCAATGTCGTTTTGTATTCAACAGTTATACTTCGCATAAATAGAGATTCAGAAATAAAAATGTGTTTAGTTATAAAATTGTATATACCTACAGTACTGCAAAAGTTATAATGCGCATAGAAATCTTCGTCACTGTTCGACAACGGTCGTATTCCCAAGCGACGGAAGACGATATGTATTTAAGGAGGTTAAGTGCATTTTCTGCATGCGTAATTTAGTAGAATTATGATTTTTTATTTAGGTGTTTCCGTGAAATCGACAATTAGCCGAATCTGCATGCGCATTATTAATTTTGGACTAAGTACTGTACTTTAAATGAAGCTTTATTTTAACCAAAGTAAACAATTTAGGTGGATGGGTTGATAGACCAATAAAACAAGATGGGTTTTATATTTATAATATTTTATCTTATTTAATATCGAAGAACTTGCTTATTTATTACTTGCCTTAAACTCTTAACTAATCTTGGTTTTTTTAATACATAATATTTAGCATTTTTTCTTCTCTAGGTATTGTTTATTGAAACTCCTCTTAGCTTAAGAAGCTTTCATGATGGCTCCATCTTCAAGTTTATGCTTAAGTGTATTAGGTTCTGAGCTTGGCCCAAGGTGATCCAGTAACACAGGCTGTAAATAAATGAAAAGAAAAATAAAATATAGCACACTATAAGAGTGACGACTTGTCTTTATACAATACTAGTCGACCCGGCAAACTTCGTACCGCCTAACCTATTATTAGAACGTGCATGTTTTATACTTATAAGCCTTCCTCTTGAATCACTCTATCTATTTAAAAAATCCGCATTAAAATCCGCTGTATTTTTAAAGATTTAAACATACCTAAGGACTGATGCGGAAAGCGACTTTATTTTTTACATATTACAACATTATTGTAATATGATGATGATGCTAATATAATTTAATTCATACGCAAGAGTCTAAGTTGAAAGATTCATATAATTTCATTCGTATTCAAGAATTTAACTTTAAAGTAAATCACATTTTAAACCGAAAAAAGGTAGAGTTTTTCAAGTCGAAGCGAATACCTATTTTTTTTTTCACTGAAAATTATTATTATCGATAGATTTTTATCATGTTGAGCAATCTCTAACTGATTTCCATTATACTGTTGTCAAAATGTTCTAGAAAAAGTCATGAGTCTAATACCATCGATAAAGAAGAACGCTAAGAAGGTACAGTCACAGGACTCACAGGCTTCAATGAAAATTCAATTTTACTGCTCCGTAATTAGGGTGTTTTCATTTTCTCACTTAAGGTTTTGTTTTCTTGTTCATGTATAATTTCAAATTTATTTAAAAATACAGTGAAATATTACTTACCGATGTAATGATACGGCATAATTAGTACTTTTAAGTCCCCAACTTTAATTTTTGCATTCCAACACAGCACAATATGGCATTTTAGTGGTTTTTTTTTCATATTTTTCCTGGTGGTTTGTTTACAAGAAGCTTAAAGCAACTAAGCTTATCAAATCTGTCAAAAACTACGAATAGGCACTGCAGAGCTAATGATAGGCACGCGGGCTCCGCCCACTCGCGATTTCTATTTAGAGAGAGAGAGCATCTTCCTTGTTCTGTGGTGGTACTATTTATTATACTGTGGTATCGGTGTCATAAGCCTGTAAACTCTAATGAAATTAAGCAAAATCATAACTGATAATTTCTTTATTTACAAAAAGAGACCCAATTTCAACGAACTGACGCAGACATAATCTGAGAACTTCCTCTTTTTCGAGGTCAGTTAAAAAAATTGGTACTAAAACCTTTTCATGAACAACATTTCTGAAAATCGCATCAAAATCGGTTCCGCCCGAGATAATCACGGACAAACATATATACATACAGGTCAAACTGATAACCTCCTTTTTTGAAGTCGGTTAAAAAGAATAAGCGCCCTCCAAAATGGCAAATAAATCATACAAATCTAGAAACTAGTCATGTATTGTGTAGTTTGCGATAATAAATCAGAGAACTCAGTGGTCCTGTCGAAAGTTTTATACAAACGAAAAGAGGTTTTCGGGGTATGGAAGGTATTAACATTTTGTTTAACATATTTATTATACCTTTTTGTTGTTATTGAGGGTAAAAGTTGAATAATTTGGCCTCAAATAATATGATGATATGATATTTTCTATTAAAAAGTACTCAGTATTCTGACTGCTCCTTGGCTCAGTTGGCAGTGTGTCTCGAGTGCGACTGTATTATCAGAGAACAAGAACTATTTTGCAACACAGAAGAACCGAAAGTGTTACGCTGTACTAGACCGCCACTGTACATAGGTACCGAGTCTTAGTTACTACTAAATCTCTTTAATCGTTTATTTAATCATCAATACATAGTATAAAACAAAGTCGCTTCCCGCGTCTGTCCCTTTGTATGCTTATATCTTTAAAACTATGCAACAGATTTAGATGCGTTTTTTTTTAAAGGATAGAGTGATTCAAGAGGAAGGTTTATAAGTATAATACATGCACAAAATTTTAATAGGTTAGGCGGTACGAAGTTTGCCGGGTCGACTAGTTTAATGATAAAACTAAAGGTTACAAATTAAAATAAGTACTTAATAAAACGAAAAACTACTAAATTGAAATGTCACAAAATACGTTTTTATCAATACATAGTATAAAATAAAGTCGCTTCCCGCGTCAGTCCCTATGTATGCTTAAATCATTAAAACTACGTAACGGATTTTGATAAGATTTTTTTTTATAGATAGAGTGATTCAAGAGGAATGTTTATAAGTATAATACATGCACGAGATAGTAATAGGTTGGGCGGTACGAAGTTCGCCGGGTCGACTAGTGTTGTAATAAAAATCGGTAAAATCCAATAACATTCCGAACCAACCTGGTGGCGTGCTCTGAAAAAAAAAAGAGTAATTTAAAAAGTTACGACGCAAAACGTCTGATTTAATTTGAGTTTTCTCGCATTTGCTACTAAAGTCCAGCCTGCTCCAGGTGAATATTTAATACCTAGAGGTAGAGGCGAGGCTGAAAATTCAATTTGGTTTTTAGGATACCTATCTTGATAAACTAGGACTAGACTGTAGATGAAATCTATTTTCTATCTTTCGTTTTTAAGGGCTCACGCGGTGCGAAACTAGCGTAAAAATATTAAATCTTCTAAAACATGGCCGAAATCAAAAACAAGCGTCTGTGATTCCCTAGATTTTTTTAAGAATTTTTTCCTAGAGAATTTTTCAGACCCTGTTGTGTAGCTTTCAGGTTCAAGATCAAAGCCTAAAGGGGCCACTTTAGTTTCATAACGGTTTTTTTATATAATTTGTAACCTAAAAGCTTCACAACGGAGCCTTAAAAATTCTAAGCAAGATTATCATCTTAATTCAAAGATACTTTTTTATAGTTTCACGAGCTTTCCCGGCTTACTTCGTTACGCCATAGAATATAAGATACTACAAAAGACTTGGCTCTTTATACTATGTTCTTTTGACTGCCCAGAATGGCAGAATAAAAAACAAACAACAACAACAAACCACCTGTCAAAATATGTAAACAACGGAAAAAAGATTGCACCTTGGGTTACATTTTTTGAGTTTAGGTAAGGATCCCTAATTTTTTTGAAAATCTATGACACTCGGGGTTAATGTAGCTTCCTACCAGTGAAAGAATTTTTCAAATCGGTTCAGTATTTCCGGAGCCTATTCGTTACAAACAAACAAACAAACAAATCTTTCCTCTTTATAATATTGGTATAGATATCAATTAAAAATCTAATTTTAGTACCTGTGTTCGTTATGATCAATTAATTTTAAAAATATATAAATACCTAAATCAAAATACACTTTTAAAATTCAACGTATAAATTCTCACCCCCAGCATCGTATCTCCGGCCAAAATTCAATTTGTCATAATGTTACACGAGCCAAGTTGGCCCCAACTATTATTTGCCTTTCCCCAAACTGCGAACGGCACACAATTGACCGGAACACCCTGTATATCATGGCGACACGGCGTTATACAGGATGCTCTGTTATTAATCATTCTATACGGATATAAAGACAGACACACAAAGAAATTTTACGATAGTGTAAGTAAAACATGACTGCTTCGTAGCTCAGTTGGCAGTTATGTGGACTTAGTAAGAGCTGGTAGTAGAGCTCAATGAGCTGGTGCCTCTGCCTAACCCTTCGGGTAATATTGGCGTGAGATTGTGTTGTTATATTAATTAAAAATGCAAAGGTATGAAGGTAATATTTTGAGAGAAGTCTGTCAGACCGCGATCCTACGGAACCCTCTGAGGAGCCTTTGCGGACCCTCATCTTCTTCATGATAGTTTGTCAGTTTCGACACGGAACCCTAATAATATATTTTGTTTGGGGAAAAAGGTTGAATATTGAAAACGTGAATGATTTTTGTTTGTTAGATTATTTTCTTTGTAAAGAAACGAAGAATGGTAAAGTTTTTTTTTTGGCACATTCATACGCAAAATTGTTTACTTTTATAACAAATTCTCTTTATAATTTCATCGACAGACGTCCACTACTCTGACACAGTATAATAAATAGTACTACATTGTCATGATTTTTTTTTGTAGTAGGCTCAATAGGCCCAATCCCTTAACCTAAATATAAACAGAATACTGACTGGTTGATCAGTGAGCGATCAATCATTCAATACGATATACTGCGTGACGCGATTTGACAGACAGCTTTGCTGCAAAAAGATGAAAGGGCCTTTGTACATTCTCTATTGCAAGCAATTCGCGGAAGTCTCCTATGATTATGTCGAGGCAACGAAGTCGCGTTTCTCTCGCTGCGACTAGTTTAAGCCGTTCCCCTCCCCAAAGTGCATACTGGTTCCATCCTTTCCGGGTTGAGCTCTCGTGACGTGAACACCGACTGTCCTCCAGGCAGACCGAAGACACGTCATCGTCTCCATCCCGCGTCTGCAATGACGAGCATATCCGTTTACACAGGTTAGTACCAAGTTCTCGTAAATTGTTTGCTATTCTTATCAAGTTCTAATGCTACTGAAGTTTGTCATTCGTCATTCCATCTTGGAACCATCCCCTTTTGTCAACACGTGTCTGAGCCAGTGAATTTCTCCACAGATCTTGTATGAAACGTAGGACCTAGAGCGTCTACCTCATCGCTACAACCCCTGCAGGAGCAACAAATCTCCAGGATTCAGGTTGGTCCCAATTTTGAGAGGTTATCTTTACATCCGGCCCGCATGTGTAGCCACTAGGATGATTGAGTCCCTCGTGTCCCCCTTACCATGGAACTGATCTGGTCACGCCATAGCGCTGCCTTGAGGAAAAGATTTAGAGATTTAATTATACCATAACCTCAAAGTATAACCTCAAGTGGAGCACATTCCTTTTACCTTAGTCATCTGGCGTTAACCACTTCCTGTGTTCCGCAGTGTAAGGCCAGTACATCTGGAGAAGTTCAACAGCCCGTCGTCTGTCATCCCGATCTATTCGGTGAGTGTCTTTGTTAATTTGAGTGAAGAGAATCTATTGTAAAATAACCTCCCGCTCCATGCCTCTGTATGTGACCTGGTGTAATAGTGTGATTGAAATGTGCCGTATGCCATTTCAGGGTCCGGTGCTACGGTGATTGATTGGTGTGCTGCAGACCAGCTAGAGTCTCCCTTTCTTCGGGCTCGCTCAGGCCACAGGCAGCTGAGTATAATTAATGCAGATCTCGCTTGTTATGTGTAGTTGACTGAAACCCTCGGTTAGAGATACACCTCACAGACACCCACGAACACCTACACACCATTGTGGAATTGCAGCGTGCAATCCTTTTGTTAATGTGTAACTCCTTTCGAATTGATTGTACCGTCAGCGTGTTGGGCCGCTGTATAGAATACCCCAACTCCGTCTCTGCCCGCGGATGTCGTAGAAGCCGACTAAGGGACAAGTCATGAAACTCCAGTTCTACTGATGACACTGTAAAATATTTTGTGCCAGTCCTAGTTTTAAGTTAGAATAAGTGCGTCCGCCCAGACATGTGTATGTGTGTTTTCTGAAATAAAGATTTTATACCAAGGTAGTTTATGTGAGTGAATTAAAAGAAGATTTAACTTTACTTTTTCGGATTTTATTTACAATTCTAACAAGGGAAAATTTGTTTGTACATTACCACTTGTGTATTAAGTTTAAAAGGCGCCCAATATCTTGATGAAGAAAAAGGTAATGTCTCTCAGCCGGCCAACTAAGATCTAATCCACAACACCACGCCCTATGCTCTACTGCTACCAGACAGCCTAGCCGGTTTGCCACAGTGGCGCCCAACGTGGGGCTGAGAAAATTTTCCCAAATTTTGAATTTTGTTTTGTATTAATTTTATATTGAGATTTTTTCCTGGAACAAATTAGAATCAAATTTTTGTGAACCTTATGTCTTAACTTGAGTAGGTAACTTACTTTACCATTCTATTGGAGTAACAGCGTCTGAGCGGACAAGTAGAATAAGTGAAAATTTTATGTAATTTTGTTGTTGTTTTTTTTTGACTGTTGTTGTTTTTTTTTGCGTTTGCGGAAATTTGTTTTTGTTTTAAATTTTTGTGTGCGGCTAGATATAAGCATCGGTAAATGTTTACAAACTGATAAATTTGTAATAGGAAGAATTAAAATACGATTAAGTGTTGACACATTTTCACCATACACACAAATACTCTAAATACTACACCATGGACGTATCTTTGATAGGTTTCCCGATTAAATATTTAAATAAGGACGAATTGCTATACGAGCTGAGCGTTAGAAATTTCCCCTGCAGCTCAGATGCATCTAGGTACAGTCTTAGGAAGCAGTTAAGACAGGTTTTGAAACTAGCTAGACGAGATAACATAGTTCCCTCGTCAGTTCCTCAGAAGCTCCTTGCGCAAGACCTCGAGCTTATGCTAAATCAGGTAAGTGTAGTGAAAGCAGCATGCCGATATGGGAAGCGCTAATTTCTATGCTCGTAGCTATTGTAACCATTTATGAGTAATGTAATCTTAGTGTTGTTATTGTGTTGTCGAAATTTTTAATTTTTGAAATTTAACCTTTAGGCTGATTAAACCTTTGAACTGAAGTAACTTACTGTGATAATATTTATTGAGATAGCTTATTTGTGTTCAACGCGATTTATTTTATTTTTCTTTTTCGTTCTTTGTACTCGTTTGCCTGCGCTTGAATCTAGACCTAGTGCAATATTTTGTTTTGTTGTTGTTGTTGACCGTTCTTTTAACAACCTTGTTGGTAGTCTTTAGTTTTGTTTTGGCTCTCTTATTCGAAACGTTGTATTTACAAATTATTGTTGATCTTGCTATTGATAGTTGTTGTTTTATTTTGGCAATGGCATTTGTTTAGCTAGCGAACAATTCGGATTCTGTTCATTGGTAACTTTATTGATTATGTTGTTCGTGTGGATATTTTCTACTGATACCCTGTTGAAAATTTTGATGTTGATGTGTTGTTGTTAATGATGTTTATGATTCTGGTTGTTTTATTTATGTCTCCCTTTGCTTTTGTTGATATTAGGTTAAGTTCTTCTTTTGTAAGTATTTATATAGTCACTGCACACTAACCCCTTCACTTTCTTACTGCTGTTTCCTGACCCCTTTCTTGATTCCTTCTTTTTCCTTCCTCTCTGAGCCTTACTCGCCTTCCTGACCTCGCCAAGGGATTGCATGGGGTTACATCCCCCATGGTTCCATAATGGCAGAGGAACAGTTAGCGACTTGTAGGAATCTTTTTGGCCCTTTTGCTTTTGGTGACTATGGTCTCTGGTTCTAGTGATGAATGCAGAGCTCTCTTCACACTCTTTTGGCCCCTTCTAGTTCTTTTCTCTTTTCTGCAATCGGGCGTCATCTTCAGACCAACCTTGCCGATTGTGTGGACTGCGAAGTTGGTGGTGTTGCTGTTGCTTGCTTGCGTGCTGACCTTGTTACGGTTACAGTACATTCGTAGGTCTCAGTGCGCCATCGGCGCCGTTGTTCATGCGTGTGCCCTGGTTCGTTTCTCTGTCTGGATGATACCTGGTTGTAGTTTTCTTTTGTATATATGGAAGGTGATTGAGTGAGCGTTCGGACTGTAGTGAATGAGTGTGTGGTTGGTTGTGTAGTTCTTGTAAATATCTTTCCTGTTGTCGATTCTTGGTTTGTTGTTGTTTGTTGTTGTGTGTAGATAGTCTTCTTGTTTTCTGTTATTTTTGTTGTTTTGTGTTTTGAAATTGAGTACGGTTGAATCTCATGTGGTAGTTTCTATTAGTCCGTACTGTTGAGAAGCCTGTCTTTGTCCTAGTTAGGCGAAGCAGAGAAAGGATTGTGAACACCTGTACTGACGCTAAGGAAATCTTGGAATGAATTTACTGAAGGTAAGAATCGTGTAAATATGTAAATAGGATCTTGCTAAATGTTGTAATGTAGTTTATCTTATTGCTAGTAGTTTTGAACTAAAAAAAAAAAAAATCTAAAAGATTGGTAAGAAAGTTCTCACGGTCAGCGTCATCGAGAAAATTCGGTTCGAGCTCCGTGTAATTCTGTTGTTGTTTTTTTGGCAATCTATTGTTGTTGTGTTTGGTCAATGTACTGGAGTTGGACAACTTTGTATAAGACTCCAGGCATTTTAGTAGATTCTTATGAACTTTGTGTACCCATACGGGCGATCGGCAGTCTGTTGTTGTTTTTTTTTTTAGCAATCTATTGTTGTTGTATTTGGTCAATGTACTGGAGTTGAACAACTTTGTATAAGACTCCAGGCATTTTAGTAGATTCTTATGAACTTTGTGTACCCATACGGGCGATCAGCAGTCTGTTGTTGTTTTTTTGGCAAACTATTGTTGTTGTATTTGGTCAATGTACTGGAGTTGAACAACTTTGTATAAGACTCCAGGCATTTTGGTAGATTCTTATGAACTTTGTGTACCCCTTCGGGTGATCGGCAGTCTGTTGTTGTTTTTTGTTAATGTCGTTTTGTTTTGTAGAATAAGTCCTACTCAATACCTGAACGGAAAAAAAAAATCGTGAACGTGAAGTATAGTGGGCGGTATAAGTAAAGTACTCCCAGGAGTATAACCTAAGGGACAGCTTCGTTGTTGTGCGTGTCGCCGTCTTTTAGCCTAGTTATTCAAGTTGTTGTTAGTGTAATCCTTTTGTGTTAGTATTAGTTTATTTTTGTTGTTTAGATTAATGTAACTTTGTCTGGGTCGCGCGTTCAGTTTAGCGAAATATTTTATTTAAAATTTGAATTATTTTAAATAAAATATTTCTTTGGACAACTTTAGTGGTACTGTCATGATTTTTTTTTGTAGTAGGCTCAATAGGCCCAATCCCTTAACCTAAATATAAACAGAATACTGACTGGTTGATCAGTGAGCGATCAATCATTCAATACGATATACTGCGTGACGCGATTTGACAGACAGCTTTGCTGCAAAAAGATGAAAGGGCCTTTGTACATTCTCTATTGCAAGCAATTCGCGGAAGTCTCCTATGATTATGTCGAGGCAACGAAGTCGCGTTTCTCTCGCTGCGACTAGTTTAAGCCGTTCCCCTCCCCAAAGTGCATACTGGTTCCATCCTTTCCGGGTTGAGCTCTCGTGACGTGAACACCGACTGTCCTCCAGGCAGACCGAAGACACGTCATCGTCTCCATCCCGCGTCTGCAATGACGAGCATATCCGTTTACACAGGTTAGTACCAAGTTCTCGTAAATTGTTTGCTATTCTTATCAAGTTCTAATGCTACTGAAGTTTGTCATTCGTCATTCCATCTTGGAACCATCCCCTTTTGTCAACACGTGTCTGAGCCAGTGAATTTCTCCACAGATCTTGTATGAAACGTAGGACCTAGAGCGTCTACCTCATCGCTACAACCCCTGCAGGAGCAACAAATCTCCAGGATTCAGGTTGGTCCCAATTTTGAGAGGTTATCTTTACATCCGGCCCGCATGTGTAGCCACTAGGATGATTGAGTCCCTCGTGTCCCCCTTACCATGGAACTGATCTGGTCACGCCATAGCGCTGCCTTGAGGAAAAGATTTAGAGATTTAATTATACCATAACCTCAAAGTATAACCTCAAGTGGAGCACATTCCTTTTACCTTAGTCATCTGGCGTTAACCACTTCCTGTGTTCCGCAGTGTAAGGCCAGTACATCTGGAGAAGTTCAACAGCCCGTCGTCTGTCATCCCGATCTATTCGGTGAGTGTCTTTGTTAATTTGAGTGAAGAGAATCTATTGTAAAATAACCTCCCGCTCCATGCCTCTGTATGTGACCTGGTGTAATAGTGTGATTGAAATGTGCCGTATGCCATTTCAGGGTCCGGTGCTACGGTGATTGATTGGTGTGCTGCAGACCAGCTAGAGTCTCCCTTTCTTCGGGCTCGCTCAGGCCACAGGCAGCTGAGTATAATTAATGCAGATCTCGCTTGTTATGTGTAGTTGACTGAAACCCTCGGTTAGAGATACACCTCACAGACACCCACGAACACCTACACACCATTGTGGAATTGCAGCGTGCAATCCTTTTGTTAATGTGTAACTCCTTTCGAATTGATTGTACCGTCAGCGTGTTGGGCCGCTGTATAGAATACCCCAACTCCGTCTCTGCCCGCGGATGTCGTAGAAGCCGACTAAGGGACAAGTCATGAAACTCCAGTTCTACTGATGACACTGTAAAATATTTTGTGCCAGTCCTAGTTTTAAGTTAGAATAAGTGCGTCCGCCCAGACATGTGTATGTGTGTTTTCTGAAATAAAGATTTTATACCAAGGTAGTTTATGTGAGTGAATTAAAAGAAGATTTAACTTTACTTTTTCGGATTTTATTTACAATTCTAACAAGGGAAAATTTGTTTGTACATTACCACTTGTGTATTAAGTTTAAAAGGCGCCCAATATCTTGATGAAGAAAAAGGTAATGTCTCTCAGCCGGCCAACTAAGATCTAATCCACAACACCACGCCCTATGCTCTACTGCTACCAGACAGCCTAGCCG
The DNA here is from genome assembly GCA_951802225.1 of Euspilapteryx auroguttella. Classification (NCBI taxonomy): domain Eukaryota; kingdom Metazoa; phylum Arthropoda; class Insecta; order Lepidoptera; family Gracillariidae; genus Euspilapteryx; species Euspilapteryx auroguttella. The sequence goes on from OX637666.1 coordinate 277,118, forward strand.
GTTTGCCACAGTGGCGCCCAACGTGGGGCTGAGAAAATTTTCCCAAATTTTGAATTTTGTTTTGTATTAATTTTATATTGAGATTTTTTCCTGGAACAAATTAGAATCAAATTTTTGTGAACCTTATGTCTTAACTTGAGTAGGTAACTTACTTTACCATTCTATTGGAGTAACAGCGTCTGAGCGGACAAGTAGAATAAGTGAAAATTTTATGTAATTTTGTTGTTGTTTTTTTTTGACTGTTGTTGTTTTTTTTTGCGTTTGCGGAAATTTGTTTTTGTTTTAAATTTTTGTGTGCGGCTAGATATAAGCATCGGTAAATGTTTACAAACTGATAAATTTGTAATAGGAAGAATTAAAATACGATTAAGTGTTGACACATTTTCACCATACACACAAATACTCTAAATACTACACCATGGACGTATCTTTGATAGGTTTCCCGATTAAATATTTAAATAAGGACGAATTGCTATACGAGCTGAGCGTTAGAAATTTCCCCTGCAGCTCAGATGCATCTAGGTACAGTCTTAGGAAGCAGTTAAGACAGGTTTTGAAACTAGCTAGACGAGATAACATAGTTCCCTCGTCAGTTCCTCAGAAGCTCCTTGCGCAAGACCTCGAGCTTATGCTAAATCAGGTAAGTGTAGTGAAAGCAGCATGCCGATATGGGAAGCGCTAATTTCTATGCTCGTAGCTATTGTAACCATTTATGAGTAATGTAATCTTAGTGTTGTTATTGTGTTGTCGAAATTTTTAATTTTTGAAATTTAACCTTTAGGCTGATTAAACCTTTGAACTGAAGTAACTTACTGTGATAATATTTATTGAGATAGCTTATTTGTGTTCAACGCGATTTATTTTATTTTTCTTTTTCGTTCTTTGTACTCGTTTGCCTGCGCTTGAATCTAGACCTAGTGCAATATTTTGTTTTGTTGTTGTTGTTGACCGTTCTTTTAACAACCTTGTTGGTAGTCTTTAGTTTTGTTTTGGCTCTCTTATTCGAAACGTTGTATTTACAAATTATTGTTGATCTTGCTATTGATAGTTGTTGTTTTATTTTGGCAATGGCATTTGTTTAGCTAGCGAACAATTCGGATTCTGTTCATTGGTAACTTTATTGATTATGTTGTTCGTGTGGATATTTTCTACTGATACCCTGTTGAAAATTTTGATGTTGATGTGTTGTTGTTAATGATGTTTATGATTCTGGTTGTTTTATTTATGTCTCCCTTTGCTTTTGTTGATATTAGGTTAAGTTCTTCTTTTGTAAGTATTTATATAGTCACTGCACACTAACCCCTTCACTTTCTTACTGCTGTTTCCTGACCCCTTTCTTGATTCCTTCTTTTTCCTTCCTCTCTGAGCCTTACTCGCCTTCCTGACCTCGCCAAGGGATTGCATGGGGTTACATCCCCCATGGTTCCATAATGGCAGAGGAACAGTTAGCGACTTGTAGGAATCTTTTTGGCCCTTTTGCTTTTGGTGACTATGGTCTCTGGTTCTAGTGATGAATGCAGAGCTCTCTTCACACTCTTTTGGCCCCTTCTAGTTCTTTTCTCTTTTCTGCAATCGGGCGTCATCTTCAGACCAACCTTGCCGATTGTGTGGACTGCGAAGTTGGTGGTGTTGCTGTTGCTTGCTTGCGTGCTGACCTTGTTACGGTTACAGTACATTCGTAGGTCTCAGTGCGCCATCGGCGCCGTTGTTCATGCGTGTGCCCTGGTTCGTTTCTCTGTCTGGATGATACCTGGTTGTAGTTTTCTTTTGTATATATGGAAGGTGATTGAGTGAGCGTTCGGACTGTAGTGAATGAGTGTGTGGTTGGTTGTGTAGTTCTTGTAAATATCTTTCCTGTTGTCGATTCTTGGTTTGTTGTTGTTTGTTGTTGTGTGTAGATAGTCTTCTTGTTTTCTGTTATTTTTGTTGTTTTGTGTTTTGAAATTGAGTACGGTTGAATCTCATGTGGTAGTTTCTATTAGTCCGTACTGTTGAGAAGCCTGTCTTTGTCCTAGTTAGGCGAAGCAGAGAAAGGATTGTGAACACCTGTACTGACGCTAAGGAAATCTTGGAATGAATTTACTGAAGGTAAGAATCGTGTAAATATGTAAATAGGATCTTGCTAAATGTTGTAATGTAGTTTATCTTATTGCTAGTAGTTTTGAACTAAAAAAAAAAAAAATCTAAAAGATTGGTAAGAAAGTTCTCACGGTCAGCGTCATCGAGAAAATTCGGTTCGAGCTCCGTGTAATTCTGTTGTTGTTTTTTTGGCAATCTATTGTTGTTGTGTTTGGTCAATGTACTGGAGTTGGACAACTTTGTATAAGACTCCAGGCATTTTAGTAGATTCTTATGAACTTTGTGTACCCATACGGGCGATCGGCAGTCTGTTGTTGTTTTTTTTTTAGCAATCTATTGTTGTTGTATTTGGTCAATGTACTGGAGTTGAACAACTTTGTATAAGACTCCAGGCATTTTAGTAGATTCTTATGAACTTTGTGTACCCATACGGGCGATCAGCAGTCTGTTGTTGTTTTTTTGGCAAACTATTGTTGTTGTATTTGGTCAATGTACTGGAGTTGAACAACTTTGTATAAGACTCCAGGCATTTTGGTAGATTCTTATGAACTTTGTGTACCCCTTCGGGTGATCGGCAGTCTGTTGTTGTTTTTTGTTAATGTCGTTTTGTTTTGTAGAATAAGTCCTACTCAATACCTGAACGGAAAAAAAAAATCGTGAACGTGAAGTATAGTGGGCGGTATAAGTAAAGTACTCCCAGGAGTATAACCTAAGGGACAGCTTCGTTGTTGTGCGTGTCGCCGTCTTTTAGCCTAGTTATTCAAGTTGTTGTTAGTGTAATCCTTTTGTGTTAGTATTAGTTTATTTTTGTTGTTTAGATTAATGTAACTTTGTCTGGGTCGCGCGTTCAGTTTAGCGAAATATTTTATTTAAAATTTGAATTATTTTAAATAAAATATTTCTTTGGACAACTTTAGTGGTACTGTCATGATTTTTTTTTGTAGTAGGCTCAATAGGCCCAATCCCTTAACCTAAATATAAACAGAATACTGACTGGTTGATCAGTGAGCGATCAATCATTCAATACGATATACTGCGTGACGCGATTTGACAGACAGCTTTGCTGCAAAAAGATGAAAGGGCCTTTGTACATTCTCTATTGCAAGCAATTCGCGGAAGTCTCCTATGATTATGTCGAGGCAACGAAGTCGCGTTTCTCTCGCTGCGACTAGTTTAAGCCGTTCCCCTCCCCAAAGTGCATACTGGTTCCATCCTTTCCGGGTTGAGCTCTCGTGACGTGAACACCGACTGTCCTCCAGGCAGACCGAAGACACGTCATCGTCTCCATCCCGCGTCTGCAATGACGAGCATATCCGTTTACACAGGTTAGTACCAAGTTCTCGTAAATTGTTTGCTATTCTTATCAAGTTCTAATGCTACTGAAGTTTGTCATTCGTCATTCCATCTTGGAACCATCCCCTTTTGTCAACACGTGTCTGAGCCAGTGAATTTCTCCACAGATCTTGTATGAAACGTAGGACCTAGAGCGTCTACCTCATCGCTACAACCCCTGCAGGAGCAACAAATCTCCAGGATTCAGGTTGGTCCCAATTTTGAGAGGTTATCTTTACATCCGGCCCGCATGTGTAGCCACTAGGATGATTGAGTCCCTCGTGTCCCCCTTACCATGGAACTGATCTGGTCACGCCATAGCGCTGCCTTGAGGAAAAGATTTAGAGATTTAATTATACCATAACCTCAAAGTATAACCTCAAGTGGAGCACATTCCTTTTACCTTAGTCATCTGGCGTTAACCACTTCCTGTGTTCCGCAGTGTAAGGCCAGTACATCTGGAGAAGTTCAACAGCCCGTCGTCTGTCATCCCGATCTATTCGGTGAGTGTCTTTGTTAATTTGAGTGAAGAGAATCTATTGTAAAATAACCTCCCGCTCCATGCCTCTGTATGTGACCTGGTGTAATAGTGTGATTGAAATGTGCCGTATGCCATTTCAGGGTCCGGTGCTACGGTGATTGATTGGTGTGCTGCAGACCAGCTAGAGTCTCCCTTTCTTCGGGCTCGCTCAGGCCACAGGCAGCTGAGTATAATTAATGCAGATCTCGCTTGTTATGTGTAGTTGACTGAAACCCTCGGTTAGAGATACACCTCACAGACACCCACGAACACCTACACACCATTGTGGAATTGCAGCGTGCAATCCTTTTGTTAATGTGTAACTCCTTTCGAATTGATTGTACCGTCAGCGTGTTGGGCCGCTGTATAGAATACCCCAACTCCGTCTCTGCCCGCGGATGTCGTAGAAGCCGACTAAGGGACAAGTCATGAAACTCCAGTTCTACTGATGACACTGTAAAATATTTTGTGCCAGTCCTAGTTTTAAGTTAGAATAAGTGCGTCCGCCCAGACATGTGTATGTGTGTTTTCTGAAATAAAGATTTTATACCAAGGTAGTTTATGTGAGTGAATTAAAAGAAGATTTAACTTTACTTTTTCGGATTTTATTTACAATTCTAACAAGGGAAAATTTGTTTGTACATTACCACTTGTGTATTAAGTTTAAAAGGCGCCCAATATCTTGATGAAGAAAAAGGTAATGTCTCTCAGCCGGCCAACTAAGATCTAATCCACAACACCACGCCCTATGCTCTACTGCTACCAGACAGCCTAGCCGGTTTGCCACAACATACAGTATGGGCACTTCCTGCCTCCCTCAGTCACTTCTCGCGTCTGTCCATATTATGTGCTTAAATCTTTAAAAGTACGCAACGGATTTTGATGCGTTTTTTTTTTATAGATTTAGTGATTAAAGAGTAAGGTTTATATCAATATATATAAAACTCTTCCGTTACTGACTGACTGACTGACAGACAGACAACGCAGAGCCGAAACTACTGGGCGTAGAAAGCTGAAAATTGGCACGTAGGTTCCTTGGGGAGTGTAACTGAGCACTAAGAAGGGATTTCCCGAAATTCCCACGGGAACGGGAAAAAACCGGATTTTTCTGTTTTCGAGAAATCTACGCGGGAAAAACCGCGGGGCAGCCTCTAGTTTATAATACATGCACAAAATAGTAATAGGTTAAGCGGTACGGAGTTCGCCGGGTCGACTTTTAAAGTTTAATACACTAGCTGACACAGCGAACGTCGTTACGCCACAGAATTTAAGATACTTATCACTTGGCTCTATAGACTATGTTCTTTTGACTGCCCAGAATAGGCGTAATAATACTAACAAACAACAACAACAAACCACCAACCTGTCAAATTACAACGGGTAAAAATGAACCTTGGGTTACATTATTCGAGTTGAAGTAAGGATCCCTAATTATTTTGAAAATCTAGTCTATACCAATATTATAAAGAGGAAAGATTTGTTTGTTTGTTTGTAACGAATAGGCTCCGGAAATACTGAACCGCTTTGAAAAATTCTTTCACTGGTAGGAAGCTACATTAACCCCGAGTGTCATAGGCTATATAAGATTTTCAAAAATATTAGGGATCCTTACCTAAACTCAAATAATGTAACCCAAGGTGCAATATTTTTCCGATGTTTACATATTTTGACAGGTGGTTTGTTGTTGTTGTTTGTTTTTTATTCGGCCATTCTGGGCAGTCAAAAGAACATAGTCTATAGAGACAAGTCTTTTGTAGTACTTATCTGATATTCTATGGCGTAACGAAGTAAGCCGGGAAAGCTCGTGTATAAATATAATACATGAACGCAAAATCGTAAGTAAACCAATGTAAACACACAATAAGCGACCCAAATCCGTTAGTGACACTCAACTAAACAAATTGTAGTAAATAATTGAAACAGTACTCTTGAGCACAATTTAACTTAATTGATTTACAGGGCTACGCTACGCCGCGGAGGAATGAAAGAACTTTATTCGATTTATACCAACTCATTGGTATGTTTTGAGTTTCAATTGATTTTGAGACTTTAATACAGCTAATGTAAAAGTAGAATGACTACGCTGTTTTTATAATAAAACCATATATTTGACTGCTCCGTGGCTCAGTTGGCAGTGATGTGGACTGAGTAAGCGTGTGCACCCGGGTTCGATTCCCAGCCGGAGCGAATATTGATATGATGAATATCAATATTTGTTTCCGGTCTGGGTGTGATGTTCGTCTCTCTGTGTGTGTTTCGGGCACCCTAGATACAGGTTCTTCCTAGTTAGGGTCTCTGAGTGTGATGTGTTATTATTATTAGGTATTATTATTATTATACCTATATTTGCGATAACATTAATCAGAACCAGCTGACTTGGTGAAATTCGCATCGCCTAAAACTTCATTTTACATTAGTCTAGGTACAACAAAAAGTTATGTCAAACGTGAAGTCGAAATGTATAAAATGCCTGAAGAAATTATATTATTTCGTTTCTAAACTATTTTTGTTATTAATTAAGAGTCCTTTTACGCGAACAGTGGCGCCACTCTCTAAAAACACAATCTTCTAAAGAAAGCTGTTTTGTCAGAAAAAGGGCTCCCTAGTGCATTAAATCTTGGTCCCTAGTATTTTGTAAGTATTTCAAATAAATCTAGGTTTAGTGTTGAAAACTTTCTTTGTTGCAGTCTAACATAACAATAATATGAAACAGTCTAAGCCAAGATATTATTTGAAATACTTAAAAAATACCTGGGACCAAGATCAAATGCACAAGGGAGCTTTCTTTTTAATAAAAAGCCTTACTATAGTAGAGATGATTTTGTTTCTAGAGTGGCGCCCCTGTTTGCGTAAAAGGACTCTTAATATTTTCAATACTTTTTTTGCTATCCCGGATGAAGAGGAATCTAAAGCAACTACTAAAAGTGATATCACTATTTCTTGAGTTATAAGTGGTGTACTTACTTACACGTCTTTTTTATGTATACAGATTTTAAAAACTGAAAGGTACCAACTAATATCACAAAAGTATTATTAAAAGAATAACTATGGCACCAAAAAAGTTTACGAATACAAAAAATAACACCAAAACCGCCAGCCATACGTGAGCCATTCACAGTTCCCTTTACGTTACTATGTTACGTTTTTAAAAAGTTTCTAAAGTTGGTAACAAAACGTAACTTTGTAACAAATTGCGGCATACATCATGTTAAGCACACAACTTAGTTAAGCACCTGTTACAAATTAGACAAACTTATGTTGGTCCAACTTTACTTTAGTTGGTTAGTTCTGTACTGTTAGCAACGAAGGTAGTAATAGATCATTATTTTTAGTATATACATTATACTCTACATAAAAATAAAAAAATAATCGTGATTATTTCTTTTTGTTTGAGAATTGTAAAATTAGTTTATGTCTGATGGCACACCTCGGACACTTTATAGAAATATGCGCGTTGCTTTTCGCACAGCCGAAACTCGTGTACGTGCACTCGTATCATGCTTGTGTGAGTGAGATGAGACGTGCAACGCTGCTTTATTTGTACTGAGCGGTAACTGAGAGGTAACCGAGCGAGGGCCGCACTTGCTGAGGGACGCAGGGAGTGTCCATACTGTATATAGTACTATTTATTATACTGTGGTATCATGCTGAAGATAAATCAAAGAAAAAACCTAATTGCAGATTGTTTTGCTAACCGTACCCTTACATAGTGATATATCCTTGCGGTGATCTGCGTCTCCGGGTTATTATTAAATATTATTTACACAAATCGAAATTCGTTTCCAAATATCAGGTATTTACATCGATTGTAGTGTGAAGCAAATTTTATAGGGCCAAAATCTCTTTTGTTTTTATTGGCCATGAATATTTTAGGCCATAATAAATATAATTTCTCTTTTTCTTCTTCCTCAGCACATATCAGCCCACTGTTGGGCGAAACTGCCCTCCCGAGACTAAAGTGCAGTATCGGGCAATTTTTCGAATTTCGTTTTTTTTGTGATTCAGAAAATTTGATTTTTATTCTTTCTGCTAATAAAATCCATTTTTGTGTACAACATTTAGAAATTAAGTTATTTAATTTAAAAAGTTTACTGCAAAGCCAAAAATAGTAAATATTTCATGACTTCCCAACTAAAATGCAGTTCTATGTTTTACTGCATCCCATATGTTTAGGATAACCAAGTAAACTGCAGTAAGACATTGAATTTTTCAGCACTTTACATAGTTTCGTTATTAAGTTAGACATGTTAAAAAACTAATTAAAGTGCAGTAAAAACTAACTCCATACAATCAATTTTACTGCAAACTATTACACTTTAATTTTTACCGATAATAACCAATTAAAATGCAGTATCATCTCTTTATACTGCAGTGGCGATTGTAATACTTTATCTTTTTGTGGTACCGTCACCAACTAAAATGCAGTATAATTGGATTTACTGCATTTTAATTGGTTTTAATTTAAATAAGAAAAGTTTGCTTAACTAACTAAAGCGCAGAGCATCCTGGTTTATTACTGCATTTTATTCAGTTTAATTTACGTTAATATTAAATCGGTAACTAGACTTATGAAGTATTAGAATTAATTACTTTCATTTAGTTAGTATTTATAATTATTTATAGTGTGTGCGGCCAATTTGCCAACGGATATACTTACTACTCGGTAAATTATTTGTAATGTTTATTAATGGCATAAAATTAATATGGTTTAAGAACTCACATTGTGGAAAATCAATGTGACCCCTACCGGGTCAGCGCCACCACTTCTGAATAACGTGAGTGGACTAAATATTGATACCGTTATGATCATAAACCGATGGAGTCAGGTTTTTTTGCAGTGTTTGACTTTTTAAACTATAATTTTAAGCGTTCTGGGAAACAAAGAGCATTCGCTAACGCTTGGAAAGAAGCAATAAAGGGACATTTCGCGGTGTTCAACGTGGCGATGCAATAACTTGCACTCGGCCTGCACTAAACTCCTGACCAAAATGTTGCTGAACAGTATAGCAAGGAAGGGTTGCTTATTATCACTAGCGCTGTTCTTACTGGTTCTAGACGACAAGTGACGAGTATATTGTGTAGTCACCGGAAAGGGCAAGCAAAGTATCCACTATAACTTTCAGACGTTTCTTAAGGATGCGACTTTTCAGATGACCTACCTATTCACACCTTCGTATTTAAACGCCAAAGACCAAGGAAATGCGCTTACACTACACATAACAGGACCCTCTGAACATAAAGGGAGAAGGAAGAGCAGGAGCATGTGTCAAAGTTTACCTGCCCATTTTGGCGAAGTGGTGAGTGAGCCCTACAGGAGGAACTAAAATGGACTTTGGAAACCGTGTCAAAAAAGCGCGAGCAGCTTTCGCAACACTGACACCATTGTGGAGCTCTAAGGCTACGAACGCACAGGCGGTTTGATTTCCGCGCGGTGTCAAAGTTTGTTATTTAATTTTCAACCTTATTCATAGGCCCCGAACGCACAAGCGTGTTGTTACGGTTTTTTATCCGCTGGTGCGCACACTTCCATAGGATTCAATATGTTACATAAAATCCGCGCGGCAAAAAACCGCCTGTGCGTTCGTAGCCTAACGTAATCGATTTCGGATTTTCGAGTACAATGTGAAATCAGTGCTAATATAAACTTAAAACTATCAGTTATAAACCTTAAAAGGTTGCTTAGAAAGAGCTGTTTTGTTAATGAATTTTGTGATATTCAAGTTTTTTATAATTAATATGGTATAAAAATAATTTAATTAGGTATTAGTTTTTTTTTTGTAAGTATTTTACTTTAAAAGTAATGAAGACCTATTTTGAATTGAAACAATTACGTTATTTTTGTAAAATTAAAATGTTTTATTTATATAATTACATACTACCTTCAAAATATGAATGTTTTTTCCATCAGATACTGGTTAAAATGCAGTAGTATATCAATTTTACTGCAATTTAATTAGTTTTCCACAAAGTTAATTGAAATCAAACGCAGTAACAGGCCTTTTTACTGCAATTTACTTAGTTTTACAGTAATATTTATAAAAAAAGGGGGAAGCAGTAAAAGGCGCCAAAATCGATAAATATTTTATTTTAATTAATTAATCCTTTATTTTTTATTACATCGATTTCGTTGTTTTTTTAATTTGTGCATCGATAACTGCCCCTTATTTCTACATTTAAATTTTTATAATTACATGTATTAATTTTTTTTAATGATTAAATAAAAACTTTAAATGACGTTTTCTCGAAATCTCAATTTTGGTGATACTGCACTTTAGTCTCGGGAGGGCAGGAATGCCTCTCCAATTATTTTCCAGTTCGCTCTATCAGCCGTCAATCTCATCCAAGTCTTCCCCGCAAGTCTTTATATCGTCGGTCCATCTGGCTGGTGGTCTGCCTACACTCCTCTTCCCCTCTCTAGAAAATTAATAATAATTATAATAAATAGAATTTAGATCTATAAAAAAAAAGATTTGAATAGGGAAAAACTGATAGTTAAAAATATAAATAACCAAGCTTCGAAATTTAAAACCGATCACAGGTGACAGCCGAATTTTTCCGAGCGCTTCCGAATTTTCCCGAACTTTGATTTACCGTGGTCGGCCGCCACAAATCACGACAGTACATAGTGCGGTCGTAAATCTAGAGCACCCTGTAACAAAGCTATAAATATAGGGTGCGGTTAATAGAAGTCTTTATTCAAGGTCGTACCAATAAACAACCATCAAGGTGACGTGAATAACACATCACACTCAGAGCCCCTCACTAGGAATACTGAATACATGATGTTATTTTAAATCTTAATAATAATAATAATGCATTACACTAAGAGCTCCTAACTAGAAAGAACCTGTAAGTAGGGTGCCCGAAACATACATAGACGAACATTACACCCAGACCGGAAACAAACATCGATATTCATCATATCAATGTTCGCCCCGCCAGGAATCGAACCCGGGTGCTCACGTTTACTCAGTCCACATGACTGCGAACTGAGCCACGGAGCAGTCCAAGTGAAGGAGAGGTATTCGAATTAATTTTAGATATCAATACATATATTTCAGAAGACCTAGTCCTTTCAGAAGACTTTTCAGTAGACATCTTGCAGCAGATATGATAATGATGATCATTTTTATAATTTAGATAGATACGGTTTTTACAGCAAGTAATTTCGTAATTTTTAAAATATGTTTGAGTTCTAAGAATTCCACCACTCCATCTCTTCTCAGGGTTGATAAGAAGCAACTAAAGCAGACTTTTAACTGCAGAGTCCTTTGTTGAAAAACTTGAAGATCCATACTGCGATAGTCACACTCATTCCAAATTTGGCGATTACGACATAACCCCGTTTTATCCTTGTGGCAATTCGGGGAGGACTTGTTTCAAGAATCGATATTTCTTGGCTGAATTGATGATGTTATTTTTATTTATAATAATAATAATAATGCATTACATAAGAGCTCCTAACTAGAAAGAACCTGTATCTAAGGTGCCCGAAACATATACATAGACGAACATTACACCCAGACCGGAAACAAACATCGATATTCATCATATCAATGTTCGCCCCGCCGGGAATCGAATCCAGGTGCACAGGCTTACTCAGTCCAGTTTATATTTTAGCGAGTCAAAATATTTTTACAGAATACCTTTGTTAACAATGTTTTCATAATAGTAAAAAGATAACATGATTATTGTTTTAACGTTGGTTCCGAAACCACGTGTTTTGTTAGCGGGCTTTAAAACAATCATCCAATAAACTTATAATAACCGTACAACGTTGCCGGGCTTTAAGCCCACCATTTTAAGCTAGTTTGTGAACTTGACATTGGCAAAATACTCCACTGAAGTGGAGTCAAGTCCATTAAATTAAAATAATATAATAATAAAAAGATAATATTTTATAACAAAAATATTGGAGGTGACCTTCACCAGTAGTACAACCCTGAATAAAGCCTTGATCGGAGTTTTAAAGGGTTCGCCAGGTATTGTGGTTGTAAAGGACTTGATTGATTGTTTTTAATTGTATTTTCACTCGACTACGGAAGTTATAACGGTTGAGTTATATGACTGTCTCTCTAACGTTTGTATATGTTTGTTTAACTGTATTAAAAGAAACCAGTTTTTTTTTTTGTTAAATGTATTTAGGTACATGGCGGTCTAGGTCAGCGTAACACTTCCGGTTTTTCTGTATTGCAAAATAGCTCTTGTTCCTCGGTAATACAGTCAATGGCACACGAGACCATAGACAAATCTGTTAAACCCTCCTAGACCCCACTGTACCTACTTTTTTTTTTAACTCTTTTTCAGTTTTTAGATTTTACAATTTATCATCTAAAAAACTGTTAATTTATTTTAATTATTAAACTAGGTATCTGTTTATTCTATTAAAATATACGTCATCATGATGATGTCAGCCGGAAGACGTGCACTGCTGGGCATAAGCCTCCCACACAAGTCACCACAATCTACAATGAACCATACTTAGTAACCGATATATCCCAAAGAAAAACATAAAACTTTGTGGGAGGGTTTTGAGATATGCTTGTTATCAATCAATATATATAAAACTCTTCCGTTACTGACTGACTGACTGACCGACAGACAACGCAGAGCCGAAACTACTGGGCGTAACGGGCTGAAATTTTGCATGTAGGTTCCTTAGGGAGTGTAGGTGAGCACTAAGAAAGGATATCCCGAAATTCCCATGGGAACGGGAGAAAACGGGATGTTTGTGTTTAAGAGAAATATGCGCGGGTGAAATCGCGGGACAGCGTCTAGTCAATATATATAAAACTCTTCCGTTACTGAGTGACTGACTGACAGACAACGCAGAGCCTAAACTACTGGGCGTAGAAAGCTGAAAATTGGAACGTGGGTTCCTTGGGGATTGTAGGTGAGCACTAAGAAGGGATTTCCCGAAATTCCCACCGGAACGGGAAAAAACGGAAGTTTTGTGCTTATGAGAAATCTGCGCGGCAAAAACCTAAATTCTAAATTTTAATTATGTATAACCTGCTCACATATAAAAATGACTTGAAAATGGCTGCCGTTGTATGGGCTGTCTCTCTTCTTAACTCTTCCCTCATACTGATATACGCGAGATAGCATGCGTTCGGCCGACATCATGAGATTTTTTCCTTATCTACGCGGCTTATATTTCAATGACTTAAAGAAAATTCTTAATTAGTAGGTATCCATTTGATAAGTTAAGGTTTCTCATATTAAATTTGTGAAATTTGTTAAAGCCGTTTATTCATAATTTAAAATGTAAAAACCATTTTTAGTATTTTTAGCTCGTTATATACACTATTATAGTTTAATGCATGCTGTGTATACTATTTTTGGTTGCCAACCTAGATTAAAACAATATTGTATGTTGTATTTTAAGTGCTGATTTGGTTGTTAACTGTTTGTATACCGAAATAAATAAATGTGAACTTTAGGGGAAAAAAAACTAATAAAACTTCGAACTATAATAATTATTTAAGTTACTTAGTACTAGTTTCATTCAGTGCCCCTAATAAAAGCGAAGCAATTTCTGAGATTGAAAGCCACAACATTTAGAATGGCGTCCTATAAACGTTTTACAACCAGGAGCATAAGAGCCAGTTTACAGCGATGCTAGCGCCATTCGCGAAAAAAATTAATACCTATATTCTAAACTAAGGCAAATATCAAAAATGTGGCACTGTATGACACTATATAATGTAGCCTAGTATTTTTTGAGCACAGCAAAGTAGTCCTAAATAAAAAGAACAAAAAAAAACATAGATTGTTGACAAAAGTGGCCACTTTTAGCAACACTTTGTAGCTTTCTTTGGTCTTCAACCTAAAAGCTGTACAGAAGTGCCCTAAAAATACTAGGCTACATTATCTAGTGTCATACAGTGCCACATTTTTGATATTTGCCTTAGTTCAGAAGATATTAATTTTTTTCGCGAATGGCGCTAGCATCGCTGTAAACTGGCTCTTAAGCCTTCACCACAAAGTAGCGTGTGTACTTTAGGTACATTGTTTGTGCTTACTACCTCTACAAAACATCGAGCAGCGATATAGAGGAAAAACGTAACGTCATCAAAATACGTAACTTAACGGATAGGATTTTTTGCCAAAATAAGAAAATACTTTCAGATTGCCACCCTGTTACTTGGGATAAGTTGTTAGGTATGGTGAGCTGAACCGCTCCTTTGATTTATTAACCGTTATTTCAGAAACACTCAGAATAACAGATGTGCTCACGGCTTTTTCGGCCCAGCAATTCTCGAGTGTTAGCTAGACAAAGGAAAGGCGGTTGTTTTTTTATAAATTGAATATGACTGAAGAAGCGTAGGAATTTGAATCTTAGCACGTGAAAATCTTTTTGTCTCTGCCTACCTACTTTTTTTTTACGAAACTCCTAACGAGTACCCTGCGACCCCGGAGGGAGGCGCAGGGTTATGTGGGGTTCGCACCCACTAAAACCCCGCCGGTGTCCATCTCGGCTGTTGGCAAGGGGGTCACGGGTGATCTTTCGATCGTTATGTTCAACTGCGCGACGTCTCTGCCTATCTCGTCAAGAAAAATCCCTGATACTATGAATAAAATAAGTGTTTTTTTTTTCATCTTTTCTTAAGTATAAAAAGTCTTATTAAAATGCTAAACGTCTCACAATAATCTCCATTCGCAAGAAGTAGAGCAGCAATTAAGCCCATGTACTAAAACCTTGTATTATATCCAAGAGTTTACTGGTTTGCGCACACGTGGGTCACACTAGTGGAGGCATCAAAATATCGCACAATCCTCCCAAAAAATGCCATAAAAAAAAAGTGTGTTTAGTAAAATATTTTGTAAGTTTTCCTTTTTTTTCTACAATTTTTAAAACGCGAATTTGAATAATTCAAAATTTTATGTTTTGTATGTGTGTCGGGCATCTTATAAATGTAACGGGCAGTCTAGATAAAGGTTGTGATTTTCATGCGTATCTAATCATTTTAAATTGACTTTGGTGTTGAAGAGGGGAAAAAGGCCTTAGCACATCCTAAAGAAAGTTGAGGCTAAAAGCCAGTTTACCGCGATGCTAGCGCCATTCTCGAAAAATATTTATATCTTCTAAACTAAGCCAAATACCAAAAATGTGGCACAGTATGACACTAGATAATGAAGCCTAGTATTTTTAAGGCACCGTTGTATAGCTTTTAAGTTTAATACCAAATAAAGCTACAATCTGTGTATAATTTTGTTTGTTTAAGTTAGGGCTACTTTACTGTGCTCAAAAAATACTAGGCTATATTATCTAGTTTTATACTGTGCCACATTTTTGATATTTTGAGTTTGGAAGATATTTTTTTTTTTCGCGAATGGCGCTAGTTTCGCAGTAAACTGGCTTCTTATGATAATTATAATCATGATAAAAACAGGCATGTGTAGGTTAAAACAACTTTCGAGGTTGATCATACATTGAAATACCAAAAGATCTTAAATTTGATGTGTGATAAAATATTTTTTCTTTCTTATCTTACGATTTTTGATTTCTGTAGCACCTATTTATATTAATATTATTAACCAACATCATGTAGTCTCGTCGTGTGCGCGAGCACAACTGTTCTTGTTTTCATGAACACTAAAGGGGAACACGGTACAAAATTAAGATCCCCTTTTGTAGCGTTCTACGCAAATTGTGTTTTAAACAACTCAAAGACAATATGTCTTTTACTCTACATAAACGAGATGCTAAGTAAATTATTTAAACGTTAAAACAAAGTTGTTTTTTTTTTCTTCTACTACTTAGTACTGTAATTTAAAGGTTCAGTTTGATACAAGACTAATTAAACATGTTAATTTTAAATGCCTTCAAGAATTTGGACGGAAACGGAAGACGTGGACATAGGCCTCCACCACAGACCGCCATACCGACTGGTCTTAAACGACCCACCTTATCAGGTAGTCTGACCACATTATATATTAACATAATAACACATTACACTCAGAGCCCCTAACTAGGTAGAACCTGTATCTAGGGTGCCCGAAACATATACAGAGACGAACATTACACCCAGACCGGAAACAAACATCGATATTTATCATATCAATATTCGCCCCGCCCGGGAATCGAACCCGGGTGCACACGCTTACTCAGTCCACATCACTGCCAACTGAGCCACGGAGCAGTCAAATTGTAGTGGGTTGCCTGGAAGTAATCGCTTCTGGCGATAAAGCCGCCCATAGCACGCAAATTTAAATTGTCTGCACCCTTAATTTAACAATTGCACTTTTTGTGTCTTACTTTGTATACAATAAAGTGTTACTATTCTATTCTGTTCTTGTAGGTTGTCTGCCTACTCTATTCCTTCATCCATAAATTGGTATGGCTTCTTCGTTTTTTCTTTACTCCAAACATAGTTAAGATTTAAAAGTATGCAAATTAGTATGAGAATGTTACAGGAGCAGGTTTTGCTTGCTTAAGTATAATATTATTGTAATGAAAAGTTAACTTTCTCACATAATAAAGCACAATTTTAACGCTTGAACTACCACCCTTCGCAACTGCTATACCATATGGTTAGTTTTTGCTGTTATGCGAAAAAATATAAAATGCATTTACAGGTGTATGATAAAAAAATTCGATAACTTTCGCTGTTACTAAAACATAGATAGATAAATAGGAACAATATTGCAAGAAATCAACATAACAAAAAACTATTGTCGCTCTTATTTAATAAGCGAATTGTAAAATTTTATGGGAAATAAAATTTCGTCAGCCACAGTCATTCATTCCCAGCAGTGGACGATTTTCGGCTCGACTAGAGAGTATAATTTTTCTACGGAGATGATGATAATGACACAGTTCAGACACTTCATAGAGAAAAAAGCGCGTTGCTTCGCGCACAGCCGAAACTCGTGTACGTGCACGCGTATCATGCTTGTGTGAGTGAGATGAGACGTGCGACGCTGCTTTATTTGTACTGAGCGGTAACTGAGAGGTAACCGAGCGTGAGGGCTGCACTTGCTGAGGGAGGCAGGGAGTGCCCATACTTCACGTAGTACTATTTATTATACTGTGCTACCTGCTATGATGTGCATGCATGATACAAATAAACCATCATCTTGAATAACTCTTTCTATAAAAAAACGCATCAAAATCCGTTGCATAGTTTTAAAGATTTAAGCGACGGGTAGGGACCGACGCGGGAAGCGACTTTGCTTTATACTTTGTATTGATTAGATTAGACAGAGTAGGCAGTCCCCCCACAAGGTGGTCAAACGACCTGGTGAAGGCTGCAGGATTAACACTGGATGAAGGTCGCTCAAGACCTGGTTTCTCTGGCGATGTGTGGGAGAGGCCTATGTCCAGCAGTGGACGTCTTTTGGCTGAGATGATGCGTTGAGTATTCAATATGGCCGATTCGGGATTGGTTGTAGATTTGGTCGCGCGTCGACAACGGAAGACGGCGGCGGTTTGCCGGATTCATGCTTGGCCGACCACTCCTTAGGCCCGGTTAGTACGGGATGGGTTTTTAATTTGATCCTTCAAAGTACATAAAATTTAATTTAATAAAAAATTGTGCAAGCAAGACGCATGCTAAACGCGAGACAGCGTTTAAAAATAATAAGTTTGGGCAAATTTTGTGCAACTAAAAGAAAACTATTTAATTTCTAAAACATGTAAATTATTTTTAAAAAAATTATAGCATAGCAGGTTTTTAAAAGTTATACAAAATCTATGTTAAACATCGTCTCAATCATACATTTCGTTCAAGCAGAGAAAACCCTGGAAAAACACTAAGATTTTTTTTTTAAGATTATTCAATTACTTAATAGGATTGTTAAAGGTATTTTAGTTTTACTTATATTTAACAAGTGAAGTCCGGACAGAACACGAACCTGTAATCTTTAGAATTAGAATTATTAAAAACTTTGTCAATATTAAAACTATTCTGGTTTCAGAAGTTTTAAAAACCCACTCCGTGTGGTTGAACCCTGTCTCACGCTTTCGTTCAAGGATGCACGCACGGGCGAACACTCATACCGTTTTTTTTTTATCTATATAGAAAGTTAGCTTTTTTTTGTCCCTTTTTTGTCGGTTTATTCGGTTCGACGGCAAATTGGTAACCGATTTCATTGCTTCGTTTGTTGAAAATCGATAAAATTCTGTGTTTTAATTGATTTTTACCCATGTCGAAGGTAAATTCGGGTTTTTTAAAAGCTACCAGTAGCCATCACAATTACCATAAACCATACCTTAAAGGCCATGTAAATTTTGTACTTTTTATTAAAAAAAAAAACACTGAGGGCGTTACGCAATGGAAAATATAAACAGTAAAACTTATTTCACCCTGATATAACCTATTTAAATGTTGATATTAGTATTTCATAGATTGACTGCTCCGTAGCTCAGTTGGCAGTGATGTGGACTGAGATGCGTGTGCACCCGGGTTCGATTCCCGGCGGGGCGTACATTGCTATGATGAAAATCGATGTTTGTTTCCGGTTTGGGTGTAATGTTCGTCTCTGTATATGTTTCGGGCACCCTACATACAGGTTCCTCCTAGTTTGGGGCTCTAAGTGTTATGCGTTATTAATAATTAAGCCAATTAGCACTTTGTGCCTCTTCAAAATACAGTAGTTGTCAAGTAAACAAATCTAAATTTATTTAAATCTGTTCACTCTTATCTTACTCTAAAAAAACACTTAAATTAAGTCCATAAGAACACACTGTTTACACTGTTGGCCGAAAACACTCCGAAACTAAACTCTTGAATTACACATCGTGCCATGAAAACTGGGTCATGCGAGCGCATCACGCGATCCTAATTGTTAACGCGCATGTGGACTACTTTTGCCAGCCACAACACTGCCTTTTTTTTTTAGGCGGGGAAACTCCTAACGAGTACCCTGCGACCCTGTGTGGGGTTCGCACCCACTAAAACCACGCCGGTGTCCATCTCGGCTGTTGGCAAGGGGGTCACGGGTGATCTTTCGATCGTTGTGTTCAACTCCGCGACGCCACAACACTGCCTGCCAAATTTAGCTTGATTAATTTATGTAATATCCTAAACACAGATTTTATATTTTATGGGGCATAGGCATAGGACAATGTGCGGTATTATCGCTACAAGAGATTCTTTCCGTGCAACTCACAGATAAGTATCAGTATTTTTTTCTAAGTAACTAGATCGAAATAATAACAATTTTATTATGTTGGGTTCTTTCTTACCCCATGGTAAAACTAAAACGTTACACATAAACTGATCCAGACACAGTAATCGATTATGTATCATCAACATTCATCAACCAACATAGAACGATTTTATTATGTATCATCAACATTCATCAACCAACATAGAACGATTTTATTATGTATCATCAACATTCATCAACCAACATAGAACGATTTTTTGGTTATGACCGTTTTTCTTTTAATTACGAGCTTTCCCAGCTTACTTCCTTACGCCATAGAATATAAGATACTACAAAAAACTTGGACTTTATAGACTATGTTCTTTTGACTGCCCAGAATGGCCGAATAAAAAACAAACAACAACAACAAACAACCTGTCAAAATATGTAAACAAAGGAAAAAATATTGCACCTTGGATTACATTATTTGAGTTTAGGTAAGGATCCCTAATTTTTTTGAAAATCTAATATAGCCTATGACACTCGGGGTTAATGTAGCTTCCTACCAGGAAAATAATTTTTCAAATCGGTTCAGCATTTCCGGAGCCTATTCGTTACAAACAAACAAACACACAAATCTTTCCTCTTTATAATATTGGTATAGATGGAAAATATTTTTGTTTCAAAAGAACACTATTAAATCTGTCAAACAAATAATATCGTCTACAAAATAAGTGACCAGATTATTTCACAGTTAAATTTCTAATGTGGCCAGCGAGTATTATTCATGTGCGCAAACACATAGAAGCGAGACGATGCAAATTTACAAGCGCTAACTCGATCGTTCCCGCCCGTAACGAAACATAACGTAACGCGCCGGAAAATTTATTATGTGCCAGTTTTGTTGGCCCAAAGTGTAATATTGACGCATTATTTTGGAATTATGAACGCAGTCTGGCATTGCCCATGTTCTGTGTTAATGTATGTTTGTGTTTTCCGTGCTTTATTTTAGCGGTTTCGCTGTGTTTTCGCTGTGAATTCGGTGTTTTATTAGAGTTTGTGTGTTTTTGGGGTTGAATGACGGGATTGTTTTTACACGCGATAAGTTTATTTTGCAGTTTGAGTTTCGATTAAAAAAAAAAGATGTTCAACTAGGTCCTTTAAATTAATAAAAATTTGTTATCACACTCGGAGCCTCTAACTAGGAAGAACCTGTATCTTGGAGAGCACGAAACATATTTTTATAAAGACGTCAAATACACCAAGATCGAAAAAAAAAACATTTTTATTCATCTTAAAAATGTTCACTAACGCCGGGAATTGAACCTGGTGCTTTCGCGTCACATTCGATATCGCTGACTATTGAACCACGGAGGCAATCTTGTTTCGGTACTGAGATGGATAATTCACAAGATTTTTATATCTTTTGGATAATTTTTAAGGTTATCTGCCACTCTATATCATGACGTTTCTCTATCTTTTGAATATTATTTCTTTTTTAAGGTTATATTTCACTCTATATCAATCACAAACACAACACAATTAAAAAAAAATATTTCTCAATGACTTACCTATAAATTTAATCCCCCTACCATTTTATAAGTATTTGTTAGTGAAATTCCTTCACCGGGTTATGAACCTGCGACCTTGAGCGTCGCACGCAACCACTGTGCCGGCATTTTTAATAATAATGACCGTGGGAGCAGCCGCATGTTCCGCTGAGTGCACAACGCTTTAGGGTGGTTGGATCACTTTTCTTGCACTGACGTGTATGTTTTTTTTTATTTTTTTTATAACTAGTCGACCCGGCGAACTTCGTACCGCCTAACCTATGAATATTTTGAACATGTATTATACTTATAAACCTTCCTCTTGAATCACTCTATCGATTAAAAAAAAACCGCATCAAAATCCGTTGCGAAGTTTTAAAGATTTAAGCATACATAGGGACAGACGCGGGAAGCGACTTTGTTTTATACTATGTATATTGACTAGGACTTTGCCAGCGGCTGCACCCGCGTTTTTTCGTGTAAAACACATCAAAATCCGTTTTTTTTTTCAGTTTTAAAGATCTAAGTACACATAGGAAATAACAACAATAACATATACTTTGTAGTGATTATTAACAATTATTTAATTTTAATGAACGATAAGTACCTCATCATCCTGTGTGGTGGCTGCATAAAATACCATGACCCCATCTCCTCTCGTTCTTGTCGTAAAAGGCGACAAGGGAACATCCGAAGGACGGGCAGAGCAGCGTCCTTCGTTGAATCAAGGTGCCCGTCCTTAGTCGCCTTTTACGACACCCGTGGGGGAGGAGATGGGGTGCTGGTATTCTTTCTATGCAACCAGTACACGCCTCAAATCCCTCTAAAGCAGTTTTAGTCAAATCAATATTTATTAAACTCTTCCGTTACTGACTGAAAGACAACGCAAAGCCGAAACTACTGGGCATATAAATCTGAAAATTGGCATGTGCGTTCCTTGAATCCTAAGAAATTCCTAAGAAAGGATTTTCCGAAATTCTCACAGGAACGGGAAAAAATTTAGATTTTTGTGTTTATGAGAAACTGTGCGGGTGTAGCCACGAGGCAGCCTCTAGTGTTTGTATATTTTCCCCTCAGTCACGGTTCATATCCACAACTATGACTCTTCAAGAATTTCATGAATTATTAATTAAAAGCGTGTGAAACTCATAAAAACTCAGTTTCATATCATTTTTCTAGTCTACTGACTTTGATTTAATAATATACACTCTACATTCTTTATTTATCTACATTATTATTATAAAGGGGAAAGATTTGATTGTTTGTTTGTTAATTTGAATCGAATGAGCTTCGAAACTACTCGAATGATTTGAAAAAAAAAAAAATTGACTTTCCAACATCGTCCCTGATAAAAAAGTGCTATAGTATTTTTCAAAAAAAATAAGGATCACTCAAAAGACGACATTTTAGCAGTTCGAAAATCGTCCAATCTGTTAGTAGTAATAATAACGCATTACACTAAAGCCCCTAACTAGGTTGAACATGTATCTAGGTTGTCCGAATCTCATACAAAAACGAACAGTACACCCAGACCGGAAAACAAACATCGATATTCATCATAACAATGTTCGCCCCGCCGGGACTCGAACACGCTGCTCCAGCGTCGCAGTCGACGTCACTGCAATCTGAACTATGGACGCAGTTGAATATACTTGAACAGGATTATTAACTGAGAGAGTTTTTTATTTTTTATTATTATTTATATCTCGGATTACTAGCGGATGCCACCTTGTTCGCTTGTGAGGTTTCCATATCGTGTTACAATAACAGAGACCAATTTACTTTGACCTTTTTGTACTACACCTATACATAGACATGATTCGCATTTTTATTATCAAAAATGTGTTTTTTTTTGTTAAAGTAGTCACTTTAGTTAGATAACACAGTACATTACTTAGGACAACATTAAGACTGCTTAGAAAATTGTTTGGTTTAGAAGTTTTTTTTTCGCAATTATCAATCTACGAGCTTTCCCGGCTTACTTCGTTACGCCATAGAATATAAGATACTACAAAATACTTGGCTCTATAGACTATGTTTTTTTGGCTGCCCAGAATGGGTGAATAAAAACAAACAACAACAACAAACCACCTGTCAAGGGTTATTCCATTAGTCTCCAAAAATCATTTTTTTTTATTTCCATTTAGTCTCCAAGCTGATTTATTCTTATTCTTAATTAATTATTTTCCATTTCCTATAGTCTCCAAAATATTAACAGGCAAAGATGGTATCGACTGCAAAACAAGCAAGAAAAACCAGTGTTAACAGCATTACAAAATAAAAATATAGTAACCGATACAAGATTATCGCCTAGATTTAAAAAATATTTACACTCGATGTCAAAAACCTTACAAACTCTCAGATACCAGATAAGGGGCGGCTAAGACAACTAGGTACTAAGTTTTACGGAAAAACAGCCATCTATTTTTTCTAATCCAGTCTAATCTTTGATTTGAGGAGAGATTAGGCTAAGTGTCACTGTGTCAGTGCATAATGGAAGAAAGTGAAAATTCAGGCGCAGGACCTAGCACAATCACGCCGTTAAAATATGCATTCAACTCACGTAAGTTTGGTTAATAATTATGATAAGCTAAGTATTACAGTATAGAAAATGTGCAAGAAGTGTTTAGAAATTTATTACATGTTTAATAAAAGGGTAGTCACCTATTTTCCCCTATCGTTACTTTTTTATTTTGCATAGTAATAGTGCTTCTGATTGTTGTAAATGTGAAAATTTTATTCCCTTACCTAAGCAAATTTTAACAGTCATAAGTTTTATTTTTTTGTGAAGTTCACGAGAGTTCATATGTAAATATTTATTAAAACTGATTACTAAAAACAACGTTTTATTAAAATTCCTAAACTTTTGTTGTTGTCTCTACATAGTAAAACTTACCTGGAGACTAAAAGGAATAGTTGTATGAAAAAAAATGTTTGTACTTACCTTAACCAAAAAAGTGTTTTGGAGACTAATAGGAAACGTTGTATGGGGCGGCAAAATTTTGGACATCAAAGGTTTTGGAGACTATCGGAATAACCCCTGTCAAAATATGTAAACAATGGAAAAAATATTGCACCTTGGGTTATATTGTTTGAGTTTAGGTAAGGATCCCTAATTTTTTTGAAAATCTAATATAGCCTATGACACTCGGGGTTAATGTAGCTTCCTACCAGTGAAATAATTTTTCAAATTGGTTCAGTATTCCCGGAGCCTATTCGTTACAAACAAACAAATCTTTCCTCTTTATAATATTGGTATAGATATAGCTCCACCAATGGCGAAATTTCCCTAAGCATTTTTAGTAAGTACGATATTAATTTAAAAAAAAAAAGAAACCTATTATTATTATTGTCTAACCCGTCTTTAACTAAATTTTAAGGGCGATCTATCCAAATTATTTATAATCTATACCAATATTATAAAGAGGAAAGATTTGTTTGTTTGTAACGAATGGGCTCCGGAAATACTGAACCGATTCGAAAAATTCTTTCACTGGTAGGAAGCTACACTATCCCCGAGTGACATAGGCTATATTGGATTTTAAAAAAAATTAGGGATACTTTAATTAAACTCAAATAATGTAACCCAAGGTGCAATATTTTTTCCGTTGTTTACATATTTTGACAGGTGTTTTGTTGTTGTTGTTTGTTTTTTTATTCACCCATTCTGGGCAGCCAAAAAAACATAGTCTATAGAGCCAAGTCTTTAGTAGTATCTTATATTCTATGGCGTAACAAAGTCAGCCGGGACAGCTCGTATTCAATATAAATATACTGATATACATAAAACATATCTTAGGTACTGTAAATTGTATAAAAATGTTATTTTTATTTTTTGTAAGTATACCGTATGATCCCGCCATTTGTATACCGTAGTTAAAGGTCAATAAAAAATGGTTTCCCCAAGGAATCTCACAACAGTTTGCGGTTTTGTTGCCGTGAGAACAATATTAATCGATTTGAGTTTGCAAATAACGAATCATCATCGACTGCTCCGTGGCTCAGTTGGCAGTGATGTGGACTGAGTAAACGTGTGCACCCGGGTTCGATTCCCGGGCGGGGCGAATATGATATGATGAATATCGATGTTTGTTCCCGGTCTGGGTGTGATGTTCGTCTCTGTGTGTGTTTCGGGCACCCTAGATACAGGTTCTTCCTAGTTAGGGGCTCTGAGTGTGATGTGTTAATATTATTATTATTATCATCATCAGCTTGTAAGAGCCCACTGCTGGACGTATGCCTTCCCCATAAATCGCCACAACGACCGATCTAGAGTGAACCTCACCCAGTGTCCTCCGGCAGCTTGTGGGGGTCTGCCTACTCCGCGTCCTCCAGTTCGCGGTCGCCACTCGAAAAATTTGGGACCCTTTTTTCGGTTAGGTAGGAAAATGCATGAATGATTTCTGTACTTATTAAATAAAATTGAATTGGTGACCAATTCCCTCTTTATAAAAGTTTATTAAATTAAATTGTTGAAAACATAACAATAGTATAATAATAATAATAATAATAATAATAACACATCACACTCAGAGAGCCGCCCGAAACATCGATATTCATCATATCAATATTCGCCCCGCCCGGGAATCGAACCCGGGTGCTCACGCTTACTCAGTCCACATCACTGCCAACTGAGCCACGGAGCAGCATAGAGTACAGATAAAAGATCTTACTGAATGCGTATTGCAATCTCCAAAAATATCAAAGGAAAGTCAACTCTAAACTTGTTGGGTTAAAGCTGAAAATGATTTGTCAAGTTACTGAGAAACGATTCAAGAATAGAACGGAATATGGATTTTTAGGTTGTATTGTTTGTTTGAATAAGGTTTTTAGAAAACGTATACAAAATAATAAACTTTAGATAGAAGAACTTAAGTCACAGACATATCACAAATAATTGCAAAATTTTTGTGGAAATGGGCAGGGCACATAGCTCAAAGAACAGATGGTCGCTGGGGCTGAAAATTTCTCGAGTGGCGACTACGAACCGGAAGACACAGAGTAGGCAGACCCCCTTATGGTGATCATACGACGGAACGTTGCAGAAATGCTCTGGATAAGAATCTGGAAAATGCACATCATTGTGACCTGTAAGGGAGGCCTACGTCCAGCAGTGGACGTCTCTCGACTGAGATACAAGATTTTATTATTCTGTAGATGGGCACACTAGTGCCACCTAGTGATGCCTTGTGAAAGCGGAGATCGCTCGATCAGCAATTCTGAAGCAACTAGCATAAATAGAATTTACAAAGTAGAAGCATTGGGAGGTATTGGTCAATTCCTCTTTGCTCTACCTAAAATACTAAAAAAATTTGAGGTAAATACGAGAAAGAAACTTAGTGATTAGTTTAAGATTTATTGTTATTTTATTATTTTTATTAAGTTAAGGCGTTTTTATCAAAATTTAATAAAAAAAAAGAAAAGGAACAGCCATAATGTCTTTAAAGTTTTTATTTGTCTTTTTAACAAACACACTTGGAACAAACTTTTCTCACTGAATTCAACTTAGAATCTCAAAGTTAAATACCAAGATCGAAAGGTGCTTACATTTCCACCTGTCGCATAGCATTTAGCACCTTTTGTATTCCGTTATAAAGTCCATATTTGTATGCAAGAATATTTTCTTGATGCTCAGAAAAGATTGCGTTGCATTTTGCACCTTTATGTTGAAAATATAAGTTCTATAATGGATTGTAATTGGATGATTTCAGGTCTTGAATATTGTTATTCGATATTTTGTCAGAATTTCTATAGTCAAATAGATTTCGAAGACATTTTTATTCTGATGTTGATAAATTAAAACCCTGATTTTGAAATTTAAGGCCTCTTTTAGCAAGTCGTGGAACAAGCACTGATGCCTCCATGGGCTCAGTCAATGAGCTGGTGCCTCTGCCTACCCATTCGGGAAATATAGGCGTGAGTTTTTTTTTTATATTTCTATCGGCAAACGCTGAATACAGCTGATTAGGTGGTACTCCCTTAGTCGCCTTTTACAACACCCATGACAGGATATGGGGTGGTGGTGTTCTCTATGCTGCCCTCCCACGGTGATTTACTATAACTATTTTTTTTATTATGTAAATCACTCGAAGCTTTGCCAAAATATTTATTGACAAGCAAAAATGGCGTTTGTCTACTACGGTAATACAATTATTCTGTTTTGGTCTAAAATACTCCAAAATCAGCTGAATTTATTATGAGTCAGACAGAGAATGCTATTTTCATAATAGGGTAAAACGTCATATTACGGCAGTAGTTAAAATCACGTCCTAAAACAGAGGCATTTCTTTATTTTGACATTTGTAATAATTATCTGTGTCTATTTGTATTTAACTTAACGCAATAAATAAAATAAAAATAAAACAAATCAAATCAAAATTATTTATAAAAAAATGAACAAAATTCTGCAAACCCCAAATTTTCGTTTGGCTGCGGATTAAAGTAAAAAAAAATATTCATTTATTTTTAACAAAATTTTAATTGCTTTGAAGTTAACATACTTATATGTAGTAACTTTTCTATAATTGCTTTGACAAATAACACATTTTTTTACAATAATAAGTTTACAAAAGAAAAAATGCCTCCTTATTAAATCGTGATTTTGACTACTGCCCCATTAGAACGTTTTACCTTACTGCATTGAAAATAGACAAAAATAGCGCTTTTTTCGTTTCGGTTACTTAAATGAGAAAAAAAGCTGACCTCACTAGAAATCACTTTATCTTTATTAGCAGAAAGCTTCCAAAGCTCTGTCTGTTTCAAGGAACCACACGATGACTTGCCGATTCGGGAGAACTTTTGCTGTTTTTATTAAAGCTCGCTTTACGGTTCGGATGTTTAAGTGGGTTAGCCTAAAAACCCTGACTAGCCTGCGCTTTTGAAATTTTTACGAAAATTCGCTTTTTGGATTGTTTTTTTCCTTAGTACATTGATACTACGTTTTTTTTATCGTGACAAATTTTAATATTATTGTATAGAGGAATTTTTAAACTATGAATTTGTTTGACATTTGACATTATTTGTGTAATTTAAGTATTCGACGGTTACAATGTAATGCAAGTATATTGAAATTATCATTTAGTATCATTTAGTTGACATTTTATATACAACGAGCTTTCCCGGCTTACTTCGTTACGCCATAGAATATAAGATACTAAAAAAGACTTGGCTCTGTAGACTTTGTTCTTTTGACTGCCCAGAATGGCCGAATAAAAAACAAACAACAACAACAAACCACCTGTCAAAATATGTAAACAACGGAAAAAATATTGCACCTTGGGTTACATTATTTGAGTTTAGGTAAGGATCCCTAATTTTTTTGAAAATCTAATATAGCCTATGACACTCGGTGAAATTACTATTCCTACCAGTGAAATAATTTTTCAAATCTGTTTAGTATTTACGGAGCCTATTCGTTACAAACAAACGAACAAACTTTCCTCTTTATAATATTGGTAAAGATTATTTGTGTCGTCTTAAAACGCAACTTTATAATGTCCAAGCAAAAATAAACACGTTACTAAATGAAGTACAAACTGATATAAATAAAAAGAAAAAATTACTTCGCACTTATTATGACCTGATTTTGACTATCGCCGTAATAGGATGTTGTACTTTATATCGGTGTAATATCTTTATCAACCTTTATACTACAACATCGCAGGACTCTATTTATTGTAGAATCATTTGACAGAGTAGGGCTCGTTTGGGGGCCTCTCCAGGCGACTTGTTGTAAGGCAAGCCAAACATTTGTTTGCCTGAGCCAATTGGTGGGCACCCTGAACTACCTCGCCTCTCACAGTATAGGATACTTTACCAAATAAGGTATCAATAGCGATTAGATTAGATGTAGTCTAATTGACTTTCAATAAGTGATATCTTGTATCCTATATTGAATAAAGATTTATTTGATATTTGATTGAAAGATTATTAAACTGTAAAACTTAAGGTTATTGACCTTATGTTAAAGAATTGCCATAACAGTTAAGTTTACTAAGCGATTTAAGTTAGAGTTAAAATGCGTAGATAAGTAAAACAAGATTATCTGCACAGTAATGCAAATATGTACGGGAGGCAACAGAAGTGGTTTTTATAAACGCAACGCGTGACGATGGGCGCGCGCTGCGGATTTCGGATTTAATTCGAATTTGGAACGAGTAGTGCTGTGCTGTGTATTAAATATGTGTTTGTGTAGTTATGTTTTTTGTATTTTTTTATACAGCCATGAAAAACTTATTCAATTGCAGTTTTACAGACTCATAAATAATTTCAGCTAGATTTTACAGAACTACAATTTCGTTTAGATCTTGCTAGAAATCTGTTTTATGATAAAACAACAGATTATTAGGAATAAAAAAAATAGTCAGAAAAATACTGATAATCAGGATTCTATGGCAAATTTTCAGTAGCAAAGATTTTGACTGAGTTAGATCCGGTTTCGATTCCCGACAGATGCATTTAGCTCTCAGTGTAATACGTTATAGGTATCATTAATTAAAATTAAATTGTAATAAAGTCTTTGGAAACTACTTCATGAGTTCCAATCTAAAATCTTAAATAATTTCTAAACAAAGCACAGCAAGTACCTATCAAACAAAAGACAGAAAGCTTAATTAACAAAAAAGGAAAACTCCGTTTTAATCCGTATCCGGGAAAACTCCGGATGCTTGCCCATCCCTGTTTGCGACAGACGTGACGCGGCACCGTCCGATTCGATTAATTTAACGTCACTGATAAAAACACTAGTGCGCGCGATTGTACCATTTTACGGACTGATTGGCTCAGTTATCTAGTTTCCTGTTTGTTTTTTTTTTTGCTGAACTTTTTGAGATTCCGTAAGTATAGCAGGGTTTAAAAAGGGATAGAAAGAATATACTTTATTAAAATCAATCAACTTAAAAAATAAACTAAATAATGACAAAATCAAATAAATTGATTGCAATAAGCGGCCTTATCGCTTTGAGCGATTCATTCCAGGCACCTATTAAAAGGAAAAAAAAAACTCAGAATTAAAAAATGTAAGTAGGTAGTTGGTGTTAAGAATTTACAAAAAAAAAGAAACTATTTTATTTTATTTTGAAAAGCCCCTTGACATTCCACCTAACGTTGTCCCTTCTTTCTTTTTACGCATCTAGGGTTCCCAAAACTACCTATATCCGCAAAACTATTAAATGCATCATTACACACACATATATAATATAAAAAGAAATATGCCTTTGATTATCAGTGACAAAACCAC
The DNA here is from genome assembly GCA_951802225.1 of Euspilapteryx auroguttella. Classification (NCBI taxonomy): domain Eukaryota; kingdom Metazoa; phylum Arthropoda; class Insecta; order Lepidoptera; family Gracillariidae; genus Euspilapteryx; species Euspilapteryx auroguttella. The sequence continues at coordinate 306,933 of OX637666.1, forward strand.
GCACGCACGCTCAAAAAAAAAACGCACGAACCGAAAAGCTAAGCAGAAAAATGAGGAAAAATATTTTTGGCGGCAAAAATAAGGGGTGCCGAATCATCGAAAAATATCTCCTTATAATTTTCCTATTAATACGGATTATTGGACATAATGCTACATTGGGGGCTTCCCCTAAATCTACGCGACTATTTTGTCGCACTTTGGAGCGTTATGTGACTTGTGTATGGAATGTATAAGCACAGTATAATAAATAGTAATACATACAGTATGGGCACTTCCTGTCTCCCTCAGCAAGTGCGGCTCCGCGCTCGGTTACCTCTCAGTTACCGCTCAGTACAAATAAAGCAGCGTCGCACGTCTCATCTCACTCACACAAGCATGATACGCGTGCACGTACACGAGTTTCGACTGTGCGCGAAGCAACGCACTTTTTTCTATGAAGTGTCCAAGGTGGGGTATAAGTTAGTAGATTTACTTCCTACTTAACTAGTTCTTTCCTCTTATGTTAATCAACTACGCTATGATATGTCTACTGTTAGACACACGCCTCCCCCGTATGTTACCACAAGGTTAAAAATTTTGGGAGATATTTGCCGTAATCGCCACGCTTGGCAGGCGGGTTGGCGATCGCAGTGTGGCTCTTCAAGTATTTCAACGAAGGACGCTGCTGCCCGTCCTTCGGCTGTTCCCTTAGTCGCCTTTTACGACACCCGTGGGAGGAGATGGGTTGGTGGTATTCTATGACGCCACCTCGCAACTTATCACAGCACACCACAAACATCCTAACTATAATAATATGAGTAAATAAGTTAATATGAAAGTTATAAATTAGTAAAGGTTTTTTCTTAAGAACTGTTACAGTAGGTAAATCTAGCTACATTTTATTAAACATCTCTATTCTCAAAACTTTAGTTTAAAAACACAAAGTACTTAGTTCAAGAGTTGCTAGTGAAATAACAAACCGACAGAAGAACAGAATATCTGAATTTCTTTACAAAGAAAGAAATCAATTCAATCCGAACTTTCGAAGCTCTACCGGAATTCAATTTTGCGGAAAATTCACCATGAAAATATCACGAATTAGGTGTTTCTGTGCCACGCGATCCTGGTTCTTAGCGATACATGGTGTTAATAAACAAAGTTTTTTTCTGCTTCCCGCTGTCTGTCTGTCTGTATATACTTAAATCTTTTAAATAATTTATGCAACGGATTTTTATGCGGGTTTTCTAATAGATAGAGTTATTCAAGAGGAAGGATTTTTTTAGTAATTTTAGGTGGTACGAAGTTCGACTAGTGAATAATAAATTAATAATGCATCACACTCAGAGCACCTAACAAGGTAGTAGGTACCCGTATCTAGGGTGATTTGATAATTAGGTTTTTTGCAAAATTAACTAGGGATTTTGCGAAAACACGGATAGTTTGATATAAGCATTACTTTTTTTTCAATCATCCTGACATAAGCAGTTTTTTTTTTGCAAAAAACCTAGTAAAATTGAAAACTTTGGAACCTTCCTTTAATCTGATTGGCTACATTATTGCTTGCCGGTAAACTCTTATTCTGATTGGGTCGTTAAAATATCCTTTGACGCTACAGATAACTAATCAGAATAAGAGTTTACCAGCCATCGAACCAATCAGAGTTAAGGCAGGTTTAAAATTTTTCAATTATACTAGAATTTTTGCAAAAAAACTGCTTTACGTCAGGATGATTGAAAAAAAGGAATGCTTATAAAAAATATAGATACCGGAAGCCGTTACAAAATGATCAGATTCCAGGCGTCCTTCCCAAAATTCGATGGCACGGTCATCGGGCGTTGATTGGTTTCTCCAGTAACAAAAAATAAAATAAAAGGAAATCAATATAATAATAATAATAACGCATTATACTCAGAGCCCCTACTTAGGAAGAACATTTAAATCTAGGGTGCCCGAAACATATACAGAGACAACAACAGAGAGAATCAAACTCAGGTCCACACGCATCTCAGTCCATATCACTGCCAACTGAGCCACGGAGCAGTCAATATAGATATCCATTCTAACGATGCTGGCTCTCCCAACCCCAAGTCATGTTGTTGATTCATTGCGAATATAACTATGCAACAAGCAATTAAAATTCAATGTTCAATTTACCTTGCTTTGCTACCCAGATATGACCCATCTGTTTGTTGAAGCTTCCAACAATATTATTTATTTTATTTATTTATTATTTTATTTATTTTGTTTCTTAAGATATAATTGACATTACAGATGAAATCCTTTGCGACAATTATACAGTTTAAAATATATTACAATATAAGACTTAATAGAGTAAGACATTTAAAAACTATCTGTTGATTATTTTACTAACGTATATAACAAGCATCTACACATAAGCAATATAAACACATATTCTTTACCTATATCTAAATAAATAAATACACTATTTCACCTTCCACCTATAACATAGAAAGTGCATAGCCACCCTTGAGAATTCCACCTTGGAGCAGTGAAATAGGTCTATTTCTTCAGATAGAGCATTGAGTATCCTGATACCAGTGACTAGCGGTGAGTTGGTTAAGAGGTTTGTTTTAGCCTGCGGTATTTCAAACAGTCTTTTCTTCCTCGTACGCAAATAAGAGTAAGGGATTACTATATTGAGCTGTTGCAAGATAAAGGAGTTACATTCGTATCCCCGGAAAACTTTCAATATATAATATACAAGTGACCAGTTTCTTCTCACTTCAAGTTTGTTGTACCCACCATGCCTAACACAAATAGGGTCGGGTACATAAGGGGGAAGAAAGGGTACACTCCGTACAATTTAAAATACAGGAAGCGAGTGAACTTATTCTGAATACGCTCCAGCATCTGGTTATATTTAATTTCATGCGGACTCGGGTAATATATTGTGTGCATTAAAAAAAAAGCATCGCTGTAAATTGTACCTAACTCAAACCAACTTAAAAGTACCGGCGCTGTGAAAGCTTTTACTATGGGTATTGAATAGAATAAGTTTTAAAGAAGATATTTGCAAGTTAACCAGAAAATAAGCTACATAAAAATTTGTGTTTTGTGATGAGTGTTGTAACAGCACCTTAAGCGGAATTCTTTACGCCCACATTGTAATGTAGGTAACTAAACTTTTTGTTCTTCCTTGGAAAAAAACAATACTTTTAAGTATTAAAAAAAAAAACTATAAATTCCTAGAATGAGGTAATGTAGGTAACTAAACTTTTTGTTCTTCCTTGGAAAAAAACAATACTTTTAAGTATTAAAAAAAAAACTATAAATTCCTAGAATGAGGTACTTACCTAATTGTTTTGACTTAAGGTCGTAGCCTACTTACACGACTCTGCTCACAACCAACAAAAAATATGTTAATAAAATATGGGCTCTAAATATTGCTTTTAGATATATTTTACATTGGTATCATAAATTAGCAGACAGCTCGCTGTCGGCCAGCTTACCGCCGTCAGACTGCTCGGTAGTTGACGCCTAGCTGGCCGCACGTTATGGACGAGCGGTCGGCGCGGTGTCCTATATTACCCGAAAGTTAACGTATATTACCCGAAAATTAGCGTATCTTACCCGAAAATTAGCGTATATTACCCGAGAGTAGGCGTATATCAATCGAATGTAAGCGTATATTACCTGAAAGTAAGCTTAAATTACCTGAAAGTAAGCGTATATTACCTGAAAGTATGCGCCGCCCCGCGGTTTCCTTTCACTCTTGTCCCAATAGTAGACGAACGTTGCTAGCAGTCGCCGCGCCCTTCGACGCTACTAGCTAGTAAGTCAGTCATTTTCTATCAACATTTCGTACGTCTGCAGTGGTAACATGACGTAAATCTGTCGAATTTGTCGTATCTATCTGTCACTTTTGTCGATCGTCTCCATACATTTTCCCGCACAGAACGACTCGACAAATGGTCCGTCATGATACGTAGGCTGGTCGTCTGCTAGTGTCGCCGCGTGAACTGCTAGGTGCCTGCTAGCTGTCGCCGAGTGGACTGCGAGCAGTCGTCTTTTTTAAGGGCCGTGTTGGGTGGGAGAAGTGTTGGATCAGAGACGTATAAGTGGGCTACGACCTTTAGCCCGAAACCACATGGGAGACGACCCTGAACTACCTCGCCTCATGCAGTATAGGATAGTATATTTTTATTTAAGATATGAGATTCATACCTTTAATCATATTTCATACTAGTCGCCAGCGCATTTTCCCTTGTAACATCAAATTACCAATTTTCCCGCAGAAATTTCGTGATATAAAGTACACTATGTCCTTTCTCAGGCTCTAGACTATCCATATGCCAAATTTCACTCAAATCGGTTCAGTAGTTTTTTCAGAAAAGCGAGACAGACAGACGGATAGATAGACAGACAGATGTACTTTCGCATTTATAATATTATATAAAATATAAGTATATAAGTATTAGTATGGATAATACTTTTGTTTTCTGTACTGAAGTTTTATTAAATTCCGATTGGTAGATTTTGCGTGAAAGTCGAAAAAACAACCGAAAGTAGGATTTTATATTAATACCCTGCGAAATGTATTTTATCCCCCTTCAGTAAATATTCTTAACAGCAAACATCTTGAAAACTTGGAATACCATTCAAGCTTTCCCTAATCAGCGCTTAAAAAAAAGTTAAGCGCGAGTTTGCTATTGAAAACATAAGATTTAAATATCGCTTTATTGGCATAAAGAAAATAATCTACCTATTCTACTATCTACTTTTTTAAATGAATCGTGGTTCGTTAGTTTAGTAGACTTAGCTGATTTTGGTTTTGAAATGTTCCTAGTAGTTTAGGGAACCTGGAAACTTTTTAAGCCTAATGTTATAGAACGATAGAGGTGAACTAAGCAAAAACCAAAAACATTTTTTTTTACATACAAACTGTTTTATTATGCAGTGTTCCGTCCATTTTTCTGTCAAATGGCATAGTATAATAAATAGTAATAACTACACACCTCGGACACTTCATAGAAAAAATCGCGTTGCTTCACGCACAGCGGAAACTCGTGTACGTGCACGCGTATCATGCTTGGGTGAGTGAGATGAGACATGCTACTTGCACTGAGCAGTAACTGAGAGGTAACCAAGAAAGAAGCCGCACTTGCTGAGGGAGGCAGGGAGTGCATTGCTTTAGCTAGTAATAGCATATTATATAGTACTAGTCGACCCGGCGAACTTCGTACCGCCTAATCTATTACTATTTTGTGCATGTATTACTTATAAACCTTCCTCTCGAAATACTCTATCTATAAAAAAAAACCGCATCAAAATCCGTTGCATATTTTTAAAGATATAAGCATACATAGGGACAGACACGGGAAACGACTTCATTTTATACTATGTATTGATAAAAAATAGTACTAAATAGTTATGGTTTCGTTGCCATAATGAATTAAAGGACCCTAATAATACAGGGTGTATATTTGTTATTTTTACTTGTGCCCGATTCCTGTAGGTCCTTCTTAAATAATAGAGGGGACGGGAGTGGCCTATTGTGAAGCCCTCTTAAAGAGTGAATGTAAAGGGTCCTCAAGTCTGGGTTAGGTAAGGGCTAAGGTAGCCATTTTTAGAAAAGTGAAGTTTTTGAAATTTTTTGTATATTATTCATAAATTTGCATGTTTGCTTACAGCTGTTTTTTCAAGATTCAAGATTCAAGATTCAAATATTTATTGCTTTCGTGAGGTACATGGATACAAGATGGTATTAGTTATAAAAAGTTTCACACACGACCCAGTAAGGGCACTGCAAAATATCTTAAAAATAAAAATAAAGTAAGGAAATATCTTAAATAAAGTAAGTATCTTAAACTAACACAGAGTTTCAAAATATTAATAAAATATAACAAAAAACAAAATAAACTTGACAAAACAAAACATTCTTTTTAAATTATTATTAGGAACTTATAAATTATCCTTACTTTTCCTTATTATCTAAAAAATCTTTTAACGTATAAAAACATTTTTGATTTAGATATTTATACAAGGTGTTTTTAAAAAGGTTTGTAATGCTAATCTGTTTTATACTATCTGGTATTTTATTATATATTTTTGCTGCCATTGATCGGGGTCCTCTGTTAACTATCTGTAATTGAAAGGTATGTGTAGCTAATCTTTTTTTTTGAGTTCTAAGGTTTGCAGGGCGTGAGTGCTGTGGAAAGTCGTCTATATGATTTTTCACAAAAATGCATGTTTCATAAATATAAAGACTGGTAAGGGTTAGTATTTCAAATTTCTTAAAATAGTTTTCGCAACTTGTCATTGTGTCTATGTTCGCTATTATTCTAATGCATTTTTTTTGGAGTATAAAGAGCTCATTAGTGTCAGTACTATTGCCCCACAGAATTATACCGTATCGAAGCCAGGCATGCGCATATGCAAAGTACGCATTTAAAGTTGTTTTGGTATCTGTGGTTTTTTTTAGTTCTGAAAGTGCATAGGTAAAACTTGACAATCTGTTTGATATTTTTTGTACATGCGTTTTCCAGTTTAAATTCGAGTCTAAATTAATACCAAGAAGGCAGTGTGAGTTTACCGTTTTTAAAGAAGTATTATTAAATTCGAAATTTATATTTAGTGGTTTTTTTTGGTACGGACGGAATTGCATAATTTTTGATTTTTCAAAGTTAATTTGTAAGTTATGTTCGCTGAGCCAATCTGATATTATTTTTAAATTTGTGTTTAATTTTTCATTTAGTTCTTGTTCGTTTTGACATGGAAATAAAACGGAAATGTCATCTGCGAACAGAATAGAAAAAACTTTTATAACTTCTGGGAGATCATTAATGTAGATCAGGAACAGAAGACATCCAAGGACACTTCCTTGAGGAATAGAATTTGTTAAGTTCGTTTTTTTGGATCTAATGTTTCTGATTTGTCCAGTCGTACTGTCATAGTGTTCTATCTCTACAAATTGTACTCGGTTTTCAAGGTAAGAAACAAACCATTTATATGAAATACCTCTTACGCCAATACCCGCTAGTTTTTCCAATAAGATATTATATATTACTTTATCGTAGGCTTTACTTAAATCTAATAAAATTCCGATTGCATTTTGTTTTTCATTTAATATATTTAATATTTCGTTGATATATTTGTATACTGCTAATGCGGTTGAGCGACCCTTTCTAAAGCCATATTGATTTCCCTTAAATATTTTGTATTTTTCACAAAACGAATAAAGGCGATTGTACATCGCAGATTCAAATATCTTAGAAAAGGTTGTGAGTAGTGCAATGGGACGATAATTATTAGGGTCAGTTTTTTTATGTTTCTTGTATTGGGGCTTAACTATTGCTATTTTTAATAAATCTGGAACTACTCCTTCTGAGAAGGATTGATTTATTAGGCGTGATAAGGGCAGCGCGAGTTCATGGGCACAGGACTTAATTAGTGTGGGTGGGATTTCATCATAACCAAAACTCCTTTTGTTTTTTAATTTTCTTATAATTGAACAAATTTCAGCAGGGTCCGTTAAGCTTATGAATATCGAGTTCTCTGTTGGTGTATTAACTGGTCGGCCGATAGGCTGTTGAGAGCCTGGTGTAGGCGCTCCGACAGATTTAAAATAGTCGTTAAAAAAATTCGAAATTTCAATGGGGTTTTCTGTTATATCGTTATAAATTTTTAACTTTATATTATTTTTATTAACTTCTGTACATTTGTTGGTGCGTTCTTTAACAATATTCCACATGGTTCTCATTACATTACATTAAAACTCTTACCCTGTTATTCATAAAAAGTTAAAGAGCATTTTAGTTATTTGACGTATGTCAATTTAGACTGGATGCCAAGTATTTACCATACAACTAACCAGAGAAGTAGACCTTCAGTAAAGCTACTTAAAACTGTATCTTTATGAAAAATACTGTTAATATTTTTAATGTGAAAGATACTCTTTATATTTGTGTGTTACACAATCACGCCTTAACTACTGAACCGAAAATTATTAGGTATGTAGCTTGGAACCACATGACTGATAAAGGGATTTTGTCCAGATAATGATTTAGGAACAAGAAATTAGATTTTGTGGTTTGAAGTGAAATCAATAATAATAATAACACATCACACTCGAAGAGCCTCTTACTAGGAAGAACCTGTATCTAGGGTGCCCGAAACATATACAGAGACGAACATTGCACCCAGACCAGAAAACAAACATCGATATTCATCATACCAATGTTCGCCCCGCCGGGAAACGAACTCGGTGCACCTGCGTCTCAGTCGACGTCACTGCCAACTGAGCCACAGAGCAGTCAAATTGCTCAATACTTTTCAGAAACATAATAGACGAGCTTTCCCGGCTCACTTCGTTACGCCATAGAATATAAGATAATAGAAAAGACTTGGCTTTATAGACTATGTTCTTTTGACTGCCCAGAATGGCCGAATTAAAAAGGAATGAAAAAACAAACAACAACAACAAACCACCTGTCAAAAAACAACGGAAAAAATATTGCACCTTGGGTTACATTATTTGAGTTTAGGTAAGGATCCCAAATTTTTTTTAAAAACCTAATATAGCCTATGACATTCGGGGTTAATGTAGCTTTTTTACCAAAGAAAGAATATTTCAAATCGGTTCAGTATTTCCAGAGCCTATTCGTTACAAACAAACGAACAAACAAACAAACAAACAAACAAACAAACAAACAAAAAAACAAACAAACAAACATACAAACAAACAAATCTTTCCTCTTTATAATATTGGTATAGATTTATGATTCTTAAAGTTAGATTGAAAAAAAAACATTTTGGCCTCTCAACCTTGAAATTATTCAGGAGTCTAAACACAAACCTATGATTCTAGATTCATGGTATCAAAACTGCCCTTACTATTTTTAATGTACCCCATTCGAAAGCTGGAAGCATGTAAATTTACCCCCTCCTATTATGAGCTTAAAGCACAGGTAAGTGGTCGCCATGAATGGAAGCTTTCAGAGCTTTCACTTCAGTGGTCCAGGCTTGTTATTACGGACTTTTTTTAGCTTATTTTTTATGAAGTGAGAATTTGTTTTTTTTTATTACTAACTAGTCGACCCGGCGAACTTCGTACCGTCTTACCTACTACTATTGTTGCTCATGTATTATACTTATAAACTTTCCTCTTGAATCAAACTATCTTTTAACAATTTCTTTTTTACAAATAAGGAACCAGGATACATCAACTGATAACTTCCTTTTTATCGAAGTCGGTTAAATAGTAACTAAAACCTTCTCCTGAATGTAACAAATACTTATTTGAAAACCGCTTAAAATCGGTTAAAGCCAAACGCGAGATAATCGCGGTAAACATACATACATACAGGTCAAACTGATAACCTCTTTTTTTGAAGTCGAAAAAAAACGCATTCCGATGCATAGTTTTAAAGATATAAGCATACATAGGGAAGCTACTTGGGACAAGCTGGCCTCTTGTCACGATGGCACAAAAACATAGACTCGGCTAAACCTGGGCCCGGTTCTGATGCGAATCAATTGTGAATCAAAGGCGTGAGATTATATTATGTTATGTTATTATTAAAACAACTGAAATAGTAAAATCATTTTCTAATCGGTCCAGTTGTTTTCGATCCTAATCGATTCAAACAAACAATCATTCTTTCCTACTTATTATATTTAGAGTACTAAGCATCTAATCTAGTCTATACCAATTTCATAAAGAGGAAAACTTGTTTGTTTGTTTGTAACGAATAGGCTCCGGAAATACTGAACCGATTCGAAAAATTATTTCACTAGAAGGAAGCTATATTAACCCCGAGTGTCATAGGCTATATTAGTTTTTTTTTTTAATAGGAATCCTTACCTAAACTTAAATAATATAATCCAAGGTGCAATATTTTTTCCGTTGTTTACATATTTTGACAGGTGGTTTGTTGTTGTTGTTTGTTTTTTTCGGCCATTCTGGGCAGTCAAAAGAACATAGTGTATAGAGCCAAGTCTTTTTTTGTATCTTATATTCTATGGCGTAACGAAGTAAGCCGGGACAGCTCGTTTTTAATAAAATAAAGTTCTCAAAAACTTTTGACGTATAACTTTAAAACAGCTAGTAAACCGAAGTGCTGACATATAGGGGAACAAAAGTGATTTCTTGGCATTTATCCACGGAAACCCAAAAAAATTTGAACTATCGCGTGACGGTGCCAAACGTTGCGATGCGATGCCCTGTCGAACTGAGATATCAGACCAATTTAGGTAAAAGCAAGTTTGGGATTTCAAACGAAAAATGTATTTTCTTTAAGTAAATCTATGCCAATATTAAAAAGAAGTAATATTTGTTTGTTTGTAACGAATAGGCTCTGGAAATACTGAACCGATTTGAAAAATTCTATCACTAAGTAGCTTCACTATCCCCGAGAGACATAGGCTATATAAGATTTTTAAAATAATTAGGAATCCTTACTTAAACTCGAATAATGTAGCCCGAGGTGCATTTTTTTCGTTGTTTACATATTTTGACAGTTGATGTTTTGTTATTTGTTATTTTTAATTAGCCCATTCGGGCAGTCAAAAGAGCAGTCTATATAGAGCCAAGTATTTAGTAGTATCTTGAATTCCGTGGCGTAACGAAGTTCGCCGTGTCAGCTAGTGTGTTACATTATATTACGAGCTATCCCGGCTTACTTCGTTACGCCATAGAATAAAGATACTTCTAAAGACTTGGCTCTATAGACTATGTTCTTTTACCTGCCCAGAATGGGCGAACATAAAAAACACACAACAACAACCAAACCACCTGTCGAAATATGTAAACAACGGAAAAAATATTGCACCTTGGGTTACATTATTTGAGTTTAAGTAAGGATCCCTAATTTTTTTGAAAATCTAATATAGCCTATAGCACTCGGGGATAGTGTAGCTTCCTACCAGTGAAATAATTTTTTAAATCGGTTCAGTATTTACGGAGCCTATTCGTTACAAACAAACAAACAAATCTTTCCTCTTTATAATATTGGTATAGATAAATCATGGGTGCAATAGGTGTCCTTTTCTCTCAGGTCAGGTACCATTTTAAATACTTATATGGGTAAGGTACCAAAAAAACGACTTAACGACAGTCAGGTTAAAACCAGAAGTACCAAGCGCTCAGAAGTTTGTAGAGCCCTCGAGTGACGTGTGAGCAAGGTGAATTTCAAACGCTTCGGCACACTTCTATGCTCCTGGTACCTAAGGAGTTTAAAAATAACAAGTTATGAAAAAAACTCGTTATTTTTAAAGAGGGCGGTAATGATCTACAAGTTTTTAGGGTTTTCATTCATTTATTTTGGGACATAGTTTTTTTTTTACAACAACTCAGGCCTAGCGAAATCAATCAATATATATAAAACTCTTCCGTTACTGACTGACTGACTGACTGACAGACAACGCAGAGCCGAAACTACCGGGCGTAGCGGGCTGAAATTTTGCATGATGGTTCCTTAGGGAGTGTAGGTGAGCACTAAGAAAGGATTTCCCTAAATCCCATGGGAACGGGAGAAAATGGGATTTTTGTGTTTAGGAGAAATCTGCGCGGGTGATACCGCGGGGCAGCCTCTAGTACTTTATAATAATACTAGAGGCTGCCCCGCGGTTTTTCCCGCGCAGATTTCTCATAAACACAAAAATCCCGTTTTTACCTGTTCCCGTGGGAATTTCGGGAAATCCCTTCTTAGTGCTCACCTACACTCCCCAAGGAACCCACGTGCCAATTTTCAGCTTTCTACGCCCAGTAGTTTCGGCTCTGCGTTGTCTGTCAGTCAGTCAGTCAGTCAGTCAGTCAGTAACGGAAGAGTTTTATATATATTGATATATTGATAAATGCGAAAGTAACGCTCTCTGTCTGTCTCACTTTCACGCCAAACCTTCTGAACAGATGTAAATGAAATTTTGTACAGAGATAGTCTGAAAAAGCCTGAGAAAGGACAAAGGCTACTTTTTATCCCGAAAATCTCACGAAAACTGGTAATTGGGATTTTCATTTTTCACGATAAGCGTATGGGAGTAATAAAATAAGCCGCTTAACAGTACCTACGTACTGAAAACCTTTCACCAATGTGTTTTTTTAATCCAAAAAAACAAAACGTTAAATTCATAAAATATGTTAAAACAGTAATTAATATTCAAATGGAATCCGAGCGCAATGTTGATGTTATTGTTACCGGTAGGAAAAACGGTTTTTTGTTTTTATTTTTCTCTCCATTTTTTTTTTTTTTTTTTTGAAATTTGCATTGTTTTGCTCTGAAACCAAATTTTATGTTATTTTTACCGATAAGCGATAAGCCAAACCGATGTTTTAAAAATTTACGGGTGGGCACTCTGGACTACCTCGCCTCTCACAGTATAGGATACTTTACCAAATAAGGTATCAATAGCAATTAGATTAGTCTAATTGACTTTCAATAAGTGTTATCTTGTATCCTATATTGAATAAATAATTTTTTCCTTTTTTTTTTACAATACAATGTTTGTTTTTAAAATGTATGCTAAAGTATTTATTAAGTATTATTTTGTATTTATCTACTAACTTCCGTGCTTCGGAAGGCACGTTAAGCCGTTGGTCCCGGCCGCAGCAGTGGTCGTTATAACCGCGGCGACAAGCTGGCCGCGCCTCACGTTGGTAATAAAAGCATAAAACTCGGCCAAACGTGGGTCCGGCTCTTGAGCTGATGCTGGTACCTCTGCCTAACCCTTCGGGGAATAAATGGCGTGAGATTATGTATGTATGTATGTATCTACTAACTAACGAATGTTTATTTGTTACAGGTATGAATTAAGAAGCAAGAATTAATGCTTTTAAACTTTCTGTAAGTTAAACTAGCATATTCCAAAAAAAAAAGCGGGTTTTGTGACGGTAAAAAGCCTGATGATAGCGGAATAGAGTAAGTACAACAACCCCATGGGTGTCGCAAAAGGCGACTAAGGGAACAGCCGAAGGGCGGGCAGCAGCGTCCTTCGTTGAAATACTTGAAGAGCCACACTGCGATCGCCAAGCCTGCCAAGCGTGGCGATTACGGCAAACCACCCTCTAAAATTATGTTACACTCAGAGCCGCTAACTAGGAAGAACCTGTATCTAGGGTGCCCGAAACATATACAGAGACGAACTATTACACCCAGACCGGAAACAAACATCCATATTCATCATAACAATGTTCGCCCCGCCAAAGTTGTATGAAACTTTTTCATTTTTAAACTGATCGGGCTTAGACTTATAAAGCTTTTATGATGTAGGCATCCCCTAAGACAGGATTTCGATAAATTCCAACCCTAAGGGCATAAAAAAGGGGATGAAAGTTTGTATAAAAATAAAATAAAATAGCCTTTTATTTCTGAGCTTACTATGAACTAAATTAACAATTTAAAACTAAAAACTTTTAAACTATAAATTCAAAAAATAACACTTTCGTATTATAATAAGTATCTTTGCTTAGTGTGCCTCATGGCAAAGGCCTCCTCTAACTCCTTCCATTGCTTTCTATCTCTTGTGACCCTTCTCCAATAGTTTTGTATAAATTAATAATAATACTTCTTAACGCGAGCGAAGCCGCGAGCAAATGATAGTATAAAACAAAGTCGCTTCCCGCGTCTGTCCCTATGTATGCTTAAATATTAAAAACTATCCAATGGATTTTGATGCGGTTTGTTTTAATAGATAGAGTGATTCAAGAGGAAGGTTTATAAGTGTAATACGTGCACTAGATAGAAATTGGTTAGGCAGTACAAAGTTCGCCGGGTCGACTAGTAATTTAATAAATTGGTCTTGATAATAATATTTGATTAAAAAGAAAAGAAATATTCGGACTCTCGTCGTGTTTTTTTTTTTTCAAACAAGTAATTACGAAAAACACCTGGTGCGTTATTTGAACTTTCACGAACTTTCGTCGAAAATTCGCCTAATTAAAAGTTTTGATGAAAGCTCCGATATAGCCTAAAGCGCGCTAGTTCACTCCTGAGCTTTGTTTCAGAAAAGTTTGGATAAGGCTTTTATTAACAGAAAATTATAATTGTTACTTAGTAGTTTTTTTTAAATAACGCGAAAGCTCAGCAATTTAATATTTTTTTTGTTTAACAAAAATATCTTAATTAAAAAAAAATGTAAAATCAATTGTTTATAGGTTTACTGAGTCTAATAAGTTTTTTTTTTTTTTTTCATTCTTCAGGAACAGATAAAATCAAGGATATATGTCAAAACGGAATCTAGTGTCCAAAACAATGTCAAACCTACAAATTGGTATTTTTTTTTTATCTAAGTAATGTTTGCCCCGACATATTATTATTATTATTATTATAGCATCGAACCGAGAATCGTAGGTGTTATCCAGCTTTAATATAAATGTAAATAGAGCTTTTATTTACAAAGCTCTGTTGAAATAAAGGGTCAAAAATAACCCTCATAAATCACTGTCAAAATTCGACTAAACGCAAAATAATTTGTTGTTCCAAAGTTCACACAATATCATTATTCATACGTGCGTGCCGGAGACGCGAGCTTAAAGCTCCTTAAAGTTTCCCGAAAGCTCAGTATACTAATAAAAAGCCTTTTGTACAGAATCCCCACTCATTTACGTTTCTGGTCAAGTGTGTGTTGGTCAAGGATAATTTTATACATATTTAAATTTGTAAGTAGCATTGCATATTTAACTGATTTACAGACATCGCACACCCAAAATAAATTGAGCTCAAATAAAAGGGACTCTGCAAACTTCCGTATCTGTAAAATCGACCACGGCGGATAATCTCGTAGGTAGCAATAGAGCTTTTTCAAAGCTCCAGCAGCGAAAAGCTCTCCGAAAGTTGCCGAACTTAATTGCGGAAAGTTCTCGGAAATTTCCTACAGTCGGCACCTGGCTGTTAATTGTGTACATTTGTTTTGTCGCCATGTGACAAATTTAGTCACGCGCGACATACGTTTACGTTAATCGCTGTTGCTAAGTTCTCGTTTGATGCGATTATGTTTTGCAACATACCTTTACGTGTAAAACACAGAACAAGAGAGAGAGAGAGCATCTTCCTTGTTCTGTGGTGTAAAACGTTCTATTAGGGCGGTAGTCAAAATCACGATCTTTTACGGAGCCTCCTATTTTTCTCTGTAATTTATAAATATCTTTTAATGTTGATATTTATAAGTTTAATTTTTAAGTTTGGGTAGAGAGGTACAAAAACAGTAACCATAAACAATATTAGTTAGTTTTAAAAAAATATTCTATATTACCTGTTTTTTATACATAACTAGTCGACCCGGCGAACTTTGTACCGCCTAACCTATTCCTATGTTGCTCATGTTTTATACTTATAAATCTTTCTCTTGAATCACTCTATCTATTAAAAAAACCGCATCAAAATCCGTTGCATAGTTTAAAAAATTTAAGCATACATAGGGACAGACGCGGGAAGCGACTTCATTTTATTTTATACTGTGTATTGATTGAAGAAACAAAGACAAATTATTTTACTTAAGACTGGGATAGACAGAAAATAAAACTTAAAAGAAACAATAATAATATAACTAAATTGTGTTTAAAATAACTTCATAATATCTAAGCAATAATAGACACTACTAAATATGGAATTACGTTAAACAAAAACAGATACAAATAACAAATAATTAGAAAAAAATACGCAATTTTGACATGTCTCCGTATTAAGACATAATTTAGATTACCACCGTAATAGGAAGTTTTTACATAAAATAATCTATATATATAAAACTCAAAGGTGACTGACTGACTGACTGACTGACATAGTGATCTATCAACGCACAGCCCAAACTACTGGACGGATTAAGCTGAAATTTGGCATGCAGGTAGATGTTATGGCGTAGGCATCCGCTATGAAAGGATTTCCCAAAATTCCCTCAGGAACGGAAATTACGAGACTTTTTAATTAGTATGAAAAATCGACATTATTGAGTGTATCGACGTGAAACTTGGTGTACAGGTTTCTCAGTGAATGAACGTTCTCAGCGTTGAAAGAAAGGAATTTACAAAATTCCCACGGGAACGGGCATTACGGGACTTTTTTGAGAGAATGAAAGCTCGACTTCCTTGAGTGTATCGACGTGAAATTTTTGTACAGGTTCCTCAGTAGATGAAAGGGTGTTGAAGAAAGGAATTCACTAAATTCCCATAGTAATAGGGTTAAAGGACTAATTATTTAGTATGAAAAATCGATTTCCTTCAGTATGCCAACGTGAAATTTGGTCTACAAGTGTAAGGATGTTGGAAGGAAGAAATATACTAAATTCCTACGGGGTAAAACGGGACTCTTTAGTTAGTATTAAAACAATGTATATATATTTCTTTATTTCCACGTAAAAATAGGAAAACGGGTTCTTCAGTGGGTGTAATTAGATTCAGAGTTCTAATAAGAAAAAAATACCAAAATTCACATGGAACGGAACATTCCCAAAAACATAAAGCGCCTAAAAATCTTCAACTTTTTTTTACTCGAGTAGGTGGGTGAGGCCGCCAATTTTGCCACTTTTTGCTACACTTTTAAGTTTTCCTAAATAACTTTTAAAATTTTCAAATTTTATTTACTTCGGCTATGATTTCTTGCAAAGCAATCTTTAGGGAAAAAATGGCCGATTAGAAAATGGCTGTAGCTAGCGTAGTTTTATTTTAATTAATTTTTTTGTAAGTGAGTTTTTTTTTTTTCATACAAATGATCTTTGTCCCAAAAACACTTGCTGACGAAATTTACAAAATTATGAAAATTTTTTTGGAGTTAGTAAAAATCTTTCTATGCCTAGCCCAAGTACGATATTTTTATTATCAAATAAAAGAAAGAATTCTATCATAACTCTGTTTATTTAGTTTTTATCAATGTTTGAACCCATGTCCCGAGTTTTTCACTTTTATGTAACATTTTTTTATGTGACGAATTATCTCGAGTTACGTAGCATTTGAATATAATTGGGTTAATTGTAATGATTACTTTGGCAACACTAACGATATTTTTTTTCATAAACCTATTAAAACTCTATGATTTTGAGAATGAATTGATGTCAAAGTGGTGCACACGTGCTTCGTCAGCGAAATCGCAAAACATATTTTTTTTTATTTTAACCTCTGCATACGCTTGTTTTTGATGAATGTTGTATTCATAGTTTCGACAATGCTTATATTATCCGAAAATCTAGGTTTAAGCCTGCTATTCTGTTTACTTTCGAAATGCTGACCAAAAAACATGTTGAATTTTTCGCTTTTATGTGACTTTTACGTTGCTTTTATGTGACTTTTATGTAACCGTTAACATTTTTTTTATGTAACGTTACATAAAATTATATAAAGTCATGTGCTCATCGAATTTTGTGTTTGTAAATTTTTATATTAGAATTATTTAAATAACTATTGTTCTTTAACGATTTAGCTATATTTTTAGTAACTCTATTTATTTAGTTGAGAGAACAAGCTCAACTATTAAAATCAATTTGGGTTTGTGGGTCGTTTTGGTTTATTTTATTCCTAAAACAACTGTTATTATGTGAATAAAGAAAACCCTATTTAACCATTAAATATGAAAAATAATAGAAATAGATTCGTACTCATTACATTTAAAAAAAATATATACTCAAAATATTACCTAAGTTGTGTTCTTAGCTTTACAAAAAAAAAGTAACTTTTGCGTTACCGTAACGTAAAAGTGTGTATGTAACTTTATGTCACTAAGTGGCAAAATTGGCGGCCTCACCCAGGTACATATTTTAGGTATGTAGGTACGTATATCCAACTACTTTTACCCAACCAGCAAATAGAAATGTTAGAAGTTTCAGTGTCTGAATGGTGGAGTGTAGAAATGAATTTATGGAGTTGCCACGGGAACTGAAATAAAGATAGATATTTTTAGGGGGTATGGGTGCGATTAGAAATGATGTCACCAAAATCCTGAGTCATAAATCAACCAGTAATTAACGATTTCAATGAAAAAGCGCGTGCGAAGCAGCGGGCAAAAGCTAGTTACATATAAAAAAGCCCTTAAAATCGCTGCAAAACGATCCCATCTGTTGCCTAAGCAGGCCTATCTCCAGCAGTAGATGTCTTTCGACTGATATGATCAATAAGTAAGTATAGATGGATACGCCAACTAAAAAAACTTTGACACGATAGGCCGCGCTGTGAAAACAAGCGATCGTCCATATTTCTCTTTTTTTTTCTACGTTTTTCAAACTGTCCGCGTCTGCCTTTACATCGATAGTTTTATTTCGTCTGACAGCCAGTATGGATTTTTGAAGTTTGTTAGAGATTTTCATTCCACCGTTTGTTTTATGAAAACAAAAAAAAAACGAGACTGGTTTCCGTTTCCATTTTTGAAAGGGTTCTTTTTTCTTTTTTATAATTGTTACTTAGTTGTTTTTTTTTTTTAAATAACGTGAAAGCCCAGCAATTTGACATTTTTTTTTTGTTTAACAAAAATATCTACATTTAAAAAAAATGTAAAATCAAATTTTTATAAGTTTACTGAGTCTTATAAGTATTTTTTTTTTAATTCCTACAGGAACAGATAAAAACAAGGATTATAGGTCAAATCTTTTTTCTGTTAGTTTTTTTCGAAACACGAATGTGAAAGCGTCTTATATTTTAACTGGTGTGTGCCCCGTTTCGCAAGCAAAATTTTCCGTAGATACTCAAGATGCTAGTTACCTATCCGTTCCCATGGAATATTTGGGTTATAATTTGGCCTGCCAATTTCAAAGAAAGAAAGAAATAAAAGCGTTTATTGACAAACAGTGGCACACAATAACACAGACAAACAAAATCCAAAAACCAAAAAAAAAACACCTAATTTTATGTGCAAAGGGCACTGCCTCAGCATTTGCTGTGAGTGTGAACCCAATGCACTGGTTTTCAGTCAGTGTCGGTAGTGTTCACGAGCGCAATTTTCAGCCCTATTTGTTTAGTAGTTAAGGCTTAGAAAGCGTAACATGCAGACAAACGGTTACTTTTGCTTTTATTATTTACTAGGAGACCCGGCGAACTTCGTACCGCCTATCCAATTACTATGTTATGAATGTATTGTACTTATAAACCTTCCTCTCAAATCACTATCTATTAAATAAAATTGCATCAAAATCCGTTTAATAGGTTAAAAGATTTAAGCATACATAGGGACAGACGCGGGAAGTGACTTTGTTTTATACTATGTATTGATATTATTAGGTATATGTATTATATTAGTGCTTACTATTATACTACTTAATTCTGAAATCAAGGCGTAGTTGTATTTAACAAAGATAACAGAATTGTAAAGCGGGACAAAATTCAGTTCAAAAACATTTGGCAGCGACGTTCAGAAACCCGTGTGTATTGAATTGTGCGAGTGTTACGAGTGAGCGCGCCTCGACACTGTGTCCAGCGAATACGGTTTCTGAACGGTTCTGAACTTACGCATTTTTGTGTCGGCCACAAAAATCATTTTTTTTATTAATCGCGTAATCTTTCAGTAGGCAACATTGGATGTTAAAAGTACTGGTAGCCAAAAAAAAAAACAAGTTTTTAACACCATTTGGCAGTTGTCAGATAGAGAAAGAAGAGTAAATTTACATCTTATATTGAATATGTAAATAATTATACTAGCATTGGTCAGAGATCTACCTACGGTTACCTATCGGGTGTTGAAACTTGCTGCAACTTTTAAAGTGAAATCTCCAATTCCTAAAACACGTTTAACAGTTTGGCTGTTTTTCAAGCAATGTAAAAACCGTGAAAAGGGATTCATTGGGCCCAACTTCCCGTTTTAATTATTTTTTGTTTTTAACCGGCGAAAAAACAAAAAGGAGGAGGTTCTCAATTCGTCGCGTAGTTAAATATTTTTTTTTTAGTTTGTTTTTTTTTTTTTCTTAAGGATAATCACGCATAACTTTTTTTCTTATGTACAGGAGTAGCTCTAATACAGCTTTATAATTTACGAGCTCTCCCGGCTTACTTCGTTACGCCATATAATATGAGATACTACTAAAGAATTGGCTCTATAGACTATGTTCTTTTGACTGCCCAGAATGGGCGAATAAAAAAACAAACAACAACAACAAACCACCTGTCAAAATATGTAAACAACGGAAAAAATATTGAACCTTGGGTTACATTATTTGAGTTTAAGTAAGGATCCCTATTTTTTTTTAAATCTTATATAGCCTATGACACTCGGGGATAGTGTAGCTTCCTACCAGTGAAAGAATTTTTCAAATCGGTTCAGTATTTCCGGAGCCTATTCGTTACAAACAAACAAACAAACAAACAAACAAACAAATATTTCCTCTTTATAATATTGGTATAGATTTATATTAATAGTTTTTTAATTGTTTCTAAAAAATGCCTGACAAAAATTTGTGTCTATTAGTCGTGATCCGAAATTCAAACAGCGCAGTTCCGAATTTGAATATTTGTCAAACATCACGTTGTTTTTAATCGTTTGAATTTTGAATTTAGAAGGTTTACTTCACGCTTGAGGTCGTGTGTGTTTTTGTTATACGGACTGTATGAAGTAGGTAGTTATCCTACTAATAAAAATAAGTCTGTGGAGTTTACTACAACTACAACAGTTTTTTTATGTTTAAAGACAAAGATAAAAAACGCTTTATCAATACATAGTATAAAACAAAGTCGCTTCCCGCGTCTGTCCCTATATAAGCTTAAATCTTTTAAACTGTGCAACGTATTTTGATGCGATTTTTTTTAATAGATAGAGTGATTCAAGAGGAAGGTTTATAAGTATAATACATGAGCAACATAGTCATAATTTATGCGGTTAAGTTCGCCGGGTTGACTAGTTAAATATAGAAATAGGATTAGAAAATAATAAAGTCAGTAAAATTTTGAATACAAAAACACTGAGGGCAATGGCGGCCTTGTCGCTTAAAGCGATTTCTTCCAGTTTATAATGTTATTGTTTGTTGGTTGTTATATTTATTGTTTGAAAATCCTCAATCTTTCAAATTGATCTATAAAAAGAAAAATTACTGAAATGTCTTGTTATTTATTTTTTAGTTCTTACTTATTGTTAATTCTAGCTCCAATCGATTTTAATTTTCATTCATGTTTTAAAAATTCCCTAGTTAGGTTTCACCTGTATCTAGGGTGCCCTAAACATATAAGTACAAAAAAAAATACATACATGCCAAGAAAACAAACCTCGCTATCCACATAACAATGTTCGACTTTGCCGGAAATAAAAAATCAATACCTCCAAGTTTAAAATTTAACAAAAGATTAAAAAAAAAAAAACGAAATAAAAATACCCAAAACCACCTTTTACGCGATACAAAAAAAAAAGCTTATTGTAAATAGCTACTAAGAAGGTGCGAAACGAACTTTTTCAGGACGAAAGCTCCCGAAAGTTCCCTCTTACAGGGAATTATTATTCAAAATATATTTTCAGAACTTTCTCTGATAAAAGCGTGATTGGTCGCGACTTGGCGACTTGTTTGGTAAATTTACGAGAAGAATTTTGTATTTGATTTTTGATCGTCAGGTATTATTATTAATACAAGGGCCAATCGTTTTATATGGTCGTTTACAATATATTTTATGTATCTAAGGTAGATCAGATATTTCCAGACTTTTAACCGACTTCAAAAAAGGAGGTTATCAGTTTGACACGTATGTATGTATGAATGTTTGATCGCGATTATCTCGCGTTTGGCTGAACTTATCTTGATGCGGCTTTCAGATAAGTATTTGTTACATTCAGGAGAAGGTTTTAGTACCATCTTAACCGTCTTCGAAAAAAGAGGAAGTGCTCAGTTGATGTATGTGTCTGTTTATTGTAGGCGGGTTGCTTATTTGTAAAAAGAAATAATTACATTTTCTACTATATTGTCAAACAAACTGAGTAAGTTGGATAATATAACATAACATAATCTCACGCCTTTTCTTCTCCGAAGGGTTAGGCAGAGTCACCAGCTCAAGAGCCGAAACCACTTTTAGCCGAGTTTATGCTTTATTACCAACGTGACACAAGGGGCCAGCTTGTCGCCGCGGTTATAACGACCACTACTGCGGCCGTGACCAACGGCTTAACGTGCCTTCCGAAGCACGGAATCATCTTACTTTTCGGACAATCAGATGATTCAAGCCTGCAATGTCCTATCCAACTGAAAACAACGACAACGTGATTTTTGTGAGAAATCAATATGTGGTGTTTTCTGCGGGGATCGAACCCAGAACCTTCCGTGCCCTAATCAAAGACGCAACGCGCTACGCTACTGAGCTACAGAGGCGGCTAAGTTAGATAACTTCTATCATTCACAGTCACTGATTAGATTTGATTCGAGGGCAAGTTACTGAGTACCTTTTTCTTTGTCGTGTAAGATTCAGGCGACCAAGTCACGTCTGACAACCTTGTGGTTGACTTACCTACTCTGTGTCTTCCGGTTCGCGGTCGCCACTGGAGAACTTTTCGGCCACAGCGACCATCTTGGCTGTCCAAATGAAAAACACTGAATACGCAATTTTTTCCAAAAAATGTTTTTTTTATTGTTTTGGATATTCTGTGTTATTTTTGAACTAAATATAATACAAACAGGTTTCTATCTCTTTTATTTACAAAGTTTTTGTGACGAAAACACAGAATATCCATATCATAGAAAAATTAATTTATAGAAAAAAAATAAAAACCAATTTAAAACACTGAATATCACCATAACAAACATAAAACACAGAATATCCCTTGAATTATAGTACAATGTTTAATGCTTTAAATAAAAAAAAATGTATATATCAAATACGCACTTTACAAAAACTGCTCTCCTGTAAAATTTCCAAAATGGCGTATTCAGTGTTTTTCGTTTGGACAGCCGATCTGTTCTTCGAGCTATGTGCGCATTCTTTGAACTAATAAAACAGTCTATTTTAGTAAGTATATCGTAGCAAAGTGACAGCAATCTTTCTCGATAAATAGCATTATGAAAACCGTGATTATAAAGATCGGACGCTTTCCCCCCCACACTGAATAGGAAACCACTATCTCTGTAATATGATATCAGAATGTTTTAGTTTGCAGCCCTTTCAGTATTTATAAGGTCCTGCTTTACAGAAAGACAGAAAAGCTAACAGATATGATATGAAGAATAGTATGTAGTATGTATTGCAAAAAAATATTACGTAAACTTTTGACACAGAAAATTTAAATATGCCGTATAAAATAAAGTCACTTTCCGCGTCTGTCCCTATGTATACTTAAATCTTTTAAACAACGCGACGGATTTTGATGCGGTTTTAATAGATAGAGTGATTCAAGAGGAAGGTTTATGAGTTTATACATTCACAAAATAGTAAAAGGTGAGTTATGTACCAACTCGCCGAATCGACTAGTATATAAATTGCTTTTATTTAAGCAATAATGTGTTTACTTAATTGACATTGTGGAAGAGTGGAGTCTTCTAGTAAATAAACTTAAATCTCATTTTAATACTTTAAATAATTTGAGACCCCATGTCATTAAAATAATTTTAATAATTAAGAAAAAAACTAAAAATATTTACAAAAAAATAAATAATATGTAAGTATTAATATTTAAGATGATTGTAAATAAGTCTTTCTATCACTAAAACTTAAAATTACTCCCAAATTCTTAAAAAAATCCGTCTCTTTCAATTACAAAACAAGCTTACTATCTAAAAGCTAGTTAGGAAAGCTGTCTTTATCGCCCTAGCGAAAAGCTCGTCAATCAAACCCAATTTATTTCGAGATAGAATAATTGCAAGCGATGATAAAAGCTCCCGTCAAGGAAGGGTTATCGGAGCTTTTGACGTCATAATGCATTTTATGTAAAAGCTTTCCTGTTTGAAAAATTATTAAATCCATGTAGCTTTAAGCACGCTTGTTTTCTTTTTTATCCGTTTTTTAATAAACATAGTCTTTTTGACAAGGTTTTGCTTTCTTTTTATATTTCAAGAGTTATTTAGCTCACCATACCTGCTGTTCATCATTTGGCTGTTTCCTTAGTCGCCTTTTACGGCACCCATGGTAGGAGATGGGGTGGTGGTATTCTATGCCTCCACGATACGGTCAAGCTTTAGTAATTTTTTACTTTGTTTCAACTTAAAGTTTATAAAGAAAAGCTGTAGTATTTTCTTATTGAGTTTCAAGTTCAAGTTAGCGAGCGAGCTTCCATATTCTCTCAGAGTGTAACGCGAGCGGAAGCTTTAGTTTGTGCTTGCGACCTTTGATGTAGATACTGAGCTTTTTTTTTAAAAAAAAAAAAGGTTTTTTTTACATTAAAAAAACAAAGTATTGCTTTTAAAGAATTTGAATATTTATATTTCGTAACTAGAGAGACTGCCCCGCTGTTTTTCCCGCGTAGGTTTCTTATAAACACAAAAATCCCGTTTTTGTCTCGTTTCCGTGGGAATTTCGGGAAATCCCTTCTTAGTGCTCACCTACACTCCCTAAGGAATCTACATGCCAAATTTCAGCTTTGTACGCCCAGTAGTTTCGGCTCTGCGTTGTCTGTCAGTCAGTCAGTAACGGAAGAGTTTTATATATATTGACTAGAGGCTGCCCCGCGGTTTTACTCGCGCAGATTTCTCATAAACACAAAAATCCATTTTATTCCCGTTCCCATGGGAATTTCGGGAAATTCTTTCTTAGTGCTCACCTACACTCCCTAAGGAACCTACATGCAAAATTTCAGCCCGCTACGCCCAGTAGTTTCGGCTCTGCGTTGTCTTGTCAGTCAGTCAGTCAGTAACGGAAGAGTTTTATATATATTGATTATAAGGGACAAGGTTAAACTTATAATGTTTTAAGGCGATACGGAGTTTGCCGGGACAGCTAGTTTTTATTAAACCTCATCGTGTCGTGCGCACATAAACTGTGCATAATTTAAATGCGTTTGAGGGTAGTCAATCGTTCCACGGGCTTAAAAAAAGATGAACGAAAGCAGTACCTCTTCAAGCGACCTTATCACGTGGGTTGATCTGAGTACACAAAAGCAATTATAGTAGTATCTCGCTACAAGTGGGGTCCGTCCCAACCCTAATCCAACTGTCTATACGGGCCCCGGGAGACAAGACCACATCGAGCTGTGATAGCGACAATCGTTACAACCCTAGTGGGAATGTTATATAATGCTTGTTGTTGTTTAAATGTATGCTATCCTAGTACTTCATGTTAAAAAATTGAAAATGTATCAAGTATCAAATCAATTTTATCTAAATAAGTTCGCTTATCGTAAACTACAGTATCATTAACATACCCTAGCATAAAACAAAGTTGCTTCCCGCGTCTGTCCTTAAATATGCTTCTTAAAATCTTTAAAACTATGCATTTTTTTTTAATAGTAAGAGTGATTAAAGTAGAAGGTTAATATGTATAATATATGCACAACATTGTAATGGGTAACGTGGTACGAAGTTCGCCGGGTCGACTAGTTTAGAATAAAGTAAAATATTATCCCCTTACCACAAAAAAGTTAGACCGTTCTAAAATCGCCAATTTGTATGACGAACTAGTGATTTAAACCTAGTCTAGTGATTTAGACCCGGTTTAACTCTGTTTGTGGTAGAGCCGTTTAAGTTTCTGAGACAGCAAACTTAGCTAAACAAACCAGCAATTTTGAGCAAAGGAAAATGCTGAACATTTTTCGCTAGAAAATTTCGTATAATGCTAATTTTCAGATGCACTTGCATTATGTAACTTTGGCAAAGTGGGTTTTGCCACTCAGCGGTAGTTTTCCATGTTTACGTTACTCTTAAATACATACAATAAGGAGTTTCTCTTGGTGATCGAATCAGAAATAAAGAGATCCGCTGAAGAACTAAAGTCACCGACATAGCCCAAAGAATTGCGAAACTTAGTGGCAATGGGTATGGAAAATAGCTCAAAGAACAGATAGTCGTTTGGGCCAAAAAGTTGTCGAGTGGCGACCACAAACTACAAGACGCAGAGTAGGCAGATAAGGTGGTCGGACGACCTTGTGAAATCTGCTGAATACACTGGATCAAGGTCGGTCAAGGCCGGTCGCTGTGGCGTTCTGTGGGGCCTCCTATGTCCAGCAATAAGGAAAATCCTGAAAATTTTACCCTGGAAAATTTCGTAAATGCAAATTTCCTATGCACTTGCAGTTTACATTGTTTCGATGCGTCTTAAACATACACAAACCGTTAGACGACTTAGACGTCCAATGTTAAACTAAGATTGCCTTTCCAAGATACTTTTTTACTTTTACAAGATACGTTATTAGGCGACTCAAATCCAGCAAAATCGATCCACTCCCGCCGCTTTTACCAGGTTATCTGTCCACCGTGTAGAAAGTCTGCTTACTCTGCGTCTTCCGAAGTGGTGTCGTCACTCACGAACTTTTCTGATAAAGTGACCGGGCTATGTGCCCTGCCCAATTTTGCAATTTTTTAGCTTTGGTATTGAAGAAGAAATAAATTTCAATTGTTCCTGGCTTTAATATCTGTTTTAAAGGTCTCTATAAAACTGCAAAAACTCATTTAATTAATAAAATCTTCAGATAAAGCCGCATGCACACTTAAGAATAAAAAAACATAAATTTAAAACTGACATTTAAATTAAATATTCAAATTCCGTTAAAAATACCGTCGCAATCGGACAGCAGGGGAAATGTTCTTTATTTAAAGTTTTTGCAAGTTTAAAAAGTGGATGCCTCTCGCTCCGCACAAGTGCTTGAGCTACAGGCGACGCGATTCTGAAATACAACAGCTAGGGTTGCCACTTTAAAGAAAAAGTAAACTAGTAAAAATTGTTGTTTTGTTTGTCGTCTATTAAATCACTCATTGATAAAACTGTTTGTTTTGTGGTAAGGTTTTTTTTTTTAATAGTTGTGAGGACTTTAACAGCTAGCGAAAATCTCAAAAAAAAAATTCACCATGGCGAATTCAAAAATGAGAGCCAATTATGCACTTTAATAATCTAAAGTACTTAGATTACTTTTTTTTAAGATTACTTTTTTGTAAAACTTTATCGGCTATCTAGGTCTATTTGTTAGTTAAGTTATTTTGTTTTTTTTCGTTTGTTATCATATGACTGTATGGTGCCAAATTACAATAAAATAAGTAAATAAATAAAATAGATTTTATAAGGCACTTTTGTATAGCTTTCAGGATAAAGTCTAAGCAATATACTATTTGTTGCTACACAAAGTGGCCACATCACAAAGTGGCATGTCATAAATATGCCTTAAGAAAACCAAGAATGGTTTTCGAATGATTTCATGTCATCGAATTTTCATTGTATATTTATTTAAGCGACGTGAAATTTAAAGTCAAATTACTGAGAGCAAAAAAAGAAAATGTCAAATAAATCTGTCAATCCGTGTACAACCCTAGCTGTCAAGTGCAAAACACGCAGTCTCCAAGTTATGTCATACAATGTAAATTTACTTTATTTACATTTTGCTCTGTAAAAAGTTTAAGTGCATGCAGTCTTCATACTTCTTGTTTACTTATCGGATTTTGAAGTTGGGCTGAAGTTGTGAAGTGGTAGCTTAGTTATGTCTATCTTTCTCTCTCTAATTGATATGCCCTTGTTAGAAGAAAACATAATATAGAGGAATATGGTAGCTTATGAATTTGAATTTTTAATATATTTTTGGGAAATTTTTGTACAAACAATATTTTACAAATAATATTCAATATTTTACAAATAATTACAAACAATATTTTACAAATAATATTCAATATTGTCATCCCAAATAAAAAAGGTCTTAGTGCCTGAAACAGTATTTACAGAAACGAAACATCGATACAGTTATAAGATGTTCGCCACCGCCGGGAATCGATCCCGGTGCACCCGCGTCACAGTCCACTCCAAATCACTGCCAACTGAGACACTTAAGCAGTCCAATCTTCATATTTGTTTATCTGATCATCATCATCTTAGCCTAAAGAAGTCTACTGCTGGACATAGGCCTCCCTCACAGATCACCTCAACTACCAGTCTTGTGCCACCTTTATCTCCTGCAACCTTCACCAGGTCATCTGACCACCTTGTGTGGACATTATAAGTGATCCCTATGTCACACCTCGGACACTTCATAGAAAAAAGCGCGTTGCTTTGCGCACAGCCGAAACTCGTGTACGTGCACGCGTATCATGCTTGTGTGAGTGAGATGAGACGAGCGACGCTGCTTTATTTGTACTGAGCGGTAAGGCTACTAACGCACAGGCGGATTTTTATTCTCGCGGAGAAAAACTGCGCAGATAAAAATCCGCTGTTGCGGTTTTATATCCGCGCGGTGTTAAAGGCTGGTATTTAATTTTGAACCTTATTCATAGGCCCCGAACGCACAGGCGAGTTTTTATCCACGCGTAAATAAAACCGCTACAGCGGATATTTATCCGCGCGGTTTTTTATCCGCTGGTGCGGACACTTCCATAGGATTCAATATGTTACATAAAATCCGCGCGGCAAAAAACCGCCTGTGCGGTCGTAGCCTAACTGAGAGGTAACCGAGCGCGGGCCGCACTTGCTGAGGGAGGCAGGGAGTGCCCATACTGTACGTAGTACTCTTTATTATGCTAAAGTTTTTAGCTAGGGTAAGCGTATGGCTATTATAGGTTAAATAATGCGAAAGTTAAAATTAGATTTGCGATATTGCCGCCATGAAATTGATGATAATTTTGCTGAAATTTTAATATACGAAAAGCGTTAATGCTTCACTGAATAATGTATAAAAGATTTGCATATTCACATTAAAGTTATTTTTATATTGTTGAATAATTTCAATATTAATACACTCACACCAAAATTATATCTTTCTGACATAGGTCTCCCACACCGATTGCCACAAGTACAAACATCCTACAGCAAATTCCGTCTACAAGTGGAGAGAATTTGCCGTAATCGCCACGCTTGGCAGGCGGGTTGGCGATCGCAGTGTGGCTCTTCAAGTATTTCAACGAAGGATGCTGCTGCCCGTCCTTCTCAGTCGCCTTTTACGACACCCGTGGAGATGGGGTGGTGGTATTCTATGCTGTCACCACAATATGGATAATTTCTTTTTTACAAACCTTCAATAAACTGACGCAAACATCAACTGACGAGCTCTTCCCCTTTTTCGAAGTCGGTTAAAATAGATAATAAAACCTTCTCCTGAATGTAACAAAAACCTATCTAAAAACCGCATCAATATCGGTTCAGCCGAACGCGCGATAATCACGGACAAACATACATACATACAGGTCGAACTGATAACCTCCTTTTTTGAAGTCGGTTAAAAATATAATTTTACCTACGTAATGTTTTATTTTCGTCCCAACTCTGGTACAAACCTTTTAAAAATGTACTTACAAAACAAATGGAAAACATTCGCAAATCTCTTTAGGGAATTCCTCAACTCTTCCTAAGTAGATCTCTACTAATAAATTATGTGTGTTTGTTTATGTATGTGACCCCGTTAAGCTTTTGTTCCTTTTGATCTTATTTTTAAATACCTACCTACTAAGGTTTTATGACGAAAAATATGCATATTTTTTGTAGGTATCATATTTTTTATTTAAATTAATAAAAATACAAATACATACAGATACAAATACAGATAAAGGGCAAAGGGCGGCCTTGTCGCCAAACGTGCATTTCTTCCAGGCAACCTACATACATAATCATAATGAGTTCTGTTTTTAAAAGCCAGTTTACAGCGATGCTAGCACCATTCGCGAAAAAAAATATTGTTTCTTCTAAACTAAGGCAAATATCAAAAATGTGGCACAGTATGACACTAGATAATGTTGCCTAGTGTTTTTAGGACACTGTTGCATAGCTTTTAAAATAAAGACCAAAAAAAGCTACAAAGTGTTGCTAAAAGTGGCCAGTTTCTGTGTATAATTTTGTTCTTTTAAGTTAGGACTACTTTACTGTGCTCAAAAAATACTAAGGAAGATTATCTATAGTGTCATACTGTGCCATATTTTAGATATTTGCCTTAGTTTAGAAGATATATATTTTTTTAAGAGAATGACGCTAGCATCGCGGTAAACTGGCTCTTAACCGATTTCCAAAACAAAAGGCATAACTTTCAAATTTATTTGTTTAACCATCAATCATCATCAGCCTGTGAAACTCTAATGTTGGACTAAGGCCTCTTCCTTCACACGCCATTCATGGAAATCCTGTGCCATAGTGGTATAGATTATTGTTTTAACGTTGGTTCCAAAACCACGTGTTTTGTTAGCGGGCTTTAAAACAATAATCCAATAATTTTATAATAACCGTACAACGTTGCCGGGCTTTAAGCCCACCCTTTTTAGCTAATTTGTGAACTTGACATTGGGAAAATACTCCACTGAAGTGGAGTCAAGTCCATTAAATTTAAATAATAAATAATAGTGGTCTACAGCTTTTATTAATCGTTATAGATAGGTTTTCTATTTAAAAAAAGTTTTTATAGTTCGTACCCAAACTAGTTTATTCTGAAAATTAATTTCATCCCGCTATGCATACAATAGTAGAGTTGAACATAAGGGCTCTTGCAAACGGTGCGGATTAAACGCGTGCTCACTGTCAACCACACGTTGCTCTTGAAAAAACAGCTTTATATAAAGCTGGTTTTTATTTCCAATGGTTTTGTTGCGGTACTTATATAATAACTAGCTGTCCCGGCAAACTTTGTACCGCGCTTTACAATTTTATGCGGAAAAATTTAATTGTTAATTTTACAAACTTCTCAGCCATTTTTCCATATTTTCTCACCTTTTAAACCTTCCCTGGACTATACTACAAATATTTGAAGACCAAAATCGGTAAATCAGAACGGCCGTTCTAGAGTTTTAGCGAGACTAACGAATTACGATTCATCTATACCAATATTATAAAGAGGAAAGATTTGTTTGTTTGTTTGTAACGAATAGGCTCCGGAAATACTGAACCGATTTAAAAAAATCTTTCACTGGTAGGAAGCTACATTATCCCCGAGTGTCATAGGCTATATTTGATTTTCAAAAAAATTAGGGATCCTTACCTAAACTCAAATAATGTAACCCAAGGTGCAATATTTTTTCCGTTGTTTACATATTTTGACAGGTGGTTTGTTGTTGTTGTTTGTTTTTAATTCGGCCATTCTGGGCAGTCAAAAGAACATAGTCTATAAAGCCAAGTATTTTTTAGTATCTTATATTCTATGGCGTAACGAAGAAAGCCGGGAAAGCTCGTTTTATATATAGTAGATGTACGGGACCCTCAAAAGCGCAGATAGTCAAGTGGCCATGTTTTTCAAGTGGAAGAATGCTGTTTTTATTTTTACACTTTCTCTAATTAACTTTTTTTTTTACTAGAGAACAGCGTTATCCGTTGCAGATTTTAAATGCAACTTTTATAAAAACTTTTTTTCTGTTTGGTTGTGAGACAAGTGTTTAATTAAATGTTGCTTCAAAAAAACTTTTAGACTTACACCACTAAAAAAAAGAAAGACTTGGTCAACAATATAATAATTATAATAACCACATCACACTCAGAGCCCCTAACTAAGAAGAACCTGTATCTAGGGTACCCGTAACACACACAGAGACGAACATTAAACCTAGACCGGAAACAAACATCGATATTCATCATAACACACGCTTACTCAGTCCACATCACTGCCAACTGAGCCACGAAGCAGTCAAATAATCATCAATACATAGTATAAAATAAAGTCGCTTCCCGCGTCTGTACCTATATGTATGCTTTAATCTATAAAACTACGGAACGGATTATGATGAGTTTTTTTTTAAATAGATAGAGTGATTCGAGAGGAAGGTTTATAAGTATACATATAATATAGTAACAGGTTAGGCGTTACTAAGTTCGCCGGGTAGACTAGTAAAATACAAAACCAGATTTTTCAACGAAATTTCGACAACGTATCTCGACCCTTAAAATAGGTCAAGACAAAGGGATTCCAGAGTAATCCTTTGAGTAGGAGGGGTATTAAAAGGGCTTTGTTATTCCTAAGTTTGTGATGTATAAACTACAAATGTATGTACTAACTACAAATCAAGCTTCAAATTTTTGATATAGGTGCATCATATAGTATAACCTGTAAAAGGCGACTAAGGCAAAGCAATTATAAAAATGAAAATACATACATACATAATCTCACGCCTTTTATTCCCCGAAGGGTTAGGCAGTGGTACCAGCTCAAGAGCCGGTCCCACGTTTAGCCGAGTTTAAGCTTTATTACCAACGTGACAAGGGGCCAGCTTGTCGCCGCGGTTATAACGACCACTACTGCGGCCGGGACCAACGGCTTCACGTGCCTTCCGAAGCACGGAATCATCTTACAAATGAATATGAATATTTTTCGCTGGGTGCATGATGTATTTGTGCATTTAGTGGCGGTGTCTGGTTGGTGATCCATAGACAATATTGCAAAACTCTCGAAAGAGCCTCTAGGTGTTGGATTCGTCCCCTCGCACGCCTTTCAAAGGATCGGGCTCCATCCTGAGATACCGAAGAATTTTTCTTAGTAGCCAGTTTCCAGCGATGCTAGCATCATTCTCAAAAAAAATTTTCTACAAAACTAAGGCAAATATCAAAAATGTGCCACAGTTTGACACTAGATAATTTTCTTAGTATTTTTTGAGCACAGTTAAGTAGTCTTAAGTAAAAAGAACAAAATTTTCTACAGATTATTGCCAAAAGTGGCCACTTTTAGCAACACTTTGTAGCTTTCTTTGGTATCTAACCTAAAAGCTTTACATCAGTGACCTAAAAATACTAGGCTACATTATCTAGTGTCATCTGTGCCACATTTTTGATATTTTGCTCATGTTAAAATATTTAATTTTTTTTCGCGAATGGCGCTAGCATCGCTGTAAACTGGCTCCTAAGCTAAAGCGAATTTATCCAGAGAAATACTAAGTACGAGTCGCGTTTATTTATTTTATATATTCTTTTCTAAAATCCGGGCGTATACACGCGACTGCGAGATCCTAATCCGTTAAACCGCGGAGCTCGGCTCACGTAGTTTTAATCCTGTGTACACAGTCTTGATACTTTACTAATGTTGTTGGAGTTTCATATGCTTACAGAATATTACTACATATTTTCAGTATAATATTATTTATTGTAAAGGAATTTCTTAGATAATATGGTTATTACTTTTTTCTACAATCTGTTTTACTATGGGCCTTAGTCTCATAATCTGACGATTAAACTTCTATGCTATTACTATTCTACTATTACTCTATTACGGTTGGGTCAAAAATCGCTATTCTCGTAACTTTGATCTTGTAAGACTAGTAGAATGATGATACTTAATAAAAATTTCGAGAATCGCAATTGTTTACCCAATCGTAATAGAATTGCAATAGAAGTATTATCGTTACGATCACACTTCCATTCTATAACGATAATACTTCTATTACGATAAATATGGCTGAAACATCAGAAAGCGCAGCGTTCTACTTTGTTAAAACATTTTTCAACCAGCGCCAACAAGCGCTTGTTACCAGCTTTGTACAGTGGCGGACACGGGCAGCGTAAGACTTCCAGTTTTTCTGTTGCAAAATAGCTTTTGTTCTTTGGTAATACAGTCTAGGGCTGAGGAAACCAAAGACAAATCTGTTACGGCCTCCTAGTCCGCCACTGTACGTGAATGCACCCTAAACTAGCTGAAGCAGCAAAATTCAGGCATTTCACACGCATAAGCACTATAAATCAAATGAGACGGCTAATGGAGTGCCAATGTCACAGCGTGTCAAATACTGTCTCGCTGTCACGGAAGTGGGCTCGGTCATTCGTCAATCAAGACCCTGGGTCGTGGTTTTAGGAACCCTATCTGGGGTCTCATTCTCTTGATTTATTCATTACTAGTCGATCCGGCAAACTTTGCACCGCCTAACCTATTACTATTTTGTGTAATACACAATAAACCTTTCTCTTGCATCACTCTATCTATTCAAAAAAACCGCATCAAAATCCGTTGCGTAGTTTTAAAGATATAAGCATACATAGAGACAGACGCGGGAACCGACTTTGTTTTATACTATGTACTAGAGGCTGCCCCGCGGTTTCACTCGCGCAGATTTCTCATAAAGACAAAAATCTAGTTTTTTTCCCGTTCCCATGGGAATTTCGGGTAATCCTTTCTTAGTGCTCACCTACACTCCATAAGGAACCTACATGCAAAAATTCAGCCCGCTACGCCCAGTAGTTTCGGCTCTGCGTTGTCTGTCAGTCAGTCAGTCAGTCAGTCAGTAACGGAAGGGTTTTATACGTATTGATTGATCATAAAAATCACGTTGTGGTTGTTTTCGGTTGGATAGGACATTGCAGGCTTGAATCACCTGATTGTCTGAAAAGTAAGATGATTCCGTGCTTCGGAAGGCACGTTAAGCCGTTGGTCCCGGCCGCAGTAGTGGTCGTTATAACCGCGGCGACAAGCTGGCCGCCTCACGTTGGTAATAAAGCATAAACTCGGCTAAACGTGGGTCCGGCTCTCAAGCTGGTGCCTCTGCCTAACCTTTCGGGGAATAAAAGGCGTGAGATTATGTATGATTGATCATAATCTCAGCCGAAAAACGTTCCACTGCCGGACATAGGCCTCATAAATCGCCACATCCAGTGTACTCCCGCAGCTTTCACCAGGTCGTCTGACAAAATCTCTTCTTTTAAATCTTTTTTTTTCTCTCAACTGGGTAAATTAAAGGTGGGATTCAGCTCATCATACCATACAACTTTCCCAAAGCAATAGAACGTACTAGAGGCTGCCCCGCGGTCTCACCCGCGCAGATTTCTCATAAACACAAATATCCCGTTTTTTCCCGTTCCCGTGGGAATTTCGGGAACCCCTTTCTTAGTGCTCACCTACACTCCCTAAGGAACCTACATGCCAAATTTCAGCTTTGTACGCCCAGTAGTTTCGGCTCTGCGTTGTCTGTCAGTCAGTCAGTCAGTCAGTAACGGAAGAGTTATATATATATTGATTACGTAAACAAAAAAAAAGTTCCTAACATAAGTTTGAATTGACGCTCTGATTTTGAATGGTGAAAAATGATTTTCATGTTATGTTTTATCATATCCATTTAGCTCTAATGCATTCCTCTTTGATCACTCTATCTATTAAAAAAACGCATGAAAATCCGTTGCGTAGTTTTAAAGATTTAAGCAGACATACATAGAGGGGTGGAAAGCAACGCACGGACGGATTTTCACGACTAGTATAAAATAAAGTCACTTCCCGCGTCTGCCCTATTATGCTTAAATCGTTAAAACTACGCAACGGATTTTGATGCGGTTTTTTTTAATAGATAGAGCGATTCAAGAGGAGCAGTCAAATAATCAATATCAATACATAGTAAAAATAAAGTCGCTTCCCGCGTCTGTCCCTATGTATGCTTAAATCTTTAAAACAACGCAACGGATTTTGCGTTTTTTTTTAGAGTAGATAGATAGAGTGATTCAAGAGGAAGGTTTATAAGTATATTACATGCACAAAATAATAATAGGTTAGGCGGTACGAAGTTCGCCGCGTCGACTAGTATAATATGTATGATAAATACCTTAGTAAATGTTAAAGGCAAAGCAAATTTATTTCCCAAACCTAAGAGCATTAAGTGCACCCGAGCAGAGAAATTAATTTCATAACTTAAGGAACATAATGTTGCTAAGTAGAAGGAACTTCGGAAGGACTTAGTTGTTACTTAATTAAATGTAAGTACTTATAGTTATAATTGTAGATTTTTTTTTTAAGTGTGAGGTTGCCACTCACAGTCGTGTCTCAGCTCGATCTCGCAATCCAAATTGTCAAAATGTTTCTACAACTCTGATGAAAATAAGCTATTGAAAATCAATTTACTTACCTATATAAAACGTTAAAAAGTTTGTTAACCCTTTCTTCTCTACGCTGTAAAATCATTGCGAAAGGGAGTAGAATCATTTGTCAGAGGAGGGCTCGTTTGGGGGCCTCTCCAGGCGACTATTGTCGTAAGAGCCAATTGGTGGGCATCCTGAACTACCTCGCCTCTCACAGTATAGGATACTTTACCAAATAAGGTATCAATAGCGATGAGATTAGATGTAGTGTTGACTTTCAATAAGTGATATCCTGTATCTATATTGAATTGAATTAAAGAATTATTTGATTTGATATTTGAAAACTCTTCCGTTACTGACCGACTGACACACAACGCAGAGCCGAAACTACTGGGCGTAGCGGGCTGAAATTTTGCACGTGGGTTTCTTGGGGAGTGTAGGGTAGCACTAAGGAATCATTTCTCGAAATTCCCATGGGATCGGGAGAAACGGGATTTATGTGTTTATGAGAAATCTGCGCGGGTGAAACCGCGGGGAAGTGATATCATAAGACGAACATAAAAATGGAAAGGAAATCAATAATATTGTAACAAAGAAAAAACGTGAAACTAAACCTAACTAAGTTTGCCCTTTAGAGGTATATTTCTACGAGTATAAGGTAAGAATATTGAACTCTCTCTTTTTCTGTAACACAAAATATTTCCTTCATTTTCCTTGAAAGAAAAAATACCTTATTTCAACGAATTGGTAAGGTACAGTACTTACATAACACAAATATTGAGACTGTTTTTGACATGACAACCGATATAGGATGAAACAAATAACTAACTATATAATAATATATTGAAACTTTCAAACAGAATTTCTTCTTTCAATAAAAATGCCACAACAAAATATTTTCCCAAAACATAGATAAGCTAGCGACAAAAACTCGCTTTAACTACCTACGCATTTATCCGCCATGCAGTACGGGCGAATTTTTGATGAAAAAGCCTACCCATTATCTGTGCTCATAGCACCTCGTAGTGTTAATTTCTTTCTGCTCACCATAATATACTTAAGAGCCATTTACAGCGACGCTAGCGCCATTCTCGAATAAAATTTATATTTTCCTAACTAAAGCAAATATCAAAAATGTGGCACAGTATGACACTAGATAATTTTGCTTCGTGTTTTTTTATATAAACGGTCATTTTGAATTACTGTTTCTTTAAAAAAATAGTTTTAAAGATCTAAGTATGTCAAATCAAATCCAAATCAAATCAAAAATTCTTCATTCAATATAAAATACAAGATGTCACTCATTGAAAGTCAATTAGACTACATAAAGTAAAAAGTAAAAAATGATTTATTCAATACAGGATACCAGATATCGCTTATTGAAAGTCAATTAGACTAATCTAATTAATATTGATACCTTATTTGGTAAAGTATCCTATACTGATAGAGGCGAGGTAGTTCAGGGTGCCCACTAATTGGCTCAGGCAAACAAATGTTTGCCTTGCCTTACGACAATGGTCGCCTGGAGAGGCCCCCAAATGATCCCTCCTCTGTCAAATGATTCTACTTCCTTTCGCAATGATTATACAGCGTGATTCTCATAGACTTGTTCATAGACTATAGAGTTGTTGATAAGTAGGTAAAGTACCTAATAAATTACGTACAGTGGCGGACACGGTCGGCGTAACACTTCCGGTTTTTCTCTATTGCAAAATAGCTCTTGTTCTTTGGTAATGCAGTCTAGGGCTGACGAAACCATAGACAAATCTGTTACGGCCTCCTAGTCCGCCACTGTACCATCTGTATCTGTACATAATAAGTGTTCTATGCCCAAAATAGAACACAAGTTAGCCAATAATAGCTGTGGCTAATAGAAACCAAATTCAAATTCGACCAATGATATGCATCTGACATGCAACTGCGCTAGAGGCTGAATGGAGAGATATCACAGCCTATTCCGAATTCAAATTCGAATTCAGATGTTAGTCCTGTCAGTTAGTTCGTTTGTTACCTAATTGTTTGAAAACTGATGTTTGGTTTTATAGAAAGTTGTTGGTTAAAGGAAAAGTTTTAATGGTTCGCTTAAAATGGCTAGGTCAAGTGTGTGTTGCGACGTTGTACAGTGCGACACAAAACTGTAGAAATAAAAAAGTAGAAACACCGTATGAAAAATTGTCGGCTTTTCGGAAATTTCCATACAGACTGTATGGATTGGATTGGTGTTGCCACTTTTTAATTTCTAAATTGTTTGCCGCCCTGTAGTGGCGGTCAAGGATGGTGTTACAGATTTGTCTATGGTCTCGTGTGGCCTAGACCGTATTACCAAAGACCAAGAGCTATTTTTCAATACAGAAAAACCGGAAGTGTTACGCCGTCCTAGACCGCCACTGTACCAAATACAACAAAAATATTATTAAAAAACGCGCAGTCATTTTTTAATTATTTTGTCACTTTCCTCCGTGACGTGACATGACCATGCAATTTGAGTTTTATTGCAGTTTGCCAACTTTTATTTTAACGTCATTTTTACAATGTCAGCATTTTTTTAGGACTTTTAAACTGAAAAAAAAAGTTAAAAATATGCGTAAGCTAAAATAAAACAGAACAATGCGTGAGCGAGATAAAAGTCCTTTCGCATTATTCATAAAGATACAATACAATAAAGATACAATTTAACTGCTCCGTGGCTCAGTTGGCAGTGATGTGGACTGAGTAAGCGTGTGCACCTAGGTTCGATTCCCGGGCGAGGCGAATATTGATATGATGCAAACGATGTTTGTTTCCGGTCTGGGTGTAATGTTCGTCTCTGTATGTGTTTCGGGTACCTTAGATATAGGTTCTTTCTAGTTCGGGGCTCTGAGTGTGATGTGTTATTATTTAATACAATACATATATGTCGGTATATAATAATTTCTTCAATACATAGTATAAAACAAAGTCGCTTCCCGCGTCTGTCCCTATGTATGCTTATATTTTTAAAACTATGTAACGATTTTGATGCGGTTTTTTTTAATGGATAGAGTGATTCAAGGGGAAGGTTTATAAGTATAATACGTTCACAAGAAAGTTAAATGTTAGGCGGTTCGAAGTTCGCCGGGTCGACTAGTATTTCAATAAAAGGACCCAATTTCCATTTAATTTAATAAACTTTTACATAACTTCTTTTTTTCCAAATCGATCGAATTTTCGTTCTTTTGGTGTCTTTTTTATTTATACTAAATATCACATCTTTCCTCCTCATATTATTAGTCACAAAAGATTACATCCAGTATATTGGACAATATCAGATGTCTAATATACAGGGGGTGCCGAGAGTGGTCATTTGTTCTGAGGATGTTTTTTTGTGAAATCGGACACTTGAGTAAGTAGCTGCTATTTGTATCTTGTCTCTTATACAGGGTGATGATGGGAAGTGCTATATTACGTCGTATTGGACAGTTTTTACGTGATTTCTTTGAAGTTACACCTAGATTATTAGAGTACGAGCTGTCCCGGCTTACTTCGTTACGCCATAGAATATAAGATACTACAAAAGACTTGGCTCTATAGACTATGTTCTTTTGAATGAATGGGCGAATAAAAGTACAAACAACAACAACAAACCACCTGTCAAAATATGTAAACAATGGAAAAAATATTGCACCTTGGGTTACATTATTTGAGTTTAAGTAAGGATCTCTAATTTTTTTGAAAATCTAATATAGCCTATGACACTCGGGGATAGTGTAGCTTCCTACCAGTGAAAGAATTTTTCAAATCGGTTCAGTATTTCCGGAGCCTATTCGTTACAAACAAACAAACAAACAAACAAACAAATCTTTCCTCTTTATAATATTGGTATAGATTAAGTTAAACGACTACCTAATTCTCTGTTTTGTTTTTTATTTTATTTTAAGTCACAGAGTCTAATTTTGATTTAAAAAATCTGCTGTGTTACTATTTTCTGCGCTCTTTAAGGGGAACTAAGTTCTTAAGCTCTCTATTTATATTTTTAACCATCTGTAAAAATACTTAGTTCTCAATAAAATTTATGATTAAAACATTGAGAAAAAAAAAACAATTCAAAAACTAAGACACTTTCAGGCAACTAAGATAAAAGAAAAAACATTATACAAACCTTATAGCTAAAAGCGAATTCCTTTTCGTTTTTATATTTTTCATCATCTCATTCGAAAGACGTCCACTGCTGGACATAGGCCTCCCCCACAGAAGACAAAACGAACGGTCTTATGGGACCTTCATCCAAAGTACTCCGACAACTCTATCAAGTCTGACCACCTTTTAGGGGTTCTGCCTACTCTGCGTCTTCCGTCGCTTTTTTGGCCCCAGCGATCATCCTGTTGTTTGAGTCGTATGGTGGTACGTTTTGTATGGTAGAAAATGAAATTGTCATTATTTTTTTATCTTCCATGCAATTTTCTAACTTTTTCATACCTTTTAAACCTTCCCTGGACTACTACGAACATTTCAAAACCAAAAATTCAGCTAAATCTGTCCGGCAGTTCTCGAGTTTTAGCGAACTTAACGAACCACGATTCATTTTTATATTACAGTAGATAGATACCTTTTTCCTATTGCCAAGCAAAAAAGGGTGCCTACCACTTTTTTATGATAAATAAACTACATTTTTCACGTAAGAGGGACCAACAGTGACAAATCGTATAGAAAATTGTCTATTACATGAACCTGAAGCCTGAACTATACGACTCCGCTTTATTTTTGCCATTTCATACGTTTCAGTTTACTTATTTTTTTCAACACCTTTTTTCTATAATAAATCTGTTTTTTAAGGGGCAAAACTAGTGTCACTTTGATAAAATATCAATATCTTCTGAACCATGGCCGAAATCAAAAATATGCGCCTTTTACTCCCTAGATATTCTTGATTAGAATTATTAAGGCCCTGTTGTGCAGCTTCTAAAAATACTAGACTGTATTATCTAGTGGAATACTGTTTTACATTTTTGTTATTTGCCTTAGTTTAGAAAAAAAATTTTTTTTTCGCGGGTAGCGCTACTTTAGCTGTGCTATGTCTCTTAATCAAGGACTTTACAATGTAGTTACGCTTAGTGCAGTGGCGGTCTAGGCCGGCGTAACACTTCCGATTTTTCTGTATTGCAAAATAGCTCTTGTTCCTTACTATTACAGTCTAGGGCGCACGAGACAATAGACAAATCTGTTACGCCCTCCTAGACTGCCACTGTACAAAACAAAAAAATATATATATTTTTCGTTAATGGTGCGTGTTGTCAGTCATTCAATCAGTCCAAAAACAGGCTAAAACGAAGAACAAAAGCACAAAAGCTTACACGGAAGCTGGGAAAGTTAAACTTTCTTGTTATTATGCATTCCATTTTCGCACTTTAACATAATCCTTTAGTAAGTTAAACTTGAACTTAGCTGCATAATTTGATTTTCCCTTAAAGCAACTTGCACACACTTTCTAAAATAAAAATAAATTTCTACTACTATAAATGTGATAGTTTGTTAGGATGTTTGGCAGGTACCTACCGAGCACGAAGCTGATAGCAGCTGAGCGTGGGAAGAACTTTGGACGCCAATAATGCGTGGTTTCCGGGGTTCTTCCCAAAAGAGCCAAGACGGCCGCCGGGGGGTTGTAGTGGGTGCGAGCCCCACATACCCCCGACGCTCCCCCGAGCTTCGGGAAATGCGAAAGGCATTTCCACCCGTTAGAAAAAAGATCAGAATTCCACAAAAATTTGCATAATTTTATGTAACATGTTGGAAATATTTAAATGTTGAAATTAATTAAAAATATGGCTAGTTAAATATATTGTTAAATTTTTTTGAACCCATTTATTCAAGTCACTTAAAAATTAAACTGGTAGTAATAAAAAACCTTTTTTTTTAGGTAATTAACAATAACTTATCACACTCAGGGCTCCTTACTAGTAATAACCATATTTAGGGTTCCAAAAACAAAGACGAACAAGATCACACCAAAACCGGGAAAAAAACATCGATATTCATCAAAAAAATGTTCGCCCCGCCGGGAATCGAACTCGGTGCTCCCGAATCACAATCGACATCACTGCCAACTGAGCCACGGAGGCAGTCTAAGACAAATAGTGTGAAAGGATCCTTAAATGCAAAGATGCCTAACATAAGCAAGCTTGAACTTAATTTAAACTTTAGTTTATATTAAGCTTGGGGTGTTTAGGGATATCGTAAGTTTGTCTAGGGAGAGCCTTAACAGCGGTAAAGGGCGGTTGTTAAGTTTTGAATTTAATTTTTGAGGCCCTTGACACAGATTAGGGAATAGTTACTACGTAAACCCAAAATAAAATTTTCAATTTTTTTCTTTTTGAAAAGACAAAGTTTTGTTATGTTTTTTTATAATGTCATGTGATAAGCCAGTTTACAGCAATGCTAGCGCCGAGCACAGCAAAGTAGTCCTAAGTAAAAATAACAAAAACAATCCAAACTTTGTAGCTTTCTTTGGTCTTCAACCTAAAAGCTATACAACAGTACCCTAAAAAAACTAGGCTACATTATCTAGTGCCATACTGTGCCACATTTTTGATATTTGCCTTAGTTTAGAAGATATTAATTTTTTTCGCGAATCGCTGTAAACGGAAGCAGGAAAAGATGTTGGCAACATTTTCATTATCATCTCAGCCGAAAGAAGACGTCCACTGCTAGACATAGGTCTCCCACACATTGCCAAACAGTCCGGTCTTGAGCGACGTTCTTATCCAATTTGTAAATCATGATTCAAAGTCTTTAAATAATGAATAATAGAATAGAATAGAAAACACTTTTCAATAATATGGCACTAATAAGAATCGAACCTTGGACCCCCGAGGTGGGAGACTCTGCATTTACCCCTGAGCTACACCGCTCTACAGGTACAGTGGCGGACACATTCGGCGTAACACTTCCAGTTTTTCTGTATTGCAAATTAGCTCTTGTTCATTGGTAATACAGTCTAGGGCGCACGAGACGTCGCGGAGTTGAACATAACGATCGAAAGATCACCCGTGACCCCCTTGCCAACAGCCGAGATGGACACCGGCGGGGTTTTAGTGGGTGCGAACCCCACATAACCCTGCGACTACAACCGGGGTCACAGGGTACTCGTTAGGAGTTTCCCCGCTTAAAAAAAAAGGGCGCACGAGACCATAGACAAATCTGTTACGGCCTCCTAGTCCGCCACTGTACTTTACCGAGTTCGAAATTATCGCCAACAAAATATACCATTACATAAAAAAGGAATAATGAAAGGACTCCAACAAAATTATAAAGTAGAAAGAAAACTTAAAGAATCACAAATTATTTCCGTTTTTATTTCTAGTCTATAATTCTACGACACTTAGCGTAATAAAATGAAAGACCCCCAGTGCAACAAACGGGTAGTAAAAGTCACAAATTCTGGATTCTCCCTACTTAGTGTTAGCGCACACGGGACCACTAGGATAAGGCCACAAGATGGCGACTGAAAATCTTAGCGCGCCACAGATTGCAATGTTACTTCAGGAGAAGGTTTAAGAGCCGAATTCAAAAAAGAGGCGGGTTCCTTTTTTAAGCGACTTCAAAAAAGGAGGTTATCAGTTTGACCTGTATGTATGTATGTATGTATGTATGTATGTTTGTATTTATGTATGTTTTTCCGCGATTATCTCGCGTTTGGCTGAACCGATTTTGATGAGGTTTTCAGATAAGTAATTTTACATTCAGAAAAAGGTTTTCGTACCTATTTTAACCGGCTTCGATAAAGAGGAAGTGCTCAGTCGATGTATGTGTCAGTATATTGAAGGCAGGTACTTTTTTGTAAAAATTAAATTAAATAATCCTAACAAATTCGGATCGTTTTCGAAAATTGCATGAAACTAGAAGAACCTAAACAAGCTAATAATTCGCGCGTAGTCTAATCGTTTTATATGGTACAGTGGCGGTGTAGGA
This sequence comes from Euspilapteryx auroguttella, assembly GCA_951802225.1. Taxonomy (NCBI): domain Eukaryota; kingdom Metazoa; phylum Arthropoda; class Insecta; order Lepidoptera; family Gracillariidae; genus Euspilapteryx; species Euspilapteryx auroguttella. The sequence continues at coordinate 350,527 of OX637666.1, forward strand.
CGGCGTAACAGATTTGTCTATGTTCTCGTGCACTCAAGAGCTATTTTGCAATACAGAAAAACTTTGTTACGCCGTCGGAGACCGCCACTGTGTATGGAAGCTCGAGAATATTCAAGCGTGTCACGGATACAATTCATACGGAGACATATCCAATGTAAGCGTGGCCTCAAAAAAAAAAAAGTCAAATGCGATTCTCGTATTCTTTTTTTGAGTATCACCAACAAGAAATACGTGTCCTTTGTATCTATAGTGAGTTACCATCGTGTGCGCAAACAATTTTTCCTCAGTAACGGCTGCAGTGACAAATTCCTACAATAACTTCAGATGTAGAGGGCGCTGCAGTAGCTCTCTCGTTTTATTTTGTAACGATTTAGAAAGAAACTTAGATTTTTGAATTAAAATCTTTATATTTACTCATAGTGGCATAGAATACCACCCCATCTCCTCCCACGGGAGTCGTAAAAGGCGACTAAGGGAACAGCCGAAGGACGGGCTGCAGCGTCCTTCGTTGAAATACTTGAAGAGCCACACTGCGATCGCCAACCCGCCTGCCAAGCGTGGTGACTACGGTAATTTCCCTCTAAAATGCCCTTGTGGCAATCTGTGGGGGAGACCTATACCCAGCCAGTAGGCACGTCTATCGGGTGTAATATGTATCTCGGGAAAATTTCGTCTATAATTCTGTCCGTCTTTCCGTAAATAATAAAAATCCCGAATCTATCGCATCAGATTTCGATCGGACCTTCCCAAATCTAATCTGCATAAACAAATTGAATGACCTCCCTTTGAACCTTGGCTGAACCTACCTATCACACCTCGGACACTTCATAGAAAAAAGCGCGTTGCTTCGCGCACAGCCGAAACTCGTGTACGTGCACGCGTATCATGCTTGTGTGATTGAGATGAGACGTGCGACGCTGCTTTATTTGTACTGAGCGGTAACTGAGAGGTAACCGAGCGCGGGCCGCACTTGCAGAGGGAGGCAGGGAGTGCCCATACTGTATGTAGACTGTTATCTGTACCGAATAATATTATATGACTTTCTGCGTGGCTCAGTTGGTAAAGATGTTGAATGAGAGCTCGGAGATACCGCTTTTTGAATATTTTCTTTTGAATTATTTCGTCACTTAGCTAAGTAACTTAAACCAAAAATATAAAATTAATAAGCTTTCAAAGCATGATTAATACTTCTAATGCGATTACCAAAATAATTAGAGGTATTCAAAGAAACGAAAGCTCCCGTTCGAAGTTCTGTTGCCATTTTGAGCTTAATTGAAACATTTCAACTGTAAATTAGCTGAAATGAGGCTTGAAGGACGAAACAAAGTGTTCTTTTTCTAAGATAATCTAATATGAAAGCTCTTTATGGTACAATTCTCAAATATTTCTAAGGACGAAAAGATCCAAATGGCGACCGCACATCGGAAGACGCAGATTAAGCAGACCTCATGCTAACAAAAAGGTGGGCACGTCTCTACATAAATAATATAAAGAGGAATGATTTATTATTTGTTTGAATCGAAAAGGCTTCTACATTAGAATCCTATGTTATTTAGGGATAAAACCCTGGCACTGACCTTGACTAATGGCGTCTTGGATCTGGGTTTCCTGCCGCCGCCGATCTTTGGGGCCACTGCACTTGTTTATCACCTTATAACTTGTGCATTAATCCATAGGTGTGAATGTCCGTGTTGTTTCTGGTACTTCACTCGCGAAAGTAAGGAAAACGCCGTGAATTCAGTAAGAATTGCAATTAGCGTGCGCGTGTACTTGTGTCCGTAGCAAGAGAGAAGAGAAAAGTGTGTCCGCCATCAGGGCGGAAATGCAATCGTATCAGGCTTCCGGGACATCTCGTCGCATGATTGGTCGGTTGGTTTTCATGTGCCAGTCAGGGTTACAAATAAGAAAAAAAATAAAACTAGCATCTCCCAACCAAAAGGCGTTGTCTCAATTTAAACAAATAAAATAAATTTGAACGCATGAAATTGGCTTAGTACTAAACATGCCGCTCACCTTAAAAGTACTCAGTATCTTTTAAAGCAACTGAAAGAAAGGGAAAGTAGAAAATGTAAATTAGAAAATACTCTACCACCTTGTTAGGTATTGAGTATGGAAACTAAATGTAAACTAAAAACTATGAAACTGGAAAGGGTAATATAAGAAACTGTAATAAAGTTATTCTATAGGAAGAGGACAAATCTTCACCAAAGCGCGTTTGAAAAAGGTAGTGCCTCTTTGTAGAGTTACTACGCGCGTAATACCGTCAGGTCCGGGGTGTAGAGCGTGCACACGCGCCAGCTGCCATTGTAAGGGAGGAAGGTTGTTATCACAAACCACAACAATAGTGCCTACGCGAATAGGAGAGCCCTGATCCCTATACCATTTGCTTCGCTGCTGAATCTCGTGTAAATATTCTAAGCTCCAACGCTTCCAGAAATGTTGTGTGGACTGTTGAATTAAGCGCCATCTAAGTAGGCGGCTAGGATTTTCATCCAGCAACGAAACATCGGGCAGGGACGTTAAAGGTTCACCGATTAGAAAATGTGATGGAGTGAGGGGGAGGGGGTCCTCCGCATCCACGCTCATCACGCAAAGCGGACGCGAGTTTAAAATCGCTTCTATCTGGCACAAGAGTGTGTGCATTTCGTCGTACGTAACAATCCGAGTGCCTAACACGCGGTGAAGATGATGTTTGAAGCTTTTAACACCTGCCTCAAAGAGGCCCCCAAAATGACTTGCAAGGGGGGGCTGGAAATGCCAGGTAATACCTTGCTCAAGTACCTTACTGTTAAGTGTCGCTTGAACAAGGTCACTCTTTAAGAAACTGTAAAGTTCGCGTAGATATCTATCACAACCTACGAAGTTACGACCGTTATCCGAATAGATATCGGTACATAAGCCGCGGCGTGATGTGAAACGTCGTAAAGCTGCCAAAAAAGCTTCGGTTGAAAGTTCGGAAACCAACTCCAGATGTACGGCTTTTACGCACATGCAAACAAATACGGAAACGTAACATTTAACAACCTTTGCATTGCGTACCTTGTTGGCGCGAACATAGAATGGTCCCGCAAAATCAACCGAAGTTTTAAGAAAAGCACGCTCGGGCCGCAATCGTACTGCGGGCAAGGGAGCCATGCGCGGCTGCGGGTGCGCGGGCCGCGCTCGAAAACAACGGACGCAGCGATGTACGCGGCGCCTTATCGCATCACGACTGGATAGTATCCAGTATTTTTGAAAAAGGAAATATTGCGTACTCTGAGCACCTGCGTGTAAATTTGACAAATGTGCATCGTCGATAATAAGATCAGTAAGTTTATGTTTTTTTGGTAAAATTAATTGATGTTTTGACTCGAAAGATATAAGAGATTTGTGAATTCGACCACCAACTCTGAGAAAATTATTTGAGTCAAGAAATGGGTTTAATCTTATTAATTTATTGGATGGAAGTTTGCCATTTGCCAAGTTAATAATGTCAGAGTGAAAAATAGAAAGTTGTGTAATTTGTATTAATTTGTTTAATGCAAAATTATACTCTGAAACAGTAATATAGAAGGGAAATTTACCCTGAAATTTCCTACATTTCTTTAGGAAACTAAACACTAAGGCTGTAACTCTAACGAGGGAACCTAAAGTGGAAAATCGTGAAATGATTTCGACCTCATCAGGAGGCGAAGAAACCGTTAAGTTTGAATGAATAGAAGTACGCTTCTCTTCATCCGTCGGAAGTATTGACCCCAGCTGGGGCCAGAAATTATGGCTCTCGCTTAGCCAACGTGGGCCATGAAACCATATATCATGTCTTAGAAAAGTAGAAGGCAACATGCCACGTGACGCTGCGTCCGCCGGGTTGTCGGCGGAGGGGACGTGACGCCAGCATGAGGCAGGAATGGTTTGCAAAATCTCCGTAACCCGATTGGAAACAAAAGTTTTCCATTCATGAGGAGATGAGCGTAACCATGAAAGTACGATGGTTGAATCAGACCAAGCATAAACTTCGTGGAGCGAAACGCGATCACTGTAAGTAAGTAGAACCTTTTTTAACAGCCTGGTTAAAAGTAAGGCCGCCATTAACTCGAGTCGCGGTATGGAAATCCTTTTTGTCGGGGCGACGCGTGTTTTAGCAACGAGCAATTCCGATTTTACATTGCCATCATCCAGCTCTATACGTAAAAATATAGAAGCGGCGAAAGCCTTTTCGGACGCGTCTGCAAACCCGTGTAGTTGAATTGAAACATTGTTGTTTGGAAATATGTAACGCGGAAACTCGAGTTGAGATAAGAGCGGAAATTCGCTTTTAAAAGTTAACCAAGACTCAACAATGTCTTGTGGAGGGGATTCGTCCCAACCTACTTGAGCTATCCATAGCAATTGAATTAAATGCTTTGCAAATAAAATCACCGGTGAAAGCAAACCGATAGGGTCGTAAATCCTAGCGATTTCGGAAAGAATAGTGCGTTTAGTGCAAATGTCGTTGCCACATTTGACACTGAAAGAAAAGGTGTCAGTCTGAGGGTTCCACTGTAACCCCAGTACTTTTATAGTGGAGTCGTTCTCCATTTTGGCAAAATCTACCTTATCGGGCCGCTCACCATGCGAAACCTGGGCGGTGCCGAGTAAAGATGGACAGTTGCTATGCCATTTATGGAGTTCGAAGCCAGCGGACTTGCAAATTTGAATAAGTTCTTGTTTTAGTGCTAAAGCGCCGGACTCCGTCTCGTCCCCGGACACTACGTCATCAACAAAAACATTATGTAAAATAATTTGCGAGGCGTTAGGAAAACGTACTGCCTCGTCAACCGCAAGTTGCTGCATAGTGCGCAGCGCAAGGTACGGTGACGAGCTAACACCGAAAGTTACCGTTCGTAAACGGTAATCGCGAATTGGTTCGCTTGGGGATTTACGCCAAACGATTCTTTGAAAATCGCGATCTGTCTCACGAACTAAAATATTGCGATACATTTGTTTAATGTCCGCTGTGAGAGCAATTGAATGTAAACGAAACTGAAGTAAAACGTCAACAATATCCTTGTGCAACTTAGCGCCTGTTAATAAAACGTCATTGAGTGCTAACCCATTGTTACTCCTACAACCCGCATCGAAAACTACTCGGGTCTTAGTCGTCTCGCTGGATTCCTTGACCACGCAGTGGTGCGGTATGTAGTAGGTGTTTGAGTCATCCTGATTATCCACGGGCTCCATGTGATTGAGGTCAAGGTACTCTTGGAGGCAAGCGTGATAATCATCCTTAAGTTGCGGATTGCGTTCGAGTTTGTACTCTAACTTTTGAAATCTAGCGAGAGCAATAGCCCGCGACGAGCCGAGAGGCTGTGCTTCAGGCTTGAACGGCAGTGCAACTACGTACCGTCCGGAACTGTCACGCGTGTGTGTGTTTTTGAAAATGTTTTCACAAAGTGACTCCTCAGGAGTGAGTGTCCTTTGTTCTGAAATTGATTCCAGTTCCCAAAAACGTTGGAGGTCAAAATCGTTGTTAACGGAAACATGACACGCCTGTACAGGGAAAGGAATCGGAATAGTAGGAAAATTTAATTTACCTAACAATAAATATCCGAAGATGCTATTCATAGCTATAGGTGAGCCGACAGGACCCGTAATAGTATTATGCAACAGAATTTGTGATAAAGAATCGGCCCCGATAAGCATTTCTACGGGCTGTGGCGTGTGAAACTCGGGGTCGGCAAGAGTAATGTTTTTTATATGCGGCCAGTCAGTATAAGGAAGGGGACACACGGGTATTCTACTCGTTATTAATCTTGGGAGAATTAAGGTATCGATAACCACAACTGGATTATTTTTGTCTCTCGGCGTAATTGTTAATGAAACGGAACCCTTAGGATATACTGGCTTATTTTCCGTAATACCGTAAACTGGTGTAATATTAGCGACGCGTTGTTTAGATAAGTTTAAACGTTGTACGCACGCTTCTGTAATAAAGGAGGCTTGACTGCCGTGATCGACAAGACAGCGGACCGTGTGTCGCGAATTGTTTACCCATACATCCACTAATGCAGTAGCAAGCAGTACAGTACCTGTGTGCATAAGCGGAGTGGAGTTATCACTGCTGTGCACGGATGACGTCATCACAACCTGTCCGTCAGCTGCGGGAGCTGTCCTATCGTCCTCTTGTGGGAGCGAGATGGCAATCTTAGGTGGTGAGTTGTACTCATCGCAATGCAACAATGTATTATGTTTTTTATTACAGGTTCGGCAAGTGAAGCTTGACCTACATTTGTTTAGATCGTGGCCTACATATAAACAATTACTGCAAATAGATTTGTCTTTTAAAAATGAAATTCTTTCTTTAGGTGACATGTTGAGAAAGGTCGAACATTTGTTTAACGTATGTTGATTAAAGCAAAGCGGGCAAATATAAACCTTGGGAGGGTTCTTATGACTTTTAGGATTTGAGCTGCTCGGGTGGACAGTGTTTATGTTAGTCGCAAAGGAACGAGCTGCAACATTAGGTATTTTATTGTAACTGCGAAATGCATTCGTTGGCTTCGCGGAATGAGTTTCTGTTTTATTCTGAAATTTATTGATTTGACCAGGATTAGAATAAGATATTTCGCAAGCTGAAAGTTCTCTTTCAAGAAATGAAATTAGTGAGTTAATGCTGGGGATATCGGTCTGAGAATTCAATGTTAATTCAAAACGTTTACGCAAAGAGTTAGGTATTTTTCGAAGCAAGATGTTGAGTAAGATAAAACTCCAACTATCAATAGGAAATTTCATGACTTCTAGGGCTTTAATATTTTCGTGGTAAGTATTGAGTAGATGACGTAAACTAGACAAATTACGCTCGGAAACTGCTTCCATATCAAGTATATTCTCGAGATGCGATGACGCGATTTTTCTTTTGTTTTCATAGCGCGTGCAAAGTACTTCTAAAGCTATGTTATAGTTTTCGTCAGTAATCGGAATTGATTTGATTAAATTTAAAGGTTCATCCTTTAATGTAAGTAGCAAATATCTAAACTTTTCCACGTTCGTATAGCCACCATTGTTGTGAACTAATGAACAATAAAGGTCGAAATATGAATTCCAGTCGGTCTGGATACCGGAAAAAACCGGTAAAGGCAAAGTAGGCAATTTTGCATTAGAGTTTTGTGGTTCTCTAAGCAAGTAAGTTGAATTCTCCAGTACACGACTAGCGCGTCTGCACTGCTCGTCTACCCCCTTTAGTCGATTTAAATGTGTAATGATCGCATAGTAGTTATCGTCAAAGTCGTTTCGGATTTTGATTTGTTCCTCTTTGTTAAACAACTGAGACTGCATGAGATATTTTTCAATTCTAGTTTGTAATTTAGAAAACTTTCTTTGATGGGATGTAAGGTCATTCGTACGAGATCTAAATTTATTGTCGTCTGTGTTAACTAACTGCAATATACGTCGTAAATCATTTAATAAGATTTCTCGTTCGAATAAATCTTGATTATAAGAAAGGTCTGCTTTAGTAAAGCATTCTTGTTCCTGAGTAGGTTCGACCGCCAAGACAAAGTCTTTGTCGGAAGACATTTTGTGACGCGTGGCGTGCAAGAAGATAGGTTAGAAAATGAAATTGAAATTGAAAAGAAATGTACGGAAGTACGAAAATAGCGAAGTAGTTTTGAGACAACACGTACTGGAAGGGAAATACGGCTCGAAAGGGCCAAAAAATGTTATTTAGGGATAAAACCCTGGCACTGACCTTGACTAATGGCGTCTTGGATCTGGGTTTCCTGCCGCCGCCGATCTTTGGGGCCACTGCACTTGTTTATCACCTTATAACTTGTGCATTAATCCATAGGTGTGAATGTCCGTGTTGTTTCTGGTACTTCACTCGCGAAAGTAAGGAAAACGCCGTGAATTCAGTAAGAATTGCAATTAGCGTGCGCGTGTACTTGTGTCCGTAGCAAGAGAGAAGAGAAAAGTGTGTCCGCCATCAGGGCGGAAATGCAATCGTATCAGGCTTCCGGGACATCTCGTCGCATGATTGGTCGGTTGGTTTTCATGTGCCAGTCAGGGTTACAAATAAGAAAAAAAATAAAACTAGCATCTCCCAACCAAAAGGCGTTGTCTCAATTTAAACAAATAAAATAAATTTGAACGCATGAAATTGGCTTAGTACTAAACATCCTATTATATTGTGTATAACAATAACACATCACACCATGAGCCCCTAACTAGGTAGAACCTGTATCTAAGGTGCCCGAAACATATACAGAGACGAACATTGCACCCAGATCGAGAAACAAACATCGATATTCATCATATCAATATTCGCCCCGCCCGGGAATCGAACCCAGGTGCACTCGCTTCTCAGTCCACATCACTGTCAACTGAGCTACGGAGCAGATAAATTTTGTAACCTTGTTATGTAAAGTGGTTGAAGTTCACCGTGACAGCTACTAAGTTTTAAATAAGGACAAAGTACCAAATCAAACTTTTGCAATAAAATACCACTTTTCCAAGTTATCTAAAGTTTTTAAGGCTTCTCATATATTAAACTTTGGAGATTTAACTCATCGACCGTACATATAGCATAAAAAAAGGAACATTAAACCTTAAGGTGCGAAACAGTGCGAACCTATCGCCACTTCGATAAAAACTTTATATCTTTTAAATCACGGCCGAAATCATAAATATGCGCATTTGACTCCCTAGATAATCTTGCTTAGAATTTTTAAGGCTCTATTGTGTAGGTTTTAGGTTCAAAATCTAATAAAAAAAACGATATTAAACTAAAGTGGTCGTTTTAGGCAACAAACGGTTGTTTTTCTTTGATTTGGTACCTAAAAGGTACACGTCAGGGCCTTTTTTTTTTTTTTTTTTAGGCGGTGAAACTCCTAACGAGTACCCTGTAGCCCCGGGGGGAGCCGCAGGGTTATGTGGGGTTCGCACCCACTAAAACCCCGCCGGTGTCCATCTCGACTGTTAGCAAGGGGGTCACGGGAGATCTTACGAACTTTGTGTTTAACTTCGCGACACACGTCAGGGCTTTAAAAATTCTGAGAAAGATTATCTAGGGAGTCAAAGGCGCATTATATATTTTATTTGGGCCATAGTAAAGATAGAAGATATTAATTATTTATCCGGAGTGGCGCTAGTTTCGCCCCTTAAGATATCTTTAATACCTTACTCAAATTGGGGGAAAAAACTTCTAAACCATGGCAAATATAAAAAAAATAGTACACTATAGTTAATCTTGCTCAGTATTTTTGGGCACTGTTGTGGTAGTCCTAAACTAAGTGAACGAAATAGTCTTCTGATTTTTGCCTAAAGTTGCCACTTATAACAACACCTATAAAAATCCTGCGGCTAATAATTACAAGAGATGTGTAATGTAAATCATAGTTTACCACATTTTTTATATGTCTTGGTTGAGAAGTTTTTTTTTTTGCGATTCGTGATATAGAATCGGTTTAAAATGCCTCTTAAGGTTAAAACTAGGGCAATAAAAAAGATATATACTTCCGCCGGAAGTTAGGCAATAAAATGTTCCAGCTCTGCTTGTAATTGGAGTGGAATTTATGTATTTTCAGAATATTTCCGATTTGAAACATGGGCTTGCAAAGTTTACCTCAAAACCTCGAAGATTTTTTTTTTATTTGCGATCCGTACGCTGAAATACGGCGGGATTTAAAAGACCCCGAATCGAAATGATTCTAAATAATATAAAATTAATCTTACGCTTATAACTCCCGAAGGGTTAGGCAGAGGCATCAGCTCATTGACTGAGCCCACGAGAGGCATCAGTGCATCGAGCTGGACACACGTTTGGCCGAGTTTATGTTTCTAAATTGTAGAAATTCAAAAAGTAATTAATTTTCGTCCCTACATCGAAAGATAATCATCATTATCTGTGGGGAGACCAATGTCCAGCAGTGGACGTCTATAACATACCTCAGACACTTCATAGAAAAAATCGCGTTGCTTCGCTCTCAACTGAAACTCGTGTACGTACACGCGTATCATGCTTGTGTGAGTGAGATGAGACGTGCGACGCTGCTTTATTTGTACTGAGCGGTAACTGAGAGGTAACCGAGCGCGGGGGCCGCACTTGCTGAGGGAGGCAGGTGCCCGTACTGTATGTAGTACAGTGGCGGACACGGTCGGCGTAACACTTCCGGTTTTTCTGTATTGCAAAATAGCTCTTGTTCTTTGGTAATACAGTCTAGGGCTGACGAAACCATAGACAAATCTGTTACGGCCTCCTAGTCCGCCACTGTACTATTTATTATACTGTGTCTAAACGAAATCATGAAATTACTACAGTATAACACAAAACATGTTATCTCATATCTCATTAACAACTCTCTGTCGCCTCCGCGAGCGGTTTCATCACGTTTTTGTTTCGAAAACAATGTTTGCTTTTCAAAAAACTTTTCCTCATATCCTGAGGTGTGATGTTGTGTGTTCGTTTGTTTGCCTGTGTGTTGTCACGCGGTTTTGTGAGGGTTTACTCATGTTGATTGTAGACTATTTTATTTTGGAGTGGTTTCTGTAATTACTTTTCTGCGGATGGGTATGTGGTTTGTTTAAGGGAAGTTTAAGGTTTTGTTTTTTTTTTTGCTAGGACTTTACTGTAGATTACCATTAAAGAATTAGTAATTATATTAAGAATAACGCATCACACTTAGAGCCCCTTACTAGGAAGAACCTGTATCTAGGGTGCCCGAAACACGTATAGAGACAAACAATATACCCAGACCAAGAAACGAACATCGATATTCATCATAACAATGTTCGCCCTCGCCGGGAATCGAACCCTGTACTTCCGCGTCTCAGTCCACATCACTGCCAACTGAGCCAGGGATCAGGTAATTATCATCATCTCAGCCAAAAGACCTGCTGGACATAGTCCTACCCCACAAAGCCCCACAATGACCGGTCTTGAGCGACCAAAATCAAATCAAAATCAAAAATTCTTAATTCAATATAGGATACAAGATATCACTTGTTGAAAGTCAATTAGACTACATCTAATGTAATTGCTACTGATACCTTATTTGGTAAAGTATCCTATACTGTCAGAGGCGAGGTAGTTCAGGGTGCCCACCAATTGGTTCAGGCAAACAAATGTTTGCCTTGCCTTACGACAATAGTCGCCTGGAGAGGCCCCCTAACGAGCCCTCCTCTGTCAAATAGGCAGGTGGACACTGGTTTTATTATTTTAATTTTATTTTAACTTGTTCACTCTATATGTCTACCTCCTAACTTTTAATTCGGTCAATAAATGTATATTATTTCTTTCTTTCTTTTTTAAATGATTCTACTCCCTTTTGCAATGATTTTACACCCTCATCCTGTACACTACCGCAACCTTCACCAGGTCGTCTAACCACCTTGTGAGTGGTCTGGTCTCTGCGTCTTTCGGTGTTTAAAAAGCAAAAGTGTCCAACTCTCTTGATTTACCTACCTACCGGTGGCAATTTCACGGTCCGTCAGATCAGCTCAATAGAAACCTTTTTAACTTTGGCAGCATGTAACTATGAATCTAAATAGTATAGAACTGTCACTCCTGTATCGAGCGGTGACATACTAGAATACAATCATAGGTGTCGTAAAAGGCTACAGGGAATACCCAAAAGACTAAGAGCAGCTACCTTGATAGACAATATGGATATTTGAGGGCCTCTCCAAGCGACTATTTGTCGTAAGGGAAGCCAAACATTAGTTTGCCTGAGCCAATTGGTGGGCACCCTGAACTACCTCGCCTCTCACAGTATAGGATACTTTACCAAATAAGGTATCAATAGCGATTAGATTATATGTAGTCTAATTGACTTCCAATAAGTGATATCTTGTGTCCTATATTGAATAAAGAGTTATTTGATTTGAATGAAGTCACTCTTGAATTTATTATTTTATATATTGGATTTAACTCTACATAAGTGGAGTAGTTTGCCAAATTCAAAATTGAAAATTATTTATTTGCAAAGTTAGTTAAAATAATGGGCATAAAACCCGGCAACCTTGTAGGTTATTACAACTCCACCCTCGGACTTACAGTACTTTCATCATTATCACTATCATTTCTGGTGAAATACGACCACTGCTTGACACAGGCCTTCCCTACAGAACGCCCAAACGACCAGTATTGAGCGACCCTCATTATAGGAACTATAGTCGGTGTCAAAATAAGTAAATACGGCCCTAGGTCGTCTGACCATCTTTTAGGGGGTCTGCCTATCCAGCGTCTTTCGGTTCGTGGTCGCCACTCGAGAACTTTTCGGCCCCAGCGACCATCTTTTCTTTTTTCATTCTGTTGTTATTTCGGTAGTGTCATCGACCACGACGGATAAATGCGTAGGTAGTTAAAATGAGTTTAAGTTTAACTTAATTACTCTTTGGTAAATACCTACCTTTAGTTTTATCATGCTTGACATGGTATCGGATGTGGAATAAATTGTTTTTGACCTTTAAGGCTTAGGTTTAAAGGTCAACCTATAACTCATAACAATAACGTTATAGTTTACATAAATTATGGAGCCTCTAATCTATATACCTCTATACCAATATTATAAAGAGGAAAGATTTGTTTGTTTGTTTGTAACGAATAGGCTCCGGAAATATTGAACCGATTTGAAAAATTCTTTCACTGGTAGGAAGCTACACTATCCCCGAGTGACATAGCCTATTAATAGATTTTCAAAAAAATTAGTGATCCTTACTTAAACACAAATAAAGGTGCAATATTTTTTCCGTTGTTTACATATTTTGACAGGTGGTTTGTTGTTGTTGTTGGTTTTTTTATTCGCCCATTCTGGGCAGTCAAAAGAACGAAGTCTAAAGAGCCAAGTCTTTAGTAGTATCTTATATTCTATGGCGTAACGAAGTAAGCCGGGACCGCTCGTGTACTCATAAAATCATGAAAATTAGTTACAAAAATGCATTTGAATATGTTTTAGCTTTTGTTTTCTATCAACACTAATATTATAAAGAAGAATAAGTGGGTTAGTTTTTTTTTTTGTGTTAATAGAATAGGCTCCGATACTCTTGGAACTATTTAAAAAAATCATAAACATGGGCTAAAGAATATTCTCAAAATGTCAGAAAAGCAAACTATCTTTCAACTATCTACTTATAAAAATGAATCGTGGTTCATTAGTCTCGCTAAAACTCGAGAACGGCCGGGCCGATTCAGCTGATTTTGGTCTTGAAATATTTGTAGTAGTCCAAGGAAGGTTTAAAGGGTGAGAAAGTTTGTAAAAATGGGTGACAAGTTTTGAATTGTAAGGCGCGATACGAAGTTCGCCGGGACAGGTAGTACTTAATAATATTGCGTAAACTTATATTGCAGCAGTGGTACGAAGTCAGCAAGTTAAAAAAAAAATTAATAACTTATTGCAAAACGAGATCTCAGCAAAAAAAACGCCCTAACTTTCCTAAACAATGTCGAAACGATATCTTGTATCCGGTATTTTCGCAAAACGACCAGTTCCCGGTATTATTATACGCCACATTAACATCTTTACCGCTACATAAATTTTCAGCTAATTCGCAAAGTTGCCGGGTTTTGGCACTCTCTTCCTCTCTGGCTAGTTACGTCGGGTGCTGACGAAACGAACATAACCGAACAAATCTTTACGAATGCTCGTGACCCCGTTTGTTTGGGTCGGCACTAGAGTTTTGAGTTGAGTCGTCTTTTCAGACTTTGAGTATTGCCACCATCGATTCTGTGCTTTGGAAAGAAAATGACAATATGATAACTTATGATAAGGGTTTATTTCAATCAAAATTAAAAAACAAGATAAGAAATTTATCGAAAAATGCAAAAGGCGGCCTTATCACGAAAAATGATTTTTTTTTTCAGGCAACCAAGCAGTAAATGAACAAACAAAAATGATTAAATGGTTGGATTTGTTATTCCACACGATCCTAGATCATTAATGATATAACGACGAATATAAACAGGAAGATCTACGTAAATATCTAATTCGCATTCGTTTGTTTGGTCTGAACAAGCAGTTATGGTCCAACTTTGACCAAATTTATTATTTTTGCTATTAGCCTCGTCTCTTGCGGAACGATTTTTTGATAACACATCAAGCTCACTTTATGCGCCCCCGGGTCGGTTAATGTCGTCGCAGTTATATTAAAAGTTTGCACGTTTGTTACATGATAGCGCTGTAACCACTGAGCGGGTTTTGATTAAGTTTTTCGTGTTAGTTTGGCCTTATTTGAACTTTAATGTATGCAAATTAGATAGTATCTTAAAAATAACGCGCCATGTTATGTGTTTTATGATTTTAAAACTGGATTTTGGTCGAGGTGGCATAAAATACAACCAACCAATCTCCTCCCGTGGGTGTCGTAAAAGGCGACTAAGGGAACAGCCGAAGGACGGGCAGAAGCGTCCTTCGTTGAAATACTTGAAGAGCCACACTGCGATCGCCAACCCGCCTGCCAAGCGTGGCGATTACGGCAAACTCCCTCCACAATGTTTTTGTGGAAATCTGTGGGGGAAAACTAGGTCCAGAAGTAGAAATCTATCGTTTGTTATATTAAACTAATATTATAACACTTGAAAGAGTTATGAGCCAGTTGAAAGCGACGCTAGCGCCATTTTAGAAGAAAAAAATCTTCTTAACAAAGGAAAATATCAAAAATGTAGCACAGTATAACACTAGATAATGTAGCCTAGTATTTTTAAGGCACTATTGTATATAGCTTTTAATTTAAATACCAAAGAAAGCTACAAAGTGTTGCTAAAAATGGCCACTTTTTGGATAATTTTGTCATGTTTAGTTAGGACTAATTTACTTTGTTAAAAAAAAATACTAAGCAAGATTGCTACTGATACCTTATTTGGTAAAGTATCCTATACTGTCAGAGGCGAGGTAGTTCAGGGTGCCCACCAATTGGTTCAGGCAAACAAATGTTTGCCTTGCCTTACGACAATAGTCGCCTGGAGAGGCCCCCTAACGAGCCCTCCTCTGTCAAATAGGCAGGTGGACACTGGTTTTATTATTTTAATTTTATTTTAACTTGTTCACTCTATATGTCTACCTCCTAACTTTTAATTCGGTCAATAAATGTATATTATTTCTTTCTTTCTTTTTTAAATGATTCTACTCCCTTTTGCAATGATTTTACACCCTCATCCTGTACACTACCGCAACCTTCACCAGGTCGTCTAACCACCTTGTGAGTGGTCTGGTCTCTGCGTCTTTCGGTGTTTAAAAAGCAAAAGTGTCCAACTCTCTTGATTTACCTACCTACCGGTGGCAATTTCACGGTCCGTCAGATCAGCTCAATAGAAACCTTTTTAACTTTGGCAGCATGTAACTATGAATCTAAATAGTATAGAACTGTCACTCCTGTATCGAGCGGTGACATACTAGAATACAATCATAGGTGTCGTAAAAGGCTACAGGGAATACCCAAAAGACTAAGAGCAGCTACCTTGATAGACAATATGGATATTTGAGGGCCTCTCCAAGCGACTATTTGTCGTAAGGGAAGCCAAACATTAGTTTGCCTGAGCCAATTGGTGGGCACCCTGAACTACCTCGCCTCTCACAGTATAGGATACTTTACCAAATAAGGTATCAATAGCGATTAGATTATATGTAGTCTAATTGACTTCCAATAAGTGATATCTTGTGTCCTATATTGAATAAAGAGTTATTTGATTTGAATGAAGTCACTCTTGAATTTATTATTTTATATATTGGATTTAACTCTACATAAGTGGAGTAGTTTGCCAAATTCAAAATTGAAAATTATTTATTTGCAAAGTTAGTTAAAATAATGGGCATAAAACCCGGCAACCTTGTAGGTTATTACAACTCCACCCTCGGACTTACAGTACTTTCATCATTATCACTATCATTTCTGGTGAAATACGACCACTGCTTGACACAGGCCTTCCCTACAGAACGCCCAAACGACCAGTATTGAGCGACCCTCATTATAGGAACTATAGTCGGTGTCAAAATAAGTAAATACGGCCCTAGGTCGTCTGACCATCTTTTAGGGGGTCTGCCTATCCAGCGTCTTTCGGTTCGTGGTCGCCACTCGAGAACTTTTCGGCCCCAGCGACCATCTTTTCTTTTTTCATTCTGTTGTTATTTCGGTAGTGTCATCGACCACGACGGATAAATGCGTAGGTAGTTAAAATGAGTTTAAGTTTAACTTAATTACTCTTTGGTAAATACCTACCTTTAGTTTTATCATGCTTGACATGGTATCGGATGTGGAATAAATTGTTTTTGACCTTTAAGGCTTAGGTTTAAAGGTCAACCTATAACTCATAACAATAACGTTATAGTTTACATAAATTATGGAGCCTCTAATCTATATACCTCTATACCAATATTATAAAGAGGAAAGATTTGTTTGTTTGTTTGTAACGAATAGGCTCCGGAAATATTGAACCGATTTGAAAAATTCTTTCACTGGTAGGAAGCTACACTATCCCCGAGTGACATAGCCTATTAATAGATTTTCAAAAAAATTAGTGATCCTTACTTAAACACAAATAAAGGTGCAATATTTTTTCCGTTGTTTACATATTTTGACAGGTGGTTTGTTGTTGTTGTTGGTTTTTTTATTCGCCCATTCTGGGCAGTCAAAAGAACGAAGTCTAAAGAGCCAAGTCTTTAGTAGTATCTTATATTCTATGGCGTAACGAAGTAAGCCGGGACCGCTCGTGTACTCATAAAATCATGAAAATTAGTTACAAAAATGCATTTGAATATGTTTTAGCTTTTGTTTTCTATCAACACTAATATTATAAAGAAGAATAAGTGGGTTAGTTTTTTTTTTTGTGTTAATAGAATAGGCTCCGATACTCTTGGAACTATTTAAAAAAATCATAAACATGGGCTAAAGAATATTCTCAAAATGTCAGAAAAGCAAACTATCTTTCAACTATCTACTTATAAAAATGAATCGTGGTTCATTAGTCTCGCTAAAACTCGAGAACGGCCGGGCCGATTCAGCTGATTTTGGTCTTGAAATATTTGTAGTAGTCCAAGGAAGGTTTAAAGGGTGAGAAAGTTTGTAAAAATGGGTGACAAGTTTTGAATTGTAAGGCGCGATACGAAGTTCGCCGGGACAGGTAGTACTTAATAATATTGCGTAAACTTATATTGCAGCAGTGGTACGAAGTCAGCAAGTTAAAAAAAAAATTAATAACTTATTGCAAAACGAGATCTCAGCAAAAAAAACGCCCTAACTTTCCTAAACAATGTCGAAACGATATCTTGTATCCGGTATTTTCGCAAAACGACCAGTTCCCGGTATTATTATACGCCACATTAACATCTTTACCGCTACATAAATTTTCAGCTAATTCGCAAAGTTGCCGGGTTTTGGCACTCTCTTCCTCTCTGGCTAGTTACGTCGGGTGCTGACGAAACGAACATAACCGAACAAATTTTTACGAATGCTCGTGACCCCGTTTGTATGGGTCGGCACTAGAGTTTTGAGTTGAGTCGTCTTTTCAGACTTTGAGTATTGCCACCATCGATTCTGTGCTTTGGAAAGAAAGTGACAATATGATACCTTAAGATAAGGCTTTATTTCGATCAAAATTAAAAAACAAGATAAGAAACACATCGAAAAATGCAAAAGGCGGCCTTATCACGAAAAATGATTTTTTTTTTCAGGCAACCAAGCAGTAAATGAACAAACAAAAATGATTAAATGGTTGGATTTGTTATTCCACACGATCCTAGATCATTAATGATATAACGACGAATATAAACAGGAAGATCTACGTAAATATCTAATTCGCATTCGTTTGTTTGGTCTGAACAAGCAGTTATGGTCCAACTTTGACCAAATTTATTATTTTTGCTATTAGCCTCGTCTCTTGCGGAACGATTTTTTGATAACACATCAAGCTCACTTTATGCGCCCCCGGGTCGGTTAATGTCGTCGCAGTTATATTAAAAGTTTGCACGTTTGTTACATGATAGCGCTGTAACCACTGAGCGGGTTTTGATTAAGTTTTTCGTGTTAGTTTGGCCTTATTTGAACTTTAATGTATGCAAATTAGATAGTATCTTAAAAATAACGCGCCATGTTATGTGTTTTATGATTTTAAAACTGGATTTTGGTCGAGGTGGCATAGAATACAACCAACCAATCTCCTCCCGTGGGTGTCGTAAAAGGCGACTAAGGGAACAGCCGAAGGACGGGCAGAAGCGTCCTTCGTTGAAATACTTGAAGAGCCACACTGCGATCGCCAACCCGCCTGCCAAGCGTGGCGATTACGGCAAACTCCCTCCACAATGTTTTTGTGGAAATCTGTGGGGGAAAACTAGGTCCAGAAAGTAGACGTCTATCGTTTGTTATTATTAAACTAATATTGAAACACTTGAAAGAGTTATGAGCCAGTTAAAAGCGACGCTAGCGCCATTTTAGAAAAAAAAATCTTCTAAAAAAATGAAAATATCATAAATGTGGCACAGTATGACACTAGATAATGTAGCCTAGTATTTTTAAGGCACTATTGTATATAGCTTTTAATTTAAATACCAAAGAAAGCTACAAATTGTTGCTGAAAATTGCCACTTTTGGCAACAACCTTTGGATAATTTTGTCCTGTTTAGTGAGGACTACTTTACTTTGTTAAAAGAAATACCAAGCAAGATTATCTAGTGTCATACTGTGCCACATTTTTGATATTTGCCTTAGTTTAGAAGATTGTATTTTTTTTTAAGAATAGCGCTAGCATTGCTGTAAACTGGGTCTTAACGTATATCTTTAACTGCAGATATAAACGACTTACTTTATCCCGGCCATTTGGTCAATACCTGGTTTAGACTGCAAATGGGTTTGAGTAAAAGTGACGTCACGTTTTAGTAATCTTATAACCTCACGTGAGATTTTCAAGATGGCGCATAAAATATAGAGTTTCCGGTTTTAGGGAGATTTCTAGGTTTTAGGTGTAGAATAAGGTATTATTTCAGACTGTTCCTTGGCTCAGTTGGCAGTGATGTGGACTGAGTAAGCGTGACCCGGGTTCGATTCCTGGGCGGGGCGAATATTGATATGATGAATATCGATGTTTGTTTCCGGTCTGGGGGTGATGTTCGTCTCTGTGTGTGTTTCAGGCGCCCTAGATACAGGTTCTTCCGAGTTAGGGGCTCTGAGTGTGATGTGAAAAAAAAAAAAAATTCTAGAGTTTTATATACTTTTGATACTACTGGATTTTCGGGCAAGTTTGTTATAAATTAAAAGAGTGATTATGATCACCATACCTAAAATATAACATGGGTCGAAATATCAATTTTAAATTTAGCTGTTTTGTCAGCCAATCTTATGTAAACAAGTATAATAATAATAAGTTATTGTTATTATTAATATCCATACTTATACTTCAAATAAAATACATGCAAAGGTAACTCTTTCTGACAGTGTGTCACACAATCAAGCCTAAAACTACTTGACGTATTTTTGTCAAGTATGAAAAATAAGATGATGTATCTCGTACCTATAAAAAAACTAGCATTTGCCCGTGGCTTCGCTCGCGTTAAGTAGTATTAGTATTAATTTTTACAAACTTTCATCCCCTATTTTATCCTCTTACGGGTGGAATTTATCAAAATCTTTTCTTAGCTGATGCCTACGTCATAACATCTACCTGCATGCCAATTTTCAGCCCGATCGTTCCAGTGGTTTGGGCTGTGCGTTGATAGATCACTATGTCAGTCAGTCACCTTTGAGTTTTATTTGCTGCTGCTGCTCCGTGGCTCAGTTGGCAGTGATGTGGACTGAGTAAGCGTGTGCACCCGGGTTCGATTCCTGGGCGGGACAAATATTGATATGATGAATATCGATGTTTGTTTCCAGTCTGGGTGTAATGTTCGTCTCTGTATATGTTTAGGGCACCCTAGATACAGGTTCTTCCTAGTTAGGGGCTCTGAGTGTGATGTGTTATTATTATTATTATTATTTAAATTAGGAATAATAAAAGATGGGATACAGGCGTGACGTTATGTATGAATGTATGTATGTAATAAAAAAATCCCTAAAGTTTATTATAAACTATATAGCATTATACACGTATGTTCAGTTTCTAACGCGTGTAGCGTAGTCACTACATGTAATTAGAAAAGTTGTGACCGTCCAGTCGCTAGAGAAAAAAGAGATTAATCAGAAAATAGCCCTAGAGGATTTATTATTGAAGCAATGGAATTAAAAAAAAAAAACATTTATCCTATGTAGGACACAAGGTATCTCTTATTGATAGTCGAGTTTCCACAAACTAGACATAGACATAGACAGATCTTTATTTGCGCATACTTTATACATACAGAAAATTATGTATGTATTATGTATGTCCATGAAAACACCACATATTGATTTCTCACAAAAAATCACGTTGTGGTTGTTTTCGGTTGGGTAGGACATTGCAGGCTTGAATCACCTGATTGTCCGAAAAGTAAGATGATTCCGTGCTTCGGAAGGCACGTTAAGCCGTTGGTCCCGGCCGCAGTAGTGGTCGCTATAGCCGCGGCGACAAGCTGGCCCCGCCTCACGTTGGTAATAAAGCATAAACTCGGCTAAACGTGGGTCCGGCTCTCAAGCTGGTGCCTCTGCCTAACCCTTCGGGGAATAAAAGATGTGAGATTATGTGATGTTACGTTAATATTGATGTAACAACTAGGTAAAAGAATTTTTTTTTTTTCACAATTCACAATTGTTTCTGCCTACTCTAAAAGGAAACATGCATGATATATGTTTATGTCAGTAGATACGTTTATAAAAAAATCATATTGAAAACTAGTAAACAAAAAAAAGCTTTAAATTTAATTCACGTACGGTACGACCAAATATGCTTTAGCGAAAAATTCCGACCAAAAAATAACACTGCTAACTGATTTACCGCGCGTTCCACTAGTGTAATGCACAAAATAACTCGGTACAGATTAACAAGTATCGTTGCAGTTATAGAGTGTAGTTTTCAGGTTTTTTTTTTTACTTAGAATAATTTTTACTTAGAGCTAATTAAATTTATCAAATAACTCGTACGCCCTGCATATATGCAGTTCTGCCAGCGCGATTGATACGGATTTTCGAAATGAAAAGTAGTCCATACTCCTTTTCACTCACACAAGCATGATAAGCGTGCTCGTACACGAGTTTCAACTGTGCGTGAATCAACGCGCTTGTTCTATGAAGTGTCCGAGGTGTGGTTTTGGTCAACGCATCAGATCAACGCTAATATCTCCCGCTACATCCTAAGAGCATAGCATAGGGTTTAATGACAACATTTCTACCACGTACACGAGTTTCAACTGTGCGCGAATCAACGCGCTTATTCTATGAAGTGTCCGAGGTGTGGTTTTGGTCAACGCCTCAGGTCAACGCTATATCTCCCGCTACATCCTAAGAGCGTAGCATAGGTTGTAATGAAAATTTTCTAGTAAACTATAAACCGGTAACCGAACCGCTCGCGGCGCAGAAAGTTGTTGAAAATTTAAAATAGCGCGAACAATGCAGGTGGGAGCGTGTTTTGCAGTTAATTTCCGAAATTCTCTATTGAAACCTGTTTTTTTATTTTTATTTTGCTTACGAGAGTATGCAATGCAGTGGTTTATGCGTTCGGGTTTTACTGCTGTTGTATTTTGTTTTAAATAATGCTAGCCGACCCGGCGAACCTCGTAACTAATAACTTGTTACTATTTTGTGCATGTTTTATACAATTATACAATGTAAACCTTCCGCTTGAATCGCTCTATATATTCAATAAGCCGCATCGAAATCCGTTGCTTAGTTTTAAAACCGATATATAGAGTGACAGACATACAGACAGCGGAAAGGACTTTGTTTATTATTTATGTGTGATATAGTTGTCTTTTTTTTTGGTTGTTACGTCGCCGTTCAAAAACGAGATTTTTCTACCGCCATAAAAAAAAAAAAAAACTTATGTTATAAATCTACCTATTTTTTTTAGTATTTGTATTTTAATTTTATTTATTTCGTAGTTACAGCAGTATTATATATCGATAAAAAACATAACATGAATATTTTATGTGTAATCTGTTTTCGTAGTTCTTTACAATGTGCTTAAAAAGTTGCAAAAAAGCTCAGAAGAAGCGCTCGTGTTAAACCGTGTTACAGCTTTTAAGCTTTTTGATCCAAAAAAATTAATGAGATGACGGTGCAGAAAGAATCTTGTAGGAAGGAATTTTAAACTTAATTTTTGTTTATTTTCTACTTAAAAAACTACGAAAATTTAGATAAAAAATATGTTAACTAAATGTAATAAATAAAAAAAACAAAATAGAAATAATTTCTTTTTTGAAAAAAGAGACCCGCCTTCAACAAACTGACACATACATAATCTGAGAACTTCCTCTTTTTGGTTTAAAACGCGAGACAATCGCAGTCAAACATACATACATACATACATACATACAGGTCAAACTGATAACCTCCTTTTTTGAAGTCGGTACATAATTTACAAATCTTTAATTTAATTGACGACGGCGGACCAACACATATTTTTTTTTGATTATGTGGAAAAATTACTGATAACACCCCGGTAGCCGTCGACGTGGCAATTTTTGAAAAGGACCCCGAAATCATTAATGATCGGCGTCCGGTGTCCTTCCCACACGTACTAAACCACTGGGCTACCACCACTTCAGCACAGTATAATAAATAGTACTACATACAGTATGGGCACTCCCTGCCTCCCTCAGCAAGTGCGACCCCCGCGCCCGGTTACCTCTCAGTTACCGCTCAGTACAAGCAGCTCGTCTCATCTCACTCACACAAGCATGATACGCGTGCACGTACACGAGTTTCGGCTGTGCGCGAAGCAACGCGCATTTTTCTATGAAGTCTCCGAGGTGTAACTTCAATCTGTTTTTATAAGAATGTTTCTCATTTTTCACAGACCACGCTTCAGCCCTAGTGGGTACGACAGCCACACTGCGTTGCCGCCTCGACTCGAGATCTTGCGGGGAAATGCATTCCATCAAATGGTACAAAGGCGATGCGAGAGTCTACGTCTTTTCTGCGGCTAAAGACGCCGCAGTGGACAGACCGGAAGGCGATATGATCGATCGGTAAGTTTCTATACCTGTATAAAAATAACACATCCAACTCAGAGCAACTAGCAACTAGGAACAACCCGTATCTAGGGTGCCGAAACATTATACAGAGACAAACATTATACCCAGACCGGGAAACATCATCGGTATTCACCATTACCAATGTTTGCTTTCGCCGGGAATCGAACCCGATGCACCCGCGTCTCAGTCCACATCAGTGCCAACTGAGCTACGGAGCAGTCATGTGTATCATTATTTTTTTTAATCATTGAATAGCAGCAAAATTTTTTATATACTTTACTTACTTAAATGTGTATTTGTTTTAAAATAATACTAGTTTCTATAAAAATAACGATACTGATTCGTATTTGAAAGCTTAGTTGCCAATTAGGTATTGAGCTTTCAAGCTCTATGCAAAGCTTATCCGATCGTAGCCGATAACGATTCTATTCGTAGTCGAATGCCGCATGTGCTACGCCGTAGCAGCTACGAATAAGCTACGCAGCACGTAGCAATTTTATTTCGTTTAGTATTGTAACGATTTTTGGTTTTATTTGATTAAATTTGGCAGAAATTAGCTGAATTATCGTTTGAGTCGACAGAAGACCACTGTTGGACATAGGGCTTCCCCACAAATCGCCACAAGATAAATATTTTGGTTGTGATTTGCCATGTGCCACGCCAAAGCAGGCTTTTCTAGTTTTCAGCAAAGTTTGTTTCTGTAGGCCAAAATCAATTATTCCGTTACAAATAATATATTTTTTCAAAACAAAGTAAGTACTTTTTTTTTCAGAAAAGTAAATAAAGTATTCGAAACTTTATTTATTAAACCAAATCGAAATAACCTCCAACGAAGCAATCCGATTCCCTTATTAGAAATTCAATTGCACTGAATTCACAATATCGTTGCATTTTGGAAGTGCCAATCTATTTTAGATTTTACCCAATAGTTTGTAAAGGCAATTTTGCTTTGGCAAGGTGATCAAAAATGTTTCCACTTAGGTATTCTATTTGGCACTATTTTGTCACGCGATTGATGTTTCTGTTTTTTATAATTATTATTGTGATATTTATAGCCCACCTATGAACGTATAAAACAGCAAAAAAAAAAATTAAAAAAAAAATATTTTTGGTGTTGTGGTAGCGGCATAAAATACCAACCCATCTCCTCCCACGGGTGTCGCAAAAGGCGACTAAGGGAACACCTGAAGGACGGGCAGCAACGTCCTTCGTTAAAATACTTAAGGGGCAAACGGGTGCGAAACTAGCACCACTTCGATAAATAATTAATATCTTCTAAACCATGGCCGAAAACAAAATAATGCATCAAGACGCACAGAAAATCTTGCTATTTGCTATCTTTATATAATATTTTCTAAGACTCTGTTGTGTAGCTTTCATGATCTTAGAAATATTCATTTATGAAACAAAATTTTTGGCCTTTAGGCAATACATGAATATTTCTAAGATCATCATCCTTAAAGCAACGCAACAGTCTTTAAAAATCTAAGCTAGATTATCTAGGGCGTCACTGACCCTTATTGCCTGCCAAGCGTGGTGATTATGGCAAAGCAAACCAATCCATAGTCCTTATAGCCATCTTTGGGAAAGGCCTATTTCCAAAACGACTGTTCGCGCCTCACGTGCGGTACCAATGCGTACTATCAAGCAATATTTGAATAGAAAACTAATCAGGCGCTTAGCTCATTTTATGTCATACTACGCGCCGTCAAAGCAAGACAGGTCGCCCATTTTCAACTTGCGAACCCCTCTTCCTCGCGACACACCCTATCGAGACGAACGCCTTCTGCGTTCCTAAATTAAAATACTTAAACCTAAAGTGAAACTTAAACTATTGTATATTAAATAACTTACAAAGTGATCTATAGTGTCTTGATATACGGGGCGGGAAGAAGCAAATCACTTAAATAAGCAAAAAGGAACCATCAAATCACTAATTTCGTCTAAGGACGAAACAACGACGTCTTTCAAAAGCCCTGAAAAAAAAGGAAAAACCTAGATAACACAAAGCATGCCACGAAATAGCCTTAATATTTATTATTATTATTATTAGTCCTATAATACCAGGCCATACAAAAGGAGGTTATTAAATTTACCGATATTAGATATCTATTGTTTCCTTTGTAACATTGTTTCGGGCGGGCATTGTATGGGGAGCCTTTGAAAATATATAATCGGACTCTCGCTTTAGTGACCACTGCGCAGATTGTGTTCAATACACGTTCGTTTATGAACATAGTTGTTTTGGGGTTCTTTACAGGTTTTTAGCTCAAAAATATTAATGCACCTAAAAAATAAGATAAACATTAACACAGAAATAAATAACATAAAAAAAACAAAGATGAAATTTCGATTTAAAAAAAAGTTTAATTGACAGAGCCCTTTATCGGTGATTTCTTTTAAAGTTTTAAGTTAAATTTTTAAGGGAACCGTATACCCCGAACGCGTCCATACAAAATCAGAAAATAAAAAACTATGTTTCTAATTTTTCCTTTTTTTAAATTCGCTTTAGATTCAGACTTATAAACGATTGAAATACAGAGATTTTGTGATAAAAAATTGGTCGAATAAAGTTCTTTGTTTCATGAAACCAATGCCTATTTCATAAAAAAAAAACTTATAAACCTATATTATTTAATGCTAATGCGTTGGACATCAAAATCATCGTTATTTGCTAAGATTTAGTAAGTGAAAAACGTTTTGTCCATTCATCTGTTTAGTAAAGACACTTTTCTCAGAAACAGCTTGATTTAACTTAATCTAATATATAATATAATATAACTTATTCTAATATAAAAAAATATAGAATAGAATACGCCTTATTGCACATAAAGTAAGATAAAAGGGTACATTATTAATTACAATTATATGAAATGTATGTGCAAATTTTTTATTTTACCCAATTGTTTGATCAGCTTCTAAAAACTTGGGAATCACAAGGTTTTAGCACTGTAATAATTACTCTAAAAACAGCAAGACATCATCATTTTAATGAAAATGAACTAAATTCGCTATTTGTCATATCAAAGCTCATCCCAGTTGAGAATCGAAACCGTTATATATTAAACACTAGAGGCTGCCCCGCGGTTTCACTCGCGCAAATTTCTTATAAACACAAAAATCAAGTTTTTTTTCCCGTCCCCATGTGAATTACGGGAAATCCTTTCTTAGTGCTCACCTACACTCCCTAAGGAACCAACCTGCAAAATTTCAGCCCGCTACGCCCAGTAGTTTCGGCTCTGCGTTGTCTGTCAGTCAGTCAGTCAGTCAGTCAGTCAGTCAGTCAGTCAGTCAGTCAGTCAGTCAGTCAGTCAGTCAGTCAGTCAGTCAGTCAGTCAGTCAGTCAGTCAGTCAGTCAGTCAGTCAGTCAGTCAGTCAGTCAGTCAGTCAGTCAGTCAGTCAGTCAGTCAGTCAGTCAGTCAGTCAGTCAGTCAGTCAGTCAGTCAGTCAGTCAGTCAGTCAGTCAGTCAGTCAGTCAGTCAGTCAGTCAGTCAGTCAGTCAGTCAGTCAGTCAGTCAGTCAGTCAGTCAGTCAGTCAGTCAGTCAGTCAGTCAGTCAGTCAGTCAGTCAGTCAGTCAGTCAGTCAGTCAGTCAGTCAGTCAGTCAGTCAGTCAGTCAGTCAGTCAGTCAGTCAGTCAGTCAGTCAGTCAGTCAGTCAGTCAGTCAGTCAGTCAGTCAGTCAGTCAGTCAGTCAGTCAGTCAGTCAGTCAGTCAGTCAGTCAGTCAGTCAGTCAGTCAGTCAGTCAGTCAGTCAGTCAGTCAGTCAGTCAGTCAGTCAGTCAGTCAGTCAGTCAGTCAGTCAGTCAGTCAGTCAGTCAGTCAGTCAGTCAGTCAGTCAGTCAGTCAGTCAGTCAGTCAGTCAGTCAGTCAGTCAGTCAGTCAGTCAGTCAGTCAGTCAGTCAGTCAGTCAGTCAGTCAGTCAGTCAGTCAGTCAGTCAGTCAGTCAGTCAGTCAGTCAGTCAGTCAGTCAGTCAGTCAGTCAGTCAGTCAGTCAGTCAGTCAGTCAGTCAGTCAGTCAGTCAGTCAGTCAGTCAGTCAGTCAGTCAGTCAGTCAGTCAGTCAGTCAGTCAGTCAGTCAGTCAGTCAGTCAGTCAGTCAGTCAGTCAGTCAGTCAGTCAGTCAGTCAGTCAGTCAGTCAGTCAGTCAGTCAGTCAGTCAGTCAGTCAGTCAGTCAGTCAGTCAGTCAGTCAGTCAGTCAGTCAGTCAGTCAGTCAGTCAGTCAGTCAGTCAGTCAGTCAGTCAGTCAGTCAGTCAGTCAGTCAGTCAGTCAGTCAGTCAGTCAGTCAGTCAGTCAGTCAGTCAGTCAGTCAGTCAGTCAGTCAGTCAGTCAGTCAGTCAGTCAGTCAGTCAGTCAGTCAGTCAGTCAGTCAGTCAGTCAGTCAGTCAGTCAGTCAGTCAGTCAGTCAGTCAGTCAGTCAGTCAGTCAGTCAGTCAGTCAGTCAGTCAGTCAGTCAGTCAGTCAGTCAGTCAGTCAGTCAGTCAGTCAGTCAGTCAGTCAGTCAGTCAGTCAGTCAGTCAGTCAGTCAGTCAGTCAGTCAGTCAGTCAGTCAGTCAGTCAGTCAGTCAGTCAGTCAGTCAGTCAGTCAGTCAGTCAGTCAGTCAGTCAGTCAGTCAGTCAGTCAGTCAGTCAGTCAGTCAGTCAGTCAGTCAGTCAGTCAGTCAGTCAGTCAGTCAGTCAGTCAGTCAGTCAGTCAGTCAGTCAGTCAGTCAGTCAGTCAGTCAGTCAGTCAGTCAGTCAGTCAGTCAGTCAGTCAGTCAGTCAGTCAGTCAGTCAGTCAGTCAGTCAGTCAGTCAGTCAGTCAGTCAGTCAGTCAGTCAGTCAGTCAGTCAGTCAGTCAGTCAGTCAGTCAGTCAGTCAGTCAGTCAGTCAGTCAGTCAGTCAGTCAGTCAGTCAGTCAGTCAGTCAGTCAGTCAGTCAGTCAGTCAGTCAGTCAGTCAGTCAGTCAGTCAGTCAGTCAGTCAGTCAGTCAGTCAGTCAGTCAGTCAGTCAGTCAGTCAGTCAGTCAGTCAGTCAGTCAGTCAGTCAGTCAGTCAGTCAGTCAGTCAGTCAGTCAGTCAGTCAGTCAGTCAGTCAGTCAGTCAGTCAGTCAGTCAGTCAGTCAGTCAGTCAGTCAGTCAGTCAGTCAGTCAGTCAGTCAGTCAGTCAGTCAGTAACGGAAGAGTTTTATATATATTGATTAGAACAAAATTACCAACTTCAACAATCAATATATATTAAACTCTTTTGTTACTGACTGACTGACTGACTGACTGACTGACTGACAGACAACGCAGAGCCTAAACTACTGGGCGTAGAAAGCTGAAAATTGGCACGCGGGTTCCTTGGGGAGTGTAGGTGAGCACTAAGAAGGCATTTCCCGAAATTCCCACGGGAACGCGAAAAAAACGGGAATTTTGTGTTTATGAGAAATCTCAGCCTCTAGTTCACTATAATAAACAAAGAAAAAAATACAGGGTTCCTTACTAAGCGATAGTATAGGAACCAAATCTATACATCTTTTTTTTTTCTCACCCTAACTCAACCCTATTGGTTATGATTAATCGTTAAAAGATTAATTTTCCTGGGAACAATAAAACAATGGAGTCGTGCCTTCGATCACAGTAACTTTATTTATTATTTTCCGAGCACAGATCAGAGAGTAATTAGTACGCAGCATTTTAATACATGCCTACGCTTGAGTAGCGGCATAAAATACCAACCTTCCCCCCAACTCCTCTCATGGGTATCGTAAAAGGCGACCAAGGGAACTCACATAAAACATTATGGGAACTTCGTTTAAAACATTATGGCAACATGGTTCGTCCCTTAGCGAACTTTGGGGGAGTCTTATGTATAGCAGTAGGTAACTGTTTGCAGATCCTAGAATGGTTGTCAGTAGGAATTTTTATCTGTGGATACAAAAATTTACCGAGACATTGTAGATATAAGCATTATATAGAATAGAATAGAAAAGATTACACACTATACACAATATTGAAAACAAAGTAAGATACAAGATTACATTATTAAATTACAAACAAATTGAATTTGCATGCAATGGGCGGCCTTATCGCTGAAAGCGATTACAAACAAATTGAATTTGCATGCAATGGGCGGCCTTATCGCTGAAAGCGATTTCTTCCAGGCAACCACTAGGAACCTTATTCAGAAGTAAGCGATACTGCTTAGTAAATATATATACCTATATTTTTTATGTTATAACACATTACACTCAGAGCGCCTAACTAGGAAGAGCCTGTATCTGGTTACCCGAATCACACAGAGACGAACACCCAGACCGGAAACAAACATCGATATTCATCATATCAATATTCGCCCCGCCCGGGAATCGAACCTGGCTGCTCACGCTTACTCAGTCCACATCACTGTCAACTGAGCCAAGGAGCAGCCAAAGTAAGTATATACATTTTTGATCGACATCAATGACAGAAAACGTAGGCATTAATAGCGCGTTTTTAATAAAACAAATTTGCTTGAAAATATCGCATCGGTTACTGTTATTTCTATTTTGCAGCGAAACTCGTTTGGATTTGTAATTGAATTTTAAATCAAGTGCCGTATTGTTGAAGAACTTGTAATAGAAAATGACAGGAGTTAAAAAAATACTAGCTATTACTGCCGTGTTCTATCTATAAAGTCGTTAACTGACATTTTGCTCATTTTCACTTTTTGATGCACTTTTACTTACAAAAAAATTCTCTATCGATCTGTATTACTAATATATTCGTATCATTTATAGATAAAAAAATAGACTAAGCAAAAATGTCGCTAAATGCATTATTTCTATACTTTTGAATACCTAAAATAACGTTAAGTGACATTGCTTAACTGTAAAGTCGTTAAAGGACGACAACTTTTTTTGTCGTTAGAATTTATTATCAAAATACTACACTTAAATGCCGTTATCTGGAAATCATTATCTATAATGTAGTTAAAGTTCAATAAAGATTTTCTTGTCAAGTAAAATTTTACATCGTGTAATGAGATTGCTACACTATAAGGTCGTAAACTGAAATTGTTAGACTTAGATGTAGTCATGGTCACTTAACGGATTTATAGCGATTTTTTTCTTAACACTTTAAGTATGTTTTATGAAACGTTATAAGCCAATAACGGCAATCAAAAAGTTTTTTTAATTTAAATACTCCAAATGTTAGACTAAAGTGCCGCTAAAGTATTTTTTTACGCTATAATGCCGTTATCTGAATTTCCTTTGGGTGAGTGGGGTAATGAACGTAGTGAACCAAGTTCAACGCAAGCGCTCCCAGGAACAGACGAAATAAGGATACTACTTCCCGGGCAGGGAAAAAACGTGTTCCAGCTGCCCATACCTATGTAAAGCACTCACATTTTTTTTTTAATACCATTAATATAATCACGAATAAGTCGCATCGCATTATCACTAAATATACGGCTGGACTATTTAATTACCGAAAGATATAATATACAGTCTCATTGCTAGACATTACTTTATGACCATAATACAAACTTCACATTATTTTTAAGAAATATTATAAAAAAGTGACATTAGAAACAATGCATTCATGAGAGATGGTATCAACTCGTGTGTATGCAACTCATACGCCGATGAAGCTCTTTCTACTCCTCAATTGTAGTTTGCCCTCTTTTAAATCTGAAAAAAACTACTGTCCATAAACAGTATGGACATGGACAGCCATGGAGACGCTACCCGACACAGCCCTGTCTAACACACCTCGAGATATTAAATGAATCAGTCTATATAGGCCTATATAGGCCTTCTACGACTTGCTCCTTGCAGCGCTATGACTTATCTATACATTCCATTCCTTACCCGAAACCTTAAACAATTTATATAATCTTACGTTTGTGGATCACTTTTGAAATCAGCATTATTGCATACGTTTTCCAACGTT
Source organism: Euspilapteryx auroguttella (assembly GCA_951802225.1). NCBI lineage: Eukaryota > Metazoa > Arthropoda > Insecta > Lepidoptera > Gracillariidae > Euspilapteryx > Euspilapteryx auroguttella. The sequence continues at coordinate 381,462 of OX637666.1, forward strand.
GCTGAAAAGCTTTATCCCCTGGTAGCTACTGCATTCGCCAGTCTTCTGGCACATAGTTGCTCCACCAGGCGGTAAAGCACGTTACCTTACGCAAAACTGCCTTCTTCATCAGCATTTCAATTGACATCTTGTCATATCCAACTGCCTTTCCTGCTTACATCCATTTTATAACTATAATACTAAATTACATATATAACTCAATTTGTTACTGGTGACAATGGCGTTGACCTCTCTTCTTCACATTTGAACAAAGCATTCAAATATTCCTTCAATCTGATCATCTGCTGACTTTTTTTTATTCAAAACAATCCCTTCTGCATCCCTTTAACTTTTATATATCAGTTTATTATGACTTTTTTCTGTTTCACCCTGTTTTCTGTTTCCTAAAAACTTCCAGAAAAGCCTCTTCCACAAATGGTCGGAAATACGCATATCAGCCTTACTTCTTTATTTTAATCAAAGCATTTAACTAACTTTTTGTGCTATCTACGCAATCCTCGATTGGCCCTAAAAGACAAGAAATCTAACCACGCTCTCTTTTTATTATTCATATAATTCATAAACCTAATAATTTTTCAATTAACAACTCAGGCTCGATTTACGTTAATTTCCGTATCTTTGATAGTCCTCATAATACGATGTGTGTGATCTTTCCGTTTGTTCAACACCTTTCAATTTATCCTTTATATTTTCACATTCTTCTTGTTAATTTGACTTTTGTTTTAACTATCCCAAGCGTTGTAAATAATGTAGTAGAAAGACCATACATTCCAAACAAGAAGATAATTATAAAATTTGTTATTTGTATCCACAAATTTCTTGGGCACACATATAGGTAGTCATTAACTTCTATCGGCTCTCATGACAACCAATAACTTGCACTCGACATTGGGTCTCCCCCGGTCACAACCTAAAGACGGTCAGCAGCGTCCGTCGTTCAAGAGCGTGGCAATTGATGAAAATTCGCTCCACGTGTTTCTATCAGCTATACCTGTTCACGCCCATCGTTCGTGAACATCAACGCGACCTGGCGCGGATTCAAATCTGACGCGCTACCTGCGTCGCGCTTCCACCACCACCGACGTCACCAGCGAGCAAGCACGGCGCGGGACGCGGGGAGAGGCGACCATCAGCGAGGCCGCTACAAGCGACGCGCACCAGCGCCCCACTCACCTTTCGGAACCCGCAGCAGCGACCACATAGCTCTTTTTGTCACCTCTTACTTCCCGCCATTTGTAACCGCGATAATTGTTACCAGAATACAAACCCTATTATTATACAGTCCACTTGCTTTTACATCAATTCCCGAGGGAGCTACGAGGGACCAAACAATACCCACATAAAAACTTTGAAAAAAGTAACGCCACGTGTAAAAGTATCCTACGACATAGTTTTATTAATAACTAGTAGGCGCTCCGCGGCTTCGCCACCGTATTTTAACGTATTGAAACATCAAATTCACAATTTTCTTATGTAAATTTGACAAAAAAAAGTAGCCCTATGTCTTTTCTCAGACTCTAGACGATACATTTACCAAATTTTATTTAAATCGGATCAATAGTTTTATCGTTAAAGCGATACAGACAAACAAAGTTATTTCCGCTTAAATAATATTATTATGGAATTATGGATTGAATACATTATTACATTTAATGGTTAACTAAAAGTTGAAGTGATATTTAAATTAGTTAAAGTCCATGGTGATTTTAATATAAATAAACAGATAATCAGATAATTACTTATTTTATGACAAATACATTTTATAATTTTTTTTAAGATAATGCTATTTTCATTAATTAATATTTATGATCTAAAATATTTTTGTGACTTAAAGTTATTTTTCTATAAATAGAAAGGATATATAATATAACAAGGACATTTCCTTATCATATTTAATGAATAAGTATATTATTTGAAAAAAAATATTAACAGAATTACTACGCTATAACACCGCTAAAATTTTGGGGTTCTTATTTTAACGGTATTATTGCTAAGCATTTTATGATATATTTTTTGAAAAAGTTAATTGTTTTTAGGATTACTTGACTTAATAGCCGTTAAGTATACTAAGCCATATTAAAGCTTAACAAAAGTTTAATTAAATTACAATATAGCAAAGCTTTATTCACGTTAATGTCACATAACGACATTTAAGTTAAGTATTGAAAGCATATTTTTTAGACCTTTAATCTAGTCAACATTTATATGTTAATGTTAAACTAAAACACCGCTAAGGTATACATAACGGTATTATAGTGGTTTATTTTTATATATTTTATTTTACTAATGCTTGACTAAAACGCAATAATTAAATTATTGTATAAATAAACTAATCTCTGCTAAATAAAATTTAATTGCGTGGTAAGCGCATCACCAGACCTACGTTTGTATGGCTCTAAGTCTGACATAAGTTCATAAGTTTAAAAGCAGCAACGTTTTAAAATTTTCGCTCCGTTTTTTCGCGCTACTGTAAAAAAGTGGTTTGGTAGATAACGACCTTATAGATATAACACGGCAGATTAGGGATAAGTACAGTTGCGGTCTAGGACGGCGTAACAGATTTGTCTATGGTCTCGTGCGCTCTAGACTGTATTACCAAAGAAAAAGAGCTATTTTGCAATACAGAAAACCGGAGGTGTTACGCCGTCCTAGACCGCCTCTGTACATGTCATGATGTTAAAAGAAAGAGGGTTCATCGGCCCAGGGTCATTAAAGGGGTACGCCCTGCAGTACCGGGCTGAAGAATAGGACTGAGGTATCCCCTGCCTGTCGTAAGAGGCGACTAAGAGGGGACCCCGTGGTCGTTGAGTGCACGAGGCGGGGGCCTCGTGTAGTCATATAACGGCCCCGAGAAGGGCGGCGGAACGCGGTGTCCAGCTCCGTCGTCGAGTGTAGGAATAGCCATCCGCGCTCAGGGGGGACTACCACCACCTGTCCCCCCGTGAAGAGGCTACTCAGCCAATGCTGGAGGGGGTCGGGGAGCAGAACACAAAGTTCGAGAGATCTCCCGTGACCTCCTTGCAAACAGCCGAGGTGGAAACCGGCGGGGTTTTAGTGGGTACGAACCCCACATAACCTTGCGACTCCCCCCGGGGTCGCAGGGTACTCGTTAGGAGTTTCCCCGCCTAAAAAAAAAAAATGGTCATTAAAGGGGTGATCAAAACACTCATCAAACGGCCCCGAGATGGGCGGCGGCACAGCTTGTGGCACTGTGCCACTGCAGCTCCAGAGGCGAGCCGGGAGGGGAACAACATGCCCTCCCCGAGCACGAAGCTGATAGCAGCTGAGCGTGGGAAGGACTTCGGACGCTATAATGTATGGTTCCCGGGGTCCTTCCCAAAAAGCGTCGCGTGACGACCACCGCGAGGTTTTGGTGGGTGCGAGCTCTACATACCCCCAAGTTTTAGGCACTTCCCTCTCTGTAAAAAAAAGTATATTTTTTTTTATAAATTGTACGTTGAAATATTCGGCGAGAATTTAAAAAATTACACTCTTAACACAACTTGCATATCTCACAGACGAGACAAAGCAATTCCATATGTACGTGCCACGTTCCGTTACACGTATCTAAAGTAATTTGCTAAAGTGATACAGATGTTGTCTTACAACATTACATTACTGCGGAGGTTGACGTAATGGAACGTACGTTTACATATACAGGCTGTTTATTATATGTCATAAAAATGACATAAAATGTATGGAATGTCTCAATAAAATATGTATTGCGTGGAATATATAATAATAACACAGCACACTCAGAGCCCCTAACTAGGAAGAACCTGTAACTAGGGTGCCCGAAACACACACAGAGACGAACATCACACCCAGACCGGAAACAAACAACAATATTCATCATATCAATATTCGCCCCGCCCGGGAATCGAACCCGGGTGCACACGCTTACTCAGTCCACATCACTGTCAACTGAGCCACGGAGCAGTCTCCGCATATGAGGGCACCCCATGGAAATAATAAGTACTACGTACAACTGGAAAGCTTACTGTGTTTCGAAAAAACAAGCCGAGTGAGAGGTCATTCTTCTTGGGTCGTCTCTTTCTGACTAGTATTAATTGTGTCACCATCGACACTTGGATGACATTGGACCCTTCACTTTACTGTAATGCGAGTGGGACACACAAAGAAAAACGAAGTTTCACTTGAGCTCATTTTTTAAATAATATATTGGTTATTTTTAAAGCACTGTATTCCTATACACTTATGGTTCATTTTAATATGACCAATACATGTCAGCATTCCAGTTCTACTGCTACTTCTTAGTCTGGCATTAGTCACTTCTATCAGTATAACTGATCTATACTAGATAGAGATTGATGGACTAACGTAAAGAAGTCCACTGCTGGACATAGCCCTCCCCCCCAGGATACCATATAGACCATTCTTGCGCGACCCTCATCCAGCGTAGTGTCTAGAAAAATCAAACGATATGCAATAGTTCAGTTCTTAGTTAAAAGATAATGTTAAGAGCCATAGCACAGCTAAAGTAAAAGTTGCTAAAAAGCAAATATCAAAAATGTGAAACAGTAATCCCCTAGATAATTCAGCCTAGTATTTTTAGGGCATTGTTGTATAGCTTTTAGGTTAAAGACCACAGAAAGAAACTGATTGTTGGCAAAAGTGGCCGTTTTAATTATTATTATTATTATCTGTTTCACATTTTTGATATTTGCCTTAGTTTAGAAGATATTTATTTTTTTCTCGGGTGGCGCTACTTTAGCTGTGCTAATGCCTCTTAATATAATAATAATAACGAATCACACTCAGAGCCCCTTACTGGAAAGAATCTGTATCTAGGGTGCCCGAAATACATACATAAAGAGACGAAAAATACACCCAGAACGAGAAACAAACATCGATATTCATAACAATTTTCGTCCAGCCACGGAAATCGAACTCAGTGCACCCGCGTCTCAGTCCACATCACTGCCAATTGATCCACGGAGGCAGTCAAAGAAGTCGTTGGTAAAAAATTCGTCTGGACAAAATAGACTAGGACATTATGTCCAAATTGAGTTTACAACTCAGTTCAAATTACCCCATAAGCTGGCAACATTTACCAGCTCGCGCGTGAAACGAGGGTCATTTTACCTGTAACCGTGCTTTGCGGGCCTATTCGTCGGTACTCTGCAATTTAGGATGAAGTTTCGAGTGTTTCGACTAATTTACTTAAAAGTTGTTTTACATTTTTGTTAATTATTGTCTCACTAATCAGTTAAACCTTTATTTCTAATTTTGTCAATGAATAAACTGATGATTTTGCATGGTTCACAGCTTGGTTTTCACTTTTTATCTGGACAAGCCTCAAAAAAAGATACTTTCCTAAATATTTATTGCAAACTAGAGGCTGCCCCGCAGTTTTTCCCGCGAAGATTTCGCATAAACACAAAAATCCCGTTTTTCCCTGTTCCCGTGGGAGTTTCGGAAAATCCCTTCTTAGTGCTCACCTACACTCCCCAAGGAACCCACGTGCCAATTTTTAAGCTTTCTACGCCCAGTAGTTTCGGCTCTGCGTTGTCTGTCAGTCATTCAGTAACGGAAGAGTTTTATATATATTGATATATTCAACTTACAAATAACTTAAATAAATACAATGATTGCAATGTGCAGCCTTAGCGTTTATTTCTTACAGGCTTGTCTTATTATTATCATAAAATAAAAATATTACCTATCACAGCTTTTATTCAATAAGATTTTCTGTTATTCACATTCTAAAGCTAGCTATAAAATTATCTTCAAACAAAAAAGTAAGCCTCAATATCTTAATACAACCTTTCCTCACCAAAAAAATTTGCCAGGAAATAGCCTTAAAAACCCCGTTTCCGCCAAGTTTTTGCCATTCAAAACGCATAGGGTAAACACTTGGCAATCAGTTTACTCTGGGCCCGTGTTGATAGTCACCCTACTCCTAAACCAACAAGCCTTCGCGACGTGACGTGAACGTATATTCGTTAATCTGTCATTTACGTCGATGACATCAATACGTAGTATAAAATGAAGTCGGTTCCGGTGTTTGTCCCTCATCATCAACATCATTTCAGCCGTAGGACGTCCACTGCTGGACATAGGCCTCCCTCAAGGCTCTCCATCTGTACCGATCGCAGGTGGCCTGCATCCAGCGTGGACCCGCAGCCTTGCGCAGATCATCCGTCCATCTGGTCGGTGGACGTCCTACGCTGCGCTGTGTTTGTCCCTATGTATGATTGAATCTTGCACTAGGCAAAAGATTTTGATGCAGTTTTTTTTTAATAGATAGAGTGATTCAAGATTAAGATTTATAAGTATACGAGCTAAGGGCCAAAGTCAATACAAAAAAAAACGCAAAGAAGACGCAAAGCAATATTGTAAAAGCGGCCGTAATAGCCCCCCGGTCTCGGCTAACTTCGTTTAGCCATTGAATATAAGATGCTACGACTTGGCTCTATAGACTTTGTTTCTTAGACTCCCCAGAATGGGCAAATAGAGAAACAAACAAAAACAACAAACCACCTGTCAAAATTTGTAAACAATAGAAAAAAATTGCACTTTGGGTTACATTATTTGAGTTTAAGTAAGGATCCCTAATTTATTTGAAAATCTAATATAGACACTCGGGGATAGTGCAGCTTCCTACCAGTGAAATAATTTTTCAAATCGGTTCAGTATTTCCAGAGCCTATTCGTTAAACAAAGAAACAATCTAATCTTACCTCTTTATTATTTGATATAGTTTTGAGCATTCTGTATGAAATAATCATCTGATCGTTGCCTCGGGGCGAGTGTGGATCGTCAACCAACCTAAACCAACAGGACTTCACTATCGGCAGTTTTGGGAGCGAAATTGAGGAAATATTTGAAAGAAAAAAATTGTGGAAACTAAACAAGTGGTTTATTCAGGAAATATTTACATTATGTAATAGAATGCATTATTAGAAAAGCTTTTTTTCAAGTGATTGTTATGAAAATATTATTATATATTGATTTAAGTATTTTTTCAAAATTAATTTGTTAAATCTTGTAAAACTTTGCAAGCCTTTATAGCCTCTACAATTACTTATAAAAAAAACAAATCACAACATTTATTATAAAAACTTTTTATAAAAAAATTAAACCGCCGAAAAAACTGAAAAGCATTAAATAATAGGGAAACATTTTCTATTAGGCCTTAATTTACTCACTTCTTAAAGTAATTTTGGATTACCAAGAAATTTTAAGTCGGCGCCACACCACACAAGCAAATTCATTATCTATGTAAAGCGCGATGCGCAGCGGCATACGTTTTTCGGTTATTTCTTTGAATTTCAGGTAATTTAGTGATATTTATTCGTTGATTCTGTGGCACCGACTCAAAATTTCTTGGTAATCCAAAATTACTTTAAGAAGTGAGTAAATTAAGGCCTAATAGAAAATGTTTCCCTATTATTTAATGCTTTTCAGTTTTTTCGGCGGTTTAATTTTTTTATAAAAAGTTTTTATTTTTTGCTTTTCAGTTTTTTTTGGGCTAATTTTTTGACCCCAGCTAATCATACTTCACCGGGTGGTCGCACCCCACAAGGTGGCCACACAACCTGGTGAAGGTTGAGGGACTAACAGGATGAGGTTCGATCACGACCGGTCGGTGAGGCGATTTGTGAGGGAGGCCTATGTCCAGCAGTGGACGTCTTTTGGCTGATTTTATTTCATTTCCAAAGGTATTGTAAGTAGGTATCAAAAGTTATAATGTAACACGGAAATGCAACCTGTGAGTGGATAAATCGACCCGCCGACCAAAAAGTTACCCCTATTTTCCCACCCTTAGGGTGGGAATTTTATTTCCAAATTTTTATGGGACCAACTTCAAGGTATACCCTGTCGATTAAAAAAAGAAATATCAAAATCGGTCCACACAGTAAAAAGTTATGCGTGATCATACATAAAAAAAAATAAAAAAATATACGCGACGAATTGAGAACCTCCTCCTTTTTGTTTTTTCGTCGGTTAATAAAATAGATTAGATTTCATTAGAATTTCGCTTGATTGACTAGTCAACACATGTATAAAACAAAGTTGTTTCCGCGTCTGTCCCTATACAAACTTTAATATTTAAAACTTCGCAATTGATTTTTTTAATAAATAGAGTTATTCAAGAGGAACGTTTTTCTATGTGTCGCAGGAAGATTTGATAATTTGTTTTTTGCAAAAAATAACTAGGGATTTTGCAAAAACACGGATTATTTGATATAAGATTTTATTGTTTTTTTTTCCGCAAAATTCCTAATTTTTTTTGCAAAAAAAAAAGAATTATTCCTAAGACATAAGCATTAAATATGAACAAAATAGTATAGGGATATGCAGTACGATGATCGCCGGGTCGACTAGTCTATACCAATATTATAAAGAGGAAAGATTTGTTTGTTTGTTTGTAACGAATAGGCTGCGGAAATACTGAACCGATTTGAAAAATTATTTCACTGGTAGGAAGCTACATTAACCCCGAGTGTCATAGGCTACTTATATTAGACTTTCAAAAAAATTAGGGATCCTTACCTAAACTCAAATAATGTAACCCAAAGTGCAATATTTTTTCCGTTGTTTACATATTTTGACAGGTGGTTTGTTGTTGTTGTTTATTCGTTCATTCTGGGCAGTCAAAAGAACATTATCTATAGAGCCAAGTCTTTTGTAGTATCTTATATTCTATGGCGTAACGAAGTAAGCCGGGAAAGCTCGTATTCAATAAAGAACACAAGGCTATAACTCAACATTAATAAAAAATATAAAATCCTATACTGTACGAATCAAGTACGTTCAGGTTCTTCCCCCTTACGGCTGCAGACAAACAAACAAAATGCAAGCCAAATTCACAACATGGCCCAAAGACAATAAAGCATCCGACTAGGCGAAATTAGGTTAACGATATCCGCATCTAACCGGATATCCGGGAAATTGGGTCCATTTGAACCGGTTTAATTGTAGGTCCGGGAGAATTGTCCGGATAAGCCGGACAGATGGAGTCTGGACCAAAAGCTTGGAGCCAGGTGTGCCAAGTTTTTTGTTTCGTTTTTTTTCTTCTGTTATTCCACGTCGAATAATGCACTGGGATTTTTATGTTTCGATTTTGGTAGGTTTTTTTTTAGCTACGAATGTTGAATGAAATTATACATATTTGTAGTTTTTTTAAAACTATTTTTTAAAGAAGGCAACTCGGTGAACTGTATACTGTCTAACCTATTTACTATGTTGTGCATATACTATCTATACCAATATTATAAAGAGGAAAGATTTGTTTGTTTGTTTGTAACGAATAGGCTCCGGAATACTGAACCGATTTGAAAAATTCATTCACTGGTAGGAAGCTACATTAACCTCGAGTGTCATAGGCTATATTAGATTTTCAAAAAAATTAGTGATCCTTACTTAAACTCAAATAATGTAACCCAAGGTGCAAATTTTTACCGTTGTTTACATATTTTGACAGGTGGTTTGTTGGTTGTTGTTTGTTTTTTATTCGCCCATTCTGGGCAGTCAAAAGAACATAGTCTATAAGAGCCAAGTCTTTAGAAGTATCTATATTCTATGGCGTAACGAAGTAAGCCGGGATAGCTCGTAGGTAAATAAAGAGGCATGTGGTTGCTTCTATAGCAGTCCTTACATCATAAGAAAGCAAATATAGAGAAAATTGGAATATACTTTTAATATTTCTCGTTCGCTTGGCTTGTTGGCACAGAATGCAATATGGCATTGTAAACACAGCCAGGCTAGCGTGTGTGTTTAGGGAAACTCATCTTTTACAGGCAAAAACTATTCTACAAGGAATATTATTAATGTTTTTAAAGTGTTATTAAGTAATTTGAAAGTCCTTAGGTTTATATAAGGTGTTTCTGACAAGGCGGTAATAAATCAAATGAGGGATTCTGTTCACCATAACTAACAACTTTCCCAAAGAAACATGGGTCGAAATCTCAAAACAAAAATCAGCCGTCCCGTACATTGACCCCGCCAGCTGATCGAACCAATGTATGGAACAGCTGTTCCCTCCTTTGATTTATTAACGCCTTGTCAGAAACACCCAGTATATTACAGGTTCTTCCTAGTTAGGGGCTCTGAGTGTAATTATTATTATTATTATATTGATCGAATCAGACATAATAACAATAACGCATCACACTCAGAGCCCCTAACTAGGTAGTTACTGTATCTAGGGTGCCCGAAACATATACAGAGACGAACAGTACACCCAGACCGGAAACAAACATCGATATTTATCATAATAATGATCGCACCGCCGGTAATCGAACCCGATGCGACCGCGTCTCTGTCCACATCACTGCCAACTGGAAAAACTAATGGCACCGACATAGCCCAAATAAATAACATAGCTTGAAAAACAGATGGTCGCTGGGGACGCAAAGTTCTCGAGTTGTGACCGCGCAACGAAAGATCTAGAGTAGGCAGATTCCAAAAAGGCGGTCAGACGACCTGGTGAAGACGTCGGGATTACACTGGATGAAGGTCGGTGTGGCGATATGTGGGGGAGGCCTTTGACTAGTAGTGGACGTCTTTCGGCCAAGATGATGGGACTTTCATCATCATCATTTCAGCCGAAGGACGCCCACTGCTGGACATAGGCCTCCCCATCAATCGCCACAACGACCGGTCTTGAGCGACCCTCATCCAGTGTACTCCCGCAGTCTTCACCAGGTCTGACAACCTTGGTGTAATCTGCCTACTCTAGATCTTCCGGTGCGCGATCGCTCTGCAGCTTTCACCAGGTCGTCTGACCACCTTGTGGGGGGTCTGCCTACTCTGATCATGGGACTTCATTAGTTATTAAAAAAAAGTTAAAGTAATTGCAAGTACAGAATTAAAAAAGCAAATTTTCTCTTTTCATTCGAGAGTTGCAATTTATATCATAACTTGAGAGCGAAGTATGCAAATTGTACTTCCTTCATTTCTTGAACTGCATCTTTGTTCAAGTTTCAACACTTTTAGAATTTTCTGCATCCTTTCTGTTAAATAATACAATTTTAAAACTTTAATTATTCAAACTAGGCTAGGGTGAACAATACAGAATAGATTTCTTAAGAGCGGTACCGGGTAAATATGAGGAAAAGATAGAATTTTTATGGTATTTTTAGGTATTTAAACTTAAAATCTAATGGATAAGGAGGTGGCGAGCAAATTTTCTAAATAATAAGCACGCTTGGCAGACGCTATTAATAGCGATAAGTACTTTACCGAAATGCTACCCACCTCCTTATCCATAATGATTAGTGCCTAAAGATGCCACTTTTATTAACAACTATTTATCTTTATTAAGAAATTCATCAAAAAGCTTCACAAACAGCCTTAAATACTATTAAAGATCACATTTTTCTAAAAAAAAAATGATTATGAAAATACTAGTGGACCCGGCGAAATTCGTACCGCCTAAGCTAATTACTATGTTGCTCAGTTGCTCATGTATTATTCTTATAAACCTTTCTCTTGAATCACTCTATCTATTAAAAAAACCGCATCAAAATCCCTTGCATACTTTTATATATTTAAGCATACATAGGGACAGACGCGGGAAGTGACTTTCTTTTATTTTTGTTTAATTCGCGATTGGCACTAGTATTTGTGCATAAAGCCTCTCAATTAAGAATTTCTCATAATGTCAATTTTCTCATTTTTACTTTCAGACTGTTCATGTAGGTACTAGGAGTAAATAGAGACCTAGGCAGTTTCGCTCTAGTGCCTTTATAAATCAGTCCACTCTAGGTACTAAATTTAACCTAACTTACTCTTTGAAAAATCGCTTAAAATACTTACCTACGTTTTTATTCATCTTCGTCGATGTTAAAACATCTGGCGAGGTGTGGTGAAGATACTTAAAGGATAACAATTGAAACTCTGCTCTAAATTCTATGGCACAGGGTTGAGGATGAATCGGCGGGGGTAAAGATATTGTTCTGCTGGTTATCAAAAGTCAGAAATTATTTATTCAATATAGGATAAAAGATAATATCACTTAAGGAGGGTCAATTATACTATTTTACTTTAATTGGTATTGATACCTTATTTAGTAGTGAGAGACGAGGTAGTTTAGGGTACCCACCAAGCGGCTCAGGCAAACAAATTTTTGCCTCTGACTTTTTTCAAATGATTCTACTCATTGTATGTTTCCTGTTTTTGGATGCATTTAATAATAATAACACATTGCACTCAGAGCCCCTTTTTTTTTTTTTTTTTTGTAACGGGGGGAAATGCCTAACGCATTTCCCGACGCTCGGGGGAGCGTCGGGGGTATGTGGGGCTCGCACCCACTAAAACCCCCCGGCGGCCGTCTTGGCGCTTTTGGGAAGGACCCCGGGAACCACGCATTACTGGCGTCCGAGGTTCCTCCCACGCTCAACTGATATCAGCTTCGTGCACGGGGAGGGCATATTGTTCCCTCCCCGGCTCGCCTTTGTAGCTGCGGCGGCACAGTGCCACAAGCTGTGCCGCCGCCCATCTTGGGGCCGTTTGATGAGTGTGTCGGGCCCCCGCCCTTCACACCCACGGCCCCAAAGACCCCTTTTAGTCGCCTCTTACGACAGGCAGGGTATACCGTAGACCTATTCTTACGCCCGGACCTACAGGGCTTGCACTCAGAGCCCCTAACTAGGAAGAACTTGTATCTAGGGTGCCCGAAACACACACAGAGACGAACATCACACCCAGACCGGAAACTAACATCGATATTCATCATATCAATATTCGCCCCGCCCGGGAATCGAACCCGGGTGCACACGCTTACTCAGTCCACATCACTGCTAACTGAGCCACGGTGCAGTCAAATGATTCTACTCACTGCATGCTTCCTGTTTTTGGATGAATTTGTATGGCTATTGTAAGAGTTTCGGCTACTCTAGATAAAGGGTACGAAGTTAAGGGCTCTGAGATATTTCAAATACTCTGCGGTTTCAAAGGATGGTCTTTGAGAGGCGTGAAAAATCCAACTAGAGGCCCTTGGAGAGTTTTGCTATATTGTTTATAGATCACCAAACAGGCACTGCTACTAATTGCACAAATATATATCATGCACCTAGCGTAAATACACCCACAAAGTGATAGAAACGATTGCAAAATGTTTGACTATTATTTGCATTTGAAAGTAATTTGAGTAGGCATCTTACCAAAAAGGGCACTTCTGTACGCAAAGTATTTTTTCGTTATTTTTCGTTCAGGGTGGCAAGCATTCGCTTGTGACTTTGATTTGTTTAGCTATTTATTCACTGTCCATTGAAATAGTCCAATGCAGAGGGAAATTTTCTAGAAATTACGTTTTCTACCTAGAGAGTTTATATTGGTACTTAAATTAAGTTTTATTGGAAGTTATTATTAATTTTATTGAATAAACGTAATTGTATTTATAATAGAAAAATATTTTGAATATCATCAATATTATAAAACTCTTCCGTTACTGACTGACTGACTGACTGACTGACTGACTGACAGACAACGCAGAGCCGAAACTACTGGGCGTAGTGGGCTGAAATTTTGCATGTAGGTTCCTTAGGGAGTGTAGGTGAGCACTAAGAATGGATTTCCCGAAATTCCCATGGGAACGGGAAAAAACTGTATTTTTGTGTTTATGAGAAATCTGCGCGAGTGAAACCGCGGGGCAGCCTCTAGTCATCAATATATATAAAACTCTTCCGTTACTGACTGACTGACTGACTGACTGACTGACTGACTGCCTGACTGACTGACTGACTGACTGACTGACTGACTGACTGACTGACTGACTGACTGACTGACTGACTGACTGACTGACTGACTGACTGACTGACTGACTGACTGACTGACTGACTGACTGACTGACTGACTGACTGACTGACTGACTGACTGACTGACTGACTGACTGACTGACTGACTGACTGACTGACTGACTGACTGACTGACTGACTGACTGACTGACTGACTGACTGACTGACTGACTGACTGACTGACTGACTGACTGACTGACTGACTGACTGACTGACTGACTGACTGACTGACTGACTGACTGACTGACTGACTGACTGACTGACTGACTGACTGACTGACTGACTGACTGACTGACTGACTGACTGACTGACTGACTGACTGACTGACTGACTGACTGACTGACTGACTGACTGACTGACTGACTGACTGACTGACTGACTGACTGACTGACTGACTGACTGACTGACTGACTGACTGACTGACTGACTGACTGACTGACTGACTGACTGACTGACTGACTGACTGACTGACTGACTGACTGACTGACTGACTGACTGACTGACTGACTGACTGACTGACTGACTGACTGACTGACTGACTGACTGACTGACTGACTGACTGACTGACTGACTGACTGACTGACTGACTGACTGACTGACTGACTGACTGACTGACTGACTGACTGACTGACTGACTGACTGACTGACTGACTGACTGACTGACTGACTGACTGACTGACTGACTGACTGACTGACTGACTGACTGACTGACTGACTGACTGACTGACTGACTGACTGACTGACTGACTGACTGACTGACTGACTGACTGACTGACTGACTGACTGACTGACTGACTGACTGACTGACTGACTGACTGACTGACTGACTGACTGACTGACTGACTGACTGACTGACTGACTGACTGACTGACTGACTGACTGACTGACTGACTGACTGACTGACTGACTGACTGACTGACTGACTGACTGACTGACTGACTGACTGACTGACTGACTGACTGACTGACTGACTGACTGACTGACTGACTGACTGACTGACTGACTGACTGACTGACTGACTGACTGACTGACTGACTGACTGACTGACTGACTGACTGACTGACTGACTGACTGACTGACTGACTGACTGACTGACTGACTGACTGACTGACTGACTGACTGACTGACTGACTGACTGACTGACTGACTGACTGACTGACTGACTGACTGACTGACTGACTGACTGACTGACTGACTGACTGACTGACTGACTGACTGACTGACTGACTGACTGACTGACTGACTGACTGACTGACTGACTGACTGACCGACTGACTGACTGACCGACTGACCGACTGACCGACTGACCGACTGACCGACTGACCGACTGACCGACTGACCGACTGACCGACTGACCGACTGACCGACTGACCGACTGACTGACTGACTGACTGACTGACAGACAACACAGAGCCGAAACTACTGGGCGCACAAAGCTGAAATTTGGCATGTAGGTTCCTTAGGGAGTGTATGTGAGCACTAAGAAAGGATTTCCCGAAATTCCCACGGGAACGGGAAAAAACGGGATTTTTGTGTTTATGAGAAATCTGCGCGGGAAAAACCGCGGGGCAGCCTCTAGTACATAGTATAAAACAAAGTTTCTGACGCCATGTACCTATCTGCTTCAATATTTAAAACTATGCAACGGATTTTGATGCAGTTTTTTTAATAGATAAAGTGAATCAGTGAAAAGTTTAATACATGCACAACATAGCCAAGGTTTAGCGGTGCGAAGTTCGCCGACTTAACTAGTAAGGGTTATAACCAAAAGCTCTTCAATTTTCGAACATTCAAAGTTGGTTTATTTTTAAGGACATTTATGTTGTTGAAAAAAAGTTTATTTACGACTTGGTTATACGTTTTTGTTTAAATTATTATAAGCTGAAGGTAATATTTTAAAGATCCTTTATCTATCCATCATTTCAGCTATCTGTCATTGTCAACAGCAGGGCTGGTTGTCATCAAGTTAAAAGTTAGCAAAACGAGGAAAAAAATAAAAAAAAGAATTCTCCATAATAAACGACTCAAAGTAAAACTAAAAGTTTTATTCATAACTTTAAGCTTAAGCAAAGGAAAAATGACAGAGGTATCATAACGCAGATTCAAAGTTGTACAAAAAAAAGCTCAAACGAATCCCGCTGCCAGAGGAATCGCATAAAAGCTGCATAAAGAGCTTTATTGCACACTGTTTATTACGTCATAAATATTATGAAAGCTTCCAAACGAGAGGTCTACGGTATTTCATTTTTAATGTATCTCTACGTGATATGTGCTTTTGTAGATTTTTAAGTTTCATATTTTAATTTCCATAATAATTAAAAACTAGCATAACATAATCTTACGACTTTATTCCTCGAAGGGTTAGGCAGAGGCACCAGCTCATCAGAGCCGGACCCACGTTTAGCCGAGTTTGTGTTTTTATACCACAGTAAAGCGGGTCCAGCGTGTAGCCGCAGTTTATTACGACTACTACTTAACTGCGATTGGGACCAACGGCTTAACGTGCCTTCGAAGCACGGAAAACCTTTTTATTTACATCAAAATCTTCTGTTCTTTGTGTGATTAGAAATTTGAACTTTTTTTATTAAGGCGGGGAAACTCCTAACGAGTCCCCTGCGACTCCCCCCGGGGTCTTAAGAGGACTATGTCCAGCAGTGGATGTCAGGCTAAAAAATAGAAGGGACTTTTGTCCCTTAGCGTGGGAGCAAATATAACGCTTGACCATATAAATATGTATCCCTCGAAAAAAGGCATTTATATTTATGAAGCCCAGTTCTTTCCTTTCCTCACCTATAAGTGATTTCAGTGTTATTATCCTAGGTGCTAGCGATAAAGGCCCACTTATATTCCCAATAGCAATATTTTATTATTGAGGAGAGAACGGCTAAATCCATTTCACTCATTATTTTTTTGTTTCCTTTAACCAATCAATATATCAATATATATAAAACTCTTCCGTTACTGACTGACTGACTGACAGACAACGCAGAGCCGAAACTACTGGGCGTACAAAGCTGAAATTTGGCATGTAGGTTCCTTAGGGAGTGTAGGTGAGCACTAAGAAAGGATTATCCGAAATTCCCACGGGAACGGGAAAAAACGGGATTTTTGTGTTTATGAGAAATCATCGCGGGGGATACCGCGGGGCAGCCTCTAGTAAAATAATAATAATATTATAAATGCAAAAGTGATTCTGTCTGTCTGTCTTTCTCGCATTCCTGAGAAAACTCTAGTAAACCGATTTGAATGAAATTTGGTATATGGATAGTCTAGCTAGATCCTGAGAGGCTACTTTTCATCCCGAAATTCCCACAAGAAAATCGGGAATTTGATGTTCCAAGGGAAAATGCGTTGGCGAAGCTTCAGGGCGCCCACTAGTTTTTAATTTTGTTTTATTCTTTTTAAATAAAATTGCA
Source organism: Euspilapteryx auroguttella (assembly GCA_951802225.1). Taxonomy (NCBI): domain Eukaryota; kingdom Metazoa; phylum Arthropoda; class Insecta; order Lepidoptera; family Gracillariidae; genus Euspilapteryx; species Euspilapteryx auroguttella. The sequence goes on from OX637666.1 coordinate 398,643, forward strand.
AGTTATTTTATTTAAATAACAAAAAAATAAAATCTAGTCTTGCATTTCACCACAAGATGGCCTTAGAAATAACTGAGTCCGCCGGGACAGCTAGTTAATATATATAAAACTCTTCCGTTACTGACTGACTGACAGAGAGAAATCTGCGCGGGAAATACCGCGGGGCAGCCTCTAGTCAATATATATAAAACTCTTCTGTTACTGATTGACTGACTGACTGACAGACAACGCAGAGCCGAAACTACTGGGCGTAGAAAGCTGAAAATTGGCACTTGGGTTCCTTGGGGAGTGTAGGTGAGCACTAAGAAAGGATTTCCCGAAATTCCCACGGGAACGGGAAAAAACAGGATTTTTGTGTTTATGAGAAAACTGCGCGGGAAAAACCGTGGGGCAGCCTCTAGTAAGATATATTTTTAAAACCTTAAGATATTCTACAAACAAACATACATACACCCTCAACACGCGCTGACCGGAAGAACATAAAAAGTCTACGTGATCGGCTGGTCACTCTACGCTACGTGTAGAATATGTGAAAAGTAAAGAAGGTTTTCCTATTATTATTTTCGCGACAAAGGTAGAATAAATAAGTGGGTAAAAATATTACTTAAAAGCTTTGATTTTGTCCGCATGGCATAGTAGTTTTTCCATATTTTCTTTGGCTTCAAACCTTCTCTGGACTTTGACAGACATTTGAAAAACTAAATTTGCTAAATCGATCTAGCCTTTCTCGAGTTTTAGCGAGATAAACGAACAGCAATAGATTTTTATATTTTAGAAGTTATATTAATTAAAAAATAACCCTGTTATTCATAACAATTAAAGAGCATTTTAGTTATTTGACGTATGTCAATTTAGACTGGATGTCACGTATTTACCATACAACAAACCAGAGAAGTAGACCTTCAGTAAAGCTACTTAAAATCTACTGTATCTTTATGAATTACACTGTAAGTGTGGTCTTTTTAACAATACTTTGTAGCTTTCTTTGGTTTTAAACTTAAGAAAAGTTTCCTAAAATTTTGCAAGGATAAATAACTATATATAGTGTCATACAAGATCACATTTTTGATATTTTCTAAGGTGTCCAAGAATTTTTTTTTTCGAGATTTTTATGCTAATAGACCTTTTTAGTGAAACTATGTGTAAATGTAGCATATACTACCTTCTCAAGGGAAAAATATCCTAATACATTGAACCTTTTGTATGAAGATTTATGTCTGCCGTTTATCTTGTCCTATTACGAATTCTACGTATTTATGTGTGTTTACCTTTACATAAGGGTATTTAAGGTTTAGCTGTACTAACCTAAGACTCTTGGCAGGCTCTTTAAGTTTTTTTTTTTATAAATAACACATCACACTCGGAGCCCCTAACTAGGAAGAACCTGTATCTAGGGTGCCCGAAACACACACAGAGCCGAACATCACACCCAGACCGGAAACGAATATCGATATTAATCATATCAATATTCGCCCCGCCTGGGAATCGAACCCGGGTGCACACGCTTACTCAGTCCACATCACTGCCAACTGAGCCACGGAGCAGTCAACGAAGGACGCTGCTGCCCGTCCTTCGGCTGTTCCCTTAGTCGCCTTTTACGACACCCGTGGGAGGTGATGGGGGGGTAGTATTCTATGCGAATATGGGTTAGTGTAGATTCGCCAAGTACTCATTTCGCCAAGTGTCAAACGCCGTGTATTTTCGCCAAGTTGATTTTGATTACAAAATTTTATAAAGTAAAGTTGGTTTCACTTATTTCTTAGTTATTTCCTTTAAAAATTACTCGTTCATGCATTTTAGTTTTAAATTTATATTTAAAAGTACCAGGGCTACATGAACTAGTAGAAGGTCTGCCTACTCGGCGTCTTCTTGTGCGCTGTCACCTACTCAATTACTTTTCGGGCATCTGTTCTCCCGAGCTATTCGCCCTGCCCATTGCCTGCATTTCGCAATTCTTTGGGTTATTTCGGTGACTTTAATTCTTCTGCGGATGCCATCACTTCTAATTCGACTACGCAGGGAAACTCTGAGCAAAACCAATTCTATTACCCTTTCAGTGACCATTTCTCTGATGCGTTTGCCCATACTGGCAACACACAATTTTCGTAGACTTTCGCCGTTTGTTGATGCTTAGATCTTTCCAGTTCTTAAAGATATCCTCGAGTGCAGCATTGAACAGTTTCAGGGATATGATATCCCCCTATGCCTCTATTATGAATCCCCGCTGCAGGCTTTGAGCTCTGATCCTGTAGTCTAACTTATATAGTGGCTTTTTTGTACAAACACTTCAACATTCGATATACCAATAGTTTACTTGGCACCGCTGACTCAAACGAATCAAAAGCTTTCTCATAGTTCACAAATGCTTAGCAAGAGGCAGATACGCTAGTGTTAAATTGGTACTGCATTAGTGAAACTAACTGTAATAATTTTAACGACTTAGCGAAAATACACGATGCAAAATTAATAAATAAATCACTTGGCGAAAATACACTCGATGTATGGAGTTAAAAAGTACTTGGCGAAATGAGCACTTGGCGAATCTACACTAACCCGCGAATATTGATTTGATGAATATCGATGTTTGTTTCCGGTCTGGGTGTAATGTTCGTCTCTGTGTGTGTTTCGGGCACCCTAGATACAGGTTCCTAGTTTCCTAGTTAGGGGCGCTGAGTGTGATGTGTTATTATTGTTACTAATATAAGCTAGGTGGATATTCAATTTCAAATGAGTTGCCTGCAAGAAATAGTTTTTAGCGATAGGGACGCCCATGCATGCAAATTCAATTGTTTAAAGTAACGATTTGTACCTTGAATTGTATTATTTTATAAAGTGTATTTAATATCGATAAAAAACATAACATTACGTCACGCCTGTATCCCATCGGGGTAGGCAGTGACAATTGATTTCCACTTGCTACGATCCTGACACACATCTTTCGCTTCTTCTACAGTCATAAGCCTTTTCATACACGCAAGTCGGTTTCGTGAACTCTTCACGCGGCCTTTCCTCAGGACGTCACTAATTTGGTCGGTGAACGTTTTTCGTGGCCTACCTCTTCCAACCGTTTTATATCGATCTTCCTCCTAAATCAATAAAAAGTAACTTATTATATACGAGCTGTCCCGGCTTACTTCGTTACGCCATAGAATATAAGATACTTCAAAAGACTTGGCTCTATAGACTATGTTATTTTGACTGCCCAGAATGGCCGAATAAAAAACAAACAACAACAACAAACCATTGGTCAAAATATGTAAACAACGGAAAAAAGATTGCACCTTGGGTTACATATTTCGAGTTTAGGTAAGGATCCCTAATTTTTTTTAAAATCTAATATAGCCTATGACACTCGGGGTTAATGTAGCTTCCTACCAGTGAAAGAATTTTTCAAATCGGTTCAGTATTTCCGGAGCCTATTCGTTACAAACAAACAAACAAATCTTTCCTCTTTATAATATTGGTATAGATTTTTATTAATAAAAATAAAATTCGCTGCTTTTCTTCAGATTACTCGGAAAAATCTTTTAGCATTTAACTGCAAAATGGCGACAAAACTTACTTTTAGCGTATTAAAAAGTTTTTAATGGATTTTTTGTGTTCGAAGACAGATGGCAAAGGGGGCTATGGTCGCACCAACTTGAAGAAATGGAAATATGCTTTATGAGGGGTTAAAAACTTTTCTGTTTTATTGTCTTCTCAAGTTCCTCTAGAACTGCTCCGTAGCTCAGTTAGCAGTGATGTGGACTGAGTAAGCGTGTGCACCTGGGTTCGAATCCCGGGCGGGGCCAACATTGATATGATGAATATCGATGTTTGTTTCCGGTCTGGGTGTAATGTTCGTCTCTGTATGTGTTTCGGGTACCTTAGATACAGGTTCTTCCTAGTTAGGGGCTCTGAATGTGATGCGTTGTTATTATTATTATTAACTTACCCAAGAAGGTGGCACAGAATAGTTAATATTACTTAAGGTATCTATATCAGTACCAATATATAAAAAAGAGGAAAGATTTTATTGTTTGTTTCTTAGTTTATTAGCAGCATTGTAGATAGGCTCCGAAAGTAAAAGAAAGAAAGAAAGAAAAGATTTAATAACAGCAAAAAAACACACATTACATAATAATATACAATAGCCTACGAACAACAACAATAGCACATACTTCAAAACATTTTAATAATAAATAATTTTTTAACATTTTAAGATTAGAAAAATTCATTCACTGTTGGGAAGCTAAACAATCCCTGTGACTTAGGCTAAGTAATATTCTCGAAAAATCATAACGAGAGGCGGTACGAAGTTCGCTGTGTCAGCTAATCAATATACTGGGCGTTTCTGACAATGCGGTAATAAATGAAAAGAGGGATTCAGCTCACCAAAACAAACAACTTTTCCAAAGAAACATAGGTCGAAATCTCAAAAATAAAATCAGCTGTTCCATACATTTGTTCGATCAGCTGACGGGGTCAATGTACGGGACAGCTGATTTTAGTTTTGATATTTCGACCTATGTTGTTAGGGAAAGTTGTTAGGTATGCTGTGCCGAACCCCCCATTTCATTTATTACCGCCTTGTCAGAAACATCCTGTATATAAAACTCTTCCGTTACTGACTGACTGACTGACTGACAGACAACGCAGAGCGGAAACTACTGGGCGTAGCGGGCTGAAATTTTGCATGTAGAATCCTTAGGGAGTGTAGGTGAGCACTAAGAAAGGATTTTCCAAAATTCCCGGGAACGGGAAAAAACGGGATTTTTGTGTTTATGAGAAATCTGCGCGGGAAAAACCGCGGGGAGCCTCTAGTACTTTATAAAATTCCAGTTTTTTTGGCTATTTTCGCTATGCAGCCGAAACTAACTAAACGTTGTCAGCTGTCCCGTAAATTGACCGCGACAGCTGATCGAACCAATTTATGGAACAGATTTTATTTTTTATTTTAACCCTTATTGCTTTGGGTAAGTTTTTAGGTATTATGAACTGAATGAAACACTCTCATAGTTAAAAAACGACTTCTCAGAAACACCTGTATTTAATTTGGAAGAAACATCTTCTTTTTCCTTTGTAATACAATTCAAACGATGAATTCTGAAAGTATTTTTTATTTTTTACACTTACCCGGCGACACAAACATTTACTACCCTTAATACCCACTCAATATTGTACCTAATATATCATCATCATCAATCAATATGACTGCTCCGTGGCTCAGTTGGCAGTGATGTGGACTGATTAAACGTGTCCACCCGGGTTCGATTCCCGGGCGGGGCGAATATTGATATGATAAATATCGATGTTTGTTTCCGGTCTGGGTGTGATGTTCGTCTCTGTGTGTGTTTCGGGCACCCTAGATACAGGTTCTTCCTAGTTAGGGTCTCTGAGTGTGATGTGTTATCAATACATAGTATAAAACAAAGTCGCTGTCTGCGTCTGTCCCTATGTATGCTTATATCTTTAAAACTATACAACGGATATTGATGCGGTCTTTTTTAATAGATAGAGTAATTCAAGAGGAAGGTTTATAAGTATAATACATGCACAAGAAAGTAATAGTTTAGGCGGTAAGAAGTTCGCCGGGTCGTCTAGTATTAAATATATAAAAGTCTTCCGTTACTGACTGACTTAGATAGATAGATAGTTAAATATTTATTTCAGAAGCAATATGTACACACACACACACTTACTGACTGACAGACAACGTAAAGCCTAAACTACTAGGCTTAGCAGGCTGAAATTTTGCACGTAGGTTCCTTTGGAAATGTCAGGGAGCACTAAGGAAAATATTCCCGAACTTCCCATGGGAACGGAAAAAAACGGGATTTTTTGTTTATGAGAAACCTGCGCGTGTGAAACCGCGGGGCAGCCTTTAATAATATTTTATTTCGCAAATACTTTTAGCAATTCATACACAAATCACAATGTAACCTTTTTTATAACAAAAGACTTCGAAAAAAATCCACAAAATATTCACGGTTCACAATAAAAGTCGCTACCAATCGTGATTTAACCGGCTCACGTACAATTTTACCTATTTGAGACGACCAGTATATTTTGACCTCTCTTAACTCAACCATTTTCCCCTCTCGCCATACATTTACTTGGCCCAAAAAGGAGCGGGAGGTGTCAACCTTTTTTGGTCAACCAACGCCGCTTACCAAAATATTTATGCGTTACTCGTACGATTATATACCTTACGTTTGAAGGTTTTAGGTCGTAAATAACTGTAAAATATAGTTGGTAAAATATCTAAGATAGGTCACGTGCCATCATTGGCTATTCATGAATACAATTCATGTAACAGTATAAAGTTGTTATCACGTTATATACTTAGGGAAATTGCTCCGCTGTGAATTAAGGTGCCGCGGGCGCCGGCGTTAGAATGTCGCCCTCCCCTCTCCTCCCGTGGGAGCCGTAGGACCCGGCTGAGGGATAGCACCAGAAGACGGGCAGCAGCGTCTTCTGGTTTATACAACACCATACTGCGCTCGCCAACCCGCCTGCCAAGCGTGGCGAGTATGGCAACCCCCCCCCTCATGAATAGTCAGCATGTGCCCAGGCCCCTAGTCCCCGGCAGCCCCGCTATTCCTGACCACGGTAGCGGTCACGGTAACGGCGGGGCAAGGGGTGCTAAGAATCCCCGGACGGTCGGCTACCACCCCTTTAAACGACAACTGGCCCTGGCAACACACAACGTCCGCACTTTGAGGACTGACGATATGATTGTTGCGCTGGAAGAGGAAATGAGCAGGTTACGGTGGGATATTCTAGGGCTATCAGAAGTCCGTAGACAGGGACAGGACACGATAACCCTGAAATCGGGTAACCTGCTCTTCCACCGGGAGGGCGACCAACTGTCCCAAGGTGGTGTCGGGTTTCTCGTCCACAAGTCCCTCGTTAGCAACATTATTACCATCGACAGTGTGTCGAGCAGGGTCGCATACCTAACACTCAGAATATCTAAAAGATATTTGCTGAAGGTCGTTCAGGTCTATGCACCGACCTCGACACACTCAGATGACGAAGTAGAGTCTATGTATGAGGACATTAGTCGGGCCATACATACGCATAAAACTCACTTCAATGTTGTTATGGGGGACTTCAATGCGAAACTAGGCAAGAGAAGCGAGCATGAGTTGAGAGTGGGGAACTTCGGTTATGGGCAACGGAACCCTAGAGGTCAGAGGCTGGCCGATTTCATGGAGAAAGAAGGACTCTTCATGATGAATTCTTTCTTCCAGAAGCCACCTCATAGGAAATGGACCTGGATGAGCCCTGGTGGTTCTAGGAACGAGATAGACTTCATCTTGACCGACAAGAAACGGATATTCAATGATGTCTCCGTGATTCATAGGGTAAAAACCGGCAGTGATCACCGAATAGTAAGAGGCACATTGAATGTGAACGTTAAACTTGAACGGTACCGCCTGATGAAGTCTACGCTCCGTCCTACCCTCGCTCAGATCGAAAACCCCGAGAGCTTTCAACTCGAGCTCTCTAATCGCTTTGATTGTCTAGACGACGCATCAGTGGACGAGATCAATAACAGGTTCGTAAAAACTGTCCATACGGTCGGATCTAAATTCTTTAGGACTCGCCGTACCGCTAGAACTCAGAAACTCTCTGAAGACACCCTCAAACTTATGGCTGAACGACGCTTGCTTAGACTGCAGTCTCCCGATGATGCTGCGTCATATAGGCGGCTCAATAGGCAGATCTCGAAGGCCTTGCGACACGATATCCGTGTCTTTAATACTGCGCGTATTAAGGATACGATAGAGCGAAATAAAGGCTCCAAAGTGTTCGCAAGAGATATGTCTGTTGGGCAAAGCCAAATGACCAAGCTGAAGAGGGATGACGGCAGTATAGCGTCGACGAAAGCGGAAATTTTGAGGGAAATCGAGAAGTTCTACGGACAGCTATACGATTCGGTCACTAAGCCTGTTACTAGTGCGGCTAACGACCCTAGAGCCAAACTAACCCGACACTATACCGAAGATATCCCGGACATCAGCCTGTACGAGATAAGGATGGCCCTGAAACTGCTTAAAAACAACAAGGCACCGGGTGAGGATGGAATCACGTCAGAGCTTCTGAAAGCGGGTGGAACACCGGTACTCAAAGTCCTTCAGAGGCTCTTTAATTCTGTCCTACTCGAAGGGACCACGCCTGAAGCATGGAACAGAAGTGAGGTGGTGCTTTTCTTCAAGAAGGGCGATAAAACCCTTTTGAAGAATTATAGGCCCATCTCGCTTTTGAGCCATGTTTATAAGCTGTTTTCCAGGATCATCGCCAATCGTCTCGAACGAAGGTTTGATGACTTCCAGCCTCCCGAACAAGCCGGCTTCCGAAAAGGCTTTAGTACCATAGACCACATACATACGCTGCGGCAAGTTATACAGAAGACCGAAGAGTATAACTTGCCGCTATGTCTAGCGTTTGTGGACTATGAGAAGGCCTTTGATTCGGTCGAAACATGGGCGGTGCTAGAGTCCCTCCAACGATGCCGGATTGACTATCGGTACATCGAAGTGCTGAAGTGTTTGTATAGCAACGCCACCATGTCTGTCCGAGTACAGGAACAGAATTCGAAGGCTATTCCCTTGAACAGAGGCGTGAGACAGGGAGATGTTATATCTCCGAAACTGTTCACCGCCACTTTAGAAGACGCCTTCAAACTTCTAGAATGGAAAGGGCAGGGCATCAATATTAACGGCGAATACATCACTCACCTTCGGTTTGCTGACGACATCGTAGTCATGGCAAGGTCGATGGAGGAACTCAGCACGATGCTCGAAGGCCTCAACCGAGTCTCCCAACAGGTGGGCCTTAAAATGAACATGGACAAGACGAAGGTCATGTCTAATGTCCATGTTCTGCCTACCCCAGTTATGGTTGGGAACTCGGTTCTCGAAGTTGTCGACGAGTACGTATACCTAGGACAAACCATCCAGTTAGGTAGGTCCAACTTCGAGAAGGAGGTCAATCGCCGAATCCAGCTCGGATGGGCGGCGTTCGGGAAACTACGCAACGTCTTCTCGTCCAATATTCCTCAGTGCCTGAAGACGAAGGTATTTAACCAATGTGTGCTGCCAGTGATGACATACGGTTCTGAAACGTGGTGCTTCACTATAGGCCTTATGAACAGGCTCCGAGTAGCTCAACGAGCCATGGAGCGGGCTATGCTCGGGATTTCTCTGCGGGATCGAATCAGAAATGAGGACATACGCAGAGAAACCAGGGTCACCGACATAGCCAAGCGGATAAGCTCGTTGAAGTGGCAATGGGCAGGTCATATAGCCCGCAGAACAGATGGCCGCTGGGGCCGAAAAGTTCTCGAGTGGAGACCACGGATCGGCAAGCGCAGCGTAGGACGTCCACCGACCAGATGGACGGATGATCTGCGCAAGGCTGCGGGTCCACGCTGGATGCAGGCCACCTGCGATCGGTACAGATGGAGAGCCTTGAGGGAGGCCTATGTCCAGCAGTGGACGTCCTACGGCTGAAATGATGATGATGAATGATGATGAATTAAGGTAAGTGTTCTTATGGGAATTTATGGGAAACCAGAAGTGTTACGGCGACCTAGACCGCCACTAAACTCCCGCGAACTTTACCAGGTTGTCTTTCAATCTTGTGAGGAATCTGCCTCCTCTGTGTTTTCTTCCAGTGCCCTGTCACCACTAACTTTTCGGCCCCAGCGACCATCTGTTCCTCGAGCTATGCCCTTAGTCCATAGTCCCTTTCCATTGCCCTTTGAGTCAAATTTCAACAATTATTGAAATATATTTTTTAAACCTTTCTTGTCTACCTTCATAAAAAAACAAAACACCTCTCTATCTACCCGCATAAACAAAAAAAAAATAAACGGAATCGAACCTTAATCACCGACCACTCGAACCATACATTAACCACTAACCCATCGAGGCTGCCCCACTTAAAGCTCAAAGCTTCTCCCTGTGGTGCAATAACTCACGTTCGCCGCACAGAGCTTTCGATACACGCCAAAAGCTCCCCTAGTTACATAGTTATAAAGATGATTTTCGTGAAAGCTCAAGGTAGATTACGCGGGTCCGCTCGCTTCCAAAATGACACCTCCGTGTTTGGTTACATGAATTATGTATTTTAATGTCAAACATGTATTTTGCCTTTACTATTTTCTAGTCCTGTTATTCATAAAAAGTTAAAGAGCATTTTAGTTATTTGACATTATGTCAATTTTGACTGGATGTCACGTATTTACCATACAACAAACCAGAGAAGTAGACCTCCAGTAACGCTACTTAAAATCTACTGTATCTTTATGAATAACACGGTAGATGTATAAAATCACTAACATACCTCAAAGAATTGTAAAATTTAAGTGCCAATGGGCAAAGCACATAGCTAATAATAATAACGCATCACACTCAGAGCCCCTAACTAGGAGAAACCTGTATCTAGGGAGCCCGAAACATATACAGAAACAAACATCGATATTCATCATAACAATGTTCGCCCCGCCGGGAATCGAACCCAGGTGCACCCGCATCTCAGTCCACATCACTGCCAACTGAGCTACGGAGCAGTTAAAGAACAGATGGTTGCTGGGGCCGAAAAGTTCACGAGTGGCGACCGCGAACCGGAACACGCAGAGCAGGCAGACCCCACATAAGGTGGTCAGACGACCTGGTGAAGGCTGCGGGAATACACTCGATGAGGGTCGCTCAAGATCGGTCGTGTGGTGATTTATATGAGAGGCCTATGTCCAGCAGTGGACCTCTTTCTCATAAAATGATGATGATGATAATATAGTACACACAATAGTGCGCTCTGTTGCTTTGTCACTGCACTTTCACTCCAAATTGCAAGATCCTATTTTCCTGTTTAATTTTGATTAAAAGAATCGTATATCCGACTCGTGGTTCTAAAGCTACCTATGCACAGATTTTCATTTAAATTATTTCAGCTGTTTAGGCGTGATTGCGAAACACACTGAAAAGACTTACCATGAATCGCTTACTCATGTGTGATATTAAATAGTATAGATTGTTTAAACTTAGGCAAAGTTGTACTAAAGGGCCGTAGAAGTAGTAACTAAAGTAAATCTGAAGCGTTTATCAATGAGTTGGCGCTATAGCATCGCGCTTGAGAACCAGCGGCTCTACCACAAAAAGAGTTAAACCAGGTCTTAATCACTAGACTAGGTTTAAATCCTTAATTAGTCAAACAAATTGATGATTTAGACCGGTTTAACTTTTTTGTGGTAACAGGGTAAGGGTTTAAACAGACGAGCGACAGACACACTGTCGCTCGTCTGTTTGACCCCTAACGTGTCTTTCGAAGCACGAAAACGGTAGTGCAACATTCAAGTGAAACAAATGAACAATGAACATAGACTATGGAATATTAAATGTATACTGAATGTAAATAATCATAATCACAGCCGATAGACGTCCACTGCTGGACACAGATCTCCCTCACAAATCGCCTCACCGACCGGTCGTAAGCGAACCTTATCCTGATTAGTCCCTCAACCCTTTACCCAGGTTTTGTGGCCACCTTACATTATATTTTCACAATTTAAAAATAACACAGAGGCTTAAATTAATAATTTGTAAACGAAGTTCACCGGGTCAGTTAGTTATTATAAAATAATGAAATTTGTAACAAAAAACGCTATAAGCCACATGATCAGTTGTCCCTTTTGTCTTTAACAGACAAATATTTTTTCCTTTGAACAAAACAAATATAGAACGATTTAGTAAATCACCCCAAAAACTAGATAGGACCCAATATAAACCTAAATTGCGTAAAGACCCAATGTGGACTTGAATAGCAAGATCATAGAATAAATAAAAATATCTGAGATATAAGTATAGAACGCTTAAGTCACAAAAATCTAATCAAAATTAATAGGACACAAGATATGTCTTATTAAAAGTCTAGAAAATTATAACAATATCCTAAATTTATTAAAAACATAGTATTACCATACCTCGAACACTTCATAGAAAAAAGCGCGTTGCTTTGCGCACAGCTAAAACTCGTGTACGTGCACGCGTATCATGCTTGTGTGGGTGAGATGAGACGTGCTACTTGTACTGAACGACACTGAGAGGTAACTAGGCGCTGCCGAGCACAGCCGAGTGCTGCCGAGCGCGGGGCTGAGGAAGGCAGGGAGTGCTCATACTGTATGTAATACTATTTATTTATTAACTGTGGCATAATCTACGAACAACAATACTCAAGAAGCGTAACTAGCCCAATAAAATGTTTACACGGAATAGAAGCCCCGGTGGGCGGGGCTTAGGTTACGGACACCATGCCACGTCAGTTTAAAGTGGCACCTTGAGTCGTTTGGCTGCAGCGTCGGGAGCATATAACTGTGTTTCTGGGTATTTCTGACCGTGTTTTATCTTTACAAATATGCCTTCGTGCATCATAAAGTGTTGTAGAAGCCATAAAGACAAAAAAAATACTTATATCACCTTTAAATACCTTGACTTGACCGCCATCTAGTAGCGATAATATGTACCAGCCAAAAGCAGGGGTCTATAGCTCGCTGCTTTGTCGACAGACGCGAGCGAAGCGGCCAATAGCGTGCAAGCTTGTCTATGAGAATGTGTGAGTGTTTGTTGCAATAGGAGTTACTTTGTGTGCGTAAGTGGAACCAAAACCGAAGCGGTTTTGTAGGAGAGTTACGCTTCCTGAGTATTGTTGTTCGTAGGATTCGACGTACAAATTTTCCGTAGGTATTTAAAGCAAATACTGAACCGAGCTACTCGTGAGTAAAACATCCATTAGATAAGGGATAGTGGCCCGATTTGGATTTGGACAAAAGACCTCCTAGATATTCGAATAGGCGGCATAAATCGTGCCAAAAGATTTAGGTTTGAATATGAGTATTTGTGGAGTAAATATTAGAGGGAAAAGACCTGTAGTATATAAAAACGAATATACAAATTAACCGTTTATAGTTATTATTATTTTTGTTTACAAAAAAGGAACCCGCCTTTAATAAACTGACACAAAAATCAACAGAGCACTTCCTCTTTTTCGAAGTCGGTAAAAATAGGTAATAAAACCTTCTCCTGAATGTAACAAATACTTATCTGAAAACCGCATCTAGATCAGTTCAGCCAAACGCGAGATAATTGCGGACAAACATACATACATACGTATCAGTACGTTGATAAAAGGCGACCTTGTTGATTTAAAGCGATTTCTTCCAGTTAATCTTTAAAAAAAAAACTAGGATGTTTGAAGGTTTGTTGCACTTTTACTGTAAACTACCTACTAATCGGAATTTTATAAAACTTCACACAATTTTTAACTGACTTCAAAAAAGGAGGTTATCAGTTTGACTTGTATGTATGGATCTTTGTCTGCGATTATCTCGAGTTTGGCTGAACCGATTTTGATGAGATTTTCACAAAAGTATTTGTTACATCCAGTAGAAGGTTAAAAGTACCTATTTTAACCTACTTCAGAAATAAGGAAATTCTTAGTTTATGTATGTGTCAATTTATTTAAGGGGGATCTCTTTTTTTTTAACCGACTTCAAAAAAGGAGGTTATCAGTTTGACCTGTATGTATGTATGTATGTTTGTCCGCGATTATCTCGCGTTTGGCTAAACCGATTTTGATGCGGTTTTCAGAAATGGATTCCTTACATTCAGGAGAAGGTTTTAGTACCTATTTTAACCGACTTCGAAAAAGAGGAAGTTCTCAGTTTATGTATGTGTCAGTTTGTTGAAGGCGGGTCTCTTTAAGTAAAAAAGAAATTATTTTAAAATAAATTATTAAATGCATTAAACAAGTAGCACCAGAAGACGGGCAGCAGCGTCTTCTGGTTTATACAACACCATACTGCGCTCGCCAACCCGCCTGCCAAGCGTGGCGAGTATGGCAACCCCCCCCCCTCATGAATAGTCAACATGTGCCCAGGCCCCTAGTCCCCGGCAGCCCCGCTATTCCTGACCACGGTAGCGGTCACGGTAACGGCGGGGCAAGGGGTGCTAAGAATCCCCGGACGGTCGGCTACCACCCCTTTAAACGACAACTGGCCCTGGCAACACACAACGTCCGCACTTTGAGGACTGACGATATGATTGTTGCGCTGGAAGAGGAAATGAGCAGGTTACGGTGGGATATTCTAGGGCTATCAGAAGTCCGTAGACAGGGACAGGACACGATAACCCTGAAATCGGGTAACCTGCTCTTCCACCGGGAGGGCGACCAACTGTCCCAAGGTGGTGTCGGGTTTCTCGTCCACAAGTCCCTCGTTAGCAACATTATTACCATCGACAGTGTGTCGAGCAGGGTCGCATACCTAACACTCAGAATATCTAAAAGATATTTGCTGAAGGTCGTTCAGGTCTATGCACCGACCTCGACACACTCAGATGACGAAGTAGAGTCTATGTATGAGGACATTAGTCGGGCCATACATACGCATAAAACTCACTTCAATGTTGTTATGGGGGACTTCAATGCGAAACTAGGCAAGAGAAGCGAGCATGAGTTGAGAGTGGGGAACTTCGGTTATGGGCAACGGAACCCTAGAGGTCAGAGGCTGGCCGATTTCATGGAGAAAGAAGGACTCTTCATGATGAATTCTTTCTTCCAGAAGCCACCTCATAGGAAATGGACCTGGATGAGCCCTGGTGATTCTAGGAACGAGATAGACTTCATCTTGACCGACAAGAAACGGATATTCAATGATGTCTCCGTGATTCATAGGGTAAAAACCGGCAGTGATCACCGAATAGTAAGAGGCACATTGAATGTGAACGTTAAACTTGAACGGTACCGCCTGATGAAGTCTACGCTCCGTCCTACCCTCGCTCAGATCGAAAACCCCGAGAGCTTTCAACTCGAGCTCTCTAATCGCTTTGATTGTCTAGACGACGCATCAGTGGACGAGATCAATAACAGGTTCGTAAAAACTGTCCATACGGTCGGATCTAAATTCTTTAGGACTCGCCGTACCGCTAGAACTCAGAAACTCTCTGAAGACACCCTCAAACTTATGGCTGAACGACGCTTGCTTAGACTGCAGTCTCCCGATGATGCTGCGTCATATAGGCGGCTCAATAGGCAGATCTCGAAGGCCTTGCGACACGATATCCGTGTCTTTAATACTGCGCGTATTAAGGATACGATAGAGCGAAATAAAGGCTCCAAAGTGTTCGCAAGAGATATGTCTGTTGGGCAAAGCCAAATGACCAAGCTGAAGAGGGATGACGGCAGTATAGCGTCGACGAAAGCGGAAATTTTGAGGGAAATCGAGAAGTTCTACGGACAGCTATACGATTCGGTCACTAAGCCTGTTACTAGTGCGGCTAACGACCCTAGAGCCAAACTAACCCGACACTATACCGAAGATATCCCGGACATCAGCCTGTACGAGATAAGGATGGCCCTGAAACTGCTTAAAAACAACAAGGCACCGGGTGAGGATGGAATCACGTCAGAGCTTCTGAAAGCGGGTGGAACACCGGTACTCAAAGTCCTTCAGAGGCTCTTTAATTCTGTCCTACTCGAAGGGACCACGCCTGAAGCATGGAACAGAAGTGAGGTGGTGCTTTTCTTTAAGAAGGGCGATAAAACCCTTTTAAAGAATTATAGGCCCATCTCGCTTTTGAGCCATGTTTATAAGCTGTTTTCCAGGATCATCGCCAATCGTCTCGAACGAAGGTTTGATGACTTCCAGCCTCCCGAACAAGCCGGCTTCCGAAAAGGCTTTAGTACCATAGACCACATACATACGCTGCGGCAAGTTATACAGAAGACCGAAGAGTATAACTTGCCGCTATGTCTAGCGTTTGTGGACTATGAGAAGGCCTTTGATTCGGTCGAAACATGGGCGGTGCTAGAGTCCCTCCAACGATGCCGGATTGACTATCGGTACATCGAAGTGCTGAAGTGTTTGTATAGCAACGCCACCATGTCTGTCCGAGTACAGGAACAGAATTCGAAGGCTATTCCCTTGAACAGAGGCGTGAGACAGGGAGATGTTATATCTCCGAAACTGTTCACCGCCACTTTAGAAGACGCCTTCAAACTTCTAGAATGGAAAGGGCAGGGCATCAATATTAACGGCGAATACATCACTCACCTTCGGTTTGCTGACGACATCGTAGTCATGGCAAGGTCGATGGAGGAACTCAGCACGATGCTCGAAGGCCTCAACCGAGTCTCCCAACAGGTGGGCCTTAAAATGAACATGGACAAGACGAAGGTCATGTCTAATGTCCATGTTCTGCCTACCCCAGTTATGGTTGGGAACTCGGTTCTCGAAGTTGTCGACGAGTACGTATACCTAGGACAAACCATCCAGTTAGGTAGGTCCAACTTCGAGAAGGAGGTCAATCGCCGAATCCAGCTCGGATGGGCGGCGTTCGGGAAACTACGCAACGTCTTCTCGTCCAATATTCCTCAGTGCCTGAAGACGAAGGTATTTAACCAATGTGTGCTGCCAGTGATGACATACGGTTCTGAAACGTGGTGCTTCACTATAGGCCTTATGAACAGGCTCCGGGTAGCTCAACGAGCCATGGAGCGGGCTATGCTCGGGATTTCTCTGCGGGATCGAATCAGAAATGAGGACATACGCAGAGAAACCAGGGTCACCGACATAGCCAAGCGGATAAGCTCGTTGAAGTGGCAATGGGCAGGTCATATAGCCCGCAGAACAGATGGCCGCTGGGGCCGAAAAGTTCTCGAGTGGAGACCACGGATCGGCAAGCGCAGCGTAGGACGTCCACCGACCAGATGGACGGATGATCTGCGCAAGGCTGCGGGTCCACGCTGGATGCAGGCCACCTGCGATCGGTACAGATGGAGAGCCTTGAGGGAGGCCTATGTCCAGCAGTGGACGTCCTACGGCTGAAATGATTAAACAAGTACTAAGGCTATAACGTGCTATTACTTATATCGATATTGTGTCAAAAATTTACATTACTAGGCGGCACAAAGTAACAATATTAAAGAAAAAATATAATTTTCAAGCAAGCCTTCTTAGATTTCACACCGCATCTTCTTCTCCGTCGTAAAGACAAAAGATCCGGGCCGGATATCCAATCGGCAATAACTCATCCCGATATTACCGGCCTCCGATTTGCATCAGGGGTGTCCGGTCGACTTGAAACTCTCTTTAACTACCTACGCATTTATTCATCTTTGTCGATGACAGAACGGAAGCTGGCAGACGGTGCAGAGCAATTTCGATTGTATTATGTTGGACATATATATGCATTATATCGTCAACATACATATATAATTATTTAATTTGTTGTTGTTTTTCTTTTAAGAACTGCTGTCAGACTGCGCAAGAACGTGAAAAAGGGAAGTAGGCCTTTTGCTCAGCAGTGGAGAAACTACGGGCTCCTAATAAAAAATTAATAATTTTTAAAAATCTTCAAATCCGATTTCGAAATTTTCTGAGGATTTTTTTTTCTGATTGCCGCAAAAACTTTAGTTTATTTTTTTTAATCTAAAGCATAGGATAATTTATAGAAGCTCCAGTAAGTACACCCTATTTTTTTATATTTTGGCTTACACGACTAAATTTGGTAATAGAAGGCATTTAATTTACTTAATTTTAGAAATATTTAAAGGAGTAACAGTTCTACAAATGATAAAAATATTCTTTTTTTGCATCAGACCATCCACGGTTCCCCATTCTACTCTCCGTTTGATTTACGTTTGTTACGTGGCGCTGGGCTCTTCTTGGGCCTTTTCTATATAAATACATATTGTATTATTTAAAGAAAACTTTTCTTTCTAGCTCTTAATTTACTTTTGTATACTTTTTACATGTTTTTTGTTAAAACTTCATTTGTTATTATAAAATACAATTACCTCAATATATTTTATCTTGCATAGTTTTGAGTTTGAATATTTGTTTATTATATAAGTGTTATATTCTCTATACTAATTCTCAAAAACAAGGAATGAACGACACAACAACGGTAACTCATACAATGAACACGTTATACCGAAAGAAAAAAAAAACAATAAAACAGATTAAAACCAAAAAAGAAAAACATCTTAACTAAATTACAAAAATAAATACTCACCGTCTTATTCATAAATATACAGTAGATTTTAAGTAGCGTTACTGGAGGTCTACTTCTCTGGTTTGTTGTATGGTAAATACGTGACATCCAGTCTAAATTGAATACGTCAAATAACTAAAATGCTCTTTAACTTTTATGAATAAGAGGGTTAGTTACTTGCTTAAAAAAAAAAGAGAAAACAAGTTTTTGTTTGATTTCAAATGTAATTTTGGAGCCTAATAATCGATTCAAACATACAATCAAGCCTTTCTTTTTTAGCGTATGAGTGTAGAAAGTACAATACAGAATAGACCTTCGCGGTAAAAGTGACCGACAAAAAAAAACGAGATAAATTTATGTTCTCCTCCCCTCCGACCGACGTTTCTGTAGATGAGTTCCCGATGCGTTGCAATAGCAAATCCTGATTTATTACTCTCCCTTCCCTTTGAGGATGTTCCCTGTTTCTGATATTCTGGTAGCTTATCTTAGGCATAGCTTACATCCGGCGAGGCGTGGTGAGGTTATCTATTCGATACTGAACAAATTTATTAAGAAAATATTGGGATACATACTAACCGTCTTATTCATAAAGATAAAGTAGATTTTAAGTAGCGTTACTGGAGGTCTACTTCTCTGGTTTGTTGTATTGTAAATACGTGACTTCCAGTCTAAACTGACATACGTCAAATAACTAAAATGCTCTTTAACTTTTTATGAATATGAGGGTAATATTATAAATTTGAAAGTAAGTAGTTTCGTGGCTTAGTTGGCAGTGATGTGGACTGAGTAAACGTGTGCACCTGGGTTCGATTCCCGGGCGGGGCGAATATTGATATGATGAATATCGATGTATGTTTTCGGTCTGGGTGTGATGTTCGTCTCTGTGTGTGTTTCGGGTACCCTAGATAGGTTCTTTGTAGTTAGGGGCTCTGAGTGTGATGTGTTATTATTACTCTGCCTGTCTGTCGGTATCGCTTTCACCACAAAACTACTGAACCAATTACATTCTTTCACTGTTGGCTACGCTACAGTATCCCCGAGTGACATAGGCTAAAAGTATATTGTCAAAGAATATGAATGCATGGGGCGATTGGTACTCAACCCTGTCACATATCAGTTAGTTTGATTTTGTTACTAACCGATTTCAAAAAAGAAGGTTATCAGTTTGGCCTGTATGTATATTATGTATGTTTGTCCGCGTTTATTTTTCGTTTGGCTAAACCGATTTTGATGCGGTTTTTAAATAAGTATTTGTTACATTCAGGAGAAGGTTTAAGTACCTTTTTTAACCGACTTCTAAAAAGAGGAAGTAATCAGTTTCTTTATAATAATAGTAATACACACTCAGAGCCCCTAACTAGGAAGAACCTGTATCTAGGGTGCCCGAAACACACACAGTGACGAACATCACACCCAGACCGGAAACAAACATCGATATTCATCATATCAACATTCGCCCCGCCCGGGAATCGAACCCGGGTGCACACGCTTACTCAGTCCACATCACTGCCAAATGAGCCACGGAGCAGTCAAACCTGAAAGAAATTATTATAACTGACTATGAAATTATAAAAGAGTCGTTTCCCCAAACGTTTTAGCCCGTTATTATGCCTATATAACACCTAAAAAAAAAAGATTTCTACTAAACTGACACAATTCAACCCCGGATCGTGTCAAGTAGGTATTAAGTTGCCTTCCCTCCCCCCCTTGCTCAGCACTTCACCCCCTTTCGCTCGTGGAGGCAATTTTTTAAGCTTTCTCGCCTGTGCTTTACTTATCATATGTGAGGATGTGGGATTAACCTTTTTTCTTTTATAGCCATGGAAATACTAAATTGTATTACTCTGAACTTATGATATTTTCTGATTTTCAGAAGGTTTATCAAAACATTGTATGAAACAAAGTCGCGTCCCGCGTCTGTCCCTATGTATGCTTAAATCATAAACTATTTTGATGAGGTTTTTTTTTAACATTATATAGAGTTATTCAAGACGAAGATTTATTAAGTATACAATACATAGTAATAAATTCCGCGGTACGAAGTTCGTCGGTTCGACTAATTTACGTAGATTCCCTAATATTACTTTGCAAATGCTACTATAGACTATTTGAATGTCATTAGTGATGGTTTCTTGGATTAAGCGACAGTGAAAACTTTGTCATGCAAAATAATCATGATTCGTTGTTTTTGTTGGACATCGGCACATCTCGGACACTTTATAGAAAAAAGCGCGTTGCTTCGCGCACAGCCGAAACTCGTGTACGTGCACGCGTATCATGCTTGTGTGAGTGAGATGAGACGTGCGACGCTGCTTTATTTGTACTGATCGGTAACTGAGAGGTAACCGAGCGCGGAGCCGCACTTGCTGAGGGAGGCAGGGAGTTCCCATACTCTATGTAGTACTATTTATTATACTGTGGCATCAGTCTCAACTCAATCACAAATCTCCACAAGGGCAAATATTGTGTGGGGGTTTTAGCCTTCATCGCCACGCTTGTCATGCGTGTTGGCAATCCCAGTGTGGCTCTTCAAGCATTTCAATGAAGGACGCTGCTGCCCGTCCTTCGGCTGTTCCCTTAGTTGCCTTTTACGACACCCGTGGGAGGAGATGGGGGGTGGTATAACTATGCTGCCACCAGTAGCAGTAGTAATAATATTAGAAGAAAAGAATTCATAGATTTCATAGCCCCCAAAAAGTTTAAGGAGCTTTTATTCACGAGGATAATCGTATAAAGAATTACGCGAGCTTTTTGTTACGCTAAGCTTTTTCACCTTGCAGACTAACACACATTCGCGTCTTCCTCTCCTATGAAAACGGAGCTTTGCGAGCTTTCGAAATGTTTAGGATGTGCTTTCGGATTAAGGAAGCTTTAGGGTCTTCGGGTTATGTTGTTTCTTTAGAAGTTTCTAAGTAAAATAGGAGTTTACTTTAAATTTATTAAGATTAAGTTGAATATTGCCCAAATAGAAAGGGCTATGTTTGGAGTGTCTCTGAGTGATCGAATCAGAAATGAAGAGATCCGCAAAGACCTAAAGTCACCGACATAGCCCAAGGAATTGCGAAACTTAAGTGATCCACGAGTTAACGAGAAGTATCAGTGCATCGACCTGGATCCAGTTTTGGCCGAATTTATGTTGTACCATCGTGACAAGGGGCCAGCTTGTCGCCGCGGTTTTATCGACCAATTTAAAACAATATTAAAAATATTCGTTATTCTTTCGCAGTTTTTTACGAGAAGCTAGCGTAACCAGTGACAGAATGGCCTGTTTCACGTTTCTACTGCCATAAAATAGTTTATGGGTCTACACTAACTCGTTATGCGATATAAATCCAGACATTACAGCCTTCAGCCTATATAGCTTTTCAGGCGCCATTAACTTTTTAGTTTAAATGGAAAGTAGGTACCACAGAACAATGAAGACTCCGTTGGTACTTAACGTAACTGACGCCGAGTAGCATAGAAAACGTATTTATTGTAGCTACTACGGTTGCTACGCCGTAGCAGGCTACGAGATCACGTAGCATTTCGTAGCAAGATAGCTTTATGTTTATTTTTTGCACAAAAAATGTTTATCTAATCATCTCTATCATTAGATAAATATTCTTTTGCATAAAAAATATTTACGTATAATTACCATCACCTCATCTCCTCCCATGGGTGTCGTAAAAGGCGACTAAAGCAACACCCGAAGCAGCGTCATTCGTTGAAAAACTTAAAGAACCATACTGCGATCGCCAACCTGCCTGCCAAGCGTGGCGATTGGGATCTGTTATGGTTTTTATATGTTTTGAGCTACCTAGATTAAGGTTCTTACTAGTTGTGGGCTTTGGATTTGGAAAGTCGTTGACTAGTCACAAAAATAACGCATTTTTCACGCTTTCTCGATTTTTAACTATCGGTACGGTAACTGCTTTTTCGTGTTAACGTTTCCCGTAAACGTGAATGATAGCGTACGTTCTGGTACTGTCGAATTTACGGTGTGATTTTTAAGGACGTAAAAACGTTGCTACTGCATTTTTAAGCTCCGCTTCAGACGTGTCGGTCTGCCGTACTTAAGGCACTACGTAGCTTGACGAAATGTAGTTGTATTTCACAGATGGCGCCACTGTATACGAACATCACACGCCATTCAAAACAAATGGATGATTGCTATTGTTTCATATTTTGACCACATTAAATTTAAAAGTTTTAGAACAATTTATTGGTAAACATAATTAAATTTGCATGCAATGGGCGGATTTATCGCTAAAAGCAATTTTTTCCAAGCAACCCACATTATGGTTTTTTAGATGGCTGACCGATACAACTGAAGAGCAAGAATATAATATAAACAGTTTGTTTGTGGTCAAATTAAATGATTTTCAATTGATAATAATAATAATAACACATCACACTCAGAGCCCCTAACTAGGAAAAACCTGTATCTAGGGTGCCCGAAACACACACAGAGACGAACATCACACCCAGACCGGTAACAAACATCGATATTCATCATATCAATTTTCGCCCCGCCCGGGAATCGAACCCGGGTGCACACGTTTACTCAGTCCACATCACTGCCAACTGAGCCACGGAGCAGTCATGCGACACAATGACCATATCGTCTAATGATTTCGATATTCACCGTTGTCGAATATTGACAGGACTTTTTTTTTTGTGTTATAGATGCATTTTCCAACGCTCCTTTTTTTTTTTCTGGCACCATATTTTATGTGGGCTGTCAGGAAGAAAACGCATTTATCGCACATTGTTTTAAGCTGCGAAAACAAAAGCTCAACTGCCAAATCGCAAAGCTTACGTTTCAAAAAAAGCGTCACAAGAAAGCTCCTATATTAAAATAAGCAATTCCTTCTCGTGTCGCGAAAGTTTAAGCTCCTCAAAGCTTAATAATTCATTTTACCACCATCCTGTGCGATGTGGGGAGGAGTGGGGGCGGTATTATCTTAATGAGCCAACCACGCCCGTTTCCGGTTTAGTCGTCACTTCCGTTTTTGATTAATGACGTCAGAGGGCTTTGCGGGTTGTGTTTTTGATATTTTTTTTGTTTTATATTTTTTTGTTTTTTGGTTTATGCTTTTTTCGGCCGATTTTTATCAATTTTCATTTTATAACAGTTGAATTTTTTATTAAATATAAACACGTAACATTTTTAAATTTTGCTTTGTATTTTGTCTACCTCCGCGTCTTAATTTGGGTTCGATTCCCGGCGGGGGCAAACATTGTTACTAAATAGATATCGATGTTTGTTTACTGGAACTTATACATCTTTGTATTAAAATTTGTTTCTGGCACCCTTAATACAGGTTCTACCTAGTTTTTTTTTCACATCACACTCAGAGCCCCTAACTAGGAAGAACCTGTATCTAGGGTACCGGAAACACACACAGACGAATATTACATCCAGACCGTGAACTAACATCGATATTCATCATATTAATATTCGCCCCGCCCGGGAATCGAACCCAGGTAAGAGCCACGGAGCAGTCATTAGGGGCTCTGAATTTGACATTTCTTTTTATTCTATTTTATTTAACACTTTTCTCCTTGTCGTTGAACCCGAAAGCAAAGCATTAAAATATAAATCTTCTTGATACTAAAACTCGAAAATAAATAAATATATACTTTGTACGGATATATGCAAAATCTTTGTCATTTTCCCTAAACAACCAATATAACTCAGCGTTCATGTCCAAGTTAGTACCAATAAAACAAGTTACGATACGATGTGATAAGATGCGATATTCAAAATTTTACTGTTCGGATAAGTTCGGGCACACTCGGGTATCGTCGGGGTTTGATGGATATCAAAATCAAATAAAATCTTTATTCAATATAGGATACAAGATATCACTTATTGAAAGTCAATTAGACTACATCTAATCTAATCGCTATTGATACCTTATTTGGTAAAGTATCCTATACTGTGAGAGGCGAGGTAGTTCAGGGTGCCCACCAATTGGCTCAGGTAAACAAATAAGATAAGCTAAGTGCGTGTCTGGCCAAACTCTCAATTTAGGGGTACGTACTAATTGTACGCTTAATCTTTATTTAGTAACTTTTTTCTGACCTGTCCTCCACTTCAATTTTCTTCTATTTAGAACTGCCTTGGTGGTTCAGTTAGCAGTAATGTGTACTGTGAGGCGGAAGCAACGAGTTCGATTCTCGGCGGGGCGAACAATGTTATGATGAATATCGATGTTTGTTTTCTGGTCTGGGAGTATTTGTTCGTCTTTTTATAAATTTAGACTACCTAAGTACAGTAACTACCTAGTCAGGAGCATTAAATGAGATACGTTATTTTTATTATATCTCTGCCTGCCTACCCCGATGGGAGACAGGCGTAACATTACATAAAGTCAAAAGTCAAAAATTATTTATTACTAGAGGCTGCCCCGCGGTATTTCCCGCGCAGATTTCTCATAAACACAAAAGTTCCGTTTTTTTCCCGTTCCCGTGGGAATTTCGGGAAATCCTTTCTTAGTGCTCACCTACACTCCCTAAGGAACCTACATGCCAAATTTCAGATTTGTACGCCCAGTAGTTTCGGCTCTGCGTTGTCTGTCAGTCAGTCAGTCAGTCAGTCAGTCAGTCAGTCAGTCAGTCAGTAACGGAAGAGTTTTATATATATTGATTAATATAGGATAGAAGATATCGCTTATTGAACGTCAATTAGACTATCTATCTTATTTGGTATTATACCTTATTTCTTGTTATGCCTTTTAAAAGTTAACAAAGATTTAGCTTATAGATTTATTATTTCTTTGCTTGTAATCTTAAAAGATCATAAAATGAAAGAAAGATAAAACAAAACACAACACAAAAAAAAACTCACTTTAAAAAAAGAATCAAATAACGCAACGTAATCTTGGAAAACACCTTTTTCCCTCCCAAAAGATTTCCAGGGAATTTTATTAATATTCCAAATTGCCTCGAATTAAACTTTTCTTCGCACCCCAATTTTTCCCAAACTCCTTAAATTGTTCTCTTATCTACCAGGCCATACAAAATGCTTTAATGTAGCCCAGAGATATGCCTTTTAAAATGTTTTACAAAATTGAGACATACTTTCAAACCTTTTATAGTACTTAGCTAAGAACATTTTCTAATTTTAGGTTTAGATGTTTGTGCTGTCATTTTACTTGGTGTTACGCAAGGTAGAATAGAATACCACCACCCCATACCATACCCCACCACCTAACCCTCCCATGGGTGTCGTAAAAGGTGACTAAGGGAACCACACGAAAGACTTTAGACTCTTTTAAAAACTTTAAAAAGCCATACTGAGATCGCCAACCCGCCTGCCAAGCGTGGCAGCATCAAAATCCCACATAATTTTTCTTCTTTCAGTGATCCTCTCACAGATCACACAGAACCAGTGGTGCCGTACCCACGTGTAACAGTGGACCTTTTTCGGCTGATATAATAATGATTAAATATTATTTGGTGCAGTATTTGTATCCTCTTAAACCTTAATCTAAATCGAGACGTCCATTTCTATTACTGTTTGTGACCAATGCAATTTAATACCGCCTTACGCTCCGAACGTCGGTGGTCTGTGGTCAGATTCAATCCATTTTTGCTCAGACATTTCAATTTATTGTTTTCATAGGTTGACCACCTCTGTGGTTCAGTTGGCAGTGATGTCAACTTTCACGTCAGAGGTCTGGTTTTGTTTTCGGCGGAGACGGACATCGTTATGATGGATATCGATGTTTGTTTTCTGGGTCTTTCTTTATGTGTTTTTTTGTTTTTGTATGTGTTTCGAGCACCCCAGATACAGGGTTCTACCTAGTTTGGAGCTCTAATATAATCATCATTATCATTTTAGCCACATGACGTCCACTGTTGGACATAGGCCTCCCCCATAAATACCAAAACGACCGGTCTTGAGCGACCAGCTCTGAATAAGATGCGTGATTATTATTTTCATAATATTAAAAATATAATTTTTTTCAAGTTAGGTACAATTCCCTTCTTTTTTACTTTAAAATTTTTGGGGACCATAAACAGTTTCAATAGAATCTCTTGCTTGGAATCATTAAGATAAAGATTACATAAAAACACTAGGACAAATAAACATTAGAAAAAAAAGGACAAAATACAATTTATCATTATGAAGGTATATAGTTAACTAGCATAGCAACCATACCCTCCTTAAAAGCCCTTATTTGCACTTTATAGCACTATCTTCAAACAAGAATTGGTAACATAAAATTCTGTCTTAAGAGGCATGGCACAGCTAAAGTAGCGCCACCCGCGAAAAAAATTAATATCTTCTAAACTAAGGCAAATATCAAAAATGTGAAACAGTATTCCACAGATAATGTAGCCTAGTATTTTTAAGGCACTGTTAGCTTTTGGTTAAAGACCAAAGAAAGCTACAAAGTGGCCACGTTTGACAACAATCTGAGGATTATTTTGTTCTTTTTACTAAGATAACTCAGCTCAAAAAATATTAAGACTACTAGATAATCATCTAGTGTCATACTGTTACACAATTTTTATATTTGCCTAAAAAGATACTTTAATATTTTTTTCCAAAATGGCGCTAGCATCTCTGTTAAATGGCTCTTAAAAAAACCTTTTTTTTTACGTCAACAGCAAGAAAGTTTTTAAACAATGAACTCTGAACATAAGTAATATACATACTTGTAGTTTCATGAATGTTTGTGTGTAAAGACAAAGTTTTCAACGTCGGTAACTGCGGAAAACCACTAATGACATTCAAATAGTTCTTTACCTGTTGTCTATACCAAACTAGCGTTTGTAAAATAAAATAGGAGATGATATACCTTAAAAAATAATAACTACAAAAATACTTATAAATTTTTTATCTGTAAATAAAAAAGCTATAATAGATTTCTGAAAATAATAAACAATTAATTAATACCTTAAAATCAATCTAAAATAATTTGTATGTGCGTTTCAGCTTCCGTAAAATAGCACTGACTCAGCGTGTACAAAAGGACACTTGACTTCTATCGGCTGAGATGACAGATTATCATGACTGAATTTCTAAAGAAACTGATATATTTGGGAAATAATTTTACTTACTTTTTATTAGAAAAAAAAGGATATTTTCGTTTTTATAAAAGTTTCATAATCATGACTCGAAACTTAAGACTTGCTAAAACACTACCGCGTTCTAACACCAGTGTGTCATTAAAACCATAAGTTAATGTGCGTAAACCCTTCCAGTAAAACGTACAGAAATACCTACACGATACTTATTCACCTCAAAATTTTCTATAATTACCTACGCATTTATCCATCGTCGTCGATGAAAGTACGCGAGCTTGAAGACGCTACGGGGTTTTAAGGGGTAAAAAATTAATCTTAGAGTTTCTTCATCGTCTTAACTTAGAGACGTCGTCAGTTGTATATCGGATTCCCTTACAGGGTTAAAACCCGAAGGACGGGGAGCAGCGTACTTAGACATAGACACAGACATAGACAGATCTTTATTTACGCACACAAAACATACAATATTATGTAACAACTAGGTAAGAAACAAATAACGAAATAAAATTTACAAAATTATTGTAAGTGTTGTGGGCGCAAAATGGCCCCGGCTCAGCTTATGTTGCAAGCAAGGCAATTGCATTGATGCAACGCCGTTGAAACACTTGAAAATTCCACTATGTTTGAACTTGTTTGTCCAGCAGTCCAGCAGTGGACGGTTTTTAACGCTCTATATACTGAAAAATATCCTTTCATTTCCATATAATGGAAAAAACCAGAGTATCATAAAATTAATCACATGGCGCCATCTTTTAATGAGCTTCGGAACCCGTTAAGTAAGCATGTCTGAACATGCTTTTGATAATTTCTTATTTGCGTAAACATTTTTTATAAGTCTTATAATAAATGTTTCTCTTGAATAACTGTATCTTTAAAAAAAAACCGCATCAAAAACCGTTGCATAATTTAAAAGATTTAGTATACAAAAGGGACAGATGACGCGGAAGCGACTTTATTTTATTACTATGTTTTGAATAGGCATTTTTGTAAAGGGAATATATAACCTAGGATAGGAGTGCAATCTCTGTTTGTAAAGTACTATTATTATTCTGTATTCAGTACTGTTTTCCTCCCATAAAGCATAGTAATAACTTGATGTTTTACAGGCGCAGACGTGCGGTGCCATTAAAACTTTACTATTGACAATAAAGCTCTGAGCCGGTAGCTTAATGGCGGAGCTTCGGAAAGCTCTGGAAAAATAGCTTTCACCTACGATTAGATGGGGATGTGAGCTTTTTGCTTGGCTTCTTCTAAGAATTAATAGAACTTTTAAATTAAACATAAAAAGTTCCTTTAGAAAATTAAATTTAAAGTTTATTTATAAACATCTTGGCCGCAAGACATCCACTGCTGGACGAGGGCCAACGGATCGTCACAAGCACATACATTTTGAATGGTTTTTCCATATTCGCCACGTTTGCCAGGCGAGTTGGCGATATCAGTGTGGCTATTCAATTCAAGTATTCGTCGAAGGACGCCCGTTCTTCGAGTATTTCCTTAGTCGCCTTTTACTACACCCATGGAAGGATATGGGGTGGTGATATTATATACTACACCAGATTATATTAAATTCAACATATTTTCTGTGCCTTGCATCGCTAAAAAAAAAAAAATATAAGCTTATCTTGCTACGAAATGCTTCGTGATCACGTAGCTTGCTACGGCGTAGCAACCGTAGCAGCTACAATTATTTATGACTACGTTCTCACCGACGAAAAATATTTTCCAACCTAAAAGGTTGCATAATATTAACTTTAAGCATGTCTGTATGCATGTATGTTAATTTATACCTACGTCTTATCGTCCAAACTGCATTAACAGCTAGACGGGTCTGCGGTTTGTGAACAAATGGACGTGTCAACCTGATGAATGGGGGTGCAGTCAGGACGGATGCCTAAGTTGTTTTTCGTTGATTCTTGAGTCTAAGTGAGGGATAATTACATACGATCTAATTAAATTACCCAGCTAGCACACTAGTGGAAATTGCAGCCTAAATTGTTACTTTAAGTGGTTTAAGAGTAATTTAAGGGTTCTAGTGGCAGGCTAAAGTTGCATAACAGCTTCCATAAGCGTCTATAGCTGCAAAAGTTACTAAGAGTGGCAAAAGTTCCACCCAGTATTACCTTAACCTGTATAATAGTTCGTTTTAGAACTCTTTTGCCACTACAGGCTCTAGAACAGAGTTAAGCAATACTTTTTAACGCTTACGGTTGCATATGAGTTGCTACTGGAGCTGTTATACGCCTGTAAACTTTATAAAAGAAATAACTGTAGCCTGTAGTAACAAAATCCACTACAGAGCCACTGCTAGTAATATAAGGGTAATAAATATATTACTGTAAGCTCTATATAAGAAGCAAGGACTACTATAAGTAATGCAATAGTAATAAAATGTTCCTTTGAGCAGCCTACGTTATTCGCAATTTTTGTTCTAAATAAAGAAAAATGTGCGAGGGTTCCGTCGGTATAATAAATTTTAATACCAGTTGGAGATCAAATATTAAAGACAGGTGTCAGGTTCAAAGTATCCAATAATGCTATTCAATAATTACTCATTTCTTTCCCAATCCATTAAGCAGTTTAGGCGTGAAAGCATAACAAACATACACAAATAGTTTTTTTTTATATATAGCCTCTTTAGTATTCTACTGCTGCGCATAAAATACAAAATTAGCAAACATATTTTAATAAAATTTATCTCTTTGTCAACAGCCTCTCAATAAAGCACTCTCCAAACAGCACCCACGCTGCCCTGGTCATCACCAGCGTTAAACCTGAAGACGAGGGAGTCTACAGGTGTGAGATCACGTATCTCCAGGTCGGAGAAGATTGCAGCACCGTCCAGGTCACAGACTTCAGTACTTATAGTGAGTACCTAGATTAAAAAATTTTTACTCAATTACCTTTTTATTTTGATGACTGGGGATATAGTATTCACGTACAAAGCTGGTAACAAGCGCTTGTTGGCGCTGGTTCGAAAAATGTATAGAAAATACCTGCGCGGACATTCGCGCTGGAACAAGTGTCTATGTCCGCGCAGGTATCGTATATTTTCACTAGGTGAATAGTAAAAGGTGTTTTTCGGGCTCGTACCCACTAAAACCCCCCCGTGGCGACTTTTTGGAAAAACCCCGGGAATCAGAGGACTGAATAAACAACAAATACAAGGTGATTTGGCTCTTGAAGTTTTTTAGTCCTTTGGGAGTTCACTTAGGCGCCTTTTACGTCACCCTTAAGGGTGCATTCACGTACAAAGCTGGTAACAAGCGCTTCTTGGCGCTGGTTCAAAAATGTATAGAAAATACCGCTTGTTAGAATAGAATAGAATCATTTATTTGTTATCACAGGTCAGGTACAGATATTAATGTAGTATAACAGAGTATCACCGTGATATACCTTCTTTTTTTTTTTTAGGTATACAAATATTATTTACTATAGCCTTAAGTAATTAAAGCTGTGGTCAGCTAAATAAGTTTATAACTTTAATAAAACTATTAGAAAAAATAACAAAAAGAGATCTTTCCTACATACTGCTAGGAACATGGATTATAATTCTAGCACTACAACCACATCATATAACTTTTCTTATGTATGTAGGACACACGAGTATACCACATACATAGTTAAAGCGATACTGTAAAATTACTATTTTTAAACAATTGAACGAATTAGGCTTTGCATGTTAACTATTATATTAATAATACTACTATGGCACTTGTTTGTTATGGTTACTATATAATTATCTACATAACTTAAGTCAGTCAGTATAATATTTATGTACTATGTAAGCGTTGTACGTGAATGCACCCTATGAAAAGATAAGGTGTTTGGTCTTCTTAGCCACCACCCCAAGTTTAGGTGGGGAGATTCTATGCCTGCAAACCTTTCGACAAAATATCCTGTACTTTATATAAAATTCCGTTGCAAACTTGCAACCATAATCCTGTTTCAACCATGCCCTAGTTCTCGGCCAGAGCATGTTGTTTATTAAATATGAATAATATTATAAAACAAGTACAAAATGTATTTGAGTACGAATTTGCGAGGTAACATTGTGCCGGCAAGAGGTGTGACCGCCACTTGAATAGTTAATTTCACTAGTGTGGGGATGAAATATACGGTTTATGAAATACGGTTTTTACTCTGATAAAAATAATCAATATATATAAAACTCTTCCGTTACTGACTGACTGACTGACTGACAGACAACGCAGAGCCGAAACTACTGGGCGTACTAAGCTGAAATTCGGCATGTAGGTTCCTTAGGGAGTGGAGGTGAGCACTAAGAAAGGATTTCCCGAAATTCCCACGGGAACGGGAAAAAACAGGATTTTTGTGTTTATGAGAAAACTGCGCGGGAAAAACCGTGGGGCAGCCTCTAGTAAGATATATTTTTAAAACCTTAAGATATTCTACAAACAAACATACATACACCCTCAACACGCGCTGACCGGAAGAACATAAAAAGTCTACGTGATCGGCTGGTCACTCTACGCTACGTGTAGAATATGTGAAAAGTAAAGAAGGTTTTCCTACATACAATACTAGAGGCTGCACCGCGGTATCACACGCGCAGATTTCTCTAAAACACAAAAATCCCGTTGTCTCCCGTTCCTCAGGGAATTTCGGGAATCCTTTCTTAGTGTTCACCTAAGGAATCACCACTCCCTAAGGAATCGCCATTTTTCAGCTTTATACGCCCAGTAGTTTCGGCTCTACGTTGTCTGTAATTAAGCCAGCCAGTAACGGAAGACAGTGATAAGACACAGGTATATTTTATTGTAAAGAAACAAAGTAAGGATTCATGACAAGATCTTAAAATATATTATTGAAATATTTTAAAATTAATAGGTATTGTTAATTTTTATTTAAACGAAACAGTTAATAATAATAACATAATAACACATCACACTCAGAGCCCCTAACTAGGAAGAACCTGTATCTAGGGTGCCCGAAACACACACAGAGACGAACATCACTCCCAGACCGGAAACAAACATTGATATTCATCATTCATCATATCAATATTCGCCCCGCCCGGGAATCGAACCCGGGTGCACACATTTACTCAGTCCACATCACTGCCAACTGAGCCACGGAGTAGTCGAAAGTTAAATTTAAAAAAACACTACGAATAAGATTCAAGAAACATTCTACAATTTAAGGTACATTGGGCGACCTTACCGCTGATAGCATGATAAAAGATGCATGAAAATAGTCTGGCTCTGCACTTTTTTCTTGTATTTTAATATTTTTAATTTATATTAATTAATTGTATTGTCACCATCACTGCATCACTCCCACATGACAATGTTCACCTAGCCGTCATACAAAATAATTGGTCTAATTTATACATAGGTTAGGCATATAATTAATTGTGTGCTTTCAAATGTTAAACCGGTAATAACCGGTTCGTTAAACACGTGAGCATCACTATTCGGATGACCAGGTCACTTCTGCAGCGACTCGGCAATATTCAGCACACCTTTGTTGCATTTTAGTGATCGATGCACACCCGGGTTACAAGACACATTAGTTGCTTTGGAGACTTACCGTCTTATTCATAAATATACAGTACATTTTAAGTAGCTTTACTGGAGGTCTACATCTCTGGTTTGTTGAATGGTAAATACGTGACATCCAGTCTTACTTGACATACGTGAAATAACTAAAATGCTCTTTAACTTTTTATGAATAACAGGGTTAAATATTAAACAGACTGAAAGACGCATATTAGGCGAACTCCCCTGAAGAACCTAATGAAGGCTGCGAGAATACACTGGATGAGGATCGCTCAAGACCGGTCGTTGTGGCGATTTTATATGTAAGCTCTATGTCCAGCAGTGGACGACTTTCGGCTGTGATGAATGACTGAGACGTGACTGTTCACCCAAAAATACTTTAAGGCAGAGCTTAGAGGAATTGGCCAATCACTCTCAGTATCACTTGGTTTTTTTACTTTGTGGCGCGAGGCAGGAATAAGTTCGTGCGATCTCCGTATTGAAGCTGTAGAGCTCGACTAGAGTAAAAACTTTCTATGCTGTAGAGTTAGTGTGCCCCTACATACTAAAGAAAACCTCTCCAATATGATTTTCCTTGTGGTGGGCTAGGCCTATCCGTACAGGCCTTTCGGCAGATATAATACTCATAAAAACAGCAGTTTCTGTCGTACTCACTTGACGCTTTAAATCTCCCCACACCAGACTAGTTTTTACAAGGACTCAGGTTGTGAAGTCATCTCGATTCATTTTGTTAAATTTACTCAATGTTAGGGACGTAGACGTAGGTACGTCCTCGAAGCGTAGGACGTCCACCGACCAGATGGACGGATGATCTGCGCAAGGCTGCGGGTCCACGCTGGATGCAGGCCACCTGCGATCGGTACAGATGGAGAGCCTTGAGGGAGGCCTATGTCCAGCAGTGGACGTCCTACGGCTGAAATGATGATGATGACTCAATGTTACGAAGTAAATATTGTTCTGCAATCAACATGTAACCAGGTCTCGTGTGCGTGGTCATTTTAGTGCCAGGCGATGCAAATCCACTGCGTGATACATGGCTGTGGCCGCGCCGGGCTCTTTGTTATGAAAATGAGAGTTCAAATAGGTTTGTAAGATCGCTGCTGCAATTTACTCTACATTGTACAGTATAGTAGTTTAAAGTGCCAAATATTTTTGTCCGTACATGACAGTTGTATTGTTTTTTTGTATTTCTTTTAGCTAGTTTGTTTTTCCACTGCCAGGCAAAGGCTTCCTCCCTTTTTTTCTACGCCACACTATAAATTACCACCTCCAACTAATTATTTTTAATATTTCGAGGTCACTGAATTCATTCATTAAGTTTTTTTTTGTGCAAATAAACATAACATAACATTAATCTCGGACCTTTTATTCCCCGAAGGATTAGACAGAAGTACCAGCTCATCAGAGCCGACCTACACGATTTATTTTGATTTAAATGCAAAGAAAACAGTAAATCTACATTCATGCCAAATTTAAGTCCAATTAATTAAGCCGTTTCACCGTGTAAATATCTGAAACAAACACAAACCCCAGTGTTACTGTTAACACACACATATACAAACCTTCAGCTTTATAATATTAGTAAGTATGATTGTGTGTGTAACGCATACATTAGTCATGCTAGAATGGCATTATGGCATTAGATTCAAAGCAATAGTAAATAATGAAATGGTGAAATGTCCTAAAGGTCGTCGCCCATCATTCTGAACGTGCCTGTGCGAGCGTAATGACATGTGAAATGGCGACCTTTCTGATTGTTGTTATAGTGTTGGGCTGAATTTATCGATACTTTTTTAAACTATCGAAAAATACAAAGGTGTCTATAATACCACTAGCCAGCCTATTTCCTCTAATGGGTATCGTAAAAGGCGACTAAGAGAACTACCAAAGGACGGGCAGCAGCTTCTTTTGTTGAAAACACTGAGATTGCTAACACTCTATGGTGTGTGCCCCCTTTACTGTGTATATTATCCTCAAGGCGATTTAAGGACCTATAAAAATGGCTAAGCTACTTGAACTATCACTGAAATATCGACCATTGACCTTAGTTTTTTTAAATAATAATGCAATCGATAAAAATACAATTTATTTTATCGACAATTCCCATCCTTAATCAGGTAATGCTCCATCGCAACACTGATGGGTGTCCGTTTAGAAGGAATTGTCAAAATGGAAGCAGTTTTCAAACAATTTTAAACCTTATTCTATTGCATTATGGACCATTTTATTTTGCAACGTTTGTGTTTAACGTAAAATACATCTCATCATGTAACATTAAACTTATATAAAAAGTAAAACGGGGTAGAATAATTCGCGAAAATCTATTTTAAGGACGGGCAGCAGAGTTCTTTGTTAAAAATGCTGGAGAGCGAATACTGCGATCGCCAACCCGCCTGCCAAGCGTGACGATTATGGCAAATAGGCCTAAGTCCAGCAGTGGACGTCTCTCGGCTGAAAAGCGTCTTTGGTCCATCTAATTAAAAATAACCCTAATTCGTGTCTAACAGTTTTATTTTTCCGACTACGAATGAATAGAGGTCCGAATGGCTACAATAAAACTAACGATCCGACTGTAAAAGATCATTTGAAGGGTCAATGCTATAATTTGCTCTTTGATGCGAAAAATACTTTAAATTAGGACAAGAACCAAATTTCTGTTTTTCTATGTCTATCATCATCATTTCAGCCGAAAGACGTCCACTGCTGGACATAGGCCTCACCTACAGAACGACTCAGCGACCGGTCTTGAATGACCTTCATCTTGTGTATTCCCGCAGCCTTCACCAGGTCGACTGACCACCTTGTGGGGTTCTATGTCCTCTGCGCCTTTCGGTCCGTGGTCAACACTTGAGAACTTTTTGGCCCCAGCACAGCAACCACCTGTTCTTCGAGCTATGTGCCCAATTTTTTTTTTTTTTTAACGAGGGGAAATGCCTATCGCATTTCCCGACGTTCGGGGGAGCGTCGGGAAAAAACTAAAACCCCCCGGCGGCCGTCTTGGCGCTTTTGGGAAGAACCCCGGGAACCACACATTATAGCGTCCGAAGTCTTCCCACGCTCAGCTACTATTAGCTTCATGCTCGGGGAGGGCATATTGTTTCCTCCCCGGCTCGCCTTTGGAGCTGCGGCGGCACAGTGCCACAAGCTGATCTCAGGGCCGTTTGATGAGTGTGTCGGGCCCCCGCCCTTCACACCCACGACCCCAAAGACCCCTTTTAGTCGCCTCTTACGACAGGCAGGGCATACCGTAGACCTATTCTTACGCCCGGACCTACAGGGCTTGAGCTATGTGCCCTGCCCATTGCCACTTAAGTTTCGCAATTCTTTGGGGTATGTCGGTGACTTTAGTTCTTCATTTCTGATTCGATCACGCAGAGAAACTGGGCTAATGGGTGGTAATCTCGCTATGCGTTGGAAGATTATATTTTGTTCATGATAAGCGCTAGTACCGGTGTAATAGTCCCTTTAAAACTGCAAAAATCCACTAAGCTAGTTCTATTATGCTTTCTTAAAATTCTCATCTCTGAATGGTATTGTCTACGACATTCAAACGCGTCACACCAGAACCGGTATTGCAACTGCACACGGGAGTGTGGTGCAGGGAGGGGACCCCGGCCTCCATCTTGTCCATCATCTCGCGAGACACGCGTCCTATAGTTTTAAACTGACTGCTCCGTAGCTCAGTTGGCAGTGATGTGGACTGAGTAAACGTGTGCACCCGGGTTCGATTCCCGGGCGGGGTGAATTTTGATATGATGAATATCGGTGTTTGTTTCCGGTCTGGGTGTGATGTTCGTCTCTGTGTGTGTTTCGGGCGCCCTAGATACAGGTTCTTCCTAGTTAGGGGCTCTGAGTGTAATGTGTTATTATTATTAAACGATTTATTTAATTGTTATTTAATCTTTAAGATCCAGCTCATTATAATAGTCAAATTACAGTCCGCTTTTCATTTAACATCGAGGGAACCCAAACAGGTATAACTTTCTAGATTAGGTACAAAATTCTTCAATTTATTTTCTAGAGTCAACAATAAAATGTTATTTATCGTATAAAATACAGGAAATACAAAAGAATAGCACATGCGGGACAAAATAACGCATGATTGAACCATCTCGGGGCGGGAGCTGAGTGGATTAGAGATTTCCAGTAGATTTTATCGATAAAATTGAGATTTTATAAAAACAGCATGAGTTACAATCTCAAACCAACAATCAGCTGTCCCATAGGTACATTGACCCCGTTAGCTGA
Source organism: Euspilapteryx auroguttella (assembly GCA_951802225.1). NCBI lineage: Eukaryota > Metazoa > Arthropoda > Insecta > Lepidoptera > Gracillariidae > Euspilapteryx > Euspilapteryx auroguttella. The sequence continues at coordinate 435,475 of OX637666.1, forward strand.
TCGAACTTATGTATGGATCAGCTGTTTTTTTTTTTTTTTGAGTTTTCAGCCCATGTTCCTTAGGAAAAGTTGTTAGAAATGGTAAGCTTACTCAGTTGATTCCATCTAATAATACTATTGTAACTCCATGTGCACGATTATTTAACATAATCTCACGCCTTTAGTCCCCGAGGGGTGAAGCAAAGGTATTTTTATACTATCGTGACAAGGAGCCAGTTTGTCGATGCGGTAATAACGACCAGTACTTCGCCCGAGACCAAGTCCATTTAACATCAAATAAATTAGCATAGATATCGATAATTAACGCGTTTAACATCACTTGTAAGTATTTGTTTCAAACCTGATTGGCTGTTGACACGAATTATGATCTTCAGAGGGTAGTGCACTTGAGCTATTTTCTTACTTATTGTATCGATATTTATGAAAAAAAAAAAAAGAATATTATTCAATTCATTTTGACTGCTCCGTGGCTCAGTTGGCAGTGATGTGGACTAAGAAAACGTGTTCACCTAGGTTTTATTTCCGGCGGGGCGAATATTGATATGATGAATATCTATGTTGACTGCTCCGTGGCTCAGTTGGCAGTGATGTGGACTAAGAAAACGTTTTCACCTGGGTTTGATTTCCGGCGGGGCGAATATTGATATGATGAATATCGATGTTTGTTTCCGGTCTGGGTGTAATGTTCGTCTCTGTGTGTGTTTCGGGCACCCTAGATTCTTCCTAGTTAGGGGCTCTGAGTGTGTTATTAATAAAAGACACAAGTATGTTGACTGGAAGACTAGTAAATTAAAATACCTTAAATTAATTAATTTTATATGTTATTACAAATTTCAGGAATATTTCTAAAGCAAATTGAGCTCTATGATGTCTGTATATGGCGTACATTATACATCGCTAGCTTCTTGGAGATAAAAATTACAAATCTCGCTTTTTAACTTTTTTTCTTAACTGAAATAGACTCTGTGATACAAACTTAAACATTGCTTCAACTAATTGAATTTGCATTAATTAATATCAAAGCATAAAGCAATCAAATTGATCAAAGGCCAAAGAGGTTTTCCTTAACGTGAAATACATTTACAAATTTTGACTGCTCCGTGGCTCAGTTGGCAGTGATGTGGACTGAGACGCGGGTGCACCGGGTTCGATTCCTGGCGAGGGCAAACATTGAAACGACACCCATGGGAGGAGATGGGGTGGTGGGATTCTATGCCGTCACCACACGGCATTTCATATTTAAAACTAGAGGCTGCCCCGCGGTTTTAACCGCGCAGATTTCTCATAAACACATAAATCCCGTTTTTTCCCGTTCCAATGGGAATTTCGGGAAATTATTCCCCTACACTCCGCAATTAACCCACGTGAAATACTTCAGCTCCCTACGCCCAGTTGTTTCGCCACTGCGTTGTCTTTCAGTCAGTAAGTTAGTCAGTAAGTTAGTCAGTCAGTTAGTCAGTAACGGAGGAGTTTTATATATATTGATATTGATTTACAATAATAATATAAGTCTACAATATACAGGTAAAAGTTAATAGAAATCAGGTAAGAAATAACACTTTGTGTACGCTTCTCTATACATATTTTTCACTTTGATATTGTTGAAGCAAAAATGTTGCAATTTTTAGCCAGCGACAGAATAGAGCACCAAAAGGTGAGGCCAAAGAATATTTTAGTAAAGAAAATATCGTTTACTAGCCCGAAGCGAGATTGGATCACAAAAAGACTTAAACTTGTTCATTCTGTACCAATTTAGATAGCTCGAAGAACTCAAATATTCGCTAGGTTAGGTTTAGGTTCTCGAATGGCGACCGCGTACCGGAAGACGCAGATTAGGCAGACCCTCCTAAGAAGTAGAGGACGGCTTTAGGTTTAGATGTTGATTAAGAGATAGTCAAAGACAGATTCATTTAACCTACTCTATTATTTGACAGTAATTCATGCTGCTGACTGCTCCGTGGCTCAGTTGGCTGTGATGTGGACTGAGTAAGCGTGTGCACCCGGGTTTGAATCCCGGGCGGGGCGAATATTGATAATGATGAATATCGATGTTTGTTTCCCAGTCTTGGTGTACTGTTCGTCTCTTATGTGTTTTGGGCACCTTAGATACAGGTTCTTCCTAGTTAGGGTATCTGAGGGTAATGTGTGTTATTATTATTATAATTAATTAATTATGTTATATTTTTTTGGAAACTTTCTCGTTGTTTCACGTTCAATTCAATTTTAAATTTCATTTTATTTGACTCAATGGCTTTATCTATGTTTTAAACATTATCGTTTCGTACAAGACCTTGTCACTGCATATTGTAAGAGCATGCACTATTCAAACAAACTTCGGTTTGACAAGAACATACAGTGCTTTTTTATATGTAACACAGGTAACCCCTAACACAGGTATTTGTTACTTAAAAGGGGAAACTCAACACCAACTGTAACAACATTTTTCTTAAACAAAATTTTTTGAAAAAAATTTTTGAAAAAAAAAAAATTAAACTATTTGTTTAAAGTGGAAGACTTTTCTTTGTCAATAACACGCCTATATTCCCCGTATGGATGTATCTTTGTATGTGTTTCTTGCAGGATAGTTCTCAAAAATCCATAATTAATATCGCATCACACTCAGAGCCCCTAACTAGGAAGAACCTGTATCTAGGGTGCCCAAAACATAATACAGAGACAAACATTACGCCCAAACCGGACACAACATCGATATTCATTATAACAATGTTTGCCCCGCCGGGATTCGAACCCAGGTGCACGCGCTTCTCAGTCCATATCACTGCCAACTGAGCTACGGAGCAGTCAAAATCATTAATAATGTGCATGCAGGCAGATCTTTGTTAATTTTCGAGTAGAATCATTTGACAGAGGAGGGCTCGTTTGGGGGCGTCTCCAGGCGACCATAGTCGTAAGGCAAGGCAAACATTGTTTGCCTGAGCCAATTAGTGGGCACCCTGAACTACCTCGCCTCTATCAGTATAGGATACTTTACGTAATAAGGTATCAATATTAATTAGATTAGTCTAATTGACTTTCAATAAGCGATATCTTGTATCGTGTATTGAATAAATCATTTTTTACTTTTTACTTTTACTTTTCGTTTTCACACAAACAAAAACATAATTTTACTAAATTACGCTTGAAAAAAAAATGCATTTAACAACCTTCGCGATTTCGGGAATACGACTGTTATTGAACAGTGAAGAAGATTTCTATGCGCATTATCACTTTTGCTGTACCTAGTTAGGGGCTCTGAGTGTGATGCGTATTTATTATTATTGATGCCAAATTTTTAAACTCAGCATAATATATTCAAAGTAGTTAATAGCTTCAATGCAGTCTGGATGTATGCTTAATGCACAAGTCCTGAGGGTATTAAAATATGTAAATTTGTTTTGCTCGGACATTTAGTTTTGGACACACGGTACAGTCACGGTCTCGCTCAGTTGGTCCTATTAGAGTCTAAATGTTACGAGACCATAGACTAAAGTGTTACGCTGATTGAGTCAGCCACTGAACATAATTTTTCGTATAGCAAGCTCCAGATTTTTAATATTTTAAAGGCAGAATACCAGCGTCACGGGAAAGTGTGATATGGTGCTGCGTCAGGGCCTTATTTATATGCATCTGTTTTATGTATCTGTTTGGAATACTTCTACCCCATCTCTTCTGTGGGTATCCCGTAAAAGGCGACTAAAGAAATTCCCGAAGGACTGGCAGCAGCGTCCTTTTTTTAAATCGCTAGTATGTCAGGATTGTAGAAAGTGGAAATCAATTGTTTCTGCCTAACCCAATGAGAAACGTGTACTTTTGCAGAAACTTAATACATTTTCTTCTGTCGCTACGTGGTAAGACTTCCATAGTAAAGTTTTTTAACTATTTAACTGAGATAAATTATAGTAGTTTTAAAAAGAGTTATCAAAACTAAACTTGTATATCACTCGAATACTTTTACAAGACAACGGGGCAACATATCACTTTAGCTTTATCGAGCGTCCAACGCTGCTTCTGTACCGAACATCCTGTTTCCTTCGGAGCCAAGCGCGCAATGGATCCCGTGAGGGGTAAATGTTGTGTTAAACATTTTTCACGTGTCTGCCACGGCTTGTATTTTTACGAAAATGCATTGTTTTTTTATTTAACGAAGCTCCTTAACTCGGGTTGCGGTGGGGACCTAGCCAAGAAAAAGTGCAACGTTACGGCTTAGAAGTGAGACACAAAAGCCAGCATTTGTTTGCCTGAACCAATTGGTGGGCACCCTGAACTACCTCGCCTCTCGCAGTATAGGATACTTTACCAAATAAGGCATCAATACCAATTAGATAGTCTAATTGACTTTCAGTAAGTGTCATCTTGTACCTATCTCTACCAATATTATAAAGAGGAAAGATTTGTTTGTTTGTAACGAATAGGCTCCGGAAATACTGAACCGATTTGAAAAATTATTTCACTGGTAGGAAGCTACATTGACCCCGAGTGTCATAGGCTATATTAGATTTTCAAAAAAATTAGGGATCCTTACCTTAACTCAAATAATGTAACCCAAGGTGCAATATTTTTTCCGTTGTTTACATATTTTGACAGGTGGTTTGGTTGTTGTTGTTTGTTTTTGATTCGGCCATTCTGGGCAGTCAAAAGAACATAGTCTATAAAGCCAAGTCTTTTGTAGTATCTTATATTCTATGGCGTAACGAAGTAAGCCGGGAAAGCTCGTATTGAATAAAACATTTTTGACTTTTGAAACCGAGAACGATATCTCTCTCTCTCTCTCGCTCACTCGCTCGCAGTACTCGCTCCCCACCCTACAGGCAGTGGCTTGGTTGACTGTTAGTAGTCCTTCGTTCCTATCGCGGGTCTCATAACACTTTCTCCATTTTTTTTTAGTACCTATGGTATTTTAACAATTAAATATTTCACTAATTTCAGCCGAGAGAAGTCCACTGTTGGACATATGCCTCCCCCAGAGATTGTCACAACAACAAACTTTTTAAGTTGCCGTAATCGCCACGCTTGGCAAGCGGGTTGGCGATCGCAGTGTGGCTTTTCAAGTATTTCAACGGAGGACGCTGCTGCCCGTCCTTCGGCTGTTCCCTTAGTCGCCTTTTACGACACCCGTGGAGGAGATGGGGTGGTTGTATTCTATGCCCTAACCACTATTATTAAAAATTAGGTTTTTTTATAGAAATTTGGAAAACCAAAAGAGCCTCTGTCAAATTCGACATAACAATACTTCAGAGTATTGTTCAAAAGTACAATATGCTTATATTTTAAATTTCTTCTCTTGTTTTGTAAACAAGTTTTTTATTAAATTAAATTATTATTAAGAGAAAATTCAACAGTAAACATAATTAACGCTTAAACTAAAGCTTCATTCATAATTCTTAAAAAGAAGAAAAGAAGCAATTATGCAACAGTGAACTATGAACGAAAAGGAGAAACAAAAAAGGAATAGAGACGCTTCATTCCAATTATTCTCGCGGCACCTTCCGGCGCCTTTGAATATTAAACATTACTCATTTAAATAACAAATCGAGAGAGTCGCTAGTTATTTTGCTTTGTAGCGACTAGAAATAGTGATGCACTGTGTACACATTTTTGTCCTACCTTCCTATCAGTTGAGGGACGTTACATTTTTGACATAGCCCCCACACATTGCCACAAGGACAAACACTATATTGGTACTGTCATGATTGCAAGAATACATAAAATGTTTGTCTTGTTCTATGAGTGAAAGCCGTAAATTAAAAAAAAAAAACTATTAAAATTTATTCATAATGCATTATAATTAATAAAAATTTTTGCTTTCCTAAAAAAATCTAAACATTAAAAAAACAGCTATTTTTGGTATAATTATGATAATGGAAAAAAGGGTGTTTGTTGGTAATAAAAAAATAATAATTAATCTAAAAGTAATGTATACAATACAAACTTAACATCCCACCCCGAAACACACACCCCCACACCTTTTTCTTGTGATGATCTTTGGGAAAGGCCTATGTCCAGCAGTGATCGTCTTTCAGGCTCTTCATATGAAGAAGTACATCTCTTATTCCTTGGCCAGCATCCAGTGAGTGAACCAGGTGTTTAATTTCAAATTAAAACCATACTAATGTTTATTTGAAATGTTCTGAGAATTTGTTAGTTATTTATTTGTCCGTTGTCTCTCTTTAACATAAAATGTATGGTTAATATAAATATTATTATGTAATTTTCTTTTCAAGGCTTTCATTTTGTTTAGTTTTATGTGAAAAATAGTGTTTATCTGAAAGATTTTAAAGTTGGTTTTTCTTTAAAAATTTATTCAATAAATTATGACTCAAATCAAATTTCAAAAATGAAACTTAAAAAATCTGCGTATTTTCGTATCTATTATTTCTGTTATATTGTTAAGGTTGTGTATTTTTTATCAAATAATAATCGTTATCTTGAATCGTTTCTGTACACGATTGCATAAACCGATCCTTTTCACTTTTCACACTGAGATCAAAAGAAAAAAAAAACAAAAGGATTTTTAGGAAACATTGAATTTCAAATCGAACAGAACTCCGCTTTTATCTTTTTGTTTTTAAAATCCGATAAAGCGATCACTCAGAAAATAATTGCGAAGGGAGGATATACGGTGTTAGCATTGAATAAATTATTTATACAGGATGTTTCTAAAAAGTCGGTTATAAATTTAATGGGTGATTCAGTAAAAAACAAAATTAGTTGGTCGTTACGACACAGATTAATTATCAGGGACTACAACTTCATATCTTCGTAAAAGGGGCCCCTTTTAGCAACAATTTGTAGTTTTCTTTGGTTTTTAACCGACTTTTAAAAAGGAGCGATTATCTCGCGTTTGGCTGTACTGATTTCGATGCAGTTTTCAGATAAGTGTTTGTTACATTCAGGAGAAGGTTTTTGTACCTATTTTAACCGACTTCGAAAAAGAGGAAGTGTTCAGTTGATGTATGTGTCAGTTTATTGAAGGCGGGTTCCTTTTTTGGAAAAAAGAAATTATTAAACTAAAAGCTTTACAACAGTGCCCTAAAATACTAGGCTATGTTATCTAGTGGAATACTGTTCCACATTTTTATACTTGACTTCTGTTTAGAAGTTTTTTTTTTTTGCGGGTGGCGCTACTTTAGCTGTGCTATTCCTCTTAACTTAACCGCAATAGGTAGGCTTTACAAAATCAGACTATAATTCGACTTACAGGACCGCTCATGAATATTTACACCAAGCAACCCTTTTAGGACATTTTGTCAAACATTAAGGGTGCCTTTCATGGAATTCTTAAGTGAAAAATTATGGGTTTCCTTTTCCCTTAACGAGTGTCAAAATAGACTAATTATACCAGAGATAAGGGTGAATTATATCGTTGATGTTAAATTTTAAATTAATCGTGGTAAAAAAAATATAGAAGAGGCTTTAGGTTAAAATTCGCAAAATTGTAAGGTTACTTTAAAATTTTTAGATTTTGAAATAAAAAAAAAATGCCTTACTGAATAAAAAAATACGGGATGTAGCTCAAAAAACTCCTATCAACAATTGAAGTGGGACTGGGCCGGCCACGTAGCCTGTATAGACTCCAATCGTTGGGCAAGGAGGGCCACTGAGTGGGTCCCGAGACCGACACGTCAAGAGACGACGTGGTCGCCCTAGGAAGCGATAGAGTAACGAATTGGGAGCACACGAAAGGGCCTGGTGGGAATCTGCCCAGGACAGGGAAATGTGGAGAGAAAAGGGAGGGGAAAGTGGCCTTTGCCCAGCAGTGTAGAAATAATCATAGTAATATTCGCCCCCTTTCGGTAGAACCTGGAGCTTCGAAGTCAGAGTCAATATTACTGAGAACTGAACCTCAGAGATGGTCAATAATGTAGGAAAAGACAAAACTCAATAGATTCTTATCAAGCAGTATGAAAGTGCTCTTCAATGTGTTTTGAATAATAGTGTTGTATGTAAATAATATCGATAGTTTTTATTATATATAGCCGACAAGAGCACAGCTCTTAAGACAAAAGAAATGGAAGAAGTTTTTTTTACACCTTTTCAAATTTTAGTTCGAATATTGAAGCGAACAATTTATTCTGAAATTATGCTCCTCAATTGATTGATCAAACCGTTATAATGAATGACTTAATAATCTCAGACAGAATAGACACATAATACTTAAACTAAATATAAGAAAAAGTGTTCTAAGTTCTCTCTCTTTCTTTCTATTTAATAAACTTTTATAAATAATAACTAATGCGTTAATGGTCGATAAATTAAAAACGTCGTTTGTTTTTAGTAAGAAGAAGTTTTTTTCGCGATCCACATTTTCCAATGGGTCATTTCTAATATTGAATATATTTACCTTATATCGATATCGATGTATCCTTTTACTCAAACATCACTATTTCAGTTTTTCCTTTAAAGATAAAACCAAAGTCGTTGGACTTATCTTCAGCTCTACTGGAATCGTTTGCCGAGAATTGCCTGAAAAATTGTTCGGTTCTAGAAAGAGAGTTCACTGAAACTAGACACTGTCAGTATATTTGCAGTTTAAAATAGATTTTCTCTAGTGAATATGTCATCAGAGTAACTATCCGAATTAATGCTTAAAAATTCCGATGTTTGAAAAAGGCAATAATTTATTTTTTACAAAAAAGGAACCCGCCTTCAATAAACTGCCTCATTACCTGAGCACTTCCTCATTTTCGAAGTCGGTTAAAATAGGTACTTAAACCATTTCCTGAATGTTAAACCTTTTCTGAAAACCGCATCAAAGTCGGTTCAGCTAAACGCGAGATAATCGCGGACAAACATACATACATACAGGTCACAAACTGATAACCTCCTTTTTTGAAGTCGGTTAAAAACTTGAATGGAATCTTTGAAACTAATAGGCTCCGAAAGTACAGGACTTATTGTACAATTATTTCAACATAGTTTTATCCAAAAATTATGATGAATTTCCGTTTCAGCTAGTATATATTCATATATTGTACTAGAGGCTGCCCCGCGGTTTAACCCGCGCAGATTTCTCATAAACACAAAAATCCCGTTTTTTCCCGTTCCCATCGGAATTTCGGGAAATCCTTTCTTAGTGCTCCTCTACACTCCCCAAGGAACCCACTTGCAAAATTTCAGCCCGCTACGCCCAGTAGTTTCGGCTCTGCGTTGTCTGTCAGTCAGTCAGTCAGTCAGTAACGGAAGAGTTTTATATATATTGATAGAAAATAAACTAATATATAACCTTTCTGTACTGTGTTAAGTTTTGGCAAAATTTCGACGATTCTTCTTATTCATGCGTTTGAGAAATTTCCACTTAATATTAGGGCTTCCAAATGTAGATCCCGATAAAATTTGTACAATCCCGTTATAGCGGGATTGACCAAAATATAATTTTCTTCTACACTAATAAATCAATTGAATACATAGTATAAATAAAGTCGCTTCCCGCGTCTGTCTCTATGTATGCTTAAATCTTTAAAACTACGCAACGGATTTTGATGTGCTTTTCTTTTTATAGATAGAGTGATTCAAGAGGAAGGCTTATTAGAATGGCCAAAATACTAATAGGTTAGGCGAGACGATGTTCGCCGGGTCCACTAGTAATATTATAATGTTGAATTTTTTTAATTGTATTTGATTGTGGGTATGTTTATTTGCATTGAATAGGCTACGAAACTAGTAGACCCATTTTAAAAACATAATTATATGCATATAGGCTAGGGATTATATTCAGAAACTTATACTGTAAGGCGATAAGAAGTATGAAGAACTTAAGAGGCATAGCACAGCTAAAGTAGCGCTACCCGAGAAAAAAAAAAAACTTACAAACTAAGGCAAATACGCTATTGATACCTTATTTGGTAAAGTATCCTCCCACCAATTGGCTCAGGTAAACAAATGTTTCCCTTGCCTTACGACAATAGTCGCCTGGAGAGGCCCCCAAACGAGCCCTCCTCTGTCAAATGATTCTACTCTCTTTCGCAATTATTTTACAGCGTAGAGAAGAAAGGGGTAACAAACTCTACTTTACAATTTATCTCTTTTTTTTAGAAGATTTTTTTTTTTCTCGGGTGGCGCTACTTTAGCTGTGCTTGGCTCTTAATAGAATTTTTAAGAGACCACTGAAATAAAGGAAGCTCAACTCCAACAGCTCTTAAATAAAAAAAAGATAATAGTAAAATTAATTTTTAGCCAATCCCGCAAAAAAACAAACTTTAATCTCGGCATTGCAACCCAACATCCCTACCCTGTCAAGCCCAAACTCTTGGCGTAAGTCATTCGCCAAAGGAGGTGTTTTCGTTTTTGTTTTTTTTTTTTATTTTTTTATTTATTTATCTACCATTTCGAAAGCTTCCTCCGCGTTTGGCTGGCGGCCATATGCATTTTGTTTGCGTATAATTTTTCTCAGACTTTGACTTACGACTGTTTGCCTTTTGTGTGTTGGAATATTCAAATCAGCTTGAATGGTAGTTTTCAAAAGTTTTTCAAAAGTTTGAAATAAAATAAATGCTTAACTATTAATTTGATTTGAAACTTCAATATTCAAATACTAATATTGACTGCTCCGTGGCTCAGTTGGCAGTGATGTGGACTGAGAAGCGGATTCGATTCCTGGAAGGGCGAACATTGTTATTATGATGAATATCTCGGTCTGGGTGAATTGCTCTACTATTGCTCTCCTTATCCTTAGCACACCCACAATCTTTAATAGGTCATCTAACCACCTTGCGGAGGGTCAGCCTACTCTGTGTTTGCCGTTGCGTGATAACATTACTTAATATTATTATTTTAAAGAAGTTCTTAATCATTAGTTTTTGGCGTTAATAAAAACTACGTTATAATTATGAAATAACAAAAACACTGCCAGGGTTAAAAAAAAAAAAACAATTTAAAACGAAGAATCTAACAAAAGACAAAGTTACTATCGAAAAACACTTTTCTCTCTTGCCAAGGTAAAACAAACTGTATTTCAAAGCTTTAAAGCTCACCTAAAGTTTACAAAGCTGAGTAATATTGACTTTGTGAAACCTGAATAAATACTGAATCCAAACTAACGAAAATGTTTACGTTTGTAAGCTTTAAGATAGAAATAGTTCATGCTATTTTAAGTTCGGACTTTACAAAGAAATTATTCGTGATTTTATTGGTTTAAATTCCCCAAATATCATAAAATTACTACTAGCTTCTAATATCTATCTTCTCGACTATAATATCTTCTATCTACTGCATAACATACATAATATCACGCCTTTTATTTCCCGGAGGGTTAGGCAGAGGCACCGGCTTGAGAGCCAGACCCACGTTTAGCCGAGTTTATGTTTTATTACCAACGTGAGGCGGGGCCAGCTTGTCGCCGCGGTTATAACGACCACTACTGCGGCCGGGACCAACGGCTTAACGTGCCTTCCGAAGCACGGAATCATCTTACTTTTCGGACAATCAGGTGATTCAAGCCTGCAATGTCCTATCCAACAGAAAACAACCACAACGTGATTTTTGTGAGAAATCAATATGTGGTGTTTTCTGCGGGGATCGAACCCACAACCTTCCGTGCCGTGGCGCAACGCGCTACGCTACTGAGCTACGGAGGCGGCTATCTATCTACTGTAATATATAAAACTCTTCCGTTACTGACTGACTGACTGACTGACTGACTGACTGACTGACTGACTGACTGACAGACAACGCAGAGCCGAAACTACTGGGCGTAGCGGGCTGAAATTTTGCACGTGGGTTCCTTAGGGAGTGTAGGTGAGCACTAAGAATTCCCACGGGATTTCCTGAAATTTCCACGGGAACGGGAAAAAACGGGATTTTTGTGTTAATGAGAAATCTGCGCGGGAAAAACCGCGGGGCAGCTTCTAGTCTACTGTATATATAATAACACATCACATCACACAAAAAAAAAAAAAAAATTGTGGTTCGTTATTCTCGCTAAAATTCATTAACGGCCGGGCCGATTTAGCTAATTTTGGTTTTGAAATGTTTTTCATAGTTCAGGGAAGGTTTAACAGGAAGACAGTTATTTAATAATTTGATTTTTTCCACATTAAATCGTAAGGCGGTACGAAGTTCGCCGAGTCAGCTAGTATTAAAATAATGAGGGGTTTTCGTTTTTGACAGTTTTAATGGTTCTAGGAGAATGCTAATAGATGGCACTGTGTAGCCAATGTATGTAGGTGTAATGTCAACGTCAAATCTGATTGACCTGACTGATTGAATTCATATAGAATTTGACATTAAACCTGATTGCTAGTGCCATCTTAAGGCAGTCTCTGTGACTAAAAGTGACTGTTCGAAAACCGCTCATTGCATTTAAAGTTTAAATTGGCTTAACAAAAAATATGTACTTAGTAAAGTAAAATGTCCAGTTAACTTATATTTTAATACAATAAACTTTAGTAACAATTAAGTTCTGCCCAGTCCAGCTTTTATCTGGACATTTGGCAAGTTACCCAGTTTTAATAATATCTCTTCTGGCACTAAAAACTACTATAATTTAACGGTCATTTTGTCTAATGCCCTGTTTTTATTAACAACCTATGGGCAAAGTATAATAAATACATACAGTATGGGCACTCCCTGCCTCCCTCAGCAAGTGCGGCCCCGCGCTCGGTTACCTCTCAGTTACCGCTCAGTACAAATAAAGCAGCGTCGCACGTCTCATCTCACTCACACAAGCATGATACGCGTGCACGTACACGAGTTTCGGCTGTGCGCGAAGCACCGCGTTTTTTTCTATGAAGTGACCAAGGTGTCTGCTATGGGCATGAAATTCTATCATTTACTAAGATCATATAGCTTAGGACCCTTCATTTCATAAATAAGAGAGTGGCAAAGAATACCACCACCCTATCTCCTCCCACGGGTGTCGTAAAAGGCGACTAAGGGAACAGCCGAAGGACGGGCAGCAGCGTCCTTCGTTGAAATACTTCAAGAGCCACACTGCGATCGCCAACCCTAACTCCATCCACAAGAGAAGATAGAAGATATACCTATATAAAGCGTCCGAATACTTTCACAATATCTTTAAACCATTACCCACTTGTGGTCGAAGACAGCAAGAAAATAAACCCTTTTTTTGCCATTAAATCCGTAAAAAACTGACGCGACCGGGATTCGAACTCGAATCGTTCATTAAGACTCGAAGAGCCTCATTATTATTGAGTGCGTCGTTACGGAGACACTGTGGTACATTCAGAAATACAGACTTTCGTTTTTTTTTTTTCTCTTTGTGTTGTTTAAGGTTGTGGTTTGTAACTGAAAAGGTTTTCAATATTTGTTTTTTTTTTTTGAAGATGAATCGGAAATATCAATTTTAAATATTTGTAATGGCAGTGATGTGGACTGAGTAAACGTGTGCACCCGGATTCGATTCCCGGGCGGGGTGAATTTTGATATGATGAATATCGGTGTTTGTTTCCGGTCTGGGTGTGATGTTCGTCTCTGTGTGTGTTTCGGGCACCCTAGATACAGGTTCTTCCTAGTTAGGGGCTCTGAGTGTGATGTGTTATTATTATTATTATTATTTGAGAAAGTCGTCCACTGCTGCTGGACATAGGTTTTTCCCACATATCGCTATTAAGACCGGTCTTGAGCGACTCTAATCCAGTGTACTCCCGTGGTTTTTACGTCGGTCGTCTGACGACCTTGAAGAGGGTCTGCCTACTCTGCGTCTTCCGGATCGCGGGCAACACTTGAGAACTTTTCGGCCCCAGCGACCATCTGTTCTTGGAGCTATGTGCCCTGCCCATTGCCACTTAAGGCGGTAAGTCACGGTATGGCGCGAAATTCAAATTTTTTCGCGTTTTTTAATTATTCTGGCGAAAGTATTCATTTTTAATAAAGTTTTAATGAATTCGCGTATGTAAAAAACCATTTCCCACATTGTAATACAACGTTTTTCGAAGACAGACCTACTAATTTTGTGTCTAAGGACCTAACTTGATTTTTGGCCTTTATGTCCTTAGGCACAAAATCAGTAGGTCTGTCTTCTAAAAACGTTGTATTACAATGTGGGAAATGGTTTTTTACATAAGCGAATTCATTTAAACTTTTAAAAATATGTATACTTTCGCCAGAATAAATAAAAAACACGAAAAAATTTGAATTTCGCGCCATAGCGAGAGTTACCACCTCGGCTATGTCGGTGACTTTAGTTCTGGCGATTTGGTAGAGGCAAATGTTCTGCAGTGGACGTCTTTCGGCTGTAATGTTGAGTACAATAAAGTATTCATTCATTCATTCAGTTCTCAAAATGAATAGATAACTTACTGACTGGATTCAGTTCCAACCGTACGCCAATAAATCCTACCTCATAATTTACATTGAGAGCGGTTTCACTAGTGATTTCGTTATCACCTTTTTTATCGATATCGATCATTAGTATATAATTCTATTTGATTGCTTTTACGCGGGTGTCATTGGAGGTAAATTACAGTTTTATTATTATCGTCTTACAGTGGTTCACTGTTGAATTGAGGAGTCTTTGAAAGAAATACATTGTGGGGTTTTCGGAGTGGGTTGCTATAATCGCACGTTGGTGATCGCAGTGTGGCTCTTCAAGTATGTCAACGAAGGACACTGCTGCCCGTCCCTCGGTTGTTCCCTTAGTCGCCTTTTACGACACCCGTGGGGGGATGGGGTGGTGGTATTCTTGGCCGCCTTTACATCACACGTCATTCATAGTTTGCTATAGAATAATATCACGGGCGCTTTTGCAGACAAATCCTTTTTCAGGAGAATCGATTGAAAATAGTGACCTAACGTATAGAAAACATAATAAGTTTTAAATAACTATTCCGTTACTAACTGATTTACAGAAAATGTGACTACTTAAAGCTGCTAATAAAATAATGATGATGAACTAATTCTTTGAAATTTGATACGGAAGATGAAGGAGAAGAAATAATTGAAATTCCTATGGAAAGGGAAAAGAAGCGGGAATTCTGCATTAAAAATTAAATACTATAACCAAAGATATAGGTAAACCAGTAATTATTGTACCAGTAATTCAATTTTTATGTTCAGTGATACTTACGTTTTTATTTTATTTTCTACTATGTAAAGTTATAAAGGATAGCAGTATTTTCATTGACAAAACATCATCATCATCATCATCATCATTTCAGCCGTAAGACGTCCACTGCTGGACATAGGCCTCCCTCAAGGCTCTCCATCTGTACCGATCGCAGGTGGCCTGCATCCAGCGTGGACCCGCAGCCTTGCGCAGATCATCCGTCCATCTGGTCGGTGGACGTCCTACGCTGCGCTTGCCGATCCGTGGTCTCCACTCGAGAACTTTTCGGCCCCAGCGGCCATCTGTTCTGCGGGCTATATGACCTGCCCATTGCCACTTCAACGAGCTTATCCGCTTGGCTATGTCGTTAACAAAACATATTGTCGTTAAACTCTATAACTTACATTCTTTATTTAAAAATGTTTGAGACATCTCTACTAAGCACTTCGATATCTCACGCCACTCTCCGTGCCCAGTGACGTGTATTTATCGACATCGATATCCTTGCCAAGTCTTGTCTTATTTAGTGTTATTTGTATCGCAGTTTAGTTATATCGATTGTTTAAGGAAGCTAAGATTAAGAGCCGCGATTTATGTCGAGTTCAAAACGGATGTTTTGTTTTAAAGTATCCATTGAATTTACGAGAATTAAATGTTGAATGGTTAAAGTTATTTAAATCATTTTGGTTTCAATTTAATTTGTTGTTTTACTAAAATTCTTGTTTAGGAGATCTTCTACATAACATAAAAATTATAAAATATGTGATCTTGTATGGTAATTTAGGATTTCTAAGGCACTTTAATATAGTCCTATAAAATCTATAACTGTTGCCTAACATTGTCATTATCATTAGCAACATTTAGACATGTTCAGTTCAAACTTAAAACTTTTTTTGTCACGCCTACCAAATTGTATAATGGTCAATGTTACCCACCCAAGTTATCGTCAAAAAAGTCTAAATTCAAAAATGATTTATTCACAAGATATCACCTATTGAAATTGAAAGTCAATTAGACCTATCTTATTGCTATTGATACCTTATTTGGTAAAGTATCCTATACTGCGAGAGGCGAGGTAGTTCAGGGTGCCCACCAATTGGCTCAGGCAATAAGCAAACACATGTTTGCCCAAACTTTCGCAATGACAAAAATTTGTATGAGTAGACTCGGAGATCAGGATGGAGTAAATGGATATAATATAGACATAGATATCGATAAGCATTGTCCAGAAACCTCATAACAAAGCCCAGATTCGAGAAGAAGAAGGAAGTTCGACCCCAAATTACTTTGAAAGTATACACGAAAGAAAAAGAAGATATCGACTATCGATACCATTACAACACCTAAATCGTCCCATCCCTAAACCTCGTTTTGGCAAGCATCTTCACGCTGTCAGTGGCAAGCTAAGCTGTATTCTGCATTCGGATACCAAAATGCTTCCAGATAAAATATTATGCATCTTCTACCTACAGCGTCTTGATGCAAGCACGTTTTAAAATGAGGCGGGTATTATTTTTGTTTTTCAAGGAACGGATATTATAAGACTTCCATTTTTAAAGGCTAGTAATACATAATCCTTAAAGCGTTGGTATAAACATAAACTCGGCCAAAGATGGACCAGCTCGATGCTCTGATGCCTCTCGTAGGCTCAGTAAATAAGCGGTACCTCTACCTACCTCTTCCAGAAATATAGGCATGAAATTATCTAATTTTAGGGTATATCTGAGTTTTCTAGGAAAAAGGGTTTCTGACAATGTTTCTTAATTAATTTAAAGTATTGCAGTTAACTCGACTTTCATAATGTAAGTAGGTATACATTATATACACGCAACCTTTTTCATTTTATATTCATTTGAGCGGTATTTTTCTTTAGGAAATAAATGAATGTTTTGAAATCAACATCGAATATTTAGAACAAAAAGATACAATCAAGTCCTTTTTTAAATTTAATAAAGTTCACTCCGATCTTATAATTCAATTCAATATTTGAGACGGTTCCAAACGATTCCAGTTTTCCTTGGTTTTTTAAGTATAAAAAAATTTAATCAAAAAGTTTTTGCCACCCGTCGCTTTTTGTTCGATTCAATGTTGTTTTTTGGGCGGGATAAAGAAGCAAAATAATTTATTTCCTTTTGATCTGTGAAAGGGTGGCTGCAATACTATAACGTCGCGTCTGTTATTATTATTTTCAGTTTTTTTCAAAATATAACTTAATAATAATAATTAAAAAAAACGTGGTTCGTCTAAACCTCGAAGGGCCGGGCCGATTTTGCTGATTTTGGTTTTGAAATATTTGTAGTAGTCCAGGGAAGGTTTAAAAGGTGTGAAAATATAGAAAAACGGAGGCGAAGTTAATAAAAACAACAATATTAATCTATACCAATATTATAAAGAGGAAAGATTTGTTTGTTTGTAACGAATAGGCTCCGGAAATACTGAAATGATTTGAAAAATTATTTTACTGATAGTAAGCTACACTAACCCCGAGTAAGTGTCATAGGCTATATTAGATTTTCAAAAAAATTAGGGATCCTTACCTAAACTCAAATAATGTAACCCAAGGTGCAATATTTTTTCCGTTGTTTACATATTTTGACAAGTGGTTTGTTGTTGTCGTTTGTTTTTTTATTCGGCCATTCTGGGCAGTCAAAAGAACATAGTCTATAGAGCCAAGTCTTTTGTAGTATGTTATATTCTATGGCGTAACGAAGTAAGCCGGGACAGCTCGTAGTTTAATAAAGTTAAGTACTTCGTTTGCGACAAACAAAAATAAAATGATAATGTTGGTTGCCCAGCTGCTATAATAGTACCTTCATTATAAAATATTGTTCCGATACTGTTCCGTATTAATTAGGTCGACCCATTGTACTCTCAACTCGCCCGTGCATGAATATTGTATGAAATTTACACTCGGGAACTGTGTTACTGTATTTCATAAGTATTTTGTATTTACAGTTGTGTTTTGTTGCTTCCAAACTATAAAAGATAAATGATAAACTAGAAAAAAACTTTTGTTAATTACCTACCACCAGCTTTTATTGTAAAGGATGATGAAATACATACAAATATATAGGTACAAATAATTTTTTTTTAAAAAAACGAGACCCGCCTTCAACGAACTGACACAAACCTAATCTGAGAACTTCCTTTTTTTCGGAGTCGGCTAAAATAGGTATACTCAAACCTTCTCCTGAATGTAACAAATACATTACTGAAAACCTCATCAAAATCGGTTCAGCCAAACGCGAGATAATCGCGGACAAACATACATACATCCATATATACATACATACAGGTCAAACTGATAACCTCCTTTTTTGAAGTCGGTTAAAAATATTATGAATTTAACTGCTGCCTTGTCTCAGTTGGCAGTGATGTGGACTGAGACGCAGGTGCACCGGGAACTTTATTAATATGGGTAATAAATGTCTTTAAACCTACATTTATTACACTTATTGACTTTTGAAATATGTCACGAATGAAACTAGTTTTGCAAGATACAAAAATACCCACATCTTTTTTTGCTGTCCAAGTCAAAGTTAAAGATATACCAAAAATGGAAACTAGAAACCGATAGAGAAATTCTACAGCCATTTTTCAATCTAAAATAAAATTCGAAGCTACTTGGGAATTCAATAACACTGCACCGAGGCAAGTTTGACGTTTCCGCCGGAAGTAGCTGACGATTTTCCTCACTTCCTTTACGTCTTTACTTAGTCTTTTTACAAAACTCGCTATAAGTACCTACACATTTATCTGTCGAAGTCGATGTCAGTTTAGTTTAGAAGCTTGCACACGGAACGGAGAGGAATTATTCCAGAGACGAACATCACACCTAGACCAGAAACAAACATCGATATTCATCATATCAATATTCGCCCCGCCCGGGAATCGAACCCGGGTGCACACGTTTACTCAGTCCACATCACTGCCAACTGAGCCACGGAGCAGTCAATAAAATTTATTTATAATTTATAAATAGGCTTCTTAGTCCCATCAGTTTTTCATCGAGGTAAGCTACACAATTGATTTTCTCTTGGTAGGGATCCTTATATGCATCACTTCTTTTATAGTCATTATAGCCTTTCCATAGACGTTGTTTTTGTGAACTCTTTACTCGGCCTCTCTTATTGAGGATGTCATCATTATTATACATATACATAAAAATGTACATTATAGAGTAAAATTTAGCGAAGTAAAATCAGGAATCCTATTATCTTTAGGAGTACCTCTAATTGCAAAGGTTGTGATGTTAGAAACAAACAATATCAAGCAAAAACCTTAACTGCAAAAAAAAGGTCAATATTTTAAATATTAGTTAGGTATAGTAACTCTTGATTACACAAAACACAATACCTAGCTAAAAACTTTAAAATACCTACTAAAATCATGATAAAACAAGGCACTGAAGATTCTGTACGATAAGCTATGAGCTCTGTGCATCCGGCGTGTGACGTCACAGTTTTTGAAATAGGAACGGCTAACGTTCCGCATTGTGCGAAGATTTACGTTTCCGTTACTCTTTTAAAATGCAGTTTGTCAAAGTAACAAATTGTTAGCGAAAATACGTTTCTTTTCATGCATTTTTATTATTATAGTTTTGAATTTTTTTATAGTGGCCTCTTGTGCTGTTTAGTTAGTTTTTGATAAGATAAAACTAAAAAAAATGAATGTTTCTATAACAAAGAAGGTTTTGACTCCGATAAAAGCGCCAAAATACAATCTTTTTTCGAGATTGGTGCTAGTTTCGCGGTGCTAGCCTTCAGAAGGAATAATTTTATTAAAAGATTTTATTCTTTTTATTAAAACTTAAACTTTTCAAACAAATCTAAATTTATTAGGCTATACTGATAAGGCTAAGTTAAATCCAATGTCTTATTGACTGGTTTTTTATCTATCAACTAGAGGCTGCCCCGCTGTTTTCCCGCGCAGATTTCTCATAAAAACAAAAAAACACTAGCCAATTTTCAGCTTTCTACGCCCAGGAGTTTCGGCTCTGCGTTGTCTGTCAGTCAGTCAGTAACGGAAGAGTTTTATATATATTAATTATCAATTAAGTAAAAAAAAAAAACGAAAACTAAATAAGCAATAATTTCATCTGTCACGAACAAAACTAAATTAAAAACTTTACCTATTTAAGTTTTCAGACGTTCTTCCATTGCCGACTCGTTTTGCTATCTCTTCAACTTATCACAACATTTTTGAATACGTACTTCAAGTCCTTTCAAACAAAACTGTATTCTATTTATTTGAATACAAAGTCGAAGTTGCTTTGTTGCCTGTCGCTATCATAAGTTGGTAGAAAGTTACAAAATGGTTCGGAAGTACAGTTCGGAAGTTTTCAAGTAGTTTTCAAGAGATTTATTGGCGTAAGGAATAGTATTTTTGTATTTCGTATCATTCCGTTAGGCCTTCATAAAGGATTTATCTTACTTTATCCCAAATGTACAGACTTTTACAAACCCATGTATAGTTTTTAAAGAAATTGAATTATCTAGGTATACAACACAAAGAACTCCAACGATAAAGATAATCAATGATGTTTTTAACAATGTAAAAAATTGAAGGTGAAAGCTGCGGAAATACACTGGATAAGGGTCGCTCAAGACTTATAGTCGTTGTAGCGTTCTGTAGGGGAGGCCTATATCTAGCAGTGGACGTCTTTGGGCTAAAATGATGATGATGAAAATATTTCAGCTCCCTTTTTCTTTAACGGCTTTCAATTTCACCGATGGTGAATTATACTAAAATTTTAGTAATACAGTAGGTAAATACATTGACTGCTCCGTGACTCAGTTGGCAGTGATGTGGACTGAGTAAGCGTGTGCATATTAATATGATGAATATCGATGTTTGTTTCCGGTCTGGGTGTGACGTTCGTCTCTGTGTGTGTTTCGGGCACCCTAGATACAGGATCTTCCTAGTTAGGGGCTATGTGTGTGAGGTGTTATTATGTGTTATATATCTTTCTTATATCAAAAGTAATTCTAGTTATAGAATTATTTTGAAAAATTTGTCTTTGAAGCAGTGGTAGAGTTAAAAGCCTAATCTTTCAAACATAATAAATATACAGATAGTTACAAATGTGTGCCGTCGTGAAAACCCTTATATAACATTATTTCAATATGATTGAAACGTTTTACACCATTTACGCCTTCAGTCTCAGCACGCTGCCGCCGCCATCTTACGTGAAATTGGCGGCAAATCTGACAGGCGTTGACACGACAGCTGTCATCACGACTTTACGCGACGCGTTTACGAATATTGCTAAGTGCCTCGCAAGCAGCTTGGTTTAGAAGTGAAATATTTTGTGTGAGGAAAGTAAAAAAAAACTTTGTGCTTTTTACTATTATTAAAACAAAACTCCGCTGCACTGACAACACAACGTATAGCCTAAACCGATGAGTAATATGCTACCTATTATTGCTTAGTGTACACATAAAGTGGTTTCCGAAATACCTCTGAAATACTCTATCATACGGATTTAAATTTTAAAAACATTTTCTTACTTTTCCGAGATTTTTGAAATTCTATCTTATCTACTTACTATTGATTGAGAGTCTAGAAAACTAGGATTCCTATTCATTCATTAAAAAAAAATTCTCTATGTATGTAGCATGGGGCGAGACTCCGGGTCGTCCCCCATGGGGCTTCTATCAAGCAAATGAGAAACCAACCAGTCCACAGGAGCCCGAATATCAGAACACTGTACCACATCTAGGACACTTCATAGAAAAAATCGCGTTGCTTCGCGCACAGCCGAAACTCGTGTACGTGCACGCGTATCATGCTTGTGTGAGTGAGATGAGACGTGCGACGCTGCTTTATTTGCACTGAGAGGTCTAACCGAGATCGGGGAAGCTGCACTTGCTGAGAGAGGCACGGAGTGCCCATACTGTATGTAGTACTATTTATTATACTGTGACTGAAGGGAGACAGCCTGCTATGCCACGCGAGCCAGACTGCACCCTGCCGCGGCATGCTGCCGATGAAAACCATCCACAAATCTAATTTTTAAATAACAGAACCGTTTACCAATACCCTTACCAAGGCGTGACTTATCTAAACTGTTACTTCGAAACTCCTAACGCAGTTTACAATCTACTCCAATATGCAATTTCCAAAGCAAAACATCTCCAACTTAAGTGTAACTTAGTGCAAACTTAAGCAATAAAGGTTTAGTATTAACTTGCGGGTATATTGAAGTGATAGTCAAGACAGTGACTTATGGCGTTTCAGACGCGCTATAAATACCTACGAATTTATCAGTTTTAGTCCATGTTAGTTAGTACACTACGATAAAGCTCAAAGAGGAAAACCATTTGAATATTCTTTTTTTTCGTCTATCTGTTCAAATATTTGTTCAAAATCTTTGACTAGGTTTTGACCCATTTTTTTTTCATACAATAGCATAGATTATTGATTTTCATAAGATATTCTTTGGTTTCGAAACCATCGGAGGACCGTTTTGATTTTCAACGTAGGCGTACTAATAAAACTAGTCCGCCATCTTGAGTTTTCTGCCATGTTGGATTGTCAATGACGTCACATTTGCTTACTATGTATTGATATGTACACTGAACGTGGTATTCTTACAAAATTTCGCATAATCTGTTAAATATTTCTGCTTCAATATAAGTTGCAAGATCTCACCGCAAGAAACATTCATACATGCATTGCAAGTTAAATAAAAACTTTTTAATAATAAAGCAGTGCATTTTCTGTACTAAAAGCATCTTCCTACTCTATGGCACAAGTTAGATGAGGTCTCAAGATGCTTTGGTCCGTTTAATGACCGGTTTTCGTTCCCTTCACTTCACCAGACTAAATTGATTTAGTTAATGAACATTGGAAATTTTCATCTGTATTCATCCATCGTATTGGAAACGAAGTATGAAGGGTTTCTTAGAGTTTTTGCGTCTACTTAATTGGGAATTCACAAAGGGATCGGCAAAAAAAAAATGCAGCATTTAAACAAAAATCCGGTATAATTTATTTTTTTACAAAAAGAGCCTTTACTTAATTAACACATACATAAACTGAGAACTTCCTCTTTTCTCAATGTTGTTAAAATAATTACTTATTATTTTTCCTGAATGTAACAATTTTTTTTCTGAAAATCGCATCAAAATCGGATCAGCCAAACTCGAGATAATCGCAAACAAACATAAAACATACAGGTCAAACTGATAACCTCCTTTTTTGAAGTCGGTTAAAAAATATACCGACATAAAAAATAGGAAATTCTCAGTTTATTAATTGTGTGTTTGTCCGCGATTATCTCGAGTTTGCCTGAACCGATTTTCAGAAAAATATGTGTTACTTTCAGGAGAAGGTTTTGGTACCTTACATATTTTAACCAACTTCGAAAAATAAGAAGTTCTAGGTTTATTTCCAGTTTATTGAAGGCATTATAATTATAAAAGAATTACGCAAAAGAAAGCGCGTATAAATCCGCAGCAATTGTCTGTTTTCTTAGACAAAGTTGGCAAAGTGGCTTATAACATACTTACGATCAAAGTTCGGAGCGTGGACTGAATACTTGTAATAAGTTCAGTATTTCAGTCTTCTTGTACTGCTTACGAAGCGTTTTACAATAAACGGACGGTAGACAGCCATTAAAGTCTACGTTAGGTAGGTACAGTGGCGGTCTAGGTCGGCGTAACACTTCCGGTTTCTCTGTATTGCAAAATAGCTGTTTTTTATTGGTAACAAAGTCTAGATCGCAGGAGACCATAGACAAATCTGTTACGCCCTCCTAGAACGGCACTGTACATTAGGATTTCAAATACAAACGCCGGTTTTATGCAATTTCATCCCAGCTTACGCTCCGAACTTTGGTGGTCTGTGGTCAGAATCAATAAATGTTTGTCCGGAGACCAGTCTAGATATTTCAATTTGGTTAAACACCCATGTGGATAACTTCGAAGTGATTTCAACTATGATTTTGCCGTTCAGAGTTGGATTTACGGCCTGAAAAACATTTTTTATGATGAATATCTTTTGTAAAACAATATAATGTTTGTTTTTAGATCTTGGTGTACGTTTTAAGTTCTTGTAAATGATTTAGGCACCCTAGAATCATGATCTACCTTGTAAGGAGCTGATTATTTGGTAGGCTTAACTTTGAGTTGTTGCGTAGTTAAGTAAATATAATAACAAAGTAATGACATACTCGTCTGTAATAAATATAATTACAATAAATAACTTGATAAAGTTTAATTACAATTGGGACCAGCAAGGGTACCTACGTTAATCAGTTTTAATTAATTTGTTACATGGAAGAGACTTTAATTAACTAGATATACGAGTGCTCTACTCTTCGGGCTGGGTAGGGATGGGACAGGTATCGATAATCGATAGTTATTGAGACTAAAATTGCTGTATACGTACGAGATTTTCTCGCTGTTTGAGGGCTCCGCAATGGGATTACCGAAAATCATTTTTTTGTGCCTACTCTTCCCGTATATTTGTTAAAAAAAAAACAGTTTCCATCTATTAACGTAATGGCGTTTGATTCTGTCATAGCGAAACTAAAGCTTGTATAGATCGTATAAGAGTAATTATTTTGCATCAATAGTGTCATGTTTATTTTAATTTATTATTGTAAATCAAAAAAATGACCAAAATATTTAAACGGGTACTGTCCTGTTATGCTATTTTCCAAAGTTACACGTTTAATGTGGACCTGTGGAGTGTTGCCTATTTTAATTATGTTAAAAACTTTGTCAAACAGGCGGCATAGCCTTAAACCAAATAGATTCCATGGCTAGGACACAAAAAAATAGTATTGCATTAAAAAACAATACAGTTATTAATCAAATTGTATTTTACCCTGAAATGGAATGTACTTACCATTATTAGTATCTTACTTTGTGTTCAATAAAGCGTTTTCAACTTCATCAGATTTTTTCTAACGCCGTCTGATAGCGGCGTGATAAAACTTGATTTTTTTTCTGAGATTTCAAATTGAAAATCTCTCATTGTATAATGTACTTTTATTTCTTACTTGTGTGCGAAAAATTGTATTTTATCTTTTATCGATACATACACCTTCCCATCACTAAAATATTTCAATGTAGAGACAACAAGCAGAGTATTTGTGAAGTGCATTGTCGCCCAGCTTTAGTCCCCGAATGGAAATGCGCTTTTGTAAATACATACGTGAAATTCTTACTTTATTTCAGGTACCACTTACTTAGTCAGTAAGGTTTAGTACAATTCTGGGGAAGCGCAGCGAATATACTAAGACAATAATCATTTAAAAGGTTCTCTAACTTCTATGGTTTACGTTATTATTATACGTAACTAGTCGACCTAGCGAACTTCGTACCGCCCAAACTATAAGTATTTTGTGCATTTATTATACTTATAAACCTTCCTCTTGAATCACTCTATATATATAAAAAAACGCATCAAAATCCTTGCGTAGTTTTAAAGATTTAAGCATACATAGGTATAGACGCGGGAAGCGACTTTATTTCATGCTTTGTACTGATTATCTTCTATACATATCTAATAAATAAATAAATAAATAAATAAAATAAATAACACATCACACTCAGAGCCCCTAGCTAGGAACTTCCTAGTTAGGGGCTCCTAGTAGGAAAAACCTGTATCTAGGGTACCCAAAACACACACAGAGACGAACATTACACCCAGACCGGAAACAAACATCAATATTCATCATATCAATATTCGCCCCGCCCGGGAATCGAACCCGGGTGCACACGCTTACTCAGTCCACATCACTGCCAACTGAGCCACGGAGGAGTCATACGTATCTAATGGTAGGTTAGAATCATTTTCAAATATAATGTTTGAAAACCTTGGTCTTAGATTTTAGAGACAAAATTTTTATCCTCCGCAGCTTCACCAAAGGTGCATCATATTCCAATAGACCCATATTGGAATAATCAATGCATATTAACAAATTCCCTTCCGCTGTCTGTCTGTCTCTATAAGATTAAATATTTAAAACTATGCAACGGAATTCGATGCGTTTTTTTTTAAAGCAGATAGAGTTGTTTCCAGAGTAAGGTTTATATGTATGATATAATATGCGCCGGGTTGACTCGTTTTATATAAAGTACAGCTGTGCCCGTGTGAAATAGTGACTTTTATATATTTTCTCACCCTTAAAACCTTCCCTGGACCAACATTTCAAAACCAAAATGAGCAGTCAGCTTAGCTGTTCTCGAGTTTTAGCTAGATAAACAAACCACTTTTGATTTTGAAGATAGAAAAGATGTAAATAATGTGTGTAGTTAAGAAAGATAACCTAACCTAAATCTTTGCAAGTTTCTTTTTCATTCAAGGTACCAGGATACCAGGATACGATAATATCACAGGAAAGTTTAATTTAATGCAAACTGCCGCAACACAGCTTGAATAACTAATAACCAACTACCCTCGTCGTAAATATTATACGTAACGGTAGTAATGAACATTTACATAATAGGATTTTCGTTAATTTTCGCGTTAAAATAACCAACCATTTTTTTTTGCAGAAGTTGCCTTGTAGTAATTGCATTAAACAATAAGGCCGCCTCGTTCTGTTGACATCTTAGCGTGTTTCCTCAAGAAGCGATATCGATCGCACGATAGGGGTTCGATAGCCAATATAAATCGCGATTTATTTTGGCTATCGAACTTTTATCGTGCGATCGATATCGCTTTTTGAGGAAACACGCTTTTACTTTTTTTTAATTTATATTAGTCTCGATCTGTTATATAATAACTAAATAAAATAATTAAATAAACTTTGCTAAATGTGAGTCCAGCTCGATGCACTGATGCCTCTCGTGGACACAGTCACTGAGCTAGTGCCTACCCTTCGGCAAATAAAGGCGTGAGATAATGTTATGTTATGATATGTCACTGTAAAGGCACAGTATACCTAATATTATAAATAGAATTACATACCGTATGGGCACTCCCTGCCTCCCTCAGCAAGTGCGGCCCTGCGCTCGGTTACCTCTCAGCTCTCAGCACAATTTGAAATTGCATATCTTATCTCACTCACATAAGCATGATACGCTTGCACGTACTCGACTTTCGGTTCCGTGCGTAGCAAAGCGCTAATTTTAACTGACTTCAAAAAAGGAGGTCATCAGTTTGACCTGTATGTATGTATGTTTGTCAGCGATTATCTCGCGTTTGGCTGAAGCGATCTTGTTGCGGTTTTCAGATACTTAAGTATTTGTTACATTCAGGAGAAGGTTTTAGTACCTATTTTAACCGACTTCGAAAAAGAGGAAGTGCTCAGTAGATGTATGTGTCAGTTTATTGTAGGCGGGTTGCTTCTTTGTAAAAAAGAAATCATTTTATCTTTGAAGTGTTTGAGGATAAAGCGTTAACTCATTGCTTTATTTTTAATTCACATAATAATAATTAAATTACCATGTTTCGTAGATGACTCTGTGATTCTGTCAACATTATTACTGGATCAGTATTCGTTATAGTAATTGCGAACATCAGCTCTGTCGGCTTCCTCATTAAGTATGCAGAGCAATTTGAATGCAAAATCAAAAGAGGTCGAAACTCGAAACACAACACTTTGTGCCAATTTATTTGACTGATTTTGAGACACTGTTACTTATGGACATGAACGTTGTACCACGTCGACCAACTTTTTTGCCTCGATGATCACGGCGAAAGTAGAATAGAATAGAATCATGATGGGCTGGTGCTGTTCTATGACATAAAATATACCAAGTGATTATATAATAATAATAATAACACATCACACTCAGAGCCCCTAACTAGGAAGAACCTGTATCTAGGGTGCCCGAAACACACACAGAGACGAACATAACACCCAAACCGGAAACAAACATCGATATTCATCATATCAATATTCGCCCCGCCCGGGAATCGAACCCGGGTGCACACGTTTACTCAGTCCACATCACTGCCAACTGATGATGATGATGAAGACCATATAAATTTTAACATATTCTTTAAGCCTTGAACAACGAAATCAGAAACAAAAAAATCTTGCTACGTGATCTCGTAGCTTGCTACGGCGTAGCATCCGTAACCAAACGGCAAAAAAATATTTATTACTCTACAGATTTTTATAAAATTAATTTACCAGTCCATGAGTTTTATATAAAGTGTTTTTATTTATAATTTCGACTGCAAAGAGAAAGAGATAAGAGCTTTTGTAATGTGATGTCGCCGCGTCATGTGATTGACAATCCAATTTGATTGTCACTTGTTTGTGAACGTTTCTCTTTATCACTTTGAGCTATTTGTTGCATTAAGAATGTAAATCACACCACAATATGCATTTTTTTCTTTTGTTAACATATTTTGACATGTGGTTTGTTGTTGTTTTATTTTTTTATTCTGCCCCCGCAGCATGACGGACAATTTGTCGAATTTGTCGTATCTATCTGTCACTATTGTCGATCATCTCCATACATTTTCCCGCATCGAAATGTCAAAAGCGATTAAAAGTGACAGTTAGATTCGACAAATAGTCCGTCGTGCTGCGTGGGCAGGGAAGTAAAAAAGAACATAGTCTACAGAGCCAAGTCTTGCGCGAGCTGTCCGGTCCAACGAAGTTAGACGGGACAGCTCCTGCCCAAATGAAATAAGAATTACTATGTAACTGTATGTCTAATCTAAACAAATCATAACATACCAAATCTCTTTTTGTCCACAGTAAAGCCGAGATCAGTAGAAGTGTATTCCGGCGACGGACGTCAATTAGCAAATGACGCACGTCTCGGCCCGCTGCTAGAACGTTCTAGAACCAACGTGACGTGCGTCGTGAGGGACGGCAAGCCACGGCCCAAGGTCGTGTGGCTCTTCAACGGCAAGGAGCGGCTTGATGGTGAGTGCACTTCTTTTTTATGATGCCCTAGTATTTTATATCAATTAAACTTGCGTTATAAGGGGTCAGAGTAAGTAACCCAAGGCTTTTTAACGGCCAAAAGTGGCTTGCTGGCAATTTTTCTAGTCTTTTATGGTGTCCTAGTACTTTATATTAATTTATTCGGGGCAGACTTCGATCACCAATTGGACAGGTAAAGATGTTTTGCAACGAAATATATAGCAAATGACGCACGTCTCGGTCCGCTGTTAGATAGAACTTTCTAGATCCAACGTGACGTGCGCCGTGCGTTAAGGACGACAAGCCACGGCCTAAAGTCGTGCGGACTTTCAACGACAAGGAACGGCTTGATGGTGAATGCACAAGACTTTATGATATTCTAGTACTTTTAACTAATTTAACGTGCGTTATGAGCTATGGATTCCAGTGTCTACCGAGACCAGTTTGGGGATCTAACTGGAGGGTAATTCTTGCGCACCCGATATGTTATCGAATTTCAATATTTTGACAATAAAACAAAGTAGCAGGAATCCGAACATCGCGAACCAATAGAACAGTCTACCTAACCAAGATCAGATCTCAACGTCTAGCCTCACGTGCCGCGCCGTATCCCTCACGCCCCGTGCCGTATCCGTCACGTCCATGATCGGATCACGGCCCGTGTTATTGCGAGGCACGGGACACGATCTATATCGGCATCGGAACTCGCCATTGCATAAAATATGCACGTACTATGTTACCTACCTGGTGGTCGTATTCATAGTTTGATTTAAACTGCATATGCTGTGTAAGTTTTTTTTTCTCCACATTATAAACTTTTAACTATAATTACGGGCTAAATCCTAACACTATAGCAAAGTAAATTTCACGTAGAAATAAATCCAATGAAATTCTTTACACTTAACAGTAAATAAAATATATAAAACTACAGGCTGCCCCGCGGTTTTTCCCGCGCAGATTTTTCATAAACACAAAAAATCCCATTTATTTCCGTTCCCGTGGGAATTTCGGGAAATCCCTTCTTAGTGCTCACCTACACTCCCCAAGGAACCCACGTGCCAAATTTCAGCTTTCTACGCCCAGTAGTTTCGGCTCTGCGTTGTCTGTCAGTCAGTCAGTCAGTCAGTCAGTCAGTCAGTCAGTCAGTAACGGAAGAGTTTTATATATATTGATTACATTAAATTATGTAAATAGTTGTACATTTACAATCAAGGGAAAGGGCTATACTCGGAATGTCGCTGCGTGATCGAATCAAAAATTATGAGATCAGAAAAAAAACTTGAGTAACAGACCGTTCTCTGGGCTTGGGCATTGCAAAACTTGAGTAGCAATGGGCAGGATACATAGCTAGAAGAACATATGGTCGCTGGAGTGGCGACCACGCACCGAAGAAGCAAAGTAGGTAAACGACATACCAAATTGGGATTGCAATAAGAGTTAACAGTAATCTATACCAATATGATAAAAAGGAAAAATTTGTTTGTTTGTTTGTAACGAATAGGCTCCGGAAATACTGAACCGATTTGAAAAATTCTTTCACTGGTAGGAAGCTACACTATTCCCGAGTGTCATAAGCTATATTAGATTTTCAAAAAAATTAGGGATCCTTACTTAAACTCAAATAATGTAACCCAAGGTGCAATATTTTTTCCGTTGTTTACATATTTTGACAGGTAGTTGTTGTTGTTTGTTTTTTATTCTGGGCAATCAAAAGAACAGTCTATAGAGCCAAGTCTTTAGTAGTATTTTATATTCTATGGCGTAACGAAGTAAGCCGGGACAGCTCGTAATTAATATATGCTGGTAATAAACGGAAATTTTAACGGTCAATGAATTGTATGTAAATAATACTTTTTGTATAATTGGTTGCCTGGAAGAAATCGCTTTTAGTGATAAGACCGCCATCTGCATTGATCTTTGTAACTTGTTCTTTTATGTATTTTATGTTTTATTTTGATTGCATTCTCTTATCTTATCTTATCTTAATTGTTGACCTGGCGAACTTCGTACCGCATTACCTATTATTATATGGTTGCATGTACTTATTATACAAATAACCGAAACATAAAGCCTTGAGAGCCGGACCCACGTTTAGCCGAGTTTATGCAACAAATAACCCTTCTTCTTAAAACAGTCTATCTATTAAAAAAACTGCATTAAAATTCGTTCCACAGTTACAAAGATATAAGCATATATTAAAGCGACAGAGAGGCGAGGGGACTATTTTCTATGTATTGATAGATAATGTCAGTCATGGTTTGAAATCGGACCCCGAAAATTTATTTTTTGAGTAGATAGATATAAGCGAAAGTGCAACAGAACCTATGAATACGACCCCCCATCTCGTATGCATCCCGCGACATCGACGCGTTGCATAGGACGCGTCGCCAGCGGAAAATATGCCACATCCAGTCTAAGGGTGCTTTACCACCGGAGATATGTACGCTGCATTGCTTTTTACCCGACTTCACAAAAGGAGGTTATCAGTTTGACCTGTATGTATGTAATGTATGCTGCCGTGCTAAGGATATGAGCAGTAACTCCATTTTTGACGAAAATGAGTTAAATATATATTTGAAATCAGCGCAATGAGCTCTATAAAATGAGCCGACCCCTATTTCGATAGCTTTATTGGAACATATAGATTTTAGTAAGCATAACAACAGTAAGTCAGTTTTTCCTGCTGTCATACATAATATAATAGCAGTAACAATACTTACTGCATGATTTTAAGCACGACTTAACAATTGGCTACTTAATGTCGCGTAATATATTGACAGCAAGTATACATACTTCTTTAATAATAAGCAATATTGAACTACTCTTGAATAGCAACCACCTAGTATATTAACAGTAACTAGACATACTGCTGGTATGCTTAGTGAAATAAATTATTTTATATTGTCATTTACTTGGCAATCAACAGCAAGTATATACATACTGTCTTAATTCTTAGTTAATCTCAATACTAGGGTTATCATATGAATGGCTTAACATAACAACAGTAAGTGCACTTCGCTATAGAAATCATATGAATTTCGAGTTATAAATTATGACTTCAGCATTAATATTAAAGTTTGTAAATCCAAATACATAGCATCCCGAATATTATACAAAATCATTTACAGTCTATAATTTTACAGTCCTTAAAAATAATTTTACAGACTGCGTAGAAGCTGTGCGGGCCGCAAAATCTAGAAAATCCATCGATAACATAATGGAAGGCACAGATTTTTAGGCAGCTGAAGGCCAGCATAGTTGGGATGATGTCTACGCTAATTATTGTCAGTGCAAAAGTCTATTACGAAGGTCGGCAAAATCCATAAAATTTTCAACAAAATAGTTCAGGGATGGATTTTGCCAGGCTCTTTTAGACCTAAATCTGGAGCTCTGTCTTCTCTGCACCTAGGTTTTTAGACGATGACTCCCCTAAGGTGGCGACTGCTTTTCGTTTGGGATGTTTTGTTTGCGAAAAGCATCGCTGTTCATGGTGCAGTCGTTAACCTGAGGGATTATCATGGCCTGAGTTGACAGAAAGAAACATCATGCAACACATAGAAAACCGAAGAGGGAAAGTGATAGGACAGGTCACGATAATTACATAAATAATATAATACAAGTGAAAATAGAAGGACGGAGAGGGTCTGGCAGACCGAGAGGAAGCTACATGAAGCAGATAAAGGAGAAAGTTGGAGTGGAGACCCACAGACAAGGACATGAATGAAGCAGTGGAAAGACGACTGGAGTGGAGGAGGCTACACAGACAAGAGCTCGGCTTTTAAATGAAAGAAGAAAAAGAGCTGTCAGAGGTGCTTTGCTAGATTTCCCCGTCATCATGCACTGAATGATATTATTTCACTGGGCATAAATGTCAGTCAAAATTCCATGCGTACTGAAACCTCCCGGGCTAAGTCGTTCAGATGGTTATTTTCCAGTTGAAATGACGCTGCTGCCCTTTGAGAGGGGTCATTAATTACTTGATTTAGGATGCGACATTTGGAAGCAATCTCGTTGCATCTTATCTTCAATTGACAATAAGGGCATCTGCTTGCTTCTTGCCATGTTTCCTTGGAGATTGCAGTCTCAAACACACAAAATATGCGGTACTTGAAGATGTCTATATTTTTGTGCCACCTTTTCAAACCACGGGAGTTGAGGGTTCGGAGGCGGTTACAAGTTGGTGGTTTGTCACCAGTTTGGTGTTGATCACGACCTTCGTTCTGGTACTTTTCTAATGCAGCGGCCCTCCATAGCTATTAAGCGCGGTTATACTGCCAGTGTCAGTGTCAAGATCAGATTCATTTTTGATTCTTATAAGACTTTGCAAGTGTGTTATTTGCAAGGCATTATTAGGCGTTGTTAGTTTTTATTTGCATGGCTGATCTCAAATATGCATGCTTTAAGTATTAGGTACTCATAAAACCAATTTAAGGTCTGATTAATGATACATAACAATGAAAAAATTTCATGTTTACCTCATTGATTTTGTTCCTAGGATAATCCATAATTTATATGGGATACTAAGAATAAAAGCAGCAACTCCGTAGTTACTGTTGATATTCTTAGTAATTTATGGTATGTGATATTTAACTGATACTAGGCATAAAAGCTTTACCATCATTTAAACCCCTTAAAAAAACAGTACAATGTTTTCTGATAATAAAATACGAATATACACGGTTCAGGCTACATACATCAAAAATCGTTTTGTAGATAGAATAAAAAGATAACTCACAAAAGGAAAAAATAGATTAAAAACTTTAACCGCCATTATCTCAAAACTATAAAAAATGACTTACTGCTCTTATCCTTAGCACGGCAGTATGTTTGTCCGCGATTATCTCGAGTTTGTCTGAACCGATTTTGATGAAAGTATTTTTTATACAGACAGGAGAAGGTTTAGTTCCTATTTTTTTCTTCTTTTAAAAAGAGGAAGTTCTTAGTTTATGTATGTGTCAGTTTATATAAGGCCGGTCACTTTAAAAAAAAATGCTCTCCGTCGAGAGAGGTCATAGGCCATAGGATATAGGCCTTTACCTCAAATTGCCACAAGATTCAAGTTTATTTATTTACTAGCTATGTTACCCGCGGTTTATTACCGCAGTAAAAAGTAGTCTATGCGTTATCCTAACTCCATACCAAATTTCATTGAAAATACTCCAGCAGTTTAAACGTGAAGTAGTAACAAACATACACACAAACTTTCGCCTCAATAATATTAAAGTGTGTGTGCGAGACTGCATTTTTCGAACGAGGTCTGCAGATAATGTGACAGCGTTATTATAATGTACTATTTATTCTCAATTTATAAGCAGAATTACCTACTTTAACAAAAATACTGATTGATCAAAGCAGCTGATTAAAGCATCAATTCGCGCGTATTTAATTAGATTTGATGCTTCGCTGGCCTTTGGGGTTAAAGTTTTTTTTTTTTCATGACAATTTGTTTTTTTAAACATTTATTGTATTTTAACTATATCCATATCATAACTTCCCTACAATCTGTTCAGAAACGATAAAAAACCTGTATCAGTGAGTGCATCTTAATTTTTACTTTACTTTATCGATAACTAAAATTAGAATATCTTCTTAAAAAAAAGAATAATGATTATTTTTTATTATCTGCGATACGAAATTCTTGCTTCATACATTTTTTTGAATCTCGAATTATTAAAATCGATTTGAGAATCGAAATCTACTCAAGTCTAGATTGTAGTAATTAAAAAAAAAACTAAATATCAGTCATTTGTTTCGAACGAACTTCTAAGAAAATAAATTTTAGTTGTAGGTTATAAAACAGCAAATAAGTTAATAGTACCAGTAACATTGAAAAAGCAGGCCATTCTGTATATATGTCACCGGAAAATAATAAGATTCGCAAGTTTATAAATTTCCTAGGAAATTTATAAACTTTCGTAGGATTCTAAACGAGAGATAAATTGAATTATTTTACGCCCACTTTTTCGCAAATTTATAAATTTTCGGCGCGTCATAGTAAATTTATAAACTAACGGAAATCAATCCGTAAGATTCTAAACGGATCGACCAATCACAGAAGAGCTTTTAATTTTACGCTTTTTGAAATACGGAAAATAACACACTGCTCTCTGATTGGTCGATGTTGACAGTGAAATGCTTGCGTCCATAGACTTACGTACAATCAGACTTGCCAAACAATTCGATCACACTAAGAGTATTTTTACTGGTACTAAAAACTAGGTAGGTTAATAGGTTAAGTGTTACCGCAAATTTGCGAAATTCAGTAAAAGTGCACTAACTGACTGAATCCGTTAGAGTTCGAAATAAAATGTTGTTCTCAACATTAACTAGGTTTGCAATATCCCTAGGTAATCTACAGAATAACGACTAAGTTAGGCTCAAAAAATTTTTGACTTAGATTTCAGTTTAACACAGGTAACCCAAGCTCCGCTCGCTTCGCTCGCTTCGCTGGTTAAAGATCACAAGCCGAACCTAACCTAACCTACAATTTTGCCCTAGATTTGAATTTTCGGTCGGAGTTTTCTGTTTTCCGCACTTAATCGGCGAGACATCCGGTAATACGCACAATAACTAGGTAAAGTGTGGTTACCCCATATTTCACATAAAATTTCGCACATTAACTGACCTAAACAGTTAATGTGCACATTGCCCGGTAAAGTGCACATTAACGTATTTCGCAATATAACGGTGACAGATATAATACAAAAAGTAACCTTGTATTATAGGTACCTAACCTACCTACCTAGTTCCCTATTTCACTCTACAAAAATAAAACATTTTGGTCATGGCTACCATAAAACTTTCGTAGCTCTGTGGTAAATTTCAATACATTATACATGGCGTTTGGTTATTGGTTACTTATTATTTTACGAGTGAGTTTAGTAAGTTTATCAATTTACGAATATGAAGCCGTAAAATAATACAATTTATCTCTCGTTTAGAATCCTACGAAAGTTTATAAATTTCCTAGAAAATTTATAAATTTACGGTTTTTGTTATTTTCCGGTGACATATATATTGTAGAAAACTTATGATATGCATGTAGATAAAGGTATACAAATGCAACTGTATACAATTAGGCATTAAAACACTCCTGTGATCTGTATTAATGCCTCTCATTATGTATCACTTGCATGGTTGTACTTAAATAACTATTTTTCAATCAAAATCATAAATTTAAAAATATACTTTTGGTGTTTGCAATAAAAAGGTGGGTAGGCAAAACTGACGCGTTTTAAACAAAACAAAAGGGGTTTAAAAAAGTACTAGGCAAGCATAAGTACACACTAGATCACCGTGAAAAAAAAAAACAGTTAAAAAAGCGGATATTTCAATTTGCTATCTAAAACAGGCGGAAGCTACTGACTGTTCGAAATTCAAATATCGAATTGCGCTTCGGAGGGAAATGTTCAATGCGTTGCGTTTGAATACGGAATGAAGTTACTTTTTTTTTGTAAAAAATTAATCTGTTACAGAAACCTACAGTTACTTATCAAAATCTATAGCTCACATTGTCAATAATTTACCAAAAAAGTTTAACAGTATCGTACAGTGGCGGTCTAGGTTGCCGTAACACTTCCGGTTTTTCTGTGTTGCAAAATAGCTCTTGTTCTTTGGCAATACAGTCTAGGGCTGACGAAACCATAGACAAATCTGTTACGGCCTCCTAGACCACCACTGTACGTAGGTAACCACAAAATGGACAGACGACTGTGAAGTTTGTGAAAGTATTAAAAATATTGTAACTAGTATAAAAAAATAAAAAAAATACGTGAATCCAGCTCACTCTTAGCCTTCTTAACACTTTCGCGGATGCAAGAAAAAAAGCATGACTTCCCTATTGGACACCCAAAAATTGTATGAAAAAATAAAGCATGCAATAGAAGTCGTTTCCATATACTGGGTCACAAAGCACATAATTATGCAAAATTGGCGGGAAAAGGAATATATGCGGTGGGTCGGCTCCTGGACGCACGCGCCACTCGTCCATACATTTTATTTGCGTAAAAGGACTGCTATAGAAGGCGTGTCCAACAAAGAAGGATGGAAAATATGTGTGGTTCTCTCTTTCTATTTAAGGCAAAAAAATATGGTTATCTGGACGCTGTCAAATTTTGATCGGTTGGAAAACGGTCACTGAAAAAAGTTTTCTTTGAATATGTATGACAGAGTGGTATGTTATAAACGGTGTTCCCGTGAGAAGCTCCGACATTTAGACTGCCATAGCGGTTTTGGCCAGTGTTAGTGTCACAAAAACGACTGCTTTAGAATGTGCACCCGCGAAAGTGTTAAACAGTAACACAAACGGTCAAGTCACGTCAAAGTTTAAGACAGATTAAATTATAAAACATCTTAATCTAAAAATCCTTTGACTTAACTCTTGGATAGCTAAAAGCCTATTAAAACTAAATTGCTTCCAATTAATGGGGGATTTAAATCGGCTTTAGCCAAAGATTAAGTATTTTTTACTTCGTAAGAAAACTCGCTATAAATACCTACGATTTTATTCATCGTTGTCGATGTCAGTACGGGAGTGAAAACGCCGTATGTAAAATAAAATTCTTAAGTGAATAAATTTGATTTTCTTTGTCCTTCATTTATTAACAACATCATCAACTCACGTCTATATTCCCCAAAGGGTTAGGCAGAGGCAAATTTACTGAGCCAATAAGAGGCATCAGGTAATAAAGCTAGACCCGTTTTGCCGAGTTTATTTCATTTTTTGTGTTATGTAGGTATTACTGATAAAATAATCTCATACACACAATCACAAATACTTTTCACATTTCTTAATAGTTAATGTTTTATTTTTTTGATTCAATATTTTTTTTTGTCTCGCTAAAACTTGAGAATGGCTTGACTGCTCCATGGCTTAGTTGGCAGTGATGTGGACTGAGTAAGCGTGAGTACCCGGGTGCGATTCCTGGGCGGGGCGAATATTGATATGATGAATATCGATGTTTGTTTCCGGTCTGGGTGCGATGTACGTCCCTGTGTGTGTTTCGGGAGCCCTAGATACAGGTTGTGTGATCTTACAATTTTCATACCTTTTTAACCTTCCCTAGATCCTATGCATAGGATTGAATTTTCTATACCAAAAGTGTCAATACAAATATTCTACACAAAAGGCGGGGCGGATGCTCCAACTGATTTTGTTTGCTTTTAATACTCTTGATTGAAAAGGTCAATGGCTGAGTTAAGTTGGATCCTCTCATCCCGATCTTTTAGCCGGCGAATTTCCGAAATCTCGTTTTTAGATTTATTTGAAGGCCACTTGTTTGGTATGGTCTCCTAGTACTTTATTTATAACGCAAGAGATTTTTTGATAATAATCATGTTTTTTCCTTCCTACGTACCAATTTACAGTCATATCGGTTCAGTAGCTTAGGAGTCTTTGCATAACACACTGACAGACAGTCACTAAAGAATCTTACAGAAACGAGCGCTTTGGGCCTGTACTGTTGACTTTAGTATTTTTGAATTAACTTTTTATTTCTGATTGTTATATCTTTACAGCTTCTAACCAGAAATAACCTGTATCTATGGTGCCCGAAAATAAAAAAAAAAAACATTGACTGCTCCGTAGCTCAGTTGGCAGTGATGTGGACTGAGATGCGTGTGCACCTGGGTTCGATTTCCGGCGGGGCGATTATTGTTATGATGAATATCGGTGTTTGTTTCCCGTTCTGGGTGTTCGTCTCTGTATATGTATATTAATAAATGTTTATTCTATTCTATTCTATTCTATGTTTCGGGCACCCTAGATACAGGTTCTTCCTAGTTAGGGGCTCTAAGTGTGATGTGTTCAATAAATATTACAAGTCACATTCAATATTACTGAGGTTCAGAATTTATAAGATTTAAGTACTTACCTTAGTTTATAAAAAATAAAAAAACGTTATTTTATAATGAAGATAAAGTCTTCCTCGGAAAGCTTGTTTACAAATAAGTAAAAAGTTTGAAAAAGCTCTTACAGAAAGCTCTCGCTTAAAACAAGTAGAATCTTATTATCGATTCATTTGATGTTTCTCTCAACACTTTTAAATCCGAGCTTTTAAGTTCTGATCTTGTATTAAAGGAGCTTTTTCTTTAAACTTTATCTTTATTTATCTAATGTACTGTGTAGTTATATATGATTGTAAATAATTATGAATATTAGCAATATTTCAAGAAGTAAATAATAATAATAACGCACCACACTCAGAGCCCCTTACTAGGAAAAACTTGAATCTAGGGTGCCCGAAACATATATTAAACAGACATAATATTATATATATATTCGCCCCGCCGGGACTCGAACCCGGTGCACCCGCGTCGCGTCACAGTACACATCACCACATCACATTGAGCCAAGGATTATTTTTAATTCATTTACCCTTATTTTCCAATACCTTTCTTATTTTACTAAATTTGTGTAGGCGATTAATCAACATAAATACTTCTGCTTTTTTGAAGAAAGTTCAAGTTTTGAAATACATTAAAAAAAAAGTTACTTATGTACGCAAAAAGATAACTTTCAAAGCAATTTTGCGTGCATCTGTCAAATAAAACTTACCGTAGCTTGCTCAAAGACTGTAAATTCAGCGCAGAGGGCGCCTCTGGGCTAAGTTTAATAACCGCAAATTAAAATGGGTTGAATTTCAGTTTAATCTAGAAAATTTAATATAACACTAGAAGCTGCCCCACGGTTTTTCCCGCGCAGATTTCTAATAAACACAAAAATCCCGTTTTTTCCCGTTCCCGTGGGAATTTCGGGAAATCCCTTCTTAGTGCTCACCTACACTCTCCAAGGAACCCACG
Source organism: Euspilapteryx auroguttella (assembly GCA_951802225.1). Taxonomy (NCBI): domain Eukaryota; kingdom Metazoa; phylum Arthropoda; class Insecta; order Lepidoptera; family Gracillariidae; genus Euspilapteryx; species Euspilapteryx auroguttella. Next base: position 475,119 of record OX637666.1, read on the forward strand.
TGCCAATTTTCAGCTTTCTACGCCCAGTAGTTTCAGCTCTGCGTTGTCTGTCAGTACGTCAGTCAGTCAGTCAGTCAGTCAGTCAGTCAGTCAGTCAGTCAGTCACGGAAGAGTTTTATATATATTGATTACATAATATCACACCTATATATTCCTAAGGGGTAGGCAGAGGCACCGGCTCATTGACAGCTCAGAGGCATTAGTGCATCGAGCTGGACCCACGTTTGCACTTTTGGTATATTTTAACTAATTTCATAAATTGTATACCTAGTAATTTTTTTATCAAATCAAATAATTCTTTATTCAATATAGGATACAAGATATCATTTATTGACAGTCATCATTGACTACATCTAATCTAATTGCTATTGATACCTTATTTGGTAAAGTATCCTATACTGTGAAAGGCAAGGTAGTTCAGTGTGCCCACCAATTTAATTTAACTACCATGAAAAAATTATAAATCCTTTAACTCCTCGGGGAGAATAGGGCATCAACAGTCTTTCTCCAGACTTCTTTGTTCTGCGCTCTTTCTTTGGCGTCGGTCCAGGTCGTCCCTGCCGCCCTGAGTTCTGTCATGATAGAACGCTTCCAGGTTTCAGCGGGGCGACCCTGTCACCTTCGGCCGCCAGTAGGGTTCCATTCTAAGGCTACTCAGCTGATGTTTGTGTCAGGTCTTCTAAGGCAGTTGCCATTAAAAAATACAAAAATTAATATAAAATATTAATATAAAAAATATATTCGTTATAATTATAGGTCAAAGCCAAAAGCATGATGTAAATGTCACAGATAAAATTCCAAAAGCGACATTCGTTAAAAATAGCGTTTCGGCCGGGAAGTTCCACTATCTCCCGAGTCACAAATTTAATTAAAAGTGTTAATTAAAACTGCGGATCGACGCTGCTTTTCATCTGTTACGGTGCATTTTGCTTTGGGAGCAAAGTTGGAAAATAAATATAGATGTGTCACGTGATAATACCAAACAAAGTTTTATAAAATAACTTGATGCTACAATTTCAGTTATCTAATTAGACTTAGATTCTACAAAGACTAACAAAATAAATCATACAAGACATATTTTAGTCCTCAAGAGGCTGCCCCGCGGTTTCACCCGTACATATTTCTCATAAACACCAACATCCCGTTTTTTCTCGTCGCCATGATTATTTCGTGAAATTATTCCTAAGTGCTCCCCTACACTCCCCAAGGAACCCACGTGAAAATTTTCAGCCCGCTACGCTCAGTGGTTTTGGCTCTGCGTTGTCTGTCAGTCAGTCAGTCAGTAACGAAAGAGTTTTATATATATTTATAGGCCTACTAGTTAAAAAAAGACAACCAACGAGACGAGTTCTTTCATTGAGTAGGGGACATCTATAGCGTCCAATCTCGAAACAAAATAAAAAAAATGTGAGATAAAGATGCACTAGAAAATATTTATTAGAATTTTTAAGACACTAAAGCGTAGCTTTTAGGTTCAAGATCTAAAGAAAATATTTTTATATAAAGTGCCTACTTTAAGCAACAAACTGTATATTTCTGTGCTTCGGAAGGCACGTGAAGCCGTTGGTCCCGGCCGCAGTAGTGGTCGTTATAACCGTGGCGACAAGCTGGCCCCTTGTCACGTTGGTAATAAAGCATAAACTTGGCTAAACGTGGGTCCGGCTCTTGAGCTGGTGCCTCTGCCTAACCCTTCCGGGAATAAAAGGCGTGAGATTATGTTATGAGATTATATGTATACTTCTTGGATCTTTATCTTCGCTCTTGAACATCGACCACGACGTGTAGATGCGTAGGTAGTTTTAGCAAGATTATGTTCTACTAAAAACGGCCGAGTTCAGAGATTGTATGAATATTGCATCGCTCCACAAAAATAACTGTTGCTGGAATTTCAGACTGCTCTGTTATTTTGTAGTGTTGCGATTGTAAACTTTAAAGTTTCTTAGTAAAATAATAATAAAGCATAACAGAGCTCCTAACTATGAAGAAGGCTGTATCTAGGGTGCCCATAACACATAAGAGACGAACAGTACACCCAGACCTGGAAACAAACATCGATATTCATCATATCAATATTCGCCCCGCCCTGGAATGGAACCCAGGTGCACACGCTTACTCAGTCCACATCACTGCCAACTGAGCTACGGAGCAGTTTATTTTCGTAGAAGTTTACTCATGTACTATAACTATTTATGTTGATTAGTTTGTATTTCTGTTGTATCTGTTTTGGGCACATACAAATCTAGGGTTCCCAAACATATCAACGGGCGTTTTCGATAGATATTTAAAACATAATCTTAAAATTTGTGTAAATTCTAATTATCATTTATCTATTACAAAATTATAAAGAAGATAGATTTGATTGTTCGTTTTTTGCATTGAATAGGCTCCGAAATTACTTAACCCATTTGAAATATTATTTCACTCTCCACACCATCCCCGGGTGACATAGGCTATAGAATATTTTCAAAAATGAAGGCTCCGAACGCACAAGCGGATCTTTATCCACGCGAAAAAAAAACCGCGCGGATAATATCCTCTGTTGCGGTTCTATTTCCACGCGGTTTTAAAGGTTGTTATTTCATTTTCAACCTTATAATAGGCCCCGAACGCACAGGCGTTTTTTTGAAATAAAACTGTAACAGCGGATTAATATCCGCGCGGTTTTAATCTGCTGGTGCGGACACTTGCATAGGATTCAATATGTTGAAAAAAAACCGCCTGTGCGTTCGGGGCCTAAGAACGCAAGGCAGTACAAAGTTCGCCGAGTCAGCTCCGGGCAGCTGTAGGTCCGGGCGTAAGAATAGGTCTACGGTATGCCCTGCCTGTCGTAAGAGGCGACTAAAAGGGGTCTTTGGGGTCGTGGGTGTGAAGGGCGGGGGCCCGACACACTCATCAAACGGCCCCGAGATGGGCGGCGGCACAGCTTGTGGCACTGAGCCGCCGCAGCTCCAAAGGCGAGCCGGGGACAGAACAATATGCCCTCCCCGAGCACGAAGCTGATAGTAGCTGAGCGTGGGAAGACTTCGGACGCTATAATGTGTGGTTCCCGGGGTTCTTCCCAAAAGCGCAAAGACGGCCGCCGGGGGGTTTTAGTGGGTGCGAGCCCCACATACACCCGACGCTCCCCCGAGCGTCGGGAAATGCGATAGGCATTTCCCCTCGTTACTAAAAAAAAAAGGTCGTTTAGAGGTGCCCTCCATGCGGCTTCAGACAAGCGGATGTGGAACCAACCAGTACACACAAGGTTTATTTAACAAATTCTATGTTTCAGCTGCTTTAAGCAAAAACAACACAACAGACGAGACTTAAAATTTACAATTCAAAATGAAACAGTGTTTTGTATAAGACATTAAAATGCAATGCCTTCCAGCAAGTTCTCTTTTACAGAAAACTAATTAAAACTAGTAAATTCTACTTCAATGCTAGGGGAAGCAGCAAATTCTACTCCAATGGAAGGCGAAGCGAAATACAGATAGAAGGACTTATGCAGTTTAATTCGTGACTTCCTAGTTCTTTATAAGTTTTTTTTTTTATACATACATAATCTACAATTATCTCACGCCTTTTATTCCCCGAAAGGTTAGGCAGAGGCAATAGCTCAAGAGCCGGACACACGTTTAGCCGAGTTTATGCTTTATTACCAACGTGCCCAACGTGCAAGTAAAAGTAAAGTAAAAAGTAAAAAAACACTTTATTGCACACAAAGTAAGATACAAAAAAGAAGTAAGTAAATAGAACATTTGAATTTGCATACAACGGGCGACCTTATCGCAAGATAGAATATTGCAGGCTTGAATCACCTGATTGTCCGAAAAGTAAGATGATTCCGTGCTTCGCAAGGCACGTGAGGCCGTTGGTCCCGGCCGCAGTAGTGGTCGTTATAACCGCGGCGACAAGCTGGCTCCTTGTCACGTTGGTAATAAAGCATAAACTCGGCTAAACGTGGGTCCGGCTCTTCAGATGGTGCCTCTGCCTAACCCTTCGGGGAATAAAAGGCGTGAGTTTATTTTATGTTAAAGTTAAAGAAGTAAGGTAGGAAGAAGTATGTTAACAGCAAATAGTAAGGAAGTGTTTGTACAAGAGTAGTGACGTACACAACTTAGTATTGTTGGGCTGCGCAAGACCTAATTGAGTTGAGAACTTGTCTAAAACTGCGCTCAGCGTGTATTGTGCCACGGAATCTAATATTTCGTTATTTTCAATATCATCATCTCAGCCGTAAACAAAATTAAAATCATAATAATAATAATAACACATCACACTCAGAGCCCCTAACTAGGAAAAACCTGTATCTAGTGTGCCCGAAACACACACAGAGACGAACATCACACCCAGACCGGAAACAAACATCGATATTCATCATATCAATATTCGCCCCGCCCAGCAATCGAACCTGGGTACACACGCTTACTCAGTCCACATCACTGCCAACTGAGCCACGGAGCAGTCGAATCATGTTTTACTCCCATGTTAAACCAACTCCAGTCAAGATTGGAGGTTGTTGACGAATATCTCCTGAAAGAGTTTCTAGATGACAAAGAAATACCAAATTATTAATGTTTTCCGGTTAAGTATTACTTATTATAATATTTTTAAGTAATTTTTCATGATCACAATCAATACTGTATTTTTTTTAGTTTTAGTTTTGTTCAAAACTCAAAACTCACTTAGGTACTGACTTAAACAGTTAATGTGCACATTACCCGGTAAAGTGCACATTAACGTATTTCGCACTATAACGGTGACATTTATATTTTACGAGCTTTCCCGGCTTACTTCGTTACGCCATAGAATATAAGATACTACAAAAGACTTGGCTTTATAGACTATGTTTTTTTTGACTGCCCAGAGTGGGCGAATTAAAAACAAACAACATCAAATCACCTGTCAAAATATGTGAACAACGGAAAAAATATAGCACCTTGGGTTACATTATTTGAGTTTAGGTAAGGATCCCTAATTTTTTTGAAAATCCAATATAGCCTATGACACTCGGGGTTAATGTAGCTTCCTACCAGTGAAGAATTTTTCAAATTGGTTCAGTATTTCCGGAGCCTATTTGTTACAAACAAACAAACAAACAAATTTTTCCTTTTTATAATATTGGTATAGATCAATCCAAAAAGTAATTAACGCTAATCGCTCTGCTGATCGCTCTGCTAATAAGGCCATGCTACCCCCATCGCCATGGCATCGTAATGTAATCGAGTTGGAAGCCGGAGCGGACCGCAGGCTTTGTTTTAGATTGTCTAGATTCCAGAACTAAGTTCTGGCTAAGTTTAGATGTTTCGGCAGTGGGGCATACGGCGCATCAGTTGCAGCGGTTCTCAAATATTGTAACTATTATAGATAATGCAATCTTGCGATTTTATAAATAAGAATACTGCAAGATCTTACCAATTTCAAGATCTCGCAAAATTTGCAGTTTTATGTATTTACTATAATATTGCAATCCATCTACATAAGATTCAAGTGGTTTGCCTGTAAGAAATCGCTTTTAGGCTGACATTCACAGTCAGTGTTTGGAATCTACTTGGTCGAGTATGATACTCGTACAAGTCATTCCCGAGTACTGATTATCCTGGCTCGAGCCGTTATATACTCCGGCGAGCGTATAATTAACTGTCACGAAGTCATAACTCAATTATCTACATCAATTTGGATCGGAGAACGATTTCAAGTTTTATTTTGACACTTTGGAGTGCGAGTTCGAGCTGCGACGCGACTGTGAATATCAGCCTTAGAGTTAGCTCTCCCATTGCATGCAAATTAAATTTGTCTGTACCCTGAATTGGATAATGTACTTTTGTATCTTACTTTGTATGCTATATATATAAAAAAGAGAGTAGAATGTCTATTTTTTCCTATGATCGCAATTATATACCTTTAGGTATATTCAGTTGCTGTTTGTTTTTCTTGCAAAAACTCAAGAACGTCTGGACGGTTTCGAAATGTTAGTCGTGGTCCAGAAATTGGTTTAAATGTTGTAATAATATGGAAAACTTATGTGAACTTATATTGTAAGGTGAGAAATAAGATTTATAGCTCACGCATTAGCCCGCTCAAAAGAGCGTTTTGGAAAACCAATTTGTTCTACCGAATATAGGGGGCCTAAAGCTTTAAGGTTGAGAATCGCTTGCCAACAATATTGTGCAGTAGTTAAATTAATTGCGTGTCAACTTGGGCAATATGTGCAAACGGAAGTTGCACAGTTATGATCTGGAATATAGAATTATGTAGTTTGAGTACTTGCTTTATCGATTTTGCCAACGTGGTGCCATTTTACTTGCCAATGTGAAAATTTTGATTCGCCTTTTGTTTAGTGGATGATTTTATCTATATGGCTCAGTTAGCAGTGATGTGGACTGTACCGCGGGCGCACCGGCACACCTCGGGCACTTCATTGAAAAAAGCGCGTTGCTTCGCGCACAGCCGAAACTCGTGTACGTGCACGCGCACCATGCTTGTGTGAGTGAGATGAGACGTGCGACGCTGCTTTATTTGTACTGAGCGGTCACTGAGAGGTAACCGAGCTCGGGGCCGCACTTGCTGAGGGAGGCAGGGCGTGCCCGTACTGTATGTAGTACTATTTATTATACTGTGACAACGGGTTATAGTCCCGGCGGAAACGAACATTTTTATTATGAACTAGTCGACCCGGCGAACGCTACCGGTGTACCACATGTGTGCGTGTTTTATACTTATAAACCACCTCTTGAATCAACTAGATCTATTAAAAAAAACACATCAAAATCCGTTCCATAGTTTTACAGATTTAAGCATACATAGGGACAGACGCGGTAAGCGACTTTATTTTATACGAGCTTTCCCGGCTTACTTCGTTACGCCATAGAATATAAGATACTACAAAGACTTGGCTCCATGGACTATGTTCTTTTGACTGCTCAGAATGGCCGAATAAAAAACAAACAACAACAACAAACCACCTGTCAAAATATGTAAACAACGGAAAAATATTGCACCTTGGGTTACATTATTTGAGTTTAGGTAAGGATCCCTAATTTTTTTGAAAATATAATATAGCCTTGACACTCGGGGTTAATGTAGCTTCCTTCCAGTGAAAGAATTTTTCAAATCGGTTCAGTATTTCCGGAGCCTATTCGTTACAAACAAACAAACAAACAAATCTTTCCTCTTTATAATATTGGTATAGACTATGTATTGATGATGATGATGATATTGATTTCAATGTTTGTTTCTCGATTAAATGATTATTTGATTTGTTTTAGTAATACTTTTAGTAAAATTAATAACCTCAATTTAGAGTACGTAAGTATTTTTCCTCTAAGTGGTATTCCAAAATACCAAACTGAATATCTACGTATGCTGAATTAGAGATAACACACTACTGGGTGTTTCTGACAAGGCGGTAATAAATCAAAGGAGGGATTCTGCTCACCATAACTAACAACTTTCCCAAAGCAACATGGGTCAAAATCTCAAAAAAAATAACAGCTGTTCCATACATTGGTTCGATCAGCTGACGGGGTCAATGTACGGGATGGCTGATTTTTGTTTTGAGATTTCGACCCATGTTGCTTTGGGAAAGTTGTTAGGTATGGTGAGCAGAATCCCTCATTTGATTTATTACCGCCTTGTCAGAAACACCCTGTATATTGTCATTCAATCAAGAAAATTTCAAAATTCTCGTCAATTTCAAACGAAAAATAAAGAAAAAACATAAAAAAATAAGTCCGTGAACAGAGGTACTTTACCGAGTTTTTATTTCAAACTTGCAGTTAATTGATTGTTTGTTTGTAGTTTCAACAGTTTTATTTAGGTAGGTTTATTTCTATTATTGCTTAATTCATTTGAGTTAGTTCAGGTGGGAAAGAAAAATGTTTTTAGCTCTTTCCTCCTTTCTTCTTTCCTTAACTAAAGTTTTTATTGAAAAAGTTTGTTTTATAGGCTTCTTGCATGCATTTTGTTAAAAAGACATATTTTTTGCTTTAACTGTTCTTAGGTTTGCTATTAATGCAAAGTATTGACCTCTTAATGACCCCGGTCAATTTAGTGTTTTATTTTTTGTTGTTGTTTATTTTCTTCTATTCAGTGCAGAAAAAGGAACATAGACCATACAGCCAACTCTTCACAGGTAGTTCGTAGTCCCAACCTTAGCAAAATTAGTAAAAGTTTACGTAAATACATATAAGTATCCTGTAAGATATCCCTTTCGCGATAGTGTCGCCTTTTGTCACTTCGTTTCACTATATTGAGTACAATGAAGTACTTATATTTAAAAGATAATTATATTTGAACAGAGTGATTACAAAAAAACACATTTTCACAAGTCTTTGGCATTATATGGATCTTTAAAAAAGGCTCCAATTCATACTATCTATGCGGATCCCTAAAAAAGCCTAAAAACGTAGTGTCTCTAAAACTACCAGTTGAAAGCTTGTTAACGATTTGCAAACAGAGCTTAAAGGACCGGTGGAAGCTAAACACGAGCTTTTCTGTGGACGTGAGAGCTTTTGACATAGAGTAACTTAGTGGACGTACAGAGGACATTGTTTAATCACATATTATATTCTCCCAGTTTTAAATCGCTGAAGATCCAAGTTATATTCCTAGCAGTAACAGGGTTATCCGTGGGTCTACCTATATGCTATTAAAATAGCAATGAATCGTGGTTTGATTGGCTCGCTAAAACTCGAAAACGGCTGGGCTGATTTAGCTAATTTTGGTTTTGAAATTTATGTCGAATCGTATATAATAGTCCAGGGTAATGTCTACGCTCAGTCGCGTTGACCCAAGAAGTTTACATATAAAGAAACGTTCATAGATTGCATATAGAAGAAAAGAGTGTTAGCCTAGTGTTAGCTTAATTTAAATCTCGTTTTTATGTTTAATCTAATTTGTTTAGTGGCGTAATGTATGGCATGTTTGGATTATATACAAGAAATCATTCTTAAAAAGTAAAATTTATTTGTATTGTATAACTTATTCAGCTTAGATTCTCATATTAAAATAAGTTAGTTTAAACCATAGTCAATGCAAATCATCGTATTGGTCAAATCATTATTGTTTAGAATATTTCTTGCCAAGCAACGTTAAATCTTAAATATTGTTCTTAAAGGCGGAATTGCTATGTATACCTAAACGCGCCCCGCCACGCATTGGCTTAGAAGCCCACTAGCCGGCCATTACGCCTTGTCCCTTTGTACTGAAAACATTAATTAAATTCATACATTATTAAAATCACATCTTTAATTTCAACTCCGTGTTCCCATCGGGAACATGAAATGGCTGGCGAGTGGGCTTCTAAGCCAATGCGTGGCGGGGCGCGTTTAGGTATACATAGCAATTCCGCCTTTAAGAACAATATTTAAGATTTAACGTTGCTTGGCAAGAAATATTCTAAACAATAATGATTTGACCAATACGATGATTTGCATTGACTATGGTTTAAACTAACTTATTTTAATATGAGAATCTAAGCTGAATAACCGTAAAAAAAGGTGAGAAAAAATTTAAATAAAAATAGGGGGAAAATAGTAAATACAACTAAGAATTTTTACGTATAAACTGCTCCATAACTGTTCAATCTATTTTTCTGTCAAAGATTTGACGTTGTTCTTTTTTAATCCACCCGTTCTGGACAGTGAAAGGGGCATAGTCCATACAGCCAAGTTTTCAGTAGGTAGGTACTTAGTAGTTAGTACGTGTTAACTTATAATCTAAGGCAAAACGAAGTTCGGAGTGTCAGCTCTTTAAACTACGTCTGAGTAATCTACTACATACAGAAAAAAAAAAACTAGTATAAAACTATAACATAACTATATTAAAACCAGCCTACACCGAGTGAAACTACGAAATCCGAAAAAAAAAAAAAGAAAAAGCTCAACTCAAACCTCCGAAAGCTCCTGTTACGAAACATGAAAGCTTTTGTTGAGTCAATAAAAAAGCACTAGTCTGCTTTTCGGGAGTAAACTAGAAAAACAACGATATTGTTATCTTTCATTTTTCCAGCCGCCTCCGTAGCTCAGTGGCGTAGCGCGTCGCGCCTTTGATAAGGGCACGGCAGGTTGTGGGTTCGATCCCCGCAGAAAACACCACATATTGATTTCTCACAAAATCACGTTGTGGTTGTTTTTGGTTGGATAGGACATTGCAGGCTTGAATCACCTGATTGTCCGAAAAGTAAGATGATTCCGTGCTTCGGAAGGCACGTTAAGCCGTTGGTCCCGGCCGCAGTAGTGGTCGTTATAACCGCGGCGACAAGCTGGCCTCTTGTCACGTTGGTAATAAAGCATAAAATCGGCTGAACGTGGGTCCGGCTCTTGAGCTGGTACCTCTGCCTAACCCTTCGGGGAATAAAAGGCGTGATATTATGTCTGATATTATGTCTTTCATTTTTTACTAAAACGTAGTCAGCTAAGTGCGTGTTTTGTATAAAATGTGGTTCTTTCTCTACCTACATACATAAGTCACGTCTTTATCACATCGGGGTAGGTAGAGACAATATCACTCATTATTCTCTCTCTCCCTCCCTCCCTCCCTCTCTCTCTCTATCTCTCTCTCTATTCCCGTTGCTCCTCCGTGGAGCCTGGGGCCGTCAGAAGATGTCTTGGGCCAGGTCCGGCAGCTCCTTTCATTAGCAGCCCATCTGTCTAGCTTCAGTTGGTTTTTAATATAAATTATATGTTTCTGTATATCTTGGATATCTCAGGATAGATCTTGGTCCTTTAAGAGGCATGCGAGGGGACGAAACCAACTCATAGAGGCCCTTTTGGGTGTTTCGCTATATCACCAAATCACCACTTGAGTACTTTTCGGCCCCAGCGACCATTACCATTTGCCACTGAACTTTTGCAATCATTTCACTATGTCGGTGACTTTATTTCTTCTGCAGATCTCATCATTACTGAAATTGATCACGCAGGGACACTCCATGCATAAGCCCCTTCCATTTCTTTTCGGGTGACCTACATTCCTTAAATTAATTTTAAACAAAACTACTTTACTGCTTGAGTCGAGGTGGTTTAGGGTCCCCACGCGGCTTCAGGCAAGCGAATGTGAAACCAACAGTCCACAGGAGCACAGACCAGCCCGATTAGCAGAACACTGTACGAAGACAGCTGTCATGTCGCGCGACCCAGACTGCACCCTTTTTTTTTTAGGCGGGGAAACTCCTAACGAGTACCCTGCGACCCCGGGGGGAGTCGCAGGGTTATGTGGGGTTCGCACCAGCTAAACCCCGCCGGTGTCCATCTCGGCTGTTGGCAAGGGGGTCACGGGTGATCTTTCGATCGTTATGTTCAACTCCGCGACCCCCTCCAGCATTGGCTGTTTAGCCTCTTCACAAGGGGACAAGTGGTGGTAGTCCCCCCTTAGCGCGGATGGCTTTTCCTACGCTCGATGGGGGACACCGCGTTCCGCCGTCCTTCTCGGGGCCGTTATATGACTACACGAGGCCCCCGCCTCGTGCACCCAACGATCCCGGGGTCCCCTCTTAATCGCCTCTTACGACAGGCAGGGGATACCTCAGTCCTATTCTTCGGCCCGGTACTGCAGGGCGTGCCAGACTGCACCCTGCCGCGGCATGCCGCCGATCAGACCCATCAGCAAAGCCAACGATTGAGTCGCCAGGAGACGCTCACAAACTACTTTACCTCAGTCAAATGATTCTACTCCCTTTCTATGTAAAAACGGAATTATGTGGGCGTAATCAAATACGTTGAAAACAAGAGAGTAACAAGAATTAAAAGGGGTCTCGCTCAACTCGATTCGAATGAGTTTTTAAAGCTTTGTACAAATTTAATTTTGACTTTCAGACGAATTTGCTGCCGTCCTTGGTAGTTACGAAATTGTTCTGTCGGAAAGGACTTAATTTTATTAAACTATACTTTAATTTTCTTCTTTGTCTTCTGAGCTGAAAAGTCATCTACTGCTGGACAAAGGTCTCCCTCAGATTGCCACAGGGACTAACATTGTGGGGGTTTTCGAGCGGAGATTTGCTATAATCGCCACGCTTGGCAGGCGGGTTGGCGATCGCAGTGTGGCTCTTCAAGTATTTCAACGAAGGACGCTGCTGCCCGTCCTTCGGCTGTTCTCTTAGTCGCCTTTTACGACACCCGTGGGGGGAGATGGGGTGGTATTCTATGTTGCCACCACACGGCAAAACGTCGAGTGGTGTTGCCGTGTCTCACATTAATATAACTAAGCAGTTGCTTAAGTTAACTCTGTAGAGATGTTCTTTGTATAACATAAACCTAATTGAAACCATTCTAACCCGTGTTACTGGTTCTATGAAATAAGCCTCGTTCATTTCATTTCTCCCATACATATTAACATCACATAACATAATCTCACGCCTATATTCCCCGAAGAGTTAGGCAGAGGCACCAGTGCATGGAGCTGGACCCACGTTGGGCTAAGATAATCATGCTTAGTATTTTTAAAGCTTTTTTTGTACTCTCCTAAGTTTTAATACCTAAAAAAAGTCCTACCTATATGGTGCCTAAAGTGGTTTCTCTTAGTAGATTTCTTAGCTCTCAACACTAAAAACAATACCTACAGCAGTTCCTTAAAAATATTAAGCAAGATTATCTAAGGGCATATCATACAGTATTAAATTTTCGGCATTTTCTATGCTTTAGGATATATTTTTTTCTTTCGCAATAAGCGCTATTATGAGTATAAATAGGCTTCTAGAATTCCAAGAAGTATTAGACATATATTTATTATTTCACTAGCTTTACAACTTAACCACACTAAACAGCGCTCAGTACAAGTATCGAAAAGGTACTTTACGTAACATTATCATATCTAACTATACCTTGGCTGTACTAAAACATTAAAAGGCCCTCATTCTACTATACGACGAAGGCAGGGAGTAATTCCACTAAAATGGAGGGTTAATTTATGAGGTAATTAGGCCGTTTTGCTTGAGGGATTGGTTCGTATATTAATGAAATTGGGCCTTTTATAGATCAATGTAATTTAAGTAGAACACTTGCTTTTGTATAAGTGTTTCCTAAAGTACTCTTAGTAGAAGTATCATCATCACAACTGAAAGACGAGCTGAGCAATGCCCTCTCAAATCAAATTAAATCAAAATTCTTTATTCAATATAGGATACAAGATTTATTGAAAGTCAATTAGACTACATCTAATCTAATTGCTATTGATACCTTATTTGGTAAAGTATCCTATACTGTGAGAGGCGAGGTAGTTCAGGGTGCCCACCAATTGGCTCAGGCAAACAAATGTTTGGCTTGCCTTACGACAATAGTCGCCTGGAGAAGCCCCCAAACGAGCCCTCCTCTATCAAATGATTCTATTCCCTATCTAGACTCTCTCACACAGATCGCCACATGGCCAAAAATTTTCGATACAGTTTGCCATAATCGCCTCTCTTGGCAGGCGGGTTGGCGATTGCAGTGTGGCTCAAGTATTTCAACGAAGGACGCTGCTGCCCGTCCTTCGGCTGTTCTCTTAGTCGCCTTTTAATGTGTGCCGATTTAATAAGACCAATTTCTGTTTATGTATTAATTAAAAAATAAAAGTAAGTAATGGTTTACGGAAACAATTCAAATTTGTTTTATTTACTCAACTTTCATTGAGGCACAAATTTAAACGCGGGAAGCGACTTTATTTTATACTATGTATTGATTAATTTGGATCGAGTTTAAATTAACTTTGGACAGTGTGGAGTCAAATCTCAAACTCCAACAAAAAAAAATAAGTTTAGAATATTTGTTTGTTTGTCTCTATAAATCTAACTCAAAAACCCCTTGTTCCAGCCGTAACATCGTACCCGGACAAGACGACAGTGTCTCACACCCTTCCCCTGACGGTCACGAGGGCGGAGTTGGGCGGGCGGCTGCGGTGCGTAGTGTCTTCCGCCGCCCTAGATGCTGATCTTACCAAGGACCTCAGTTTGGATGTCAAAGGTTAGTTTATTGTGTATATAGTTTAGGTAGAGCAAAGTCAAAAAAAATATTCAAGATATCACTTATTGAAAGTCAATTAGACTACATCTAAGATCGCTATTGATACCTTATTTGGTGAAGTCTCCTATACTGTGAGAGGCGAGGTAGTTCAGGGTGCCCACCAATTGGCTCGGGCAAACAAATGTTTGCCTTGCCTAACGACGATGGTCGCCTGGAGACGCCCCCAAACGAGCCCTCCTCTGTCAAATGATTCTACTCCCTTTCGCAATGATTTTACAGCGTAGAGAACAGGCCAATACCTCCTAATTCATAACTTTGTAAATTGCTAAAGAAACTGCGCAATAAAGCTGCGAATGTCTACTATACTTTTAACTTCAAAAGTATTTCCGCGATTATCTCTCGTTTGCCTGAACCGTATTTGATTTGGTTTTAAAAAAAGTATTTTTTACACTCGTCAGATTTTTTTTAAACGACTTCTAAAATGAGAAAATTCTTAGTTTATGTATAAGTCAGTTTATAAGACGGCCTTTTTTTAAATTAATTATGTCTGAGTGGCCGTGTGGAAGCCGGCGCCGAGGCCGGCCGGCGCACACCTGGCAGCGCACCGTCGACGCCGAGCCGCGGGCAGCCGGGCTGAGTTGGAGGGACGCGGAGCGCGAGGCGCAAGACAGGGGCGGATGGCGACGTCTCACGAAGGCCCTTTGTACCACTGGGGTACCATAGGATCCAACAACAACAACAACATGTCTGAGTAGTTTTTAGTCTAAGATATTTTTACTATTATTAAATCGACGTATCTGTCCGTCCCTCCGAACTTTCCCTCAGTCACCATTTGCGACAATTCTTTCGGTTTTCTATGCCGGCAACCACACGGCAACCGTGTTTACAATTTTTAACGTTTCTAATTCATTATCATTCTACAGAAAAGACCTTTCGTAATACGTAAAACAACGTTACAAATGAAAAGAATAACATTTTCTTTACAAAATTAATATAATTCACAAATAGTCTCTCGTTTATTAAACAAAATTACTTTTCACAAACACAAAGAAAACAATTTTAATAGTGACTTTTTCTCTTTCAAAACAAAGACTGAAATAAATTTTCATTAAGACTTCAGTTAGGGTTCTAATTAATGTGACTCTTTTGCCTGGCTGCTAGAGATAGCAGTTTTGGGAAATTATAAAAAAAAACTTCTAGCCAAGAGGCATCAAAGTTTTACCGAAAATTTTATTTTCATCAGTACATAATTCTGTCTTCCAAAAACGTTGTATTACAATGAGATGGTTTTTTACATACGCGGTAAAAATGAATACTTTCGCCATAATAAATGAAAAACGCGAAAAAAAAAATGAATTTCGCGCCATACCAAGAGTTACCACCTTAATGAAAAAACATAGTATCCTATACTGCATGAGGTAAGGTGGTTCAGTTCAGGGTCGTCCCCCACGCGGCTCCAGACAACCGAATGTGAAACCAATAGTCCACAGAAGCACAGACCAGCCCAAATAGCAGAACTCTGTACCACATAATCTAGGACACTTCATAGAAAAAGCGCGTTGCTTCGCGCACAGCCGAAACTCGTGTACGTGCACGCGTATCATGCTTGTGTGAGTGCGATGAGACGTGCGACGCTGCTTTATTTGTACTGAGCGGTAACTGAGGAGAGAGCGGGGGAGCCACACTTGCTGAGGGAGGCAGGGAGTGCCGTACTGTATATGTAGTACTATTTATTATACTGTCACAGTATAATAAATAATTTTAGTCTCTCCGTACAGTCACAGTGACTGTACGGAGACACTAAAATTTTATGCGAAAGTAAAGTTTCACAATTTTTCGTTTGATTCATTAGAACAAAGTATTCCTTGGAAGTTTTCATTAAAAATCTTCTAATCTAATAAACCGCTCTTGTCTCCCTTTGAATGTTAAATGTTATCTTTTGCCGTTCTTGGCAAAAACCGAAGGTTGCGATCTTAGCGGTTTTCTTAGGGAATCTTTTTTAATCTATACCAATATTATAAAGAGGAAAGATTTGTTTATTTGTAACGAATAGGCTCCGGAAATACTGAACCGATTTGAAAAATTCTTTCACTGGTAGGAAGCTACATTAACCCCGAGTGTCATAGGCTATATTAGATTTTCAAAAAAATTAGGGATCCTTACCTAAACTCAAATAATGTAACCCGAGGTGCAATATTTTTTCCGTTGTTTACATAAATATTTTGACAGGTGGTTTGTTGTTGTTGTTTGTTTTTTATTCGGCCATTCTGGGCAGTCAAAAGAACATAGTCTATAGAGCCAAGTCTTTTGTAGTACTTATCTTATATTCTATGGCGTAACGAAGTAAGCCGGGAAAGCTCGTGTCAAAATAAAATAAGAAGTACAGAAAGGGCTCGCGCTACTATACTACCGATAAATAACTAATATCTTCTAAACCATGGCCGAAATCAAAAATATGCGTCTTTGACTCCCTCCCTAGAAAAATTGCTTAGAATTCTTAAGGATTTTGTGTAGCTTTCAGGTTCCAAATCTAAGAAAAAAAATCAATTTTCTTAGATTTGGAACCATCGTGTTTTCTTGCTGCTTTAATTGACCCATAGTGTAGACCCCACCTTTTTTTTGGGAGTTGTCCTATATTTGACCTAACATCAATGACATAAGTTACCCACATTAGACCCTTGAGGGTTTCTCTAATAAAATAGCTTGTTACATAACCCGGTCAGTTTTGGGAGGGTATAACAACTCTACCATTTAATTAGATTTTGATATAATGTTGTTTTAGTCGTGTTATTTGTTATAGTGTTTTTGGTAACTAATTGGTATACGTACTAGATTTATTATTTACTAATCGACCCGGCGAACTTCGTACCGCCTTACCTATTAGTATCCTATTACACTTATAAAACTTTATCTTGAAACACTCTATGTATTAAAGAAAACCTCATCAAAATTCGTTTCATAGTTTGAAAGATTTAAGCATACATAGGGACAGACGCGGAAAGCGACTTTTTTTATACTATGTATTGATATTGAAGACTCGTCGACCCGGCGAACTTCGTACCGTATAACCTAATTTAATAGATTCTGCATGTATTATACCTACATATAAACCTTCATATTGAATCACTTCATCTATTAAAAAAACAGCATCAAAATCCGATGCATAGTTTTAAAGATAAGGGACAGACGAGGGAAGCAACTTTTTTTTATATTATGTAAGACTAGTAGTTTCGATTCTGCGTTGTCTGTCAGTCAGTCAGTATTGATGATGAACTATTGGGAACCCCGCGGCTTCGCCAGCGCACTTTCTCGTGAACCATCAAATTCCCAACTCACCCGTAGGAATTTTGGGAAAAAAATTAGCCTATGTCCTTTCTCAGGCTCTAGACTTTCTGTATACCAAATTTAATTTTAATCGATTAAGTAGTTTTGTCGGGAAATCGAGACAGACAGACAGAGTTACTTTCGCATTTACACATACATTACATTTATTAAGGACGAGCTGTCCCGGCTTACTTCGTTACGCCATAGAATATAAGATATTACAAAAGACTTGTCTCTATAGACTATGTTCTTTTGACTGCCCAGAATGGCCGAATAAAAAACAAACAACAACAACAAACCACCTGTCAAAATATGTAAACAACGGAAAAAATATTGCACCTTGGGTTACATTATTTGAGTTTAAGTAAGGATCCCAAATTTTTTTGAAAATCTAATATAGCCTATGACACTCGGGGTTAATGTATAGCTTCCTACCAGTGAAAGAATTTTTCAAATCGGTTCAGTATTTCCGGAGCCTATTCGTTACAAACAAACAAATCTTTCCTCTTTATAATATTGGTATAGATGAAAGTTTGGATATGGATTTAACATATCATCATCATCATCATCACCTCAGCCCTATTATCTTAGTTAGTGCAGTGTAAAATCTTTATCAAATATCCTTTAAGCATATTCAGTTCATTTCATAATAAATTAGAAGCGTTATGTAGCAAAACCAGTAACATAGTCAATTTAGTATATTAACTTTCTTATTCAATACTGAACCTTAACACTGCTGTCATAAGGGGCTTTGTTCCAAAATTAATTGTTAGCATATAAGGCTAGTTTACCACCTTTGTTACAAGAGAGCGGAGCGTTTTGCTTAAAAGCTTTTTTTGGGTAAGCAAAAGAAAAAAAAATACTTCCTCTTCTCAGCCTAAAAGTCAACTACTGCTGGACATGAGCCTCCCCCACAGATAACCACAAAAATAACCATTGTGGGGGTAACGGCTTTGCCATAATCACTACGGTTGGCAGGAGGGTGAATGATTATAGTCGCTCTTAAACTTTTTCAACGAAGGACGCTGCTGCCCGTCCTTCGGCTGTTCCCTTAGTCGCCTTTTACGACACCCGTGGGAGGAGACGGGGTGCTGGTGTTTTATACCGCTACCACACGTCTTACCAGGGGACAGCAAGAGAGTGACATCATCATCTGCCGTAACTTCGTACGCCTGACCTATTACTATTTTGTGCATGTATTATACTTATAAACCTTCCTCTTGAATCACTCTTTCTATTAAAAAAAGCCGCATCAAAATCCGTTGCGTAGTTTTGAAGATTTAAGCACACATAGGGACAGATGCGGGAAGCGACTTTATTTTATACTATATACTAGAGGCTGCCCCGCGGTTTCACTCGCGCTGATTCTCATAAACACAAAAATTTAGATTTTTCCCGTTCCCATGGCAATTTAGGGAAATCCTTTTTTAGTGCTCGCCTACACTACTAAGGGTCCTGTAGGTTCCACATGCAAAATTTCAGCCCGATAGGCCCAGTAGTTTCGGCACTGCGTTGTCTGTCAGTCAGTAACGGAAGAGTTTTATGAACCTAAAATACTCTATATTGATTTATGCTATTTACTTTAGTAATTAGTGGACAGAAAGCTTTATTCATCGTAAAAGCACTTGGTAAGGAAGGGCTGAAGAGCCATTTTGCAAGACCGACCGATAAATTGATGTGCGGGCTAATTGGTAAGGATGGGTTGTCACCTCGATAGCGTTACCGCTAATTAGTTATCGATTTTAAAGTCTCCTTGCGACTAAGGTTACCAGCTGATGTAAAAATAAAAATAGCTAGTCATAGTTAATCAATATATATAAAACTCTTCCGTTACTGACTGACTGACTGACTGACTGACTGACAGACAACGCAGAGCCGAAACTACTGGGCGTAGCGGGCTGAAATTTTGCATGTAGGATCCTTAGGGAGTGTAGGTGAGCACTAAGAAGGGATTTCCCGAAATTCCCAAGGGAACGGGAGTAAACAGGAATTATATGTTTATGAGAAATGCGCGGGTGAAACCGCGGGGCAGCCTCTAGTCAATATAATATAAAACTCTTCCGTTACTGACTGACTGACTGACTGACTGTCAGACAACGCAGAGCGGAAACTTCTGGGCGTAGCGGACTGAAATTTTGCATGTAGGTTCCTTAGGGAGTGTAGGTGAGCACTAAGAAAGGATTTCCCGAAATTCCCATGGGAACGGAAAAAAAATGGATTTTTGTGGTTATGAGAAATCTGCGCGAGTGAAACCGCGGGGCAGCCTCTAGTCAATATATATATAATCTTCCGTTACTGACTGACTGACTGACAGACTGACAGACAACGCAGAGCCGAAACTACTGGGCATAGCGGCCTGAAATTTTGCATGTAGGTTCCTTAGGGAGTGTAGGTGAGCACTAAAAAATGATTTCCCGAAATTCCCATGGGAACTGAAAAAAAACCGGATTTTTGTGTTTATGAGAAATCTGCGCGAGTGAAACCGCGGGGCAGCCACTAGTACATAGTATAAAATTATGTCGCTGCCCGCGTCCCTATGTATGCTTATATCTTTGAAAGTATGCAACGGATTTTGATGCGTTTTATTTTTGCGATTCAAGAGGAAGGGTAATATGTATAATAAATACATGAACGACTAGTAATATAATAAAACCAAGTCGCTTCCCGCTGTCTATCTGTATGTAAGCTTAGATCTTTAAAACTACGCAACAGATTTTGATCCGTTTTTTTTTTAATTAAGTAATATAGGAAACAGGTTTTTTGTTTAATACATGCACAACATTGTCTTATGTTAAGCGGTACGAAATTCGCCGGGTCGAGTTGTAATTAATAAAATATCGATACATGTCCCATCACTAATCGTAATAAGGGTCGAGTTATACCACCTTGCAAGATTGTAGAGGGTCAGGCACTTCATTTCACAGTACCCGTCTATACTCGATATTACAGTATCGATAAATTTGAGAAATATCCAGAATGTAGTAGGTTTTGTCCACGTTTTTTCCATAGACTTAGTATGCACAAGACAAACGAACGAGGCTTCAAATCTCATTTAAATCCACTTTTGTCCCCACGATTTATTAAGAGAAGCAACCAATAAGACAAATTCTTGATTTGAGTAAGAGGACATAACGTCCCACTAGTAAGTTTACTATGTTGTATGCGAATCTATTACTGGGCAAATGGGTAACTGACGTTTTTCACTCATACATTTAGTCTCAGTTACGGCGTTACGGCCTTTTATTGTTGGTTGGTCTTTAACCGTAGCAGAAGCGTAGCAGATTCTAACCCTGTTCTGCATTAAAAGTTAAAGAGCATTTTAGTTATTTGACTTATGCCAATTTAGACTGGATGTCACGTATTTACCATACAACAAACCAGAGAAGTAGACCTCCAGTAAAGATACTTAAAATTACTGTACCCGCATGGTGAATCTAGATTTTTAGGATTAAGAATGTATAAATCGGTTTTATCGATAGTTTTAAATACTTTTTATTTTGTACGATTTTTCTGCCTACTTAGAAAAATTACTTAAATTTGTTTGCCTGTAAGAAATTGCAGTAATAAAGTTTCCCCTTTTATTGTTTGATGTCATTAATTTTCTTGTTATTTAATCTTTATTTTGACGGTGATCGTCCCACCATCTTGAGGAGACTCTATCTACTCTGCGGCTTCTGTTGCGCGGCCGCCACTCGAGAACTTTTTGGCCCCAGCGACCGCTCACTTTAATTCTTTTGTCTGTATCGATGACTTTGGTTCTACTGTGGATTAAATCACGCAATGTAAAAAAGTATGAAATTTATTTTGTAGATTTTTCTAATCGTTACTTTTGGTTATCTAGGGTGTATAGTATACTACCGCGAATATTACATTACCGTGTGGATGTGGGTAACCTAAATTAAATAGAAATACTATCAAAAGAAAAATGCATCTAATATAATGTCAGTCTTTGGTGCAAGGAAGACAAAGTGCCCGTTACCTTTGCCAGAATCAGCTAAGTAAATCTGGCACTGGCATTATTTCAACTTTTCACTACATTGAAGGTTTATCATGACAAACGAAAGAGGTACACTGGGACATCCACCTCCTCTACTTCCTCGTCTACCCCACAGAGTGTCATAAGGACTAACATTGTAAGAAAATTTTCTGTAAACGCCACGCTTGAAAGACGGGTTGGCGTATCGTGCTCAAGTATTTCAACTAAGGACTGCAAGTGCGGCCCCCGCGCTCGGTTACCTCTCAGTTACCGCTCAGTACAAATAAAGCAGCGTCGCACGTCTCATCTCACTCACACAAGCATGGTGCGCGTGCACGTACACGAGTTTCGGCTGTGCGCGGAGCAACGCTCTTTTTTCTAGAAGAGTCCGAGGTGTACTTTAGAGGAGATGGGCTGGTGGTATTCCATGCCGCCTCCACAAGGCATTCTAAAATCTATACGTATAATATTTTTATAATGGCAAACTACACAAAGTTTGTCCTTGAATCAATATATGGGGGAGACCTATGTCCAGCAGTGGACGTCTGTTGGTTAAAATGATAATGATGAGTATGGATATTTTTTAGTTTGTGTACTGAAAACCATTGAACTGCTTCGTAAACATTTGTTTGCCTGAGCCAATTGGTGGGCACCCTGAACTACCTCGCCTCTCGCAGTATAGGATACTTTACCAAATAAGGTATCAATAACAATTAGATATGTAGTCAATTGACTTTCATTATGTGATTTCTTGTATTCTATATTGAATAAATAATTTTTGACTTTAATTTCCTGCGGTTGCGATCATTGATGTACCTACTTATTTTGATATTTTTTTCCTGGTCTGGGAGTATTGTTTGTCTCTGTATATGTTTCGGGCACCCTAGATACAGGTTCTTCCTAGTTAGGGGCTCTGATTGTGATGCCTTATTATTATTTGAGCGAGCTATTAAAGATTTTCAGTTTTCTACAAGAACGAACCCATTAAATAAGTAATAGGCAATCAAAACCCATAGGCTAATTGTCCCGCCCACGCAATCCCGCCCGCCCTACCTGCTCGCCGCCCTAGGGCAAATCAATTTGCCTGTTACCATATAGGAGAACTGAAGATTGGTTTTGGTGTTTTTAAGCTTTTTTAGGCTTCTGTAGTCCATTTTTAATTTTGCTTAGTCCGTATTTTTGTCGCCTTCTGTTTCAGAACGGAATGATTTATAATTAACTAGTCGACCCGGCGAACTTTGTATCGCCTAACCTATTACTATTTTATACTTATAAAATGTCATGTCAGTGATGACATACGGTTCTGAAACGTGGTGCTTCACTATAGGGCTTATGAACAGGCTCCGAGCAGCTCAACGAGCCATGGAGCGGGCTATGCTCGGGATTTCTCTGCGGGATCGAATCAGAAATGAGGACATACGCAGAGAAACCAGGGTCACCGACATAGCCAAGCGGATAAGCTCGTTGAAGTGGCAATGGGCAGGTCATATAGCCCGCAGAAGAGATGGCCGCTGCGGCCGAAAAGTTCTCGAGTGGAGACCACGGATCGGCAAGCGCAGCGTAGGACGTCCACCGACCAGATGGACGGATGATCTGCGCAAGGCTGCGGGTCCACGCTGGATGCAGGCCACCTGCGATCGGTACAGATGGAGAGCCTTGAGGGAGGCCTATGTCCAGCAGTGGACGTCCTACGGCTGAAATGACGACTTATAAAATTTCGTCTTGAATCACTCTATCTTTAAAAAAAAACCGTATCAAAATCCTTTGCATAGTTTTTATGATATAAGCATACATAGGGACAGACTCGTGAAGCGACTCTGTTTTATACTATCCCTGTTATTCATAAACAGTTAAAGAACACTTTAATTATTTGACGTATGTCAATTTAGACTGGATGTCACGTATTTACCATACAACTAACCAGAGAAGTAGACCTCCAGTAAAACCACTTAAAACCCCCTGTATCTTTATGAATAATACGGTATATATTTAAAGTAGTAAAGTACATAAGTAAAGTATTGATATTGATGACTATGTATATTGATTGATAATTTGAATAATGATATTTCTTCGGTAATGATTGATGATTATCTCGAGCAGTTGACAACCGATAGACGTAGTAATGATTAAGAGCCAGTTTACAGCGATGCTAGCGCCATTCGCGAAAAAAATTAATATCTTCTAAACTAAGGCAAATATCAAAAATGTGGCACTGTATGACACTAGATAATGTAGCCTAGTATTTTTAGGGCACTTCTGTACAGCTTTTAGGTTGAAGACCAAAGAAAGCTACAAAGTGTTGCTAAAAGTGGCCACTTTTGTCATCAATCTTTGTTTTTTTTTTGTTCTTTTTACTTAGGACTACTTTGCTGTGCTCAAAAAATACTAGGCTACATTATCTAGTGTCACACAGTGCCACATTTTTGATATTTGCCTTAGTTTAGAAGATTTTTTTTTTTCGCGAATGGCGCTAGCATCGCTGTAAACTGGCTCTTAAATGACAGTGACTTATTTTTCTTATATTAATCTTAATTTCTAAGTTATACGACACCAAGTAACAAATTGTCTAAGCCAGGTCTCAAGAGTATATTATCAGAGATAACTTTCTTTTCCACAACCTATACTTACTTTTTTTTGTTACCTATCTTTTTTTTTTCACGGATGCAAGCGACGGGCGGGTGCGGTAGCGGGTGCGGTAGAATTAGCGGGTTTGGCGCTTATCTTGGTAGAATCAAGTCTCCTATTGCTTAAAGAATTCTTCTTCAGTGCTGAGCATAGACCTACTCCACAGGTCAATCAGTGTGGACGGAGTTGCCATTAATCACGCTTGTTTATATATATTATCTTTTAATTTAATTTTTGTACACTATTTTGACGATCACATTATACTTTGACATTTTATAATACAACTTAATATGAAATATGAATATGATAGTGCGAAATAAATGAATCTTATCTAATCTAATCTTGGAAGCGGTGTTCGTCGAGGATTTCTTGACTTTTGGCGCCTTGTATTTTCTTCTATTGTTAAAAATAATATTTTATAACGCATCACACTCAGAGCTCCTAACTAGGAAGAACTTGTATCTAAGGTGCGCGAAACATATACAGAGATGAACATTACACCCAGACCGGGAACAAACATCTATATTCATCATATCAAGTTCGCTCCGCCGAGAATCTATATGACAATATTATGATATTTAGTAACTTACGCTACCACGCCCGCTACCGCTCTCGCTGTCGCTTATAAATGTGAAAAAACACTAAGGTTTCATCTTGCTAACTTTGTTAGTAACGTAACTATCGTATGGCACATTTGGGAATTTGATTCCCAATTTCGGTTAGAATTTTCTTTTTTTTTTTCTTTTCACACCACCTCAGGTGAAACTCAGGAGTTTAGGTTTTTCTAAGGAATATTCGATTTACTTTTGTTAATAGAATAACATAATATAATCTCAAGCCTGTATCCCCCGAAGGGGTAGGCAGAGGTACCACAGCTCTTTTACTGAGCTCACGAGAGGCATCTGTGCATTGAGATGGACTCACGTTTGGCTGAGTTCATGTTTATATGTGACTGCTCCGTGGCTCAGTTGGCAGTGATGTGGACTGAGTAAGCGTGTGCACCCGGGTTCGATTCCCGGGTGGGGCGAATATTGATATGATGAATATCGATGTTTGTTTCCGGTCTGGGTGTAATGTTTGTCTCTGTATATGTTTCGGACACCCTAGATACAGGTTCTACATAGTTAGGGGCTCTGAGTGTGATGTGTTATTATTATTATTATATGTACCTTCTTAAAAAAACCTTGATATAAATGGTCTAGCGTAAAACTTTCATTATAACAAATACCATATCTGACCTTATTTTTATCGTAACGCTCTATCGCCTAGTAAAAAAGTCTGAAAAAGCATTTTCTGACCTAAATGCTTGCGCACACGTAAGACACTAGTGTATCTCATCTGATTTCTACCAAAGACCTAGGAGATAAAGCTAAAATAAGTAATAATTCGATCAACATGAGAGCATTCCAAAACAATGCAAAGCAAGTTTTCGAATGCTGTAATGTAATGAGGGGTTTTCGTTTTTAACAGTTTTAATGGTTCCAGTAGATTAATAATATTATTATTATTGCTAATAGATGGCGTGTATAGCCAATATAATATGTAGCTGAAATGTCAACGCCAAATCTGATTGGCCTGACTGATTGTATTCATATAGAATTTGACATTTTACCTGATTGCTAGTACCATCGTATGGCAGTCTCTGTAACTAAAAGTGACAGTTCGAAACCCGCATAATGTCGTCGAATTTTCATTGTTTTGTAAGTTTAGGCCCCTAAAGTAAAAAAATAGTCAAAATAGTCAAGCATTGAATTAATAAGGACTAAGAAACATTTGAATGTTTTAAAAACATCACCGCCGCCACAAGTAGTTTTAACCGTGTGGTCGCTACAAGTTGATAGCGTGTGCGTAAACAATAAAGCTTTTTTGTTCCAGAAATTGGGTGCGTAGTCGTAAATTTTTATATACAAGTTATATACCCTAGCAACTGTGTTATAGACAAGACTAGACTTAAACGAATTTTAGGGTGTCTATGTCTATTCCTGCCTCAATGGATCGGTTTACAGTGATGTCGACTGAAATGCGGGAGCACTAGTTTCGATTCCCAGCGGGGCGAACATTGTGATATGATGAATAACGATGTTTGGGTCCTAGTCTGGGTGTATTTTGTTCGTCTTTGTATGTGTTTCGGGCACCCTAGATACAGGTTCTACCTAGTTTAGGGCTATGAGTGTGATACGAGTGTGATACTTTACCTAGTTTTAACCGACTACAAAAAGGAGGTAATCAGTTTGACCTTGAGTATGTATGTTTGTCCGCGATTATCTCGCTTTTTGCTGACCTAAATTTGATGTGGTTTTCAGAAAAGTATTTTTTACATTCTGGAGAAGGTTTTAGTAGGTACCTATTTTAACCGACTTCAGAAAAAATTAAGTTCTCAGTTTATGTTTCTGTAAGTTTATTGAAGGCGGGTTTCCTTTTTTTTTTAATTATACTTTATGAATGTTTTTCCGTTATTTCAGTGCCACCGAACAAGATAGCAGTTTCGGGTGTGGGCGAGCATGCGACCTATGGAACTCTTCTCACCCTGATCTGCACTGTATCTGGTGCTAAGCCGGCTGCCCGACTAGCATGGTTTAACGGGACAGAACGGGTGACTAGCGAGACTCATGATATAAAGGTAATTTAATCTATCCAATATATATGAACGAGCTTTCTCGGCTTACTTCGTTACGCCATAGAATATAAGATACTAAAAAGACTTGGCTCTATAGACTATGTTCTTTTGACTGCCCAGAATGGCCGAATAAAAAACAAACAACAACAACAAACCACCTGTCAAAATATGTAAACAACGGAAAAAATATTGCACCTTGGGTTACATTATTTGAGTTCAGGTAAGGATCCCAAATTTTTTTGAAAATATAATATAGCCTATGACACTCGGGGTTAATGTAGCTTCCTACCAGTGAAAGAACTTTTCAAATCGGTTCAGTATTTCTGGAGTCTATTCGTTACAAACAAACAAACAAATCTTTCCTCTTTATAATATTGGTATAGATAAATCGTGGTTTGTAAATCTCGCCGAAACTCTTTGCTTTGCTCTTGGTTTGAATTAAGTTTGGTACACAGTACACAGATAGTTGATATTTCCTTAAAATTCTAAGTGAACAGTTTTTTTATTTTTATTTTGATATTTCTGAAAGACTACAATTTCTGAAAACATTAAAAAAAAACTTCATCGTAACAAAGGTTGCGGTCGGGAATCGAACTCATATCTCCAGGATTACAATCAAAATCACTTCCAACTGAACTAAGGAAGCAATCAAACAGAACTAGAGTGCAGTTTTAGAACAAACTCTAGAATTTCACTAACAATAACATTTTGCTGGTAAAGCGAAATTTTCAATTCAAATAATATCGAGTTGGTCAGCGAATTTCTACCTTTAGAGCTTCGATACCAAAACTAATGTTTGGTCTTTACTTCTATATTTGGTCGGATTGTCAGCGATTTGAAAATTTATATAGCGACCTTATTATTTTACTAGTCGACCCGGCGAACTTCGTACCGCCTAACCATGTTTTATCATCAATCATCATCCATACGATAGTATAAAATAAAGTCGCTTCCCGCGTCTGTCCCTATGTATGCTTAAATCTTTAAAATTATGCAACGGATTTTCATGTGTTTTTTTTAATAGATAGAGTGATTCAAGAGAAAGGTTTATTGAGTATCATACGTGCACAAGAAGTTATATTTAAGGCGGTACGAAGTTCGCCGGGTCGACTAGTAATAATATAAACTTTCCTCTTGAATCACTCTATCTATTAAAAGATAACGAAAGAACTGCATCAAAAACCGTTGCATAGTTTTAAAGATATAAATAGCGACTGACAGCGAAAGGAACTTTATTTTGTTTAATATGTGTGGCCTGTTTTTTGTTTATATGTACAATACATGCACAACATTATAGGTAATTGTCGACCTTGCGGTACGAAGTTCGCCGGATCGACTAGTAGAACAATAGAATGGAATTGGTCGCAAAAATAGAAAGGATTTCTTTAAAAATACACTTTCAAAATCCGAACCTTGAGCGACAAAGTGAGTCGAAAACTCAATAAAGTCGTAGCCACAACAAAAGCTATTAACTCTGACTAGCTATATAGCTATACAGTGTTGGACTAGCATTATTATTTCCAATAGGTTCTGGTGTACTGAAGAAAATTTGCACTTTTCGTTTCTCAAGTTTTGCTGAATTGGCTTTTACTAAAGAAAGATGTGGAGTCTCCGGTTAAAAAAAATATATGACTTCACATTCACGAGCCCATGAATATGTATAAACTGTATCTAGGGCGAACTGTATCTGTACCCTTCGAGGAATAAAAGGCGTGAGATTATGTTATGTTTTTGTGTGTATCCAGGGCGCCCAAAACACACAAAGACCATCAAATGATTCCAGACCGGGAAATAACTATCGAAATTCATTTTAACAATGTTCGCCCCGCCGGGAATCGAATCCGTTGCACCCGCATTACAGTCCACATTACTGCCACCTGAAAAACAGAGGAAAATGGTTTAGTTTTATCTCATAATAAGATTTATTTAACTTGCATATTTCTTTACCGTTAAAAAGTAAAAAAGGTATAATAATTGTACTCTTTTCATATTTTGGTGATATTTTAACAAAAAAATCCCTCTTTTTTCCCTGCACAATGTTTGTACTTGTAACAATCTGTGTCTTTTGGGGAGACCCATATCCAGCAGTGGACGTCTACTGGTTGTAGTGATGAAGATGATCTTATATTATTTAATTTTAAATTCTATTAAACTTAATTTACTTATATTATATAAAAAAAATAATCTTATGTATATTTTTTATAAGATAATCTCTTTTAAGACGACTCCTTACCTTTTCTCCTAGAACAAAACGGCACTAGTGGCAATAATTCGGTTCCCAATAAAAATGGCGCAAATGAAAATCCGCACTCTCTGCCAAGGCTTTACAATTTTATGTTACACTGTTCACTGTTTGACGCTCCGTAGCTCAGTTGCCAGTGATGTGGACTGAGATGCGTGTGCACCTGGGTTTGATTACCGGCTGGGCGAACATTGTTATGATGAATATCGATGTTTGTGTTTCCGGTCTGGGTGTAATGTTCGTCTCTGTATAATATACATATAATTATGTTTCGGGCGCCCTAGATATAGTTTTTCGTAGTTAGGGGCTCTGAGTGTGATTTGTTTTTCTTTTAAATAGATTATTTATTTTGTTTCTTATCCTTGCTCGAGCCGTCTCATACTACATAGAGCGTATGCTCACTTTGTTGAAGACAAAACTCAACTGTTAAATTTGATACAGTTTGGAGTCCAAACTCAAACTCCGACTCAACTGTGAATGTCAGCCTACGAACCTCTATAATATAAAAATAATAATAACGCATCACACTCAGAGCCCCTAACTAGGAAGAACCTGTATCTAGGGTGCCCGAAACATATACAGAGAAGAATTACACTCAGACCGGAAACAAACATCATATTATCCATCATACTAATGTTCGCCCCGCCGGGAATCAAACCCAGGTGCACACGCTTACTCAGTCCACATCACTTCCAACTGAGCTACGGAGCAGTCAGGAGCTCTATAAGATATGCATTGACTAAGGAACCCTAAAAACGACGTCTTACAATATAAAACAGTTTGTAAAGAATATCAAACAATAAAAGGACATTTTTCTTCGAATGAAAAGTGCGCAGAAAAGTGAAATATGAAAAGGCATAAGTAATGAGCTAGGAATCTCGTCTATTATAATAATTGCAGGGAAGTTTGCCCAGTAAACAATGCTGCCTTATCTCCCCTTTTTAGAGATGTACGTTTTTTTATCGATATTTTAAAAGAGTTACAACGCGAAATGTGTTTTTTTTTATCGACCAATGAAATCATGGCCCAGAGAATTTCTATGTAGATAACTAGTCGACCTGGCGAACTTCGTACCGCCTAACCTATTACAATGTTGCTCATTATTATACTTATAAACCATTCTTGAATCACTCTATCTATTACAAAAAACTGCATCAAAATCCGTTATATAGGTTTAAAGATTTAAGCATACATAGGGACAGACGCGGGAAGCGACTTTGTTTTATACTTTGTATTGATATTGATGATTGCGCTGCCCAAAAAGCAGTAACTCATTATTTTAACAAAGAAATTAAATTCAATTTAGAAATTACAATATTGAACTAAAGTAAATCTATTAAAATAAATATGGCTGATAATCTGTGGGTCTCATGCCGTTCTGAGTGGCTATGAATATGAAAAGCAATTTGTCATGTGATACCATTTTCTAATTTGTCATGACACCATTTTCCATTTTGAGTTTAACTGATCAAAGTTAGTTTCATTCTCATAACATTTGACATCGGAAAAAGGCAAACTCTATAGTCAGTCATGTTGGTATAAAAATAAATGTCCGTGACAAAAAAAATTATCTTAAACCTGAAGTTAAAGCCACAAACCACACCAATATTTCGCCAAGCCAAGTTTGAGGTTGTCTTGTCTTACGTCACATGCATGACACGCCACATAGTATTTCGTTTATCGATTATCGATATTTTTCTACACAGCCCCATCACTAGTTTAATTTGATCGCATCGCTCAACAACAAAAAGGATCTCTCTCGTTTTATCGCTTATTTTACTAAACTTCGCTTTTTCTTCGCTTCGCTTGCAATTTTTATTACTTTGTATCACTCAATTAGTCCCGATTGCGCGAGTTTTAACGAAATTAGTGTTGTGAGGACAGCTTATGTTTGGCTAGTTCTGGATATTTAAATATTATCAAAACACACAAAACGTATTATTTATTTAAAAGTTTTTTTTATATCCTGACAATGAGTGGTCTATAAGCAATCTCTCTCAGCGATATGGCCACAGCTTCGGAAATGTATAATTTTAGAGAGGTTTTAATTACGTTTAGTAGTTTGGTTACGCTGTATGGTATTTCTTTCTACTTACATATAAAACAAACTGCAGCAAGGTAATTTTTTACGCCGAATAAACTGTTAATTCATTTTAAAATATATTTTTTAATAATAATAATATTTTTTACAAATCAATATATATAAAACTCTTCCGTTACTGACTGACTGACTGACTGACTGACAGACAACGCAGAGCCGAAACTACTGGGCGTACAAAGCTGAAATTTGGCATGTAGGTTCCTTAGGGAGTGTAGGTGAGCACTAAGAAAGGATTTCCCGAAATTCCCACGGGAACGGGAAAAAACGGGATTTTTGTGTTTATGAGAAATATGCGCGGGAAATACCGCGGGGCAGCCTCTAGTCAATATATATAAAACTCTTCCGTTACTGACTGACTGACTGACTGACTGACTGACTGACTGACTGACAGACAACGCAGAGCCGAAACTACTAGGCGTCCAAAGCTGAAATTTGGCATGTAGGTTCCTTAGGGAGTGTAGGTGAGCACTAAGGAAGGATTTCCCGAAATTCCCACGGGAACGGGAAAAAACGGGATTTTTGTGTTTATGAGAAATATGCGCGGGAAATACCGCGGGGCAGCCTCTAGTTTCATAATATAATTCAAAAAAGAAGCTGCAGACTGTTTCTTGTCAATCCAGGATTTATTTTGGTTGTAGCCAGAACTAATTATTGATACTAGCTCTTTTTGCAAAATCGTCTAGCTCTTTTTAAAAAGAGGGTTTTTTTACAACAAAATCAGTACTGCTTTAGATTGTTGATACGAAACATTTGCACAATGGCGTAATGTAAACAATAAAATTTGTTTTTTTAGACGCTGTTGTTCTTCAAGATAAAGATGAGTTTTTCTTCTACAAAATATACAAAGAGACTAAGATTTTGTTTGTTAACATAAAATATTGGGTATAATTTCTTTGATGTTGTCTGAAGTTTAGAGCTTTATAGGGCGGAACGGTGCGAACCTAGCGCCACTTCAATAAATAATTGATATCTTCTCAACCATGGCTGAAATCAAAAATATGCGTCTTTGACTCCCTAGATAATCTTGCTTAGAATTTTTGAGGTCCTGTTGCGTAGCTTTTAGGATTTTACCAAACTGAAGTGGCCAGTTTAGGCAACAAACGGTTTTTTTTCTTAGATTTGGAACCTGAAAGCTACGCAACCGGGCCTTAAAAATTCTAAGCAAAACTATCTAGGGAGTCAAAGACGCATATTTTTGATTTCGGCTATGGTTTAGAAGATATTAATTATTTTTCGGGAGTGGCGCTAGTTTCACACCGTTTAAGAAGCTTATGTATATTATGTCCTAAAACGAGACAAAATATAGAATTATAATACCTCAGCTCCTCCCTTGGGTGTCGTAAAAGGCGACTAAGGGAACAGCCGAAGGACGGGCAGATACTTGAAGAGCCAACTGCGACCGCCAACCCGTATGAAGCTTGGCGATTATTTCAATGGTTGGTCCTTGTGGGTATCTGTGGGAGAGAGATTGTGTCTTAGGTAACACTATAATTCAATCAACAAAACTAAGTTTTTGATCGTCTTTAAGAGTACAGTATAGCAACGCAAAAATATAAAAGAAAAACTCATGCTGTCGCCCCCCAACCCTGCGACAGAGAGAGAGTGAATATTTTGTTGAAATTCGCGTTTCGGGGGAAAACGTTTTTCACTACCTAAATCTTAGCAAATCACAATGATTTTGATGTCCATCGCTTCAGCATTAAATAATCTAGGTTTGTACAGTGGCGGTCTAGGGCATCGTAACACTTCCGGTTTTTCTGTATTGAAAAATAGCTCTTGTTCTTTGGTAATACAGTCTACCAATAGACAAATCTGTTTTCTTATTTTTGTATGAAAGCGTTCGGGATATACGATACGGTAAACTTAAATTTTTAACAACAAGGTTTACACTTTGTATGAAAAGACTTGACAAGATAATTCTTCTCAAATGAAATTGTGATTTACTATTATAAGCATAAGGTCGTTATTTCACTATGAAGCTTGAAATTCCTTTCTCTCAAAGTGTAAAATATTAGTTTTTCTCAACAAAGAGCTTGATAAGGCCAGCGCACGCATGAGCGACAGCACGACTACCTTTGGACGCCAAATATTATGCATTATCTTTATGAACATGAATGAAAGCCTTATTTCACAGATTGTTATATTATCCTGGTTGCCTGGAAGAAATCGCTTTTAGTGATAAGGCCGCCATTTGCATTGATCTCAGTAACTTGTTCTTTTATGTATTATGATTGCAATAAAGAATTCTCTAATCTAGTGTAATCTATTATCCCTCTTAGGTTTTGTACGATAAAGAGTTTATTCATTCATCTGCCAATAACAGCTGTCTACGTACAGTGTTATGCTGTTCGGGTACGTCTGTGCTCCTGTGGACTGTTGGTTTTCACATTCGCTTTTCTGGGACGACCCTGAACTACCTTATCATCACCGAGAGACTTTATCTGTTGGACACCCCAGGGCAAAATTGTTGAAGGAGTGGTTGCCATAATTGCTACGCTTTTCAGACGTATTGGCGATCGCATTCTGGTTCTTCAAGATATTCAAGGAAGGACGCTGCTGCCCGACCTTCGGATGTTCCCTTAGTGCCTTTTCCTACTTTACTACTACTTTTTACGAGGATATTTATAGTAAAATTATAGACTTAAGGTTTAACGTTACGTTTTTGGAAGACAGACCTACTGATTTTGTGTCTAAGGACATAAAGGCCAAAAAACAAGTTATGTCCTTAGACACAAAATCAGCAGGTCTGTCTTCCAAAAACGTTGTATTAAAATGTGGGAGATGGTTTCTTACACACGCGAATTCATTAAAACTTTATCAAAAATGAATAATTTTGCCAGAATAATAAAAAAAACGTCAAAATTTTTGAATTTCGAGCCATGCCGTGAGTTACCACCTTAAGCGCTTCTCAGACTGCGCAGATACGATAAGATATCTGTATCGGCGCAGATCATCTTCAACATTAATTTCTGTGATGATAGAGTAGTTTGTGAATTAAATAAATAAATAAATAAATGTAATCCTATGGACGACCACACACTACGCAGATAATGTAAAATATATCTGAGCCGTGACATATAAATTGAAAGATCTGCAGATAACATCTGCCGATACAAGTTTATCTTCAGATAACATCTGCCGATACACATATGTCATAATATTTTAACTGCAGCTAAATACAGGATGTATGATGAAGTAGCCCTCGGGTTTCGGAAATAGGCTGTGAATTTGTTATCTGATCGATCCTCGAAGATATGAAATTCACATCGGTCTTTTTAGGCTTTATATATATGCTGTTCTATCAAAATTCTTCGTGTTTTTAACCGACTTCAAAAAAGGAGGTTATCAGTTTTACCTGTATGTATGTTTGTCCGCGATTTTCTCGTGTTTGGCTGAACCGCTTTTGATACGGTTTTCAGTAGGTAATGTATTTGTTACATATAGGAGAAGGTGAGAAGGTTTAGTGCCTATTTTAACCGACTTCTACTTTCGAGGAAGTTCTCAGATTATGTTTGTGTCAGTTCGTTGAAGGCTCTTTTTGAAAAAAAGAAATTATAGTGCGTGTGTTTAAAGCAAGACGTGACTCATTCATAATCATAATCATCTTCATCTTCTGACGAGCTGTGTAATAAATCCAGAAACAGAGTTCTTTTCTTAAACGTGAACTCATTGTAACATCTTATATAAATATTCTTTAGCAAAAAACAAGTCTGCTCAGTCCGAGAGATTTCGAGTGAATGTATAATCTTGTAATATTACCGCATCTGCGTAATGTGTGGTACCTTCAGATAAAAAAGATGGAACGCAGATAAAATCTTATCGCATCTGCGCAATGTGTGACAGGCTTTAAGGCAACCTTATCGCTCTTAATGAATTCTTACTGGCAGTATGAAGTGGTTATTTATTAATTTTGTAGCTCCCGTGTGCGCAACACTGAAAGCTGCAAAAAGCTTCAGGCAAAAGCTTGTATTACGAAGCTCCGTTACCTAGGGAGCGGGTCCTTTGCGCATTTTTGCGGCGTTATCAAATTACTTACTTTCTAACTAGTGTTGTTATGTAAAGTTTAGTTTTATATCGATAGATTTTGAAGTTTCTTTTTTTTTCTTACTCCATCTCTTCAAACTATTTATTTCTAGGGTAGGGTATAAAGTTACCTACGTGGTTCTCTAGTTATCGAGACCACCCGAAGCTTCAGTATTGCTTTCGGCCAGATTCGGCAAAAAATCTAGTTTCGGTGTCGGCTAAAAAACGGCCGAAACTTTTGCCGAAACCGAAACTCGATGTTCGGGCGTCGCTCGGCTCATCTCGGAAGAACTCGGCAATTGCTCGCACGATCTGCCCCGAGCTTCCAATTTTTACAAGGTCACGTGAGATTCGGTTTCAGTTTCGGTTTCGGCTGAAAATCATGTTTCGGTCGGTCTCTAGTGGTAACCAGAATAAATAGAGAGTTTGTTTACCTGAGCCAATTGGTGGGCACCCTGAACTACCTCGCCTCTCACAGTATAGGATACTTTACCAAATAAGGTATCAATAGCGATTAGATTAGATGTAGTCTAATTGACTTTCAATCGATATATATAAAACTCTTCCGTTACTGACTGACTGACTGACTGACTGACTGACTGACAGACAACGCAGAGCCGAAACTACTGGGCGTACAACGCTGAAATTTGGCATGTAGGTTCCTTAGGGAGTGTAGGTGAGCACTAAGAAGGGATTTCCCGAAATTCCCATGGGAACGGGAAAAAACGGGAATTTTGT
This sequence comes from Euspilapteryx auroguttella, assembly GCA_951802225.1. NCBI lineage: Eukaryota > Metazoa > Arthropoda > Insecta > Lepidoptera > Gracillariidae > Euspilapteryx > Euspilapteryx auroguttella. Next base: position 510,684 of record OX637666.1, read on the forward strand.
GTTTATGAGAAATCTGCGCGGGAAAAACCGCGGGCCAGCCTCTAGTAAGTGATATCTTGTATCCTATCTTGAATAAATTTTTTTTTATTGATTTTTGATTTTGATTGAGTCATTTAAATATTATTTTATAGATAGATTTGACATCACTACAATAGTCGGAAACATCCAACAGCCCGAAGCTCTTCCAGTGACGGTTTTTATTGCATCGTCTCTTGCGACGTTTGTTTACATTTTTGCTATTGTAGGGTAGGGTATTTTATTTAACCACTTACATTTTATTTTAACTGAGTCAAAATTCGAAAAATTCTCTATCAATAATATAAAACTCTTCCGTTACTGACTGACTGACTGACACCAGTCAGTCCAGTTAGGCACCAAGATACTGAGTGTAAAATTTAAAGAAATAATTAGTTATTATACTCTCCTGATACTTAAAAATATGGTTTTCGAATGTTATTAAGTATGTTGGTTTAAAACTTGTTAAAACACAAATCAATCAATATATATAAAACTCTTCCGTTACTGACTGACTGACTGACTGACTGACAGACAACGCAGAGCCGAAACTACTGGGCGTAGAAAGCTGAAAATTGACACGTGGGTTCCTTGGGGAGTGTAGGTGAGCACTAAGAAGGGATTTCCCGAAATTCCCACGGGAAAGGGAAAAAACGGGATTTTTGTGTTTATGAGAAATCTGCGCGGGAAAAACCGCGGGGCAGCCTCTAGTCAATATATATAAAACTCTTCCGTTACTGACTGACTGACTGACAGACAACGCAGAGCCGAAACCACTGGGCGTACAAAGCTGAAATTTGGCATGTAGGTTCCTTAGGTAGTGTAGGTGAGCACTAAGAAAGGATTTCCCAAAATTCCCATGGGAACGGTAAAAAACGCGATTTTTGTGTTTATGAGAAATCTGCGCGGGTGAAACCGCGGAGCAGCCTCTAGTTCAATATAGGATACAAGATATCACTTATTGAAAGTCAATTAGACTACATCTAATCTAATCGCTATTGATACCTTATTTGGTAAAGTATCCTATAATGTGAGAGGCGAGGTAGTTCAGGGTGCCCACCAAGCGGCTCAGGCAAACAAATGTTGTACGCCTGCTACTTTTCAAATTTTTTCTTACCTTTTAAACCTTCTCTGGACTACGACAAACATTAAAAAAGTTGATTGATTGTAATAAAGAGTCTATCTATCTATCTAAAAAAGCAAAATCATATAAATCGACCTACCAGTTTTCGATCATCCCCTTGTCTGTGACGTGGTCGGATGCCGACCAAAATGGCGGGAAACTGTCGCGCCCAGTCTGTGACGTGTCCGCCTGCCGACCACCCGCCATTTTGTTTTTCTTAATTTTCCTTTTTTTCATTATTTTTTTTCGGTTATTTTTAGGCGTTTTGGACTGGTTGCCTTTGCCTCATCCCATAAATACCAGAAAACACGATTTAAAAAAAAAAAAAAACCTTTTTTTTTTTTAAGAAAAACGTTTTTCCGGATAGCCCATGTGAGCGTGTCCGCCTCGCGGTCTCACTGAAAGTGAAAATCAAAACAAAATGGCGGATTTTCTCTCACACACCAAAGTAGGGAAGGCGAACGAACAGCAATTGATTTATAAAAAGTATATTTATTTAAGTACATATCTCAGTTAATCCACTGTTGGATAAAAGTTTCCAAAGATGCCACATCGACAAACATTGTTAGAGGTTTTTGACGTAAATTGCGTTATTTGCACGAATCTACACTATAAGTATATATAAAAATGGATCGTGGATCGTTAGTCTCGCTAAAACTCGAAAACGGCAGGGCCGATTTAGCTGATTTTGAATTTTGAAATGTTCATGGGAAGGTTTAAAAGGAGAAAAAAGGGGAGAAATTAGTAAAAACAACAATTTCATTTTTCCATATATAAAATTGTAAGGCGCAATACGAAGTTTGCCGGTACAGCTAGTAAATTAATAATTATTTAGTTAAACGGCGTTTTCCTTTAAAAAATTTATCAAGAATCTTTTCCTTTTTTAACAGTGCCAATGTCTTCTTTAATTAATAATTATGTAGAAGCCAAACCTGGAGGCTATCTTTTATAATTAATTTTAATTAATTTTGTTGGACATTAATTATGATTTAGGGTGCGAATGCTTGCCTTTGTAACAAGGTTTAGTACAAATAAGGTGGCTTAGAAATTAAAGGGACTTTTGTAAATAGACGATGACAGTGAGCACATACATAACTTTACTAATAGAGGTGTCTAGAGGTGTAATAATTATACAAATATTATAAACTAGTCGACCCGGCGAACTTCGTACCGCCTAACCTATTAGTGTTTTGTGCATGTATTATACTTATAAACCTTCCTCTTGAATCACTCTATCTATTAAAAAAAACCGCATCAAAATCTGTTGCGTAGTTTTAAAGATTTAAGCATACATAGGGACAAACGCGGGAAGCGAATTTATTTTATACTATGTATTGATGATGTGAATGATTTTATTGTTTGTTTGTTTGTTTGAATCGAATATGCTCCGAAACAATATGACTATTTTGTAATTTTTTTTACCACTATAATCCTGCATTATCTCAACATTCTTAAAGTATTGGTTTGATCAGCTGTCGGGGTCCATTGACCCAGGACAGCTGCGATTTTTCGGAAAATCCACTAAAGTCAAGAAAAGTTCATTAAATTTAAATATTAAAGCTGATTTCATAATACTTAGTCTTATTTATCTGTCAAATAGTAGTAAGACAGTTTTTTATATCAACTCGTATGACTGTGCTTAGCCTACTGATTTGATCTTTTGTCGCGTGACCTCTCTTTCAATCTACGCGCTCACTGAAAGAGAATGAAAGCCATTTTTAATTAGAAATCCCTCTGTAAAATGTTTGTTTTTTAAATTAATTCGACAAATGTTAATATTTCATTGTTTTTTGTTTCATGTCTCGCCGAGCAGCAAACAGAGATAGCATCGGTAAGTAAATTATTTTATTTTTTTTATTTATTTGGACGGTTGCTGTAATGCTCGTGCCATCCACATGTAAAATTTGTGTAACATTGAACGGTGGATAAAATTACCAATACCACACCTAGGACACTTTATAGAAAAAAGCGCGTTGCTTCGCGCACAGCCGAAACTCGTGTACGTGCACGCGTATCATGCTTGTGTGAGTGAGATGAGACGTGCGACGCTGCTTTATTTGTCCTGAGCGTCACTGAGAGGTAACCGAGCGCGGGCCGCACTTGCTGAGGGAGGCAGGGAGTGCCCATTCTGTATGTAGTACTATTTATTATACTGTGACGTTACTCTCCTTTCTCACTGACTTTTTGGTTTATATGCTAGAACGCGAGATGCTGGCGTGAACGCTTGCATGTAAAAACATTTGCCATCAAACGGGATCCTGCAGAAAACGGAAAACTGGAATAATAATAACACGTAACACTAAGAGCCCCTAATTAGGAAGAACCTGTATCTAGGGTGCCCGAAGCATATACAGAGACGAACATTACACCCAGACCGGGAAATAAACATCGATATTCATCATAACAATGTTTGTTCCACCGGGAATCTAACCCAGGTGCACACGCTTCTCAGGCCACATCACTGCCAACTGAGCTACGGAGCAGTCATGAGAATGCCGTATGAAAGGGCAGTAAAGATGCAAGATTGTACCAAAAGGCGTTTAAAACATACTCATAAAATGTAATAACCCCCGAATGAATGCTAATTAATGAATTCCAACAGATTGTAAAAGCGACTGTACAGCTCTCCGATAATTTCAGCATCTCCCTCGATTTACGCCAAAACTTGGGAGGACGATGAAATTTAAATTCGCGATCGCGACCCAAAGGCGCTTTAGGTTTAGGAATTTTTCCAGAGAGGTAGGATTATGGGGTGGCATGGCTGCCTATTTTTTTTTCTATAATATTACTAGTAGATCAGGCGAACTTCGTACCGCCTAACCTATAACTGTCTTGTGCACGTATTGTACTTATAAACCTACCAATTGAATTCTATCTATTAAAAAAACCGCATCAAAATCCGGTGCATAGTTTTAAAGATATAAGCATACATAGGGACAGACGCGGGAAGCGACTTTGTTTTAAACTATGTACTAGAGGCTGCCCCGCGGTTTTTCCCGCGCAGATTTCTCATAAACACAAAAATTCATTTTATTCCCGTTCCCATGGGAATTTCGGGAAATCCTTTCTTAGTGCTCACCTACACTCCCTAAGGAACCTACATGCAAAATTTCAGCCCGCTACGCCCAGTAGTTTCGGCTCTGCGTTGTCTGTCAGTCAGTCAGTCAGTCAGTAACGGAAGAGTTTTATATATATAGATTGATGATATTACTAGTAGATCAGGCGAACTTCGTACCGCCTAACCTATAACTATCTAGTGCATGTATTGTACTTATAAACCTTCCTCTTGAATCACTCTATTTATATCTATTGAAAAAACGCATCAAAATCCGGTGCATAGTTTTAAAGATTTAAGCATACATAGGGACAGACGCGGACAGAGACTTTATTTTACACTATGTATTGATATAAATTAGTATTTTATATAGTTAGATACGATACTGCAGATTTGAAACATCTAATTTGTCCAAAAAGTAAAATGATTCCGTGCTTCGGAAAAACATAAACTCGGCTAAATGTGGGTCCGGCTCTGATGTGCTGGTGCATTATTTTATGTTAAGGTTATGTTAGTATTTTTAACCGACTTCAAAAAAGGAGGTTATCAGTTTGACCTGTATGTATGTATGTATGTTTTTCCGCGATTATCTCGCGTTTGGCTGAACCGATTTTGATGCGGTTTTCAGTAATGTATTTGTTACATTAAGGAGAAGGTTGAAGTACCTATTATAGCCGACTCCGAAAAAGAGGAAGTTCTCAGATTATGTTTGTGTCAGATCGTTGAAGGCGGGTTTCTTTTTTTTTAAAAGAAATTAATATTAAAAGTAAATATTTTAATAGGCTTCACCAAGTTCCTATCTCAATCCTAAAAGTTACCGCTAAGGGATTTAGCAATTTAAATTGTTTTAATTGTAAACGTATTGGTTAATTATAGAGTGGTGTTATATGTGTAATTGGCGCGAGATGAATGATTGTTATAGTTAATCAATACATAGTATAAAACAAAGTCGCTTCCCGCGTCTGTCCCTATGTATGCTTATATTTTTAAAAACTATGAAACGGATTTTGATGCGGTTTTTTTTAATAGATAGAGCGATTCAATATGAAGATTTATAAGTATAAAACATGCACAAAATACTAATAGGTTAGGGGGTACGAAGTTGGCCGGGTCGACTAGTTTATTTATAAACTTCAAAATTTTATATCGAAACTTATATTTTACTGATTAACGGACAATAAGAAACAGTCCAAACCGCTTGAATTAAGAATTGAAATTTAGAATGTAAGATTCCTTTGGGGCACTGACTTTGATGTGTTATTATTTACTAGTCGACCCGGCGAATTTCGCACCGCCTAACCAATTGCTATGTTGCTCTTGTATTATACTTATAAACCTTCCTCTTGTATCACTCTATCGATTACAAATAAAAGGCATTAAAATCCGTTGGATAGTTTTGAAAATATAAGCATACATAGGGACAGACGCGGGAATCGACTTTGTTTTATACTGTGTATTGATTATACGTGTTTTTCTTATTCTTTGGTATCACGGGATGGAGCCCGGTTCTTTGAGAGGTGTGCGAGGGTACTAATCCAACTCGTAGAGGCCCTTTTGAGACTTTTTCTATATTATTGTTTATAGATAACCAACCAAGCTCTACCACTAAATGCACTAATAGATCATGCACCCAGCGGCAACACCTAGAAAGTGATAGGAACTATTTCAAATTTTTTGGAGCCAATGTAGAGACTTTGACTGCTCCACTGGCTCAATTAATAATAATAATAATAACACTAAACTTTACACTCAGAGCCTCTAACTAGGAAGAACCTGTATCTAGGGTGCCCGAACACACACAGAGACAAATATCACACCCAGACCGGGAACAAACATCGATATTTATCATATCAATATTCGCCCCGCCTGGGAATCGAACCCGGGTGCACACGGTTACTCAGTCCACATCACTGCCAACTGAGCCACGGATCAGTTGTCAGTGATGTGGACTGAAACGCGTGTGCACGGGGTTCGATTCCCGGCGGTGGCGAGCATTGTTATTATGAATATCGATGTTTGTTTCCCGGTCTGGGTGTAATGTTCGTCTCTGTCTGTGTTTCGGGCACCCTAGATACAGGTTCTTCCTAGTTAGGGGCTCTAAGTGTGATGCGTTATTATTTTAATAATAATTTCTTTAAAAAAAAAAAGAGACCCGCCTTCAAAATTACACATACATAAAACTGAGACCTCCCTCTTTTCTAAAGTCGGTAAAACAGGTACTAAAACCTTCTTCTGAATGTAACAAATACTTTTGTGAAATCGCATCAAAATCGGTTCAGCCAAACTCGAGATAATCGCGGACAAACATACATACATACATACAGGTCAAACTGATAACCTCCTTTTTTGAAGTCGATTAAAAATAGGTTTAATTTTCGAAGCAATAATAATTTTCCCGCTAAAATAAACCGCCGTTGCCATTTTCCGTTACTAAATTCGAAATTGAGTGCGTTCCTAATTTGATAACAAAACGTTTTGTTTCCGCCGGTTTTGTTCGGTTTAAATTTATGACCTTTGGGTGCACAAACGGTGCCTTTAAGTAATTAAAAACTATATTATATGGATAAGCTATTATAATGCTAATAATTATCAATATATATAAAACTCTTCCGTTACTGACTGACTGATAGACAACGCAGAGACGAAACTACTGGGTGTAGCGGGTTGAAATTTTACATGTAGGTTCCTTAGGAAGTGTAGGTGAGTATTAAGAAAGGATTTCCCGAAATTCCCATGGGAACGGAAGAAAACGGGATTTTTGTGTTTAAGAGAAATCTGCGCGGGTGATACCGCGGGGCAGCCTCTAGTATTAATATAGTTCAGTATCAGAACATCAGAAGTGGTCGTTATATCCTTGCGACAAGCTGTCCCCTTGTATCGATGGCATAAAAACATAAACTCGGCTAAACGTGGGTTCGGCTCTGATGAGCTGGTGCCTTTGCCTAACCTTAAATGCGTGAGATTAAGCTCATTAAGGGTAGAACCAAAGAGTGCCTAAAATAGTTACATAGATGATCAAATCACCGGTGAAAAAACATTAATATTTAGGTAACATGTCAATGTTTGCCCCCGCCGGGAATCTAGCCCTGTGCTCCCGCATCACAGTCTATAACACTACCAACTGACCCACGGTCTTAAAAATAAACAATTAAGGTGGTAACTCTCGCTATGGCGCGAAATTCAAATTTTTTCGTGTTTTTTATTTATTCTGGCGAAAGTATACATTTTTAATAAAGTTTAAATGAATTCGCGTATGTAAAAAACCATCTCCCATATTGTAATACAACGTTTTTTGAAGACAGACCTACAGATTTTGTGTCTAAGGGGTAAAAGGCCAAAAAACAAGTTCCTTGAATATACACAAAATCGGTAACTCTGTCTTTCAAAAACGATATATCACAATGTGGGAAATAGGTTTTTACGTACGCGAATTCATTTAAACTTTATTTAAATGAATACTTTCGCCAAAATAATTAAAAAACGTGAAAAAATTTGAATTTCGCGCCATACCGTGAGTTACCGCCTTAAAGTGTTTCTGGAGTTCGTACTTAGTAGAAAAGCCTAAAAAAGCAACTAAAAGCAAAAAAACTAATAAAAATAATGCCATACTTACTTATTCATTTATTTTCTTAATTTCACGTAAACAATTTAACACTCTGCGTAATCATACCGTTCGCGAATAATTCATAACGGCTGTTCGTGGCTTAAAGGTTGCTGTCCACCAAGTAACTGAAGAGGAATCAAGGTTCAAAGCAGAGCGGAGCTAAGCTAATCAACGAATAATTATTAGTTAAAAGTTTACTTTATTAAAATAAAGTTACTTTAAAATTGCGTAATTTTTTCCATTGAATTTAAAAGATATCAAACTATTCTTAATAGCCTTAAAGTTGTTTGTTCTAGCCTTAACAAAACACATTGTAAATCCATCAGATGTATAAAATTTTTAAAGCAAAGTACAGCAAATAATAATAATAGGTTAAAGACATCTATTTTACAATAGTTCCCTGTTGAGTGTTGCCGCTGGGTACATGATCTATTTGTGAATTCAGTGGTAGTGTCTGCTTGATGCCTTAATAATTTGAAGCGATATTTTTTTTTATTATTCTTTTAAACATGAAAATCTATAACTTAAAAAGCTACGTTTCACACAAACATCCTCTCTTCACTCCAGTGGAGAGCCAGCCTTAAATTGTTTGCTAAATGAAAACATTACAATTATATAAATCCCGGGTTTTTTGGGGATTAATTTACCCACTTATTAATTTACCCGTTGGCCGGAAGAGGTCGTTAATTACAAGAGAATAACACCATGTACTCGGGCTGGTAATACTATTAAATGAAAATAAAATAACGCACATTTCATCGGGAGAACCAAAGTAGGCAGACCCCTGGCTGCGTAACCCCCCCATTTCACACAGGAGTCCAGTTTCCCGTTTTCTGCAGGATCCCGTTTGGTTTGAGTATATGCTCGTGTGAATGGTAGCATATGCTAGCGTGACTGCTCCGTGGCTCAGCTAGTTCGTCGAAATTACTTAATAGTTTTTGTTTAAATTACATAAGTAGGTACAATGATAAAAAAGAAAATCAAATTCTGGTAATGCAAATTAGATTTAAATGTAATTATTAAAAAGATATTCAATATTTATTAACTTTTCCAGTAAAATAAAGAACCGATGCGGGCGACTGACATATGACTGTCCCTTTCCCTCAGTATGCTATATCGCAGCTCTATCTCTGTTCATTCGGTCATATTTTGATTTCTTTCTTGTATATCCTCTTAACTAAATATCTATAATTTGTTCACAGAGCGACACAACATACGAGACGGTATCAAATTTCACCTTCAAGGCGACTCGGTACGAAAACGGCAAGAAATTTCGCTGCGAAGCTGAGAACGACGTCATGGTCGAAACCAAAGAACCTCCCATACACGCAACCAGGGAACTTGAAGTTTGGTGTACGTTTACCTTAATGTCTGTCCTTAATAACCTGTCTCTTTGCCTACCATTGACTGTGAGAAAGCCTTTGATTCGATAAAGACATGGGCAATAACTCCAGCGGTGTCAAGTGGCCTATCGGTATATCGAAGTGTTGAGGTTTTTGTTGAAGTACGCCACTTTGTCAGGTCGACTATAGGATCAGAGCTCGAAGACTGTTCTACTGCAGTGGGGAGTCAGCCTCTTAAAGTTCGCACCATCTGTTTTTAGGTCAAGTAGTAATAAATCTATATATAAGAAATCTATATATAAGTTTATTTCTAATTTCAGATCCACCAATAGTAGAGGTGTCGCCAACCAACATGACAGTAATTGAAGGCACCAAGATCCTCCTAAAGTGTAACTACGAGAGCAATCCGTCATCTCTTACAGAAGTCATTTGGTATGTAATTATTTTAGGATTTCTTAGACACTTTATCAATCAGAGACTCCCCACGCATTGCCACACCAACCGGTCAACCGGCAACTCTCATACAGTGCACTCCCGTTGCCAGTGCGTCTGACCAAATTGTGGTGGTTCAACTACTATGCGCCACTTTCTTTCTATTACCACTATCAACAATTTGTTCTTTGATCTATGTACCTTGCCCTGCCTATTGCCATTTAAGTTTCGCATTTCTTTTGCCTATGTCGCTGACTTTAATAGGTCGGTGACTAACTCAACATAAATTCTCTTCATAATTCCAGGTACAGAGACGACAAAAGGGTCGAAATCAACGACACAGCACATTACCAAGGCGGCACGACGGACCAACATTCCCTTATCATTCTTGATGCAAGGGGAGAAGATATGGGCAACTATACTTGTGTGCTTGCCAACGTTGTTGGTAACGGTAGCAGTGAAGATTTTATTGATGTCAATGTTCTGTGTAAGTACTTAGGAAATCGCTAGTCTTATAGACAAACATTAAAAGATTCACGTAAGTCAAACATAAAGTTCTAGGCGTAATGTTAAGATTTCGCCTTCCGCGATCTTACGCGCCACTTTCAAAGAAAAAAAATCTATGGAAAATCATGCATAAATGAAGCACTAGATAATCTTGCTTAGAATTTTTCAAAATACTGTTGTATAGATTTCATGATAAAGATCTTAGAATTACAATTACAGAATTACATTTTGGCAAAATTGGCCACTTTAGGCAACAAACAGTATATTCCTTGTATATTAATCAGAAAACATTATTTCTTTATTCCAGTTCGTCCAGATGTCCGTTTAGTCATGTCTTCACCCAGTCCCATCCTAGAGACGGATCACAAGAACGTGACCCTGACATGCGAGGTGGAAGCTGGAAACCCGGTTATGCTGGATGAGGTCATCTGGTATTTGGATGGAGAGATACTGAAAAGACTGCCTGAATGCAATGGGACTGATGATGAAGGTAGATAAATAGATAAAATTCTTATAAATAGTAATCAAATCATCATGACATACTATAGACGTCCACTGCTGGATATAGGTCCCTCACACAGATTGGCACAAGGAAAAACATTGTTAAGGGAGTATTCCGTAATCTTCACGCTTGGCAGGCGAGTTGGCGCTCGCAGTGTAGCTCTTCCAAGTATTTTAACGAAAGACGCTGCTACCGGTCTTTCGTATGTTCCTTAGATCTTACAAGAATAACTAGTCTATAGTTTTTCGGAAACGTACAACAAAATTTGTATGTTTCTTTAAACAGAGTTCAAACTTCGAACTTCTATACTTAAGCTTTTCTGAAACAAAATTACAAGACTGATAGAAATAATCGGAATTTGTGTAGAAAAACAGAAACTATATTTTTATTGATTTAGTCTACAGCGGTTGGAAATGTAAAAAAATATGAAACCTAATTAAACCTTTAATGAATTTATTGATTTAATTTCAGAAAATCTTTGCAACGAAGTCGATCCCTCAATGCTACTACTCCAAGATACAACTAAGAGCTTCCACGGAAATTATTCGTGCAAAGGAAAGAACGCAGCGGGCTGGGGACCAGAGAGCAAGAAAACTGAATTAATAGTCAATTGTAAGTATTTAAATAACTTTTCTGGATCTTAGAACAATAAATAGAAAAAAAAAAACAAAATAATTTCGAAACTATTAACAAAAATAAGAAAAGGTCCTAAAATACGACCTTGCAGAACTCCATACTGCTAAATTGCAATGCTTTGAATACAATTTAATATTTCTGTTTAAGTATTTAGTAGCAAAGTTTTATGTTTTGTACAACATTAAAGATCACCTCAACCAACTTGTATTAAAAAAAAAAAAATATTGATCTTAATTTAACCTTGTCAAATGATTTCGATAAATCTAAAACACTTATTCTTTTTAGATCCGCCTGGTCCAGCAAAATTGACTTACTCGCCGTGGCGAGTCGTGAAAGGCAAATCGTTAGTGCTAACCTGCAGTATACAAGAAAGAGGGCGGCCTGAAGCTAACAGGTACAGTTGTCAGCACATCAATTTAGCTTAGTTGTACATTATAGTATAAAAATAATCCTGTGAAAAGTAAAGGTATATCATACCATACCTAAAGTGTCTATACTATACTACTTTTAATGCGTTTAAGACGCCACGCGTTTCTCGCTTTCGGATTGTCGGAGCCTTTAGGAGCTTATGGATGTGTTATTTTAAAAGTTATTTAGAAGCTTTTCTTTAACTTGTATGAATGTATGTTTGTTCGTGTGAAATCTTGCAACTCAATTTTGAAGCAGATAATGTTTTCAACCAATTGAGCTGAATAGGTACATAGGAAGCCAATGACGTCATCAAAAACCCAAATGGCAGAAAACTTAAGATAGTGGACTAGTTATTTTTAACACGTTTTTTATTTTATTATTAGCTGAAACAGACACTTTTTTAGTAACAATTTTTGGTTTTATTTCTATTTATAAATTCAGATTCCGCTGGTACCGCGGTGGGAGGCTCGTCAGCGACATAGTCTCTCAGAACTGGACCATAGACCCAGTAACCTTGGACCACAGAACAAACTTCTCCTGCCATGGAGTGAGCGCCGGCGGTGGTGGAACTCCTGCTTACGCTGCCGTTGATGTTTTGGGTACTTTTCTCTCTATTATTACAAGAAGCGATAGACTTTCACTGCTGAACGTATGTCTTCTCTTGAGACTGCCACAATGACTAACATTGTGGAGGGAGTTTGGCGTAAGCACTGGTTGGCGATCACTGCGTGGCTTTTCAAGTTATATTTAAGGACGCTGCTGCTCATCTTTCGGGTGTTCCTTTAGTCGCCTCTCTACGATACTCAGATGAAGTGGTGGTTTCTAAATCGTAACCAAATGGCATATTCTTCCCATGCCACATACTACCTTTTCTTCTATCTAACTTTGACATAACCATTGCTGTTTTTTTTAAGTTTCTGCAACTAGACCTTTAACTAAGCTAATGCCTAGAAGATTTTGTTTTTTAATTTTGTTTTGTTTTTCAGCACCACCGAGTTTTAAATATGCAATGAATCACTACAGTGGAGCTTTGTACAAATCTGAGGTAAGACCTGTACCTAACTTACTTAAAACAATATATTATTATATTATGTCTTGAATCAAATTACAATATAGTTTGTGTTTTTTTGTTTCAGAATATCTCCTTATCCTGCACAGTAGAATGTGCACCACTGTGCAGCGTCCAATGGCTCAAGAATGGCGAGGTCATTGACCCCAGCAAGACTGACAAATATTTCGTAGTAGAGAAGAGAATAGAGCCCCAGAGAGATAGGAACGATTTTGAAGCCACCGAAAGTACTTTGGTAAACATTTTTGTTGTTTTTTTTTCGCACGTTAGTAAAAACTAGGTACTGTACAAGACTGTCACTATTTGTATGCAATACAAGGTGTTTTTGACAAGGCATAAAGATAAGTTAGGGAAGATTTTATGTGTCGAAATCACAACATACAATCAGTTCCAAACATTGACCCCAACCAGCTGATTGAACAAATTGTATAGAATGGATTTTTTTTGTTGTTAGGATTTTGGCTTCTGTTACTTTGGTAAAGTTTTAAGATATGGTTAGCAAAATCACTACTTTGATTAATTCAATACCGACTTACGTCCAGTAGATCATTTTGGGGATGTTTGCCACGCTTGGGGTTGGTTGACGATCGCAGTGTGGCTCTTCAACTTTAACGAAGGACCCTGCTACCCGTCTTTCGAAAGTTCACTTAGTCGCCTTTTACGACACCCGTGGGAGGAGATAGGGGTGGTATAAAGTGGCATTGTATGCCACCACCAATCGGAAGATCTAATTTTTTTTTTTTGCTAATATTTAATTCAATAATTTCAGTATTGGAACATGTCAGCGTGGGCCGGTAGATCTTTAGACAGACAGCTAGACAACGCACGCTATATGTGCAGATCGTCGCATAACGACGCGGGGCCTGGAGTCAATAGCACTACTAAGTTTGCTGTCGAATGTAAGTATTGAACCCCATTTATAAAATACTAGAAGCTGCCCGGCGGTTTCACCCGCTAAGATTTCTCATAAACACGAAAATCCAGTTTTTTTCCCGTTCCCATGGGAATTTCGGGAAATCCTTTCTTAGTGACTTCTTGACGTGATCATCAGCGTTGCATCAATGCTATTGCATTGCTTGCAACATAAGCTGAGTCGGGGCCATTTTGCGCCTACAACACTTACAATACATTTGTTAATTTTATTATTTGTGTTAATTTTTTGTGTATCTTCACGTAGTTTTTTAACTTATTATTGTATGTTTTGCATGCGCAAATAAAGATTTGTCTATGTCTATGATCAAGTATTGTAAATCGATGAACATCGTCCGTATGTCCGTAAACCGACTTTACAGATAACACGGGAGAAATACCTAAATAATTTCCCGTAGTGCGGGAGAGCGATGAGGGTGTGTGGGGCTCGCACCCACTAAAATCCCCCGTTGCCATCTCGTCATTTTCGGTAATGACCCCGGGACCCATTGATGATCAGCGTCAGGTGTCCTTCCCACATAGATGCAATCCTTATCAACAACTAGTTTAAATAACGTTATACAATAAAGTTATGTCTTATTTTATTACAGTCGAGCCAGAAAACATAACGGTGTCACCAAAAATAGTGTCAGTCAATGAAAACGAAGTTCCAGAAAAAGTTGTGTGCTCAGCAAGGTATTGTATCATTCTTTTTTCTCCTGTTCAAGGCTTTCTAAAGCCAAGTCAAAAAAGACGAAAAATATTTATTCAATATAGGACAAGATATCACTTATTGAAGGTCAATCAGACCATTTACTCTAATTGGTATTGGATTGATACCTTGTTTGGTAAAGTATCATATACTGTGAGAGGCGAGGTAGTTCAGGGTGCTCAGGTAAACATATTTTGGCCTTGCCTTACGACAATGGTCGTCTGGAGACGCCCCCAAACGAGCCCTCCTCTGTCAAATGATTCTACTCCAGCAGACGGATATGTTCTACAAAGCCTTTTTAAAAGTCTTATAGGCCTTTGGCACTTAATAAATAGTACTACATACAGTATGGGCACTCCCTGCCTCCCTCAGCAAGAGCGGCCCCGCGCTCGGCAGCACTCGGCTGTGCTCGGCCGCACTCGGTTACCTACCTCTCAGTGTCGCTCAGTACAAGTAGCACGTCTCATCTCACTCAAATTAGCATGATACGCGTGCACGTACACGAGTTTCGGCTGTGCGCGAAGCAACGCGCGTTTTTCTATAACGTATCCGAGGTGTGGTTAGGGGCACTATGGATAGTAATTCAAATTTTTGTTTAATATTATTTAATATTTAATTTCAGAGGCTTCCCAATACCTTCGTACAAATGGACAAAAGAAAACGTAACCAAGCAAGGAAAGGACAACAGTTCCACCGTGTTATCGAGTTCCAATACGTTACTTTTGGGTCCTATACAAAGGAAAGATGGCGGGAATTATGTTTGTGAAGCTTATAACAGACATGGAGCTGTTAATACTACTGTGTTTTTGGATGTTATGTGTAAGTATTTATTTAAGTTTTAGGTAGAGCAAAGAGGAATTGGCCAATAACTCCCGTTGCTTCTACTTTGTAAATTCTATTTATGCTAGCTGCGTCGGAAACTTCGTTGGCGCGATGTAGGAATTGCTGATCGAGCGATCTCCGCTTTCACAAGTCATCACTAGGTGGCGCTAGTGTGCCCATCTACAAAGTAATCATCTCAGTCGAAAGACGTCCACTGCTGGACATAGGCCGCGTAACCAACCTTTCTGATAAAGCAGTAATAAATCGAAAGAGTGATTCAGCACACCATACTTAACATATTTCTCCTGGTAACTTGGGTCGCAATATCAACAACAACAAAAACAGCTGTTCCTTTTGGTTCGATCAGCTGACGGGGTCAATGTAAGGAACAGGTTTTTTTTTGTTTTCAGATTTTGACCTATAGGTTCCTTTGGAAAAGTTGTTAGGTGCGGTGAGCGGAATCCCTCCATTGATTTATATCCGCCTTGTCAGATACACCGTGTATAATAATGTTTTTTTTTTTTTTCAGTTATCCCAGAATGTGGTATAAAGCAAATGGAATTGGATGGAGAACAAGTTTTGATGTGCACAGCGCACGCGAATCCGAGTGAGGTGAGTTTACTTACAGTATCTTTCTTTGATTGCTTAAAGAGGCATAGCATAGCTAAAGTAACTATGCTATGACTCTTAAACTCGCGAAAAAAATCAATATCTTTTTAAAAAAAAGGCAAATATCAAACATGTGAAACAGTATTCGACTAGATAAGTAATGTAGCTTAGTATTTATGTGCACAGTTAAGTAGTCCTAAGTAAGAAGACCAAAATATTCCACAGATTGTTGCCCAAAGTGGCCATTTTTAGCAACATTTTGTACCTTTCTAAGTCTTTAACCTAAAACCTATACAACAGTGCCCTAAAAATACTATTCTCATTATCTAGTGTCATACTGTGCCACATTTTTGATATTTGCCTTAGTTTAGAAGATACTAATATTTTTTTGCGAATGGCGCTAGCATCGCTGTAAACTGCCTGTTAATGATACCAGCGTCACAAAAATTCGTAGGCGCGTTGTAGAATTTGGTTCGAAAGATTTCTGCTGTAACGTTACACTAGTACACTAGAGTGCCGCCACAATTAATCAATATATATAAAACTCTTCCGTTACTGACTGACTGACTGACTGACAGACAACGCAGAGCCGAAACTACTGGGCGTAGCGGGCTGAAATTTTGCATGTAGGTTATTTAGGGAGTGCAGGTGAGCACTAAGAAGGGATTTTCCGAAATTCCCACAGGAACGGGAATTTTGTGTTTATGAGAAATCTGCGCGGGAAAAACCGCGGGGCAGCCTCTAGTATATCAATATATATAAAACTCTTCCGTTACTGACTGACTGACTGACAGACAACGCAGAGCCGAAACTACTGGGCCTAGAAATCTGAAAATTGGCTCGTGGGTTCCTTGGGGAGTGTAGGTGAGCACTAAGAAGGGATTTCTCGAAATTCCCACGGGCACGGTAAAAAACGGGATTTTTGTGTTTATGAGAAATCTGCGCGGGGCAGCCTCTAGTTTATGAATAATTTTGTTTTTTTTTTCCTTCAGGTATCCTTCATGTGGAAGTTGAAAAACGACAATGACAGTCTAACAGACGAGAAGATCTGGCAGGAAGGGCAGCAGAGCTACCTCAGACTTAGTACCGCGGTCGAAGTCTATAGGACCTACTTGTGCTACGCCAACAACAGTGTTGGGATGTCGAGGCCTTGCGAACGAGATGTTATGGGTAAGTTTAAAAAAAATGTTATACCCTACATGTTTTTTTTTTATTTCCGTAGTCAAATAGGAAACAAAAACAGGTGATTATTGTTTCAATGTTGGTTCCGAAACCATTGTGTTTTGTTAGCGGGCTTTAAAACAATAATCTAGTAAACTTATAATAACCGTACAACGTTGCCGGGCTTTAAGCCCACCCTTTAAACCTGAACTTGACATTGGCAAAATACACCACTGAAGTGGAGGCAGGTCCATAATAACTAGTCGACCCGGCGAACTTCGTACCGCCTAACCTATTAGGTACTACACTTTTGTGCATGTTTTATACTTAAAAACCTTCCTCTTGAATCACTCTATATATTTAAAAAAAACGCATGATAATCCGTTGCGTAGTTTTAAAGATTTAAGCATACATAGGGACAGACGCGGGAAACGACTTTATTTTATACTATGTACCTATATTGATATTGATAATAAAAAGTTAAGGTTGTTGGGTTGCTAGTAAATGAAATGCACGATTTGGCATAGATTACTTATTTATTACTTGAACCAACTTATGTACTGGTTTACAAATTTGATCTTATTCTATGGAGTTTGGACTAAGGATTTTTATTTAAATCTAGTCTAAAGATGATTGTTAGCAATGACAGTGAAAGCGATTAATATACTATGAGTTCAAATAACAGAAAAAAATCGCTTCTGTCGATTTTGTGAAATAGTGGCTATTTTCGGAGGTTTTATCTATTTAAAAAATAAGCCGAAGAGGTTTGTTAATTTTTAAATTGTTGTTTCAAGCCAACTTGGATATCTACAGTAAGTATGCCTACATTTATTTCTTTTGTTACTGACAGACAACGCACAGCCGAAATCGCATGACCTAGATACATTTTAAATGTTGTCTACTCTAGAAGGTGTAGGTGTGACCGATTACTGAAATTCCCAATGGAACAGAAAAAAAATATTTTCAGTCTTTCGACGCGCGTTCGCCACTCTGGAACTTTAGAGTTCTGTATGAGCCCTGTTATTTGACTGCTACGTGGCTTAGTTGGCAGTGATGTGGACTGAGTAAGCGTGTGCACCTGGGTTCGATTCCCGGGCGGGGCGAATGTTGATATGATGAATATCGATGTTTGTTTCTTGTCTGGGTGTGATGTTCGTCTCTGTGTGTGTTTCGGGCACCCTAGATACAGGTTCTTCCTAGTTAGGGGTTCTGAGTGTGATTTGTTATTATTATGTTAAAGTGAAATAGTACCAATTAGTGGCGCTCTCATAAAAAAAAATACTCTTTTAAGAATTTTAGAAATATTTTTCCACAAATTTTACTCACCAAAAAGTCCCTGAAAATATCATTAATCAATATATATAAAACTCTTCCGTTACTGACTGACTGACTGACTGACTGACTGACTGACAGACAACGCAGAGCCGAAACTACTAGGCGTAGAAAGCTGAAAATTGGCACGTGGGTTCCTTGGGGAGTGTAGGTGAGCACTAAGAAGGGATTTCCCAAAATTCCCACGGGAACGGGAAAAAACTGTGAAAAAACGGGTGATTTTTGTGTTTATGAGAAATCTGCGCGGGAAAAACCGCGGGACAGCCTCTAGTTACTTTACATAATGTTAAAACGTAAAAACCTAACAGAGAAAAAATTCAATTTGAATTTGACAAGCAATACCAAAAATAATTGATTACTACTATTGATATTGAGGACTTTTATTCCGCCAAATTTTTATTAATGATTTTCTGTATTGATGTATTGTAATGATTAAGATGTTTTTTTTTTTCAATTAAGCGCCCCACCATATTATCCCTGCTATTTCACATTAATTTTTTTATGAATAACTAGTCGACCCGGCGAACTTCGTACCGCCTAACCTATTACTATTTTGTGCATACTTATAAACCATCCTTTTGAATAGCTCTATCCATAAACGACTGCTCCGTAGCTCAGTTGGCAGTGATGTGGACTGAGAAGCGAGTGCACCCGGGTTCGATTCCCGGGCGGGGCGAATATTGATATGATGAATATTGATGTTTGTTTCCGGTCTGGGTGTGATGTTTGTCTCTGTATTTGTTTCGGGCACCCTAGATACAGGTTCTTCCTAGTTAGGGGCTCTGAGTGTGATGTGTTATTATTATTATTATTATTATATAAAAAAAAACCGCATCGAAATCCGTTGCGTGGTTTTAAAGATTTAAGCATACATAGGGACAGACACGGAAAGCGACTTCATTTTATACTATGTATTGATAATAAGATATTGACGAAGATCTTTATACCCACAGGCACGAAGGTATGGTGGAGGGATCAGCAGAAGCTGATTCTCATAGGAGGCATAGCGCTCGCCATACTCGTGGTGACCGTCATCCTGTGCATCATTATCATTTGCATCTGCCGAAGGATGAGGGCGAAATCTAAGTGTGAGAAGATTGATTTTTTATATAAGTGGCGAAACGGTGCGAAACAAGCGCCACTTCGATAAATATTTGTTATCTTCTAGACCACGGCCGAAATGAAAAATATGAGCCTTTGACTTCTTAATAATCTTGCTTAGAATTTTTAAAGCCCTTTTAAAGGTGTAGCTTTCAGGTTCAATTCAATATCAAAGAAAAATACCATTATGAAACTACTTTAGGCAACAAACGGTTTTTTTCTTTGATTTTGAACCTGAAGACTACACAACAGGGCCTTAAAAATTCTAAGCAATATTATCTAGGGATTTAAAGGCTCATATTTTTGTTTTCGGCCATGGTTTAGAAGATATCAAATATTTATCGGAAGTGGCACTAGTTTGGCACCGTGTAAGTCCTTAAACCATTTTTTTTTAACAAGAGTTTCTTCAATAAAAACGATGACTCTTAATTATCTTGTTAGAGACTTCTTTAAACATTGCCGCTTTAAGAGGCCTATCACAGTTAAAGTAGCGCCACCTGCGAAAAAAAAAATCATTTAAACTAACGCAAAAATCAAAAATGCGAAACAGTATTCCACTAGATAATGTAGCCTAGTATTTTTAGGGCACTGTTGTATAGCTCTTAGGTTAAAGACAAAAAACAGATACAGATTGTTGCCAAAGGGCCACTTTTGCCAACAATCAGTAGCTTTCTTTAATCTAAAAGCTATACATACAACAGTGCCCTAAAAATACTAGGCAACATTATCTAGTGGAATAGCTGTTCCACATTTTTGTTATTTGCCTTATTTTAGAAGGGTTTTTTTTTTGAGGGTGGCGCTACTTTACCTGCGCTATGCATCTTATTTACTTATTTTTTTTTTTTACATTGTGTGGCGCTAGTGTAGGCTAACTTTTTTCACTATAATTTAAAAGCTAATAGACCTAATACTTATCAATGTTGTGTTTTGTTTTTTATTGTTTATAATTTAATAACAATTAACTAAATGTGTTTTTAATTGTTTTTTTTTGTTATCGTCCGGAATGCCGCTTACCCTGCAATGCACTAACTTAAAAATAATGAAAAAAAAAATATACAGACAATAATCCAGTGGAATCGGAAGAGAGAGAAAAGTAAGTATTTTTTTATTTTATTAGTAAGTTTTTTTTTTTTGAATAGTTTAGTAAGTAATATATAATATTTTAAAAATTCATTTTTTTTTTAAAATATTCATATATTAATACAAAAAAAAGGTAGATAATAACAGTATAGTGGCGGTCTAGGTCAGCGTAACACTTTCGGTTTTTCTGTTTTGAACAATAGCTCTAGTTCTTTGGTATTAAAGTCTCGGGCGAACAAGACTATAAAAAATCTGTTACTCCGTCCTAGACCGTCACTGTACATTAAGGTATATTAAGTGTGGGCCTTACCTACATTATTTGAAGGTATAAAAAAAATATTTTTTTATTTCTGATAATAAAATTATTGCAGTCTAGGTAGTTACTATAAATTTTACGCAAACGCTTTTGAATAAAAACTCGGTTCAACAAAATCACTATGTACCTACAAATAATTATTTTGCATTTACTAGAAAAACGCGATAATTTTTTTTTACTGCCTACCTATAATGTGATAGGGTACCCAACACATTACAATGTTACTTTTAATAAAGCAACTAAATTCGCTATAAAAAAATGCAATTCAACATAAAACTCTGATTTTTTCGTCGGGGGTCAAAAATAAGATTGAAGTGTGATATACTTCTGGCCTTTGATAAGAAACGAATAAGCTTGCAACCTATTCTGAAATTAATCAATTTCATAATATAATATTTTTTTCTTCTTTGTGTTAGATATAATGGAGCTCGAAAATAATTTTGAATTAAGTTTTCTTAAAAGTAATCTTGTATTAGTTAAAGAGAATTTTATAAAGCATGTTTTTTTTTTTTTTTACTAAATAATGTTTTATACAAATCCCTGTGTTAAATCGTAATTTTAAGGAACGATTTCTGTCATATTCTTTTAGTTATATACTTACATTTTAAAGACTTTATATTAAATACAAAACTAAATGGATTATTGTGACTATAGTCACAACTTACGCATAACTGAGGGCTTTATACACGGTTACTTTTTTATCATGAAGGAAAATTAAACACAAAGTATGCAAAGTTATACAGGACTGATCCTGAAAACAAATTTGAAAAATAATGTACCGTGCTCATATGGGGTCCTTCAAAATCTTTTTAAAAAAAGTAAAAATGATGTGTAGCATCAGATCAATGACCTATGGTGGCTTAGGTGCTATCAGACGAGTCAGGGGGTAGATGGAAATGCGTGGAGTAGGGATATCATGCAAAGATTTAGTCCTGAAAGTTTTGCTATGATAAAAAGTGACCGTGTTTACTTTTATTATTTAATCTTAACATTTTATCTTTCAGATTTTTTCTTTTTTTAATAATCTACAACGTCAATATTAATCGTCATTAAAGTATTTGTTGATAAATATTTACCTGCAGATTATATATTCAATGTTAATATTAAATAATTAACCTAGTAAAAATTATAGAGGCCTGTAAATCATTAGCTTTATCTATCTTTACATTATTTATTATTATATTTTAGTAATCTAGTCATTTCAAAATTATCTTTTTTTTTCTACCTCTATCCTATTAGTCCTAAAAAACAAAAATAGTAGCTTAAAATATGAAATAACAGAAAAAAAACTTATTTTTATAAAGAGAAAAAAAAAATTTAATGCTTAGAAATAAAATCATTTTTCAGCTACACCGTTGGTCCGCGCGGACTCTTGGCATACTCTTTCCATGCCACCGTCGAGGTCTCCCCTTATTGTGACCAGACCGGGCCAAGGTTTCTAACCTATAAGGTCTATAAAAAAACAATATTTTTTTTGACGCCTGTAAATTTTGTGCCTGACCGCTTGGACCAACGCTGTGGTTTTTGGATTTTTTTTTTTCACGTAAATCTTGAGTTTTTTTTTTTCTAATTCAACTAACAGTAGTATATTTATTTAGTAGGTAGGTAGGTTTTTTTTATTATTGTGTCAGTGTTATTGTATATGAGTGAACAGACACAAAAAAGTGTTAGGCCTCTCCTCTCGATTTCTGCCACTTTTTTGTGCCAACTTAAAAACTTAATTTTTTTTTGTATATTTTAATATAAAAATTTATACTAACAATAAATTCTTGCGTAGGTTCCTAACAGCACTAACACCCGATGTACTCAGACTGACCACAATAAACAATCCAGGTATTTTTAAAAAAAAAATCTGTGGGAATTTTACCAAAATTACGCTATGGAGAATGCTTTGTGTTATTATTTGGCGCTATTTTTTTTTTAGAAGTTTTGTGTCTTTGGTCGACTTCTAAATGAGTGATTTTGCTGAATTTGTTAAACATTTTTTCATTAATTAAAACAGCTTATCATTATTTTTGTGTTATCGCATCATTTTACGTACCTTCCTAGTCGCTGTTTTTAAAATTGTTCCGTTTTGCATGAAAAATCAAAATGGAAAATTAAAAGCATTCTTCTTTTATTTTAATAATACTCGTATAAGGGCTGTATCGCACTCATGCCTTATTAATTTATCACGTTTTATCTTGACATCAAATCCTAATATTTTTATTTTATCATAAAACGTACTTTAACTAATACTCACATCAATCATTCCACTAATAGTTTAAATAGCAAATAATTCATAATAACTGCACTTCTAAGTATATCGTATCGATATAATATAATTATATTAAAAATAAATATATATTTAAAACATATTTTACATTTTATTTTAAGTAAAAATTGCTTACATTACTTATTTTTAAGAATAAATAAGAATAATTAATGTAATTTTTGACTAACTCAAATCATACGAATTCGGATAAAAACGTGACTTTTTTACCAGGCACTAATTTTTCCGTACTTAATTAACAATTTATTTATTTATTTTGTTGGTAAGGAAAACTGACAGCATAAACTTTCAAGGAAAAAACACCAAAACGTTTTTATGATAGCTACCTATCTACATCGATAATCTACATAGGTGTACAATATAACATTACCAACAATAAAAATAGTTTTATTTGTAGACGATATTCTTAACAATGTAACTTTACAATTTTATGCCAACTGACCCTTACTTTTACTTTTTCCACAAAGCCCTGATGGTAGCTGTATAAACGAAGTCTCAATAGCGCAATCTATAATATCTCAAGCCCTACCAGCGCTTTCTCCAAGACTCAACCTTTCATTCAGCCCAAAACAATCTGATAAAACCAGACTAGTTGATAATTTCCAAGGTCTAGAAATGTCGAAATTCGAGACTCCTCTCACAAGCAGTCTTCAAGCTAATCTATCAGAATTAGAAGCGACACTAAATGCTCATAAAACGAAAGAGGTAGAAACACCAAAGCCTGTTGTTTCACCGAACAAATGGCCTTTGAAACCTGGTGTCCTGGTACATGTTAATTCTAATCACACTCTCAGTCCAAAGAATCAAAGTAGAGTTCAAGTTATCAATGAGGAAAATGAAGCTAATTTGGGATTGCTTGAGAGAAGAGCTAAAGATGAGAATGAGAATCAAAATGAGAAAGAGGACACGAGAAAGAAAAGAGATGTCGTCAAAATGCTAAGGAGTTTGGGAAGGAAATCTTCGGAGTCTGACGAAGAAAGCGGCAGATATAAAAAGATAAATAAGTCTAACAAGAGAGCTGTGTCGTTGGTCAATTTGAATAAGTCGAGTTATACTTTCTCGAAGAATAGACTGAAGTCGCTTTTTCAGAATGAGACACCCAATGTGGTTGTCACTGAAGGAGGTAGTTTTTTTTTGTAACTGGTGATGGGTCTTTTTTCTTACTTATTACTTATTCAGGTTTTGTATTTCCACTTTAGCCCTGTTTTTTACGATTAAATCCACACGTTTAATATTTATATCTCGCTTTCTTACGATTTGAAAAACAAAATATTCCCCTATTTCTATATATACATAAATAGTTTATTTGAAATGGCTGAGCCCTTTTTTAGGGAGACGCGGGGCGTTGCGCAAGTTTTTAAGGTTTAGATTTTTTATTTCTATTTTTGTTTTGTATTACTTAGTTAAATATTAATATTATAGGTAGGTACCTATCATTCATAATCACACAATCCATTCGATTCATACATTACTTTAAAAATCGCACTTTTAGAAAAACCGCTTAACTTTACTTAAGTAGGTACAGTGGCTTGAGTGGTTGACCGCCATAACAGATTTGTCTATGGTTTCGTCAGCCGTAGACTGTATTGCCAAAGAACAAGATCTATTTTGCAATACAGAAAAACCGGAAGTGTTACGGCGACCTAGTCCGCCACTGTACTTACAGTTTTTTTTTTTGCTTGCTGTCTGTGAATGTGTGTGTGCATCACTAAATGTTAAGCATGTGTTTTTGTTTTTTAGTTGTATCATTTAAAAGGCCTGAAAAAATATCTGCAGACCTTGGTAGAGCTTTGCAAAACGATTCACCGGTAAAACTAGATGGTACTAGAAAACGGAAGAAGCCGGGAGAAAGTAAGTATTGCATGGTTAATTAAAATTCAATTAATAGTTATGCCTTTAAACCATCGATATGTACTTACCGAGTTTTTAACCTAAAAGAGTGGTAATAGTTTTGTACGTAAACAACGTTATTTTAAAATTAGTGATCGAATCTCCACAGGATGTGTCGGACGAAATCGACAGGTTGATCAACAGAAAAATATTTATAACGAGCTGTCCCGGCTTACTTCGTTACGCCATAGAATATAAGATACTACTAAAGATTTGGCTCTTTAGACTATGTTCTTTTGACTGGCCAGAATGGGCGAATAAAAAAACAAACAACAACAACAAACCACCTGTCAAAATATGTAAACAACGGAAAAAATATTGCACCTTGAGTTACATTATTTGAGTTTAAGTAAGGATCCCTAATTTTTTTGAAAATCTAATATAGCCTATGACACTCGGGGATAGTGTAGCGTCCTAGCAGTGAAAGAATTTTTCAAATCGGTTCAGTATTTCCGGAGCCTATTCGTTACAAACAAACAAATCTTTCCTCTTTATAATATTGGTATAGATAAATTGAGTGTATTTTTATAAAAAATTCATTGTGTTTTTATTTTTGAATGTATTATAGGTCATTGTAAAAAAACTTTTTTATGCTGAATACGCAGGTTTTTACTCATATGGACTGGCCACTAGATATCGAAATTATACTGTCGTTTTTTTTTTGTTTTTTACCTGTAGGCCAAACAAAACTGATACTCCCTGTCGAGTTTCGTTCCCTAATTTAAAGTCACCTCGTACAATTTGTTTTAAAACTAATCTGCTAATTCTGCGCTCTGATTGGTCGATTAAAAGTAAAAGTACCTAATGTTAAAAAGAAGTGGAAATCGTCAATTCAAAAAAGAATTCGTTCATTAAAAGCCACAAGGTAGCTCATAATGAAAGTCTATAGAAACTACTATACCTACATAAATTAACTTAAAACAATAGCACCCATACCTATACTGCATGAGGCGAGATGGTTCAGGGTGCCCAACACTCTGTGGAGTGCGGAGACAACTGACTTGTGGTTATTCGGTACCTATCTTAGTTCTGTTAACACCAGCTTAACTTCGTACGGGCACACCTCTCCATAGCAAAAAGCGCGTTGCTTCGCGCACAGCCGAAACTCGTGCACGTGCACGCGTATCATGCTTGTGTGAGTGAGGTAAGACGTGCGACGCTGCTTTATTTGTACTGAGCGGTAACTGAGAGGTAACCGAGCGCGGGGGAGCTGCACTTGCTGAGGGAGGCAGGGAGTGCCCATGATTTGTATCATGAACCGACAAGCCCAAAGAATTGGCCCACATAGCTCGAAGAACAGATGGTCGCTGGTGCCGATAAGTTCTCGAATGGCGACCACGAACCGGAAGACGCAGTTGGAAGACCCCCACAAGGTGGTCAGACGACCTGGTGAAGGCTGCGGGAGTACACTGTATGAGGGTCGCTCAAGACCGGTCGCTGTGGCGTTCTGTGGGGGAGGCCTATGTCCAGCAGTGGACGTCTTTCGGCTGAAATGAAGATGGTGATGATGTTCGTTTTGCTTGAAAACAAACATCGATTAGAACACCTTTGAATTGAACACCTTTCTTGTGTCTTTGTATATTTATGTGTTTCGGCCACCCTAGACACAGGTTCTTCCTAGTTAGGGCTCTGAATTTGATCATCATCATTTCAGCCGAAAGAAGTCCATTGCTGGACATAGGCTTGTCGCATAAATCGCCACAACGACCGGTCTTGAGCGACCCTCACCCAGTGTAAGTATTCGCGCAGCCTTCACCAGGTCATCTGACCACCTTAGTCTAGCGAAACGGAGTTGAATCATTTGACAGAGGAGGGCTCGTTTGGGGGCCTCTCCAGGCGACCATTGTCGTAAGGCAAGCCAAACATTTGTTTACCTGAGCCAATTGGTGGGCACCCTGAACGACCTCGCCTCTAGCAGTATAGGATACTTTACCAAATAAGGTATCAATAGCAATTAGATTAGATGTAGTCTAATTGACTTTCAATAAGTGATATCTTGTATCTTAATGTTTTTCCATTGTAAGCGTTCTTCAGATCAAAGTCTACTTTTAGTCTAGTCTAACTAGATTATAAACTCAGTCGGCACTTGTTCAGTATGGAAAAAACTAGATTTGTTTAGTTACTGTAGTATTAACTAGTTTAAACTGGGTCCCATCTGTTTGTAATTTCATCTTGATATCAATCTTATGCGTTTATTCAATAACTTGCGTTTAGCAACGGATTGTTAAACTACTGAAGCGATTATGATGAAACTTACTGCATTTTTTTACAATATGAACTCTCGTTAACTGCAGGATGAGGCCAGCATCCTGGCCTCATCCTGCAGTTTGCTGATGAGCTCGGATGGCTCCTATAAATGTGGAGAAATGCACAATGGCTCGAAGTTCGCGAGCTAAGTGCAGGCACTTCTCTACCCCCACAACTGAAGAAGAACTCTCTTAATCCCAAAACTTAATGAAATCTGTTCAGTTATTTAGATAAACAACATCAATATCAATTGTACCAAATTTTGCTTCGGTCGGGAGTGAAACCCCGAACTCTTGCTTTATTTTTTTACCGTCCGGGCTTGTCTGCTTCGGTGGACTGTTGGTTTCTCATTTGGCACGGAAATGACACATTGGATTCATCAAGAACGTTTGAACTTAGATTACTTATTACGAAAGCACGGTATAATTAATAGTACTACATACAGTATAGGCACTCCCTGCCTCCCTCAGCAAGTGCGTCCCGCGCTCGGTTACCTCTCAGTTACCGCTCAGTACAAATAAAGCAGCGTCGCACGTCTCATCTCACTCACACATGCATAATACACGTGCACGTACACGAGTTTCGGCTGTGAAGTGTGTGAAGTGTAGCTATACATAGTTTCTCCCGGGTATTATGAATAGTAAATATTATAATGGAATTTAATGTATTATTTTTATCAACCCAGGCCCTCCTACCAATGGGATAGATAATGCAGCCAACGGGCAGGTGGGAGACAACGGCCTCTACGAAAACCTGCCCTTCCACGGCCTACAAAACGCTCCCAATAAGGTAAATATCACTTCAAACTAAGATTTAACAAAGAAATCTACGAATTTTGTGTCTTTAACGTACGAATTCAACTAAAAAAAAAGTGTGATCTGTGAATATATTTCACAGTTTGGCCCAAAAGTCAAGAAAAAATGAGGGCAGAATTATAGTTTTATTCATTTTCTGCGTATTTAAATCAACATTTAAGCCGAATTTAGTCAAAGTACAAAATATTCGCATTTGAGATCCATTTAATTACCCAAGAAGCTACTTTTTTGGGGAACTAATTCAATTTAAAAACAGTCCCGTTTCTCTAGACTTTTTTGCCAACACTGTTTTTCATAATTTGTTTTTTCTGTTTTAATTTGCATTAATATTTTTTACTCTTACTTCCTTATTTAGTATGTCTGGACCTTAGATAAAAGATAAGCAAGCATCGCTATTCAGTCCCTATTCAGCTTACTGACAGTCAGCATTATGGTTAAAGCGCAAAGCGCAACGCGAGCACTTTATATAGCTTGCTTATTTATTCTCTAAAGTCTAATCTAACCTAACATTTTGTGTTGTTTTCGTTTTGTTTTTATTTAACTTTTGTTCAATATTTTGTTTTGCATGACAGCCTGTCCAAGCTATACAGCCAAGAATCGTTGATACTAACCAAAAAGCCGCTAAAGGCATCGAAAAACTACAAAAACAATTGACAACCAATCCGTCGTTTACGCCAAGGATCGTGCAATGCCCGCCCTATGTCTCAAACATGACGTATAACCTTGCAACGACGTCAAATCAAATGTACACGATACCAGTACTGTCGCCGATACAGCAGATGTACCCACTTCATCAGACGGTGTTACTCAATCCGTACTTACCGACGATGCAGACTTCGTTCCTCAAACAGTTTCCGACAATCGATGAGGAACCGGAAACGAAAAAGTTTTCCTCCCTTAACACTAGGAATTCGAGAAAACTACCCCAATTTCAATCGATGAGGGTAGTCAGAAAAAGGAACATCGAAAGATTCTACCCTAATACGGAATACGGGGAGAATTTTACAGAGATCAATAACAACAAAGACGCTATTTACGCGAACTGTCGTAAAACTGATATAAGTGGAGTTGAAATGTTTGAGAATCTCACAGATTCCATACAAATATGTGAGGAAGATAAAATTAATACATCGACTGATTCGCTGAAGCCAGTACCTGCACCTAGAAAGAAGATATCTCCATACCAATCGCCGTCGAAATCTGATCATGTCTATGTTAACATGTCTATGCCTTTAATAAATCATAGATCCTTTGATACAGTTGATGGAGTTAGTAAATCTAAATCATTTGACGACGTTTCCAAACCAAATTTGAATACTCTTAAAATAGTTAAAGATAATGATGATTCTGTCAAAATAGATGCTTTAGATGATAATTCAGTGACGCAAAATGAAGAGTCAGATGACGAAAGTGATAAAAAAGACACAAAACCAAACATAGTAGCTGCAACGCCAAAGAAAGAGTTGTCAATAATGCTACCATCGACTTCTTTAGTCAAATCTGCTGTGGAAAAGTTTAATGCATCGACAAAAGATTTAAACAAAGTCGGTCTACCAAAGAAACAAGTAATCGTTCCTAATAGGACTTTGGTAATACCGAAATTGGCTGAGAAGCCAGTGCCAAAAAGGCCCGTAAGACGAAGCAATTCGACTCAAAGTCACTTGACTGTTAGTTTGGAGAGTCGAGAGGTATTTTAAGTTTTTTTTTTTCTTTCTTCTTTATACTTTACTGCTTTTCTTTTTCTATTTTTTTTTTGATAAGTAATAAAAGTTCTTTGATTAAGTTCCTTAAAATATTAGTAAATTTATTCGAAAAACTTATAAAATCAAAATTAAAAGTTATAGTTCTCGACGAATAATAAAACAAATGTCATTCTTTATTGAATGTGTTTCATATTTCGTCCTGATACTAAAGTAAATGTAGTTCAAAAGTATTCATAAATATTTGTGAAAAGAAATACTTTTGAGCTAACAAACTAGGCGTTCTAGCGTCGGCATCTGTGTGACAGGGTTATACTTAGTCATAGTACAGTGGCGGTCTTGGATGGTGTTACAGATATGTCTATGGTCTCGTGCGGCCAAGACTGTATTACGAAAGAACAAGAGCTATTTTGCAATACAGAAAACCCGGAAGTGTTACACCGACCTAGACCGCCACTCTGTACATCACAAGTCGACGCTGTAGCGCCTTCTGTTTGGCAATATATTAACTTTCAATCTTGAATCCTAACTAACAAAACCCCTATCTTCACTTCCAGAATACTAACCTCCTTCAACAGCACTACCTACAAAAACGCAACCATTTCGTAAACCTAAACTCTAAAGGGAAACACAAGAAAAACTTCCAAATTCCATTACAAAAAAATCACAGTTTCTGCTACTTTCAGCCTGTAAGAGTTGACAAACGAATAGAAGAACGTTACAATAACACAATTGGCCCATACATTTACCAGCCAGAGCAAGCACAGTATTATACAAAGACATTGAACAGAAGCCGCGACAAAACTGGACACAAACTAAGTAGACTTAAAAAATCTGAGAGTCTAAGAGAAAAACTATCATGCGTAGGAATGCACGACTATGAGAAACCAGACTATCCAGAAAGGGAGTACACAGAGTCAGAAAGGAAGAACTATCTTCAGCTACTAAAAGGGAGTTATATCTCGAACTCAACTAGAAACCTAGGCCCTGAACTAAGTTACAGTGGTAACTACAACACTGTTGGGGCAAAAGACGATAAGTCCAAACATAAAAAGCTTGTATATGCAGATCTAGCGTTAGGTAATCATAATTTGAAGTTTAAAAATACAGTTAATTCTAATAGGCAGCTCTATGATACTTATAACATTGAGGCTACTAATCAAGGAATGTCGCAAAGGAAAAATAGCCAGCAGCGACCTGAGTATGCTACGCTGAAATTTAACGAAATCGATGTTTGAGGTGAGTGCTTTCTAACTAACCCTGATACCACAAAAAAGTTAGACCGGTCGAAATTGCCAATTTTTATGACGAATCAGTGACGTAATCTAGTGATTTAGACCAGGTTTAACTCTTTTTGTGGTAGAGCCGTAAGTCTAATTTTGTGGCCGTGTGGTGGCGCCATAGAATACCACCACCCCATCTCCTCCCACGGGTGTCGTAAAAGGCGACTAAGGGTACAGCCGAAGGACGGGTAGCAGCGCCTTTTGTTAAAATTTTAACAGCCATAACCAACCCGCCTGATAAGTGTGGCGATAATGGAAAAAACCCTTCCACAAGATAAGTCCTTGTGAGTGTCTGGAGGAGGCCTATGTCCAACAGTGGACGGACATCTTATTGGCTTAAGAAATTATTTAAGTAAATTTATTGTGTAACACTTTAAAAAACATTGCTAGGTTTTCGATTTTATACATCACTGTATCAATGCCCGTTTTGCATCAAAAATGCAATGAAAAAAGATTTTGTCTACTATATGTATTACACCAATACAGTGGGGCACAAAAATGTAGAAATTAAAAACAGAACACTGTATGGAAATTTGTTGAATTTTCGATGATTTCCATACTTTTTTACTTTTTAATTTGGGTTTTTTTTGTGGCGTACTGAACTAGCGTCAGTTTTTCAAATCCGCAATCATTTGCATTACCCATCAAAGCTTTTTGAAGCAAATATACTTTAAAAAAGCTTGGCTGCTTTTTTTTTCAAAAAGCGCATGTTTTGCAATGTTGTGACGTTTTGTGTTTTTATTTCTAGGCCTTCACGAAGAGTGACACATACATTTTTTAAAAGGTAAAAAAAATCATTTCAAAATTTAAGCTTTTTTGAGGTTTTATGAACATCTAGCATTTTTTTATTCTTACTTTGTGCCCCGAGGCTTCGCCAGCGCGAATTTTCTTAACTGCAAAATCCCAATTTTCCGTTCCAGTGGGATTTTCAAGATAAAAAGTACTTAATCTTAAAATCGCCTAAGACTTCATACCAATTTTTAGCCATTCGGATTCGTAGTTTTGGCTTAATAGGATAACAATCATACAGAAAACACTTAAATCTAGGGATGCTCAATGATCATCGATTTTAGGAGACAAAACATCTGTTTTAATATCGATGTTGCGTTAGATTAAACATCGAAATATCGATGTTACATCGTGTTGAGGCTATCCATGTCAAAATCGAGCATCTCTACTTGGATCGCTTAGCTAAAAAAAAAAAAAAATTCGATGACAATGATAACATTTAAAAACCATTGCAGTAAATTAAAAAAAAATTAGAAATGTTTCAATGGATAAACAGCTGCTCTCGATTGCGTAAAAGGGGGAAAGAGGCTAACAGTTGGCTTATAAGAATAGTTATTTAGTACTTTGTTAGATGTTCCATAAATCCTCTTATAATTTTGCCCTTACAAACAAATTGGATCAAAAATTTTTACATCATTGCATTGCAACTAACGCTTTTTAATTATTTTCCGAGGCTTAGCACAGCTAAAGTAGCGCCACCCGCGATAAAAATCAATTTTATATCTTCTAAACTAAGTCAAATATCAAAAATGTGAAACATTATTCCACTAGATAATGTAGCCTTGTATTTTTAGGGCACTGTTGTATATCTTTTAGATTAGAGACCAAAGAAAGCTACTGATTGTTGCTAAAAACGGCCGCTTTTGGCAACAATCAGTAATTTTTCTTGATCTTTAACCTCTCTTGATCTCTAAAAATACTAGGCTGCATCATCTAGTGGAATACTGTTTCAAATTTTTTATATTTGCCTTAGTTTAGAAGATATTGTTTTTTTTTTCGCAGGTGGCGCTACTTTAGCTGTGCTATGCCTTACTGCTTATCTAAAGCTCATTAAAGTAGCGCCCTCAATTCAAAATCTTTTACTATACAGTTCAGAAAGTCATTAAATTAGACAAGTTTATCTGACAAAAACTGGCCCTTTTTTGCTTTTAGTCGATTGCATTTTTTACCTATTAACTTTCTTCGTTTCACTAAGGTGTTCCAAAAATAAGTAATTCTCAAAGGCTTTCGTCAGAAAATCTTGAAAAAATACTTCCTGAATTAGTGAATATTTGCATTGAATGAGAGCGCAACCTACTACTATTTCATTTTTAACTTTTATGTTTTCCGAAACTAAATCATAATACTTACCTACTTATCTACTTTATACTTATTTATATTATTATCTTAATTAAAAAAAATTAGTCAGTGTGGTTATCTGCAAAATTAAGATCACGAAAATAATTACATATTTGTTAAATATCTGTAAATTCCAAAATCTAGACAATTTTGATTGCTAACAGTTTTGATTGATGATTCCTGATTATTGTCAGTTAAATAAATAATATTATCACTTAAATAAATTAATAATCATGTTTTAGTAAAAAATATGTAATTAAGTTTATGACACCGTAAAACTGTGTAGGATAGGTTACGTTTTGCTTGTGATCTTTAACCAGCGTAGCGAGCGAAGTTAACAGAGCTTGGGTTACCTGTGTTAAACTGAAAGCTAAGGCAACAGTTTTTCGAACTTTAGCGTATGCTTGGTCGTTACTCTGCTGATTACCTAGGGATTTTGCAGATTATCTAGGTAATGTTGAGAACATTATTTTATTTCGCACTCTACCGGATTCAGCCAGTTATTCTGCATTCTTTAACTGAGTTTCGCACATTAGCAGTAACATATACAATACTGGATAGATAATATTAAAATGTTTACTCCTGGGAATATAATTTAGACGAAAAACAATAATCATCAAATTTTTGCCTATAAGTGTAACTAGGATACAGGGTGTTGAAATCACTCATTCACTTATTAAAATAACAACTGCCCTCCACGGCGGCGTTGCTAATCACTCCGTGTTTTGTTTATTCTAATTTTACTAATGAAGTTTTTTTTTTATGCTTAACCAACTTTGCCATAAACAAACATTTCTGTATTGAAGGTACTCTCGACACGTTAGTGAAATAATTATCGAAATCAGTTCATTAGTTCCGAAAATTACCCCTTAAATCCTAACCTACAAACTTCTTAATAAGAATACACGGTGTAAAATTTATTTTCTTTTTAAAAATAGTAATATTTTTTCCCTACAGCCATTCATACCAGATGACCAATTTATTTACGCTGACGCAGACATGAAGGATTATGGACCAATAAACTACAAGGCGGCTTCGATATACGCCCAAATGAAGAAAATCAAGGAGCAACAGAAAATGCAGGAGATTTATGATCGTGCGCATCCTGATAATGATTTGCTTTAATTTTTTTAAACTGTGAGAGTTAGAGCCTGTCCGCACAGTGCCGTAAATAAGGGTGTGCCACCAGTGCCCAGACACAGGGCGTAGACTCTGGGGGGCGCAAGAATGGCCATACCAGGCAGTTCTCGCTACTCTTCTAGTGCTTTATTCCATACACGCATCATGCAAGTATATCATCAAAAACGACTATTGAATTTAAAAAAATACATCGTGTTTTTTTTGCAAATACGATTACAATCGTAAGTATATAACACATCACACTCAGAGCCCCTAACTAGGAAGAACCTGTATCTAGGGTGCCCGAAACACACACAGAGACGAACATCACACCCAGACCGGAAACAAACATCGATATTTATCATCATATCAATATTCGCCCCGCCCGGGAATCGAACCCGGGTGCACACGCTTACTCAGTCCACATCACTGCCAACTGAGCCACGGAGCAGTCAATTAGTCAATATGTGTATGTAATGTAAATAGGCACTATGGTACCCAGAATGCCTAAAAAACAAGGGCGCAGTTATAGAAGCTCGCACAGGGCGCAGAAATGGCTATTTACGGCACTATGTCCGCGTAGCGATAATTTTCCGCACGATTTTTTGGTCGCGATTCTGTGACACACTGCGTTTCCGCCGTGACGATAAAAAAACGCGTTAAACTAGGAGTACATAATTTTGCTATTTTAATTCGCGCGAATAAAAATATGTAGCAGCGGATGGGGCCTAATATGCAGATGTTTTTTTTCACGAGCGCGGGTGAGCCACGCTTGTGTGTGTAAATGTACATGCACACTGTCTATGTCTGCGTCTCTCTCTTCGCCGGCTGTCAGACAAGGACAGATGTGCAATGCACACAATCGTGGCTTACCCGCGCTCGTGAGATAAAACAACTGTACAATGTGTAACAATAAGTACTCTTGAGATGTCTTCTCAAAATTCATTAAAAGGCCTCAAAATCAGTTTTATATTAATTTGATTGCATCTAGCACGCGCGGAACTAATAGAAAAAATATTTGTATAATTTTCAACACCTATATTAAACTTATGTAATGTTGAAAAAAATGGTGCTGTCGTGGTCAATGAGTGTGAATTGGTATTAATTTAAACATAATGTCGTTTAAAATATAAGAAAGTTGGTATTTAACAAAAAAAAAATGTGAAAAGTAACCAAAATAACGAAAACCCCGAAGAAATAACTAAAGATTATCTTAACTTTAACTAAAATTTAATGTACTTATACTTTAATCAATTTGTACATACTTATACTAGTAAATACAAATAAAATAAATGTCTGAACTAAAGAAAATCCCTTTCTATGAATAGGGAACAATAGATTGAGGGCGTACTTAGTAAAATTTTGGGATAAAAATTAAAAGTAAAACACTCGGTTAGTCGAAAATATTTATTTTTACGAAATTTTTTGATTAACTGACTCCTTTATTTTTTTTTGTCAAATGTAAAAAATTTTAGAAAAGGAATACTCAATGCATTTTTTTTAATTTAACTTTATTTATTTAAATTAAGGGCGTGTTCTCATAATTTCGTAACTTCGGATTGTTTAAATTAAATTGTCTAACCATCATGAAAAGATAATTGTCGTTCTCAGCGATTTTTTTTTACAAAAAAAATACCAAAGACGACTTTCTGTAGTGACGACATAGTGAGAGAGCGCCCTTAAATTCCTTAGGTGGTATATAAAAATGTAAAATTGTGCTAAAATACAGGCCTAGTTAAAAAATATTAAATAAAAATCCGTCCTTAACGGAAAAAAGGTGGGGTACGATTCCTATGTGGTTTTCTAAGCATTAATTATTTTGCCCTTTTTAGTCGAATTGTAATAGAAAAAAACACGGAAATTAGCAGGATTTGAATCTACGCCTTCCAACTGGGTCTACAAATTGCTGAAGCCAGCACATCGACCTACCCATCCTACAAACAATAAAAGAACTTATAGGTTGCCTGAAAGAAATCGCTCAAGCGATAAGGCCGCTAATCAATGTGTTATTAAATAAAAATTGTAATATTTCAAATCAGCGTGCTTTAAAATGCTATTTTTTTATTTTAATTTGGTAACTTGATGTGCTGGCTACTTTACCTAGGTACTTGGTTAATTTATGTTATGATAAAATATTCACTGTCTAAAAAACCTTTTTATTTGTTCTATGGAATTATTTGCACTATTTTTTATATGTTTGTTTTTAATTTTTTATACAAAAAAGAAAAATATACTGTTAACAATAATTGTAAAATATTGTAAAAAACACTTGTATACCTAACTTTAGTATCAATAACAAAAAGTTAGTCTAATTGTCAAAGACTCCAAAGATTGTAGAAAAATAAGTAGGAAAAATTAAACGGATGGGAATCGAATTTGTTTTTTTATTATTTTTTAAATAGGTAACATTTTTGGTGCAGACTAAGTGCTTACAAATATTTTTTTGTACTTTAATTACATTTAAAATATAAGTATTTAATTTAATTTTTATGTATACGTTTTTATTTAACATTATCGTGTAAGAATGTGATATATAGGTTTTTTGAGTTTGTTATAAAAAAAAATATGTTTTTCTGAAAAATTACAGAAATTTTAAATGTAAAATTTTCGGTTACAATTATTTTTTACTTAATTATTGAAAATACGAAAAAAAAATCGAACTTTAACACAATTAACTGTGTTTTACACAAATAAAATTATATAATGTACTTATAAATAATTTAAATAATTAACTTATTAATGTTTTTTGTACATACGAACAGACTTGTTATAATATTGTCGAATAGTGTTAATAAATAAATTTATGGATTTTGCAAATGTGTTTTTTTTTTAATCCTAGCAAATAGTTTTTCAATCCTTGGAAATAGGTAGGGAAAACATATTTTTAAATAAAAAAACGAACAACGGTTTATTTAACTATATTTTTTAATCATCAACATAATAAATAGTATAAAACAAAGTCGCTTCCCGCGTCTGTCCCTATGTATGCTTATATCTTTAAATCTATGCATCGGATTTTGATGCGGTTTTTTAAATATAGATACAATGGTTTAAGAGAAAGGTTTATATGTATAATACATGCTCCACATAGTAATAGATTAGGCGGTACGAAGTTCGCCGGGTCGACTAGTAGGTTAATAAATCACAGCCTTTATACGATTAAGCAAACACTCAGATATAATCAAAAATTTTATTTTTGATCAGGGTAGACAGAGACAATTGATTTCCACCTGCTACGATCCTGACGCACTTCTTTCGCTACTTCTACAGTCATAAGCCTTTTCATACACGCACGTCGGTTTCGTGAACTCTTCACGCGGCCTTTCCTCAGGACGTCACCAATGTGGTCGGTGAACGTTCTCCGTGGCCTACCTCTTCCAACCGTGCCTTCCGCATCCGCTCTATATATTTCTTTCGTCAATCTCCTGTCATCCATCCGCTCTAAGTGACTAAACCACCACAAATTCTTTTATTATGTTAGTAAAACAAATTAAATAAGACTTAAACTTAAACAGTAGGTAAAATTAAATGCTATAAACAGAAAATTAATTGCATGTATTGTTTTTATCTTAGACGAGCTTTCCCGGCTTACTTCGTTACGCCATAGATTATAAGATACTACTAAAGATTTGGCTCTATAGACTATGTTCTTTTGACTGCCCAGAATGGCCGAATAAAAACAAACAACAACAACAACAAACCACCTGTCAAAATATGTAAACAACGGAAAAAATATTGCACTTTGGGTTACATTATTTGAGTTTAGGTAAGGATCCCTAATTTTTTTGAAAATCTAATATAGCCTATGACACTCGGGGTTAATGTAGCTTCCTACCAGTGAAAGAATTTTTCAAATCGGTTTAGTATTTCCGGAGCCTATTCGTTACAAACAAACAAATCTTTCCTCTTTATAATATTGGTATAGATAATTGTCATTAATTATTAATTATTATCTGTACTTACTTACATACCTCCTTATCAGAATATTTAGTCTATTTATTGCCAAAATATAATTTGAATTGATCAATTAAGATAATGATATTGGGAAAACCCTGAATAAACTAACGAAAACGAAAAGATTACGCGTTATCTATGTTTACTGCCAGAGCACTTTCCTGTTCAATGCCTAAGGCCTCATTTAGGGAGACGCGGGCACTGCCGCGGTACCCGCATTGACTGTGCCAACGCGTCCCCGTAAACGGTCTCATAAATTGCCGGCTCGTGAAATTTTGTTTTTTTTTTTTGGACACTAACAATAATAAGTTTTTGTGCTTTTTAAAATAAGAGAATACGGGTTCATCGGGCGTAGCATGACCGACTATTTTTCGAAATATTTTTACGATTAAATGCGGAAAATGTATATAGAGAAAGTGTTAGCGTGTTTCCTCAAGAGGCGATATCGGTCGTGCGATATGGGTTCGACAGCCAATCAGACAGGCTTCGTGGATGTTTGAGCGATTTCTATTGGCTGTCGAGCCCCTATCGCACGACCGATATCGCCTCTTGAGGAAACACGCTTAAGAGATCAAAAGCGTAGAGATATTCGACAAATGGTCGGTCATGCTACGCCAGTTGCGTAGACATAGTTTTTCAAAATGCATGTACAGTTGCGTGCAAAAGTCCATAACATAGTTTTGTCTAAATTAGCTTGCTCGCAAATAGCACACACATCTGTAAAAAACATTTCCCGCTGGTTCTAATACACATCTGTACCTATTTGAGCCAGCGGGACATTTCCATACATTACATCCAAACAATATTATACATTACATCCAACCAATTCCATACATTACATACAAACGCTGTAAGCGTTTCGAATAATAATAATATTAATAATAACACATCACACTCAGAGCCCCTAACTAGGAAGAACCTGTATCTAGGGTGCCCGAAACACACACAGAGACGAACATCACACCCAGACCGGAAATAAACATCGATATTCATCATATCAATATTCGCCCCGCCCGGGCATCGAACCCGGGTGCACACGTTTACTCAGTCCACATCACTGCCAACTGAGCCACGGAGCAGACAAGCCGGTAAAAGTGATCACTGGATGCCATTATTTTTGCTAACTCTGTATGGACTAAAATACTTGACTTTATACGAACTAATAATCAGTGCTACCGAAATAAACATAGTCACTACACCACCTCCTTGCGGACAGGTCGGTTGAGCAGCAGGCCGGGTAAGCTTCCCTGAGCTTCGTCAGCTTTCCGCAGCGCTGGCAGAGATCCAAAAGCTCATCCTGATAAGAAAAATAACTCAATTAATAATTATTGTAAGAAGTTACTGTTGGGTGTTGGTTACGCAGAGAAACCAGGGTCACCGACATAGCCAAGCGGATAAGCTCGTTGAAGTGGCAATGGGCAGGTCATATAGCCCGCAGAACAGATGGCCGCTGGGGCCGAAAAGTTCTCGAGTGGAGACCACGGATCGGCAAGCGCAGCGTAGGACGTCCACCGACCAGATGGACGGATGATCTGCGCAAGGCTGCGGGTCCACGCTGGATGCAGGCCACCTGCGATCGGTACAGATGGAGAGCCTTGAGGGAGGCCTATGTCCAGCAGTGGACGTCCTACGGCTGAAATGATGACTGTTGGGTTACTAAAAAAACATGCACAGCAATGTACAGTGGCCGTCTAGCAGGGTGTAACAGATTTGTCTATGGTCTCGTGCGCCCTAGACTGTATTACCAAAGAACAAGGGCTATTTTGGAATATAGGAAAAGCCGGAAATGATTCGCCGACCCAGACCGCCACTGTACATACAGGGGGCCAAGTTTCTTAACTAAAAACGAGTGACTCGTAATTGTCTTGTTAGCGACTTAGTTAACCATTGCTGTTTTCTTTGAGCGTGCAACAGAAATTACCTTTTTAAAGCGGCAATGGTTAAAGAAATCGCCAACAAGACAATTACGAGTCACTCGTTTTTAGTTAAGAAACTTGGCCCCCTGGTTAAGATGTATGAAGTTCGCCGGGTCGACTAGAGTATCAATACATAGTATAAAAAAGTCGCATCCCGCGTCTGTCCCTATGTATGCCTAAATCTTTAAAACTAAACAACGGATTTTGATGCGTTTTTTTTTTAATAAATAGAGTGATTCAAGAGGAAGGTTTACAAGTATAATACATGCACAAAATACTAATAGGTTAGGCGGTACGAAGTTCGCCGGGTCGACTAGAGTATGTATAAAAAAGTAACTCACGTCAGTATGACACTCGGCGGACTCAGTAAAGAGGAAGCTGCCAGGTTTCAGCCACGGCGGACGCGCGTGCGCAGCTCGGATCAACAACGCTGTGCTGACTACAACTAGGCAGGCTATCGTTAACTGTTGGCAATAGAAATTAATGGTTAACGGGTGCGATACTAGCGCCACTTCGATAAATAAAAACTTTTAAATCATGGCCGAATAAAAAATATGCGTCTTTGACTCCCTAGATAGTCTTGCTTAGATTTTGAAGGCTCTGTTGTGTAGCTTTTTAACCGACTTCAAAAAAGGAGGTTATCAGTTTAACCTGTATGTATGTATGTATGTATGTTTGTTCGCGATTATCTCGCGTTTGGCTGAACCCATTTTGATGCGGTTTTCAGTAATGTACTTACCTATTTGTTACATTCAGGAGAAGGTTCTAGTACCTATTTTAACAGACTTCGAAAAAGAGGAGGTTCTCAGATTATGTTTGTGTCAGTTCGTTGAAAGCGGATCTCTTTTTGTAAAAAAGAAATTATGTGATAATGATCTTAGAAATATTCTTTTATGAAACTAAAAGTGGCCACTTTAGGCAGCAAGATATTAATAATATCTATCGGAAGTTGCGCTAGTTTAAAGAAAGAAAGAAAGAAAGAAATTTTTATTTGCGTCAACTTAAACACACACCATAACAGTACTGTACACATGAGACCCAAAAGTTTACAACAAAATTAACACAAGAAACGTTTTAACATCAACAAAACAAAAACAAATTAAATTAAACCTTAAAAAGTTGTAATTAAAAATTACAATAAATACTTAATAAAATCAGGTGCATATGGTGTGTCGCAGTTGGTGCAAAATGGCACTGACTCAGCATTTGCTGAAGGCTTTCACCAACAGCGCTGATTTTCAGTCAATGCCAGCAGTGATCCACAAGCGTCATTTGCGAGAGCATGTTCTTACCCACACTTCAGTTTCGCACCGTGGAGCCTCTTAATGAGACACACTGCCATAATTATGAGTGCGATTGCCAACCCGCCTGCCATGCCATTTATTAACCGACTTCAAAAAAGGAGGTTTGACCTGTATGTTTGTCCGCGATTATTTCGCGTTTGGCTGAACCGATCTTAATGCGGTTTTCAGATAAGTATTTGTTACATTCAGGAGAAGGTTTAAGTACCTATTTTAACCGACTTCAGAAAAGAGGGAGTTCGCAGTTTGTGTCAATTTTGAAGTCAGGTCTCTTTTTTTTAAAGAAATTACCTATTGTAAAAAAGAAATTATTTTGGATAGAGAAATAATAAATAATTTAAGAAATTATTTCTGTAAGAAGTACTCCGTAAAATTTACCTTCTTACCTTCATGGCGAAGCCAAAATAATAACCGGACTCCTTAACTTTTTATTTAAATATCTAATCAAAAGTAAATGCTACAGATTGTTGCATAATCCTTTTGTAAATGGAGTAAGATTTGATAATTAGGTTTTTTGCAAAAAACCTAGGGATTTTGCGAAAACACGGATAATTTGATCTAAGCATTACTTTTTTTCAATCATTCTGACGTAAAGCAGTTTTTTTTGCAAAAAAACCTAGTATAATTGAAAAATTTTAAACCTACCTTAACTCTGATTGGCTAGATTTATTGCTTGCTGGTAAACTCTTATTCTGATTGGTTCTCTGTGGCGTCAAAGGATATTTTAACGTACCAATCAGAATTAGAGTTTACTAGCAAGCAATAATCTAGCCAATCAGATTATAGGAAGGTTTCAAAGTTTTCTATATTACTAGGTTTTTTTGCAAAAAAACTGCTTTATGTCAGGATGATTGAAAAAAAGTAATGCTTATACCAAATTATCCGTGTTTTCGCAAAATCCCTAGGTTTTTTGCAAAAAACCTAATTATCAAATCTTACTACGACATAAATATAAACAAATAATTGCAACAATTTACTCAATTAAACTATTGAAACATTGTAGTATAACTTTTACTCACTATGAGTTGTCTATACCTTTTCTACTCTATTCCCAAACAGCCCCATAAAAGGCTGCAAAAAGAACCCTAATAAATTCTTATTTACAAATAAAGGAACCCAACTTCAATAATTTGACACACATAAACCTGAGCACTTCCTATTTTTCGAAAATTTAAAATAGATACTAAAACCTTTTCCTGACTGTAACATATATACTTATCTGAAAGCCGCATCAAAATCGGTTCAGCCAAAACACGAGTTAATCGCGGACAAACATACATACATTCAGGTTAAACTGATCTCCTTTTTTGAAGTCGGTGAAAGGTTTTTTCACGGGAGACCTGACAGGGGTCGAAGTTGGCGTGCAAAACCAATCTGTCTAATAATAATAATAACTAGAGACTGCCCCGCGGTATCACCCGCGCAGATTTCTCTTAAACACAAAAATTTCACTTTCTACCGTTCCCATGGGAATTTCGGGAAATCCTCTCTTAGTGCTCACCTACACTTCCTAAGGAACCTACATGCAAAATTTCAGCCCGCTACGCCCAGTAGTTTCGGCTCTACGATGTCTGTCAGTCAGTCAGTCAGTCAGTCAGTAACGGAAGAGTTTTATATATATTGATAACGCATCACACTCCGAGCCCCTAACTAGAAGGAACCTGTATCTCTAGGGTGCCCGAAACATATACAGTGACAAACATTACACCCAGACCGGAAACAAACATCGATATTCATCATAACAATGTTCGCACCGCCGGGAATCGAACCCAGGTGCACAATACGCCTTCTCAGTCCACATCACTGCCATCTAAACTAAGTTTTCGATTTGTAGGGGAGGCCTATATTGCTACAGTAACTACTAGAGAACTACAGTACTATAGTGTGTAGAAGTGTTACAGTTTTCTTTTTCTGCTACTGCAGTATTTTAGGGTAGGTACAACGGATCGCTCTTGAACACAATCAATCAATATATATAAAACTCTTCCGTTACTGACTGACTGACTGACTGACTGACAGACAACGCAGAGCCGAAACTACTGGGAGTACAAAGCTGAAATTTTGCATGTAGGTTCCAGGGAGTGTAGGTGAGCACTAAGAAAGGATTTCCCGAAATTCCCATGGGAACGGGAAGAAAACTGGATTTTTGTGTTTATGAGAAATCTGCGCGGGAAATACCGCGGGGCAGCCTCTAGTAAAGTAATAAGATCTGAGCAGTACAAAAAAAAATACCACATCAGCGCCCAAAATTTAAAAGAATCTGTATCTAGGGTGTTTGATTGTCATACAAACACACCCAGGCACAGAAAACAAATATCACAACTTAAGAGCCATAGCACAGCTAAAGTAGCGCCACTCGAGAAAAAAATAAATATCTTCTACACTAAGGCAAATATCAAAAATGTGAAACAGCATTCCTCTAGATAATTCAGCCTAGTATTTTTAGGGCATTGTTGTATAGCTTTTAGGTTAAAGACCACAGAAAGAAACTGATTGTTGCTAAAAACGGCCGCTTTTGGCAACAATAAGTTTCTTACTGTGGTCTTTAGCCTAAAAGCTATACAACAATGCCCTAAAAATACTAGGCTGAATTAAGATATTAATTTTTTTCTCGGGTGGCACTACTTTAGCTGGGCTATGCCTCTTAAAAGGATATACGAGAAATAAATCAAACGACCGAATAAACAGAGACAGAGCCTCGATATAGCATACTCAGGGAAAGGGAAAGTCATATGTCAGTCGCCAACATCGGTTACTATACTACATTTTATTGGAAAAAGTAATAAATATTGAATATCTTTTTAATTATTACCTTTAAATCAAATCTGAATTACCAGAATTTGATTTACTTTATTATCATTATTCCCAGGTAGTTTCAACAAAAACTAGTTAGTAATTTCGAAGAACTAGCTATTTCTGGAATGGTTATCTTTGACGAAATAATGTATCGAGGTTTTTTATTTCCACTAGTGTTTCTCAATTATAAGAAACTTTGTTATATCCTTTAAAAAGGTTAATATTAAAATTTCAGATATCTATACCTCCTATATATATATATATATATATAATT
Source organism: Euspilapteryx auroguttella (assembly GCA_951802225.1). Lineage (NCBI taxonomy): Eukaryota > Metazoa > Arthropoda > Insecta > Lepidoptera > Gracillariidae > Euspilapteryx > Euspilapteryx auroguttella. The sequence continues at coordinate 555,117 of OX637666.1, forward strand.
ACTTGATCTAATAAACGTTCAAAACTCATATAGCGTCTTAACAATGTTCGCCCCCGCCGGGTACCAAACCCGGACTTCTGAAGCCACAGTTCCTACCAACTGATACACCGGGAACAATCAAACGCTATATGACTTTTGAAAGCGTTTTTAAATCAAATAATTCTCATAAAATACAAGAGGTAGAGATTTGAAATTTTATAATAACCTTTTTGTACTGTACTTTGATAAGTTTGTTCCAAATAGCGAAGTATATTAAGTAAGTACTAACGGATCGCAAATCATTTATTATTTGGATTTTAATTGCCTGATTGTGACGATGGAATTTATGGGTGAATTCTCATCTAATATGGGCTTGGAAAATTTGAGCATGAAATTTTATTTGAAGACGAGCTGTCCCGGCTTACTTCGTTACGCCATAGAATATAAGATACTACTAAAGACTTGGCTCTATAGACTATATTCTTTTGACTGCCCAGAATGGGCGAAAAAAAAACAAACAACAACAACAAACCACCTGTCAAAATATGTAAACAACGGAAAAAATATTTCACCTTGGGTTACATTTCTTGAGTTTAAGTAAGGATCACTAGTTTGTCTGAAAATCTAATATAGCCTATGTCACTCGGGGATAGTGTAGCTTCCTACCAGTAAAATAATTTTTCAAATCGGTTCAGTATTTCCGGAGCCTATTTGTTACAAACAAACAAATCTTTCCTCTTTATAATATTAGTATAGATGCAATCATAGTTTTTTCATTTCTAAGTAATCCAGCTAGCTGAAAGACGTGATGATAATGAAGTTGTCCTCCACGACGTATGCGTCGAATGCGACACTCTGGCTGCTCCTGGCGTGTGCTCGGATGTGACTCGCAAAACCGAACTTTCTATGTATGCTGCCGCATATGTTGCACTGTAGCTGTCCGCTGGTGTTTTAGGTATAGCTGTAGGAGACCTTGGGACGAGTAATTTGGGCGTGCCGTTTGGCGTCGAGTTCTTTAACACGGGCATCTTCAAAACAGAATACCATCAAAGATTTGAGGCAAAATAATCCCGTCTGATGCAGTCAATCAGATGTAAATTTACCTTAACAGTAATTTCACGTAGTAGACAAATGGGCAAACAATGTGCTAATAACGTGCCAGGGCACGAGACACGAGACATATTCCGGTCTGAAGTAGATAGAACACGCCTCCAGTCTACACTAGACTATTTACTACGACAGTGATATTAATATGTTAGCATATTATGACGTAGATGACGTTTTTGGAAGACAGACCTACTGATTTTTAATAATAATACTGATTTTTAATTGTCTAAGGCCGCATTTAGGATCACGCGGGGCGTTGCGCGGGGCGTCGTGCGGGGCGTGCTGCGATTAAATCAAACGTATATTCGGTCTCACACATTGTGTGAGACCTGAGTGTGAGACCGAGGCCTAAGGACATAACTTGATTTTTGGCCTTTTAGTCAATTTATGTCCTCAAACACAAAATCAGTTGGTCTGTCTTCCAAAAACGTTGTATAACATGGGGGAGATGGTTTTTTTCATACGCAAATTCATTAAATTTTTATTAAAAATTGATACTTTCACCAGAATCATTAAAAAACGCGAAAAAAATGAATTTCGCGCCATACCGGGTTTACCGCGATGCTAGCGCCATTCTCAAAAAAAAATTATATCTTTAAACTAAGGCAAATATCAAAAACGTGGCACAGTATGACACTAGATAATCTTGCTTAGTAAGTATTTTTTGAGCACAGTAAAGTAGTCCTAACTTAAAAGAACAAAATTGTACACAGATTGTTGTACCTTTGTACCTTCCTTTGGTCTTTAATTTAAAAGCTATACAAACAGTGCCCTAAAAATACTAGGCTACATTATCTAGTGTCATACTGTGCCACATTTTTGATAGGTATTTGCATTAGTTTAGAAATTATATTTTTTTTTCGCGAATGGCGCTAGCATCGCGGTAAACTTTTCATTCCATCAAGGAACGGCAATAGGTAGTTTAAAATGTTATCCTTACAGATATTCGCTGCGCCTCGCCTCGTCAGATTATATGCGTTGCGCCTATTCCTTATCAAAACTAAGAATTGGGACATATAAACAAAACTACTAAACTTGATCAGTAACATAATGCATAAGATCATTTGCAAATAATACACAAGAATATTCTTATCTATGTAGGTTAGTAAAACAAAGCGTTTAGTATTCCAATCCAAAGATACACTGCCTTTGTGGTGCAGTGGGCAGGTAAGATGAGGAGCTCCGGAGTTCGATGCCCGGCGGGGCGAACTTTGGTCGAACGAATGATTGTTTCCGGGTCTAGTTTTTCTTGTGCAGTGTCTTTTTAAGTTATCCGTAGCAAGTTTTTCCATGGTGTAAGATTTTTATTCTTACCAAAATATTGCTAAATACACAAACTAATGTTTTTTTTTTTTAATACCTGGGGATATTTTTCTTTTTGTAGTGTACTATAATTGGGATGTTCGTGCGCAACATTTCAACTCTGTAACTTCATTAGTTTCTAAGGTAAATGAAGGCGACAGACAAACGGACCAACGGACTTATATTAGCGAAATTAAAAGGATTCCTCCTTGACTGCGAATCTAAAAAATTGTTTGGAAAGTTTTAAACACAAATAACCAAACCAAATAACCTTATTTATACATAACGAGCTGTCCCGGCTAACTTCGTTACGCCATAGACTATAAGATACTCTATGTTCTATGTTCTTTTGACTGCCCAGAGTGGGCGAATGAAAAAACAAACAACAACAACCAAACCACCTGTCAAAATATGTAAACAACGGAAACAAAATTGCACCTTGGGTTGCATTAATTGAATTTAAGTAAGGATCCCTAATTTTTTTTAAAATCTCATATAGCCTATGTCACTCCGGGATAGTTTAGCTTCTCAACTAGATTTTAATAATTATTTTTTTATTAGATATCTAGTGGATACTTCAAAGTCGCTAGGTACTAACCATAACATGACTGCTCCGTAGTTCAGTTGGCAGTGATGTGGACTGAGAAGCGAGTGCACCTGGGTTCGATTCCCGGAGGGGCGAATATTGATATGATGAATATCGATGTTTGTTTCTCGGTCTGGGTGTATAGTTCGTCTCTGTATATGTTTTGGGCACCCTAGATACAGGTTCTATCTAGTTAGGGGCTCTGAGTGTGATATGTTATTATTTTATTATAACATTTTTGGAAACTAATTTCTACTCTGAGGGTGGGAACTTGTGGTTACTTATAGTTCACTTACAGATTTTAATGCTGAGTTATGTATTAAAACTCTTTTTAACAAAAAATTGAAGCACTGAAAAGTGAAAACTCAAAAAAACTTGAACTAAAACATTTAACCGCCGCATAAACAAAACTAAAAAAAACAATTTTTCTTTAGAGTAAGTACGTTTGAATCGGCGCCCAAAAACGATCAAAAATCACATAATTACTTACCTTACATTCAAAAAAATTACCGAAAAGGGTGAAACGCTGCGCTGCCACCGCTCATTCATCATCATGCTTTTCGTACCTAATAAATCAATTTGCTTCTTTGGCGTCGACTTAAAATTACTTAAGTATACCTAACTAGAGGCTGCCCCGCGGTATTTCCAGCGCAGATTTCTCATAAACACAAAAATCACGTTTTTTTCGTTCCCGTGGGAATTTCGGGAAATCCTTTCTTAGTGCTCGCCTACACTCCCAAAGGAACCTACATGCCAAATTTCAGCTTTGTACGCCCAGTAGTTTCGGCTCTGCGTAGTCTGTCAGTCAGTCAGTAACGGAAGAGTTTTATATATATTGATTACATTTGTTTAAAAACTTATTGGTTTAGGAACTTATAATTTTTAGCTCATTAGTAAGTTTTCGGCAGTTAATTTTTTTTTTGGTTCCAAAAAAAAAATATTTTATAATTTAAAATAGTTTGTTAGGTACTTACTTACTTACTGCAATTAAATAATCCAATAGTCAAATACAAATTTAATCAAAAAAAACACTTACACTGGAACAAACGAATGCTTTCGCCATCTTAAGAGTTTCACACAAAAAAAAAACACCAAAAACACGACGAAAACTAAACAAATTTAGTAACTTATTAAAAAACTTTTTTATTATTATTATTTATTTATTTATTTATTTAAAACACAACGACATGTAACCGTGTCGGCAAAAGATATTAGATTACTTCAAATGGAAACCGAGCGGTACTATAGTACTTCAACTTATCATTATCTTAATTTGCAAGCTTTTAAAATCTTGTCTAGTTCAAGGGATTATTATTTTCGCGTTGGTTCTGGAATATCGTGTTTTTTGTTAGCGGGCTTCTGAAAATGCACTTCGATTAATCTATACCAATATTATATGATGAATATCGATGTTTGTTTCCGGTCTGGGTGTGATGTTTGTCTCTGTATGTGTTTCGGGCACCCTAGATACAGGTTCTTCCTAGTTAGGGGCTCTGAGTGTGATGTGTTATTATTTATTATTATTTATTTATTATTATAAAGAGGAAAGATTTGTTTGTTTGTAACGAATAGGCTCCGGAAATACTTAACTGATTTGAAAAATTATTTCACTGGTAGGAAGCTACATTAACCCCGAGTGCCATAGGCTATATTAGATTTTCAAAAAAATTTAGGATCCTTCCCTAAACTCAAATAATCTAACCCAAGGTGCAATATTTTTTCCGTTGTTTACATATTTTGACAGGTGGTTTGTTGTTGTTGTTTGTTTTTTATTCGGCCATTCTGGGCAGTCAAAAGAACCTAGTCTATAGAGCCAAGTCTTTTGTAGTATCTTATATTCTATGGCGTAACGAAGTAAGCCGGGAAAGCTCGTAATTTATAAGTAGCTTCTAAGCTAAACAATGGCCGAAAAATCAAAAATATGCGTTTTTGACTACCTAGATAATCTTGCTTAGAATTTTTAAGGCTCTTTTGTGTAGCTTTTAGGATAATGATCTTATTATTATTATTTTAGCGTTGTTTCTGAAAATATACGTGTTTTTTGTTAGCGGGTTTACAAACAATAATCCAAGTTGTGATGTTGACATTAGCAATTTGGCAAAAGAAAAACTTCACATACATACATAATACATAATATCACGCCTTTTATTCCCCGGAGGGTTAGGCAGAGGCACCGGCTTGAGAGCCGGGCCCACGTTTAGCCGAGTTTTTATGCTCAGTGTACCAATACTTATTAATTAATTTATGTACAAGACTATGCTACTTTTTTATCGTGGAATAAAATTAAACACACGGTAGGCTTAGTTATACAGGACTGATCCCTGAAAACATAATTGAAAAATTTATGAACCGGGCTCACTTAAGGTCTTTCAAAAGTTTTTGTAAAAATAAACTAAAAATTATGTATATTATCAGAGCATTTACTTACGGGGGCTAATCTGGCACCAGACGAGGGGGAGAAAGGCAATGCGCGGGGGGGGGGGGGGGGGGGAACAACACCACCGGCCACCAGTAAAGCTACTTAAGGTGGTAACTCTCGCTATGGCGCGAAATTCAAATTTTTTCGTGTTTTTTATTTATTCTGGCGAAAGTATAGATATTTTTAAAAGTTTATATGAATTCGCGTATGTAAAAAACCATTTCCCACATTGTAATACAACGTTTTTAGAAGACAGACCTACTGATTTTGTGCCTAAGGACATAAAGGCCAAAAATCAAGTTAGGTCTTTAGACACAAAATTAGTAGGTCTGTCTTCGAAAAACGTTGTATTACAATGTGAGAAATGGTTTTTTACATACGCGAATTCATTAAAACTTTATTATAAAATGAATACTTTCGCCAGAATAATTAAAAAACGCGAAAAATTTTGAATTTCGCGCCATACCGAGAGTTACCACCTTAAAACCTACTGTATCTTTATGAATAACACCTATCTTATAATCTATACCGCCACAAACAGTCGTTTTTTCTGCAGTAGCTTTTTAATAGTTTTGCTAATTTAAAATTAAACTATTTTATTTTAGTTTAAATAAAAATTCTAAATTTTATAATTACTTATTATATTTTTATTCCTTTATTTCCGGTCAAACAAATAAATATATTACATGTCAAACAATTAAATAACACTTTAATTTTTAAGACAATCACCTATAATACTTATAGGGTAACTTATTGAGTATGGCGAGCAGAATGACCACTTTAATTTATAACATCACAAAGTAGAAAAGTAAAATAATTTTCAACCCTATGTCATATACATTAAAGACTAGTTTAAATCGTTCTCCTCTCTGTAACTTCGCTGCGCCTCGCCACGTGTGCTTTGGGCTTTATTATCTACAAATAAATTGTATTATTTTGTCTGTCTAGTTTTCCTTATAATAGTGAGGCGCTATCTCCAAAAGCCAATTTTTGTCAATTGTCATTAGATCTCTCATAAACGACTTGTCTCCCTTCGTTTGTACGTTTGCGAATATTACCCTGAAATAAGAAAAATATAATAATAATTTCTTTTTTCCAAAAAAGGAACCCGCCTTCAATAAACTGAAACATACATCAACTGAACACTTCCTCTTTTTCGAAGTAGGTTAAAATAAATAGGTACAGTCACGGACTAGGAGGCCGTAACAGATTTGTCTATGGTTTCGTCAGCCCTAGACTGTATTGTCAAAGAACAAGAGCTATTTTGCAATACAGAAAAACCGGAAGTGTTACGCCGACCGTGTCTGCCACTGTACTAAAACCTTCTCCTGAATGTAACAAATACTTATCTGAAAACCGCATCAAAATCGGTTCAGCCACACGCGAGATAATCGCGGACAAACATACATACATACTACAGGTCAAACTGATAATCTCCTTTTTTGAAGTCGGTTAAAAAATGAAATTTATACAACCGATTGACGTCCACTGCTGGACATCATTCTCCCCCACAGATTGCCACACTAGACGTGTAGGATAGAATAGAAATAGAAAAGAAAACACTGTATTGCATATGTCGTAGTAAGATTTGATAATAAGTTTTTTTTGCAAAAAAACTAGGGATTTTGCGAAAACCCGAATAATTAGATATATGCATTACTTTTTTTGTTCAATCATCCTGACATAAAGCAGTTTTTTTGCAAAAAAAAACCTAGTAGGTGTAATTGAAAACTTTGAAACCTTCCTTAACTCTGATTGGCTAGATTATTGCTTGCTAGTGAACTCTTATTCTGATTGGTTCGTTAAAATATTCTTTGTCGCTACAGAGAACCAATCAGAATAAATATATGCCGTAACGAAGTAAGCCGGGAAAGCTCGTACTCAATAAGTTCAGGTGCGTATGGTGTGTCAAAGACAAAGTTACATGGTGAGACCTGTTTTTTTGAAAAGTTTGCGAGCGAGATAGACAGAATCGACACATTGTACTATTAGATAGATTGATTGAAGAGATTGATCAATCTTACCATTTCGGTTGCTGTACATTATACAAGCAACTATCAGTCGCTATATAAAGCTTGGCTCCTCTTATGCCACGGTAAGATCCGTCAATACTCAAAAAGGCCGCTTGCGGGAAAAAACCGGACAGAACGCATTTCATCACGCGCTGCAGTTTAGCTGTAACAATCATTAGTATTGTATAATCTTTTTTTGCATAGTTGAGACAGAAAATAATCAATCGTGGTTTGTTTGTCTCGCTAAAGCTTGAGAACGGCCGGGACGATTAAGTCGAATTTGTCTTTGAAATGTTTGTAATGGAGATAGTCCAAAAATATTACTACCTCGCCTCTCGCAGTATAGGATACTTTACCAAATAAGGTATCAATAGCAATTAGATTAGATGTAGTCTAATTGACTTTCAATAAGTGATATCTTGTATCCTATATTGAATAAAGATTTTTTGATTTTTGATTTTTGATGATTTTGATTTGCCGCCTCCGTAGCTCAGTGGCGTAGCGCGTCGCGCCTTTGATTAGGGCACGGAAGGTTGTGGGTTCGATCCCCGCTGAAAACACCACATATTGATTTCTCACAAAATCACGTTGTGGTTGTTTTCGGTTGGATAGGACATTGCAGGCTTGAATCACCTGATTGTCCGAAAAGTAAGATGACTCCGTGCTTCGGAAGGCACGTGAAGCCGTTGGTCCCGGCCGCGGTAGTGGTCGTTATAACCGCGGCGACAAGCTGGCCGCCTCACGTTGGTAATAAAGCATAAACTCGGCTAAACGTGGGTCCGGCTCTTGAGCTGGTGCCTCTGCCTAACCCTCCGGGGAATAAAAGGCGTGAGACTATGTCTTATGTCTATGATGATTTTGATATTGGAAAATTGCGAGCAAGATAGAAAAAAAAAAAAAAACAATTTAATTTTCCCATTCAAACTGTTTCATAGTAACATAGCACCTTACGGCGTTTGGCATAACTGTCAGTCGTTTCAGTCAGTTTAAGACAGGACGAACGTCTGTCGGGTCAACTAGTACGGTCCCGGACTTTTGTCTGTGGTCTCGCGCGCACTAGCCTGTAATACCGAAGAACAAGAGCTATTTTGCAATACAGAAAAACCGGAAGTGTTACGCTGTAAGAGTCCGCGACTGTACAGAGAAAGATACCTGATCCCAAGTCCGGGCCCTCAAACTCCTTGTTCTCTATATTAAACTTTTTTACGAGTTTCTCTAGATTATCTCTCACTTCACATGCCTGAAAAAAAAAATATATATATATACAGGGTGTTTCTGACAAGGAGGTAATAAATCAAAGGAGGGATTCTGCTAACCATAACTGACAACTTTCCCAAAGCAACATGGGTCAAAATCTCAAAAAAAATAACAGCTGTTCCATACATTGGTTCGATCAGCTGACGGGGTCAATGTACGGGACGGCTGATTTTTGTTTGAGATTTTGATCCATGTTGCTTTGGGAAAGTTGTTAGGTATAGTGAGCAGAAGCCCTCCTTTGATTTATTACCGCCTTGTCAGAAACACTCTTTATAACAAGTACCTAACATAATAATTTAAAGTTATATGTTTAGTTTTTTTTGTATCATGGATAATTTCAGGCCGAGTGTTCTTAGCCATGTCTCATGAAGATCTGATCTTCCGTTTGAAGATGATCAGCTCTTGAATAATGGATGAGAGGATCTAACTAGCTTCCCTATGTCCTATCGATTTGAAATTTGCTACCGTGTTACATCTATGATATACAGGGTGTTTCTGACAAGGGGGTAATAAATCAAAGGGGGAATTCTGCTCACCATACCTAACAACTTTCCCAAAGCAACATGGGTCGAAATCTCCAAACAAAAATCAGCCGTCCCGTACATTGACCCCGTCAGCTGATCGAACCAGTGTATGGAACAGCTGTAATTTTTTTTTGAGATTTCGACCCATGTTGCTTTGGGAAAGTTGTTAGGTATGGTGAGCAGAATCCCTCCTTTGATTTATTAACGCCTTGTCAAAAACACCCAGTAGAAAGTATTTGGTAAGATAAACACGACCTGATCTGCCGTTTGAAGATGATCAGCTGTATGATAGTTGATGAGTGGATCTAGCTACTGATGGTTTTAAATATAACATAAAAGGTCGGTTTTTTTTTTCTTTGCAAGTATAAAGAATATTCACCTTTTCCATAATTTTGTGATTGAGAAACCGCGGCTGGCACCACTGGCGACAAGCTTTCGAAGCTTTCTTATCGTCGCTATGCTGAGCTTTCACTTTCAAGTACGAATCGAATATGTTCAGATACATTATTATATCACCTTCATGGACCTAGGAACAAAAAATATTTATACAAGGTTAGTTTTAATTGGTGAACGAAACTCGAACTATGTCCAACATTATCAATGAACTAGTCAACCCGGCGAACTTCGTACCGCCCAACCTATTAGTATTTTGTGCATGTATTATACTTATAAACCTTCCTCTTGAATCACTCTATATCTAAAAAAAACCCGCATCAAAATCCGTTGCGTAGTTTTAAAGATTTAAGCATACTTAGGGACAGACGCGGGAAGTGACTTCATTTTATACTATGTACTAAAGGCTGCCCCGCGGTTTCACTCGCGCAGATTTCTCATAAACACAAAAATCCAATCCCAAATCGGGTTTTTTCCCGTTCCCATGGGAATTTCGGGAAATCCTTTCTTAGTGCTCACCTACACTCCCTAAGGAACCTACATGCAAAATTTCAGCCCGCTACGCCCAGTAGTTTCGGCTCTGCGTTGTCTGTCAGTCAGTCAGTCAGTAACGGAAGAGTTTTATATATATTGATTGATTGACTAGCTGACACATCAAACTTCTTACAATACATGGTAACTTTTTTTTATCATAGCAGAAAATTTAACACACAGTAGGCATAATTATACAGGACTTATTCCAGGAAACAAAATAGAAAAATAATTAAGTATGCTAACTTGAAGCCCTAATTGTAAAGAAAAAAAATTGATGTGCCCCATCAGAGCAATGAACTACGGGACGAGACAGGGGGGACAAATCGTACCTCTTTATAATACGTAAAAGAGTAAATTAAATTACCTCAAAATTATTCCTCTTTGATACTTTAGCAGCCATATTAGTCTTTCCAGAGTTAGTTTGTATGAAAACATTATCGACTTGCAACATTGAAACTATTGATAAAGCTTCTTCGACGCAACCAAAATCCCCTGCAAAAACAAATACAAATAATAACGCATCATACTCAGAGCCCCTAACTAGGTAGAACCTGTATCTGGGATGCTTGAAAGACACAGAAAGCTATACGAACCGTAAATATGGATGATGAAGAATGACGATGAGTGTGGATGGTATGTGGAGGGAGAGCGTGTAGCTGATGAGTGGATGGTAAGTTGTCGTAAGTTGATGATGAGTGGACGGTATGATGTCGATAGTAGATGGCTAGTTGTCGAAAGTACGTGATGAGTTTATGGTAAGTTGTCGTAAGTTTATGATGAGTTGATGGTAAGTTGTCGTAAGTTGATGATGAGTGGATGGTAAGTTGATATGAGTGGATGTTATGTTGTCGATATTGGTTGGATAGTTGTCGTAAGTACATGATGAGTAGATGGTATGTTGGCGTAAGTTGACGATGAGTTGATGGTAAGTTGTGGTAAGTTGATGATGAGTAGATATTAAGTTGTCGCAAATGGATGAAGAGTGATTGTTAAGTTGGCGTTAGTGGATGATGAGTTGGTGGTAAGTTGGCGTAAGTGAATGATGAGTGGATGTTAAGTTGGCGTTAGTGGATGATGAGTTGGTGGTAAGTTGGCGTAAGTGAATGATGAGTGTATTGGACAGTGTGTTAATGATGTTTGGATATAAATTGGATTATGAGTAATATATATATTTCCATAGATTCTGTCTTTCTACATCATGAAAGCATAGTTTAAAACAAAGTCGCTTCCCGCGTCTGTCCCTATGTATGCTTATATATTTAAAACTATCCAATGTATTTTGATGCGGTTTTTTTTTAATACATACAGTGATTCAAGAGGAAGGTTTATAAGTCGTATAAAACATGCAGAATATAGTAATAGGCTAGGCAGTACGAAGTTCGCCGGGTCGACTAGTATCATTCAGTATCTAATCTCAACTCACCGCTAGAACAAAGCATCTTGGCGCACATGGGCTTGAGTGGTAATTCTGCCATCCTCGCGCCGAGCTCGGGGGTTAATTCTCCCAACTTATCTATCGCGCCGAGAGCGTAGAGATTTTCTATGCCGGCCAAAAGTAGCTTTGCTGGCGGCGGGGTGGGGAATGTGAATCTGAAACGATTAAAAAAAATTAAAAACATTTTTATGATAGACTAGCTGACACGGCGAACTCAAAAATCAGAATAAAATATTTCTTTATTCAATATAGGATACAAGATATCACTTATTGAAAGTCAATTAGACTATACATCTAATCTAATTGCTATTGATACCTTATTTGGTAAAGTATCCTATACTGTGAGAGGCGAGGTAGTTCAGGGTGCCCACCAATTGGCTCAGGTAAACAAATGTTTGCCTTGCCTTACGACAATAGTCGCCTGGAGAGGCCCCCAAACGAGCAATGATTTTACAACTCCGAACCGCCTTGCAATATTAGTTTCCACACTACTTATAATTAAAATTATAGCTTACGAGCTTTCACGGCTTACTTCGTTACGCTATAGAATATTATAAGATACTACAAAGGACTTGGCTCTATAGGCTATGTTCTTTTGACTGCACAGAATGGGCTTGATAAAAATCACAAACAACAACAACAAACCACCAACTGTCTTGGCTGTATGGATGGACTAAGTTCCTTTGCCTGCCCAGAATGGGCGAATTTAAAAACAACAACAACAACCACTAACCGTCAAAATATGTAAACAACGGGTAAAAAATGGACCTTGGGCTACATTATTCGAGTTTAAGTAAGGATCCCTAATTTTTTTGAAAATCTAATATAGCCTATGACACTTGGGGGTAGTGTAGCTTCCTACCAGTGAAAGATTTTTTCAAATCGGTTCAGTATTTCCGGAGCCTATTCGTTACAAACAAACAAACAAACAAATCTTTCCTCTTTATAATATTGGTATAGATGTGCTAAGAATTGAAAAAAAAAAAACAATATCCCAGCTTGAAATATTTTTCAAATCGGTTCAGTTAGTTTAGGAGCTTATTTAATTATTTCGCTTAGTATTGAAGTTGGTACAGTGGCGGACAAGGACGGCGTAACACTTTTGTCTACAGACTGCCCTAGACTGTAATACCAAAGAACAGGAGCTATTTTGCAATACAGAAAAACCGGGTGCCCGCCGTTTTTAATGTTAACTAGTAGACCCGGCGAACTTCGTACCGCCTCACCTTTTGCTTTGTTGCTCATGCATTATACTTATAAACCTTCCTCTTGGATCACTCTATCGAATACAAAAAACCGCATCAAAATCCGTTGGATAGTTTTAAAGATATAAGCATACATAGGGACAAACGCGGGAAGCGACTTTGTTTTATACTATGTATTGATATTGATATTGATGTAGATATCGATGTTCATTTCAGAGTTTTGGTTGTGTTTGTTATAGATATGTGTTTATATATATATATTTTAGGCACTCTAAATACAGGTACTACCTAGTAAGGGGCTTTATTTAGGCATTATATACGTACTTTAGCAAGTTATTGATGCCCAAAGCTTTAAGCTGCAGAAGGACGGACGATAAATCGCTGCGACAAATCTCGGGCGGAACCGCGGCCGGGAGCTTGTCGTATTCCGCTTCTGAATATAATCTAAAAAAGAAACTTTATTTAAAAAAAAAAAACATTTAAGGAGTGAAACGATGCGAAACTAGCGCCATTCCCGATAAATAATGAATATCTTCTAAAGTATGGAGAATGAAAAAAATTACGCCTTTGACTCCCTAAAGTGACCTTTGACTCCCTTAGTTTTTTTCTTAGATTTTGAACCTGAAAGCTACACAACAGAGCCCTAAAAATTCTAAGCAAAATTATCTAGGGAGTCAAAGGCGTATATTTTTGATTTCGCCCATGGTTTAGAAGATATTCATTATTTATCGGGAATGGCGCTAGTTTCGCACCGTGCAAGGCCTTAAACACCCCCCCCCCCAACTCATAGAAACTATAATATCTTTTTTATCCCATCCACTCGAAAAGTAGACTTTTTTATTACTGTTCTCAGGTCGTAAAGTTCCTCATTATTTACATGCGGGTTGTAACCGGTCAATAATGAATTTCCATACATACATTAATGACCTCTGGGCGATAATAATAAGTGAAGTGGGATTGAAAACATGCTAGCTGATTAGGTCAGCAAAATTAGGTAGGTACATAGGTGCTTGTTTTTTATATGTGACTTTTCTCGTCGGATGAAATAAAAATCAGAATATACAACGTGGGGGTAAAGTTATTCTGCCTCGGGTGAGGTTAAAATCCTCGCTTGTTCAAGTTTCAAGTCATTATTCCCTCACTACGTTCGGGAATAAACCCTTGAAACTCTCTCTGCGCTCGGGTTTTAACAGACTCACTCGTACATAATACATCACTTTACACTCATCTATACCAATATTATAAAGAGGAATGATTTGTTTGTTTGTTTATTTGTAACGAATAGGCTCCGGAAATACTGAACTGATTTGAAAAATTCTTTCACTGGTAGGAAGCTACATTAACCCCGAGTGTCATAGGCTATATTAGATTTTCAAAAAAATTAGGGATCCTTACCTAAACTCAAATAATATAACCCAAGGTGCAATATTTTTTCCGTTGTTTATATATTTTGACAGGTGGTTTGTTGTTGTTGTTTGTTTTTTATTCGGCCATTCTGGGCAGTCAAAAGAACATATAGAGCCAAGTCTTTCTTTTGTAGTACTTATCTTATATTATATGGCGTAACGAAGTAAGCCGGGAAAGCTCGTGTTGAATAAACTAATATTAATAGTTACGTACACAAAAAAAAAGTAACGCCATGAGGTCTGTAACACCAAAAATAAATTAGAAAGTGTTGTGGGCGCAAAATGGCACTGACTCAGCTTATATTGGCAATGCTGCAAAGCTGATGATACTGCCAGAACCAAAGAATAGAACCAACCCCTTATAAAACAGTATAAACGATGGTCTTTGTCTTTTCCTTTGAAAGAGACCTATGTCCAGCAGTAGATGTATTTTCCAACCAGATACATATAAGTAAGTATTGAATCACCTGTAGCATTTCCCGCGGCTCTGCCTGCCGGCGCGGCCCGCGCGCTGCGTGGCGTTGGACTTGGCGATTGGACAGACGGACAAACACTCCACACCTATCGTAGGGTCGAAGTGTGGCAGCTTGTGGAAACCGCTGTCTATTACTGGAAAACAAATTTTAAATTATTAAACGACGAGCTTTCCCGGCTCACTTCGTTACGCCATAGAATATAAGATACTACAAAAGACTTGAAGGCGAATAAAAAAACAATCAACAACAACCAACCACCTGTCAAAATATGTCAACAACGGAAAAAATATTGCAGGTTACATTATTTGAGTTTAGGTAAGGATCCCTAATTTTTTTGAAAATCTAATATAGCCTATGACACTCGGGGTAAATGGAGCTTCCTACCAGTGAAAGAATTTTTCAAATCGGTTCAGTATTTCCGGAGCCTATTCGTTACAAACAAACAAACAAATCTTTCCTCTTTATAATATTGGTATAGATAATAATAATAATAATAATAATAACACATCACACTCAGAGCCCCTAACTAGGATGAACCTGTATCTAGGGTCCCCGAAACACAAACAAAGACGAACATCACACCGAGACCGGAAACAAACATCGATATTCATCATATCAATGTTGGCCCCGGGAATCGAACCCGGAACTGAGCCACGGAGCAGTCAAACGGTATAAAGGTAGCCATTTTGTTTTCGTCGAAAAAAAAACGGTTAAAATCGTTACTTACGTTATTTTAACATAACAAAAAGGAGTAGGCAGAGGCACCATGTTAACTGTGTCTTCCAAGGTCTGGGTTCGGATACCAGAGCGGACGAACATAATTATTATCAGTTTAGTTCAATACAAAAAAAATGATTGACAGACTGATTGAACTGGACTGACACGTTGTCAAACTCACCGTAAACAATCCCTTGGACAGTGAGACTGGTTTCCGCGACATTAGTGCTAAGGACCACTGTCCGGGATGTGTTGTTCACTTTCAAAGCTTCCAGTTGACGCCATGCGGGTAGTCTGAAAACAAAAATTTCTTTAGAAAAAAACTAGTCGACCCGGCGAACTTCGTACCGCCTAACCTATTACTATGTTGTGAATGTGTCGTAGTAAGTAAAGTAAATTAAAAAATGATTTATTACAGATATTAATACAGGATACAAGATATCGCTTATTGAAAGTCAATTAGACTAATCTAATTAATATTGATACCTTATTTCGTAAAGTATCCTATACTGATAGAGGCGAGGTAGTTCAGGGTGCCCACCAATTGGCTCAGGTAAACAAATGTTTGCCTTGCCTTACGACAGTAGTCGCCTGGAGAGGCCCCCAAACGAGCCCTCCTCTGTCAAGTGATTATACTCCCTCCCTAAGATTTGATAATTAGGTTTTTTGCAAAAAAACGAGGGTTTTTGCGAAAACCCGGATAATTTGATATAAACATTACTTTTTTTTCAATCATCCTGACATAAAGCAGTTTTTTTGCAAAAAAAACCTAGTATAATTGGTTTCAAATTTTTCAATCATACTAGGTATTTTTTTCAAAAAAAACTGATTTGTCAGGATGATTGAAAAAAAAGTAATGCTAAAGTATATATCAAATTATCCGGGTTTTCGCAAAATCCCTAGTTTTTTTTTTGCAAAAAACCTAGTTATCAAATCTTACTACGACACATGTATTATACATATAAACCTTCCTCTTGAAACTGTAATCTGTATCAACGTCATATACAGGGTGTCCGGGGAAGTTATAACATAATTTTAAGGGTGTATTCTATGATCAATTTGACTGCTCCGGTAGCTCAGTTGGCAGTGATGTGGACTGAGAAGCGTGTGTACCCGGGTTCGATTCCCGGGCGGGGCGAATATTGATATGATGAATATCGATGTTTGTTTCCGGTCTGGGTGTGATGTTTGTCTCTGTGTGTGTTTCGGGCACTCTAGATACAGGTTCTTCCTAGTTAGGGGCTCTGAGTGTGATGTGTTATTATTTCATCGACGAAAACACCCCATATGGGGGGTCACAGCCTCACCCCCCCTCCTTAGGATGATGTTTTTAGTTTTTTTTTTGCAAAAGTGCACCCCGCCTACTTTTAAATTTACAAAAACAGTGGCGCCACTTTTTTGAAAACGCGAAATAATCGCGGACAATGAATGATACATACAGGTCAAACTGATAACCTCCTTTATTTTAGTAGAAAAAAAAAAAAAAAAAAAACAATTCGATTGATACGCACCTGCCATACAAACAAACAACGGTCACAGTTGAAGATTTCATTCCCGAAGGAAATCGTTGCCTTCTTTTATGTCTCTCGTTATTTTCATTCGCGTATTCCTGGAGCGTGTCGTGTGCTGAATGTATGTCTTCCTGAAAACAAAAAAAATATAATCTACTTCCATCTACTATACCGGGTGTTTCTGACAAGGCGGTAATAAATCAAAGGAGGGCTTCTGCTCCATAAATAACAACTTTCCCAAAGCAACATGGGTCAAAATCTCAAAAAAAATAACAGCTGTTCCATACACTGGTTCGATCAGCTGACGGGGTCAATGTACGGGCCGGCTGATTTTTGTTTTGAGATTTCGACCCATGTTGCTTTGGGAAAGTTGTTAGGTATGGTGAGCTGAAGCCCTCCTTTGATTTATTACCGCCTTGTCAGAAACACTCAGTCTTAAAAAACGAATAGATATTCGCTTGTCTCGCTTAAACTCGAAAACGGCTGGGCCGATTTATCCGTTTTTGGTGAAAAAATATAAAAAAATTGCGAGGAAGTTACTAAAAACATTATATTTTTTTTAATATAAATAAAAGGGACTAAGCTAGTTAAAAATATCTAATTATTTTTATTACCTGAGATGTCAAAAATGCTAAAATATTACCAAAAGGTTCATTTTCGTGTATTTTTATGACAGTATCTATAGTTGCCTTCACATAATCGGCTACCGGTTCTGAAACAAAGGGACAGACAGCATACAGCCTAAACCACTTGACTTAGATCATCATCATCGTCATCTCGGCTGAAAGACGTCCACTGCTGGACATAGGCCTCCCCCATAAATCGCCACAGCGACCGGTCTTGAGCGACCCTCTTGCAGTGTATTTCCGCAGCTTTTACCACCTTGTGGGGGTCTGCCTACTCTGCGTCTTCCGGTGCGCATTCGCCACTCTTGCAACAATGGGTTCCTCGCAATAAGTCGCCCTTTACGATTTTGCAATCAAGGTATTCAATGAAGAAATTTTTAATTAACATTATGTAGTTGATTGAGTGCATAAAGAGTCTTTTCTAAGGAATAAATTCCCGAAATTCCTACCGGAACCGGAAATAACAGGCAGGATAGCTGCTGAAAATACTCTCGTCCTAATATCCCACAAATGTTGTAAATGCGAAATTTTTTCAGCTTGTTCAAATGTTTGTTTGTTTCACTTTAACGCAAAAACTACTGATCGAAATTAGATTAAACTTCCCAATATTATATCTTAGACATCAGATAGAAAGTATTTATAACAAAGTTAATAAGTACCTGCAGAATAGAATATATCAATAGGATAAGTCCTTCCTTCAATAGACATTATAACTGAAGTGTTCTCCTTATCTCTTTCCTTTCCAACTTTAAGATTGAAGAAATCTCTCAAAAACTCCGCGTCCATTGTTGCTGATGAAACTATTATTTTTAAGTTTTTTCGCTTCTGAAAACAATAAGAATAATAAGGATCAGTGGCGGTCTCATTCAGCGTAACACTTTTGTCTATGGTCTCGTGACTGTAATACCAAAGATCAAGAGCTATTTTGCAATGTTCAAACAATACATACATTAACTGTATTTAGTGTAGAATCACTTGACAGAGGAGGGCTCGTTTGAGGGCCTCTCCAGGCGACTATTGTCGTAAGGCAAGCCAAACATTTGTTTGCCTGAGCCAATTGGTGGGCACCCTGAACTACCTCGCCTCTGGCAGTACAGGATACGTTACCAAATAAGGTATCAATAGCAATTAGATTAGATGTAGTCTAATTGACTTTCAATAAGTGATATCTTGTATCCTATATTGAATAAAGAATTTGACTTTGACTTTGACTTTGAGAACTTGCTCTTTTTAGTAGCCGTTTAAAACATCGAAAACCGCATCAAAATCGGTTCAGTCAAACACGAGATAATCATAGCATACCTTTGCGATTTTCTTTAACAGTCCCATCAAAACATCTGTCATCAATGTTCTTTCATGGACCTGAAATCAAAATAAATACCTACATAATACAAAATCAAATTATACTCAACTAGCAGAACTGACTCGGCGAACTTAATAAAAAAATAATAATAATAATAACACATCACACTCAGAGCCCCTAACTAGGAAGAACCTGTATCTAGGGTGCCCGAAACACACACAGAGACGAACATCACACCCAGACCGGAAACAAACATCGATATTCATCATATCAATATTCGCCCCGCCCAGGAATTTAACCCGGGTGCACACGCTTACTCAGTCCACATCACTGCCAACTGAGCCACGAAGCAGTCGCACTTCGTACCGCATTCTGAATTTTTGAGAATATTCTATAGCCTATGGCACCCGGGGATAGTGTAGCTTTCCAACAGTGAAATGTTTTTTTAAATCTGTTCCGTACTTTTAGAGCTTTTACAATGCAAACAAACAATCAATTAAATCTGTCCTCTTTATAATATTGGTATAGATTAAGTACCTCATCAAGCATTATGCAGGAATACTGCATGAGAAGGGGCGACGCGAACATTTCTCTTAGTAAAACACCTTCTGTCACGAACTGAAATAAAAACACATAACCATAAGGTTAGGCAGAGGCACCAGCTCATTGACTGAGCCCACGTTTGTCTCTTTTTTCTAAGTTTCAGGCGCATTAGATATATGATAAAAGCAGGATTGCCGTGTGAAGGCAGTGTCACAGACAGCGCCATCTAGTAACCGGATGGCTTAACTATTATCTAATCTATGGAATAATTACCGAACTGAATGTATGTGTTTTATAATCTGTGCAAACGAATGTATTTTTTCCGCCTTTAAAAACTCCGCAAAAAACCAGATCCACCGAAGCACGTCTTTTGCTTCTTTTTCGATTCCAACAAGAAACATTGGTGACCCCGACGTGATAAAAAAAATAACAACCCCCTCTCCTCCTATGGGTGTCGTAAAAGGCGACTAAGAGAACAGCCGAAGGACGGGCAGCAGCGACCTTCGTTGAAATACTTGAAGAGCCACACTGCGATCGCCAACCCGCCTGCCAAGCGTGGCGATTAAAAGAAAGAAAGAAAGAAAATGTATTTATTTCAACGGCACGATTAAAAATACATAACAAAAATTAGGACACTTACGGCAAACTCTCCCCACAATGTTAGTACTTGTGGCAATCTGTGGAGGAGACATATGCCCAGCAGTGGACGACTTATAGGGATACGCTGAGATGATGATAATGACTTTGTCCAATAGTTTCAATACTGTTGAGTTGTTTAAACCTCACCGCGTCAGTCATAAACTGTGCATAGTTTAATGCGTTGAGGGTAGGCAAACATTTGACGGGAAGAGGTAGCAAAAGCTTCTCCTAAATCCTCCTTCGGTTCAGGCGAACGCGAGATAATCGCGGACAAACAAACATAAACATACAGGTAAAACTGAGAACCACCTTTTTTTGAAGTCGTTTAAAACAGAACCCACCTTGCATTTAGTATCAGGACCGCAGGCAGACACAGACCCGGCGGCGTACCCGAGCAGCGAACCGAGCGGCGAACCGCGTTCGTTCGCGACGCGAGCGGCGAGCGACAGCGCGGCCGCTACACGGGGTTGCGTTACGCACACTGTGTGTCCTACTTCTAGTAGATACTTTGTTTTTTGGAATAAAAAAAGGTTAGGATTAGAAAAATATGTAGTTAGTATTTTATTGAATAAAGCACACACGGTATAGTTAATGACAGTCAAAACGATCATTATCATAAAAACAATTGTTCAATAAAGGATAAAATGGATCTCTTAACGAAAGGTTAGTAAAAACAATACTTAAATTAATGAAAAACATATATCTTATACGTTGGGTTATTTCTCTGAACTTATACTGAAACTAGAAGCTGCCCCGCGGTTTCACTCGCGCAGATTTCTCATAAACACAAAAATCCCGTGTTTTCCCGTTCCCTTGGGAATTTCGGGAAATCCTTGCTTAGTGCTCACCTACACTCCCTAAGGAACCTACATGCAAAATTTCAGCCCGCTACGCCCAGTAGTTTCGGCTCTGCGTTGTCTGTCAGTCAGTCAGTCAGTCA
This sequence comes from Euspilapteryx auroguttella, assembly GCA_951802225.1. Taxonomy (NCBI): domain Eukaryota; kingdom Metazoa; phylum Arthropoda; class Insecta; order Lepidoptera; family Gracillariidae; genus Euspilapteryx; species Euspilapteryx auroguttella. The sequence continues at coordinate 576,031 of OX637666.1, forward strand.
GTAACGGAAGAGTTTTATATATATTGATGATAGTCGACCCGGCGAACTTTGTACCACCTAACCGTTTGCATGTATTATACTTATAAACCTTCCTCTTGAATCACTGTATGTATTTAAAAAAAACGAATCAAAATACGTTGCATAATTTTAAAGATATAAGCATACATAGGGACAGACGCGGGAAGCGACTTCATTATAATAATAATAATAACACATCACACTCAGAGCCCCTAACTAGGAAGAACCTGTATCTAGGGTGCCCGAAACACACACAGAGACAAACATCACCCCCAGACCGGAAACAAACATCGATATTCATCATATCAATATTCGCCCCGCCAGGGAATCGAACCCGGGTGCACAGCACATGCTTCTCAGTCCACATCACTGCCAACTGAGCTACGGAGCAGTCATACTATGTATGTATGTTTTATACTATGTATTGATGAGGCCAGGTGGTTCAAGGAATGAGGCAAGCGAATGAAAACCAACATCTAGCTGGAACAGAACACTGTACGTGAACAAATGTCATATCATACCACACGAGCCAGACTGCCTGCACCCACCTGTGACATGCTGCTGGGCAGGCTCAGACAACAAAAAAGGTAATACCGGTGTAAACCGCCACTTTGCAGGACTAATTAGTGACTTAGGAGCCAGTTTACAGCGATGCTAGCGCCATTCCCGAAAAAAAAATTAATATCTTCTAAACTAAGGCAAATATCAAAAATGTGGCACTGTATGACACTAGATAATGTAGCCTAGTATTTTTTGAGCACAGCAAAGTAGTCCTGAGTAAAAAGAACAAAAAAAAAACATAGATTGTTGCCAAAAGTGGCCACTTTTAGCAACACTTTGTAGATTTATTTGGTCTTCAACCTAAAAGCTATACAGAAGTGCCCTAAAAATACTAGGCTACATTATCTAGTGTCATACAGTGCCACATTTTTGATATTAACCTTAGTTTAGAAGATATTAATTTTTTTCGCGAATGGCGCTAGCATCGCTGTAAACTGGCTCTTAAACCTAGATAGCTTTGGACTCTTTTTGCAAACTTGTTAGGCTATTGGCGTTCACAATGAAAATTACAATGAGAAACATTTTGACATGTGAAAAGTATTTACAGCGGGTTTACAGCTGAATCTCTTGTGTAGACAAACTGATTCACCTATATGTATACTTACCACACGTGTCAAAATGATTCACATTCTCATTTTCATTTTGAATGGCAATAGATACTTGATTTCTTTTCAACCTTTTGCCATTGAAATAAGAGACCATTTGACTAAAGATTGAGGCTGAAAACCAGGGCTCAAACTCATAGCAAATGCTGAGGCAGTACCCTTTTCAATAGTGGCATATTATTACCGTTATATTGTTTTATTTTATTTTGTTTTCACTTTATTTGTGTAATAATGTCGGTTTTGGTGAATAAATGTTTATTCTATTCTATTCTATTCTTTACTAGAGGCTGCCCAGCGGTATTTCCCGCGCAGATTCTCATAAACACAAAAATCCCGTTTTTTCCCGTTCCCATAGAAATTTCGGTAAATCCTTTCTTAGTGCTTACTTACACTCCATAAGGAACCTACGTGCCAAATTTCAGCTTTGTACGCCCAGTAGTTTCGGCTCTGCGTTGTCTGTCAGTCAGTCAGTCAGTCAGTCAGTCAGTCAATCAGTCAGTCAGTCAGTCAGTCAGTAACGGAAGAGTTTTATATATATTGATTGTTAATTTTATTGTGTATTTTTGTAATGGTATATCACTATTTGGCAAAAAAACGTTTTCTATTTTTTCTATTAATTTAAAATTGTCATCCGCACGGTATCTTAGTTAGCCGACGTATTGCTTTAATTTAAATGCTTACAAACAATAAAAATATAAGGTTAGAAATGTATATCTATATCTGAAATCTAAATTGCATCGACATAAAATGACCTTAAAATATAATGAACAGCAAGTAAACCTACTATTAAATCGATTTTCCGAGTTACCTTTAACATTTATCGATCCATACAGTATATACCTATAAATTTTTAAACGCTGCAGGTGCCAAAGTGAGAAATTGTCAGGTGACAGGTTTATACAATGAGCCTATAACGAACACTACACACGAAAGAACGTTGACGAACGAACGCACTATGGTTTAGATTTTTTTCCGACTGCAAAGTCAAGTCATCATGTATCATTAACCACCTCCGTGATTATTTGGTTGTAATTTTGACTGCGACTTTAGTGATCTGGATTCGAATCCCGACGGGCGAACATTGTTATAATTGGTTGATTTTTTTTGGGTTTGAGTGTGTTTCTACGTCTTCAGGCACCCTGGATACAGGTTCTATCTAGTTAGGGGCACTGAGTGTGATGTAGATTTCACTGGTTTGTCTTTAAAAAGTATCTCAAAATTGCATAAACCGTTTTCCCTTAAATTTTTCTTAAGACGCTTTTGCAGGCAACTCGTTTGGCGGGGCTCAAGGGGTAAGTCAGTATGAAGTGAATTTTGTTTGTTTCTCAGATTTGGTGTAAACTTGGCATGTTTATCTTAGGACCATTAGTAAAGTTTGGTATTTAAGGGTTAATGTTAGCTTGACGTGATTTTCGTTAATGACGTACAAACAAACAAACTTAAACTAACTCAGTATTATAGTTAAAATACTTGAAAAAAATATATAACGCATCACACTCACAACCCTAACTAGGTTGAACCTGTATCCAAATCAAACACACCCAGTCTTAGGCAACAAACATCGATATCTATTATAACAATGTTCGCTCTCACCAGGAATCAAACCTGGAGCAGCGATGTCATAGTCGTTATCGCTTACCCACTGCACATTTCGGTCGGCGTAACATTTGCGGTTTTTCGGTATTGCAAAATAGCTCTTGTTCTTTGGTAATACAGTCTAGGGCTGACGAAACCATAGACAAATCTGTTACGGCCTCCTAGTCTGCCACTGTACGCGTGCACGTACACGAGTTTCGAGTGCGCAAAGCAACGCGCTCTTTTCTATGTTATTCTTGTAAATAAATTAAAGATTAAGAAAGAAAGATAATATAAACTTTCTTTCTTAATCTTTAGTGACAAACACGCCCTTGACTAGATCATAAAACACATACCTATGTAACGCAGAGCTAAAATAGCCGTCCGCACCCATTTATAACTATTTTATGATCTTTATCACAACCTAAAACAAAATTTTATGAATCTATTGTTGTTTTAAAGTGTTTTAATGCACCAATTATTTTATATTTTATACTAGTCGACCCGGTGAATTTCGTACCGCCTAACCCATTACTATTTTGTGCACGTATTATACTTATAAACCTTCCTCTTGAATCAGCTTATCTATTTAAAAAAAAACTCATCAAAATCCGTTGCATAGTTTTAAAGATTTAAGCATACAAAGGGACTTTAAGGGACAGACGCGGGAAGCGACTTTATTTTATAATCTTTTCTTTTTAGGCAAATTATTAGATCCATTCCGAACACCTTATACAGAATCCGAATATAACGACTAACCCCTCGGTGAAAAAAATAATTGTAAAATAACTACTTACTTAAATAAAAAAACAATAGAAATAAAACCGTAAAATCGTAAACAATTGAAACTTGCGCGGGAAATTGTAAACACTTATTTTGCATGAATATAAACATGTATACTATCACACGTAATTATTACGAAACAAATTATTACTGAAAATAAAATTAGTATTTTGTAAACAATGTAAGTAAATATATTTATTGAAACTAGTACTAAATCACTATCATTTACAATTTACACAAAATATTGCAATAGTTTGTACTTCATAAATTCTTTACTGTACTTTTTATTATTTAGGGATATACAAATAAACCATTACATTATAAGTACTTATATATAACTATATCACATGTTTAAACCTAAGTATCGTTGCAATAATAATCAATCAAAACAAAAATAGTCTTAAAGTTCGTACATTCTATATCATCTATAAAACCTACACAATAAAGCTTAAATCTAAATTTATGACGAATTCTCCGCTACAAACATACACAAAGAACTAACAACCCACTCGGACAAAAGAACAGATACAATCAAAACAATAAAACCTGAAAAATGTACTTTAGACAAAAAACCCCAAGTCTTATCACAGAAAACAGCTAACGAAAGTAAATGCAAATAACTGTGCGGATTAACTAATCTCCACAAAGCAGTTGCAAAGAAAAACTTATCCGACTTAAAAACTGTTTCACGTTTCAAAACGCTATATTCCGATGAATTTTCTAACATATCTTGATATAAATCTATGTATCTATTCCAAGCTAAAGACGACAAAAGCATTTGCCCACAAAATAGCCCAATCACTTGTACTATCCTTTGAAATCCGACTTTCGTTTTATAGGATATCCCTTCATTATGCTCTTTATCTAAATCTTCCGTTCCACTTAATTCTTTTAATGGGTGGTAGGGTATAGTATTCAAACTCCCTTTATAACCCCTCCTAGGTGGGTTATCTTTCAAGTAACATACTATACCTACCATCATTGCTGTAACGCCTAGTAAATCGCATATTCCATCAACCCAATACCCCAAGGTACCGACCTCGGACCGCTCCCCTGTAATATGTTTGCGCTTTCTAGCCACATGACCGTCTAAATCGTCCAAAAACATTCTAACTTGAAACAAAAGAATACCTATTCGTCTTAAAGATAATAGTTTGGAAGTTAATAACTTTGCACCTATTAAAGCTACGAAAACGTGAAAGAATGATATCATATTGGGTGTTATTAGTAACATTTTCTCTGATATTTTGAGTAAAAGGTCCGAAATTGAGCATAAAGGTCCGTAGATATAGTGATTTAAATGATCGACCATAAGGCCTTTGACTGTAGGATGACATAAAGGGTTTATATTACAAGGAACAAGAGTTACGTCTACGTAATTTTTTAAAGTTACTTGGGTTTTGTTCTGAGTGACATTATCGTCTTTCGTATTGAATATATCAATTTCGTATTCCTGTATTCTTATATATAAAAACGTGTCCATTGTTATACAGTATATTAGGATTATTGATAAAAGTGAAAGTAGTATTTTACTCGCTTTAGAAGATGGCCACATCATTTTGATTTTAAGTTTTTTCTAATTTTCTACAGACAGTATTGTTATTTGTTTTTTTTTTTTTCTCTAAAAGACATTAGTTGTAACAAGATCAATATTAATTAAATACGTAAATAATTGTTTATATTCACAAAAACAGATTTAAATAACATGATAAGTAAAAATCTCGATTTCAAGTTTTTTTTTAACCGAACTACGAAAGTATGGAAGGGTTTTTTGAGGTAAATCAACACACAGCCAGGTTTAAATCTCCTCTTTTGATCAACTCGGTTAAATTTCTTAAGCTTGATAGGTATAAATACGTCCAATACTTACTATATGTTTTAATCACGTGCAAACTCCCACACCAATTACTAACAATATAAAATTATTTACAATATGGACAATAAAGTTTCATACTTAGGTCTATGATAAGTTAAAACAATCGTTCAAAGTATATTAGAATGGTGGTTAACTAAAAACTCTATATTAACTTAACCCACGCACAAAAAATACTTCACGGAATAAAAAAATCTGTCGACTATTTCGATAATATCTCGAAAACTGTTAATCAAATATCTAATGTTTTTTTTTTTTAAACTTAAAGAGCATAGTTTAAATAATTTATTGTTATATCTGTTTTAATCGAATCAGTTGTTTTTGAGATACAAAACATTAAATACCTAGCTGACAAATTTAACGTAGTCACTATGAAATAGTTTCTTTTTAATTATCTAATAATAGATGACACTGTTTTGGTTACACACGTGTTTAGCTTTTTGTTTTTATAATGTTTCATTTCACTAATACAATTTTGCATTTCATTCAAATAAATAAACAGTTTTTTATAAGAAAACTTAAACACAATTCCATTCAATTCGTTCATAATCGAATCAAAGAATAAGGTCAAGAATTAAACATGGTTTTTTTTTATTGACCTTTCATGGATCACCAGATATCTGTGTCTCGTTTATTTCGGTAACCTCTCCAGGCGACCATTGTCGTATGGCAAGGCCAACATTTGTTTGCCTGAGCTGCTTGGTGGGCACCCTGAACTACCTCGCCTCTCGCAGTATAGGATACTTTACCAAATAAGGTATCAATAGCAATTAGATGTAGTCTAATTGACTTTCAAGTGATCTCTTGTATCCTATATTGAATAAAGAATTCTTGACTTTGACTTTTTGACTTTCTTCAAAAAGTAAAGTTCAGTTTAACTTCATTATGTTCTACGTTTTCTTTATACAAAAAAAACACAATTTTCTCTTTCACACAAACACTAACTTTTTTTCACATCACACTTAAAACTTTTAATTATTTTTTTAACTTTTTGATTTTACTTAACTTTTAACTTAAAAAAAAATCAGAATCATTTAGCAAAAAAGTACCAGGCGTGCATAAGTTTAAAGCGGTCTTAAAATTTGAACATTTTCATTCATAATAGTTTGTTTTTTTAAGAACAGCCAGCAATGCGCCCAATCGTGCGCGCGCATTGAGCTAAGAGACTCAAACTCAAATGACGCAGTGACGTTTGTATTTATTAAATAGGAAAATAGGGATGTTAAAATTGTTTTGGAGGCTTTGTACAATAGCGCTTATAGAACTGGGGCTAAACCTCCGATAATATTTCTATCAATTTTAATGAAAAGCCGTTTTTAATTTTAAGCGAGACTAATGAACAAAATTATAATTTTTAAGAAGATAAAATATGTAGGTACGCTTTACAAAATCAAATATACGTTGATTTATTTTGTATTTTCAGTTGCCTAAAAAACAACCTCAGAAATTATCAAAATTGACAAAACATTTATGTCAAGAAAGACTCGCTTTGTCTACTCTTCACCTAACAAAGCCGCAAAGGAAGACGCAGAGTAGGCAGAGACCAAACAAGGTTAGACGGCCTGGTGAAGATTGCGTATATTTGTTGTGAAATTCTATAGGAAAGGAAGGGTGCCAATGCGTGCTTCTTTTGGTAGCTCAGAGCAATTTTTTATTGAAAACCTGATTTCTACCCTATGCGATAATTAAAAAAAAAACATAGTTTGAATTGTTATCTTGTCACTGTTTGCGCCGCGCCTTACAAATAAATTAATAATGATTTCTTTTTAACAAAAAAGGAACCCGCTATCAATAAGCTGACACATACATTTTTGGTTAAAATAGGTAAAGTGGCGGACACGATCGGCGTAACACTTCCGGTTTTTCTGTATTGCAAAATAGCTCTTGTTCTTTGGTAATACAGTCTAGGGCTGACGAAACCATAGACAAAACTGTTACGGCCTCCTAGTCCGTGACTGTACCTACTAAAACCTTATCCTGTAACAAATCAAATCTGAAAAGTAAATCCGAATCAGCCAAACGCGAGATAATTGCGGACAAACAAACATACATACACATACACAAACAACAGGTCAAACTGATAACCTCCTTTTTAACCGACGAAAAAACAAAAAGGAGGAGGTTCTCAATTCGTCGCGTATATTTTTTTTTTTTTTTTATGTATGATCACGCATAACTTTTTACTGTGTGGACCGATTTTAATAATTCTTTTTTTTAATCGACAGGGTATACCTTGAAGTTGGTCCCATAAAAATTTGGAAATAAAATTCCCACCCTAAGGGTGGGAAAATAGGGGTGACTTTTTGGTCGGTGGGTCGATTTATCCACTCACAGGTTGCATTTCCGTGTTACATTATAACTTTTGATACCTACCTACAATATCTTTGGATATGAAATAAAATCAGCCGAAAGACGTCCACTGCTCGACATAGGCCTCCCTCACAAATCGCCTCACCGACCGGTCGTGATCGAACCTCATCCTGTTATTCCCTCAACCTTCACCAGGTGCCACAGAATCAACGAATAAAGATCACTAAATTACCTGAAATTCAAAGAAATAACCGAAAAACGTATGCCGCTGCGCATCGCACTTTACATAGATAATGAATTTGCTTGTGTGGTGTGGCGCCGACTTAAAATTTCTTGGTAATCCAAAATTACTTTAAGGAGTGAGTAAATTAAGGCCTAATAGAAAATGTTTCCCTATTATTTAATGCTTTTCAGTTTTTTCGGCGGTTTAATTTTTTTATAAAAAGTTTTTATTTGAAGTCGTTTAAAAAGAGACATTTACTTTAAAACAGCTTTAGTTTAGTAAGACCCATAAAAGGTAACACGTAAAAGTTAGCACCGATACACGAATTCAGCGATGCCATTGCATTTATACAAAGTAAACATCACGATTTTCACATGAAAACTTTTAAAGAACATTAAATTAACAGTTTTATGTTACGTGCCTTATTTCTATGTAACACGTTTACCTACAACTAGCTGACACAGCCAACTTTCTACCGCCTTGCAATAGAAACTTTCGAGAATATTCTATGGCCTGTCACCCGGGATAGTGTAGCTTCCCAACAGTGAAAGAGTTTTTCAAATCGGTTCAGTAGTCTCGGTCTTGGAGCCAATTCAATTCAACAAACAAAATCGAATCCTTTTTATATCAAAATCAAAATTAAAAAATCATAAAATCTTTATTCAATATAGGATACAAGATATCACTTATTGAAAGTCAATTAGACTACATGTAATCTATTATTTGGTAAAGTATCCTATACTGTTAGAGGCAAGGTAGTTCAGGGTGCCCACCAATTGGCTCAGGCAAACAAATGTTTGTAATAAAAATAATACTGGCCTTTCCATGACCATCCCGTTTTTCATCAAGTCTGACTTGCGCTTGGCCTATACATATTATAAACTTTCCTCATGAATAACTGGGCGGGAAGCGACTTAGTTTTTATACTAAAGGCACATAACAGGCAAATCGACTGCTCCATAGTTCAGTTGGCAGTGATGTGGACTGAGTAACTGGTGCACCTGGGTTCGATTCCCGGCGACGTGAATATTGATATTGTGAATATCGAGATTTGTTTCCCGGTCTGGGTGTATTGTTCGTCTCTGTATATGTTTTGGGTACTTAAGATACAGGTTCTACCTAGTTAGGGGCTCTGTGTGTGATGTGTTATTATTAAACATGAAAACTTAGAAACTCTAGATAAATAATAATTGTATGTGTCCATTACAGGTCTGAGACATGGTTGCTATTGCTATGTATGGGCTTTTTAGGAAGCTTAAAGTCACTAAAAGTAAGAAATAGAAAGGGCTATGCTTGAAGTTTCTCTGAATTATTGAATCAGCAATGCTAAGATTCTCAGAAGAGCTCAAGGCACCGACTTAGCCCAATGAATTGCAAAACTTGGAAAGAAGGAGAAACAATGAACTAAGAACATATTAAGACAATGAACAGGGCAGATTGCTCAAAGAGTAGGCAGACCTGCCACAAGGTGGTCAGGTCACGAGCTGGGGAAAGTTGCAGGCCTGATCGTCAGCAGGCCGAGGATGGGTGCACTCTGGCTTGTTTGAAATGGCAGCTGTTTTCGTAGTGTTCTGCTATTCATGCACTCATGGATGGTTAGTTGGTAGTATATTTGCTTTCCTGGAGCCATGGAAGATGACCCTGAACCACCTCATCTCATGCAGTAAGTATAAGACTTACTATGTTTTTTAGACTTGAAGTAACTAATACTTTGTGTCCATAATAATTTAAATGATAATGATGCACACTTGTGCATCGTAGGTACGGAATAATACATACATAATATCACGCCTTTTATTCCCCGGAGGGTTAGGCAATAATTATAATTTCTACAAAACATAAATATTATTCATAAAGTTAAGCTAAATGAGTTAAAATAACATAATCTAAAAGCATACCTGAGGAACCTGCGTAGACTTTCCGCATCCTGTCTCACCGACTAGTACCAGGGTCTGATAATTCTCCAGGAGGTACAAAATGTGATTCCGATACTGAAACACTGGCAGCTTCAATCTCTGCTCTTCTAGCGGAAGATGGTGGTACCGATTGTAGACTACATTTGATATCGAGTCACCATCGCCTGTTAATGCTGCATCTAAGTTCGGATTGACTAGCGTCTCTAGGAAGCCATCTTTGTTTTTTGAAGGGTACAGGCTATCTTCTGTTCCTTAAATTTATAGAGGTTTTAAATTAAAAAAGATTTTTTTTAGGTTATGTTTTTTTTTCTAAAGTTTTGGACATTTTGTTATAGAGGTAGTTTGTTAATAAACTGGAATTAACAAATAATATGGTGTTTTACTTTGATGTCCTGTATTTCAATAAGATTTTCTATGTATTATCTAGTGTTTACCTGGTCTAATGAACCGCGGCCGATCTCCCAACATGTCAAGTGTAAATTAGGGGTCGGTGGGTCGTTTTAGGTTGCGGAAGTTTAATTTATCAGAAAAAGTGTTATTATAGTAATTAACTTATAAAAATGTAGCTACAATAAAGATTTTATGCCATAAATTTTGAATAAATTGTACATTCATATTGTTTCAAATTCAAAACAAACTACTGACTGACTGACTAAACTGACTGACTGAAGTGACTGATTGATTGTTTGCACAACACAAACATTTGCGTTCGTTCTACCGTTCTACCTCCGTTCTACCGTAAAAATTTTCTATGGTTCTACCCTCAGGTTCTACCTGAGGTTCTACATTCTACTTAATCTAGCCAACAAGGTAAGTATGTAACAAAATTCATGCAGCCAAACAGCCAACAAGTCTTTATTATATTATGTGTAACGTTTCTACTATATTGTGATGGATGGTGGTCAGGTCTGTCTGGTGTAGCGTTTCCCCACCTCACCCTCACTGGTCTGGTGCTGCATTTCAATGTTCAACAGAGAGTAAGATGTTTCCCTTTCTCTGGAAAAAATCACCCGAGTATACTGTGCCTCGTTTGAACGCATTTTGATTGGTACATACTTACATTACTAACCTACATAAGTAGGTAGGTACTTAATTACACTGTATTTTTTTTTTCAACAGCGGGCGATTACCAACGCTTTATAATAGGTATATTATATTTTTTGGTCGTATTTAACTATTGAGGTCAAATTCTAAGCATTTTTATACTTAGTTTTTGTAATAAGTACCTACTTACATACCTACATGATTTAGGTTGGGCATTCGAAAATCGAGCTAATCTAGTTAAAAATAAAGTAGGTACTTCATATGGTGAAATAGTACATACATACCGATGATGGCGTGGCACTCTCATTTCAGAAATAACATTATAAAATTTAGAAATTCATTTAATAAAACTTTATATATCCACAATTTCCTCGAGAATGTCTTAAATTTCACATTAGTAAAACGTAGAAAGTTACAGATGGAAAAAAAAACAATGATCTTTACATAAACGTAGGTTTTAAAGTATTTGCACTATCATCAACAAACATAAACCCAAATAAATCGAGAAACGTCAAAAAATGTATCAAAATTTTTTATTTCTTCTTCTTCTGATCCTTGGGACTAAGGGACTTAGGGCTTAGGGTTTTGAAAATGTTCCTCCCAGTTTGGCGGCCTTGAGCATATTTGAATTAATTAATAAATAAAAAACTGTTTTTTTTAATCTATTTCAAATTATATACTGTGAGAAATAATAACGATTACTTTACCCTCGTTGTTTGTTATAAAGTTTAATATTGTCTTCTTTTTTTAATTTATTTGCATCTGGCATTTTTTTCATTAATCCTAATTTCTGAGTTAATAATTTATTACGAAATTTTATTTGATCCTTTTTGGACAATTTACTATAGAATTTACTGATAATGAAATTTATCATCCACTCGCTGTTATTACGTTTCTTTTTATTATTTTGTGGCGGCTTTTTTGGTATATTTTTTGGTAGTGGCGATTTAGTAGTATTTTTTGGAAGTGGCGATTTAGTAGTATTCTCTGATGGTTTAGCTTGTTCATACTCATCCAACCTTTCCTTTTGTGCTTTGGCGGTATACAAATAATCACGAAAGTCATCCGGATTGAGTTTAGAGCCTGCGATATTGTAATAAATATACATTTCAATATCAAAATCTGGATATCTAGGTTTTTTTATACCAGGGCCCGGTTTCCATTTGTAAAAGGGAGCTTCTATTTCATCCAAAGAAGCCTTTCTTTGCTTTTGCGGATTAAATTCCTTTATACTGTAAAGATGGTCGCGTAAATCGTCTGTGTCAATTTTTGCACCTTGAAGACCGTAATAAATGAAGGATTCAATTCGAATGTCATAGTGTCGGGGCTTTTGCATGCCATTTTTTGGTGTCCATTCTTCAAATCCCTTTTGCAGTGTATCAGGGTTGGGCATTTTATTTTTTTTGAGTTCATTATTTATCTGTTGGTTACCTAACCTGACAGTAACTTCACCAGAATCAAAATAGTATGAGTTATTTTCTTCATCCATATCACTGATTTTCGTCTTTTTACTAAGGCAAGACAGAATATCACTTAAATTCGGTGGTAAATCTTCAGCACTGTGGTTTTGTAGCCAATCAGAACCCAGTTTAGACAGCCCTGAAGAATATCTTACAGGCATAATTAACAACAGTGAATTAGTATCTTGTGGACTTACATGATCGAAATATTTATGTTCATTGGGATCAAGGTCATTGATAGGATGGATATAGTTTTTCTGCTGATGGAAAAATGGATGTGCATCAATTTGGTATTTTTCTTCGTAGATGTAATGGTGATTTTTGAGATCAGGAACGGGATGAAGCTTTGATGGGTTTCGATACAGTTGTTCCGAAACTTTATGAGCAATATTTTCATGTGTTGTTTTCGATTTTATAGGCAGAAGCGGTGTTGCACCCAATGCAACACTATTGCCACTGTTAGTGGTGTCTAGTACACTTGATGCTAGTTTAGTGCCATCTGAATTTTTTGTATCTTCTGTATCTTTTTCAGGACTGTTTTCTGACCAAAAAACGTCCAGGGATGGATAACTAGTTGTGGTTGAATACTCAGAGTCAGAGTCTTTGGCGTTATGCATTTCATCTATTAATTTTGCAATTTTTTCTGCAACTTCTTTGAACGCCTCTGTGTTTGGTAATTTGTTATTAACTTTATTAGCAGAAGATGGAAAATTAATATTTATTTCTGGCATTGTTATTATACTATTATGGTGTTGATGATGATGATAGTGGTTTTGTCTTTCATCTGCTGCATTATCTACATTCTCAACAATTCCAAATTCATTTAACTTTTCTTTTAAATGTAATGACTCGGGAGAATCTGGTAATTTATTTAAGTATCTGGCCAAGTCATGTAAATTCTGTTTAAATTTGTTGTGGTTGAGGTGGCCATTTTCATGATTAAGATGATTTAATATTTCAGAAAGTTGGGCTGAGATTTTTCGGAGATAACTTCTTGAGCAACATTCTTCAGGGTCCTGGGAAAATAAAGACGTATGATTAAAATGAATTTTATTAGAAGTACGAAATAAAGTAGCTGACATAATAATAAATTATTTGATATCCTGTGATTATTGTGATTGAAAAATAAATATTTTTATACATTTTTAAAACTTAAAATTATTATTTCTTAGTTAGTACTTAATACGATTAAGTACGTTGCGTCAAATTTTCAATGGTCTGTCATTATAGAACAACCAGAAATTAATATGTCTTACCAACAGCACACAACAACTGGATTTATCTACTTTTTTTTAAACGCTTTTTGAAAACAATAAAGTACTTACATGGTATGCTTCTAAAGGTATAACGAGTAAGGCTAACCCCACAACGTACACCGTACAAAGCATGATATAAAATGGCTACTAAATTACCTCATCCATTGAATTTAAGTAGGTGTTAGTATGAAATTACTTCCATGTGTTAAGTACGCGTGAAATTGCAATAAAAATCAATTATTTTCGGTAACAATTTTTAATTTGCTTCAATCTAATATTTAAAATTGTGATTTAAATAAATACTAAAAAGCCGGGTATTGCATCTACTTCTATTTGCACACCATTTTTTGTTTCATTTGCATACCTACTGGTTCTATTTTAATACCATATTACAGACAATCAAACTCAATGTCAATTCAACTTCGTAAATTTTTTAATGATTTCTCAGTAGCGTTGTATTTTAATTTTTTAGTATTTTCTCTTCATTTGATCTTAACTGTCGTACAAAGCCCAATTCTCTTTTCAATATTGGTAGTATCATTTTATCTTTCACATTATCATGTCTTTCAGGTGAATCTATTATTCTTGCCATTATAAGCAACGCATCTTTCAGTCCAATGTGCTGACTTGAACCATGAACCTTAACGAAGAGTCGAATAAGATACCTTAGATCATGTACAAAATACTTGTCGTTTACAATCGGTGGAACATGATCGTACAAATAAAATGATAGCAACTGTTGCAGATCATATAACTCTCCGAACTCGCGTTGACATTCTTGTAAGTTATGTATCTGCAAAGATGGTGACGGAGTTGGTGGCATCCTTGGTCTTGTAGTTGGCCGCCAAAAATCAGGTCTCTTGGATGTTACCATCGGAATTTCCGTATAAGTTGGTGGATACTGATTTGGTATCGGTCTTTTTGTAGTAAGTTTCCATGGTGGTCGCTGTGTTGTCGTTGAAATCCACCAAGGATCGCTCGTTTTTGGGATGTCAGGTTTTGATGATGTTGATGGGATCCACCATGGGTCAACTTTTGGTGTGGACCAACCCCATTGTGGTGTTTCTGACAACCATGGGTTTCTAGGTGTTGTGGATGACGGTTCTGGACTTGTAGCACGTGGGGGTGTATACTATAAAATGATAATAACATTAAAGCACATATCATTTAACGGTAATGACATAACTAAACTACCTAGTTAGTAGTTAATGTAATAACACATAAATAAAGAACAAAAAACAACTTACTTTAGGAGCCCTCGGATCATCAGGAATTTGATCTAAAAAAATATTAATTTAAATTGATATATCATTTGAATAATATATTTAAAGTAGTAGTAGTAGTAGTAGGAACTTACTAAATATAAAAAAAAGACTTACGACCATTTGATTCCAAAGATAAAGGTGATGGCGTCGTCGTGAATGGTGAAAGTGACTGTAAAAATAAAGAAATTGATGTATATCTGCGTCTGTTTTTTATATTATTCAAAACAGCAATAATAATGATACATTTGTATAAAATTAATGTTATTGTGGCTTTAGTGACAATATTAAATGTAGGTAACCAATTTTAAAAAGATTATACGTACCGGTATTAGATTTGAGTAAATTGGTGGACTCAGGCTATCAAATTTATGTCCGGCTTCTGAAAAGTAATAACTTTTATTAACATAAAACCAATTTCAATGATAATTTAAAAAATATTTTTGCAAAAGTGAGTGTAAAAGAATAATTCATACTTCTCCCAATCTTTATGTTATAGGAATGTATCTAAAAAGGATACTAAGTCAAATTAAACAAAAAAGGAGTAAACGAATTGGGTCCAAAGCGAGTAAAACCCTGAGATCTTAGTTAGACATGACAAAAATCTCCGAAACTTCCCAAGCTATTTTGTGACCAAAAAAGCAGGAGAGTCAAATTATGTGATTATTTAACTTATAGCTTTTGTAAATGAAGAGGCTGATCGTAGCATGATCTTTTACTTGCCCTCAGTGCTAAATCGTAGAGCTGTTCCAGAAGCATACTTGTTTCCTTGATTAATGTTGTTGTGGAAATTAACATTTTTCGATGGTTTTGATGCCTTTGGACTATCTAAACCGTTTGCGACTAGTTTGTTTTGAAAATCGGAATCGATTTTGTACGCGTTACCCAAGTCTGACGATAGTTTCGTTTCTTGATTTGATGTTTGATCGTTTTCTTTGCTTAAAGTTTGATATTGGGAAAGGACCTTTGGATTATCAAAATTGAAATTGGGAACATCTGAATCTTTCAAATCATTCAGGTAATCGTTTTCGATCAGATATTCTATGTATTTTCGTTTCATACTATTTTCAGAAACCGAGCTTAGCAGTTTAATTTGGGGAAGAGTTAACTTGCGCTTTTTAACAGAATTCGGAGTCAAGTAAGTATTTAAATTATTACTTTGAACGATATTGTTTTGTGCTGAAAAAGGTTTTATGTATCCAGGTAAATTTTTAATACCTTGTTGGCTATTGCTTGGATTATTTCCAGGTTGGTAATTTTCAGATAATCCATTGCTGCCTGCTAATTCGTTATGAAAGCTTGGCTGGTTATATTGAAGGTTATATTGGTCTTCGATGAATTCTTTACCGTTAGGAAATATATTGTTACCGGGTAAATCATTGTAACTAGGTAATGCATTATTATTAACAGGTTGGTTATTCCCATATTCATTTTGAACGGGAGGGAAATCATTATAACTAGGTAATGCATTATTATTTTCAGGTTTCTTATTCCCATATTCATTTTGAACGGGAGGTACAATAGTTCCGGATAACCCATCATTATTTGGAGAATTAATAATGGTTGGATTATTTAATTGAAATCCTTGATTAGCATGCTGGTGATTATCAAACCCATTATTCGGTGATTTATTGATGTCTTTTGGGTTTCCTTGATAACTAGGTTTATTGTTGTCAGTCGGGATTTTAATAGTAGCAGGAAATCCATTATTAGAACCAATTTGGTTATTGTTAGGAATATTTTGTATGGTCCCAGGTAGTGCATTGTTAAATCCAGGAATATTGATTCCTGGTTGGGAATTCTCGTGCGGGATATTATTACCCTGAATGAAATTAGTTCCTGGTTGTCCATAGTAAGAATTATAAGCCGGTACATGTAAATTGCCTAGGTACGGTTGGAAATAGCCATGGATTGGTAAACTGTTTGTACCAACATTGCCAAGATTTGGTAGTTGTAAGTTTTGATTTGGTTGTTTGTTCAATTGATCCAATATTTGACGAAGCCTTTGACGCGTTTGGTGAATGGAATTGAGATGTTCCTGTGTATGTGGATAGACTTGCTGATATTGTGGGGAAGTTATACCTGGGTAGTACAATTGTTGACCCTGAAAAATGGACTGTAATAAAAATAATATTATTCATAAAAAGTTAAAGAGCATTTTAGTTATTTGACGTATGTCAATTAAGACTGGATGTCACGTATTTACCATACAACAAACCCGAGGGTTAGACCTCCAGTAAAGCTACTTAAAATGTTGTTTCTTTATAAATAAGACGGTTAGTCTATTATATTTACTACTTTTTACACTAACCAAAACATCAAATAACATATTGTAATTTTGTTCATTCGTCTGTAGTACGCATTAAGGTGCTTAAGTGGACTATAGCGTTGGTTTTTAAATAAATAAATAAACGACATTTATAACGCTAAGCAAACAGAGTGCACGACAAATATAAGTCTGCGCGCGGTTAAAATATAAACCCCTTATTAATCAGCCATTTGTTTTAAAATACGGGTTGTGTATTTCTGTCACGTTAAACCTTAACTTACACACACTATAACTAGTGTAGGTAGGTACTACAACTTTACTTACCAACTTCTACTCATCTGTCTACTAGCTAAGTGTAAACTAACCTAATTAATTTCACACAGATTAAACTTACACAGATCATACTTTCATTAAAAAATGCATTTTAGTGCGCGCGGGAAATAGCGTTTCCCCACCTGACTGGCGGGAAATCAAACAAGTTTTGCAAATTTGCAAAAAGTTTTTTTTTATTATTTTACAAGTAAAAGTAAAGTAAGTACTTAGGTAGGTAAGTACCTATTCGGAGTGAGACTCCAAGGGTGCAAAACTCAGTTTTTCTCAAGTATTAAGTAGGTAGGTACAGTGGCGGACACGATCGGCGTAACACTTCCGGTTTTTCTGTATTGCAAAATAGCTCTTGTTCTTCGGTAATACAGTCTAGGTCTGACGAAACCATAGACAAATCTGTTACGGCCTCCTAGTCCGTGACTGTACTAACTAACAAGTACCTACTGTAAGTATTAAACTTGTATTAAAATTAAAAACTTACCAGACAAAATTTTTTGAGCAAAAAACTAATTACTACTAGTAAAACATGGCTAAAATCCATTTTGTAGGCACTTTGCCTAAGTGTCTACAAGGTAAAATCGCAATTTTCTTCGTTTTATACAGTTTTCCTTTATAGCGAGGTGAATTGTGTATAATATTCTCATGTTAAGTGCAAAAGAGCGTTAAATTGACTAACTGAAACGCTAAATTAATTTATTTTTCTAAAGCCTTCATAAAGTAGGTACATATACTTACATATATAGCTACTTAACTTACTACTACTAAGTACTTACTTAGGTGTACCCTATTTCCATGTCCATTGTATTTTGTTTTGTTAATATATCAAAATTCCCTTCCTTAACCCAATCTTTAAACTGGGTGTTTGTTTGTTTGTTTTGACAAATCGAAATTTAAGTGATTCATAGTTCACCATACCCAAAAATAACAAAACGAAAATCATCTGTCCCGTAGGTTCACTGACCCCTATAACGATTAAAACAATCAGTTTTTTTTAGATTTCGACTCATGTTGCTTATGGAAAGTTGGGTATGGTGAGCTGAATTACTCCTTTGATTTTATACCGCCGTGAAAAAAATAAGGCTTATTGAGCGTAGTAGCCAGTCGCAGACAATAAATAAGAATATATTTTTAATTTTAAACATTTCTAAGATAAAATATTAATTGTACATCGGCTTTGTATTCGATGTATATTGTTAAACATGCAGCTTCTCCGAGTTGCTTGGCACCTTACGCGCTTTAAATCCTTCCCTATACTAAAAAAAAAACTACAATATTGATTGTCTATGGTCAAGCTGTCAAACGTCATTCTTTGTGTTCGCGTGGTTACCGGCGCTTTGTTTTTTAGTAAAAAATAGTTTCGATTTATTAAAATAAGTGAAAATAACAGCAAAACTACACGAAAATGTGTACAAAAACATAAGTCAAAGGACAGGAAACTCGAAATATATCGGAACAAGATCCGAAAATTGTGGAATGCAGGGAAATAAAAAACCCGCAACAAGGACGTCAGCTTCAGAAGTTTCTCGAAGCAGGATCTGCAGGATGAGAATTCTTCTGGTATAATTAAAAATTACATTGGTTACGTACCAATGACCTCATATGACACAATGTGTCATGTTGGCATGTTTTTTTCAAACAAGCCCTTTCTATTGACACGGGTGGTATACGCGATATACCGACGTGTTTGTTGGCGCATGCCTTTACAAACAAGCCCTTTCACATTGACACGGGTGATATACGCGATATATCGACGTGCTCGTTGGCAAAAGCAGCCGTTTATTGGTTTCATAAGGGCGAAGCACGCGCACGCGATGCGCAGACATTTTGGCGGCAAAATATTTTTTGTCTTCAAAATATTTTTTGTCTTCTGAACAAGACACAGGCTGTGTACGAGATACATGGATGTGCTCTACAATTTCTTAAGTGTCAAATCACAAAGATTTACTCAGATGGATCACAATCAACATGTGGCACAAATGCCAATAGAGCAAAGGAAGGAGATAACTTATCTTCTCTGTAGCAAGTTAATACTACCAATGTACTACCACACAGGTAGGCATAACATTCAGGTTCAATCAGTGACACTGAGGAAGATACACCTACTTCCTCAACAACCTTAATTTGGCCCAAAGAAATAAGCTAAAACTTAACTTTTGGACGAGTTTTTCCCAGAAAACTAAGTATAAGAAATTGAAAATAAACAAAATCAATTTGTTTTGGGACCCGCCATGCTATGGAAAAATTCTTACAACACTAAAAGTAAGTTAAAACATAGACCAGCTGAAACTTATATCCCCACTGCGATGCAGTCAGGATCTTTTCTGTCTTGCATTCTATTCAAACAAAAGCAAGAATAAATTTTACCATGTCTAATCTAGATAAACCATTCTTTGAATCTAGTCAATGATGTACTGCGGGACAAGTTCCTTATTTTGGCCATGATCTTCAACAGAAGATTGCAACAATGACAATTTAGTCACCACAATGCAAAAATCAATATGCAAAAGCCACCTGCAAACCCTGAATGGGAAAACATTATCAGGCCATCCCATTACTACCATATTGGTTTGCACTGCTGTATGGGGAAAACCCATGAAACCCCTGGTAGCCAGGAACTACCAATACTAGAACCACCATAGGGTTTCGCAGGCAACAGCCTAACGACCCAGACGCAGCCCTGTCTAAGCGGCATGCTCCTTCTGACAAATAGAGGTAAGCCATGGTGGCAAGCTTATTTCCACTTTTTTCCTAAGCTAAAGGAAAAATCTGTGTTATAATTTGTTTATTTTGGGTTCTGTATGTTAAGGGTATAACTACACCTTTTCATTCAATAGAATCTTAAAATCTGTCCAAGAACTCAGTAATATGTTTAAATTAAAACCATTTAAAATATTTTAACATTGCCCAGAGTACCATCAATACACTCTGAAAATTTATTCAAGAACACAGTATTATGGTTAAATTAAAACCATTGAAAATATTTTAACATTGCTCACAGTACCATCATTAAATAAATTAAGTACTGGATATAGTCAAAAATTTAATCAGATTGTTAAAAGTGTGACAATCAAGCCAGTCAGTTATATAAAAATCATGTCTAAGTACCAAAACGGTGATCATGGTTTATTTTATTTGAAATATTTCATCAGTTTATAACAGTGTTATATTTACACGTCGAATGTATACTTACCCTCAAACGCATACAAACTATGTACAGTTTATTGCACAGGACATTTAGAGGTTTAAATAATTTAAGATTAAGATTTTTACATTTACATGAGTTCCAGACACATCCTTATGGATGTGTACAGTTTCACTTTAGATAATGAAAGTGGTTTTTAGCTTTCTTACATCAATAAAGCCTTTATTTTGTAAATTTTTAAATCTATTCTATAAATATATGGAAAAAATATAATTTTATGCAAATACATATTATGTACAGACAAATGCAAATGCATGAAGAGTTAACAAAAATTATCACATCTAATTATCACATTTACTCTCATATTTGCTACGCTCACAGCATTAGAATGTAATACATGGAATTTGGGTACAAATGTGTACCAAGTTTTTTGAGCCAGCAAGGGGTATTTGTAACATTTGTGTGTTTTTTGAGTACTTACAAGCTGTTTAGACCAAACACTTTCTATAAATGTTCATATATTATGTACATTGATATGTACATACATAATACATAGGTACAAACATACTTATCGCTACGCCTGTTTCCATAGGGGTAGGCAGAGAAAATTAATTTCTACTTGCTATGATTCTGACAAACCTTTTCTTTTCGCTTCTTTAGGCTGCAAGTTTTTAATAACTCTTTTCATTATTACAATGATTCAATTAGTCAAACATCTTAAATTCAGTATTCTTATGCCCAGCAAAACCTAAAAATTTTCGCAATTTACTTACTTTTGACACTTCATATGTAACATTAGTAGGAGCTTGTCCAGCTTCTTGCTATGCATGGGTGAATTTTGGAAACTGGAACAAAAATCCTGGAATGTTGATTTACTGTATCTAGTGTTAACTATGTTACCAGCATAATGATGGTCATCACAACTTTGGTTCTCTGTTATGGATTATTTTTTGGTTTTTGCAACACCCTGAAAGAAACCTTTCTTAATTATTATCTTCACCTTTCAGAGACCTGCTTCATTGTCAGATAATATAGAAACAGAGATATGCTCCAGCAATGCCGGCTTAAAATATCAGTACCACTACTGTCATTTGTAGAAATTATAATTGAGTCCTCAGCGGTGAGCATTGAGCAAACTCAATACAATAATTAAAATAACAATGATCCATTCTTTGTTTTTTGTTCCATATAAATGGACATTCCTCCTAAGAATGTTAATTCAGGTGCTTCAAATTTTTATAAATTTGATTTTATGTTGAATGGTGGCTCTAAAATAGGGGATGATGATTATATTATGAAGACCTACCACCATTGCCATATTAATGTCATTGTTTATTTATTTATAAATAAATATAAGATATGATTAAAGTATTAATAAATAAACATGAGATATGATTAAAGTATTGAATGTGAATGTGAATGACAGTTAAAAAACATGTTACTAGCTTTAAGTAGCTACTGCTACACAGAACAAATATTGACTTACTAGTCATGTTACTAGCTTTAAGTAGTTACTGCTACACAGAACAAGTATTAACTTACTAGTCATGTTACTAGCTTTAAGTAGCTACTGCTACACAGAACAAGTATTAACTTACTAGTCATGTTACAAGCTTTAAGTAAGTACTGCTACACAGAACAAGTATTAACTTTTAAAAAGTAAAGTACTAGAACTAAATAAATACAGACTTCAATATACATAAAGTTATACTGATATTGTTAAGACATTGAGTCTTAGATTTTTTGTAAACCAAATTAAATTAATCAAAGCTTTTGAACGTGAAAAAACTTCTGTTCTGTAAAACTTCTGTGATTTTGAGAAAACATTCGTAAAAAACCCATTGTTAATTCTTTCAAAAAACGACACAAATCTGTGACCTCATCAATCATATTATAGGATGCTGGACCAAAAATATTTTGCTATTTTGGGGTAAAAAGGGAGTCAAATCTTTTAAATAAGATGATCTTGTTTGGGTGCGTCTCCTGGCGGCTTCCATCGTTGGCTTCGATGATGGGTCTGATCGAAGGCGTGCCGCGGCAGGGTGCAGTCTGGCTCGTGTAGCATGACGTAGCTACGTACAATGTTTTGCTATGCGGACTGGTCTGTCCTTTTGGGGACTGTTTTTTGCCTGCGCCTCTTGCGAATAGGATACTATATTAATAAATATAATGATATGAGACTTGAAATAAGAGACACCTTGTATCCTATGTAGAATAATTTAATTTTAAATTTGAAAGTTAAGGTGTTTGCAGGACAAACACAAGCCATCTAGCAACCACCAAGTCTAAAGGTGTGTCATTAGACAGACAGTTGACTAAACCAGTAGGTCTTGAACTATGTAGAGGTTCACATAATACAACTCTATTCATGTGATATTTTTTTGTTTTAGTTAAGAAGCGGTATTAATACGCCCTGTTTTGATTACATTTGATATTACATTTAACTTTATTAAATTTTCTTTTATGTATTATTAAATTTTCATGTTCCTTTACTAAGGATATATAAAACAACTTAATTAAGTTTTCAAACAAATCTGTTTGTCCTTTCCTAAATTAGAAGGGGTTATCTTCGATAGAAGCCTCACAACTTTTGTTTTAAGATATTATTATTGGCTCTGAACATCTGCATGTTTAACAATATACATCGAATACAAAGCCGATGTACAATAGGATGATCAAACGAGCTCACCTGAGTGAAGTTCGATCATTATTGTACGAAGGCTTTGTATGAAGATGTATATTGTCCCGCCCGCCCTTTACAATTTGTAAGTAACCCAAGTTGTGAGTCAGTCATCAAGCTCAATAAGGCTCTAAAGAATGACGTTTGACAGCTTGACCATAGACAATCAATATTGTAGTTTTTTTTTTAGTATAGGGAAGGATTTAAAGCGCGTAAGGTGCCAAGCAACTCGGAGAAGCTGCATGTTTAACAATATACATCTTCATACAAAGCCTTCGTACAATAATGATCGAACTTCACTCAGGTGAGCTCGTTTGATCATCCTATTCTAAGAAAATCTATACCAATATTATAAAGAGGAAAGATTTGTTTGTTTGTTTGTAACGAATAGGCTCCGGAAATACTGAACCGATTTGAAAAATTATTTCACTGGTAGGAAGCTACACCATCCCCGAGTGTCATAGGCTATATAAGATTTTCAAAATAATTAGGGATCCTTACTTAAACTCGAATAAAGTAACCCAAGGTGCATTTTTTTTTCCATTGTTTACATGTTTTGACAAGTGGTTTGTTTTTGTTGTTTGTTTCTTTATTCGCCCATTCTGGGGAGTCTAAGGAACAAAGTCTATAGAGCCAAGTCTTTAGTAGTATCTTTTAATCTATGGCGTAACGAAGTAAGCCGGGAAAGCTCGTACAACATAAAAACAAAAATATGCAGTAAATTAGTCGATTAAAACCTAATTTATACTGTTTACCTTTCGCTACGCATAAAGTTAACAAAATCAATCAAACACTTTCCACCATTTTCAATTAACATAAAGTCGCTTCCCGCGTCTGTCCCTAACGGATTTTGATGCGGTTTTTTTTAATAGATAGAGTGATCCAAGAGGAAGGTTTATAAAATATAATACATGCACAAGATAGTAAAAAGTTTTGCAGTACGAAGTTCGCCCGGTCGACTAGTTATATTATAAACAGGTTTATAGAGATAATTTAATATGCCTTTTCAGTATTTTTGTGTGAAGAAAATATAACGTACAGTGGCGGTCTCGGACGGCGTAACACTTCCGGTTTGCCTGTATTGCAAAATGGCTCTTGTACTTTGGTATTACAGTCTAGGGCACACGAGACCATAGATAAATCTGTTACCTAATAAATAACTGGTATTTATACCAATGAGCGGTTTTCGAACTGTCACTTTTAGTTGCAGAGACTGCCATAAGATGGCACTAGCAATCAGGTTAAATGTCAAATTCTATATGAATTACATCAGTCAGGTCAGTCAGATTTGACGTTGACATTACACCTGCATACATTGGCTATACAGTGCCATCTATTAGCATGCTCCTAGAACCATTAAAACTGTCAAAAACGAAAACCCCTCATTGAACCGAATGACTGACATGCAAAAGTCCAAACTCGTAAGTCATAACTTGAAATAAATGTATATTCTTTTTTCTTTCAAACTCGGGGTTTGCCAAAGAAACATGGAGCGCAGCATTCTCGGGGTCCGCTTGATTGACCGCGTCCGAAACACTGAGCTGCGCTCCAAGACTAAAATATTAGATGTAGCTCAGAAAGCTGCCCAGTTAAAATGGGATTGGGCCGGTCACGTCGCACGGATGCAGCCGAACAGATGGTCCAAAATAGCCACAGAATGGGTACCAAGAGACGCGAAGAGACGCCGTGGTCGCCCGAAAAAGAGGTGGAGCGACGAGCTGGGTGCGCTGGATAAGAACTGGTGGCAGACCGCGCAGGAGCGAGAGGAGTGGAAGAGGGGGAGGGAGGCCTTTGCCCAGCAGTGGGACAATATAGGCTAATAATAATAATAATAATAATCGATATCAATTATAGATAGTCTAACTGACTTTCAATATTGTGATAATTAATCTTGTACTTATCCTATTTTGAATAAATCATTTTTGACTTTTTTTTTTGTTCTGCCGGATTATGCTGTCCTCTACAAAAAGTCTTCAGCCTCATAAAAATCCCTAAAAGGTATTTTTTGAAAATATTATTGTTCATCAGCCATAAGTCGGCATAACGTAGGATTGGTGAAATAATTTTTCATATCGGTCCAGTAGTTTGGGTGCCTATTCAATACAAACAAACAATCCAATCTTTCCTCTATAACTTTATAATATTTACATAAGTCTATATATACCACGGAAAATTAAATTTCGTCTCATTAGTGAGGAGATTTCTTAAATATACTCTGTCATACAACTCGATCGAATACCCGTCGGGATCTTGAATCAAAGCGACGCCCGCGTCTGGGCCTTTGATGCACTCCACGTTGTATGAATCAAATCTGAAAAGAATAAAACATTCATATACATAACTAGTCGACCTTTTTTTTTTAACAGGGGGAAATGCCTATCGCATTCTGCCGCCTCCACTCACGTTTCGCCATGTTGGACCGCAATGCATTATTAAGATATTTAAGGAACTCAATTTAAAAAAGACAGAAGACTTATGGGGGATATCAATTAAAGTACTTCAACCTGTTATAACACTAATAGCGCCTCATCTAGCATTAATTTTTAACTCTTGTATCGAAAAAGGCATTTTTCCAAATTTATTGAAGTACAGCAAAATCATTCCAATTTTTAAATCTGGAAATACCGAAAACCCGACTGATTATAGACCAATCGCGGTTCTTCAAGCCTTAAGTAAAATATATGAAAAACTTATTCTTGCACAATTAGCGTCTCACTTCTCAGTCAATAACTTCCTACATAAAAATCAATTTGGTTTTGGGAAAGGGCGGTCTACCTTAGACGCAGGTCACAAACTCATCAGCGATGTCTATGGAGCCTGGGAGGATTCTCACGATGCTATTGGGGTTTTCTGTGACCTCTCGAAGGCTTTTGACTGCGTTGATCATGAGACTTTGCTACTTAAATTACAGCACTATGGCTTAATTGATAGATCACTTGATCTACTTGCATCTTATCTTACTGATCGCGACCAACGAGTGGACGTGGGTGGTGCGGTGTCTGCAGGTTGTCCTATCAAGATTGGTGTACCTCAGGGATCGATATTGGGGCCTTTCCTGTTCCTAGTCTACATAAATGATCTCCCTTACATGTTAGATAAACTTACTGATGTTGTCCTCTTTGCGGACGACACCTCTTTAACATTTAAAGTTAAACGAGGTGACTCCCTCAACTTAGATATAAACAAAACATTAGTGGAGATTTCTCAATGGTTTACTTCTAATAAGAAAACTAATTGCATTAAGTTTTCCTTGCCAAATGTGACTGCTTATGATACAGACATACATTTGGACAATAACAAGCTTAATCTGGTAAATCAAACTGTATTCCTTGGTATCACTCTAGATTCGAAACTTCAGTGGGGCCCCCATATCTCAAATCTTGCGGCAAGGCTCAGTTCGGCTGCGTACGCAATCTGGAAAATCAGAAAATTAACTGATGTTTCTACCGCGAGACTTGTGTATTTCAGTTACTTTCATAGCTTAATGACCTATGGCTTGCTTCTATGGGGAAGAGCTGCAGATATTAACGTCATTTTTATACTACAAAAACGCGCAATTAGAAACATTTATCAGCTTAAAGCTCGCGAGTCCCTCAGACAAAAATTCAAAGAAATTGATATTTTGACGCTTCCGTCCCAGTACGTCTTTGAAATTAATATGTATACTCGTAAAAACTTACATATGTTTGATAAAAAATGTGATAAAATTAAAGACCTTAGAACGCGTAGCAAAAACAAACTAAGTATTCCACAGAACAGACTAAAACGGACAAACAAATGCTTTATAGGAAACGAAGTAAGATTTTATAACAAGATCCCAGAAGAGATTTTGATCCTGAATGATAATGAGTTTAAAACTCGTATCAAAAAAGGTTTGATTAAGAAAGCTTATTACAATGTTGATGATTATGAAACGACAAAGACGCATGGAAGTAGTCTAGCTCTGCACGATATTTTCATTATTTCATGTATGTACTTTAAATCTTATTAATTTATGTTCTTTGTATTGTAAATTGAATTGTAATGTCACATATATAATAACAAAAATAAAAGAGAGATAAATTGTAAAGTACAGTTTGTTACCCCTTTCTTCTCTACGCTGTAAAATCATTGCGAAAGGGAGTAGAATCATTTATTAACTTTTCGGCCCCAGCGGCCATCTGTTCTGCGGGCTATATGACCTGCCCATTGCCACTTCAACGTGCTTATCCGCTTGGCTATGTCGGTAACCCTGGTTTCTCTGCGTATGTCCTCATTTCTGATTCGATCCCAATTATCAATACATAGTATAAAATAAAGTCGCTTCCCGCGTCTGTCCCTACGTATGCTTAAATTTTTAAAACTATTAAAGATTTTGATGCGGTTTTTTTTTTATATACAGAGTAAAGTAAAAAAAAGTAAAAGTAAAAAATGATTTATTCAATACAGGATACAAGATATCGCTTATTGAAAGTCAATTAGACTAATCTAATTAATATTGATACCTTATTTCGTAAAGTATCCTATACTGATAGAGGCGAGGTAGTTCAGGGTACCCACTAATTGGCTCAGGCAAACAATGTTTGCCTTGCCTTACGACAATGGTCACCTGGAGACGCCCCCGAACGAACCCTCCTCTGTCAAATGATTCTACTCCCTTTCAAAATGATTTTACATTTTAGTCATATCAAAATCATGATCTATGGTCTTTACAAGAAGTAATTTTTTTTTCAGTTTCTAACTAAAAATAAAATGGTTCCGTTTCAAAACATACTCGTTCCAAGCTGCACGTAAAACAAGGAGACACAAAACTAATTTTTTTCTTGTTCTTTCGGCAAACAGAATCCTAAAAGTACTTAGATGTAAGTTAGTACTTCTTAAGTAACCTTGTTGATTTTTTTTTCTATTTAGTGATCTAAACCTATATTTACTAACTTCAATTTTATATCAGTTAAAACCTTGTGATACATTACAATCTATAGGTATATTTTTTATTGGTTACATAACTGACTGCTCCGTGGCTCAGTTGGCAGTGATGTGGACTGAGTAAGCGTGAGCACCCGGGTTCGATTCCTGGGCGAGACGAATATTGATATGATGAATATCGATGTTTGTGTCCGGTCTGGGTGTGATGTTCGTCTCTGTGTGTGTTTCGGGCGCCCTAGATAGAGGCTATTGTAATTGTAATTAAGTACAGTGGCGGTCTAGGACGGCGTAACACTTTTTTAACCCCCGAACGAAAAGTTCAGAGAGGGGTGTTATAATTTTAACGTGTGTATCTGTCTGTCTGTGTATTTGTCTGTGGCATCGTAGAGCCCAAACGGTTTTTTTGTATCATAGATAATTTCAGGCCGAGTGTTCTTAGCCATGTCTGATGAAGATCTGATCAGCCGTTTGAAGATGATCAGCTCTTGAATAATGGATGAGAGGATCTAACTAGCTTCCTTATGTCCGATCGGTTGAAAATTTGGTTCCATGTTAAATTTATGATATAGAAAGTATTTGGTAAGGTAACCATGACCTGATCTGCCGTTTGAAGATGATCAGATCTTGAATAATGGATGAGAGGATCTAACTAGCTTCCTTATGTCCGATCGGTTTAAAATTTGGTTCCATGTTAAATTTATGATATAGAAAGTATTTGGTAAGGTAACCATGACCTGATCTGCCGTTTGAAGATGATCAGCTCTTGAATAATGGATGAGAGGATCTAACCACCTTCCATTTGTCCTATCAATTAAAAATTTGGTACAGTGTTACTTCAATGATATTGAAAGTATATGTTAAGGTAACCATGATATTTTTAAGATGATTAGCTCTAGTTCTACTTAAGTTGATGAGGGGTCTGACTGGGTCGGGGGTTTTTAAATTTGAGTTATCTGTACTGAAAAATAGCTCTTGCTCTTTTGTAATACAGTCTAGGGCGCACGAGACCATAGACATAACTGTTACGCCGTCCTAGACCGCCACTGTACATGACTTCGTGGTTCAGTGACGGCGACTGTGCCTTCAGGGTTTGATGCCCGGCGGAGGCGAACATTGTTATTAGGTATCGATGTTCGTTTCTTAGGTCTGGGTGTGTATAAAAAACGTTTACTCCACCGTAACTTAATAATTATAAAGAAAACTAATAAATGAAATATTAAATAACGATTTATTAAAAATTTATAATACACATATTATTTACTTATGTATAAAAATGTTACAAAACGTTAAAAAAAAAATGTATATTTTACGTAATATAGAAGAGAAAAAAAAGCAGTGTTTTCCGGTATTTGGACGAATAACAATGTTACTTACGTACTACGAATTCATGGTTACTTTAAATTAGTCATGAAAAATCTATGATGGAAAATAAATAATTGCTTAAGTACCTACTTACTTAATAACGTAGTTATTATTCTTTAATGTGTAAGCAAAAAGAATGCATTGGTTGCTTCTTATTACAATTTAGTATCAGTGGCTACTTAATCTTTTATCAGTCCCTCTCTTATAAAAATAAATATATTTAATTATTTTTTAACACAAAATAAACCTAAAAAAAAAAAAAATTCTGAAACTCCAAACCAAAAATATAAACAACTAGGAGTTCCCATCACGCAATAAGCAAATGCTGAGACAGCGCCATTTTCAATAGTGACATATTATAAAAAAAAACAATAATTCTTACATAAAAAAACAAGACTAATTCAAAGTAACCCAGCCTTGTTTTTAGACGGTACTCAAGAGTGCCCTATCGAATATCTCAATCCAATAACCATCTGGATCCTGGATAAAAGCCAGCCCCTTCATCTTGCCATCTTCTGGACGCTTCACGTATTTCACATTCAGTTTGTCGAATCTGTGAAGGACGAAACTGATAAACAGATTTGTATGAAATTCTTGGGACAGGTAGTTTTGAGGGATGCTTTTTTGTTGATTGAGGGATTTGGATATTTTTTTGGGGGTTTTGACGCATGGTTCTCTTTAGACATTTAGTTAAAAAAATGTTTTCAATAGGGGTGCAATGATATAAGGTTAAAAAAAGCTACAGTGCAACAGATTTGTCTATGGTCTCGTGCGCCTTAGACTGTATTACCAAAGAACAAGGGCTATATTGCATGCAATACAGAAAAACTGGAAATGTTACCCCGTCCTAGACCGCCACAGTACAAAAAACGGTCCTCAAAACTCTTTATTACTTGACTAAATGGCATACACAAAATGTATTCTTCAACATAAAGCATTGTTTAAAATTTAAATCGAAAACGATTCAGTAGTTTCTCACCTCTCGCATGCAGTCTTAACATCAGCAACCAGAAGACCAATGTGTCCAAAACCGCGGGGGTCTTTGTTACCATTATGGTATTCTGTTTGGTCGTTTTCCGTTCCCCAATTACTGTAAAAGATTTTAAAAGATTATGAGATTTTTTAAGCATTTAATTTGTGAAACAGACAGCACCATGATATAAATGATACTTGTTGTGTATTGACCTTGACATTGAATGAAGAATTAATTTTAAGTTAACATTGATGTTCGAGGGTAGTCAAGACGACACAAGTCTAGTAAAAACCAAGTGACTGCACCACCACTTGTGAGTATATAATAGTGGCGACGAGGAAAAAAGTATAGATTAAAGTAAAATACAGTGTTTTAAATCATAAGTAATGTCAGTGAAATTACATTTCCAGAGTTGCCTACCACCTACTACTAAGCTAAAAACTTTCTGCATAAACATTTTTTTTTAATTATTATTTTAATTTAATGGACTTGAATCCACTTAGCTTAAAAGGGCAGTTTGTCATTCTTTCAATCAGATTGTCAATTAGTGTATCACTTGCATTGACCTGTATCTACATACATACTATAGATACAGATCAATGATCACTTGGTCAATCAGTTTGTCACTCTGTCAATCAGATTGCAATCAGTTTGTCACTCTGTCAATCAGTTTGACACTCTGTCAATTAGTTTGACACACTGTCCATTAGTTTGACACTCTGTCAATTAGTTTGACACTCTGTCAATCAGACAGTCAATCAGTTGATACTCTATCAATCAGACTGTCAAACAGTTTATCACTCTGTTAATCATACTGTCAAACATTTATGGATTATTGTTTTAATGTTGGTTCTGAAACCATGTGTTTTGTTAGCGGGCTTTAAAACAATAATCCAATAAACTTATAATAACTGTACAAAGTTGCCGGGCTTTAAGCCCACCCTTATAAGCTAATTTGTGAACTTGACATTGGCAAATTCCACTGAAGTGGAGTCAAGTCCAGTAAATTAAATTAATAATAAATAATAATCAAACATTTATACTCTGTCAGTCAGTTGGGTCACAAACAATTCAGTCAATCAGATTATTAGTCAAACTAAGATAATACCTATTTATGTGAATAGCATTAAATTCATTATTCTTACTGCGTCAACTCCAAAGTAGCTTTCCTGGTCATCGCCCAGATTGTCCGTTCCTTTTCATCCTTTGGTACATCAGCTGGATTTTCATAACCCATGAAGTAAAGGGAGAACTTCATTTCGGGAAAGTGAAGCTGCCTAAGCAACGTCATTCCTAGGACACCTGTGTAAAACGGTAGGGAGCGACGAGGGTCCTTTATCCTGTACATCGTTTGTTGGAACAGGAAGTCCTGGAATGTATAAAGGATTGTTTGTTTTTCAATATCAATCTTATTAAGAGGAAAGATTTGATTGTTTGTTTGCATTGAATAGGCTCCGAGACTACTAAACTGATAAAAAAATATTATTCACTGTTGGGAATCTAATTTATTAATTTTTAATCAAAAGTGGTAACCCTTGCCCCGTTAAAACAAAAAACTAAGAAAATTAAAGTAACTTTAACTAGCTCTGCATATTTAAGTGCATCTGCTGTAGTATAAAAAGCAGGACTCGAGATTTGTATGCCTGGGCTACCACTTCTTCATAATTATTAAACACAACATAAGTTTCATCAAGTGTTTTATTGATGACGCAAAAAATTGTTATCTTATTTATTTCGCTCATAACCTCAAATAAGAATATTAAAAAAAATCCTTAGGTACCTTAGTAGCTGGGTCCGGAGTCTGACAAAGGGCTTCTACTTCAGCGGGGGTTAACCTTTTCGGCGCCACTGGAAATAAACGAAGGTTGCTCCCCCACGCCAAGGCATTTTACCTTCAAAAACATTAGTGATTGCAAAATTCAATCGACACACAAAATCAACCAAAATTTTTATGTGAGATAAATAAACAATGGAGTGATTAATATACGAAAAGCTAAACATTTTCCCGTTTTTTAAACTTTTGTAATGCTAGAACCCAATTAGAATTTGCTTTTATGGAGTTTTGTTTGATTACTTTCAACTGAATTATATAACAAACTGAAGCGGTGGCACGTCACTAACTACTTCATATCAAGTACTCGGCGCTGGAGAGACACAAAAACTGCGAAGTTCGATCTCGGTAAAGGGTTGTTAATCACAGAGTCGATAGTTTTTTTGTACTATATTTTTTTATCTTTTATTTAATCGTATTTAAATCTTTAAAATTATGCAACGGATTTCGATGCGGTTTTTTTTAAATAGATAGAGTGATTCAAGAGGAAGGTTTATAAGTTTAATACGTGCACAAGATAGTTATAGGTTAGGCGGTGCGAAGTTCGCCGGGTGGACTAGTTTTTAATAAAACCATTTATGTACCAATCAAAATAATCTCACTCAAGTAACTTAATAATTTTAAGTTCATGAGTCACATGTCATGTGATGCATTTCTCGTTACAGTTTAAGGCACCATTTTTGTCATGAGCGTGGCGGGATATTTCATTGAATCATACCTGGACAATGGGCATGGAAACACACCTCAATTTGTACTCCAAAAGCTATAGTTGTTAGTTAAAAAAACGTATCGTATTAGTGTTATAAAGCTTATAATTTGAAAAAACCAATAGCCGTCAAGCTTTATTAAATTGAGTTGTATTGGGACATGGAAGTTGTTGGGTAAATTTGTCTAACACTCGTAACAACAAAATAATGTTCCCTTGGTGTTTTCGCCACCATTAAAAAATGCTCCGCTTTTGCGTTTGCAGGGGCCTTACATTATGAAGACAATATAAATGGGGCGGACGGAGCCTATAGTGTCGCGAGCGCATCGGTCCTTATCGTGCCCCTCCAGAGGGATCTAGGCTTCGCACCGACCGCACGCGCGTTCTTTCTATTTTTGTATAAATACGTAATTAATTCTGGATAAAAAATTTTTTATTTTTTTAATTATTCTCTTTCGTCCTCAAATACAAATATGTACAAAATTAAAACTATGCTTTCTATAAATTTAAAATCTAAAAATTAATATAATTTATGTTTGTAGCTGTTCGTCCCTCGACCATTGCCATTAATTAATCATAGATAACATCGTATCCAAAACGTCATTATAAAGAACTATGTAAAATCAAAGGTTGTTTTAATTTTGAGGACATAAATAACATTTAAATTAAAAATTACAAATAATTGTAAAATACTATAAAGTCTCTTTTTACAACCTCTACACTTCATCAAAGAGATTTTTCAATTTTCATCAGGAATTTTCTTAAGTATCTCAATTTACATACGTAAACAAATATATGTTGTAGTTTTTTTTTAATGAACTTTTAACTAGTTCAAAAAAAACAACTTATGAGGTAAGGTCCCAATCGTTCTCTGCAAATCTGTATTCCAGTAGTAGAAGCCGTGGGAAAGAATAATTTTTAAGGTAAACAAAGTCATAAATCACATTTTTGTAAAGGGTTTTTTGCAGAGTATTCTTACCTGGAATCGACGCTTTTGTTTTAGCATAAACGCATAGGCGGGGTGGCTATCCAACATACCTTACACACAAAGACAACATAATGGGACATCTATTTGTCTCTGAGCACTGCTACCTAAAGCTTTAGCAAACAAATCAAATCCATTTATGGAATTAATTGCCAATATTATTTTTTTAGTTTTGCTGGGTATTTCCTATTACTTTGTGAATACCGTTTAAAATGTTGAAAGCTTTTTTTAAAAGACGTGATTTTGTTCTATAGTATAATATTCAATTCTATGGTGTCTATTAAAACGTTTACCCAGCTATGTATGGATGTTTGTAAAAAATCTGTGATGACCATTTGTAGATCTAAGTGTACACGTTTCGAAGTAAACGTAGTAATAGTAGGTAGGTACTTTTACGACCAAATCCAAACTGACTTAATTCAATTCATTAATATTTTATTAGTTTCTAATTAGAACCATTGGAAAATGCGCAGCGCAATTCATCTGTAGATGTACTTTCAATATTTTTTACGCTGAGCGTACCAACAGTCTAGACACATGTACCAAAATGTCCACTCTTTAGCACAGCACTAAAAAACTTGTCTTGCGTATGTGACGTCACAGCAGCACTTCACCTCAAGTGCTTGGCGTACGGGATATATCAAACAACTGATGAACGGGTTGCTACGCTAGAGCCGCCCGCCTACCTTATTAATTGTTGTCGACATTTTCAAAGGCGAGGATTTGTAATGTCTACAATAAAGGAATCAATAGTAAATTCTAATAGAAATTATATTATTCCAGTCCGCACTATGCGTACACGTTATGAGATGGTTGAAAAAGTGTATAGTTATAATAATTTAAAATATATATTTGTTAGGAATCATCGAAAATTCCGAGTAATGTCACAACACTAGACCACTTCCAGTAAAGTACTTGGCGTGGGAGAGCACACTATTTTTCATTTGAAAGTTTCTTAAAGTTTATCGTCTTATTATTCTAAGTTAATTAACTTTTCACAAAATCTGTTAACATGAATTACTTCATAGAAGCTTCAAGAACAGTATCCAATTGGATTTTTCTCTTTAGAACATATAGTTGGGTCATAAAATGTAAAAATGTAAGCTACTTCCAGAGAAGTGCTTGGCGTGGTGGGAGATCTTTGTGACTACTTCATATCAAGTGCTTGGCGGTTAAAAGGTTAAACCTTGAGGTTCAGCCATTTTTTTAGCTGCAGAAGAACAGAATAATATCAATCTAGGTATTTCGCTATAACCTCAAAGTAGTCGAGGTTTAGTATTTATATTTACACAATCTCAAGTTTTTAAGAAAACGTACTGATTAACCGTTATTACTTCTCTTAGAGGGCTTCTTTGTAAGCTAAAGGCACGTAAAAAGGTTTCGAAAATAAAATTTTAGCTTTAAACAAAAAGGGAAACAATTTATTGATTGACACTGACAGATTGACAGTCTGATTGACTGCTATCCTTTTTCGTACAGCATCGATTCAATCAATCAAACAATTTATCAGTAATAGTGTTGTAAAGTGTTTTTTTTTTTTAATTTATATTCCTATTTTTATTTTAACTTTAGTTTTTATAAATCTAATATAATTATCTGATTACCGAAAAAGTATGCAAGAATATAAGAAGGAACACAGGCTTATTCATAATTTATAGTGCGAAATAATAATACATTTATTTTAGATTGTAACATTTCGATCTGGTAAAATATTTTTTTTTAGAATATTTTAATTTAGTTGCTAATTATTTATTTTATTTTTTTATTAGTAAAAGTATTTAGCTTGGAATTTATTGTTGTGAAAAGCAATTCTTGTTTCTGCTTGTCTGTTTGTCCGTCTGTCTGTCGCTATCGTGAAATTAATAAGTTTAAATACTAAAATATGGTTGGGCCATGGTTAGGCATGCATGGACATTCAACAAAAAAAAAACAAAACGTTTTAGCTGTTAGACAACAGTTAAAACTAAATAGGTAACGTTATTGGAAAAGCATCTAATTATCGTTCTCGTCCGTGTAGCTCGCTTTGTAGAATTCATTTAGTACAAACTATTTGAGATAACAACGCAACGGGAGTTGTTATATCGGTACCTACAACAACACAACACATTGAAGGGATGTTGCTGGCAAAGTGAAAACAAAAGTAAAAATACACCAATAACTTTGCAGAGGTTTTTATTGCTTTTTAAATATAGTTAGCCACACTAAATAAATCTTTTTTTTATCGATATTCATCATATCAATATTCGCCCCGCCCAGGAATCGAACCCGGGTGCTTACGCTTACTCAGTCCACATCACTGCCAACTGAGCTACGGAGTCAAATCTGTAAATACTACTTTTATATTAGTGATCTGAATAAATTCATTTGATTCATTTTCATTGTTCAACCCCCCCGCGCATTGCCCTCCACACCCTGATTCATCTGGCACCAGCTAAGCAACCATAGATCATTGCTCTGATGCTACACATAGTTTTTTTGTTTTCTTTTTTACAAAAACTTTCGAAGTACCTTAAGTGAGCACGGTTCATTATTTTTAAATTTTGTTTTTATGAATCAGTGGTGAATAACTAATAGTCCTACCGTGTGTTCAATTTTGTGTACAATAAAATTGGTTTAAAATTTAAATCGATCAAGAAAAGTTCAGCCAGCTCAAAGAAACAAAAACCAACACAACTGAATTAAACAACTTGGGCTGTAGATTTGATAAGATTATTGAAATAAAATAAAAACAGAAGAGAATACATGAATTGTCCAGAAATCATATTTTGCTAGTAACAGCAGACGTTGCTTGCTATGCTAGCTAGTTATGTACAGGTTCGAATGATGAGAGTGGATAGTGCTGTACTGGATTTAAACACGTTTCGAGTGTATCGATTGAATAAGTAATCGGGTTCGGCGCGAGTGATGTGAACTAATTGGAACCGATATTTAATTAACCGTTGATTGAGACGTTGAGCAATTGAAATGCAAGTTTCATTTTCTGACTTAACGAGCAAAAGCGATGTTTTAATTATGAATTTTATTGTTTAATTGATCAAAGTAGCCTTTTGCGCTGGTTAACTTATACGACACATTATTTGTGTTTTAAATACTACGCCATAATTTACATCCATGCAGTAACTTATGTTGTCATAAATTAAGTAAGTGAACCACAATATGTTAACTCTGGATAACGTTATTTTAATAAGCAATAAGCAAGAGCATGGTTACAGAAGGATTCCGATACTTCATAAGAGCGTCAGCAGTTTAATTATAAACTTGTTCAAGTTTCACAGTAATAAAAATATTTTCGGAAACTAAAAATTTTAAAGTGTTGAAATTATTTATCATTTTATTATTGACAGCTACAGACCGACGTTGTTTAACTACGAAACCCCACAAAAACAACGCAATGACATAAAAAAATGTGATTTTTTTATTCGTCACAAGCTAAACACATCCAGTGTTGGACATAGGTCTCCCCCTCACATCATATCCAAATAGACAAACATTATTTTTTTATTATTGACGAGCTTTCCCGGCTTACTTCGTTACGCCATATAAAATAAGATAAGTACTACAAAAGACTTGGCTCTATAGACTATGCTTCTTTTGACTGCCCAGAATTGCCGAATAAAAAATAAACAACAAACCACCTGTTAAAATATGTAAACAACGGAAAAAATATTAAAAAAAAGTAAAGTAAAAAAGTAAAAAATGATTTATTCAATACAGGATACAAGATATCGCTTATTGAAAGTCAATTAGACTAATCTAATTAATATTGATACCTTATTTCGTAAAGTATCCTATACTGATAGAGGCGAGGTAGTTCAGGGTGCCCACTAATTGGCTCAGGCAAACAAATGTTTGCCTTGCCTTACGACAATGGTCGCCTGGAGACGCCCCCAAACGAGCCCTCCTCTGTCAAATGATTCTACTCCCTTTCGCAATGATTTTACAGCGTAGAGAAGAAAGGGGTAACAAACTCTACTTTAAAATTTATCTCTCTCTTTTTTTTGTTATTATGTGACATTACAATTTAATTTAGAATACAAAGAACATAAATTAATAAGATTTAAAGTACATACATGAAATAATGAAAATATCGTGCAGAGCTAGACTACTTCTATGCGTCTTTGTCGTTTTCATAATCATCAACATTGTAATAAGCTTTCTTAATTAAACCTTTTTTGATACGAGTTTTAAACTCATTATCATTCAGGATTAAAATCTCTTCTGGGATCTTGTTATAATATCTTACTTCGTTTCCTATAAAGCATTTGTTTGTCCGTTCTAGTCTGTTCTGTGGAATACTTAGTTTGTTTTTGCTACGCGTTCTAAGGTCTTTAATTTTATCACATTTTTTTTCAAACATATGTAAGTTTTTACGAGTATACATAATAATTTCAAACACGTACTGGGACGGAAGCGTCAAAATATCAATTTCTTTGAATTTTTGTCTGAGGGACTCGCGAGCTTTAAGCTGATAAATGTTTCTAATTGCGCGTTTTTGTAGTATAAAAATGACGTTAATATCTGCAGCTCTTCCCCATAGAAGCAAGCCATAGGTCATTAAGCTATGAAAGTAACTGAAATACACAAGTCTCGCGGTAGACACATCAGTTAATTTTCTGATTTTCCAGATTGCATACGCAGCCGAACTGAGCCTTGCCGCAAGATTTGAGATATGGGGGCCCCACTGAAGTTTCGAATCTAGAGTGATACCAAGGAATACAGTTTGATTTACTAGATTAAGCTTGTTATTGTCCAAATGTATGTCTGTATCATAAGCAGTCACATTTGGCAAGGAAAACTTAATGCAATTGGTTTTTTTTGCGTTCAGAAGTAAATTATTAGAAGTAAACCATTGAGAAATCTCCACTAATGTTTTGTTTATATCTAAGTTGAGGGAGTCACCTCGTTTAACTTTAAATGTTAAATAGGTGTCGTCCGCAAAGAGGACAACATCTGTAAGTTTATCTAACATGTAAGGGAGATCATTTATGTAGACTAGGAACAGGAAAGGTCCCAATATCGCACCTTGGGTTACATTATTTGAGTTTAGGTAAGGATCCCTAACGTTTTTGAAAATCTAATATATCCAATGACACTCGGGGTTAATGTAGCTTCCTACCAGTGAAATAATTTTTCAAATCGGTTCAGTATTTTCCGGAGCCTATTCGTTACAAACAAACAAACAAACAAATCTTTCCTCTTTATAATATTGGTATAGATTTATAAAAATGTGAGGGGTTAGCGAACGCATTATGTGCAAATGTCGCTTAGCGATTTTGTATTTCGTTCTAGAGTCATTTTCAAAAAAGTTGTACGTAACGAAACTGATATAACTAAACCGTCATAACGAAACTGTAACTTGTAACGAAACTTTTACTGTAGGGCTATATGTACACACTATAAATTTTAATATTAAAAATTCATAATAAGCTAAAACATTAAAAATTTACCACTATTATCCACTTTTCACTCATTTTTGCTTTGGTGAAAACTTTAAGAGCTACACTGCGATCGCCAACCCTTTTCCAAGCGTGGCAATTACGTAAATACCCCCTTAGAATGTTTGTTCCTGTGGAAATCTGTTGGGGATACCCTATGTCGAACAGTGGACTTCTTTCTGTTGAATTAAGTTGATTAAATTAATTGAATTAGGTAGCTGTATCTAGTTCGTTTGAACTGTAATGTACACATGGCTTTATGTGTAACGAACCCGTAAATTCTAATAATTCGTAACGAAATGCAACGAAACTGTAACTTTTTCAACAAAATGTAACTAAACTGTGAGAGAAAAATAACCTAAATTGTGTAATATGACTTCACAAAAACGTTATTTTTAGGTAAATGTGTATATAAAAAGGATTAGTACATTCAAATACACAACATATTTAATTATCACTTATGTACCCGTGCTAGTTTCTGTAAAAAATGTCCATGACGTTGCAGTAACGAAACCGTAAACACAGGATCCGCCAACAACGACCGGCGAAAAAATTATAATTGAGAGGCCAAGACGGTTTTCTAGCAGCCGATCAGAAGCGCGAATGTTTCGGCATTGGTAATTATTAGGAACGCGTTCAGAAAATTCAAAAATTCTTAGTGAGTTCTTGTTTTAAAACTGTCTGTTACGAAACTGTAATTTTTTTGCGACATGTTAATTATGCATTATTACTTTATATTTTTGTATTAGATTATGCTTATTTTCATAATTTCTATACAATTTGAACATTACTTAATGAGATAAAAATTTAATGAGTGCTCTAAATAAACAAAAAAATATAATTTTAGGCGAAAGAAAAAAAAAAAGACCAGTGCGACACTTGCAATTTGTATGGGGAGAAAAAAATACGTTTTCAGAATTTGGAATATTTCACCATAAATAAATGCACATTATCATAGATAATGATTATGTTCGTATGCAGAATAAGATTTCCACCTAGTAAAACCTCAGAATTAGAAAATACGATCATAAAATTGGGATTTATGTGGGATCAAACTTTTGCGACACGTTTTTTTTTATGCCATGTACAATTTTTTTGAAAATGAGTCTCTAATGTTACGTGATAATATCGATTCGATAGGTACCACTATCAATTTTGACGACACTAAAGCACTTTCTCTGGAGAAACGCTCGACAAATAAGCGAGCCTGGGCTACAGTCGTTTGCATAATTGCCGCGTTCCCTTAGTGCATGAACTCTTTTGTTTGCGCGTATTGAGCTATTGATTTTATAGGACAATGTCTGCAATGCGATTATCTCCTTCTTTTTACTTTTAGAATTGTTAACTTGAGTCAAAGGATAATTGGGGTTTGGAAGTTTGTATATATTTTTTTATTTGAACTGTTTTCAAACTATCGAATCACAATAAAAGAAATTCAAATATGAAATAACTTTCACATGAATAATACATGAATTGCAATGTTAAAGTAGTAGTTTTTTGAACATTAAGATCTTTTAAATTTTCGTATTTGCACAATACATGCCAAAACCTACTGAACTTATTTTTATATTTTTTAAGTTTATTATTTTATAATAAAAAATTCAGACAGTTTTCAGTACTAAGATTTCTAAGGTTCCTTCCTTACACAGATAGAAATGCATATTTTATTAAAAATAACAAAATCAGTACCTAATCAGTCATAATTTATTTGCATGAACACTGTAAGATCTTAAATAAAATTTATAGATTCACTGATTCCCTTCAGAGTTCTGCCTTGATGTCTGGCATGCAAATATAAAAAAAATATCTATAATTTTTTATTTTACTAAAATATTATACTTAGGGTACTTAAGTACCTAGAAAAAAAATAATAATAAAAAAAGCCTTCTTCTTTTCTATCCCATCCCTACAAAAGTCATATTGACAGGTCCACAAGATTGATTGATTTGATGTGCATGACGGCGGTTTAATTTTGGTTGATGTAGGTACCTACCTATTTATTCTTTATTTATTGGTGTTTTTTTTTGCTCATGCGCCGGTTTTTCAATTTATTGTGTTTAATGCTAATTAAGTGTTTATTTTAAGGCTGTGTAACAAATAAAACTCTTGCTTCAATTCTTAACATGGAAAACTACCAAATACACCCTCTAAAACTGTACATTCAAGACATTTACCGTGCCGAAAGAAGTACCGAAAACAAGTACATTTATAAGCTTTTCGGCTATCATTTCAAGAATGTAATGATTCACGGCGTTGTTACATCCGTTTTTAATGCTACTTCTAATACTACGAATCTAGAAATCACCGATCCTACTGGGACTATATCGATTTACTTTGATGGAAGGAAACATAACCTATACATACAAGATAGTACGTTAGAAGATCTAAACAGAAAATTCGAAAATGGAATCAGATTCGGAGATCGTTCTACAAATATTTTAAAAACAATGCTAGATGGAATAAACAAAATGGCGGGAAAAGTTTTGAAGTTTGAGGAAGGAAATTATGTTTCGGTTATCGGTGATATCTTCTTGGATGATGTAAGAAATGTCCGTATGGTTTCCGCTTATGAAATTAATGTTACTTCAGCAGAGAGGGATATTGTGTGGTTAGAAGAGCTCAAGTATTTGTATGAAAAGTATTATTTAAAATAGAAAGAAGCATTTAAAAATAAAATATGTACATACCAGTCAAGTCACTGACTTGTAGAGCTTAACACTTTTGTCTATGGTCTCATGCGCACTATACCAGTAAACAAGGCCATTTTTGCGATAAAGAGAAACCAGAAGTGTTACGCTTAACGAGTCCGTGACTATTTAAGTATTTTTTAAAGATTATTTTTCCATGTCTCCATTACCATACTTACCATAAAAAAAATATTCCAAAGAACATTTACCCATGTGTCATCTTTCGTTAGGTTTTAAGTTTAAATACAATTCATTTAAAACCTTCAAATTTATTATTAATTTATTTCTGTCCATCACTACTTTTTTAAGTAAGCTTCTTCTAAGCTAGTCTTCTAAAAGGTCTCATTTGCTCCCCTTGACTCAACTCGGAGCACAATGTTTACTTTATGAAGTTTCATACTACCTTCTGAAAAAGTTGAGTCATAGAAAGGCTCAAAGGTGACTGAGTCGAGATTAAAAAAAAAAAAAAATACAACCCTTACTGAGTTACATTACTTTTACAATGCAAGTTATAATTATCTCTGTCACAGTGTACAGTCTGGGTCCAGTGGCATAATATTAATAATAATAACACATCACACTCAGAGCCCCTAACTAGGAAGAACCTGTATCTAGGGTGCCCGAAACACACACAGAGACGAACATCACACCCATCATAATAGCTGTCTACCTAGTACAGTGGAGGTCTAGGACGGTGTAACAGATTTGTCTATGGTATGGTGCGGCCAAAACTGTGTTACCAAAGAACAAAAGCTATTTTGCAATACAGAAAAACCGGAAGTGTTACGCCGACCGTGTCCGCCACTGTACCTACAATGTTCTGCTATTCGAACTAGTATGTCCATCTGAGGCTGAGGATAGATAGGTTGATTTCACATTTGTTTCTTTTTCTGTATTGCAAAATAGCTCTTTGTTCTTTGGTAATACAGTCTAGGTTGCACGGGACCATAGACAAAATCTTAGAAACGCCGTATTAGACCGCCACTTTACTTTACCACCTAATAAAATAGTAAGCACTATTTTAAGTATAAAATAAAAAGCTTAACCATGTTCAAGTTTGATATACACTTAAAAAATAGTAAAATTGCATTTAACAACGAAATGAATAAAACGTAACGCATCGTTAACTAGTGATTGCAAAGCCTCGCTACATTAACCGCTACAGCTATAACCGTTGTAACAATAACTGTTATTTCGTTGTGTTGATAGCTTCGCTTCGCCTTTTTGCTTTTTGTTTTTTTTTCCCATGAATGACACAAAATCCCAATTACGATAATAAAAACGCATCACACTCAGAGCCCCTAATTAGGAAGATCCTGTATCTAGGGTGCCCTTAACATATACAGAGACGAACATTACACCCAGACGGAAAACAAACATCGATATTTATCATAACCCAACCGCACACGTGCACACGCATACTCAGTCCACATCACTGCCAACTGAGCTACGGAGCAGTCAAATCCGAGCAATTTTCAGGATAAAAAGTATCGTATGACCGTATCAAGGTTCTTAGCTAGGTAGGTATACCTAACGTACCTCCTACCAATTTTCATTCATACATATTTAGTACTTTAGGAGTGATTGCGGAACCTACGAGCAAAAAGTTACTTACTTTCGCATTTATAATGAATTTTACTCTCTATTTTGAACCAGATTCAAAGCAATTACTACATTACAGATATACGACATACAGATAACTTATAAACTTGTAGTCTTATAACCATATTATTAACGAGCTTTCCCGGCTTACTTCGTTACGCCATAGAATATAAGATAAGTACTACAAACAAAAGACTTGGCTCTATAGACTATGTTCTTTTGACTGCCCAGAATGGGCGAATAAAAAACAAACAACAACAACAAACCACCTGTCAAAATATGTAAAGGACGGAAAAAATATTGCACCTCGGGTTACATTATTTGAGTTTAGGTAAGGATCCCAAATTTTATTGAAAATTGAATGTAGCCTATGACACTCGGGGTTGATGTAGCTTCCTACCAGTGAAATAATTTTTCAAATCGGTTCAGTATTTCTGGAGCCTATTCGTTACAAACAAACAAATCTTTCCTCTTTATAATATTGGTATAGATATCTGGAATTCAGATTCTGAATATGGGTAATTATGTTGATCTATGGGGGAGAATCATGGGCACAGACATAGGAATCCATTATTGAACGTTTTTCGCCTAAACCACAGAAAAAAAAATATAAAACTGTTATTATATTGATGGTCAAAATTTAATAATTATTGCAATAAATACAAAATAGAAGTAGGTACTTACATTAAATTATTATGTTTCGTTTAGGAGAAAGAATAGAGAAAAAAAAAACAAAATATCACTTCTCTCAAAAAGCCTCATTATCTATTCCGAGCAAGTTAGTAAATTCGATACACATAACAAGCTACGGAACCAATGTTGGAACGTTGCCAACGCGCCGTCAGCGGTCTGGCCTATCGGTTAGTGATGTGCCAAACGGTTTCCTAAAACTTTTATCGATATAATGAAGTTCATTTTAGAGAATTGTAGTGATTCCTGTCGCTAAAGATAGTTGAGTGTGGGCGTTTTTTTATTGTTATATGTATATACGTAATTAATGTTTTTGAAATAAAAAAAAAAACATGTCACTGCTTAAACAAAGCAGAGTAAATAACTTAGTAAAACCGCAAAACCGTTTTTTTTAATAATAGTTCGAAAATATTTGTGTTAAATTTATTTTTTTTGTTGACTAGAGCT
Source organism: Euspilapteryx auroguttella (assembly GCA_951802225.1). Classification (NCBI taxonomy): domain Eukaryota; kingdom Metazoa; phylum Arthropoda; class Insecta; order Lepidoptera; family Gracillariidae; genus Euspilapteryx; species Euspilapteryx auroguttella. The sequence continues at coordinate 620,958 of OX637666.1, forward strand.
TTAAAAAGAAGCCTGTCTAGATAAATCGTAGCAAAGCCAAACCAGTCGCAATTGTTACATGGCGTTTACAAAATTTTTTGACGTATAAGTATACTAGCATTTGCCCGCGGCTGCGCTCGCGTTAAGAAGTATTATTTTTAATTTTTACAAACTTGTTTCCCCTATTTTATCCCCTTAGGGGTGGAATTGATCAAAATCGTTTCTTAGCGAATGCCTACGTCATAACATCTACCTGCATGCCAATTTTCAGTCCGTCCAGTAGTTTGAGCTGTGCGTTGATAGATCACTATGTCAGTCAGTGAATCACTATATTATTACTAGTCGACCCGGCGAACTTCGTACCGCCTAACCTATTACTATTTTGTGCATGTATTATACTTATAAACCTTCCTCGTGAATCACTCTATCTATTAAAAAAAAACTGCATTCAAATCCGTTGTGTAGTTTTAAAGATTAAGGCATACATAGGGACAGACGCGGGAAGCGACTTCATTTTAAACTATGTATTGATTATTTAGATAAAACTTTAGTAACTTTAATATAGTTTATCGACAAAACATGTCCCAAGCCTACGACGGTCTGCAATAATCGACACCGAGCTCTGGTCTTATCAACGGGTGCTGAGAACTATTTTAAACTACCCTCTGAACTGGCTTATTGCTGAGTTCACGGAATTTTCAGGATGACTCTCAGAATTAGTTTTTTGAAGTTAAACCAGTTGAAGATTTTAAAGTTTACGCTTTGGCCAGATGATTTGTGTTGATTAATTTTGTTTGTTCATTTGTAGGAAAATATTTTTAGTAAATAAATGATTTCAAATCACAAACTGAAGGTTTGTTGCAACCGAAAATCTGTACTTTTTTTCCAAAGTTAGCTCTTAAGTACTTACTCACCTTTATTATATGAGATATATTTTCTAGGTTTTTTCAAATTCATTCTAATCAAATTTAATTACAAGGTATGTAGAAAGTAGACATTAGAATGTACTACTTATATTTTTATTGTGAATTCGTCTTTATTCGTCAGCTCACGTTAAGATCGAGGTTTTTAAGTTTATGCAATAGTAACTGTTCTGTAGAATAGGTGAACTTTACTATAAAATGGCTGACATTGTCTTCTCGCAAAGAAGTATGAGTGAAGAATGTGTGGGAAGCAAGATACGTGAGTATCGTACAAATACTGGTGTTCTTTGTATAATGTCGTAGTAAGATTTGATAATTAGGTTTTTTGCAAAAAACACTAGGGATTTAGCGAAAACCCGGATAATTTGATATAAGCATTACTTTTTTATCAATCACCCTGACATAAAGCAGTTTTTTTTTAAGCAAAAAAACCTAGTATAATTGAAAACTTTAAAACCTTCCTTTACTCTGATTGGCTAGATTATTGCTTGCTGGTAAACTCTTATTCTGATTGGTTCTCTGTAGCGTCAAAGGATATTTTAACGAATATATATCAAATTGTCCGGGTTTTTGCAAAATCCCTAATTATCAAATCTTACTACGACATATATTATAGCTTTCTATCAAGAAGGGTGTACCTAATCAAAGTGTGTGTACACAATACACATGTAATAAAATTAAATAAGCAATTTAAGAAACACAAAAATCGACCAAAAAACATTTTTAAAACCTAGGACCCACGCACAGATACAAACTATAGACTGCACCTAATATCTTGTAAATTAATGTATTATATGCATATTCGTCATAAAGTAACTTCAAGATTTAGAGAGGCACGTCCTAAACTTAAACCGTGGATGCTTCCAAAGTTCCGATTAAGTTGAGCTTTGCCGGAGCTTACGTGACGGTGTTGCAGCTTATTTTCCAGATAATAGCGCAGCTTTTAAGCGAATATCGGAAGCTTTGGAAGTTTTAATCAGTATGCTCTTGACACTATCTGGCTTGACATGAACCTGTGATGGTTAATAATTGGATAAAAGTCGTATTTTCAAGATGCTGCTTTTTTTTTAATATAAAATCAGTCAAATGCCATTACCGCTTATGATCATCGTCATCATCTTCCTGTAAGGACCCTACTGCTGGACATAGGCCTTTTCTCTCGCACTCCACGCTCTAAAGTCCTGTGCCAGTCTGATCCACTGCCTACCCGCCTGGAGGCATTGTTTACTATGTCGTCAGACATTTGGGATGATGCTCTGCCTACTCTACGTAGTCTGTCTCTAAGCCACCACTCTTATAAAACGAAACAACTCACGTTATTTTTTAATTGATTATAATTTATTGCGAAACTTAACTTAGTATATTTATATTAATTATTTACAAGATTAAAACAAATTTTCTCAACTTAACTAATTTTTGTAAACTCAAGTAAGAAATGGTAACTTATTGCTTTGGAACACGCTATACCAAATAATATTTAAACGAAATAATAAAATAAAGCTGAAGGTTTGTGCGTGTATTTTTGAGTGTGTCTCCTACGTTTTTACATTAAAACGACTGGGCGGGTTGGGCTTAAATTTGAAATACAGTAAGATTAGCTATTGGATTAATAAATAAGAATCAAAATGTACTTGTAAACAAATGTAAAAAGAAAAACGCATAATAAAACTATTTGCTGATAGCCCGTATGGAAGACCCTATCGTCACATGACGCCTAAATAGCAAGAATATAGGCGAAGTACTTACGAAATTTATTCTACGTAAGAATTTACTTTTAATAAATAAAATTTTGGTAAATTGTCCTTACAAATGAAGTTAGTTATGGTTGTAACATTTATATTGCACATCCCAAATTTGTAAACATCTGTGTTATATTTATTATCGACTGTCAAATAAATAAAATTGAAAAGGTTCTTCCCAAAACCTATTTAAAAAGTCAAATATTTATTAATCCTATCGATAAAACTACCAGTCAAAACCGGGTTCGAACCGGAATAATCCACATTTCGGTTCTTCAAAGACGCTATAGTTGACTCCAAATAGCTACTTGGCGTTTGATAGCTAAACGGTTGCTCAGTCGTTGGGACAACACTAGTTTGTGTATTAGTGTATAGGTTAGGTTTTGGTGTTCCAATAACTACTACGTTTTCATCACTATCGAAATAATTAGGATTTTGTGTGGTAGAAGGTACTCTTAGCTCGACCGGTATTTTCGAATTGATAGGCGTTTTGTTTAAAAAAAGATTTCTCAAAGATTGTAACGATGGTCTAACAGTAGATTTGTCAACACTAGGTACAACTATAACGCCAATATTCTTATTCTGTTCTGAATTTTGTACCAAATGATTGAATTTGCTCTGATGGGGTTGATATTCGAATTGTTTTCCGTCAAATTCTGCAGAATAATCGTCGCCATAGTCTTTAAGCGTGTCAAAACTATAGTCATCATTGATTTTGTAGATATTATTATAATTTTCATCGTCTGCTTTGTAGTTAACGTAATTATTATCTTGATTTGTTATAACGTTTTGATCATCAAAATGTTGACTTTGAATACCATTTCTTTGATTATGATTATCGATTCTCTGATTATATTCAGCTATTCTCAGATTCTGTTCATTTATTCTTGCCTTGTATTCTGCTAGTGGGCCGTTATCGCTTATTTTTGGTCTGTATTCTGGTACATTAGGTCTATATTCGCGTGCCCTTGCTACAGGCTCATGTATTTGCGGCCCGTGTACCAATCTAGGATCTTCCTCAACTATTCTCTGTCTATAATCTTGTGTTTTGGAAATGGGATAGTTAGTTAGATAACTTGGTTTTCTTGCTCTTTGGTTAAGTTCATTGAGTCTTCGCTCATATTGATTTACTAACGGATAATGTTGATTTATCTTAGTTTCTTCATGTTTTCTTTGATTTTGTTCCCTGTATCTTGAATTATGACTGTGATTTTCAATCCTGTTGTCAACATCGTCATATCTTACATCAGCCTTGTAGCCATTTTCGTCAGCTGTGTAGCTGACTATCTGCATGCGTCCGTCGGGGAGTCGAACTCTGTACTCGCCGTTGGTAGCTGAACCGCTGCTCTTTTGAGTATGTGAGAAATCGTCACCCGTGTCCTTGTCTCGGACCGTGTATGAGAACGCGTAGTTGGAGTTCTGTGAGAAAGACAGAATTTTACATTCACAAAAACGTGTGGAGAAGCCGCAAGCTCGGCTCTTGAATACAAGAAAAAGAAGTAGACTTACTTGTTCGTCTTCTGACAGATATTCACCATCCTTATCCAAATAATTGTTTGTATAGGGATTGAAGTGATCTGGCTCTTTTACCTGTTGAAAGTTAGTTTTTGGTAAGATACACAACTAGGTGACACGGGTAACTTCAAACTGTTTTACAATAACAGTAATAAGTTTATGCAATATTATTTATCAATCAATATATATATATATATATACATAGTATAAAACAAAGTCGCTTCCCGCGTCTGTCCCTATGTATGCTTATATCTTTAAAACTATGCAACGGATTCTGATGCGGTTTTTTTTAAACGATAGAGTGATTGAAGAGGAAGGTTTATATGTATAATATATGCACAAAAGAGTCATAGTTAAGGCGGTACGAAGTTCGCCGGGTCGACTACTTATAGGTATATAATGTGGGATTTTAATAATGAAATAATTTGTTAAATTAGTCTAGTAATAACACATCACACTCAGAGCTTCTAACTAGGAAGAACCTGTTTCTAGAGTGCCCGAAACACACACACAGACGAACATCACACCCAGACCGGAAACAAACATCGATATTCATCAATCAATATTCGCCCCGCCCGGGAATCGAACCCGGGTGCACACGCTTACTCAGTCCACATTACTGCCAACTGAGCCACGGAGCAGTCTAGTAGTTTCAGGGACTATAGTGGTTAATTAAAGATTGTCCATTTTGATTTCAAATAAAATAAAAAAAAAAATTATTTACTAACTCTACATTCATAATTAAAAAAAAAACATCTTACCTTATAGCCACTCTGCTTTTTTGACTGCTTAATTTTCAGGACCTTTTGATTCGCGTGGTCAGACAGGGCTTTGTAAATAGGTGGTAAAACAGTTTGCTCCTGAAAAAAAAAAAAATTATAAGTAACTATGCGTTCTGCGGCCACGTCAACGCAATCTCTCCTTCCTTTTTCCGTCACCTGTGAATTGGGCGATGCGAGTTTGTGCATTAAAAGTGGCCACTTTAGGCAACAAACTAATATTTCCAATATCATTATCCTGAAAGCTACACAACAGAGCCTTAAAAATTCTAAGCAAGATTATCTAGGGCGTCATTGACGCATATTTTTGATTTCGGCCGTTGTTTAGAAGATATAATTATTTATCGGAAGTGGCGCTAGTTTCGCACCGTGTGGCCCCTTAAGCTTCAATTTCAGTTCACTAAAGTTTTAATTTATTTAAACCTAAAAACATGTGATCTCAAGGCTAAACACAAACATCGACAAAGTTTTATAATACTACCTAAAACCATCTACCAAACATAACAACTTAGCACATATACCTTTTTTTTTTTTTTTTGTACCGGGGGGAAATGCCTAACGCATTTCTCAACGCTCGGGGGAGCGTCGGGGGGCTCGCACCCACTAAAACCCCCCGGCGGCCGTCTTGGCGCTTTTGGGAAGGACCCCGGGAAGCACGCATTACTGGCGTCCGAGGTTCTTCCCACGCTCAACTGATATCAGCTTCGTGCACGGGGAGGGCATATTGTGCCACCCCTTTTAGTCGCCTCTTACGACAGGCAGGGTATACCGTAGACCTCTTCTTACGCCCGGACCTACAGGGCCTACAGCACATTTACGTTTATTATTTACACTACAGCACGTTTATTATTTACTTATAAGATTGTGAAGGCGCATACATTCGCCGACAGACTGCCTTAGCAGTTTGGCGAATTATCAAAAAACTGTAAAATATATTTACTTCGAATAAATTACTTAATAATAATAATAACATATACCTACCGTCATATTTACGAAAGGGAGTAAAATCATTTGACAGAGGAGGTCTCGTTTGGGGGCGTCTCCAGGCGACCATTGTCGTAATGCAAGGCGAACATTTGTTTGCCTGAGCCAATTGGTGGGCACCCTGAACTACCTCGCCTCTCGCAGTATAGGATACTTTACCAAATAAGGTATCAATAGCAATTAGATTAGTCTAATTATTTGTATCCTATATTGAATAAATCATTTTCGACTTTGACTATATGAAATAGCTTTACATACCCTACCTACCACACAAAACAGCGGCCTTTGAGAATTTAATCTTCTGCTACGAAAAACGATTTTTCTCATCCTTTGATAAGCATTAGGCGGTTTTCTGAACATTTCATCACAATGGCAACAACTGAGTCGACTGACAAAGCATTTAGGTCCAGCTTTTAGATGAAATAGGGTGTATAGAAGGTTTACTTTGGCTTGAAACTATAGATTAATACCTACGAATTATTTTGGCGATGAAATTTTTTTTTCTGATTTTATATTTAACTAGTCGATTCGGCGAACTTTGTACCGCCCAAACTATTAGTATTTTGTGCATGTATTATAATTATAAACCTACCTCATGAATCACTCTCTCTATTAAAGAAAACCGCATCAAAATCCGCATCGTAGTTTTAAAGATTTAAGCATACATAGCGACAGACGCGAGTAGCGACTTTATTTTATACTATGTATGATTGAAAAAGTCAATACGTACTATATTTTTGGAGGTAATTGTACCCAATAAGCGGTGGTAGCCTAGAGTTTAACGCGTTAGTTTTCCAAACGAGAGGTCTGAGGTTCGATTCCCAGTGGCGGCACAAACATTTTCGCATTTCTGCCGCGCTCTGTTTGGACGCTCGTGAATGTCGCTACCATCGTCGGAATGTGCTTCGGAAGGCACGGGTCGCGTGGATCCTGGAGCTAAGGTCATAAGCCTTAACATAAGGCCTATATTTTGATCTTGAAGCGTTGAACGATGCGGTTTAACGTAAAAACGCGTGCCCCTAAATGAGGCCTAAGGCAACGTAACTTCTGCCACAGAATACCTATTAGTACCTACAGGTACAGAAGTCTCATTCAACATAGTCATTTAAATAAAATTAAATCTTGCTGCGTACACTTAAAGCACAATCTAGCTCGTCCTATTAAATATAATCTTGAGTAAATATCTCTCTCTCACTCTTATCTCCAAAGCCGCAATGCATATTCATGCGGTGCTCTACCCGTGCTACTTTGCGAGAGCGCCTGTTTCAGGAACACTAACGGCATCGAGCAATTATTAGGGATGCGAGAACTTGGCGCGAAAATGATGAGACGCGTGCTGCGCAACGAGCAGCGCGCAAGCGGCGGCGCAACCCGCGGCTGATGGTCCCGCCGGCGCGGCGGTGCCGCCGCACCGACGGCACCGCCGCGCCGGCGCCGCGTTTTTCTGTATTACAAAATAGCTCTTGTTCTTTGGGAATACGGTCTAGGGCTGACGAGACCATAGACAAATCTGTTACGGCCTCCTAGTCCGCCACTGTACTTGCAGGTTTATATCTAAAGTGCGGAGTGAGCCTGGCCTGCTTCTGCATTATAATAATATGTCGTTAGTAGATAGTGTCGGCAGTAGCAAATAACGGTCAGTGAGTTGTTTTGGTTGCAGGCGTACTTAATCATTGCCAAACTTTCGTCGCGTAACTTCAGCACAGTGTGTCTAGTGTATAGGCATTAAATCTTTACTAATATTATAAATGCTATAGTAACTCTGTCTGTCTCGCTTTCATAGAAAAACGACTGAACTGATTTGAATGAAATTTGTTACGGCGCAGATAAAGAGCTAGAGCCTGAGAAAGGATATTATAGGCTACTTTTTATCCCAAAATTCCCATGAATTTTATGTTTTAAGCGCCAAGCCACGGGGCGCCCACTAGAGAGTTAATTCTAAAAGTTAATGGTAAAGAATTGAGTTTTCTGTACTGAAAGTAGACTGAAATTATTAGTCATTTGTGATTCAGGTCCGGCCTCGGTCCGGCACAGTCCGGGTAGGAAAGGAGGCCGTGTTGTGGCAAGCCTTTGTTGTTCTGACTTGCAATACCAACGTTGATCAGGCTAGCCTACTTGGACGTGGGGCTAGGAAAACAGAGTTAGTGCAAACATTTGAGTTAGCACGAAATGTGTGTCCAATATCCGTGCTCAAAGGGAGTAAGTGACAGGGACATTTACCTCAATTTATCATGTCGTTTTATTTAAGTAATTTTGCAGATTTTTGACGTGAATAACGTCTAGTGGCTGCCCTGCCCGCACGTAAAAATATCACGTACGCACTGAGTACACCTCGGATACTAAAAAAAAAGGAGAACGTGTCGTGGACATGCGATAGGTGCGAAAGCCGACTGACAGTCGACTGAGCCACTGCCTGTAGGGGAGCGAGCGAGTGAGAGAGAGAGATATATATAGTTCTCGGTCTCTTTCACAATGTGTAACGCTTTTGTGTCTCACTTCAGCCGTAACGTTGCCCTTTTTGCCCAAAACTTAATTATCTTTTACTAGTGGGCGCCTCCAGGCTTCGCCAGCGCACTTTCCTTTGAAACTGCAAATTCTCAATTTTGCCATGGCAATTTCTGTACAAAAAGTAACCTATGTCCTTTCTCAGGCTCTAGACTATCCGTAAACCAAATCTTATTCTAATCGGTTCAGTAGTTTTATCATAAAAGCGAGACATACAGACAGAGTTATTTTCGCATTTATCAAAACATAGAATAGAACAAAGTCACCTCACGCGTCTATTAAAATTACGCAACAGATTTTGATGTGGTATTTTTTAATAGATAGAGTGATTCAAGAGGAAGGTTTATAAGTATAATACATGCATAATATACTAGGCGCGACGCTAAATCGATATTAATCACAAACGAGCTCAGAAATTATTCCCAAGCTAAGGAGTGTCATTCTAAGCCAGTTAGATTTATTTCATGTATACATATTTTAGTTAATGAGAGGTTTTCTCGTATTCCCGCTACTTTCCTAGCCCAGTCATCTTGAGAGAGAGTTCTTGGCGTTATTTTTTCCCTATCTATTCACGTCGGAATGATTGATAGAGAAGATCTAGTGTTTTGTATTGGCCTTGCGAGACAGGTGCTACTTTTGTTTCGTTTTTAGATTAGCAAAAGTAAATTGGTAAGTATAAAGTAAACTTTACTAACTTCAATACATAGTATAAAACAAAGTCGCTTCCCGCGTCTGTCCCTATGTATGCTTAAATCTTTAAAACTTTCCATCGGATTTTGATGCGGTTTTTTTTAATAGCTAAAGTGATTTAAGAGGAAGGTTTATAAGTATAATACATGCACAATATGATAATAGGTTATGCGGTACGAAGTTCGCCGGGTCGACTAGTCAATATACATAGTATAAAATGAAGTCGTTTCCCGCGTCTGTCCCTATGTATGCTTATATCTTTAAAACTATACAACGGATTTTGATGCGGTTTTTTTTTAATAGATAGAGCGATACAAAAGGAAGGTTTATATGTCTAATACATGCACTACATAGTAATAGGTTAGGCGTTACGAAGTTCGCCAGGTCGACTAGTACCTAATAAAACAAAGTTGCTGACCGCGTCTGTCCCTATGTATGCTTATATCTATAAAACTATGCAACTGATTTTGATGAGTTTTTTTTTTTTAAAGATAGAGTGATTTAAGAGGAAGGTTTATGAGTATAAACATTCTCAACATAGTTATAAGTAAGGCGGTACGAAGTTCGCCGGGTCGACTAGTATATCATATACAATGATAGAGTGTGGCTTTTCGCAAAACAACAGTTCGTTATTTTTAACCGACTTCAAAAAAGGAGGTTGTCAGTTTGACATGTATGGATGTTTGTATGTATGTATGTTTGTCCGCGATTATTTCACGTTTGGCTGAACCGATTTTGATGCGGTTTTCAGATTTGTTACATTCAGGAGGATGTTTAAGTACCTATTTTAACCGACTTAGAAAAAAAAAAAGCTGTAAAAATAAGAAGTTACTAAAACCTTCTACTGAATGTAACAAATACTTTTTTGAAAACCGCAACAAAATCGGTTTAGACAAACTCAAGATAATCGCGGACAAACATACAAACTAACATACATTTCCTCCTTTTTTGAAGTCGGTTAAAAAATCAACAAATATAACATAATAAAACTCACCTCATAATCATCAAATCGATGATCAGCACCCTTGTTCAGCACCCTCGATTTCTTCAGCACACCCTCGTAAGGATGTTTAAACTCGTTACCATAATCGTAATCATAAACCGGACTTCCTGTAACCGGGTTAAGAAAAACCGGTCTTTGAGTCACGAAGCTATAATCCGACCGGTCAGAAAAGCCTGGTTGCTCTATGTGGTTTTCTTGAGTTTGCTCGTCATTTTCATTTGTTCGGGTTTCATTTGTTTCTGGGTTAAGTTCACTTCTTGCTATAGATTCGGCTAATGGTCTTGCGGTCACAATGAGAGGGGGTTTGGGTGGTGGTGGGGCGTCGTTTGGAAATAAAACTGGGCCTTTTCTGAAAAAGAAACACGTTATTTGGGCCTGGAGCCGCATTGTGGGCGCCTTTGAACCACCTCGCCTCTCGGAGAAAAGAATTATAAGATCGCTTATAATCATCATCCATATCAATCATCATCAATATCAATACTATATATATATAGTATAAAACAAAGTCGCTTCCCGCGTCTGTCCCTATGTATGCTTACTTCTTTAAAACTATGCATCGGATTTCGATGCGGTATTTTTTAGTAGATAAATAGATTCAAGAGGAAGGTTTGTAAGTATATTACATGCACAACATAGTTATATGGTATCCGCTGAATCATTTACTTTTTATTATTATACTAGTCGACCCGGCGAACTTCGTATCGCATAACATATAACTATGTTGTGCATGTATTATACTTACAAACCTTCCTCTTGAATCACTTTATCTACAACTAGGTCGGTATAACCGCGGCGACAAGCTGGCCCCTTGTCACGGTGGTAATAAAGCATAAACTCGGCTAAACGTGGGTCCGGCTCTCAAGCTGGTGCCTCTGCCTAACCCTTCGGTAGTTAAAAGGCGTGAGATTATGTTATGTTAATAATAATAACACATCACATCACACTCAGAGCCCCTAACAAGAAAGAACCTGTATCTAGGGTGCCCGAAGCATTATACAGAGATGAACATTACACCCAGACCGGGAAACAAACATCGATGTTCATCATGAAAATGCCGGGAATCTAACGGATAATAATCTTAGAAATATTCATTTCTGAATCTAAAATTTGCCACTTTCGGCAACTAACTAATATATCTAAGATCGTTATCCTGAATGAAAGCTACACAACAGAGCCTCAAAAATCTAAGCAATATTATCTGGAGCGATATTGACGTATATTTTTGATTTCAGCCATTGTTTAGAAGATATTTATTATTTATCGAAGTGACGCTAGTATTGCACCCGTTCGTCCCTTAAGAGGCATAGCACAGCTAGAGTAGCGCCACCCGAGAAAAAAATTAATATCTTCTAAACTAAGGCGTATATCAAAAATGTGAAACAGTATTCCCCTAGATAATTCAGCCTAGTATATTTAGGGCATTGTTGTATAGCTTTTAGGTTAAAGATCACAGAAAGAAACTGATTGTTGCTAAAAACGGCCACTTTCGGCAACAATCAGTAGCTTTCTGTAGTCTATAACCCAAAAGCTATACAACAATGCCCTAAAAATACTAGGCTGAATTATCTAGGGGAATACTGTTTCACATTTTTGATATACGCCTTAGTTTAGAAGATATTTTTTTTTCTCGGGTGGCGCTACTTTACCTGTGCTATGGCTCTTAAGCACACACTTGTCGAAATTTCTTCTCAGATCCAAGTTTAATTACACTTAAGTCTAGCTAGATCTCTGATACATAGCCCGGGCTAGATAATTTGCGCTAATGCGAAATCAATAAACGTGCAGCCGCCGTTTTCGCAAAGCCATTGGAAATAGTTCGACGTAACTAGTGTTGTTAAAACTGTAATCGATATCGATTGTGCACTATATATCACAAGTTTGTTTAAACACACAAAAACAGAAGTATCTACTTATGGCTGGTTAACACAAAGCGAGCAGCACGCCAGGCGAGTTGACAGCTACTCAGTTCCTCTGTTGCTGCTGAACAACTCGCACGTACGAGTTACTCGTAAGGTCCGTCCAAACGGTGCAAGTTACTGCAGGGCAGCTACTCGGAAGGCTGACTCGTACACAAGCTCGCACCGTGTAAACCAGCCATTAGTTTAAGTTAACCTTTCAAGACATGAATCCAAATCGCTATATTTTATACCCCCTTTTTTTTAGGCGGGGAAACTCCTAACGTGTACCCTGCAGCCCCGCGGGGAGCCGCAGGGTTATGTGGGGTTCGCACCCACTAAAACCCCGCCGGTGTCCTCCTCGGCTGTTAGCAAGGGGGTCACGGGTGATCTTTCGATCGTTATGTTCAACGCCGCGACATATTTTATACCCCTGCCTGGACACTTAGTTCTAAAGTGACCAGGCAGTGATACATAATTAAAAACACCATGTACACAATAAGTCCGCCTAATTAGCAAAACGATCATTCAACAAGGTAGCAATGGGTAAGTAAGATCGACTACTCGAGGTAAAACGTTGTAACCTTTTTTTTAACATTTCATTTAAACTTGATTGTTATACCGAGTTCTATTGTAATTTGTAATATCGAGTGATTGTACCTAAACTATCGATAAAATTTGCCATCACTATTGAAAGCGCCTCTATATTGATGGGGTGTTTTTGGAATTTATTAGTGTTAGCCTTTGAACTGTAAATATCAGTCTAAAACAGTCTAAGCCTAGTGCATACATCAAGCTTTTCTAACCCAATTGTGTTTAGTACAGTCACGGACTAGGAGGCCGTAACAGATTTGTCTATGGTGTCGTCAGTCCTGGACTGTATTACCAAAGAACAAGAACTATTTTGCAATACAGAAAAACCGGAAGTGTTACGCCGATCGTGTCCGCCACTGTACAGCGGGGGTCTCATTCAGCGTAAAACATTTGTCTATGGTCTCGTGCGCACTCAGTGAGGTGGGGAATGCGCACTGAGGCCCTATTACGGCCGCTTTTGCAATATTTTTTCGTCCTCTAGCTAGAGTGTCAAAGTCAATACAAAAAAAAACGCAAAGAGGACGCAAAGCAATATTGCAAAAGCGGCCGTAATAGGCCCCCTGGACTGTAATACCAAATAACAAGAGCTATCAATATATATAAAACTCTTCCGTTACTGACTGACTGACTGACAGACAACGCAGAACCGAAACTACTGGGCGTAGAGGGCTAAAATTTTGCATGTAGGTTCCTTAGGGAGTGTAGGTGAGCACTAAGAAGGGATTTCCTGGAATTCCCATGGGAACGGAAAAAACGGGATTTTTGTGTTTATGAGAAATCTGCGCGGGAAAAACCGCGGGGCAGCCTCTAGTTTTGCAATATAGAAACACTGGAAGGGTAACGCTAAAATAGTCCGTGACTGTACTCGTAATCCATCCAATTGATATAATATAAGTCGGTATAAAACTCCGACTATCGAAAGATGACAAATCCGACAATAGTTTGACAACTATTTAGCGCAAGCATTTCTACGCGATCCACCAAACAGAGGCGTGTGCGCGGGTATAAAACTAAACTTAAAAAAAACTTACTTCGTAGGCTCCAGTGGGTTGATTTCCTTCAAGTACTGTCCTTCATATGGATGGTGGTTATAATCCCTTGGACCAAGGAGAATTGAGGGGGTGGTGAACTCTTGCGAACTAGCCGAGACGAAGAGGGGTAGGAGGTATAGAATTGACGTCATCTTTGGTTGTAATCTGGAAATGAGAGATTGATTTTGTTAGGAATAAACTGTTAGGTTAATTAGTGTAAATACATATCGATTTAAAGTAATTTAGATTTTAGCGATAAGTTCATTGATTTAGTCCTTGTGACTATTTGTGGGTCAGCACAAAGCTCGAAGAACAGATAGTCGCTGGGGCCAAAAAGTTCTAGAGTAGTCGACCGTGTACTGGAAGACGCAGAGTAGAGCAGAGACAAGTGTGTGAGGGTCACACAAGATTGGTCATTGTGGGCGAGGCCTATGTCCTGCAGTGGACGTATTTCGGCTGAGATAATGGAACCATAATTTTGTTTGACTGCTCCGTGGCTCAGTTGGCAGTGATGTGGACTGAGAAAACGTGGCGGGGCGAATATTGATATCATGAATATCGATGTTTATTTCCGGTCTGGGTGTGATTTTCGTCTCTATGTGTGTTTCGGGCACCCTAGATACAGGTTCTTCCTAGTTAGGGGATCTGAGTGTGATGTGTTATTATTATTAATGTGTTACTTATTATTGTCTAATTGCAATAACATCAAAATAAATACTATGTATATGTATAATTGATATCTTAATCTATATTAACTTCTTAATCATCACCAAGCTTTTAATGAAAGCTATATCTTATGCTTATGCTTGCTTTTTATGAAAACTAAAACAGGGTTTTGCGCAAGGTAATTTCTCAAATCAAAAACAAACTTTAGAAATCTCCGACTTCCGAAAATAAGACATAAAACTCTTTATCTAGCCCCTATCTATCTTTTTGAATCTCTGGTCCGATTCACGGATCACAAAAAAATAGTATAAAACAAAGTCTTAAAAGGTCTTAAATCTTTAAAACTACGCAACTGATATCGATGCGTTGTTTTTAATAGATAGAGTGATTCAAGAGGAAGGTTTATAAGAGTACTAGAGGCTGCCCCGCGGTATCACCCGCGCAGATTTCTCATAAACACAAAAATCCCGTTTTTTCCCGTTCCCGTGGGAATTTCGGGAAATCCTTTCTTAGTGCTCACCTAGACTCCCTAAGGAACCTATATGGAAAATTTCAGCCCGCTACGCCCAGCAGTTTCGGCTCTGCGTTGTCTGTCAGTCAGTCAGTCAGTCAGTCAGTCAGTAACGGAAGAGTTTTATATATATCGATGATGATAATACATGCACAAAATACTAATAGGTTAAGCGGTACGAAGTTCGCCGGGTCGACTAGTAGGATTATAAAAGCGACCTTGAGTGCAAAGCTTTTTAGGTTGATACAAATCTAATAAGCAAAAAAACGTTGCAATAAATTTCATGCCAAGCACCATAGCACCAAGTTAATTTGTCCATTAAATATCTCTCTCTCATTTAACGTTTCATAGTCAACCATTTTACAATAGTTCCTATTTTTTCTGGACGAAGAAACACATGTTTAGGGCACAATGGCGGCCATGGTGCCATAAAAATACTATGCAGAATTATCGAGTGTCATACAAGACCAATTTGATATTTGCCCTGACATAGAAGTATTTTTTTGAGGCTCAAATCAAATCAAATATCAAATAATTCTTTATTCAATACAGGATATAAGATATCACTTATTGAAAGTCAATTAGACTACATCAAATCTAATCGCTATTGACACCTTATTTGGTAAACTATCCTATACTGTGAGAGGCGAGGTAGTTCAGGGTGCCCACTAATTGGCTCAGGCAAACAAATGTTTGGCTTGCCGTACGACAAAGTCGCCTGGAGAGGCCCCCAAACGAGCCCTCCTCTGTCAAATGATTCTACTCTAGAGTATGGTTTGGTGTAAAGGGCTCTTAAAACTGTACGAGTTTTGAACTACAACGATCTTTAACTAAGACGTACACTGCTAGACCACAGTAAACTAATAGCACTACATACAGGTATGGGCACTCCCTGCCTCCCTCAGCTAGTGCGGCCCCTGCTCTCAGTTACCGCTCAGTACAAATAAAGCAGCGTCGCACGTCTCATCTCACTCACACAAGCATGATACGCGTGCACGTACACGAGTTTCGGCTGTGAGCGAAGCAACGCGCTTTTTTTTCTATGAAGTGTCCGAGGTGTGGCTGGACTCTCCCACAAAACGCCACAACGACCAATCTTAAGCGACCCTCATTAAATGTACTCCAGCAACTTCACAAGGTCTTTTGACCACCTTGTCTGTCTGGGAGTCTGCCTACTCTGTGTCTTCCAGTGCTCGATCTCTAACAATAAACTCGTATTTTACGTGAATAGGAACGGTTTCGAGAGCCGATTTATCATCAATACGGAGCGCGTTTGTTTTAACTTTGTGAAAGATATTTGTTTGAATTTTGTGTTTGTAGAAAGTAAAGCTTTGGTTGGCTTTGATTTTTTTTGTTTGTGATTTATTCTTTACTAGTCGACCCGGCGAACTTCGTACCGCCTGACCTTTTACTATTTTGTGCATGTATTATACTTATAAACCTTCCTCTTGAATCACTCTATCTATTACAAAAAACCGCATCAAAATCCGTTGCGTATGTACTTAAACTATGTATTGATTATTGAAAACGACCTAATAAAATGAAGGCCGGCTAAAATTGCTTTCACGTAAAAACTACTGATTGAAATTTAATGAAACTTTGCAATAATAAACCTTATTCATCATCAGAATAACACATGGGTCACAATTTATAACGATATCTACTATTATACTATATATGTATATAAAATTGAATCGTGGTTCGGTTAGTCTCGCTAAAACTCGAGAACGGCCGGGCCGATTTGGCTGATTTTGGTTGTGAAATGTTCGTATAGTCCAGGAAAGGTTTAAAAGGTGAGAAAAAATGGAACAATGAAAGAAGGTGGTAAAAGTAGCAGTTTCTTTTTCTCATACAAATTGCAAACGAAGTTCGCCGGGACAGCTAGTAATAAAATATTTTAATACTTACTATCAGCCATTTGAAGTACTAATCCTACGCAAACGAAGTCGCGGGAACCAACTAGTAAAAACATATTTGTTTGCGCAAACTACACCATACAATACAGAATAATAATAACACATCACACTCAGAGCCCCTAACTAGGTAGAACCTGTATCTAGGGTGCCCGAAACATATACAGAGACAAACATCACACCCAGACCGGAAACAAACATCGATATTCATCATATCAATATTCGCCCCGCCCGGGAATCGAACCTGGGTGCACACGCTTACTCAGTCCACATCACTGCCAACAGAGCTACGGAGCAGTCAAAGAAACGAAGTAAGAAAGTACTCGAGGTATAAGAAATAGCAAAAAAGTTGAATTGACTAATTACGTGTAAGTGCCGTGGGTGCAAACTGGCCCTGACTCAGCTTATGTTGCAAGCAATGCAATAGCGTTGATGCAAAGCTTATAATCCTGCCAGAGCTTCACCATACGATAGAAAAATTTAAATTAAATTAGTATATTTCATATCTATACCAATATTATAAAGAGGAAAGATTTGTCTGTTTGCTTGTTTGTTTGTAACGAATAGGCTCCGGAAATACTGGCCCGATTTGAAAAAATATTTTACTGGTAGGAAGCTACATTAACCCCGCACGAGTTTCATAGGCTATATAAGATTTTCAAAACAATTAGGGATCCATACCTAAACTCAAATAATCTAACCCAAGGTGCAATATTTTTTCCGTTGTTTACATATTTTGACAGGTGGTTTGTTGTTGTTGTTTGTTTTTTATTCGGCCATTCTGGGCAGTCAAAAGAACATAGTCTATAGAGCCAAGTCTTTTGTAGTATCTTATATTCTATGGCGTAACGAAGTAAGCCGGGAAAGCTCACTATGTATAATTTAACTACAGTTAAAACCAAGTATTACAATATAAGATCTCATCAAAAATAGTTTAGCCATTCAGCCGCCAATAAAATTACACAATTTTATTCTATCCGACGTACTTAAAAATATATGAGTATTTTCTTATTATTAATAGAAAATTGATAGGTATTATAAGTTGTGAAAAATATTGACCTTGGTGGTTTAGAAATAATCAATACAATACATAGTCTTTAAAACTGATTTTGATGCCTTTTTTAACCGACTTCAAAAAGAAGGTTATCAGTTTGACCGGTATGTATGTATGTATGTATGTTTGTCCGCGATTATCTCGTGTTTGGCTGAACGGATTTTGATGCGGTTTTCCTAAATGTATTCGTTACATTCAGGAGAAGGTTTAAGTACCTATTTTAACCAACTTCGAAAAAGAGGAAGTTATGTAGTGTCAGTTTGTCGAAGGCAGGTCTCGGGTCCCTTTTTGTAAAAAAAATATATTATTTTTGCAATAGGTTAAAAGTCTCAAAACGGGAGGCGGCGGCGGCGGCGTGGGTTGTTTGCAGTGTTTTTCACAGACTTATTATGCTTTACCTACTTACTATAAAATCTCAAAATTATTAGTTATTGAAGAACTAGCTTCTCTAGAATGTTCGTTTATCTATTCAGCCTCTGATTGCGAGATTGTCTCACTCATCACACATGATCATATGCCAGGTGCAGACTGGACGAACGAACGAACGCGAGCGAAGACGAACGTATGAGGAAACCAGTAGGTATTTTTATAATAATAATTAGTTTCACTACACACAACTCGACAAAAAACCGGCATTGCGCGGCCCTTATCCATTGCACTACCTCTCATGATCTTCACTGGGTTATTTTATAAGGCCTGTCTTCATCTTCCGGTGAGCGGGCTCTATAAAATAACTTGTAATAATAAAAAAACTATCGAGCTTGAATGTTTTTTTTTTACATGTAAATGTAAATTAAAACTGCATTTTGCAACGAAAATAGTTACGCCTCAATTTCATACAATGTGATACTTTTACATACTTAATGGTAGAATATTATGACTTTGCCTCGCTTATAATAACACACATCACACTCAGAGCCCCTAACTAGGAAGAAACTGAGCTACGGAGCAGTCAAATAGCTTACCGCGAAGCTTATACTTAGATTAAACAGAATTATACCTACTTCCTTGTTTTTATAAGTTTTCTTTGACTAAAATTCAAAACATATTATTTACGGTACAGTGGCGGTCTACGACGGCGAAACATCCGGTTTTTCTGTATCGCAAAATAGCTCTTGTTCTTTGGTAATACAGTCTAGGGCATACGAGACTATAGACAAAAGTGTTACGCCGTCCTATACCGCTACTGTACAGTGGCGGACACGGTCGCCGTATCACTTCTGGTTTTTCTGTATCGCAAAGGAGCTCTTGTTCTTTGCTAATAGTATAGGGCTGACGAAAACATAGACAAATCTGTTACGGACTCCTAGTCCGCCACTGTACTAACCAATTTGAGATTGAATTTAATGTTTTTATTTGCTCGTTTGGTGTGAACCTTGTATCACATGAACTCTTGTGGCTTTAGGCGCCATATTGCCGTTGCTATGGCAACCATTGCTACCCAACCCGCGTGCGAAGCGTAAGTGTATAGTTCGTTACATGTTACAATCTGTAATATCATAATAAGGGTTTTTTATGGGGTGTTTTTTTTTTTATTGATTGCAAGCGTGGTATGATTGAACGACGACAACTAATAGGATAGTCGGTAAAAATAATAGGTCCGTTTGACAGATGAGAAAGAGTACAGATTGTAACATGGAACGAAACTGAATGAAACAAAACAAAAAACCGAATTCTCATTTTACCTGTAGGAATTTTGAGATAAAAAAGTTGCCCATGTCTTTTTTCAGGATCTAGACTATCCGTATACTAAATTTCAATTGAATCGGTTCAATAGTTTTGTCAAAAAAGCGAGACAGACAGATAGAGTTACTTTTGCATTTATAATATTATTATCAATCTACATATTTATATATTACGATATATTTTATATATATACATAGTATAAAATAAAGTCGGTTCCCGCGCCTGTCCCTATGAATGCTTAAATTATGCAACAGATTTTTATGCGTATTTTTAATAGGTACAGTGATTCAAGAGAAAGGTTTACTGGTATAATACAGGCACAACATAGTAAAAGGTCAGGCAGTACGAAGTTCACCGGGTCGACTTGTATATGTTTTAGGAAGATTCGATAATTATTTTTTTGCAAAAAAAAGGGATCGCAAAATCCCTAGTTTTTTTTGTAATAAACCTTATTATCAAATCTTCCTACGACATTATACGTATAGTATATCTGATGCAATTTAAACTAGCTTATGTTACAGCAAAAAACATTCACGCAATATCATCTACTTACCTACGTATTGGTTTATCATTTTCAGATCAAAAACAACATTAAAACTCAATAATATTATAAGCGAGCAATAAACAAAATACATACATGCAGAGACATGAATATCAATAATTCATTCTGCGGTTTTTATTAAAACCACATGGTAATATTGTTTTATATTTTAATACTAGAGGCTGCCCCGCGGTTTTTCCCGCGCAGATTTCTCATAAAAACAAAATTCCCGTTTTTTCCTGTTCCCGTGGGAATTTCGGGAAATCGCTTCTTAGTGCTCACCTACACTCCCTAAGGAACCTACATGCAAAATTTCAGCCCGTTACGCCCAGTAGTTTTGGCTCTGCGTTGTCTGTCAGTCAGTCAGTCAGTCAGTAACGGAAGAGTTTTATATATATTGATATGGAATAAGTGTGTGCTTGTATTACGTGTTTAAATTATTGAACCTTCGAATAAGCTGTCCAGCTAACTTCGTACTGCGCCCTACAATTGTATATGGAAAAATTAAATTGTTGTTTTCACTAACTTCCCCTAAATTTCCCTATATTTTCTCACATTATAATCGGCCTGGCCGTTCTCGAGTTTTAGCGAGACTAACCGAACCACGATTCATTTTTTTATATAAGCTTGTATTACGTGTTTTATTATTAACGAGCTTTCCCGGCTTACTTCGTTACGCCATAGAATATAAGATACTACAAAACACTTGGCTCTATAGACTATGTTCTTTTGACTGCCCAGAATGGCCGAATAAAAAACAAACAACAACAACAAACCACCTGTCAAAATATGTAAACAACGGAAAAAATATTGCACCTTGGCTTACATTATTTGAGTTTAGGTAAGGATCCCTAATTTTTTTGAAAATCTAATGTAGCCTATGACACTCGGGGTTAATGTAGCTTCCTACCAGTGAAAGAATTTTTCAAATCGGTTCAGTATTTCCGGAGCCTATTCGTTACAAACAAACAAACAAACAAACAAATCTTTCCTCTTTATAATATTGGTATAGATTATTGAACGTAAATAAACTTTTAATCCCATCCGCTCAAAAAGTGGACTTTTTGTTTAGTGTTATCTAGTAGTCTTGTTCGCGGCGACAAGCTGGCCCTTGTCACGTTGGTAATAAGGCATAAACTCGGCTAAATGTAGGTCCGGCTCTTGAGCCGGTGCCTCTGCCCAACCCTTCGGGGAATAAAAGGCGTGTTATTATGTTATGTTTATGTTATCTAGTCTTAAAGTTCCTCTTTGTTGACTTCCGGTTTATAGACGGTCAATATTGAATTATTATTCATTCTTTATTGTCCCCTGGGCAATTATGATGCATAATTGTATTTTTGTTACAAAAATAAATGATTAAAGTGAAGTGGGTTTAAAAAGGAGCTAACTGGTTAGGTTAGCTGGTGGTCAATGCCTGTTTAATGTATGTATGTATATTCGCATGTATGTTTATTCGCGACGAGCTTTCCCGGCTTACTTCGTTACGCCATAGAATATAAGATATTACAAAAGACTTGGCTCTATAGACTATGTTCTTTTGCCCGCCCAGAATGGCCGAATAAAAAACAAACAACAACAACAAACCACCTGTCAAAATATGTAAACAACGGAAAAAATATTACACCTTGGCTTACATTATTTGAGTTTAGGTAAGGATCCGTAATTTTTTTGAAAATCTAATATAGCCTATGACACTCGGGGTTAATGTAGCTTCCTACCAGTGAAAGAATTTTTCAAATCGGTTCAGTATTTCCGGAGCCTATTCGTTACAAACAAACAAACAAATCTTTCCTCTTTATAATATTGGTATAGATTAATCTCGCGTTTGGCTGAACTGATTTTGATGCGGTTTTCAGAATAGTATAACTTAATTCATATAAGGAACCTATTTTAACCGATTTCAGAAAAGAAAAAAATCTAAAAATCAGTTTATTGAAAGCGGATAACCGTTTTTTGTAAAGATATTATTATCATCTCAAATTTTCCTCTGCGATAATCGGTGTTCTAAAACTCTAGTAATAATATCTATGTACCTAGTTTATTACTTAATTGAAAGTCCTCACCTATCTACCTATAAACCTACTAAGTAGCAATAATAAGCACATAACTAACGCCTTTGTCTTAGGCTCCATTCACACAGTAAAATGTACAAAAACAGTATCTTTGTCCGTGTGAACTGGGCTTTGTATATTGTTTACTTCAACTTTTGTTAGTATCAGTGAGCAAGTAACTTGAAAGAGAGGTCACGAATTTTGTTTAAAAAACGATTCCTCCAAAGCATTCTGTGAATTTGACTGCTCCGTGGCTCAGTTGGCGCAGTGATGTGGACTGAGATGCGGGTGTACCAGGACTACCAGGTTCGATTTCCAGCGGGGCACCCTAGATACAGATTCTTCCTAGTTTGGGGCTCTAAGCGTGATGAACGACCGGACGGAAGAACATTTATTGTTCACATAAAGCATGTTTATGATAATTGTTCTAGAGCTAGAGCAAATGAACGAAAGTAGTTCCTCTTTATTTTGCCTTATCCAGGCAGTAATATAAATATTAAAATAATTTAATTTGTGAATCAGAAAATAAACAGTTTAAACAGAGAGAAGGTAAGAGTTTTAATTTAATTTTGTTTTTTTATCTGTATCATTTGATTTTTTTTTATAGTCTGCGCCTTGATAGGTTGATTAAATGTCAAAAAACATTATAAGACAACTCTACTATCAACACGACTTGTCAAATGAAACACTGTACATATTGTTGCTGGTTGCTGGTCTTGCGCGTGAACCGATTACACCTCTATGAAGTAAGTATGATAATACGTGCTCACTGGTAAGTAATTAAAGTGAATGAATGAACTTTAATTTCATAACTGACAGCGAAATAATTAAGACGATTCTGTCATGTGTCGCGTGAATAGGATTATAATGAGAAAGCTGATCTGTGGTACAATAATATCTTATAATAAACTAGAGGCTGCCCCGCGGTTTTCCCGCGCAGATTTCTCATAAACACAAAATTCCTGTTTTTTCCCGTTCCCGTGGGAATTTCGGGAAATCCCTTCTTAGTGCTCACCTACACTCCCCAAGGAACCCACGTGCCAATTTTTAGCTTTCTTCGCCCAGTAGTTTCGGCTCTGCGTTGTCTGTCAGTCAGTCAGTCAGTCAGTAACGGAAGAGTTTTATATATATTGATTATTTATTATTCGCGAAAAATTGATAATATCGTCTAAACTAAAACAAATATCAAAAATGTGAAACAGTATTCCACTAGATTATGTAGCCTAGTATATTTAGGGCACTGTTGTATAGCTTTGAGGTTAAAGACCAAATAATAATAATAATAATAACTTATCACACTCAGAGCCCCTAAATAAGTAGAACCTGTATCTAGGGTGCCCGAAACATATACAGAGACGAACAGTACACCCAGACCGGAAACAAACATCGATATTCATCATATCAATATTCGCCCCGCCCGGGAATCGAACCCGGGTGCACACGCTTACTCAGTCCACATCACTGCCAACTGAGCTACGGAGCAGTAAGCTACAGATTGTTCTTTTTACTTAGGACTACTTGAAAGTTCTCTAAAAATACTCAGCAAGATTATCTAGTGTAGTATCGGCCCACAATTTATTTGCCTTAGTTTAGAAGATAAGTTATTTTTTTCGCGAATGGCGCTAGGTTCTCTTTGTGCAATATTGTGCATAGCTTCATTATTATGGTAATATTAACAGTCAGTGTTCTGAGGTTACTTGCTCAAGTTCAAACTCAAAAAAGCTGTTTCGAGTATACGAATTATCCTGGCTCGAGTATAATTAGATCGAGTGTAAATGCCTCAAACAATTAATACAATTAAAGTTCAATAGTATTGCAATTTCAACGAAATTGGCAATTCTCAATAAAGCTCGAACCAAATAACTGAATTATACTTAATCAAGCAAACCTACTTACAAAATTACAGAACAATAAATTTTCAATCACTTCATTTTCGTCACACAACAGGAATCCACAAAACACTTTAAAAAAAAAACTATTGGCTGAATGAGCTTAGTTACTTTGCCTTAAAAAAAACAAAATCAAAACAATGCAAAATTCACTGCACTTTTTTTTTTTAATTTAAGTACTTTTTATTTATTTTTTATAAGTAAAAGTTTAATATCTTATTAATATCGACCAGTTTTATCGAAAGTCGGTTAGCAAATGCAATTGCACGATTCCCTCCCACGGTATTTATTATCGCATACAATGGTTTTTGGCTGAGAAAGTAATTCCTTCGTATTCATAGCCGTGTCGAAATATCGAGAAACTAAAAATTCTAAAAGTACCTAAGTAAGTATACCTAACAAATTAAAATGATTTTTTATAAAAAAAAACATTTCAGTTTTAACAACTTTATTTAATTTTGAGATATCGAGAAACTAAAAATTCTAAAAGTACCTAAGTAAGTTTAAGTACTTACTTACTTACCTAACAAATTAAAATGAATTTTAATAACTTTTTCTCCGTTTTAGTTTTATGTAACAACTTCATTTGAAATATTTATGTAATAAAAGTGATAAAAAATCTGATTTTGTTTCCTTTTACGGTAAATTTAACTTTCTAAGACAAATTGATCCACAGAAAGTTTTATAAAAGTGGCAAAGTATGGCTCGATTATGGTCTTGATCGTTTTATTGTATTAAGTATCTATACTTCCAAAATTATTCGCTATTCGCTTGTCTCGCTAAAACTCGAGAACGGCTGACCCGAACTGACTGAACTCTCATTCTGAAATGGTCCAGGGAAAGTTTATGCGGTGAGCAAATAATTCAACGCGTAGAATAAGAATAATTATAATATAAAAAGCTAGTTAACATTATAAACGCGAAAGTAAGTCTCTCTCTGTGCTACGCAATCACGCCTAAACTACTTAACCGATATGAATGAAAAGGATCACGAATCGGACACTGGATACTCTATATCCCACAAAACCCCCGGGAACAAAAATTTGGGACTTTTTTACGCTCAAAACTATTTAAATTTCATCTTAAAATTACTATCTAGGGTCAAATCTTAACAGAATATTGTCCACTCGTGCGATCATTTTAAACCAACCGCACCCTAAACGTATACGCCACTCCAAAAAAAAAAGGAAATTACATATGCCCGTTTGATAGTGCGTCTGTAACAAAGACTCAGGATCTAGGTTAATATATCTTTATTAATATTATTAAAAAAAAATAAAATAATGTCTTCTAAACTAAGGCAAATATAAAAAATGTGAAACAGTATTCCACTAGATAATTCAGCCTAGTATTTTTAGGGCACTGTTATAAAGCTTTTACGTTAGAGACCAAAGAAAGCTACAAAGTATTGCTAGAAACGGCCACTTTTATCAGTAGCTTTCCTTGGTCTTTAACCTAAAAACTATTTAACAGTGCCCTGAAAATACAAGGCTGCATTATCTAGTGAAATACTTTTTCACATTTTTGATATTTGCCTTAGTTTCGAAGATAATTATAAATTGTTTTCGCCGCCGTCGGCGCTACTTTAGCTGTCTTAACGCAAATTTTAGCAAGAATTTGATTTTAAAAAATATTGAAAATTGTCTGGACCCTTTTTCACACTTTTTTCTTTAGATATTGTCGTTATTTTAAAATAGTTTTTTTTTCTTAATTAATCATAATTAAAAAATGTAAAGTGGCGCCATTGCTAAGGTTCCTAAAGCCTTAATCGTAGTAGTAAAGTCCTTTGAGAGGCTGCCCCAGAAAATGATCTTTGTTTCATGATAAAATACAAAGTAAACACAAGGAATTCTTAATTTCCGGCCCAGACGGAAGCGTTGTAATAATTTTGTGTCTTGTCACGAGTATTATCTAGGTCGTTTATCTAGAAAACAGTATTTTTTTATCGTCTTGGTAATCATCTCCATGAAACGGATTCTTTGTGTTAATAAATAAATCATCGTCATAGTCAGCGGAAAATTATATAAGTAAAATTTATATAAGTAAACATAGTATTACTGTAAACTCTTGCACTTTAATAGTTAACCTGTTGCCTACAAGAATTGCTTTTAGCGATAAGGCCGCCCATTGCATGCAAATTCAATTTTTCTGTACCCTGAATTTATTTGTACTTTTGTATCTTACATTGTATGCAATAAAGTGTTTTCTATTCTATTATATTCTGTTATAAGTATAATCTACACCATAGGTATCGTTTTATAGAGAAAATATTATATTGTTTGTTTTTTTTGTAAGTATAAAGAATACGCTTCGAAACTATTGGTCAAATTTTAAAAATTATTTTATCATTACAATCCTACATTATCCTTGATCAAACATACCACTGAGGTAGGCTGATTATCAATATATATAAAACTCTTCTGTTACTGACTGACTGACTGACTGACTGACTGACTGACTGACTGACTGACAGACAACGCAAAGCTTAAACTACTGGGCTTAGTTATGAATCTCGTTCATCATCATGATCAGAGTAGGATTCCAAATGCCTGTGTGTACCTCTATAATTTTTATCTTTTGCACTGACTTATCAGACTCGCTGAACTAAGTCATCATGCATGCTCATTCATTTCCCTTTCCCGGGCTTAGCTTAGAAAGCTGAAAATTGGCACGTGGGTTCCTTGGGGAGTGTAGGTGAGCACTAAGAAGGGATTTCCCGAAATTCCCACGGGAACGGGAAAAAACGGGATTTTTGTGTTTATGACAAATCTGCGCGGGAAAAACAGCGGGGCAGCCTCTAGTTTTATAATATTTTGTAAACTTCTGCCCTATCATCTTTCGGGGAATAAAGGTGTGAGATTAGAATAGAATAGAAAACACTTTATTGCATACAAAGTAAGATACAAAAGTACATTAATAAATTCAGATAATGTTATGTAGGTACTTAAAGTTATATCGTAAAGTAATACAAACTTTGCCCTGTCAGCTGGTGATAAAGATAACTATTCCTCAATAGATTTAAATCGTTGTTATACCATAACACGCACTTCCAAAACTTTCAAATTAACAATACTAGCACATACTCGAAAACTTCGTTAAGTTAAAACAAGCCAGGTGGCTCACCCATCTGTTACTTTCCTAACTTCAAACTTAATTAAAATTTGCAACTTACTTCCTTAAGGACGCGTCGCGCCGATGCTTTCGGCGCAGCATAATTAAAGAGTACATACAGTAAGGGCACTCCCTGCCTCCCTCAGCAAGTGCGGCCTTCCCCTTGGTCGGTTACCTTTCAGTTACCGCTCAGTACAAATAAAGCAGCGTCGCACGTCTCATCTCACTCACACAAGCATGATACGCGTGCACGTACACGAGTTTGTACTGTCTTAAAAAAAAAATATGTTCAACCCTAGACAACCTTAAAGTAACTAATCATGGCCGAAGTCAAACATATATGCGTTGCACTTTTGATTTTGGCTATGGCTTAAAATTTTTTTTGAGTTTGGCGCTAAATATATCTCAGACGGCGCGCCCTTAATTTTTAAGTTTATAGTCCCTTTAAGGTATTTTGTTATTATGTGAAGGTGATCTTGTGTGTGTAAGTCCCGAAGCTCGTTAAACCAGATATATCGCGCATTGGAAGATGAAGAGTAGGCAGACAACCTATAAGGTGGTTAAAGTACTCGAGAGTACACTCAGGGTCGTCCAGAACTGGTTATTGTGGCGATCTGATAAGGAGGCCTATCGTCCAGCAGTGGACGCTTTGAGCTCATTATGATGATTATAATTATAACGCATCATACGAAGAACCCCTAACTAGGAAGAATCTGTATCTAGGGTGCCCGAAACATATACAGAGACGAACATCACACCCAGACCGGAAACAAACATCGATATCCATCATAACAATGTTAGCCCCCGCCGGGAATCGAACCCGGTGCTCCCGCGTCTCAGTCCGTATCGCTGCCAACCGAGCCACGGAACAGTCAATATGATGATATATCCCGGACAGGAATCGAACAGAGTGCTTCGTAGCTCAGTTGGCAGTGATGTGGACTGAGTAAGCGTGTGCACCTGGGTTCGATTCCCGGCGGGGCGAACATTGTTATGATTAATATCGATGTTTGTTTCCCAGTCTGGGTGTAATGTTTGTCTATGTATATTAAGTTTCGGGCATTCTAGATTCTTCCTAGTTAAAGGCTCTGAGTGTGATGCGTTATTATTATTATTATTTTGTTTCTCAATACTCTTCGGTATCACGGGATGGAGCCCGGTCCTTTGAGAGGCGTGCGAGGGGACGAATCCAACTCGTAGAGGCCCTTTCGAGAGTTTTGCTATATTGTATATGGATCACCAACCAGGCACCGCCACTAAATGCACAAATAGATCATGCACCCAGAGGCGGCACCCAGAAGGTGATAGGAACTATTGTAAAATGGATGACAAGAAATGGTTTATGGGGGTGAACTGTTTAATGGACCGGTTAACTGGTGCTATGGAGTGAAATACCGGTACGCCTGCCTTTTAATGCAACATTTCACTAATTATCATGGCAGGCGGTGACTCGCTGTCCACTGGGTGGGCTTCCACTAAGTCGCCGATATATTGGCAACGGGTCGCAACACTGGTCGTAGACAGCTAAGGTTGTCGAGAGGTGAGACTGCGGGCAGCATAAGATGCACCCGGCGTTATGACATTTTACACTTCCAACCTGGAGCATAGGCTTCGCTCTTGCTACTCCACTCTGGCCGGCTGATGAAGGCAAGCTCAGAGGCGGGGGGGTGTGTGTCTGTGATGACTGCATGTGAGTGTGCGTGTGATGACTGCGTGTGTCCCCCTGGAGGTATAGGGTCCGTGGTGTCGCCACTCACCATCGACTCGCCACAAGCCGTCCCTGCGGTGACTAATTGCAATGGAAGTTCCAGACCGAAAGTACTGGAATTTCCACTGGGCGATGGGGTCGTCACATCCCTACGCCATTATTATTATTATTATTATTATGATAACTTCCGTATTGCTATTCAGCATTGCAAACAACTGAGCCACGAAGAGTAATTGAGTCAGTCATCTGACAATAGATAGTCGTGATGGTTCGTGAACTAGTTTCAAGCTTTTTAAGAGCCAGTTTACAGCGATGCTAGCGCCATTCGCGAAAAAAATTAATATCTTCTAAACTAAGGCAAATATCAAAAATGTGGCATTGTATTACATTAGATAATGTAGCCTAGTATTTTAGGACACTTCTGTATAGCTTTTAGGTTGAAGACCAAAGAAAGCTACAAAGTGTTGCTAAAAGTGGCCACTTTTGGCAACAATCTATGTTTTTTTTTGTTCTTTTTACTCAGGACTACTTTGCTGTGCTCAAAAAATACTAGGCTACATTATCTAGTGTATACAGTGCCACATTTTAGAAGATATTAATTTTTTTCGCGAATGGCGCTAGCATCGCTGTAAACTGGCTCTTAATAATAAAAGTATATAATTATTGTTTAGACAAGTGTTGAAATAGGAAGTATAAATTTAACTTATTGTTTAATTTTAATCACGGATTAAAACTATTGTTTAAAGTAGAAACAAGTTCTAAAATTATATCCGGAAAAAATAAATGTATCACACTCAGAACTAGGAAGAATCTGTATGTAGGTGAAATAATGAATGATCTCTTTATTATTAACCGACTTCAAAAAAGGCGGTTATCAGTTTGAGCTGTATGTATGTTTGTCCGCGATTATCTCGAGTTTGCCTGAACCGATTTTGATGCAGTTTTCAGATAAATATTTGTTACATTTAGGAGAAGGTTTAAGTACCTATTTTAACTGACTTCAAAAAAGAGGAAGTGCTCAGTTGATGAATATGTCAATTGAAGGCGGGTTCCTTTTTTTGTAAAAAGAAATTATTGTTTAAATAAAGACATAACAAAAAACAATCAAAATATAGTGAATGCACAAGTAAATATCTGTCTGTCTGTCTCGCTTTCACGAGAAAACTACTGAACCGATTTGAATGAAATTTGGTATTTGATGTTTCAAGGGCAAATGCACTGGCGAAGCCGCGGGGCGCCCTCTAGTAAATATAATAAAGGTGACAAAAGGGTGAAATACAAAGAACCAGGATAATTACGTAAAAATGAGGGACTCTATTAAAAACGGAAAGGTAAAAACTACCCCTCAGCTTCCTTTTCGCAATTCCTGGTACAGTCACGGACTAGGAGGCCGTAACAGATTTGTCTATGGTTTCGTCAGCCCTAGACTGTATTACCAAAGAACAAGAGCTATTTTGCAATACAGAAAAACAGAAGTGTTACGCCGATCGTGTCCGCCACTGTACAATAAAAGGACGGATCTGTTTTAGATGGCTTTTATAAAATTGTCACCAGGTATACACTGTTTGTCAGTGATATTAAAAATTATTAAGTTTCAAACAAAGTTCTTCAAAATTATCAATAGTCCAATGCTAGATATAAGGGGCATAGAACACATCTAAAGTAGCGCCGACCGGGAAAAAAATAAATAACTTTTAAACTAAGGAAAATGTCAAAAATCAGTATTCTACTAGATAATGTAGCCTATATTTTTAGGGTACTGTTGTATAATAGCTTTACATACTCCGTAATAGGCTGTACTTACCGCCGTAATGGGCTTCAAACTTTTTTATGCCGCCGTAATAGGAATTCCGAATTGTCAGAATTTTTTTTTATGTAAAATTAATAATCACTCTAAAATAAATAAAACGACAACTGAAATCCATACTTCCATACTATATACTATATATATACTATTTAATATTATAAATGCGAAAGTAACTCTGTCTGTCTGTCTGTCTGTCTGTCCTGCTTTCCTGAGAAAACTACTGAACCGATTTGGATGAAATTTGGTATATGGATAGTCTAGAGCTTGAGAAAGGACATAGGCTACTTTTTATCGCGAAATTCCCACGGGAATATTGGGAATTTTATGTTTCAAGGGAAAGTGCGCTAGCGAAGCAGCGGGGGCACACTATATCTATACAATGTATAGTCTAGAGCCTGAGAAACGAGATAGGCTTCTTTTTATCCCGGTATTCCCACGGGAATATTGGGAATGGGGCATACTATATCAATATATATGAAAGAAAGTCGTATTCATAACACTATTTATAAGTCAAGAACGGCTAAAATTTTTAAATAATATTGAATAAACGTGATTAAAGTATTCGGGCGTCGGACCTTCACATTCCCTAGCTTGCAAGTACAGATACAGCGCTTAAACTGCCCTCGAATCTGTGACTGTGGCTTACAAACATTCCCGAGCTGCCAAGTACTATGATAGCGCTCAGACGTTTGCGAGTTAGTGACTTAAGAACATAACCCAGCTTTCAAGTACAGCTGTAGCGCTTTGACTGCCCGCGAGTTAGTGATTGTGGCTTACACACATTCCCCAGCTGAAGTACTATGATAGCGCTCAGAAGTTTGCGAGTTAGTGACTAAAAAACATTCCCCAGCTTTAAGTACAGCTGTAGCGCTTAGAGTGCCCCCGATTTAGTGATTGTGGCTTACAAACATTCCCGAGCTTCCAAGTACTATGATAGCGTTCGGACTACTCTCGAGTTAGTGCGCGAGTGAGTGCGCCTTACAAAAATGTGCCAGCTTACAAGTACTATGATAGTGCTCAGACTACTAGCGTGTTATTGCGCGCCCCTTACGAACATTCCCTAGCTTCAAAGTATGTATGTACTATGATATCATCATCATCAGCCTGTAAGAGCCCACTGCTGGACATAGGCTTCTTCTGTAGAACGCCATGCATCACGGTCCTGCGCAAGTCTGATCCACTGTCTACCGGCGACTTGTACTATGATAGCTCTCAGACTATTCGCATTGGGATTATACAATCCCTTATTGGTACGTTCAAACTTAAGATATAGAAAAAAAAATGATTCGTGTCCAAAGTGTGCGTTAATGTAGTAAATAATAAATGAGCAGAGTTAAGATTTTATTGAGTCAATAATCTATTTCCATACTAATCATCAATATATATAAAACTCTTCCGTTACTGACTGACTGACTGACTGACTGACAGACAACGCAGAGCCGAAACTACTGGGCGTAGAAAGCTGAAAATTGGTACGTAGGTTCCTTGGAGAGTGTAGGTGAGCACTAAGATGGGATTTCTCGAAATTCCTACGGGAACGGAAAAAATCGGGATTTTTGTATTTATGAGAAATCTGCGCGGGAAAAACCGCGGGGCAGCCTCTAGTATTTTATATGCGCAGACGAAGTCGCGGGCACCAGCTAGTAGAAAATATAATTATCATGAGTTAAAAAAAAATAATCAAATATCTGCTAAAATATTTAGAAATGCTACTTTCTTACCCTACTTTAAAATGTCGTCAAAACGCGCCGTAATAGGGCATGTTACCCTATATAAAACTCTTCCGTTACTGACTGACTGACTGACTGACTGACAGACAACGTAGAGCCGAAACTACTGGGCGTAGCGGGCTGAAATTTTGCACGTGTGTTCCTTGAAATAATTTCTCGAAATTCCCATGAGATCGGAAAAAAACGGGATTTTTGTGCTTATGATATATCTGCACGGGTGAAACTGCGGGGCAGTCTCGAGTGTAATATATTATGTTTATTTAAATAGAAAAAGCCACAATAATTCTAACCAGGCTTTAACCACTTTCCTTGGCAAGCAGTGAACGAAACTACATCAATGAAGCAAAGCCAAAGATATCGAATGTCGACTCGTTACTGCGACACAATTGTAGCAACAACAAAAGATCAATTTCTCTCGGATCACTATACAGCCTCGGTAACGAGATAGAAAAGTCTGTTTGTCTCTTGTTTTTTTTAAAAAAAACTGGTATAAATAGGGAGTTTTATTTAAGAAAAAGGCTAAAGAAGCTGCCAGAGATCTGGTATCGCAGGTAACAGCGCAAGAGGTCCTTGCGGGCTCATGGGAGCCGCTGGGGGTCCGTAAGGGCTCCGAGGCGACTCCGCGGGTCCCATCGGGCTTCAATGCGTCTGTGGGGGTCTGTGCGGGCTCAGGAGCACCAACTGGGGTCCAAAAGGGCTCCGACGCGTCTCATTGGGTCTGTACGGGCTCCGAAGAACCTACCAGCGTAGCAGTAAAGGCTTCAGCCAATCAAAAATTCACATCGGTTTGCACTGATAGTGAAAAACAAAGACAAAACCAACATAATAACAAAAATGGCGGTAATAACAGTGATTCAAGCAAATATTCAGCATAGTTATACTGGTGCAGCTTGCTTGCGGAGGAAGCTTGAGGAGCAGCCCAGGACTATAGCGGTAATACAAGAGCCGACAATACACCGGAACCGGGTATGTAGTTTTAATAACTTGTTCGGCAATATGTACACCTGTAACACCAATGATAAGGTAAGAACAGCTATATTTATACCTAAATATTATACAGCAAGTCTAATCACACACCTTAGCACACCCGACCTCACGGTCGTCAAACTGATGACGGGAGAAGAAGGTCAGTACCAGGAAATTTTCATAGCCTCGGCTTACTTTCCTGGAGAAGGGGCAGTGCCTCTCCCCGAGTTGGAGGTTCTAGTTAAGGAATGTAGTGATAACAAGATCCCGCTCATAGTAGGCTGCGACGCAAACGCACACGGCACGCTATGGGGTTGCAGGGAAACAAATAAACGTGGTAAGGACCTTATTGAGTTTTTACTATCTTACGACTTAAGTGTACTGAATAGAGGATCGGAGCCTACTTTTGTAACAACCCGAGCCCAAACTATACCAGATATCACAATTACAAACACTTTGGCCAGGGAAAAGGTGACGGGCTGGAGGGTATCCCCAGAGCTGTCCTGCTCGGACCACAGGTGGGTAACCTTTAACTTAGGAGCCGTAGTACCGAAACCAAGAAAATTTAGAAATCCTAGGAAAACAAACAGGAATGAATATATTCAAAGCCTAACTACGGGGCTCGATGCATTAGGAACTCCTAGG
The DNA here is from genome assembly GCA_951802225.1 of Euspilapteryx auroguttella. NCBI lineage: Eukaryota > Metazoa > Arthropoda > Insecta > Lepidoptera > Gracillariidae > Euspilapteryx > Euspilapteryx auroguttella. Next base: position 654,873 of record OX637666.1, read on the forward strand.
AACCTGAACTCAGTAGAATCGATTGAAAATGCAGTAGAAAATCTAAATAAATGTATTATAGATAGTTTTGAAAAATCTTGCCCTCTCATTTCACCAAAACCAACACCAAATAACTGGTGGTGCAAATCATTGGAAAAAATGAGAGCAAACCTGCGAAAGCTTTTCAACCACGCAAAGAACACCAGAAGACCGGAAGATTGGAAAGCTTTTCAAACGGCAAGAAATTGTTATAAAAAGAAAACAAGATCTAATTATAAAGAGGCATGGAGAAACTTCTGTGGGTCCATACAAAACGAAGCAGAAGCCTCCAGGGTCCGAAAAATAGTATCAAATGATACACATATCCAATTAGGGTCCTTAAAACAACCAGATGGATCTTACACAAAAAGTGACACAGAGACAAGCAGTCTGCTACTGCAGACACACTTCCCGGGCAGCACCGTGCTCGCCCGGGATGACTGCAGTCGCGATGAATTCTTGCATGCCCAGACCCTTCCTAACGAAAACTGGGAAACAGCCACTAATATGATCACAGAAGAAAAGGTAGAATGGGCTCTAAACTCATTTCTCCCATTTAAATCCCCCGGCCCTGATGGCGTGATACCAGCCCTCCTTCAGTGGGCGGTAGCTGCAATAGCGCCTCGCCTTGTATGTATATTCAGAGCGTGTCTGGCAGTAGGGTATGTACCTAAAAGTTGGAGGGAAATTAAAGTGGTTTTTCTGCCCAAACCAGGGAAGGAGGACTACACTCAGCCAAAAGCTTACAGAGCAATAAGTTTATCATCATTCTTACTTAAAACACTAGAAAGAATATGCGAGATAGACATAAGGGATGGGCCGCTAAAAACTAACCCAATACACCCTAATCAACATGCGTACCAACCGGGTAAATCTACTGAATCAGCTCTTCACGCGGTGGTAAACAAAATAGAAAATTCAATATTAAATCAACAATCATGTTTAGTGGTATTCATAGATATAGAAGGCGCTTTTGATAAAACTATGTTTTCCAGCATAAGCAACAATCTCAAAAATCTAGGCGTAGATCCCATGATAAGTTCGTGGATCGACAATATGCTAAAGACAAGGACAGTGTCGTTAACCTTAACTGACACCACAAAATGCAAAGTCGTGAAAGGCTGTCCGCAAGGAGGGGTTCTATCCCCTCTTTTGTGGATAATAGTAGTAAATGATCTCTTGTGCAAATTAAACAATAACGGCTTCTACACTATAGCATACGCGGATGACGTAGCCATAATGATAAGTGGCTTGTTTATAAATATATTATTTCAGAGAATGCAAATAGCTCTTCGTATAATAGAAAACTGGTGCACAGAAAATACTTTGTCTGTAAATCCAAGCAAAACTGAAATGGTGCTATTCACAAAAAAGACAAAGCTGGGTACTATACACCCACCCAATCTCTTTAATGAAACACTAAAACTAAAAGATGAGGTCAAATACTTGGGCGTTTGGCTCGACCAAAAACTGAGCTGGAACAAGCACATAGACATGACTCTTAACAAAGCAACGATTTCACTTTTTCAATGTAAAAAACTCGTTGGACAGAAATGGGGCCTAAAACCGTATCTTTTTAAGTGGCTATACACAGCAGTAGTGCGCCCTATACTTACCTACGGCGCAGTCGTCTGGTGGCCGCGCACAGAGCTGATCACCACAAAAGACAAACTGCGACAATTTCAAAGACTAGCATGCGTGTCCATTGCGGGCTGCATGAAGTCAACACCCACTGCAGCGCTGGAGGTGCTGCTCGGTCTGGCCCCGCTGGACATGGTCATAAAACAAGAGGCCAAGTCAGCTGCCATAAGGCTGGACTCATTGGGCCTCTGGGCGAGACAGACAGCACTTACAGGTCACGGCCGTATTTTAAGCATAGCCAACAAATCAGTTCCCTGTTCTTTAATGGGCAGTGATCGCATTATGAAAACAATTATATGTAGAAAAAAATATGCTATTATTTTAGATGACAATCAAAATGATAGTAATAACCAATATAACATAAACATTTACACAGATGGAGCAAAGAATAAAAAAGGCAGCGGTGGTGGAGTATTCTCTCCGGACCTTAACTTTCAATACTCTATAAGCATGGGCAAAGACGCGACCGTTTTTCAAGCGGAAATGCTGAGCTTGCTTCATGCAGTGCAAAATCTAAGGGACACGGTAAACAGCACTATCCGCATTGTCACAGACAGTGCATCAGTGCTATGCGCCTTGCGTAAGCCAATGACCAAGTCCAAGCTACTGCTGGACTGTCATCAAGAGCTACAAAGGCTGTGTACCCAACAAGGAAACCATATATCATTACAATGGACAAAAAGTCATAACGACAACCCAGGCAATGTCGAGGCGGATAAGTTGGCAAAAATAGGAGCAAACATGGTGCCAATTGGCCCCGAACCTTTTGTTAATATATCCCCAGAAACAATAAGACAAAAACTTCTTCAGGCAACAGCAATCGACCATTCTGAGGAATGGGCGAATCGCGATGACTGTAGACAAACTAAAGCGTTTGTACCTACAAACAATCTCAAGCTCACACGATACTTATTAAAACTGTCCCGCAAACGTCTTACCACTCTTGTAGGGCTAATTACTGGACACTGTTCACTAAATAAGCATTTATACAATATAGGTGCGACAGACAGCCCTCTGTGCAGGGCTTGTATGGAAGTGGATGAGACGGTGGAGCATATGTTGTTAGCCTGTCCAGCCACTATCGAAACCAGGTTGTCTATTCTCGGCCCAGCTGACCATCTAGCTGAGCTGTTGGAGCATCCTGGCCTCATCCTGCAGTTTGCTGATGAGCTCGGATGGCTCCTATAAATGTGGGGAAATGCACAATGGCTCCAAGTTCGCGAGCTAAGTGCAGGCACTTCTCTACCCCCACAACTGAAGAAGAAGAAGAAGAAGAAGAAGGGAGTTTTATTTCAATTTGTGGGTTATTTAAATAGAGGAATAGGCATTTTAAATTTTTTATACAATTGAACATAGCATAGTGTTAGGTCTAGCCGCCTCCGTAGCTCAGGAGCGTAGCGCGTTGCGCCTTTCATTAGGGCACGGAAGGTTCTGGGTTCGATCCCCGCAGAAAACACCACGTATTGGTTTCTCACAAAAATCACGTTGTGGTTGTTTTCGGTTGGATAGGACATTGCAGGCTTGAAACACCTGATTGTCCGAAAAGTAAGATGATTCCGTGCTTCGGAAGGCATGTTAAGCCGTTGGTCCTGGCCGCAATAGTGGTCGCTATAACCGCGGCGACAAGCTGGCCCCTTGTCACGTTGGTAATAAAGCATAAACTCGGCTAAACGTGGGTCCAGCTCTTGAGCCAGTGCCTTTGCCTAACCCTTCGGGAAATAAAAGCCGTGAGATAATTTTAGGTCTAAAACAGATTCTACGCAAATAACACATAACACTTAATAATGGAAGTAGAATCATTTGACAGAGGAGGGCTCTGGGGGCGTCTCCAGGCGACCATAGTCGTAAGGCAAGGCAAATATTTGTTTGCCTGAGCCGCTTGGTGGGAACCCTGAACTACCTCGCCTCTATCAGTATAAGATACTTTACCAAATAAGGTATCAATACCAATTAAAGTAAATAGTCTAATTGACCTTCAATAAGTGATAGTGTATCTTAGGTTGAATAAATAATCACACAACGTGTACCCTAATTTCCTTATATTATAATATACACTAGAGGCTGCCCCGCGGTTTTTCCCGCACAGATTTCTCATAAACACAAAATCCCGTTTTTTCCCGTTCCCGTGGGAATTTCGGGAAATCCTTTCTTAGTGCTCGCCTACACTCCCCAAGGAACCCATGTGCAAAATTTCAGATTTCTACGCCCAGTAGTTTCGGCTCTACGTTGTCTGTCAGTCAGTCAGTCAGTCAGTAACGGAAGAGTTTTATATCTATTGATAAAAATGCTGTGAATGTGATTGATCACTAGATGCGATCTATTTTTACACCTGTCTGTACAATGTATCTCAAATGATATAAGTCACGTATTTATATAATTTGTATGAAAATTTAAAACAACTTTTCGAAGCAGGTCAATTGATGAAATATTTCATACTCCTAACTTAACGACGAAGATGGTCATTTACCCATAAAGTCACATAATATTATTATTTTACCGCCACTTATTAAGTGTTATTAAAAGTTATAATAATAATAATAACACATCACACACAGAGCCCCTAACTAGGAAGAACCTGTATCTAGGCCCAGACCGAAAACAAACATCGATATTCATCATATCAATATTCGCCCCGCCCGGGAATCGAACCCAGGTGCACACGCTTACTCAGTCCACACCACTGCCAACTGAGCCACGGAGCAGTCGTATCGGACTGAATACAGAACTTTTTAAACAGGGTATTAAAAACTAAGTAAAATATAATGTCGAAGTAACGCGGCGAAAGCTCCAGATTAGTCAAAAGCTTTTAGATAATTTCAAACTTTATTATTCAGAAAAGCTCTACTTTTATAACGGCTGAAAGCTCGGATTTTAATCTCCACTTTAGATATTGCGCTTTCGTGCTATGGAAGGCACCTTAACCCTAGGTCCTGCATCTGTAGCTCCTCGTCAGTCGTGTGGTTCAGCCGTCCCTACGACACCCAGGAGCTAGAGACTAGAGAGTGGGTTTGTGGTCAGCCCAGCTGCCATTCCACTATCAATCTATACCAATATTATAAAGAGGAAAGATTTGTTTGTTTGTTTGTAACGAATAGGCTCCGGAAATACTGAACCGATTTGAAAAATTCTTTCACTGGTAGGAAGCTACATTAACCCCGAGTGTCATAGGCTATATTAGATTTTCAAAAAAAAAAAGGGATCCTTACTTAAACTCAAATAAAGACCCAAGGTGAATTTTTTTTCTATTGTTTACATATTTTGACAGGTGATTTGCTGTTGTTGTCTGTTTCTTTATTCGCTCATTCTGGCCTGTCAAAAGAACATAGTCTATAGAGCCAAGTCTTGAGTAGTATCTTATATTCTATGGCGTAACGAAGTTAGCCGGGACAGCTCGTAGTATATACATAGTATAAAACAAAGTCGCTTCCCGCGTCTGTCCCTATGTATGCTAACCCTTTATAAATTTGCAACGAATTGCGATGAGTTTTTTTTTATAGATTGAGTTTATAAGTGAAATGCATGCACAAGGCGGTACGTAGTTTATAACTCATCACACTCAGAGCTCCTAACTAGGAAGAACCTTTTTTTAATCTTTGGTGATAAGTTACAATATTTTTTAACATAAGTTCGCCAAACTGTTTACACAATTTGTTGGCGGGGCAATCTTTACAAATAACAGATCACGTGTATCTAGGGTGCCCGAAACATAATACATAGACGAACATCACACCCAGACCGGGAAAAACATCGATATTCATCTTTTCAATGTTCGCCCCGCCGGGAATCGAACCCGGTGCGCCCGCGTCTCAGTCTACCAACTGAGCCACGGAACAGTCATCCTAAGTTGTCCTAATGGTAGCCGTTGATGAATAGGACAGCAGGAAATTATAGATAAGGTTTTTTTTACTTATCTCCTAACTCAAATCTGAAACAAATTTTGAGCAAACGTTTATAAAAAAAAAATACATTTTTTTATTTATCTCATTAGAACAAACTTTTCCAGCATAAACTTACTTTTATTTAACAGAAACAACGTTTCTCGGTAGTAGAGAAAATATATTTTCAAATCGTATTTGTATTGGAGAAAACTTAAATAAACTTGCGCCAATTAGTAAACGATAACAAGCTAAACATAAAATAAAATAAAATAGCGGATAGAAGACAGCTAGATTTTTTTTTAAATATATAAATAGTATATATGTCACCGGAAAATAATAAGATTCGTAGGATTCTAAACGAGAGATAAATTGAATTATTTTACGCCCACTTTTTCGCAAATTTATAAATTTTCGACGCGTCGTAGTAAATTTATAAACTAACGGATATCAATCCGTAAGATTCTAAACGGATCGACCAATCACAGAAGAGCTTTTAATTTTACGCTTTTTGAAATACGGAAAATAACACACTGCTCTCTGATTGGTCGATGTTGACAGTGAAAATGCTTATGCGTCCATAGACTTACGTACAATCAGACTTGCCAAACAATTCGATCACACTAAAAGTATTTTTACTGGTACTAAAAACTAAGTAGGTTAATATGTGACCGCTAATGTGCGAAATTCAGTAACAGTGCACCAACTGGCTGAATCCGTTAGAGTTCGAAATAAAATGTTGTTCTCAACATTAACTAGGTAATCTGCAAAATCCCTAGGTAATCTACAGAGTTAACGAATAAGTTAAGTTCGAATAATTGTTGCCTTAGATTTCAGTTTAACACAGGTAACCCAAGCTCCGCTCGCTTCGCTCGCTACGCTGGTTAAAGATCACAAGCCAAACCTAACCTAACCTACAATTTTGCCCTAGATTTGAATTTTCGGTCGGAGCTTTCTGTTTTCCGCACTGTAACGGCGAAACATCCGGTAAGACGCACATTAACTAGGTAAAGTGCGGATACCCCATATTTCACATAAAATTTCGCACATTAACTGACCTAAACAGGTAATGTGCACATTGCCCGGTAAAGAGCACATTAACGTATTTCGCACTATAACGGTGACAGATATAATATGCTATTATGGGATAATAGCATATTTTATCAAAAAGTAACCTTGTATGTTAGGTACCTACCTACCTACCTAGTAGGGGGTTAAAATTCCCTATTTCACTCTACCAAAATAAAACATTTTGATCATGGCTAAAACTTTCGTAGCTCTGTGTTAAATTTCAATTCAATAAACATGGCGTTTGGGTATTGGTTACTTATTATTTTACGAGTGAGTTTAGAAAGTTTATCAATTTACGAAAATATAGGCGTAAAATAATACAATTTATCACTCGTTTAGAATCCTACGAAAGTTTATAAATTTCCTAGTAAATTTATAAATTTACGGTTCTTGTTATTTTCCGGTGACATATACATAATCAATACATAGGTATTTAACAAAGTCGCTTCCGCGGTCTGCCGCTATATTAAGTTTAAAACTTTAAAACTATGCAACAGATTTTGATGCGGCATTTAAAAAAGATTATAATGATTAAAGAAAGGTTTTAAGTTGATTCGATCACGCAGAGAAACTCCGAGCATAGCCCTTTGAGTGATTGAGAACTGAAATAAATAAATTAAAACCTATTTATAAAATTTACATTTTAATTTAGGAAGCACAAAGTAGCTATCCTTTCTTTTCAAAGAAATGTGGGATAAAGCAGAGGACACACGATGCCCTGTACATACTACAGACCTCGTAAAAGACTTGCTATAAGGGTCAGACGTGTGGTCGCATAAATGGCTCAAGTATTGTAAGGTCCTCTAAAAATTACATTTATTGTAAACAGAGAAAAGCCACTCCGTATCCTCCTTTTTTTAAGGCAAGAAAACTCCTAACGAGTACTCTGTAGCCCTGGGGGAAGCCGCTGGGTTATCTGGGGTTCGCACCCACTAAAACCCCGCCCCGGTGTCCTTCTCGGCTTTTGAAAAAGGGGCCACGGGAAGGCTTGCGAACTCGGCATCGCCGCAACCCCCTTCAGAAGTACTATTATGGCCACATTTTCAATGAGTTGGTTGAGTGTCAAAGTCAATACAAAAAAATGCAAAGAGGACGAAAAGCAATATTGCAAATGCGGCCGTAATACAGGGATAGCACTGGCTGTATAGCCTCATCCCAGGGGGACATGGTGATTTCGCCCCTGGAGCGTTGTTAGCTCGTCTTATGCGTTCCGTCGCTCTTTTCGGGGCCTTTATTCATATCACCACAAGGCCCCCGCCTCGTGCACCCAACGACCCCGGGGACGACGATCCACTCTTAGTCGCTTCTTCCACAGGCAGGGGTTACCTCAGTCCTATTTTTGGTCCCGGTACATCAGTACGTATCATAGAGTTGAATATCTTATTCAAATGTTTACTTTGAGTAAACTTTCAACGTGATTAAACTATAGAATGTAAAATAAACCGACCCAACAAAATAAAGCAAAGTTTCAGCTTTATTTTAGCCTCTATCACTTTAACATAAGATACAAAATCAAAATTTAAAAGGACTTTTTAACTATAAAATGAATAAACAAGCGAATTTTAATACTTAACTGGAAGAAACAAAGTTTTGTTAGAAATTTCCTAATTATGTTTGTAAGTTTCTGTTGAAATAAGATTTTAAAATAATGTTCAAAAACCAAAAAAAGTTACAGATTGTTGCCAAAATGGCCATTTTTAGCAACACTCTGTAGCATACCCTGGTCCATAACCTAAAAGCTAGCTACACAACAGTGCCCTTAAAAATACTAGGGTGTATTATCTAGTGGAATTCTGTTCCACTTTTTTGATATTTGCCTTAATTTAGAAGATATTAATTTTTTTCGCGGGTGGCACTACTTTAGCTGTGCTATGCCTCTTAATACTCTTAGCTCCTATTTAGTTACCGCTAACCAGAGTTAAGCTCGTCGGGCTTAAGTTAAAACTCTGAGTTTAAACACTGTGGTTTAAAGGGTATCAGGGTATAGTCTTGAAAAGCAAATCCTAGCTGGAAAGTATAACCTTCATACATAGTATAAAATAAAGTCGCTTCCCGCGACTGTCCATTTTAAACTATGCAACCGATTTGCTGCGGATTTTTTTAAAGCATACAGTTGATTGATTGATTGATTGATTGAAAGATTTATTCCATGTTCCAAATACATCAAAACATATAGGTACATTTTATAAACTTAAGTAGGTAGGTATAACTAGTGACATGAATCATTAACATATATAAGACTACACTATACAAACAAAATCCAGTTTTGATGTAGCTGCGACACGGAAAGGGCTCTGACTCAGCATATGCTACAGGATAATATAAGAAATACTATCCGCAGCGCTGGTATTCTGCCAGTACCCCGACAGGCAATACATACATGCACACGTCCCGGTATTTTACATATAAATAAATATAAGTATATATAAACTTAAGTATTAAAGCTAACAGTGAGGATAAGGGCCAATTTATAATATATGATTATATATGTATACCTAACATAAATAATACATAAATAAAAGGTGTAAGTAAATATATAAAAATGTGTGTTAGGAATTTATATGTGTATACTTAAATGGATCAACTACTAAAATAATAAGAATAAAAAAAATAAAAAATAAAATATATGAAGACAAGGAAAGAATATAATAATAAAAATTCAAGTAAAAAATTGGTACCAGAAATTAATTTAACAGTAATTGATATTAATGTAAAAATTAAAATTAAAGTAAACAAATTGAATGTTTAAAATTTACCCTTCTGTTTGTTAAGAAGATATTGGAGAAGTTTTCTTTTAAAAGTAAATTTGGAACATGCAGTACGTAAAGGCGGAGGTATGTTGTTCCAGCATTTGCTTGCCTGGTACCTAAAACTTCCCCTAAAGGCAGCTGTTCTATGCTGAGGTGTCCTAAAAACAGTAGCACAAGATCTCATCCTTCTCTCTTTTGCTCGCCATTCAAGTTTATCGTAAAGATAAGCAGGTTTAGCTGTGTTTATAACACCAAACAACAAAACCGCCATTGCAAATTCGACTCGACCTTCAATTTTTAGCATATTGGCATTATTTAAATAAGGTGTAACGTGAGTGCGTGGGGGAATTTTGAAACAAAACCGAGCACAAGCATTTTGAACTCGCTGTAATAGATTCAAAGTTTTTCCATAAAGACAAGGGCCATACACCGCTAGGCAGTAGTTTAATCTCGATAAAACTAGGCTGTCGCAAAGCCTTACACGCAGATCAACTGAAAGATAATCACGAACCCCGTACAACACCCGCAGCCTATAAAAACATCCCTTTACTAGCTCGGCCACGTGACTTTCAAAACTGAGATGGCTGTCCATAAGCAGTCCCAAATTACGAGCTTCGGATACCTGTTCCAATGCAATTCCTTTTATATTTAGATCTAAAACATTTAATTGCGTGACTTGCCTTTTCGAACCAAGTATCATAAATTTTGATTTTGCGGCATTCAGAACCAAAGCGTTTTTGTCAGCCCAAGCCGAAACATTGTTTAGATCACTATTAAGACGTTGTTCCATAACTTCTAGCTCCTCGAAACTGATGGAGATACGCAGTTGAAGATCATCAGCATATACATACATGGTAACCAGCGTATTGTATATTTTTCACTAGATCTGCGCAGTATATAATGAAAAGCAAAGGCCCAACTATCGATCCTTGAGGCACCCCTCTTACGACCGGCACACGGTCAGAAAGCAATTTTTTACCATCATTACACGTTAAGATTACCTGCTGTGAACGGCCCATAAGGTAACTTTTAAACCATCTGACTACCAGAGGATCAAAACCGTAGTAAGTCATTTTGGCAAGCAATAAGGACGTACTTATGCAGTCAAACGCGCGGGAAAAATCTAGTAACACTAAGGCAGATCCATTTCCAACATCCTGGGAGGCAAGAATATCATCGACTACGTCGAGGAGGGCTGTATTTGTACTGAGACCCCTTCTGAAACCAGTTGAGGAATGTTTATATGTGTCGTAGTAAGATTTGATAATTAGGTATATGCAAAAAAACTAGAGATTTTGCGAAAACCCGGATAATTTGATATTAGCATTACTTTTTTCTCAATCATCCTGACTTATTCTGATTGGTTTTTTGTAGCGTCAAAAGATATTTTAACTAACCAATTAGAGTTTACCAGCAAGCAATAATCTAGCCAATCAGAGTTAAGGAAGGTTTCAAAGGTTTCAAATTATACTACTGTATTTGGAAAAAAAAACTTCTTTATGTCAGGATGATTGAAAAAAGTAATGCTTATATCAAATTATCCGTGTTTTCGCAATATCCCAAGTTTTTTGGCAAAAAACCTAATTATCAAATCCTACTACGACATTTATGTATAATTCATGGTCAACATAGTAATAGGTAAGGCGGTACGAAGTTCGCCGGGTCGACTAGTAGTATATAAGATACTCTAGTCAACCCGGCGAACATCGTACTGCCTAACATAAAACTATGTTGTGCACGTATTATACACTAGAGAGGCTGCCCCGCGGTTTTTCCCGCGCAGATTTATCATAAACACAAAATTCCCGTTTTTTCCCGTTCCCGTGGGAATTTCGGGAAATCCCTTCTTAGTGCTCATCTACACTCCTCAAGGAACCCACGTGCCAATTTTCAGCTTTCTACGCCCAGTACTTTCGGCTCTGCGTTGTCTGTCAGTCAGTCAGTCAGTAACGGAAGAGTTTTAAATATATTGATGATTAGAAATATATCGCCAATTTGTATGACGAAACAGTGATTTAAACCTAGTCTAGTGATTTAGACCCGGTTTAACTCTTTTTGTGGTAGAGCCGTAAAAGGCTATCTGAAACTCCAAAAACAAAGCAAAAATTACAAGTGGTCAAAATAAAACTAAAATGCTCTAACTACACTGTAGTGCAGAAATATGGTAACACCCAGTTTAGTGCGTGCAGTGGCGTGCAATGAAAATGTTACATACGACCGCTAGGGATGGGGGATTATTGTACTTTATTACATTCTGGTTAGGGTTGCCATGCCACTTGTGAAAATTCATAAAAGTACCGTTTGATTTACCAAAAATTTAAAATTTCTTACATTTTAATACAATTGATTGCAATGGGCGGCCTTATCTCTTAAAGCGATTCCTTTTAGACAACCGCTTGTTAGGATGAAATTAAGTTTAAAGAAAAAAAGGTACGGTGGGTTGGTTCTAGCTACTGTTCGTGACATCATAATATAACTTAAGAGCCAGTTTACCGCGATGCTAGCGCCATTCTCGAAAAAAAATTATATCTTCTAAACTATGGCAAATATAAAAAATGTGGCACAATATGACACTAGATAATCTTGCTTGGTATTTTTTGAGCACAGTAAAGTAGTCCTAACTTAAAAGTACAAAATTATACACAGATTGGTGCTAAAAGTGGCCACTTTTATCAACACTTTGTAGCTTTCTTTGGTCTTTAACCTAAAAGCTATACAACAGTGCCCTAAAAATACTAGGCTACATTATCTAGTATCATACTGTGCCACATTTTTGATATTTGCCTTATCATCATCATTTCAGCCGTAGGACGTCCACTGCTGGACATAGGCCTCCCTCAAGGCTCTCCATCTCCATTTGCCTTAGTTTAGAAGATATTAATTTTTTTCGCGAATGGCGCTAGCATCGCTGTAAACTGGCTCTTAATCTCACCGAAGGGTTAAGCAGAGACACCAGCTCATTGACTGAGCCCACGAGAGGCATCAGTGCAGCGAGCTGGACACACGTTTGGCCGAGTTTATAATACATCACAATTAGAGCCCCTAACTAGGAAGAACCTGTATCTAGGGTGCCCGAAACACACACAGAAACGAACATCACACCCAGACCGGAAACAAACATCGATATTCATCATATCAATATTCGCCCCGCCCGGGAATCGAACCCGGGTGCACACGCTTACTCAGTCCACATCACTGCCAACTGAGCCACGGAGTTTATGTTCGAGGTTTGTATGATTCGTGAGGTGACTTAGCTAGTCAAGCTAGCTAGAAACTATATAAGTCTTTGCATGATATACAATTATTATGACTCAAATAAATTATTAAAAAAAACATATAGACAACTAGTTCCCCCCTCCGCGCATTGCCCTACACCCTCTGTCTCGTCTGGCGCCAGCTATGCCACCGTAGAGCATTGCTCTGATGCTACACATCATTTTTAGTTTTTTTTACAAAAACTTTCGATGGACCTCCAGTGTGCACGGTTCATTATTTTTCAATTTTGTTTTCAGGAATCAGTCCTGTGTAAGTAACTATGCCTACCATGTCTTAAATTTTCTTCCACGGTAAAAATGTAACCGTGTATAACTTCTCCCTGTGTTAAAATAAGTATCTGTAATTTATTTATTATGAAATAAAAGTAAAATTTCAGCCGTAGGACGTCCACTGCTGGACATAGGCCTCCCTCAAGGCTCTCCAACTGTACCGATCGCAGGTGGCCTGCATCCAGCGTGGACCCGCAGCCTTGCGCAGATCATCCGTCCATCTGGTCGGTGGACGCCCTACGCTGCGCTTGCCGATCCGTGGTCTCCACTGAAATGATGATGATGAAAAGTAAAATTTATATGCAAGTATTTACAAAAAAATGAATAAATAGGAAAACACATAAAATTACAAATAGAAAACTAAATAAAATACCTACGTGGCAACCCTGTGCTTTTCGGTTGGTATATTCCAAAGCTCCCCGCGAAATGAATGAGCATTCTCTGAAAGTTTGTAACATTATGAAACTGTGCTGAACACATTGTTTGGGTGTTTAGATAAAGTGGAACACATTTTTTTACTATCGAATGAAGGTTTTTTTTGTAGCGAAGTGAAAAGAAAAAAGTATTATTATTATTATTTAAATACTAGCTGTCCCGGCGAACTTCGTACCGCGCCCTACAATTTTATATGAAAAAATCAAATTGTTGTTTTTGCTAACTTCTTAATTTTTTACTAATACTACTACGAACATATAAAAACAAAATAAATAAAGACACGCTAACTAAAAAGGTCTCTACTCAAAGCTCCCTGCTCGAAAGCCCCCATCACACTAGCGGCATTGCCACGCTGAATTGCAATGGAGAGCCTCTGCAGCAGAAAAGAGCCAGATCGTCGGTCCAACCCACGGTCTATTAGGCGACGGCCCAATTTGTGAACGAAGGCGGCTGCCTCCGAACCCCAAACACCCGAAGTCTCTAAGGCTACAGGAATAAAAATATAGTCTTTTTCCAGAGCAATGTACTTCGAGTGCTTGAGTTTAGCGGCATTTTCAGCTGCGGAGGCAGCTACCCGAGTCGTCGATGGCAGATGTGATGCATGCGAACATATTGAGATCAAAATCAGCTAAATCGGCCCGGCAGTTTTCGAGTTTTAGCGAGACTAACGAACCACGGTTCTTTTTATATATATACACATACATAATAGATATAGATAATGGACTTGACTCCACTTCAGTGGAGTAAAAATATCAAACTTTTGCTACTGAATTTTCAAAATTAGAACGGCTGAGCCGATTAAGCAGATTTTGTTTTGAAATATTTTTCGTAGACCATCCCCGCAGCACGACGGACCATTTGTCGAATCTAACTGTCACTTTTAATCGCTTTTGACATTTCAATGCTGGAAAATGTATGGAGATGATCGACAAAAGTGACAGATAGATACGACAAATTCGACAAATTCTCCGTCATGTTACCGCCGGGAAGGTTTAAACGGTGTAAAAATCTAAAAAATAACCCGGCGAACTTCGTACCGCCTAACCTATTACCCTTCTATGTTGTCTTGTGCATTAACGTACGTCTGTATAAACCTACCTCTTGACTTGAATCACTCTATCTATTCAAAAAACTGCATCAAATACTTTGCATAGTTTTAAAGATTTAAGCAAATTTATACATAACTAGTCGACGCGGCAAACTTCGTACCGCCTAACCTCTTACTATTCTGTGCATGTATTATACCAAACCCAAACCTTCCTCTTCAATGACTTACTCTATCTATTAAAAAAAACCGCAACAAAATCCCAAGTTTTCGATATTTAAGCATACATAACATAGGGAGAGACGCAGAAAGCGACTTATACTTATACTATGTATTGATAAAGCGACAGACAATGGAAGGGACTTTATTTTATACTATGTACTGAAGATTATACAGGGGTCCATTACCTCGAGGGAAGCCAGTTGCGATGGCAAGCTGGTCTAAATTGGCATCACCCTTCAGATGAGCCGTAATGGCTAACATGGTATATATCGAATATACAGGGTGTTTCTGACAAGGCGGTAGTAAATCAAAGGAGGTATTCAGCTCACCATACCTAACAACTTTCCCAAAGTACCATGGGTCGAAATCTCAAAACGAAAATCAGCTGTCCCGTACATTGACCCCGCCAGCTGATCGAACCAATGTATGGAATAGCTGATATTTTTTTTGAGATTTCGACCCATGTTACTTTGGGAAAGTTGTTAGGTATGGTGAGCTGAATACCTCCTTTGATTTATTACCGCCTCGTCAGAAACACTCAGTATTACTCGCAGGCACAGCTAGTTAATTTATAAAAGTGTTAAAAAACCTAGTTTAAATAACTTCAGATCTAATCCTTTTCGGGATTTAAACTAAAGTGAGATGGCAAACAAATAAAATGAAGTGGAGTAGAACGCCGAAATCTTCGTCGTTTACCTCTCAGTGGTCAGACTAGTAAACCTATAGAGTCGAATCAATAAGAGTGTTATTTCAGTTATGCCTTTTCAAAAAAATCCAAATGTTCGGACTGCTTAAATATACTTGTGCCCTAAAATAAGGTCTTTTTCCAAGGAGTTTTTTTTTAATAGTTTCTTGCTTATATTATAACTAGAGCTTGCCCCGCGGCTTCACTCGCGCAGATTTCTCATAAACACCAAAATTATTTTTTTCCCGTTCGCATGGGAATTTCGGGAAATCCTTTCTTAGGCTCACCTACACTCCCTAAGGAACCTACATGCAAAATTTTAGCCCTCTACGCCCAGTAGTTTCGGTTCTGCGTTGTCTGTCAGTCAGTCAGTCAGTAACGGAAGAGTTTTATATATTGATAATATCGATAATATCTCGTGTCTCTAATTTAGTAATTGGCAGTTATGTATGTGACTTCGAATTTCTGGGTTTGATTTTAGGCGGGGCGAACGTTTTAATAAACTATAACGATGTTGTTTCCTGAGTCTGGGTGTATTTTGTTTGTTTGTCTTTAAATTTAATTATTTTAATGAGATCAGTTTATACTAATTTAAAATGAGTACAAAACGGATCGGTACAGTCACAGACTCATTCTGCTTAACACTTCCGGTCTTTCTGTAGGAAAAAATCCATTGTTCTCTGGGGTTTATTACAGTCTAGTGCGCCCGAGAATATATACAAAAGTATTACGCTGAACGACTGTGACTGTACCATCATAATTGACTTCATTGATCTTATAAGAAGGAAGTTGAAGTCCATAAGTTCAATGTTCTGGTGTACCCATCCACCAATGGCCTCGGAGTGAGTGGCTTAGATGGTTTTAATCAGAACTACCGCCGGAGAATCTAATTTCGGTAGAGCCGCAGAATGTGGTCGCACCCCTAAACTAGTGATGTTACCCGTATCGATAAAATTATCGATGAACTCGTTTGGAGGTGTCTCCATGCGACTCCATTGTTGGCTTTGCTGATGAGTCTGATCCTCGGCATGAAGCGGCAGGTACAGTCTTGGTCGCGTGGTATAACAGCTGTCTACCTAGTACATACAGTGTTCTGGTATTCGAACTAGTATGTCCATCTGAAGACAGGTTGATTTCACATTCGTTTGTCTAAGCCGTTTGATGGGCGCCCCAGACCTCCTCGCCTCTCACAGCATAGGATACTTAACTAAATATAAGGTACCAACTAAGTATATAATCTTAATTGACTTACTATAAGAGATACCTTGTTACTTGTACCTATCATCAATATCAATACTTAATATAAAATAAAGTCGCTTTCCGCGTCTGTCCCTATGTATACTTTAATCTTTAAAACTATGGATCCTCCTATGGGTGTAGTAAAAGGCGACTAATGGAACACCCAAAGGACAGACAGCAGCCGTCCTACGTTGAAATAGTGCGGTGGTAGCATGACGGACAATTTGTCGAATCTTTCTGTCACTTTTGACCGCTTTTGACTTTTGAATGCGGAAAAAATGTATGGAGATGATCGTCAAAACTGACAGATAGATTCGACAAATGGTCGGTCATGCTACCAAGGCTGGAGTAGCCAGACTGCGATCGCCAACCAGACTGCTAAGCATGTCAATTATGTACGGGAAATTTCCTCCACAATGTTGGTCCTTGTGGGAATATGTGGGGGAGACTTATTTTGAGCAGTGGACGTCTATAGGTTGAAATGATGATGATATTTAATGTCCATCCGGTCTAATCAGATTTTATCTGAATAACCTTGATCTAATCATATTAATCGCATTTTTTTATCGATACCTTTAAAGTTAATCGAAGACGTGTTCCATCTCTAAAACCAATGCAAAGAGCCCACCAAAGTCTTCAGTTGGCGCAACCGTTCCAGTACAAGGCCAATATTGGCCGAACTAACACGATTGTTGGGCCAATGTTGGACCAATTCATGTGGAATTCACAGTTATATTAATATCAAAGGGGATTTTCATAGAAATAAAGCAAAGCGGAAAGTGGATATTGTATGTTTGTTTTTGTAATTAAATTAATGTTGGCTCTGAGCATTTCCTTTTGAGCTAAAATGTATATTCATTTATTTTTTTGATTACTTTATTCAAATGGTGTACTTAATGTAAACTGACTAGGTATACTTTTGAGATTGGGTGAATACTTTTTTAAGGTTCCGTGTTCTCGTCCCGGGACCTTATTAATATGACTATTCCGTCTGTTTGTACGTTCGTCTGTCTGTCAAAGGCACTTATCTCTGAAACGGCTCAATAAATCTTAATAAAATGTTTGCACGATATTTTTCTTATTATCCTTAAACCTTCTCCAGAATGTAACAAATACTTTTATGAAAACCATATCAAAATCGGTTTAGCCAAACTCGAGATAATCGCGGACAAAAATACATACTTACAAACATACATAAAGGTCAAACTGATAACCTACTTTTTTGAAATCTGTTAATAAAAGCGAGTAAATGATTGAAACACTCGTATTTATAACTACTAAACTATACTATATACTAAACTATATTATATATTATTCATGAGATATAATATCAAGACGGAGTTAACCGCTAAACCGCAAAATAATCAAACTCCGAGTGCTGGCAAATAAAGTGCTATGCACACTGAAGACATACAGAATAATTATAAATTTCATACATACATAGTTCATTTCGAATATTGATATGATGAATACCGATGTTTGTTTCCGGTATGGGTGTAATGTTCGTCTCTGTGTGTGTTTCGGGTACCCTAGATACAGATTCTTCCTGGTTAGAGGCTCTGAATGTAATTTTTTATAGTTAAATGAATTCGCGTTTGTAAAAAAATTGTCTTTCAAATAGTGATACATCGTTTTGGAACACAGAGTTACGGATTTTGTGTATCAATCTTGATTTCTGGTATTGGTCGTTTCACAAAAATACACAAAATCAGTAACTCTGTCTTCCAATCACAATGTTGGAGAGGTTTTTTACGATCAAGAAGTCATTTGAAATTTATTAAAAATGATTACATTCCCCAGAATATAATAAAAACGCCGGTAAAAACGTTACAAATTATTCAATTAGCATGCAATGAGCCACCTTATTGCCAAAAGCGATTTCTGCAAGCTGTATATTATACATTAGGTCGTACTTTTTCCTATCGAGATAATTGCACTCGTTACTATCCTGACATACTCGGACTCTCGTCTTTACTTGGTTTTTTTTCTTAAGATTTTATTTTAACGATTCAGTGTGCGCTAACCCTAACCCACTTTCCAAGGACTCAGCTAATCTATAGCTTAGCGTGTTGTGAGGGCAATCGTCTAATAATATAGCGGAAACTATGCTATTTCGCTTATTATGCGTGGGTTTAGGAACAAAAATGCATAGAGTCGATTTGAAGCAATTTATCAAATTAATGTAACCATTGTTCCTTCGTCAAGTTTTTAGCTATTTCATTTTAAAAAGGTATTATATTATCAAAAATTAAGCACTTTAATGTAAAACGAAATAGGTGTCTAATATGTTTAAACCATACATAAGTTATAGAAAACAGTATTGACTTGCTTGTCTGCCCTATAGGTCTCCCCCACAGACACATATTGTCACGAGGACAATCATTGTGGAGGGAACTTTCCTTTAAAAAATAAATAAAAAAAAAAACAAAAAGTATTCTTCGGCTTATAGCTTAAAAATAACTATAGCTAAGTTATAATAAAATATCTAAAGCTAAAATATTTCCTAACGACGACTCCATAAATTTTCTTATTCTGATTAGAGGTTTTACTTAATAAGGTATGCGTAGGGTGTCCATAATTTGTAATATACCAGTATATATTATCAGGCAAGTGGTTCCTATATTAGGTATACTAGTACGTCGAAGCTGCCCTGGTAGCATGCCCGATCATTTGTCGAAATCGTCGAATATATTTGTCACTTTTGACGATCATCTCCATACATTATCCCGCAATTTAAATGTCAAAATAGATCAAAAGTGACAGAAGGATTCGACAATTAGTCGTTCAAGCTACCATGGGTTACGATTACGACAACTATCGAGTAAACAGTTCGGTATGCGACAAATATGGAGAAAATCTCTAAAATAAAAAAAAGTAAATATAAAGATTTCCGATACATACAAGCCGGGTAAAAAATAAGTGCCTTTTACAGACAAACGGACGGACGGACGGACGGAGTAGTCATATTAATAAGGTCCCGGGACGAGTACCCCAAACCTAAAAAAAATTAAGTTTAAGTTTAAGTCTTTGAACGTACAAAATATCTCTGTAAGCTCATCTTTTGGAGACGAAGAATGAAATAATCAATAAATAATGTATGTACGTACAGTGGCGGTCTAGATCGGCGTAACACTTGCGGTTTTTCTGTATTGAAAAATAGCTCTTGTTCTTTGGTATTACAGTCTAGGGTACAGGAGACCAATAGATAAATCTGTTACGCCGTCCTCGACCTTCACTGTACGTGACTCCAATGTATGTACATAGCATCAATACATAGTATACATGCACAACATAGTAATAGGTAAGGCGGTACGAAGTTCGCCGGGTGAAAGTCAGTCAAAGGGTAGCGTTAGCAAAAATGGCACTTCCTCTACAGAACTGGAGCGTCAAAGAGACGAAGAGGCCATTGTTAGGAAGTAGGGATAGGTAAAGAAGTGCTTAGTTTTTTTTTTACAAAAAGTTTTGAAAGAAAAAAGTTCTAAAGTTTTTTTTTACAAAAAGTTTTGAAATTTGAAATAAAAAAGTTCTAAAGTTTTTTTACAAAAAGTTTTGAAATTTGAAACAAAAAAGTTCTAAATTTGAAACAGTGACATGAGTATACAATTGTCTAAAGTTTAGACAAGTTCTACCTAGTTAGGGCCTCTAAGTGCCATAAGTTATTAATATTTCACTAAAAATGTTGTCTGTGTTTAGTTTTACAAAAAAAAAAAATACTAACCACTTAACTTCGAAGTTGTTAGCTATATTAGCAACTTACCTAATACTGTGTTTATATACTTGAACTTCATAAATTATTTATAATTAATCAAATTGTTTTGCTGACTCTCTCAATGTCAACTGAAACAACACTGTACGGTCAGCAGAGCGGCTCTAGAGAGAGTAAACATTTACTCATCGGATTGTTGCCTTTTGCTCTAACCGTACCTGCTCTCAGAGGATCAACAAAACAGTGACATGAGTATACAATGTGTTGTCACTAGACATAGACATCCCTTTGCAAGATAGAAACATCAATACATAGTATAAAATGAAGTTGCTTCTCGCGTCTGTCCCTATGTATGCTTCAATCTTTAAAAGTACTCAATGGATTATGATGCGATTTTTTTTAATAGATAGAGTGATTTACGAGGCAGGTTTCTAAGTATAATTCATGCACAAAATACTAATAGGTTGGGCGGTACGAAGTTCGCCGGGTCGACTAGTAATAAATAAAATTGTAATGTTTGCTGATGACGTATCAGTTTTCATTGAATTTAAAAAGTCAAGTTCTGAGGAAATGGTTGATGCGGTTACTAACTGCTTGAAACGAATGACTGACTGGTTTTTATCCATAGAACTAAGCACTAATTTAAGTAAAACTAAAATAATCAACTTTCGAAATTATAACTCTACAGTCAATGATAGAGATATCCTTGTAAACAATAATAAAATTGAAATTGTACCAGTAGCTAAATTCCTAGGTGTAATTATTGACCAAAATCTAAGCTGGAAAAATCATGTAAAATACCTAGAAGCTAAATTGAGTAGCTTTTGCTATGCTTTAAAATCAGGTTTAATCTTCAGAGGCATTTACGAGTGTATAATTTATTCAATACTAGAGGCTGCCCCGCGGTTTCACTCGCGCTCCATTTTATTCCCGTTCCCATGGGAATTTCGGGAAATCCTTTCTTAGTGCTCACCTACACTCCCTAAGGAACCTACATGCAAAATTTCAGCCTGCTACGCCCAGTAGTTTCGGCTCTGCGTTGTCTGTCAGTCAGTCAGTCAGTCAGTCAGTCAGTAACGGAAGAGTTTTATATATATTGATAGGACATCTAGATAGCTACAATTTTGAGTGTTTTGAATGAAAATTTGAGTGTGAGATAAATTTTCTATTTTCCCATGTCTAGAATGAGATCTTATGTTTAAAAGACAAGGCACAGCTAAGGAGCGCCAAAATTAAGGCAAATATCAAAAATGCGAAACAGTATTCTACTAGATAAATGAGCCTAGTATTTTTAGGGCACTGTTGTATAGCTTTTCGGTTTAAGACCAAAGAAAGCTACAAAGTGTAGCTAAAAACAGCCATTCACATTTTTGATATTTGCCTTAGTTTAGAAGATATTAGGTTTTTTCGAGTGGCTCTACTTTAGCTGTGCTATGGCTGATAAGGGTTTTTTTTGTGCACTAACAAAAGACTCACATTTTAGATATATTTCATGAGGTTAGGTGGATTAAAGTCGTGCCCCGACGGCTTCAGTCAACCGAATGTGAAGCCAACAGTCCCTAGGAGCACAGAGCAGCCCGAATAGCAAAACACTGTACCACATCTAGGACACTTCATTGAAAAAATCGCATTGCATCGCGCACAGCCGAAACTCGTGTACGTACAGTGGCGGACACGATCGGCGTAACACTTCCGGTTTTTCTGTATTGCAAAATAGCTCTTGTTTTTTGGTAATACAGTCTAGGGCTGACGAAACCATAGACAAATCTGTTACGGCCTCCTAGTCCTTGACTGTACACGCGTATCATGCTTGAGTGAGTGAGATGAGACGTGCGACGCTGCTTTATTTGTACTGAGTGGTAACTGAGAGGTAACCGAGCTCGGGGCCGCACTTGCTGAGGGAGGCAGGGAGTGCCCGTACTGTATGTAGTAGTGTTTATTATACTGTGACTGTACAGAGACAGCCTGTCATGCCACGCGAGCCAGACCGCGCCCTCTTTGAATAATTCTTACTTATCAACCTGATATAGGTATAATTCTTACTTATCCCATGATAAGTTGAGTGAGATCTCTTGTTTTCCGCCACAACTTTAACTTTTCTTTGCATCCTATTAAATATTAACAGCGTGTCTTATTGTTTTTGGCAAAGAAAAGCGGCCATCTTTGATTTTATGACGCCATTTTAATATAAGAGTTCCTTGGGCAAACGAGAAAGCCTTAAGGATCGTTTATACAGTGCGAGCAGCTCGCCTGGCCAGTGGAAAGCTACTCGGTTTGGTTTTTTTATTGTTTGTAACTTGCACATACGATACTCATTAGTTGCGTCCGAACAGTGCAAGTTACTTTAGTGCAGATACTCGGAAGGTTATCTCGTATGCTAGCTTGCACCGGTTAAAAATAGATATTTTTTAATAATAATACGAGCTTTCCCGGCTTTTTCGTTACGCCATAGAATATAAGATACTACAAAAGACTTGGCTCTATAGACAATGTTCTTTTGACTGCCCAGAATGGCCGAATAAAAAATAAACAACAACAACAAACAACCTGAAAAAATATGTAAACAACGGAAAAACTATTGCACCTTGGGTTACATTATTTGAGTTTAGGTAAGGATCCCTAATTTTTTTGAAAATCTAATATAGCCTATGACACTCGGGGTTAATTTAGCTTCCTACCAGTAAAAGAATTTTTCAAATCGGTTCAGTATTTCCGGAGCCTATGCGTTACAAACAAAAAAACAAACAAATCATCCCTCTTTATAATATTGGTATAGATTTGCATGCCAGACATCATGGCAGAACTCTGAAGGGAATTATAGATTTTATTTAAGATCTTACTGTATTGTATACCCAGTGTTCATGCAAATAAATGACTGATTACTGGTTACTGATTACTGAAACCAGCCAATAGGTAGAGCTAACAATTGTGTGTGTAAAAAATAAATTATAAAAATTAAAGTCACAAAACCTTCAATATCAATCAATATCAATATCACATAGTATAAAAAAAGTCGCTTCCCGCGTCTGTCCCTATGTATGCTTAAATCTTGAAAAATACGCAACGGATTTTGATGCGGTTTCTTTTAATAGATAGAGTGATTAAAGAGGAAGGTTTTTAAGTATAATACATGCACAAAATAGCAATAGGTTAGGCGTTACGAAGTTCGCCGGGTCGACTAGTTAAGTATAAAATTTTGATATCGTGCTAGCGTTGTTAGTTTTCTAACAGCAAAAATGTTCATATCGTTGTCGGCAATTTAGCATGGAGGTATTGTAGAAACACAATAAGGGTTCTCTTTACGGCAAGTTGGGATGGGAAAAACATTTTGAGATACAAATCACTGCCGATTTGCTGAGATAGGGATGGGTTTTACTAAGGTGTCGATATCGATAATAGTATTTCTTTGTAGACTCAACAACAATCGTCGATGAAAACGATAGCCCACGGCTACTCTCGGTTAAAAAAATACCTAAAAACTAAATTGTATAAAAAATCACTTGCCAAAGTTTTTGCAAGTGAATGTAAGTTTCTTTGCACATTTAAATCTTAAGAAAATTACTCAACGTTTTGAAATTTTTCTATATCGATTATCGTTACTTTATCGATTTAAATAATTGGAAAATTTTTAAGTTGATTTTTTATAGTTTCAGCCGAGAGACGTCAACTTTTGAACATAAGCCTTCCTCACCCTCACTGATCGCCTCAAGAGGACATACTTTTTTGTGAGTCATATTCGCCACACAACACAGTATAGAGCTCTTAAAGTTTTTAATGTTAAAGGTACCTATTCTGTGAAAAAATACACTGCTGCCTTCCCTTAGAATAGAATAGAATAGAAAACACTTTATTGCATAAAAAGTTATATACAAGAGTAAGTACAGACAAATTGAGACACACACACACACCCTTACCACACACTTAACTGGACACGACGAAGAATTAGAAGATAATAACCTAATAAAGTATCGATAGTATCGACATTTGAAGCCTCGTATTTCGTCACATCACTAAACCTCCCGCCAGGTAGCTGACGCGACGTTGTCGACAAAATTGCCACCCATTCGTTATAGACGTTTCACTACGCCCCGACCCTATTAATTTAAAGTTCCAATAACGATAACGTGATTTCTAACGTTTTTGTCTGTTTCATTTATTTATATACAATTCTCGTGCACAATGTTAGTTCCCGTACTCCGCTGAAACGGCTTGACCGATTCTCATGAAATTTTGTGAGCATACTGAGTAAGTCTGAGAATCGGCTAACATCTATTTTTCACACCCCTTCAAAATTATTTATATGGCAAAACTATGTTTGCCGGGTCAGTTAGTAATAAAATAAATCATCATTTCACATCATATCATAATATAAATAGTACATACAGTATGGGCGGGCACTCCCTGCCTCCCTCAGCAAGTGCGCCCCCGCGCTCGGTTACCTCTCAGTTCTCAGTACAAATAGCACTTCTCATTTCACTCACGCAAGCATGATACGCGTGCAACGCGCTTTTTTCTATGAAGTATCCGATGTGTGATTATAGAAGCCGAAAGACGTCCACTGCTGGACATAGGCCTCACCACCAGAGATCTCCATACCGACCGGTCTTGAGTGACCCTAATGACACTCACGCAGCTTTTACCCAGGTCGTCTGACCACCTTGTAGGATGTCTGCCTACTCTGTGTCTCTAAGACTTCAAAAAATATTGTTTGACTTTGAGATATCTTCATAATTAAGTTGAAATTTTGTATACACGTTCAGTTAAATAGTCATAATAACTAAACTTTTTTTTTTAGTTTCTTACTTAGTTTACTTTACTTTCAATAATACTTTCATAACACTTGTGTCCTGAAATAAATTATTTATTTTATTATACATGCATAAGTAATAACGTCATGCCTGTCTCCATCAAGGTAGGCAGAGACAATTGATTTCCACTTCTTCTACAGTCCTTAGCGTTTTCATACACGCACGTCGTTGGTCACCAATTTGGTCGGTAAACGTTATTATTTAAAAAAATATTAAAAAAAGATTTATTTAATAATCTAATTTGAATCACATAATTAAGGGCCAGAATAGGGTCACGTCTTTTATGGAGCAAAGATTATCAAGTCACAAACTCAGACAGACGTAAATGAAATATGATGTCAATGTAAAAGCATTAAATAGATTAAAAACAAAGTTTTTCTTAAGCGCACACGTCCGCCACTCATTACGGCTACAGCTGAAGCGAAGATTTAAATGCAAATTACCCTGAAGACTTTTTTTTAGTTCATAAATGGAATGGACGGATGGAAAACGCCCAGATGGGTTAACCCTGGTGCCCTGGGAGAAGGGCCGATGTTTGCTATGGGACGCCACGTGTGTGAGCGCTTATGCAGCATCACATCTGCCATCGACGACTCGGGTAGCTGCCTCCGCAGCTGAAAATGCCGCTAAACTCAAGCACTCGAAGTACATTGCTCTGGAAAAAGACTATATTTTTATTCCTGTAGCCTTTGAGACTTCGGGTGTTTGGGGTTCGGAGGCAGCCGCCTTCGTTCACAAATTGGGCCGTCGCCTAATAGACCGTGGGTTGGACCGTCGATCTGGCTCTTTTCTGCTGCAGAGGCTCTCCATTGCAATTCAGCGTGGCAATGCCGCTAGTGTGATGGGGGCTTTCGAGCAGGGAGCTTTGAGTGGAGGCCTTTTTAGTTAGCGTGTCTTTATTTATTTTGTTTTTATTGTGGTGTGCTGACATGTATTTGTATTTTATGATTTATTTTTATTTTTATTAAATGTGCAGTACTTTTACAGTGATTTTGCGCATATAAATCTTCGTCACTGTTCGACTACGGTCGTATTCCCGAGCGACGGAAGACGATCATATTTATGTATCTGGTTAAGTGCATTTTCTTCATGCGTAATTTAGTAAAATTGTGTTTTTTATTCGGGTGTTTCCGTGAAAACGACAGTTAGCGAGGATCTGCATGTCCATTATTAATTTGGGAGTACTATTTGGGTCACCCTAGATACAGGTTCTACATAGTTAGGGCTCAGGTATGATGCGTCTAGGACGGCGTAATAGATTTGTCTATGGTCTCGTGCCTTATATACTGTATTACCAAAGAAAAAGAGCTATTTTGTAATACAGAAAAACGGAAAGTGTTACACAGTCCCAGACCGCCACTGTACCTACAGATCCTAATACAAATTTTTCACAAACCATTGGCTTAAAATTCTCTGAAATTATTGATAGTAAGAAGTACTTAGTAAAATAATAATTTTCATCATTATTACAACCGATAGACGTCCGCTGCTGAAAATAAATTTCCCCCACAAATCACCACAATGATGAACATTGTAGAGAAAGTTTGCAATAATCGCCACACTTGGCAGCTGGGTTAATATTAACAATCGCATGATGCCTGTTAACATTTTTCAACGAAGGAAGCTGCTGCCCTGCCCGGCCTTTGTCGCCTTCCCTTAGTCGCCTTTAACGACACTGGCCGGAGAGGGGATGGTGGTGTTATCACCTACTTAGTGAAGTTCGGCTTGACGGCGTAACACCTCCGGTTTTTCTGTATTGCAAAAAAGCTCTTGTTATTTGGTATTACAGTCTAGGGCGCACGAGACTATAGACAAAAGATTTGCGCCGTTCATGTCAGCCACTGTAAAAATTTAAGCTATGGCTTCCACAGAAGTGACTCTCGTGTGCGCAAACCTTGATCCCGCCATCTTGTTAACCTTAAGGGAGAATGGCGTTGAAATATTACTTTCCTGTAAAGGGAGATGTTTATATGGAAATTTAATATTTTTCCTGTCATTATTATAATAGGAGAGTAAGTATATGGTAAACTGGTTATTTTCAGTATATATTTTTAGGCGTAACTGGTTAATAATAAAGATAATAAATAAAAACTTGCCCAATAAAAGTCAAAATTTAAAGTAAAAAAAATGTTTATCTATACCAATATTATAAAGAGGAAATATTTGTTTGTTTGTTTGTAACGACTAGGCTCCGGAAATACTGAACCGATTTGAAAAATTCTTTTACTGGTAGGAAGCTACATTAACCCTGAGTGTCATAGGCTATATTACATTTTCAAAAAAATTAGGGATCCTTACCTAAACTCAAATAATATAACCCAAGGTGCAATATTTTTTCCGTTGTTTACATATTTTGACAGGTGGTTTGTTGTTGTTGTTTGTTTTTTATTCGGCCATTCTGGGCAGTCAAAAGAACATAGTCTATAGAGTTACGTCTTTTGTAGTCTTATATTCTATGGCGTAACGAAGTAAGCCGGGAAAGCTTGTGTATTATAAATAAGATACAAGGTTTCACTTATTGTTTGACTGCTCTGGCTCAGTTGGCAGTGATGTGGACTGAGTAAGCGTGTGCGGTTCGATTCACGGGCAGGGCGAATATTGATATTATGAATTTAGATGTTTGTTTCCGGTCTGGGTGTGATCTTCGTCTCTGTGTGTGTTTCGGGCACCCTAGATACAGGTTCTTCCTATTTAGGAGCTCTAAGTGTGATGTGTTATGTTATGTTATATGTTATTGTAGGTCAATAAGACTAAGCGTGTTTCCTCAAGAGGCGATATCGGTCTTATGATAGGGGCTCGACAGCCAATAGAAATCACTCGTACATCCACGAAGCCTGCCTGATTGGCTATCGCACGACCGATATCGCCTCTTGAGGAAACACGCTAATTATTCTAATTGGTATCGACACCTTATTTGGTAAAGTAGTCAGGGTGCCCACCAAGCGGCTCAGGTATGACATAACATAAAATACTCTCACGCCTTTTATTTACCGATGGGTTAGGCAGAGGCCCACGTTGAGACGAGTTAATGCTTTATTACCAACGTGACGCAGGGCCAGCTTGTCGCCGCGGTTATAACGACCACTACTGCGGCCGGGACCAGCGGCTTAACGTGCCTTCCGAAGCACGGAATCATCTTACTTTGACATATGCTACAGAATATCCCTAAAAATTAAGAACCCATGGCGAGACGAAGCTTGCCGTTTCGGTTATTTTATATTTTTCTAAAGAAAAGTATACCTACCATTTAGTAATTATATAGTATTTTATGTTGGTGTAAGACTGTTAGACTAATCGTCTTATTCATAAAGATACAGTAGATTTTTTCAAATAGCCCTACTGGTGGTCTACTTTTCTGGTTTGTTGTATGGTAAATACGTGACATCCAGTCTAAATTTGCATACGCCAAATAACTAAAATTCTCTTTAATTTTTTTTATGAATAACAGGGTAAGAATATATAAAAGACCTAAAGGAATCTCTGCCAAAACCAAATAGTCGGTCAAATATATTTCCTTTTACCAGATTTTTGTCTGGTTGTACATACACTTGCTTATTTGTCTAACAGTGGGTAAAGATAAGATTATTATTTATTTTATTCTAAAAAAAAACAAAAAAAAAACAACGAAATACAATCTACTATCTACTATCTAATCGTGGTTCATTATTCTCGGTAAAACTCAAAAGCCGCCGGGCCGTTTTAGCTGATTTTGGTTTTGAAATGTTTGTAGTAGTCGAGGGAAGGTTTAAAAGTTGAGAAAATATCGAAAAATGGAGGGGAGGTCTGTAAAAACAACATTTTATTTTTTCCATATAAAATTGTACGGAGCGATACGAAGTTCGCCGGGACAGCTAGTTACATATAACTTATAATAAGTTATGATGAATATTGATGTTTTTTTCCGGTCTGGGTGTAATGTTCGTCTCTGTATATGTTTCGGGCACCCTAGATACAGGTTCTTCCTAATTAGGGGCTCTGAGTGTGATGCGTTATCAATATATATCATCAATACATAGTATAAAATAAAGTCGCTTCTCGCGTCTGTCCCTATGTATGCTCTAATCTTTAAAACTACGCCACGGATTTTGAAGCGGTTTTTCTTAATAGATAGAGTGATTTGAGAGGAAGGTTTATAAGTATAATACATGAACAAAATAGTAATAGGTTAGGCGGTACGAAGTTCGCCGGGTCGACTAGTTATTATATATCTGCCTACCCCGATGGAAAAAAACAGACATGTATCTTTTTATTTTGAACAGACCTTCAAGCAAGACATGTTAGCAAGTTAATAGCGATCCAGAAGAAAAACCAACAAAAAGATAAATGAACGGATTTCTTCGTGTTTTTACACCCAATCAAGCTGCGGCGATTTGTTAGAATAACACCCTTTTATCTACTCCACATTAGGCTTGTCTATCTCTATCTCTAAGCTTGAATGTTTTTTTTTTTGAGGCCCTATTACGTCGACAATAACGCCAATCTTTAAGGGCTTACACGGTGCGAAACCAGCGTCACTTCCGATAAATAATTAATATCTTCTTAACGATGGCCGAAATCAAAAATGTGCGTTTTGGACTCCCTATATTATCTCGCTTAGAATTGTTAAATTCCTGTTGTGTAGCTTTCAGGTTCTAAATCTAAGAAATAAACCGTTTGTTGTCTAAAGCTACTGTACTTTAGTTTCATAAAATAATATTTCTAAGATTATTATCCTAAAAGCTTAGCACAACAGACCCTTAAAAATTCTGTCAAGATTATCAAGGGAGTCAAAGACGCATATTTTTGATTTCGGCCATGGTTTAGAAGAAATTTATTAATTATCGAAGTGGCGCTAGTATCGCACTCGTTTGCATCTTTAGAGGTATAGATATAGTACAGTAAAAAACCACCATCGCGAAAAAAAATTATATCTTCTAAACTAAGGCAAATATCAAAAATGTGGAACAGTATGTCACTAGATAATGTAGCCTAGTATTTTTAGGGCACTGTTGTATAGCTTTTACGTTAAAGTCCAAAGCAAGCAACAAATTGTTGCCAAAAGTGGCCACGTTCTAAGGAATCTCTTACGAATTTTATGTCGAAAGCAGTTTGGTATGTACGTTGTCTATCAAAATGACTATTTTTGTATGTGTTTCAGTTTTACATAGTAAAGGCGCTTTGAGTGTGATGATTTAATTACTACTAGTCGACCCGACGAACTACGTACCGCCTAACCTGTTACTATTTTGTGCATTTATTACATTTATAAACCTTCCTCTTGAATCATTCTATCTATTAAAAAAATGCATAAAAATCGGGACAGACGCGGGAAGCTACTTTAATTTATACTATGTATTGATATTGATAGTCATTATCGTCTCGGTTCGACTAAAGTCAAATTGCTCAAATCAAATAAAGACATATTTTTTTTGCAAGAGCATTGACATTATCACCATTTCTTGGCAGGCAATACGTAAGGATTATCATCATCATCATCATCAATCAATACATAGTATAAAACAAAGTCGCTTCCCGCGTCTGTCCCTATGTATGCTTAAATCTTTAAAACTACTAAACGGATTTTTATGAGGATTTTTTGTAATAGATAGAGTGATTCAAGAGGAAGGTTTATACGTCAAATACATGCACAAAATAGTAATAGGTTAGGCGGTACGAAGTTCGCCGGGTCGACTAGTATTTTTATAAAACTAATGCAACAGTTACATTACTTTTGTAATAAAAATACATCAAAGGAAAATGGAGTTTAAATTTTATTTAAAACTTCCCTTTAGAATAACTTTCAGCGTATTACGGTGCAACGTGTATACAAAACTTATTTTAATTCTCGTACTACTTACTTTAAGTTTAAAGAGTTATTCAGTTTTAGACAAAGCGAGCGACATAACTTTGTAATTATAGTTAGTATGTAAACTCTTACGCATGAAGAATTAGCTAGTTTACAGCGATGCTAGCGCCATTCGCGAACAAAAATTAATATCTTCTAAACTAAGGCTAATATCAAAAATGTGGCACAATATGACACTAGATAATGTAGCCTAGTATTTTTAGGGCACTTCTGTATAGCGTTTAGGTTGAAGACCAAAAAAAGCTACAAAGTGTTGCTAAAAGTGACCACTTTTGGCAACAATCTGTGGATGATTTTGATCTTATTACTTATTGCTGTGCTAAGGTCTCCTAAGAAACATCACCTCGCTAAACCACTAAGCTACCATTTTAAATCTATATTTTCGTTTCTGACCGTACCAAAATATTTTTTGGAGCAAAATCGGAATGAATGTATGGAAGCTAAAAATTGCAGAGAACAATGGCTTATGAGCAAAATTAGAATAACCCCTCAAAAAATACTAAGCAAGATTATCTAGTGTCATACTGTGCCACATTTTTGATATGTGCCTTAGTTTAGAAGATATTATTATATTTTATTTTCGAGAATGGCGCTAGCATTGCTGTAAACTGGCTTTTAAATAATTTTAATACTAAAAGTAAATAAATTGAGTTTACCGCAAAAAAAAAAAAAAAATTTGGACTACAAACCCAATATCTAGCGAAATTAGCAATAGCTAGAATACCGCCCACCACCTCATCTCCCCATTGATCGGTGGTGTCATATAAGGCGACTAAGCGCTCAAACACACGCCGCTGCAGCCGCGCCGCCGCCACACTGTGGTCACGTGCGATGTTCAAAACTAGCAATGTATTACTAACGAGCTTTCCCGGCTTACTTCGTTACGCCATAGAATATAAGATACTACACAATACTTGGCTCTATAGACTATGTTCTTTTGACTGCCCAGAATGGCCGAATAAAAAACAAACAACAACAACAAACCACCTGTCAAAATATGTAAACAACGTAAAAAATATTGCACCTTGGGTTATATTATTTGAGTTTAGGTAAGGATCCCTAATTTTTTTGAAAATCTAATATAGCCTATGACACTCGGGGTTAATGTAGCTTCCTACCAGTGAAAGAATTTTTCAAATCGGTTCATTATTTCCGGAGCCTATTCGTTACAAACAAACAAACAAATCTTTCCTCTTTATAATATTGGTATAGACAATAGTACAGTGGAACGATAAAATTTGAGCGCTAAGGGAACAACCAAAGATTTGGCATTATTTTGTTGAAAAACTTGTCAAATATTGGTATTTTTGTCATAGCATATTGAAAAACTTGTTTAATATCGACTGCTCCGTAGCTCAGTTGGCAGTGATGTGGACTGAGTAAGCGTGAGCACCCGGGTTCGATTCCTGGGCGGGGCGAATATTGATATTATGAATATCGATGTTTGTTTCCGGTCTGGGTGTGATATTCGTCTCTGTGTGTGTTTCGGACGCCCTAGATACAGGTTCTTCCTAGTTAGGGGCTCTGAGTATGATGTGTTTATTATAATTTATTATTATTTGTATTCGTGGCGATCTGAAGATCTGAGGAAGAGCCTTTGTTCAACAGCAGAAGTAATCCATTTCGAATCCACGTTATTTGTCGAAAAGTTGAGAGTATGATGAGCAGAATCTATCTTTTCATTTACAAAAAAAAATCAAAAAATCTTTATTTAATATAGGATACAAGATATCACTTATTGAAAGTCAATTAGACTACATCTAATCTAATCGCTATTGATACCTTATTTAGTAAAGTATCCTATACTGTGAGAGGCTACCTCGCCTCTCACCCTGTTCAGGGTGCCCAGCCCACCAATTGGCTCAGGCAAACAAATGTTTGCCTTGCCTTACGACAATAGTCGCCTGGAGAGGCCCCCAAACGAGCCCTCCTCTGTCAAGTGATTCTACTCCCTTTCGCAATGATTTTACAGCGTAGAGAAGAAAGGGGTAACAAACTCGACTTTACAATTTATCTCTCTCTTTTTACAACCGACTTGTACTCAAAGTCTTGTTTAACTAAAACCATATTGGTCAAACTATGTAATATGAATGCAGATTAGAATTTACAAATTCTCCACGCGTCCATCTTGAACCTAATTTTAGAGCACAGGCGAAACCGGGTCAACTAAGTATATGTTAGGCTTTTTTAGAATTTTTGACCGTCTGGTGACGGCATAGAATACCACCCCCCATCTCCTCCCACGGGTGTCGTAAAAGGCGACTAAGGGAACAGCCGAAGGACGGGCAGCAGCGTCCTTCGTAGAACTACTTGAAGAGCCACACGGCGATCGCCAACCCGCCTGCCAAGCGTGGCGATTACGGCAAACTCCCTCCACAATGTTTCTCCTTGTGGCAATCTGTGGGGGAGACCTATGTGTAGCAGTGGGCGTCTTTTCGGCTGAGGAGAGATTTCTAGCTCAAAAATACGTGAGTAGGTTTCATAAATCATAAATTTTATTGCGAACTAAGTGTTTTTACAGATGGTTTTAAAATAAAAAACAGATACTACCGGTTTTCAGGTTTTCGGTACCAGGTTTTCAGATACTATGTTCAAATTCATACATCTGTTCTGGGGCCGTATTCTGTTATTTTGACAGCTACTATTGTACACAGAGATTCTAAACTAACCAAACTTTTGTTTGAATTATTTGGCGATACCATCTCAAAGTTAAAAAAATGTCTTAATCCAAATTTTTTATATTTGTGACAATATAAATTTAACGCCGGTCGCCCTCGCATCACCTGGAGGAGATCGGTGGAGAAGGAGATCGCAACAACTGGTCTCAAATGGCGGGACCTGGAGGAGGCAGCCCAGGACCGTATAAAATGGAGAAAATTACTTCGAGCCCTTTGCCCCTGATGAGGGGCTATAGGATGAAATCATTATCATCAATATATATTAAACTCTTCCGTTACTGACTGACTGACTGACTGACTGACTGACTGACTGACTGACTGACTGACTGACAGACAACGCAGAGCCGAAACTACTGGGCGTAGCGGGCTGAAATTTTGCATGTAGGTTCCTTAGGGAGTGTAGGTGAGCACTAAGAAGGGATTTCCCGAAATTCCCACGGGAACGGGAAATAACGGGAATTTTGTGTTTATGAGAAATCTGCAGGGGAAAAACCGCGGGGCAGCCTCTAGTCACAATATAAATTTTAAGTTTTACTTCGTAAAATAATGTTGTGGGCCCCCTCGACGACCCACAACTTTAGGCGGTGCGCTGGTTACTGACTGAAGAGGGTGGAGGCTTGAAGGAAACTCAGGAGCTTGTATTTTCTTGTTCTTTATTGAAGGCCCGGTGGTCGGCAGGAAGCCCAGACCTCAAAAATGGCCTTACTTATCTTACAAAACTACTATGTACATGAGCTTAGCCTAGAGCGCGTGTGAGACCTAGCAGGCCAATCGCGGGCGTTTCCTCCCTTCCCTTTGAAGACGGCGCAGGTGACGAAGGCGGGGGTGAGTGGGTATGAGGTGAGGCCTGCGAGATCCCACTTACACAGTACTACCCTCTCTAAACTAATACAAAAAAATGGCTACCTTCTACTTTCTAAAGGTTCATAGCTTATGTACTACTATGTGGCTACTATTTACCATACTAAATTCTCTATTTATTTTCTATCTGACTAGCTATTTATTACTATAGGCAGTACCTAGCCTACCTAGGTTGTATTACCTATTAGGTTACCTTGTACATTACCAATTCTGCCGTGTTCTATCTATAAAGTCGTTAACTGACATTTTGCTCATTTTCACTTTTTGATGCACTTTTACTTACAAAAAAATTCTCTATCGATCTGTATTACTAATATATTCGTATCATTTATAGATAAAAAAATAGACTAAGCAAAAATGTCGCTAAATGCATTATTTCTATACTTTTGAATACCTAAAATAACGTTAAGTGACATTGCTTAACTGTAAAGTCGTTAAAGGACGACAACTTTTTTTGTCGTTAGAATTTATTATCAAAATACTACACTTAAATGCCGTTATCTGGAAATCATTATCTATAATGTAGTTAAAGTTCAATAAAGATTTTCTTGTCAAGTAAAATTTTACATCGTGTAATGAGATTGCTACACTATAAGGTCGTAAACTGAAATTGTTAGACTTAGATGTAGTCATGGTCACTTAACGGATTTATAGCGATTTTTTTCTTAACACTTTAAGTATGTTTTATGAAACGTTATAAGCCAATAACGGCAATCAAAAAGTTTTTTTAATTTAAATACTCCAAATGTTAGACTAAAGTGCCGCTAAAGTATTTTTTTACGCTATAATGCCGTTATCTGAATTTCCTTTGGGTGAGTGGGGTAATGAACGTAGTGAACCAAGTTCAACGCAAGCGCTCCCAGGAACAGACGAAATAAGGATACTACTTCCCGGGCAGGGAAAAAACGTGTTCCAGCTGCCCATACCTATGTAAAGCACTCACATTTTTTTTTTAATACCATTAATATAATCACGAATAAGTCGCATCGCATTATCACTAAATATACGGCTGGACTATTTAATTACCGAAAGATATAATATACAGTCTCATTGCTAGACATTACTTTATGACCATAATACAAACTTCACATTATTTTTAAGAAATATTATAAAAAAGTGACATTAGAAACAATGCATTCATGAGAGATGGTATCAACTCGTGTGTATGCAACTCATACGCCGATGAAGCTCTTTCTACTCCTCAATTGTAGTTTGCCCTCTTTTAAATCTGAAAAAAACTACTGTCCATAAACAGTATGGACATGGACAGCCATGGAGACGCTACCCGACACAGCCCTGTCTAACACACCTCGAGATATTAAATGAATCAGTCTATATAGGCCTATATAGGCCTTCTACGACTTGCTCCTTGCAGCGCTATGACTTATCTATACATTCCATTCCTTACCCGAAACCTTAAACAATTTATATAATCTTACGTTTGTGGATCACTTTTGAAATCAGCATTATTGCATACGTTTTCCAACGTTGCTGAAAAGCTTTATCCCCTGGTAGCTACTGCATTCCTGGCTGGGGTGACACCTTACCCTTGTGCAAAGGGACCATAACGGCCAGTCTTCTGGCACATAGTTGCTCCACCAGGCGGTAAAGCACGTTACCTTACGCAAAACTGCCTTCTTCATCAGCATTTCAATTGACATCTTGTCATATCCAACTGCCTTTCCTGCTTACATCCATTTTATAACTATAATACTAAATTACATATATAACTCAATTTGTTACTGGTGACAATGGCGTTGACCTCTCTTCTTCACATTTGAACAAAGCATTCAAATATTCCTTCAATCTGATCATCTGCTGACTTTTTTTTATTCAAAACAATCCCTTCTGCATCCCTTTAACTTTTATATATCAGTTTCTTATGACTTTTTTCTGTTTCACCCTGTTTTCTGTTTCCTAAAAACTTCCAGAAAAGCCTCTTCCACAAATGGTCGGAAATACGCATATCAGCCTTACTTCTTTATTTTAATCAAAGCATTTAACTAACTTTTTGTGCTATCTACGCAATCCTCGATTGGCCCTAAAAGACAAGAAATCTAACCACGCTCTCTTTTTATTATTCATATAATTCATAAACCTAATTTTTCAATTAACAACTCAGGCTCGATTTACGTTAATTTCCGTATCTTTGATAGTCCTCATAATACGATGTGTGTGATCTTTCCGTTTGTTCAACACCTTTCAATTTATCCTTTATATTTTCACATTCTTCTTGTTAATTTGACTTTTGTTTTAACTATCCCAAGCGTTGTAAATAATGTAGTAGAAAGACCATACATTCCAAACAAGAAGATAATTATAAAATTTGTTATTTGTATCCACAAATTTCTTGGGCACACATATAGGTAGTCATTAACTTCTATCGGCTCTCATGACAACCAATAACTTGCACTCGACATTGGGTCTCCCCCGGTCACAACCTAAAGACGGTCAGCAGCGTCCGTCGTTCAAGAGCGTGGCAATTGATGAAAATTCGCTCCACGTGTTTCTATCAGCTATACCCACATAAAAACTTTGAAAAAAGTAACGCCACGTGTAAAAGTATCCTACGACATAGTTTTATTAATAACTAGTAGGCGCTCCGCGGCTTCGCCACCGTATTTTAACGTATTGAAACATCAAATTCACAATTTTCTTATGTAAATTTGACAAAAAAAAGTAGCCCTATGTCTTTTCTCAGACTCTAGACGATACATTTACCAAATTTTATTTAAATCGGATCAATAGTTTTATCGTTAAAGCGATACAGACAAACAAAGTTATTTCCGCTTAAATAATATTATTATGGAATTATGGATTGAATACATTATTACATTTAATGGTTAACTAAAAGTTGAAGTGATATTTAAATTAGTTAAAGTCCATGGTGATTTTAATATAAATAAACAGATAATCAGATAATTACTTATTTTATGACAAATACATTTTATAATTTTTTTTAAGATAATGCTATTTTCATTAATTAATATTTATGATCTAAAATATTTTTGTGACTTAAAGTTATTTTTCTATAAATAGAAAGGATATATAATATAACAAGGACATTTCCTTATCATATTTAATGAATAAGTATATTATTTGAAAAAAAATATTAACAGAATTACTACGCTATAACACCGCTAAAATTTTGGGGTTCTTATTTTAACGGTATTATTGCTAAGCATTTTATGATATATTTTTTGAAAAAGTTAATTGTTTTTAGGATTACTTGACTTAATAGCCGTTAAGTATACTAAGCCATATTAAAGCTTAACAAAAGTTTAATTAAATTACAATATAGCAAAGCTTTATTCACGTTAATGTCACATAACGACATTTAAGTTAAGTATTGAAAGCATATTTTTTAGACCTTTAATCTAGTCAACATTTATATGTTAATGTTAAACTAAAACACCGCTAAGGTATACTTAACGGTATTATAGTGGTTTATTTTTATATATTTTATTTTACTAATGCTTGACTAAAACGCAATAATTAAATTATTGTATAAATAAACTAATCTCTGCTAAATAAAATTTAATTGCGTGGTAAGCGCATCACCAGACCTACGTTTGTATGGCTCTAAGTCTGACATAAGTTCATAAGTTTAAAAGCAGCAACGTTTTAAAATTTTCGCTCCGTTTTTTCGCGCTACTGTAAAAAAGTGGTTTGGTAGATAACGACCTTATAGATATAACACGGCAGAATTGAATACCTTTACCATCAAAACCTTCTTACCTCAAAGTTTAATTCAACATTATTTCAAAATTCTATTTACAAATGTATTTCTTATGCTATAAAAAGGCCCTACGGGGTTCTTTAATCTGTAACATAGAATCTTAAACTATAATTTATTTACAAAGTCTATATGAGGCCGTTACTTGTCGCGAACAAATGTTTGTTATTGTTTTTACTTAAATAACTCTATATTATTATTATTACTGTTTTACTCACAAATATTCTGTTTATGTATACTTGTGAAACTTATTTGTGTTAAAAACTGTTTAATTTTATAATATTTTTTGTGAAAAAGCTGTATGATTTCCTTAAATAAATAAATAAAACAATTGCAAAAACATGAAATTTGACCATCGACATATCTAAAAATTATTTCTGCTTTTTAAATTAAAAGAATACAGCCCCTGGTCGGTCCAAAGTTATGATTAGCTCTGCTCTGACGAAGTGAGGACCAACTCCTAAACTAATACCAAACCATGCCATAACAATATTGTAAAGGAATGTAAAACTTATAATGTACGAAATTAATATTGAACTTGCAATTTAAGGGATAGTTTTTAAACGTATTTTTATCTCCTACTTATTACTGTCCCGGCGAACTTGCCGTATAGCCTTTTTTTTATGGCAAAGTAAAATTATGTTTTTTACTATCGTCCTCACAATCTTTCAATATTTTCTCACCGTTTCAACCTTTTCTGGACACACTTCAAAACCAAAATCAACTAAATCGGTCCACCCGTTATTAAGTTTTAGCGAGACAAACGAAACACCATTGAATTTTATATTTATAGATGATAGATAGAGAGACACTTAACGCAATCTTATATATAAAATTCTCGTGTCACAATGTTCGTTCCCGTACTCCTCCGAAACGACTTGACTGATTCTCATGTGTGAGCATATTGATTAGGTCTGGGAATCGGCTAATATCTATTTTTCATACCCCTTAAAAATTATTTATATGCCAAAACAACGTTTGCCGGGTCAGCTAACTAGCTGTACCGTACGTACGGAAGAGTTTTATATATATTGATTGATATAACTATAAGCAATAAGAAGGGATTTTCCGAAATTCCCACGGGAACGGAAAAAAATGAATTTTCGTGTTTATGAAAAATCTGCGCGGGTAAGACCGCGGGGCAGCCTCTAGTATAATATAAGAAAGAAAGTTGTGAGACTTGAAATCTTCATTTGTTATTATTGACTCCAGGTTACAAAAAGCTAACACAAATTCTTAATCTAGATCACAACAAACTCAAGCCTAATGCCTAAAACGAGTAAATTATTCCGAACAACAACCAAATAAACCAATTCCCACATATTATACCCACTGCAACCAACAGTTCAACTCTCGACTTAGCGGAAATACTATTTACATGACAAAGCTTCCGGTTTCTTACTTACTTGGTTATAAATTTACTATAACTACCTACAGATTTATACACCGTTGTCGATGTTAATATAATTTGGAAATTCCAGTACTTTCAGTCTGGAACTTCCAATGCAATTAGTCACCGCAGGGACGGCTTGTGGCGAGTCGATGGTGAGTGGCGACACCACGGACCCTATACTCCTAAGTAACTCCGTCTTGGTCGTCCCCTCTCACTTTTCCCCTCAATCTTTCCTTCATTCATGTTTTTTATACTATGTATTGAAGATAACATGAATTATTCTATGAATGCGGTTCTGTAGATATCACTCCTCTCTGCTTAAGGGGAGGAAAGGGGAAGGGGAGCGAGGCAATGCTGTTATTAACATCCGACGCTGAAGCAGTGATAGTTCCATATTATGTTTAAAAAATTGGTTTTCTCTAAATTCGGTTATCGGACGATAGTTTGACGTGATAACGTCATTAAGAAACGTCCCTAAACTTTAAACAAACTCGCTTCCCGCTGTCTTTGTGTATGTATGCTTAGATCTTTTATTAAACTACGCAACGGATTTTGATGCGGTTTTGTTTAATAGATAACCTAAGAGATGTAACCTAACCACAGTATAAGATACTTTACCAAAAAAGGTATCAATAGCAATTAGATTAGATGTAGTCTAATTGACTTTTAATCTGTGATATCTTGTATCCTATCAATATATATATACATAGTTTAAAATGAAGTCGCTTCCCGCGTCTGTCCCTATGTATGCTTGCATCTTTAAAACTACGCAACGGATTTTGATGCGGTTTTGTTTAATAGATAGAGTGATTCAAGGGGAAGGTTTATAAGTATAATAGAAGCACAAAATAGTAATAGTTAAGGCGGTACGGAGTTCTCCGGGTCGACTAGTTAATTTGAAGCCACAAATACGATCTCAACATCCTCGTCAAGTTACTAAGGACGCTGCTACCCGTCCTTCGGCTGTTCCCTTAGTCGCCTTTACGACGCCCGTGGGAGTGGATGGGGTGCTCTATGTCGCCACCATACGGCTGAAAATAAAAGTTGTATTAGCAAAATATTTATGTACCTAACATGTAGCCATCAAGTTAAGAGTTGTCATCCATCGTTTTGTGTGTGTCCAAAAAGCGAGTAAATAAAAGTAACACCCTTTCACGCACGGGGATGGAAATCGGAAAAAAGCTTTTTTTAACTAACAGATGTAGTGTTGTCAATTTATCGATAGTTTGAAAAATCAATGTACGGGACAACTGAATATTTTTTTTAAAATTTCGGGACCCATGTGACTTGGGGATAGATGTTAGGTATTGGATAAGAAGGTCGTGAGCAAATTTTCTAAATTTCTAAACACGCTTGGCAGACGCTATTTACAGCGATAATAATACCCTAACAAACATCAAGAACCACGTCTGCCACCATAGTGGCATTTTCAAATTGACAAGGTGTCAAAAATGTAGTTTCAAGATGATTGTAGCCATGAACCCCAAAGGCAAAGGCACGTGCAAATTATTTAGCACAGTTTTTTTTTTGACAATGTCAATCCGCTGTAACGCGAAAACGCAGCGACATAGGGCAAAAAAAAATTTACTGAACCAAATCAATTCTTACTGACCTAAATTTTACTGCAACCCACTGCGATGTGGAGTCCGTGCAAGTACTATACCGAAATGCTCGCGACCATTCTATCTATATAGTGACCAGAATCGCTTTTTTAGAAAATTCCAGTATATATGTACATAGTGAACGCAGTGAAGTCGAGTCATAAGTTAAACATACATACATACATAATCTCACGCCTTTTATTCCCCGAAGGGTTAGGCAGAGGTACCAGCTCAAGAGCCGGACCCACGTTTAGCCGAGTTTATCTATTATTACCATCGTGACAAGGGGCCAGCTTGTCGCCGCGGTTATAACGACCACTACTGCGGCCGGGACCAACGGCTTAACGTGCCTTCCGAAGCACGGAATCATCTTACTTTTCGGACAATCAGGTGATTCAAGCCTGCAATGTCCTATCCAACCGAAAACAACCACAACGTGATTTTTGTGAAAAATCAATATGTGGTGTTTTCTGCGGGGATCGAACCCACAACCTTCCATAAGTGGAACATAGTTTTGCAAAAAGAGTATCTACTTAAATAGTCAGATTGTACGAGACTTGCAGGGTCTTAGGTCTATCTAGGTGGAAATGATAAACCAGGAGCTTGTAGTGGACTGTATCTATATTATAATGAATTTAAGGTGAGATCACACTTGTACGCTCGCAGGCGACGGGGTTGGAAGGGAGAGAGAATTACAAAATTACCCTCAATTAAAATAAAGTTAACAAAATTATTGACAACTTAGAAAAACTTAAATATATTTGGCGCCAAGCTTAAAATAAGTTAAAGGAAAGTTTTACGTCTCCGACACAGATTCATAACAAAATACGTTTATCGATAATTACCTACACAACTAAAGTCGGACATCACTAAAAGCACCTCTTGTCCTGGCAACATGTAGCTTTCAAAGCTCGCCTGAGTCTGAAAACGCGTCCTCTGATTGAATTGGAAACATACTACAAATAAAAAAGCTCGTGTTTCATAAAGGATCAGAAGGGAGCTTTTATTATTAGCTCTAACATATACATTTTATTAATAGTTAAGGGGCGAAACGGTGCGAATCAAGCGCCACTTCGATAAATAATTAATATCTTCTAAACCATGGCCGAAATAAAAAATATGCACCTTTGAATCCCTAGATAATCTTGATTAGAATTTTTAAGGCCCTGTTGTGAAGATTTTAGGATAGTGATTTTAGAAATATTTTTTTACGAAACTGAAGTGGCTGCTTTAGGCAACAAACGGTTTTTTTCTTTGATTTTTAACCTGAAAGCTACACAACAGGGCCCCTGTTCAAAATTCTAAGCAAGATTATCTAGGGAAGGGATTATTTAGAAGATATTAATTATTTATCAGGAGTTGCGCTAGTTTCGCACCGCTTAGCCCCATAATAATGGTAGAGGAGTTTGCTTACCAGTAGGTCACTATTAAATTAAAAAAAAATGTATAGAATAACATAAAAAACATAATCTCACGCCTTTTATTCCCCGGAGGGTTAGGCAGAGGCACCAGCTTGATTGCCGGACCCACGTTTACCCACCACATGACCCACATGTTTAGAATAAACTAAGTATTCATTTTAACATTCTAGTACATTATAATATTTACAACCAAAGTAGAAATTCAGCTCATCATACCTAGAAAAAAATCCTTTTGCTAAATGGGTTCAATCGTAATCGTTAATTTTTAAATAAGATTGATTTCAAAAACAGCGGATCTACTGTATAAAAACTTAATATAATACATGCGAAAGTAAGTCTGTTAGTCTATCTGTCTCGCTTTCAGGAGAAAAGTACTGATCCGACTTGTATGAAATTTGGTATAGGGATAGTCTAGAGCCTGCGACTACTTTATATCCCGAAGTTTCCACGGGAAAATTGTGAATTTGATCTTGCAAGGGAAAAAGCGCTGGCGAAGCCGCAGGGCACCCACTAGATATGAATCGTGGTTCGTTAGTCTCGCTAAAACTCAGGAACTGCCGGTCCGATTTAGATGATTTTGGTTTTAAAATGATCGTAATTCCAGGGAAGGTTTAAAGGGGAGAAAATAAGGGAAAATGGAGGGGAATTCAGTAAAAACAACAATTGAATTTTTCGTACGGCGCGATACGAAGTTCGCCGGGACACCTAGTTTATATTAAAAACAGACTTGTTAGAATTACTGTATATCTTTGTTACGCTCAATCCTACAAAATAATTGACTAGCCACCCCTAACCAACTCGCAGCGTGATCAAAGCGTGTTTTCAGCAGTTTTTCAGCTGTTTTCGGGTGCCGTGGTGCGGTCAATTTTTCAGAGTAAACTGGACTAGTGTTGTTACAATACTAAATGACCAGCGGGAAATTCCCCGACAAATAGAAACATCACGGAAGTTTGCTCGCTGCTACAGATAAACCATGATTCTGCAGCAGCATTTATTTTTTAACTACGTAATTTTAAATGTAGATTTTTAACTAAAACAGTCATAGTTTATAACTCTTAGCTATAATGCGACATGTTTAAATAACAATAATAAACAAAAACATTTAAATAATAATAATATACATCACACTCTTAGCCCCACTAGGAAGAAACATATACAGAGACTAGAGGCTGCCCCGCGGTTTTACTCGCGTAGATTTCTCATAAAAACAAAAATCCCGTTTTTTCCCGTTCCCATGGAAACTTGGGAAAATCCTTTCTTAGTGCTCACCTATACTCCCTAAGGAACCAACATGCAAAATTTCAGCCCGCTACGCCCAGTAGTTTCGGCTCTGCGTTGTCTGTCAGTCAGTCAGTCAGTCAGTAACGGAAGAGTTTTATATATATGACTAGAGGCTGCCCCGCGGTTTTTCCCGCGCAGATTTCTCATAAAAACAAAATTCCCGTTTTTTCCCGTTCCCGTGAGAATTCCGGGAAATCCCTTCTTAGTGCTCACCTACACTCCCTAAGGAACCTACATGCAAAATTTCAGCCCGCTACGCCCAGTAGTTTCGGCTCTGCGTTGTCTGTCAGTCAGTCAGTCAGTCAGTCAGTCAGTAACGGAAGAGTTTTATATATATTGATTAACATTACACCCAGATCGGAAACTAACATCGATATTCATCATAACAATATTCGCGACGCCGGTAATCGAACCCAGGTGCACACGATAACTCCCCACTGCCAACTGAGCTACGGAGCAGTCAATAATTTGCAACATCATAATTATTACGTATTATAATAGTCAATTTATTAATAGTTATTAATATCCATTAATACTTAATAATCATATTGGCCGAAAGACGGCCGCCCACTGCTGGATATAGACCTTGCCCACAGAAAGCCATAAGGAAAAGAAAATTAAGACCCTTATCATGTCATCAAAAAACGGAAAATACAGAGATTTTTAGATAAGAAATTGATCCGATTAAGTTGTTTAAAATGTTGCATATTTAAAAGCGGGGAATAAAATATCGGGGTAAAAATCTAAATCACTAACAACACTATTCGTTTCTAAACCCTTTTTCAGCGGTCGACGAGATTGGTCCCTGAAAAAAGATTGTTTCGCATGTTCAGGCCAATTTGGATGCGGCTTTCAGGTTCTTTCTTTAACGAT
This sequence comes from Euspilapteryx auroguttella, assembly GCA_951802225.1. Classification (NCBI taxonomy): domain Eukaryota; kingdom Metazoa; phylum Arthropoda; class Insecta; order Lepidoptera; family Gracillariidae; genus Euspilapteryx; species Euspilapteryx auroguttella. The sequence continues at coordinate 699,602 of OX637666.1, forward strand.
GCTAAAAGGGTCTGAAAAATTTCAATCATGAGAAAAACTGCCTTGGCGCTTACTAAAAGTTGCAATCAGTTAAACATCTATATGAGTTTTTAAGGCTTTTTAAATCAAGTAATTCTCTTAATCTATATGAGGTAAAGATCTGGAATTTTAACATAACGTTTTTGAGGATATAACAAAGTTTTTTATAATTGAAAAACACTTGTGGAATCAAAAAACCTCCATACATTATTTCGTCAAAGATAACCATTCCAAAAAACGGGAATAGCTAGTTCTTCGAAATTACTAACTAGTTTTTGTTGAAACTACATAGGAATAATGATAATAAAGTAAATTAAATTCTGGTTATTTAAATTTGATTTAAAAGTTATAATTAAAAAGATATTTAATATTTATTACTTTTTCGAATAAAATGTAGTAACCGATGTGGGCGACTGACATATGACTGTCCTTTTCCCTCAGTATGTTTGAGGGAAAAGGACAACCTTTGATCCACGGTCGTTTGATTTATTTCGCGTATATCATCTTAAGGAGCGAAATACACACAGACCGACAGACAGGCAGAGTTACTGATAAAATAAGAAAAACAGTCGCTATACTAACAAGCACTCCCGAAAAACAAGTTAGGTAAATGATAAATCACGTAAGCTGGTGATATTTCTTACGGAGTGTTACTGTTACAGGAGCTAAGTTGAATTTAAATTTTTTCCTCCCCTTCTTACTTAAGAGGTGTAAGCTCTAATGCATGGCAGGCTAGTCAAGTGTGGAGAGGACTTTTTTTTATTCAATATTATTTTTCTAAATTTTTATTTGATTGTTAAACATTTTTAACATAACATTAACATGATCTCACGCCTTTTATTTCGCGAAGGGTTAGGCAGAGGCACCAGCTCAAGAGCCGGACCCACGTTTAGCTGAGTTTATGTTTTATTACCACACTAACATTATAAATGCGAAAGTTTGTGAGTATAGTGTGTATGTTTGTTACTTCTTCACGTTTAAACGGCTGAAGAGATTTTATTAAAATTTAGTACGGAGTTATCTGACACCCTGACTTAACACATAAGAATTTTATTTTTCTTAAAAAATCGCGGGGCAGCTAGCTTATAACAAACTTTTCTACTAAATAGAAAATTTAAGCTATCAAAAAACTATCAAAAAACTAGAGCCTAAGATGAACTAAGGTTTAACTTAAGATAAAACATATTTTACGTGTAAATAAATAATTTTAATGGTTACCTACATGTTATTGCTTAGTTTGACCACGACGTTAAAGCCATCTCCGTACAATATTAACCAAAAGCTTCAATCCTCGTAGCAGCTACGACGTAGCAAAGCCCTCGTAGCTCGTAGCGGCTACGGCGTAGCTAGTAGCAGACCGCGAGTTGTATAAATTATTAAAACATTTTGTATGAAAGATTTACGAGCTTCCTTTGATTTTGAGATACAAATGGTTTTGCTGAAGAAAAGCTCGTTTGATTTAAACCCCTGCCTGACTAGAACAAAAAGCTTGCTGTTGTAAGCTTATTAGAGGTAGTTAATCTTGTTGTGCTTTTATCCTTTTGGTATTGAATGAAGTTATACATTTTGATACTTTTGGCATACGATGTTTATCTTAACTTGCCAAAGTAAGTAAAGCAAACTAGGTTTTTTTTTAAGTTTCGTTGCGTTCAGAAATTGAGAAAATAATCAGTGGATGCGTTTACTTCACAGTAACAGATTTTGTTGAGGGTTGTTGATCGTAACTTTGAGAAATCGATTTCTTTCAGAGGCTCCGATGTCGATTTTGTGTTTGTAACATCTATGTTACATTGCAAAACCGATGTTTCGATGTTTTATATAACAACATCGATGTTTTGGCTCCTAACATCGATGATCATTGAGCATCCCTACTGGCGAAGTCGCAAGTTGCACACTACAATTAAAATATAAACGAAAAAGCTTTAACTTCTAGTTATATGAGACCTAATGTTTGGTTAACGAACATAACCGAACTAGGGAAGTTCATTTTAACTGTTAATAAACGCGGTTTACTTAATTAGGGTGCGACGTTTAGTAGTGGACCGGTAAAGGCCAGGCTTTGGTCGGTTATATAGAGAGAGTTTTAAAAATAGTTTGAATAGTCAGAGGTTAGTCGTTACTCGTATAGCATGACAGCTGTCACCATACAGTGTTCAGCTATTCGGGCTGCTCTGTGCTCCTGGGGACTGTTGGCTTCACATTTGCAAGGATGACGAATGTTAACCATCTCTGATATATTATATATATAAATATACTAGAGGCTGCCCCGCGGTTTCACCCGCGCAGATTTCTCATAAACACCAAAATCCCGTTTTTTCCCGTTCCCATGGGAATTTCGGGAAATCCTTTCTTAGTGCTCCCCTACACTCCCCAAGGAACCCACATGCAAAATTTCAGCCCGCTACGCCCAGTAGTTTCGGCTCTGCGTTGTCTGTCAGTCAGTCAGTAACGGAAGAGTTTTATATATATTGATGTCGTAGTAAGATTTGATAATTAGGTTTTTTGCAAAAAACCTAGGGATTTTGCGAAAACACGGACATATTTGATATAAGCATTACTTTTTTTTCAATCATCCAGATATAAAGCAGGTTTTTTGCAAGCAAGCAATAAATCTAGCCAATCAGAGTTAAGGCAGGTTTCAAATTTTTCAATTATACTAAGTTTTTTGCAAAAAAAAAAACTGCTTTACGTCAGGATGATTGAAAAAAAAGTAATGCTATATCAAATTATCCGGGTTTTCGCAAAATCCCTAGTTTTTTTTGCAAAAAACCTAATTATCAAATCTTACTACGACATAATAATATAATATATTTATTTGGTATTTTGTAGCAAGATATAAATTTGTGAGATATATTTCACGAAGCATGTGCTGAAATGAATGTTTTTTTTTTTAACTGATAACATTTTTGAATTTAGTGGCGGTGCCTGGTTGGTGATCCATCAATATATATAAAACTCTTACGTTACTGACTGACTGACTGACTGACAGACAACGCAGAGCCGAAACTACTGGGCGTAGCGGGCTGAAATTTTTCAAAGAGGTTCCTTAGGGAGTGTAGGTGAGCACTAATAAGGGATTTCCCGAAATTCCCATTGGAACGGAAAAAAACAGGATTTTTGTGTTTATAAATCTGCGCGGGAAAAACCGCGGGGCAGCCTCTAGTATACAATATAGCAAAACTCTCGAAATGGCCTCTACGAGTTGGATTCGTCCCCTCGCACGCCTCTCAAAGGACCGGGCTCCATCCCGTGATACCGAAGAGTATTGAGAAACATAATAATAATATAATAATAATATTTATTTATTATCAAAAAAAGAAACAAACATTACAATTAAGTAGGTATACAAAAACAAGTAATATATGAAGATTGTTACACGACAACGAAAAGTTTTATTACATTTTTGAAAAGAAGCAAGATTTTGAAAAATTAGATTATTCTCTAGAACCCTAAACTGAAAATCCTGAAATACAGATTAACATCTTAATCTGTATTTCAGGATTCAGGCTCTATATTAAAAATACGAAAAATGTATAGATAAAAACAATCAATAGTTTTCTTGACTCTCAATTATTGGTAGTTATATTTTTACCTATTAACTTATTCATAATCCCCGTAATCACAAAATTAAACCGTTAAGCAAAAAAAAAAGTAACTCGGTCCTCTACTATAGGCGTTACCCTACATTACAGCTTAGATGCAATTTTGGCGGCTACAAGCACTCAGGGCGGCGCGCAGTTCCCGCGCTAATAGGATTCCGGCACGTACTGTCAGATGGACAGACGACGGACAGACATACAGTGTAGCGTTTTGTGTTAGTATTTAGTGATATATTACTGTTTCCATTATACAGTTTTTACTTGTTATAATAATAATAATTTATTTTGTACAACACAGGTAAGTATTACTGGATATTTAATAAAGAAGAAAAAAAGAAAAAAAAAAAAGTAAAAAGTATAAGAAAAGTATAGAATAATTGAAAATTGTTACTGCGTTTTGTCACTCAGATATTCTTTAATGCTATAATATGCTTTATCTACGAGGAAATTATACAATGAAAATGAATGAATTGTGAATTCATCTTATTATTTAGAACCATATTCGTAGAAGGCGACTGGTAACATTCGGGTAAGTTCGCACTATAAAGTGACAAAATGAGTCTATAATTCAATCTCCGCTCCAAATTTATAGTCGAGTTCGGACTTCGTGTCAGTGAAACATATGCTCCACGGAGTATCGGTTCTCTTCCTTTACCTTGATTCTCGTTACCTCGATGGTCGTTACCTCGATGTCTATACCTCGATGGTACCTTTCGTCGACATTTTTGCTCCGTGGCTCAGTTGGCAGTGATGTGGACTGAGTAAGCGTGTGCACCCGGGTTCGATTCCCGGGCGGGGCGAATATTGATATGATGAATATCGATGTTTGTTTCCGGTCTGGGTGTGATGTTCGTCTCTGTGTGTGTTTTGGGCACCCTAGATACAGATCCTTCCTAGTTAGGGGCTCTGAGTGTGATGTGTTATTGTTATTGTCTTTACCTCGATGGTAGACTTCATCGATAGTAATTATAACACACACCGTATCGCAGTGGTTTTTTACCGCATCTTCTCCAAAGGCGAGGCGGTTACTTTTCGATTCCGATTAGTGTGCTTTGCAGTACTTAGTGAGTTTCCTACAAAAACTAATGAACTGCTCGAATTGATTCCTTCAATTTACGATGATACCGTGTACTAAGACGACAGGAACAGCTAGCATAAATGAAATACCTGTGTGATGCCAGTCGTTCGAATGTCAGCCCAAGGAAACCAGTCGAAGGACTGGCAGCAGTATACTGTGAACCGCACATCAAAGTGACAATATGTGTCAAAATCAATCTCCGCTCCGAATTTATAGCCGAGTTCGGACTTCGTGACAGTGAAACATATGCTTCACGGAGTATAAGACAGCTCGAGCCAGGATAATCAGTACTCGGGCACGACTTGTTCGAGTATTATACTCGACCGAGTAGCCTCCAAACACTGACAATGAATTTACTGTGATCTCCAACACGCCTTCCAAGCGTGGCGATCATGGAAAACTCCCTTCACAATATTTGTAATATCACAAAACAAAAACAAAAAAAAAAGAGAGATAAATTGTAAAGTAGAGTTTGTTACCCCTTTCTTCTCTACGCTGTAAAATCATTGCGAAAGGGAGTAGAATCATTTGACAGAGGAGGGCTCGTTTGGGGGCCTCTCCAGGCGACTATTGTCGTAAGGCAAGGCAAACATTTGTTTGCCTGAGCCAATTGGTGGGCACCCTGAACTACCTCGCCTCTCACAGTATAGGATACTTTACCAAATAAGGTATCAATAGCAATTAGATTAGATGTAGTCTAATTGACTTTCAATAAGTGATATCTTGTATCCTATAATGAATAAAGAATTTGACTTTGACTTTGACAATGATTGTCCTAATGCTTATCTGTGGGGGAGTCCTAAGTCCTGCAGTGGACGTCTATCGGTTGTAATGAAATCCATTTTACATTGAAACAAGGAAAGTTATAATAATATTGACCCAAAGACAACTATGATTTTATCACAAATCTGACAGCCTGTGGGTATTTAATATTTATGTGACCTTTAGGACCAGCGCATATCTGCTGAGTTGATAACAATTTAAAATAGCCTCTAAATTCTTTGGCACATGGTTTAAAATAGGTTTTCAAACGAAAATTCTTCTTGTTACCATAAGGCCTCATTTAGGAGGACGCGGCGCGTTGCGCGTGGCGTCGCCGTGCGGGCGCCGACGCGTCTCCTTGTACGATATCGAACATAGGGCTATGTTTTGTTCTTGAAGCATTGAAAGACGCGGGCGACCGGCGTCGGCACCCGCATTGATTGTGTCAAAGTGTCTCCGTAAACGGTCTCATACAATGCTATAACGTTTGATTTAATCGCAGCACGCCCCGCACGACGCCCAGCGTGCCCCTTAATGTGGCCTAAGAAACGGAAAACGATTGCTCCTCAACCCTGTGCCTTATATTATTAGTGAGAGACCATTTAAAATTGTTGTCCTTTCGGTGTATTCGCTGCGCCTCGCCTTATGTGGGCCGGGCCTTATTGATCACATCAAAGGGTTCTTGGGTTAACCCAAGGGAGTTATCCTTTACTAACCTATTTCATAACAAAACAGGCCTTAGGCTATTTTACTTTGTCGTTAAAATAATGTTACAAATACAAATATGTTTTTCGTGATATTTATGTTAAAAAAAAACATGATATTGATCGTACAATCACTGACTCTTTTAGCGTAGCACTTCCAGTTTTTCTGTAAGTATTCAAAAGTCAAACATTATATTATTAAATAAAGGATACACGATATCACTTATTGAAAGTTAATTAGACTACATCTAATCTAATTGCTATTGATACCATATTTAGTAAAGTATCCTATACTGTGAGCAGAGATGTACAAGATACCTTAAATAAAGTATTTGAATACAAGATACAAATACCTTTTTAAATAAGTATTTCAGATACCAGATGCAAATACCTTTCTAAAATAGTATCTGAAATACAAGATACAAAATACGTATCTTTAAGATACTTTTTTATAGATAAAATACTTTTTACATAACTTTTTTATGAGTTTTTTTAAAGAGTAAATCGCGTTCATTTCGTATATTGGACAAACAACATTATACAGTGTCCGGGAAAGTTATAATATAACATAATTTTAAGGGTATATTCTATGATCAATTTTATCGACGAAAACCCCCCAAATATGGGGTCGCAGCCTCACCCCCCCCCCTCCGTATGATGTTTTTTTTTTTTAAGTCTTCTCCTACTTGTAAATTCACAGTCTTTAACCTTAGGATCACAGATTTGTACGGTTTTTCAAAGTTACCACAAAAAAATGCAGATACATTTTTTTATTTTTTGTGTTAGAGTTAGAGTGGCGCCACTGTTCGCGTAAAAGGACTCTTAATTTAGGTCTTGATCGAAGGTTAAGTAGGTAGGCTACCTAACTAACTAACAAATTAATTAAAAATTGACTTTATTTTTTGATAAAAATGGGTTAAACTGCAATCTTAAATTAAAAGTTGAAAGCGAAGGGTCTTTTTGGTAGTTGATAATTTCTGAAGTAATATTAATAGACGTAAAGAAATAAATCTAGTACCATTTTGGAGAACAACTCAAAAGCTAACAATAAAACAGAAAAAAAAAAAACATCTGCATATTTTTGTGGTAACTTTGAAAAACCATAAAAATTGCACAATTTTTGTTTTTGTTTCAGCCACTTTAAAAAAAAAGTAAAGGCAATATTTGGTTATTTTGTTAGTAACTTAGGTTGCCTAACTACTTTGCCTTCGATCATGACCTTAATGAATCTTCTGTGAGCCTCTGCTCTTTAACTGTGAATTTAAAAGTAGGCGAGGTTGACTTTTGCCAAAAAACTTAAAAACATCATACTGAGGGGGGGGCTGCGACCTCTCATATGAGGTGTTTTTTGTATGTGAAATTGATCATAGAATACACCCTTAAAATTATGTTATAGCTTCCCCGGACATCCTGTATAAAACAAGCTAGCACGCCGAACTTTGTACCGCCCTACAATGTAAGTTTACACAATGTTTGTGTACTTTTGCATCGAATAGGCTCATAACTACCGGACCATTTTATTTTTTCATCTTATGAATCCTACATTATCCCTGATGAACATAATAATACTATAGAATATTCGCAAAAATTCAAAAAAGCACGATAATAGTATCAAATATTACATAAAGAAATAAATAAATAATAACATTTACATAATTAAAGCCTTTCCGCTATTTTGAATTCTCGGAAATATTTTTTTATCTATAGTCTATTGAAAAGACTCTATTCTAATTTTGGCTTTGTTAATTCATCTCTATCTCCTTCTACTATATATCTATAAAAAAATATCGTGGTTCGTTAGTCTCGCTAAAACTCGAGAACGGCCGGGACGATTTAGTTGATTTTGGTTTTGAAATGTTCGTTCTAGTCCAGGGAAGGTTTAAAAGGTGAGAAAATATGGAAAACGGAGGGGAAGTTAGTTAAAACGACATTTAATTTTTTCCATATAAAATTGTGTGTGAGGCTCGATACGAAGTTCGCCGGGAAAGCTAGTTCGGAATAATTCAGGATTCTAATGTTTTTTTTTTTAATATCGGTCTAGTTAGTTATGGACAGAGTTTATTAGATACAAAGAAACAATATTTTTTTTCCTCTTAACAACAAAAAATTAAAATGCTATGCACAAACACACCCTCATAATCTAAAAGTATTTTGTAAACAAAGTATCTTCAAGATACTAAGATACCTAACAAAAGTATTTAAATACCAGATACAAAATGCATTTAAAAAATAGTATCTAGATACAAGATTGAAGATACGTATTTTGTATCTTGTATCTGTATTTAAGATACTTTTATCTTAGATAAGTCACATCTCTGACTGTGAGAGGCGAGGTAGTTCAGGGTGCCCACCAATTGGCTCAGGCAAACAAATGTTTGCCTTGCCTTACGACAAATGTACGTAAATAAAAAGACTCGTTTAGCATAACACTTCCGGTTTTTCTGTATTGCAAAAAAAGCCTTTGTTTTCTGGTATTACAGTCTTTCGCACTAGAGACCATAGGCAAAAGTGTTACGCTGAACGAGTCCACGACTGTACCAATGTTTGCCATCACCGAGAACCGAAACCAGATCATATTAGTAAAACAATAGTAATATAAGCGATTGGACAGCGATATTGAGTTTGTTTCACTAAAATAATCAAATTTATAACTCGATCCATCAAAGACTGTAATGGCGGATTTACATCAATCGAGCAAAGAGATAGCGCTTTCGTTCTTGATATTTTAGTATAACGAATGAGAACTTTTTGATATTCTTGTACAAATATAGTTGTATCGTTATAATCGCAAATCGCTTAAACACGAGAAAGATTTGAAGAAACTGCTGGGGGGAGCGAGCACACACACGAACACGCTTGAACACGAACAGTCCAAACCCTTTATGCAAGTGTTCGCAAGTTCTGGCGCCGTTTACATCGAGCGAGCGAGCGTGCATTCTAAGAATATTCTTTAGAATATTTCCAAACGCAGACAGAACAACGAAAGAATGCTGCACGTCTGATTACACAGAAAATATTTGGCAGAAGCAGTGGGATGGAACTAGCATTCGCTCGTTTGATGAAAAACCCACCCTTTGTAAAAAAAACGTATTTTTTACATCCTGTCTGTATAAAGGCGTATCACTGGATGTTACGGGAAAAAAAAAACACAATATGTATGAAAGATTAATTGATTGATGAAAGCCGACAAAACCTTTATTGTATTTTGCTTTTAACAAAATGTTATAAAAATTTAGTAATTTGGGAAATACAAATGGCTAACACGTTAAATGGAATAACTAATACACAAGGCGGTGATAAATCAAAGGAGGGATTCAGCTCACCATATCTAACAACTTTCCCTAAGCAACATGAGTCGACATCTTAAAACAAAAATCAGCTGTCCAGAACATTGACCCTGTCAGCTGATCGAACCTAATAATAATAACACATCACACTCAGAGCCCATAACTAGGAAGAACCTGTATCTAGGGTACCCGAAACACACACAGAGACGAACATTACACCCAGACCGGAAACAAACATCTTATCAATATTCGCCCCGCCCGGGAATCGAACCTAGGTGCACACGCTTACTCAGTCCACACATCACTGCCAACTGAGCCACGGAGCAGTCAGTGTATGGAACATAATTTTTTGAGATTTCGAGTCATGTTGCTTTGGGAAAGTTGTTAGTTAGTTATGGTGAGCATAATCCCTCCTTTGATTTATTACCGCCTTGTCAGAAACACCCAGTATGTATTAGTTTTGTATTTTTCCTGTTTTTTTTTCTGTACAACCTTACCTCCCTATCCTGAGCGCATTTACTATCACACATTCTTAAGAGCCAGTTTACCGCGATGCTAGCGCCATTATCGAAAAAAAAATGTATATCTTCTAAACTAAGGCCTAATTGACTTTCAATAAGTGATATCTTGTATCCTATATTTAATAAAGAATTTGACTTTGACTTTGACTTTGAAGGCAAATATCAAAATTGTGGCACAGTATGACACTAGATAATCTTGCTTATTATTTTTTGAGCAGAGTAAAGTTAACTTAAAAGAACAAAATTATACACAGATTGTTGCTAAAAGTGGCCACTTTTAGCAACACCTTGTAGCTTTATTTGGTCTTTAAATTAAAAGCTATACAAAAGAGCCTTAAAACTACTAGGCTACATTATCTAGTGTCATACGGTGCCACAATTTTGATATTTGGCTTAGTTTAGAAGATATTTATTGTTCCGAAATGGCGCTAGCATCGCGGTAAACTGGCTCTTAAAAGGCTCCAGTGGCGGTCTAGAACGGCGTAACACTTTTGTCTATGGTCTCGTGCGCTCTAGACTGTATTACCAAAGAACAAGAGCTATTTTGCAATACAGAAAAACCGGAAGTGTTACGCCTTCCTAGAACGCCACTGTACCTGGCTTTAAAATGATAAAACGATACACGAAGGTATAAAATTGAAACCTCTCACCGAACTTCCGGTGACCGGAAATTGCTGGAGCAGAGAAAAGGGCGGGAAAGCAACAACTTAGCACTTAGCTGCATTTCCTGCTTCGGTTTATTTGTTAGGTTACATGTATGGTTTTAATTTACTACTAAATATGACGTCGAGATATATTATTTTGAACATTTTGAAGTTAAAACAGATAAAACTTACTAAAATTAGGCGCTACACTTAAATAACTGAAATTTCTACGCAATGCGGGAACTGTTCTGCGTTGAAGTGAAGTTTTGCCTTTATTATGCCCAAAGGAATACCGTTGTATTAATAATAATCTCTTTTAAACAAAAGAAATAAGTACATATAAACTTACTCAGAAAGATTGTATGTTTTTGGGTGCCCTTAGTTTTGCCTAGTTAAGATATCTTAAAACGATTGAGCTGAAAATTTTGCTTACACTAATATGACGTCATAAAAAATCCAACATGGCGGAAAACTCAAGATGGCGGATTAGTTTTTTTCAGTGAACTCCTACAATATGGGTATCAAATGAAATGTCTTGCCGAGAATAATTCGAAAAATAACTTGGCGTCACTCTAAATCCAATATGGCAGGCTTCTTTTTTTTTCTCAAAACAAAACTTATAAACTAGCCGTCTTATTCATAAAGATACAGTAGATTTTAAGTAGCGTTACTGGAGGTCTACTTCTCTGGTTTGTTGTATGGTAAATACGTGACATCCAGTCTAAATTGACATACGTCAAATAACTAAAATGCGCTTTAACTTTTTATGAATAAGAGGGTAGGGATACAAGCGTATTTCATAAGGATAAAAGTATCTTTATAGTAAGTTATACATATTTATGAAAAGTTATTTTATTTCTTGACGAATAAGATGCTATACAGCTAAGTTCTTAAGATGGCGGACGAAGATTTTTATGATTTTGTTACAATATGGGTATCCATACAATATCCTTGATTTAAAGGAATTGAGGATCATAAGACACAGAAACCTGTCCAGCATTAGCTAGTAAAGTGGCGGACTAAGAGGCCGTAACAGATTTTTCTATGGTATCGTCAGCCCTAGACTGTATTACCAAAGAACAAGAGCTATTTTGCAATACAGAAAAACCGGAAGTGTTACGCCGTCCGTGTCCGCCACTGTACCAAGCATTGAAATAAAAGCTTATTTTTAAAAAGGTAATAATAAGATTATAATATGTTTTATTGAGTATTAATCAAGTTCTTTTGTTTCGCTTGTTTTTTGTTTTTCAACTTTCACGCTATCACTAGCAGATTATATTTCAAGTGTAAAAGCTTATTGTTCAAATGATTGATAACTTTTAAGTCTAGCTTTAAAAGCTTTGTCTGAATCTTGATAAATATATTTCTATTTGTTGAGTTCATAAATCTTTAGAAATATTATCTTTTAAAGTGCTTTTAAGTAAGATATTTGTTAGTATTCATTTAAAGGAATATTTTCAAATCTTTTTTTTTTTGTTAACGGAGAACGTTCACCGACCAAATTGGTGACGTCCTGAGCAAAGACCGCAAGAAGAGTTCAAAAGGCTTATGACTGTAGAAGAAGCGAAAGAAGTGTGTCAGGATCGTAGCAAGTGGAAATCAATTGTCTCTGCCTACCCCGATGGGATACAGGCATGACGTCATGTATGTTTGTTTTTTTTTTGTTAACTAAGAAAATTGACGCAAACGTGGAAGACCAAGAAGGAGATGGCGAGACGATCTCGATTCCCATCTAGAGAACTGGCCGGAGTTGGCCCAGGATTGGAAGGCTTGGAGAACTTGGGGGCAGGCCTTTGCCCAGCAGTGGAACAATTAAAAGGCTAAATAAAAAAATATATTGTACTATCGCGTATTTTTGAAGATTTAAGCATATACATATATACAGAAAGCTAGGAAAAGTGACGACCTTTGACCGGAAGACCCAGTCAGATGACCTGATGAAGGCTGCGGGAATACACAGGATGAGGGTCGCTCAAGACCGGTCGCTGTGGCGTTCTGTGGGGGAGGCCTATGTCCAGCAGTGGACATCTTTCGGCTGAAATGATTCACAGAGAACATATTTAATCGCTTTCTGCTGTGTGTATGTATGGCTTAGATCTTTAAAAGTACGCAACGGATTTTGATGCTCTTTTTTTTAATTGAAATTCAAGGGGAATGTTTAGGTATATGGCGTTGGTAAGGTCGCCGGATCGACTAGTTATTCTATAATTTTATGTAAACTTAAGAAACGGCACGCGTTTGCTCTTCAACTTTATGCCATAGACGATAGAGACCATATTCAATTGTTATCGTATCTTCAGTGCACTGGGCCAGAATGCGCAAACTAAATACTTCCTTAGTTCGACAGTTAAGTACTTAAATGATTTAGTTCCGTTCAGCGACTGCAGTGTAATGAAATCCGCTTTTCTTCACAAATCGTCGCTAATGATATTTCACGTTTGCGCGCTCTCGTCTCGTCTCGTCTTAAACGATGCTATGCAAAAGGAGAAATCGCAAAAAAGCTTTTTTATTCATTATTATATCTCCTTATATTTTAACTAGAGGCAGCCCCGCGGTTTTTCCCGCGCACATTTCTCATAAACACAAAATTCCCGTTTTTTCCCGTTCCCGTGGGAATTTCGGGAAATCCTTTCTTAGTGCTCACCTACACTCCGCAAGGAACCCACGCGCCAATTTTCAGCTTTCTACGCCTAGTAGTTTAGGCTCTGCGTTGTCTGTCAGTCAGTCAGTAACGGAAGAGTTTTATATATATTGATTAATTTCTGTTCTTTTGTCACGTTAAATGCAAAACTCGAGAACTGCAATTTAGTAAGTTTTAAAATGTTTGTCGTAGTTCAGGGAAGGTGTAAACGGTTAGAAAAGTTAGTTTCTTTATGTTTCGGGCATCAAACAGGTTTTTCCTAGTTTGGGGCCCTGAGCGTTATGACTTAGGTAATAAAATAGTTTATTTTGTTAAATAAAAATTTATGAAGTGAAACAAAGGCTTCAATATGTCAATCAATGCATAGTATAAAACAAAGTCGCTTCCCGCGTCTGTCCCTAAGTATGTATGCTTGTATCTTTAAAACTATTGAACGGATTTTGATGCGGATTGTTGTAAAAGATAGAGTGTTTCAAGAGGAAGGTTTGTATAATACATGCACAACATAAAAACAGGTAAGGCGGTACGAATTTTGCCGGGTCGATAGTTACTATATAAACGGTGAAACTATAATTTTTTTTTGTAATATAAGGCTTTTCAAGAGTGTGATTGAAAAGCCTTTGTATTACACAGTTCGCGTCGATCGGTTGCCGAGACCTGTCGTCATTAGCGCAATAGCGATAAGGTTTCGCGAGTTTTCTTTCTACCCTCATTGTAATAAAGTGAGTTAAGAATGGAAGCGGACTTTATATCTTAACAACAAGTGCTAAGAACTAAATTAACTCGTAACTGTTTCTGACTACAGGAACAAAATGAATACCCAAACGTTAAACAATACCCCTAGTTACGCTCATGTGACACAAAATACCATGTTTCCTAAAAAGGATCAAGCCATTGTTATCGATGCATTAGAAAACGTCCAGATCAAAGAATACGCTCAAGCTTTAGGTAAAATAATCGACCCTGCACAGATACGCTTTCTGTCAAAAATATCGAATAACCGAGTCTGCATTTATCTATCTTCAAAGTTAATCGCTGATGACATCGTAGACAATAAAAAATATGTCTACATTACGAACCAAAAACTACCTATACGGCCACTTATTAACAGAAATAAACGGATAATTATTTCCAACGTATGCCCTATTATACCTCACATCGAAATAGAAAAGAAACTAAAAGAGATGCATATAACTCCAATGTCTCCTGTCTCTTTCCTACGTGCCGGCCTGAATGAAACAGGGTACAGTCATATCCTTAGTTTCCGACGACAACTTTACGTTACTCCTGAGGACTTCACACGGCTACCTGAAAAAATGACCATAGATTTTGAAGACACTACTTATTGGATTTATCTATCATCAGATACAATGACCTGCTTTGTTTGTAAACAAGAGGGCCACGTAGCATCGAAATGTCCCGAACAAGTTCCTGGAAACAATGGTGACCTTGGTACGGGTGCCACGATGGAACCAATTATAACTGACACACTCCCTGTCAAACGTCCACACCCGCCAACTGAATCATCGACCACAATTGATCACCTACAAACAGATATGCCAGAAGAAGTCTTTATCCCGTCTAATGAGAATAGCGAAGATGATCTTGAAAATTCCTCTCAGTCTAGTTCAGACGAAGCATATATACCTAAAAGTGGGAAAAAACGGAGAAAGACGTCTCAGAGTGACTTAGATCTAATTAACTGGGATGAAATTGAGAGCGTGATTTCAAACTCTCCGAAAAAGTATCCGATGTCAGGAAAACAAGTCAAAGAATACCTCAATCATACTTTTGGTGTTAAAAATATAGCAGAAATAACCCTTAAATACACGGAGAATATGGGAGATCTGATTGATTTGTTTTCAAAATTAATCCCCTACATCACGTGTCGTAGTGTTAAAAACAGACTTACACGCATCGTAAGTAAGCTTAAAGTACTTGTTAAGTCAAAATCCAAGTAAGTTTTTTATATATTTTTTTTTTTTGTTGTTTTTTTAAGTTAAATCCATTCTAGTTAAATTCATTTGTTTTACTTTCTTTTCTCCTTTCATATCAACAGTTTATACATCAATGGATTTAAATAAATTAAATTACAAACTCAACATTATTCAATGGAACTGCCAAAGTTTAATGCCAAAACTCAGTGAATTAGATTCTTATTTACACAAAGAAAAGGTACATATTTGCATCTTATCTGAGACTTGGCTGGACGGTACCAAACAACTTCATATCCCAGATTTTGTTGTCTTTAGAAATGATCGGGCGGATGGGTATGGAGGTCTAGCTATTCTGGTCCATCATTCAATAAGTTGTACACGGAAAGATCTTCAGATATACAATAATATAGATAATTTATGTATTGAAGTCTTAAACAGTAGTAAACTACGGTATATCATAGGTATTTACTCTTCTTCAAGTGTTCATGTAACTGCGAATGACTATGAAGAACTTTTTAGTTACTACTCCGAAAAAACTTTAATAGTCGGAGATTTTAACGCGCACCACTCAGCTTGGTCCTACACAACTGATACACGGGGCAGACTCCTTTCAGACGTCAGTTCCAAATATAATTACATTTTCCTTAATAATGGAGACTACACCCGCTGTGTTAAGTTAAATGATAACATAATTTGTACTACACCTGACGTTTCTTTTTGCAGCTCAGATCTTGCCTTGGACTATGATTGGAACGTCTCCAACGAGACTTTAGGTAGTGACCATCTTATAATATCTATTAAAACGTTGGACATAGCCATGTATAGCCCTGAGCTCAAAAGAAATATCAGGAAAGCCAACTGGATAGAATATACACTAAATGTTAAATCAGCTATTGAAAGATTGGATGTAACGGATGACCTTCAAAGTAGCTATAATAACTTTATAAACATAATAGAAGAGAGTGCTAATAAAAATATCCCATACATTAGGTCTAGTCCACACCCAAATAAATTTAAACCGAAACCCTGATGGAACCCTGAACTATCAAAGGCAGTGGCAGAAAGACGATTAACCCTCAAACAATTTAGAAAGACAAGGACAGTAGATAACTATTACATATATAGGGAAAAAGTGGTGTCTACGCGAATACTAATTCATCAAGCTAAAAGAAACTCCTGGCAACGGTTTTGCGACAGCATCGACTCTAGTATGTCGACTAGAGAGGTTTGGAGGAAACTAAGATGGCTCAAGGGATACCGTAGTCCGAAAGAGTATTTACCGGAAAATACAGCACAGTCCTTTGTTTCTGAAATTTCCCCTGATGGTGTTTCTTTACAACCCCTTCAGCTCGATATTAACAGTTCTACCCCATGCTGTCTATTCACCATCGCAGAACTCAAAATGATCCTTAAAAGGACAGACACATCAGCAGGCATAGACAATATAACATACTCAATGATTAATTATTTACCTGATAATGCCCAAGGCCTTCTGCTACAAATATTTAACAATATTTACAAATCAGGTGAAATTCCGGAACAATGGCGGGAAATCAAATTAATAGCTATCCCCAAGCGGAACTCTGATATATTAAAACATCGTCCTATCTCTCTGATCAACTGCCTTTGCAAAGTTTTTAATCTAATGATAACACGTCGCCTTGAACACCATTTCGAAAGTAAAAAGTTGTTCAATGAAAGCACTATGGGTTTTCGGCGGGGTTTCTCTTGCCAGGACAACCTAAGTAGATTTATCATAGACACAGAAACAGCTTTTGTAAACAAAGAATACGTCCTATGTGCCTACGGAGACATTAGTAACGCATATAATAATGTAACAATAGAATCTATATATATAAAACTCAAAGGTGACTGACTGACTGACTGACTGACTGACTGACATAGTGATCTATCAACGCACAGCCCAAACCACTCGACCGATTGAGCTGAAATTTGGCATGCAGGTAGATGTTATGACGTAGGCATCCGCTAAGAAAGGAATTCACAAAATTCCCACGGGAACGGGAATTACGGGACTTTTTAGTGAGAATGAAAAATCGACATCCTTGAGTGTATCGACGTGAAAATTGGTGTACAGGTTCCTCAGTAAATGTAGGAATGTTGAAAGAAAGTAATTTACAAAATTCCCACGGGAACGAGAAAAACTGGACTTTTTTGTGAGAATGAAAAATCTACTTTTATTGAGTGTATCGACGTGAAATTTGTGTACAGGTTCCTCAGTGGATGAAAGGGTTTTGAAGAAAATAATTAACTATATTCCCATGGGAATGGGGATTACCGGACTAATTATTTACTATGAAAAATCGATTTTCTTGAGTATGTCAACGTGAAATTTGGTCTACAATAGTGTCTCCGTGGATTTAGGGGTCTTGGAAGAAAGAAAAATACTAAATTCCCACGGGAACGTAAAACGGGAATCTTTAGTTAGTATTAAAACAATGTAGATATATTTCTTTATTTCGACGTAAAAATAGGAAAACGGGTTCTTCAGTGGGTGTAATTAGATTCAGAGTTATATTAAGAAAAGATTAACCAAAATTCACATGGTAACGGAACATTCCCAAAAACTTATCGCGCCTAAAAAATCTTCAACTTTTTTTACTCGAGTTGGTACATATATAAGATATGTAGGTACGTGTATCTAACTACTTTTACCCATCCAGCTAATAAAAATGTAGAAGTTTCAGTGTCTGAATGGTGGAGTGTAGAAAGGAATTTCTGGAGTTGCCCTTTTTAGGGGTTGTTTTTAGGGGGTATGGGTGCGATCAAAATGATGTCACCAAAATCCTGAGTCGTAAATCAACCAGTAATTAACGATTTTAATGAAAAAACGCGTGCGAAGCTGCGGGCAAAAGCTAGTCTCTTATAAATTCTCTTCTAGATTTTGGTGTGGACAGATTTATTTGCAGATATATAAGGGAGTTTCTTAGGGAACGATCTTTGATATACAGGCTTCGGGATGGCAAAGAAATAAAAAGAGTTTGTAGACAGGGATTAGCACAAGGAGACCCTATGTCACCTATCCTTTTTAATGTAGTAACCATAAACATATGCGACACCCTCGTGAAATCTGTAAATATATCTCAGTACGCTGATGACTTTGCATTGTATACTATTAATAAAAATATTGACGTTTGCGCTAGAGTCATGCAGTCAAGCCTTATTACCTTTAAAGCAATGTTAGAAGAAATAGGTTTAGAGATATCGGTCCCTAAGACAAAACTCTGCATCCTCACTAGGAAGTACAAAGTACCATGTGTTAAAATCAGTGTTAATGGAACTGAAATTGAAATCTTAAGCTGTGTTAAATTTTTGGGTGTTTGGGTTGATAGTCGTCTTAACTGGACTAGACATGTCAAAGAAACGGCCGATAAATGTACTCCTTTTATCAATATCTTAAGCGCTCTCAGTGGCTCCAAATGGGGTGTCCATCCAACCCAGCTCAGGCGGCTATACCTTGCACTAGTACGATCTAGACTTGATTATGGATGTATAATTTATGGTAATACTAGTTCTAACCTTCTTAAGAAGTTAGATGTAATCCAAAACAAATGTCTCCGCCTCTGTGGTAGTTTCATCAAAGACACCCCTATTTTCGCAATGGAAAGTGAAATGTGCATCCCACCATTGTTCCTAAGAAGATGCTATCTAAGTGACAAATATTTCCTGAAACTTTTATCTAGAGAAACTGACTATTTGAAAAAACAACTAAACTTTTTAGAAACCAAATTAAGATTAGGCTTAAACTATTGGCGCAGGAACCAAATTCCACTATTACTTGAAAGTTTCAGGAAATATTCAGATCTACCTGTAACGAGATTTGAAATATTGCCGCAATTTCAACTTCCCTTCCAATGTAAAATACTACTCTGGGAAGATATAATTATAACAAGCGTAAACACTATTAAGCGCCCTAAAGCTCAAATAACCACTCATGACCTCAAATTACAAAGCGAAAATTTTATAAGGCTACAATATTCGGACTACTATCAATTATATACGGATGGAGCTAAAACAATACATGGTTCTAGTTGTGCATTTTTTGATGGGCTTGCTGATTTTGGTGCTAAATTTCATATTGAAAACTCACATATACCTATTATGGGTTTGGAACTGACAGCAATAAATGAAGCGCTTCATTATTTGGAGTCTAGTTCCCATGAAAAAATTGTAATTTTCACTGACTCTAAGTCCAGCTTGCAACACTTACTGGGATGTGCTAAGGGCGGCAGTACTGGTAGAAGGGAAGCTTACCTGGTTATTAAATGTATCTACAGAATGATACGTAACGGGGTTGAAGTTCGCTTACAGTGGATCCCGTCCCACGTCGGAATCATCGGGAATGAAAAAGCTGACTCACTTGCAACTATGGCACTATGTAATGGAATCCCTCTTATTATAGAACCCCACTTCACGGATTATATACCAAAAATTAAAAAAGATGTTTATGACATTCAAAAAGTCTACTTTGACGAATGCTCACAAACAAAAGGAATTTGGTACAGGACCATTGTTAGCGAACCTCCCCGCGTACCCTGGTTTTCCTCGCGTAAATTTAACAGGAAAGAATTAGTACTGCTTTTTAGGAGCCGAACTTATCACATCCCATTAAATAAATTTGGCTATACAATGAGAAAAATTGATAGTCCAAATTGTTCTAAATGTGAAAAGGAAGAAGATCTTCTACATTTAGTTATCGAGTGTAAAATAAACGAACAATTACGACTCGATTTCCTAAAAGACACTGACTGCTCTTCCGCGGACCTCTTCTTCCTTTTTCACAATGTACTTAGTTCTTGCGCTACTAGTGACCACAGCGATCGATTTTTGAGATTTTTGATAGATTCTCTAACCTTGAGAACAGAATACTATAAACTTAATAGTTCTAGCCAAACACAATGAACTTAGTACATAATGTTCCATTGCACCTTTCCACATGTATAAATATTGTTAATTCTTAACTTATTTTAAGCCGACTTAATCTTAAGATGTATGGCTTATAAAATAAATCAGAATTTAAAAAAAAAAAAGCCTTTGTATTACAAAATATTTAAAGCTTTCCTCACTCTTGCATACCCCATTCATACCGAAACCACAAAACCGACAGTTCATTTTGTAAATTAATTTTGAGACGACTCGTTCGGCCTGAAAAGATCTCCAACCGCAATCATATTAAACCGTTAAATAGGATATTATAGAAAGATGATTACCGAAAAACAATAAATATTAAGAGACTTAAAATAAAACATATTATTTTTGATAATCTATTTAAAATTATAGAATAGATATATGGGTGTGACTATAATTTTTACATACAACAAAGTACATTTTAAGCTAACAATTATAAAATCATTCATTTTTGATAATTCTTATTTAAATAAAAACTAATGAGTAAAAAGGTTCCAACTCAGCATAGTGACAGACTAAACGAAACTAAACATTACTGCTGACCGGAGCTGACCCGGCAAACTCCGTATCGCCTTAGTTTATATGAGTTTGCACAATTAATATACTTCTTAAAAACTATGTTACTTTGCCCGCTCAGAATGGGAGAATTAAAAAACAAAACCGTCAGTCAATCAATTCACTCGTCATAGGAAAATGAATACAAAAGTATGTACTGGAACAGCTTCTATGAAAAAAAATATTTTTGTTTTTACTAACTTTCCCTCCATTTTTCCAAATTTCCTCACCTTTTAAATCGTCCCTGGACAAGTACAAAAATTTCAAGACCAAAATTAGCTTAATCGTCCCGGCCGTTCTCGAGTTTTTGCGAGACTAACGAACCACGATTCATCTTTATATATATAGTAGATAGTAGTTAAGCATATAGAAGAATTTAGAGCTAACAAAAACATTTCAAGATTTCCAAACAAGATAACTTTAAAATAAACAAAATAATTCCATTTATCTTCTAGACATTGCTAAATCAACAGATTGTTCAGAGTTCCAGTTATTTGAACTTAAGATTAATTTAGTTATTGTATAATCTAAGAGCCAGTTTACAGCGACGCTTGCGCCATTCGCGAATAAAATTGATATCTTCTAAACTTAGGCAAATATGAAAAATATGGCACTGTATGACACTAGATAATGAAGCTTAGTATTTTTAGGGCACTGTTGTATAGCTTTTCGGTTAAACACCAAAGAATGCTACAAAGTGTTGCTAAAAGTGGCCACTTTTGGCAAAAATTTGTGGCTAATTTTGTTCTTTTCAGTTAGGACTACTTAGCTGTGCTCAAAAAACAACAAGCAAGATTATCTAGTGTCATACTGTGCCACATTTTTAATTTTTGTCTTAGTTTAGAAGATATTAATTATTTTCGTGAATGGCGCTAGCGTCGCTGTAAACTGGCTCTTAATTAAAATTCTCTTGATTGATGTTTTTTTGTCAGCCGTAAGATGTCCACTGCTGGACATAGGCCTCCCCATAGAACGCCACAGCGACCGGTCTTGGGTGACCCTCATCCGTCTACTCCCGCAGCCTTCACCAGTCGTCTGACCACCTACTCTGCGTCTTCCGGTCCGTGGTCGCCACTCGAGAACTTTTCGGCCCCAGCAACCATCTGTTCTTCGAGCTATGTGATCTACCCATTTCCACTTAACCTTTGTATGCGGGTGAAAAGCCCAAGTTCAGGGCGGCTCACGAAAGCATCAAGGAAGGTTTCAAAGTTTTCAATTATACTAGGTTTTTTTGCTAAAAAACTGCTTTATGTCAGGATGATTGAAAAAAAAGGAATGCTTATATCAAATTATCCGTGTTTTCGCTAAATCCCTCGTTTTTTTTTCAAAAAACTTAATTATCAAATCTTACTACGACACATACAAACAAATGACAATCAAAAAGTTTGACACTTTTTTTGTTTTTTTTTTTTTTAATATTTTTTGGAGATTTTTTGAGAAGCTGTATTCGATTTGAATGTCAATCAATCCGCTTTTTATTATTCTTTCAATCGTTCATAGAAGGCAGAGTCATCCGGTCAATTAATAATTCATTAGAACAGATTAGAACGTAAAAATCGAACACGGGATTTTCGCGTGATGCGTGCTGATCTGTGCACTAAATGCTATATTCTTTGGGCTATGTCGGTGACTTTAGTTCTTCTATGGATCTTATTTTTCTGATTTGATCGCGCAGATTTACCTAGCTCCTATTTTTATGAGGCTATTATATGACGCATCACACTCAGAGCCCCTAACTAGGAAGAACCTGTATCTAGGGTGCCCGAAACATATACATATACGAACATTACACCCAGACCGAAAACTAACATCGATATTCATCACAACAATGTTCGCCCCGCCGAGAATCGAACCTGGTGCTCGCGTGTCACACATCACTGCCAACTGAGCCACGGAGCAGTCAGGTTATAAGATAACCTCACGTCTCAATCTTACTCAAAGAGAGAAGCTTCTTAGCTTAATATGGTGGCCAGACGATATTTTGCATTTATCTCTACTCTTTGGAGATAAATAATAAATATTTTCAACGCAACCAGACGGTTGATAACCTCGCTTGGATAGTCTTATTGCAGTTTTCTCAGGATTTATATTTCACAAAACTTTTACTAAGAAGAATAATAACGTTAAGCGTTAAACAAACATTGCTAGGTTTAGGACAATCCAGGACGACGGAACGAGGTGTCCAGTTCCGTCGTCGAGCGTAGGAGAAGCCATCCACGCTCAGGGGGGGCTATCACCACCTGTCCCCCCGCGAAGAGGCTTCACAGCCGATGCTGGAGGCGGTCACGGAGTTGAACATAACGATCGAAAGATCACCCTTGACCCCCTTGCTAACAGCCGAGGAGGACACCGGCGGGGTCTTAGCGGACCCTGGGGTCGTTGGGTGCACGAGGCGGGGGCCTCGTGTAGTCATATAACGGCCCCGAGAAGGACGGTGGAACGCGGTGTTCCGATTCCGCCGTCGAGCGTAGAAAGAGCCATCCGCGCTCAGGGGGGACTACCACCACTTGTCCCCCCGTGAAGAGGCTAAACAGCCAATGCTGGAGGGGGTCGCGGAGTTGAACATAACGATCGAAAGATCACCCGTGACCCCTTTGCCAACAGCCGAGATGGACACCGGCGGGGTTTTAGTGGGTGCGAACCCCACATAACCCTGCGACTCCCCCCGGGGTCGCAGGGTACTCGTTAGGAGTTTCCCCGCCTAAAAAAAAAAGGGTCTTAGTGGGTGTGAACCCCACATAACCGCGGCTCCCCCCGGGGCTGCAGGGTACTCGTTAGGATTTTCCTCGCCTAAAAAAAAAAGGTTTAGGACAATTCTGCAAATTTTATTTAATTATCATCATATCAGCCAAAAGACGTACACGATTATATCCTAATCAATACATCGTAAAAAAACAACGACCTTTTTACTGTCTGTCGGTAAGAATATAAGCTTAAATCTTTTAAACTATGCAACGGATTTTGATGCGTATTTTAATAGATAGATTCAAGAGGCAGGTTTCTATGTATTATACATGCTCAACATAGTAACAGGTGAAGGCAGCACGAAGTTCGCCGGGTCGAATAGTTAATTATAAGAAAAGGTTGCCTCCCAATGTCTTGGCTTCGCCTCGCTATATGTGCACCGAGCCTTAGGTAAGAAGTTCGCCGGATCAGCAAGTCATTAATAAAAATTCAGAAAACACAAACATGGAATTAGTCTCGCAAATGTGATTCGAGTCAGACTCTATTGTGCGGACCCTAAAGGATGAATATCATTTTATTTTCCAATTAGGAAGCCTTTGTATAAAACTTATTAATAATATTTCTGAAATGGCGGTAATAAATCAAAGTAGTGATTCAGCTCACCATACCTTACGACTTTCCATAAGCAACATGGGACGAAATCTTAAATATTTTAGGCCCGAAATAATAATTTAATAATTTTTATTTTTAGCCGCCTCCGTAGCTCAGTAGCGTAGCGCGTTGCGCCTTTGATTAGGGCACGGAAGGTTGTTGGGTTTGATCTCCGCGGAAAACACCACATAATATATTTATTTCTCACAAAAATTACGTTGTGGTTGTTTTCGGTTGGATAGGACATTGCAGGCTTGAATCACCTGATTGTCCGAAAAGTAAGATGATTCCGTGCTTCGGAAGGCACGTGATTTTATCCTGCGACATAGACGCTTGTTCCAGCGCGAATGTCAGCGCAGGTTTTTTCTATACATTTTTCGAACCAGCGCCAACAAGCGCTTGTTACCAGCTTTGTACGTGAATGCACCCTAAGGCTAGCGCTCTAGCGCGACGCTAAAGCGCCGTTTATTTGACAGAGCCTCTAAACTAGTACAGGTTCCGAGAAAGTAAATTTTCTTAAAGAAAAAAAAAGTTGGCTCATCAAAAATGTGGAAAGGCAAAGGCACAAAAGTAATAAAGGCAACTTGTTTACAAGCCAGCTCTCGGGACTGTTAAAAATACATTTTTCTTGTGCGAATAATGTTTTAATAATGCCCTCTTGCGGTTCTCGTAATAAAGATATTGTGTGGAGAACTTGTCTTAAAGTTATAATATGGGTTGCCTAGAAAAAAATCGTTTTCGTGATAAGGTCGCTCATTGCTTGCAAGGAGATTATAACGGCGATACTAGAGCGCTTAAATCGATGATTGTCTTCCCAATCAAAAATGCTGGTAAAATATGATGCACTAGATAATCTTGCTTTTCAAGGCCTTCCTTTTTTTGGGTTTTTTTTTTTCGCTGGCAATACCGGCAGCGCAACAGTATAGAAAAAAAAAAGTAATTAATTGAAGCGTGTCCAAAGTGTGCGTTAATGTAGTAAATATATGAGCAGACTAAAGATTTTATTAAGTTAATAATCTATATTCCATAATAATCAATATATATAAAACTCTTCCGTTAATGACTGACTGACTGACTGACTGACAGACAACGCAGAGCCAAAACTACTGGGCGTAGCGGGCTGAAATTTTGCATGTAGGTACCTTAGGAAGTGTAGATGAGCACTAAGAAAGGATTTCCCGAAATTCCCATGGGAACGGGTAAAAAATGGATTTTTGTGTTTATGAGAAATCTGCGCGGGAAATACCGCGGGGCAGCCTCTAGTATATTATATGCGCAGACGAAGTCGCGGGCACCAGCTAGTTTTAAATAAATAAGAAGTGCTTTCCACACTAAGCTATCTTCACAAGGCTACGGGACATATCATGAAACTCTCATTTGTAGGGATCCAACTTGTTCGCTCCTTCGCCAGATATTGCTGAGCGGGCTGACGTTTTATACTTGATTTTTAGCATTATTATTATGCTGAAAGCTTTATAATGGAGTAATTTACCTACTTTATTCAGCTTTTGGCATTAAAACAGCATCAGGTAATCAGCAGGAGTAATTAATAAATCAGTTGTTATGCGCACACATGGAAACGATTTGAAAATAGCGGCCGTTGTATGGGCTTGTCTCTCTTCTTAACTCTTTTCTCATACTGATATACGCGAGATATCATGCGTTCGGCCGCCATATTTAAATCGTTTCTTTATTTGCGTGGCTTATCTTATACTGACTGACCAATAAAGTGCTATTAAGCACACAGTGGCAGTCTAGAACGTGTAACAGATTTGTCTATGGTCTCGTGCGCCCTAGACTGTATTACGAAAACACAAGAGCTATTTTGCAATACGGAATAACCGGATGTGTTACGCCGTCCTAGACCGCCACTGTACAAACATTCATAAATAAGAAATAGTTTCTAAAGATGGCAGCGTCAATGGGCTGTGACAGTTGTAATGATCTCGAAACTGTGGCCCGAGACCGAGAAAAATGGAAAGCCCTATGACCCTAATGAGGGACTTAAAGGAAATAATGATGATGAAAGATGGCTAAATAATATCTATCTTAATTTAAGAACTTGTTTTTACTGAATACAAAGAAAATGTATGCTATGCATACTTTAAATTCAAATGTCAAAGAATTTTACAATTATTTTCATTTCAATTAGCATTGCTACTCCGTTTTAACGGTAGCTCAGTCAGACTAAGTATGCGTGTGCACCTGGGTTCGATTCCCGGCGGGGCGAACATTGTTATGATGAATATCGATGTTTGTTTCCGCTCTGGGTCTAATGTTCGTCTCTGTATATGTTTCGGGTACCCTTTATACTAGTTCTTCCTAATTAGGGGCTCTGAATGTGATGCGTTATTATTTTATTATGTCCAAAATCAAAAATCAAAATCAAAAAAATCTTTATTCAATATAGATATATATTCAAGATATCACTTATTGAAAGTCAATTAGACTACATCTAATCTAATCGCTATTGATACCTTATTTGGTAAAGTATCCTATACTGTGAGAGGCGAGGTAGTTCAGGGTGCCCACCAATTGGCTCAGGTAAACAAATGTTTGCCTTGCCTTACGACAATAGTCGCCTGGAGAGGCCCCCAAACGAGCCCTCCTCTGTCAAATGACTCCCTTTCGCAATGATTTTACAGCGTCCACTACTGGACATGGCCTCCCGCTCAGTTTACCACTAGGACTTACATTTTGGGGGGGTTTGTCATAATAGCCAAGCTTGGCAGGCGGGCTGGCCATCGCAGGTAGTGCCGTATAAAATTTTCAACGATGTTGCTACTTGCTACTTGTGTTGAGCATAATGTATATCAAATTTGCAAAGTCCACTCTCGCATAGAGTCGTCCTCAGACACAAAACAAAAGCTTGCTTTGACCACTCTTGCGTAATACCGTCCGCTGTTTTAAACTTAGAATAGTTTGGTACAATTTGTAACAGTAAAATTATTATTACTTTTTCTAAACTAACTTATTCGTACGTGTTCTTCATATTTTACTAACTTTTTCTCAAATTTTCCATATTCTGTACTTTCAAACCTTCCCTGGACTACTACGAACATTTCAACACCAAAATCTTTTTTAAAGGCCCGGCCGCTCTCGAGTTTTAGCGAGACTAACGAACCACGATTCATCAATATATATAAAACTCTTTCGTTACTGACTGACTGACTGACACCATACATTTTTATATATATAGTAGTTTATTTTTAACTAATGGCGGTCTAGGAGGGTGTAACGGATTTGTCTATAGTCTCGTGCTCCCTAGACTGTATTAACAAAGCACAAGAGCTATTTTGCAATACAGAAAAACCGGAAGTGTTACACCGACCTAGACCGCCGCTACCGTTGCTCCTGTTAGTTTAACAATCACTTGCCTGAAGCCGTTATAACATTTATAGTTTAGTTTCATAGCGGTCGGAAAAAAAGAGAATAACAATATAATATTCTGGCACAAATCCAAAATGGCTTAAGATAATAGCGGAAATAAATCAAAGTTAAAACTAGTCTATGGCATACCATATCAATGAGTAATGTTTTCGGGCATAACTTTTTATCTAAGATTCATAAAGTTAACTTGAAATTTAATGTAAAAATAGACCTTTTTCCGGGACTGAAGTCGGGTTTTACCGGCCGTCAAATTAATCTCGGATTAAGTCCGACTTAAGTACAAAATAAGTGCAGAATAAGTAATCCTTACAAACAGCCGGACAGAAATTAACATTTTTCTTATTACTTTGTCAAGGGAACAAGGAACTCTGTGGAGTATCATTTATTAATACTACTGGTTATCTGCATATATATTTTAGTTTAATTTTCTTTTCAAATTTCAAGTTGTTACTAATTATTTATTAGGTTTTTGAAAACCTTTTTTTTTTCATTCAATATTATTTTTAATGTTTTCATTTTATTTTCAACCATGATTCTTTTAAAGATTCTGATAGACAGGATAGAAAATAACATATATTCCTAATCTTCTACTTCTAATCTTAAAGATTTGCATTTTTTGTTGTTTATGCTACAATAATATTACATTATGTTTAATGTAAAGTATTATAAAAATTCCAAAGAAAATGTAACAGTTAGAAGTTAAAAATTTTAGTCTAAATTGTATAAGCCTCCTAAAAATAATGGTCGACTACTCTCTTCCCCTATTCTGTAAGACAAAGACAAAAAAAAACCCTGAAGGTCCTTGACAACCTTTTTCAGAGTAACTTTGCTCAGCCAAGATTACCGTTGATTATCTTAAAAATGTGAATTCCATGTTAATTTAACGAAATTGTCTGTTTTTCTACAGTCAATGGCGGTGTTACAATTGAGTCTTAGTATTACGCACCGGAGAATAACTAAGAGAGTAGGCAGACCTTCAACAAGGTGGTCAGACGACCTGGTGAATGCTGCGGGAGTACACTGGATTAGGGTCTCTGAGGCCTATGTCCAGCAGTGGACGTCTTTCGGCTGAAATGATGATGATGTCCTAATGATTTTACGTCAAATGTAAAATGAAAATGAAAAGTGATACTTTAAATACTATCTGTCCCGGCGAACTTCGTACCGCGCCCTACAATTTTTTATGGAAAAATTAAATTGTCGTTTTCGCTAACTTTCCCTTAATTTTTCCAAATTTTCTCACATTTTAAACCTTCCCTGGACTACTACGAACATTTTAAGACCTAATCAGCTAAATCGGCCCGGCCGTTCTCGAGTTTCAGCGAGACTAACGAACCACGATTCATTTTTAGGATACAGGTATCACTTATTGTAAGTCAATTACGACTACCATAATATTGAGTTCCTTATACTGGTGTTTCTAAAAAGGTGGTAATAAATCAAAGGAGGTATTCAGCTAACCATACTTAACAACTTTCCCAAAGAAACATGGGTCGAAATCTCAAAAAAAAAATCAGCTGTTCCATACATTGGTTCGATCAGCTGACGGGGTCAATGTACGGGACAGGTGGTTTTTGTTTTGAGATTTCTACCCCCATGTTGCTTTGGAAAAGTTGTTAGGTATGATGAGCTGAATCACTCCTTTGATTTATGACCGCCTTGTGAGAAACACCCTGTATAAAGTATCCTAGGACAGGACAGGATGTCTTATTATTAGGCAACAGATAAACTAACAAACCAACTTTCAGTTACAATATAATAAGAGTGTATTGTGTGGTATCATAGCTTCTGATATTTCATACCAAAAGCTCAGAGTAAAAGCTTTTTTATGCACACGAGACCAACTTGACGTTTGAATGGTATAATTACAAGCTTCTAGTCAAACAGACTTTACAATTTCATAAATTGCTCTTTTGTATCGTTTTGGAAAAGTTAATTAATATGGAAAATTACTTTGCTTAGGTCCAGTGCTCATTTGGCGCGGCAAGGCGAACATAGATTTTTACATTAAATTGCCCAATTTCACGTTTTTGCAATTCTCTAAACAAAAAATTATTTCTCTTTTACAAAAAAGGAACCCGCCT
This sequence comes from Euspilapteryx auroguttella, assembly GCA_951802225.1. Classification (NCBI taxonomy): domain Eukaryota; kingdom Metazoa; phylum Arthropoda; class Insecta; order Lepidoptera; family Gracillariidae; genus Euspilapteryx; species Euspilapteryx auroguttella. Next base: position 729,087 of record OX637666.1, read on the forward strand.
TCAATAAACTGACACTTCATCAACTGAGCACTTCCTCTTTTTTGAAGTCGGTTAAAATAGGTAATAAAACCTTCATCTGAATGTAACAAATACTTATCTGAAAACCGCATCGAATTTGGTTCAGCCAAACGCGAGATAATCGCGGACAAACATGCATACAGGTCAAACTAATAACCTCCTTTTTTGTAAGTCGGTTAAAAATACATAGAAAAGCTAATTAGGATCCCTATTTGCATGGGCCCTGACTGTAGTGGTCACTTGCATCCCACGTGTGCGCAAACACAAAAGCTACAAATCTGCTACTGAAAGCTTATCAATTGAAAGATGTGAGTTTTCACCAAGTCTGAGCGAGATAGTAGCTCTATCGATGTCTTCTGTCCCTTTCACATACGCGGTGAATAGGTCGGTTCACACGTTCGAACCTAGATTTATTAAGGGCTGAACAAAAAAACTAATCAAGTTCGTGTTGACTTCTTAAGCGACTTAGTACTTAGACTGCTCTGTAGCTCAGTTGGCAGTGATGTGGGCTGAGCAAGCGCGTGCACCTGGGTTCGATTCCCGGGCGGGGCGAATATTGATATGATGAATATCGATGTTTGTTTCCGATCTGGGTGTAATGTTCGTCTCTGTGTGTTTCAGGTACCCTAGATACAGGTTCTTCCTAGTTAGGGGCTCTGAGCGTGATGTGTTATTATTATTATTATTATAGTGGTGCCTGAATCCATACTTACACAACCTATCTAATACACTACAAGGTGTTACTGACAAGGCGGTAATACATCAAACAAGGGATCCAGCTCGCCATACCTAACAACTTTCCCAAAGCGACATAAGTCAAAATCTCAAACAAAAAAACAGCCGTCCCATACATACCCCGTCAGCAGATCGACCGACCGTCAGAAAGCGGAAAACTGGTCTGTCGAGTGAAAGGGAAAAGATAAAATTATATTTTTATTATATATAAATGACGAGCTTTCCCGGCTTACTTCGTTACGCCATAGAATATAAGATACTACAAAAGACTTGGCTTTATAGACTATGTTCTTTTGACTGCCCAGAATGGCCGAATTAAAAACAAACAACAACAACAAACCACCTGTCAAAATATGTAAACAACGGAAAAAATATTGCACCTTGGGTTACATTATTTGAGTTTAGGTAAGGATCCCTAATTTTTTTGAAAATCTAATATAGCCTATGACACTCGGGGTTAATGTAGCCTTCTACCAGTGAAATAATTTTTCAAATCGGTTCAGTATTTCCGGAGCCTATTCGATTCGTTACAAACAAACAAATCTTTTCTCTTTTTAATATTGGTATAGATCAAGAAGTGTAGGAAAAAGTAGGATTTGTGTCAACCCTACGTGTCTACGTGTTAAGACACCCGACTGGTTGACAGTTGGTCGCGCGAAAATATGTCACAAGTTGCTTTATTTTATACCAACATACTTTCAAACTGTTTCGTACCAAATTCGCTTTTATTTCTTCCGCGAAAAGGTCGAAAAAGAGTGAATTTATATTTTTGTTAAAATGTATCAGGTTCTGGTCGTTTGTTTTGCTGAAAATCTAGGGCTCTGTTTCATGGGTTTTGGTTTTGGACAAAAATTTAAACGAATTACGTACACACCTCGGGTACTTCATAGAAAAAAAAACGCGTTGCTTTGCGCACAGCCGAAACTCGTGTACGTGCACGCGTATCATGCTTGTGTGAGTGAGATAAGACGTGCGACTTGTACTGAGCGGTAACTGAGCGCCGGCCGCACTTGCTGAGGAAGGCAGGGAGTGCCATACTGTATGTAGTAATATTTATTATACTGTGACACAGGGCTCCCCAACAGATCGTTACAAGACTTTTACTACCTTAATCGCCATGCTTACCAGACAGGTTGGCGATCGCAGTGTGGCTATTCAAGTTTTCCAACGAAGGACGCTGCTGCCCGTCCTTCGGCTGTTATTTTATTCGCCTTTGGAGGAGAGACAAGGAGTTTGTTACCCCTTTCTTCTTTACGCTGTAAAATCATTGCGAAAGGGAGTAGAATCATTTGACAGAGGAGGGCTCGTTTGGGGGCGTCTCCAAGCGACCATTGTCGTAGGGCAAGGCTAATATTTGTTTGCCTGAGCCGCTTGGTGGCATCCTGAACTACCTCGCCTCTCGCAGTTTAAGATACTTGACCAAATAAGGTATCAATAGCAATAAGTAATTGTCTTTCAATAAGTGATATCTAGCAATGCAGCCAGCCTGCTGGGCACCGTGTGCCGCCGGGTGGTGGCGATTTGGAACCAGTTTTTTATTTGGAATCATGTGTTTTGTAAATGGATAATATACTGGTTGTTTCTGACAAGGCGGTAATAAATGAAGGAAGGGATTCTGCTCACCATAACAAACAACTTTCCTAAAGAAACGGATCGAAATCTCAAAACTAAAATCAGCTGTTCCATACATTTGTTCGATCAGCTGACGGGGTCAATGTACGGGACAACTGATTTTTGTTTTGATATTTCGACCTATGTTGCTTAGGGAAAGTTGTTAGGTATGCTGTGCCGAACCCCCCATTTCATTTATTACCGCCTTGTCAGAAACACCCTGTATATTAGTGATATCTTGTATCCTATATTGAATAAATAATTTTTGACTTTTGATTTCTATGCCGCCACCACAGGGCAAAGTCTAAGTGTGATGCGTTACTATAATAATAATTTAACTAGCTGACACGGCGAACTTCGTTACGCCACAGAATCTAAGATACTACATAACACTTGGCTCTATAGACTATGTTCTTTTGCCTGCCCAGAATGGGCTTAGTAAAAATAATAAACAACAACAACAAACCACCAACTGTCTTGGCTGTATGGACTAAGTTCCTTTGCCTGCCCAGATTGGGCAAATTTAAAAACAACAACAACTGTCAGAATATGTAAACAACGGGAAAAAAATGCACTTTCGGCTACATTATTCGAACGTAAGGATCCCTAATTATTTTGAAAATCTAATATAGCCTATGTCAATCGGGGATAGTGTAGCTTCCTACCAGTGAAAGAATTTTTCAAATCGGTTCAGTATTTCCGGAGCGTATTCGTTACAAACAAACAAACAAACAAATCTTTCCTCTTTATAATATTGGTATAGATATAGTTACCTTGCCTCAAAAAATTTTTTTTATTGTTACTAAAGTAACCGAAACCTATGAAACGCGCCCTTAACATTTTATTTTTGCTGTCTCTGCATATTGTTTTGTGTTTATGTTATTTTGTTGGATTCTTGAAAAGTTGGGCTTATGCATTTTTATAAGCTTCGAATTTTCTCTGGTTGTTAGTCAATCAGAATTTTGCTTAATTTTTGTTCTTCAGGGGTTAATCTATACTTCTATACTAATATTATAAAGAGGAAAGATTTGTTTGTTTGTTTGTTTGTAACGAATAGGGTCCGGAAATACTGAACCGATTTGAAAAAATCTTTCACTGGTAGGAAGCTACATTAACCCCAAGTGTCATAGGCTATATTAGATTTTCAAAAAAATTAGGGATCCTTAACTAAACTCAAATAATGTAACCCAAGGTGCAATATTTTTTCCGTTGTTTACATAATTTTGACAGGTGGTTTGTTGTTGTCGTTTGTTTTTTTATCAAGACCATTCTGGGCAGGCAAAAGAACATAGTCTATAGAGCCAAGTCTTTAGTAGTATCTTATATTCTTTGGCGTAACGAAGTAAGCCGGGAAAGCTCGTAAAATATATTTTAGCAAATTTTATGGTAATAATGTTTTATTATTATTATTATTGTTGTTAGCCTATTTTGGGGGGGGGGGGGTAAAATAATTATAAAATTGCTGGCTGTTGCTGCTGGGTGCATGATCTATTTGTGCATTTAGCAATACAATTCATCCCGAGATACCGAACACCGAGTATTGAAAAACATAATAATAATAATATAATATAATATAATAATAAATTTATTTTAGAGAAAGAAACTTAGAAATAAACATGCTCAATTTATCGTAGAGTTATGAACTTATCTCTCTGTAGATTGATATCGTTTTTATTAGGGTTCTGTTAAATATTAGAAAACGGTGAATTTTATGTTTTGGTTGTAGGCCAGCTCGCATTTCAAGTTCAAGACTCTTAAAATACCTACTTATTTGTACGGCTCTACCACAAAAAGAGTTAAACCGGGTCTAAATCACTAGACTAGGTTTAATTCACTGGTCTGTCATACAAATTGGCGATTTTAGACCGGTCTAACTTTTTTGTGGTAAGGGGGTTAAATTGGTACCTAGGTAAGTAAACCTTAACTAATTGAAAAGTATGTTTAGAGAGAGAGAGCATATTCCTTGTTCTGTGTTTTTAATGTATAGCTGCTTCTAAAATAATGCGGCATATAGGATTTATATACAACTAGTCGACCCGGCGAACTTCGTACCGCCTAACCTATTACTACTTTGTGCATGTATTATACTTATAAACCTTCCTCTTGAATCACTCTATCTATTAAAGAAAACTGCATCAAAATCCGTTGCATAGTTTTAAAGATATAAGCATACATAGGGACAGACGCGGGAAGCGACTTTGTTTTATACTATGTATTGATTATACATTTAAAAATTTGACATTGTTTACACAGTACTTAAATCAATAACTAACTACTTATTATTTTTTATATATTATAATTTTTGTACAATATTTTGACGATCACATTATACTTTGACATTTTATAATACAACTTTGTATGTAATATGAATATGATAGTGTGAAATAAATGAATCTAATCTAAAGGCTTTAACCTGTTGTAGCTTAGTTGGCAGTGACGTAGACTTAGAAGCGTGTGCTGTGCACCTGGGTTCGATTCCCGGCGGGGCGAACATTGAGATGAATATCAATGTTTGTTTCCGGTCTGGGTGTAATGTTCGTCATTGTATGTATGTGTTTCGGGCACCCTAGATACAGGTTCTACCTAGTTAGGGGCTCCGAGTGTGATGCGTTATCTGTGAAGACTAACGTCAATAAAACCAAAAAACAAAAATAAAACAATAAAAATCATAGCGCAGCAACAAATAAAACGAAAATTTAAAATAAACAGTCAAATTCGATTTGGACACTATTAAACTAAAGGTTTCTAATAATTTATTTTTTAAGTACAAAAAAACTTCCTCTTTCTGAAGTGGGTTAAAATAGGTATTCTAAAACCTTCTCCAGAATGTAACAAATACTTCTATGAAAACCGCATCAGAATCGGTTCAGCTAAACTGGAGATAATCGCGGACAAACATTCGTACATACATACATACAGGTGAAACTGATAACCTCCGTTTTTTTAAGTCGGTTAAAAATATAAAATGCTGCATTCATCGCAGAATTGCTAGTCAAACTCGGATGGGCAGTTATTTTTAACCAACTTGGAAAGGGCTATGCTAAGAGTTTCCCTGCGTGATCAAATCTAAAATTATTATGATGTATCCTCCAAAACAGTCGGTTGGTCTAAAGAAAAAAACGGCCAAAAAATAGTTAAAAGGTTCAGATAGGAGTAGGACTAAAGTACTCTAAAAGTAGTAACCAATCAAATTTTCACGCGCCACCGGTTTGGCGATTGAATCTATCGAGAATATAGCCAAATCTATTTATTATTAAACTAGCATGCACAACCGTAACGTTATTCACAATATTGGATTCCAACGTCATATCACCGACACCAATTGATTTATATGAAACTAGACGCTGCCCCGCGGTATTTCCCGCGCAGATTAACACAAAAATCCCGTTTTTTTTAAGTTCCCGTGGGAATTTTAGGGAAATCCTTTCTTAGTGCTCACCTACACTCCCTAAGGAACCTACATGCCAAATTTCAGCTTTGTCAGTAGTTTAGGCTCTGCGTTGTCTGTCAGTCAGTCAGTCAGTCAGTCAGTAACGGAAGAGTTTTATATATATATTGATTAAAAAAATACACTGGCCGTGTGGAGGCTACATTCAAAACCCAATCCCATCTCCCACCATGGGTGTTATAAAAGGCGACTAAGGGAACAGCCAAAGGACGAACAGCAGTGTCCTTCGCTGAAAAATTTAGGTTTATGATTACTTTTTTTTTCAATCATTCTGACAAAAAGCTGTTTTTTTTGCAAAAAATCCTAGTATAATTAAAAAAAATAAACCTTCCATAACTCTGATTGGCTAGATTATTGCTTGCTAGTCAACTCTTATTCTGATTAGTTCTTTGTAGCGTCAAAGGTATTTAAACGAACCAATCAGAATAAGAGTTACACCAGCAAGCAATGATCTAGCTAATCAGAGTTAAGGAAGGTTTTAAAGTTTTCAATTATAACACTAGGTTTTTTTTTGCAAAAAACGACTTGTCAGAAAGATAGGAAATAAATAAACCTTTTATCAAATTATCCAGTTTTTCGCAAAATCCCTTTTTTTTTGCAAAAAACTACATAACAAATCTTCCTAAGACAAGCGCACGTATTAGTGCGTTTTTCCGCCGACTGATTTGCGATATTAACAGGCGATTTGGCGTTTTAAGTCCTTTTAAAACCTCGGCGTTTAAACGCAGTACGTACCGAACGAGCTCTGGTTTCTAACCTGCTTGACTTCAGAATATAAAAAAGTTACTTTGACAGCCAAGATTAATTCGTTTCCCGCCAAAAGTGACAGGTGAATAATGTAGAGAGGAAAATATTATTGCAAAAAAAACAATAGAGCGCTTGACCTTTAGTTAATACTTGAGTGAGGGAAGACCGGTAGCTCATTCTCTGATAAGTTTTGGCGTCAAACGTGATGAAAATGGCGGACTTTTAGTTCCTCAATATTTTTTTTGTGTCTGATTGATAAAGCACTTGGACTCATAGAAAAAGCGCGTTGCTTCGCTTACAGCTGAAACTCGTGTACGTGCACGAGTATCGTGCTTGTGTGAGTGAGATGAGACGAGCGACGCTGCTTTATTTGTCCTGAGTGGTAACTGAGAGGTAACCAAACGCCGGGGCCACACTTGCTGAGGGAGGCAGGGAGTGCCCTTACTGTATGTAGCAATATTTATTAAAATGTGGTAATAGTGTGTTAGTATTCGTTAAAAAAATGCAATTTAAAAACTGTTTAGTAAACGTAAGCAGTAAAGGAAGGCCGAATCGCCACGCTTGGCAGGCGGGTTGGCGATCGCAGTATGGCTCTTCAAGCATTTCAACGAAGGACGCTGCTGCCCGTCCTTCGGCTGTTCCCTTAGTCGCCTTTAAGAAACCCGTGGGGGGAGACGAGGTGGTATTTTTCTATGCCGCATCCAAAGGGCTAAAATTTATTAATATTACCTTAATCAGTTGTTAAAGCACCGAGCCTATCCTATTATGTAGTTAATTCAGTAAAAGTTTTACCAAAAGTTTTCCCCCCGTATCTCTTGCGTGCTGACAAAAAGCTCTCGACACAAGAACTTTCAGCATTGTTGATATAACTAGAAGCTTTTCGGATTCCTTTGTTGGAAAGTACAACCTCTTACTCTATCTTATTTCGCTTCTAAAGTAAATGGTACGATATTCGTACCACGAATATCGTACAGCCAGCCCTTCAAGTTAACTATTTACATTTAAAAAAGGCTTTAATGTCATACATATCGATCGATCGAATCGAATCCGGCGCACCCGCGTCTCAGTGCACGTCACTGCCGACTGAGCCACGGAGCAGATAAAGCTGTATCCGTGTTGTGGTTTTAAGTTCGCTTTCATTTTAGCCATATCAGTTCAGCAGTTTTTGCGTGGTTAAAACAGATAGACATACTTGCGCATTTATACTATACTAGCTGTCCCGGCGAACTTCGTATCGCGCCTTACAATTTTTATAGGAAAAAGATAATCGTTACTTTTACTATCTGTCTTTAACTAACTTTACCTCCAGTTTTCCATATTTTCTTACCATTTAAACCTTCCCTGGACTACTATGAACATTTCAAAACAAAAATCAGCTAAATCGGCCCGGCCGTTCTCGAGTTTTAGTGAGACTAACGAACCACGATTCATTTTTATATATATAGTAGAGTAGGGGCACCCCGCCGCTTCGCCATGGCATTTTCCCTTGAAATATCTAATTCATAATTTTCCCGTGAGAATTTCGGGATAAAAAGTAGCCTTAGTCCTTTGGCAGGCTCTAGAGTCTAGACTATCCGTATACCAAATTTGATTCAGATCGGTTCAGTAGTTTTCTCAGGTAAGTGAGACAGACAGATAGACAGACAGACGAACAGACAAACAGAGTTACTTTCGCATTATAATATTATAATATAATAAATATAGTATATAGTATGGATTAGTAGATTATAAAAGGGTTAGGTAATATAAAATTTTATATTATAATTAATAAAATAACTCAAAAGTTATTCATCACCAACGCTCAAAAAGGATCAAAAATTCCAAACGAAAAATTAATATTCTACGGACACCTAATAAAAATGTTGCCATATAAAAAATCAATTCCGTTAAAACGCCAACTTCCCCTGCCGGTTTAATAAAACATTTCGGGTGTTAATCCCTTTAAAACAAGCTTTTAAGCCGAAGCGAAAAAAAAAAATGGAGCAAAAAAAATTCGTGGTCCCTGAAAATTCCGCTTCAGGAAGATTGATGACGTCACTTTCACAGATTATGTCCATTTGCGCTAATTAAAAAAGTTGCGAAATGGCTGTTACATTCTGGTCTGTGTCCTGTATATGTACTGTCCTGTACGGTAGGAAAAAAAGCTGTTTTATTAACCGACTTCAAAAAAAGGAGATTATCAGTTTGACCTGTATGTATGTATGTATGAATGTATGTATGTATGTATGTATGTATGTATGTATGTTTGTCCGCGATTATCTCGCGTTTGGCTGAACCGATTATGATGCGGTTTTCAGAAATTATTTGTTACATTCAGGAGAAGGTTTTAGTACCTTTTTTAACCGACTTCGAAAAAGAGGAAGTTCTCAGATTAGTGTGTGTCAGTTTGTTGAAGGCGGGTCTCTTTTTGCAAAAAAGAAATTATTGGTATATTTGTAACAGTTTTTGTGATGGATCTGTTTGGTAAAGTATATCCTAGATATATAGAAATAAAAGCAAAGCATAAACTCGGCTAAACGTGGGTCCGGCTCTCAATCTGATGCCTCTGCCTAACTCTCCAGGGAATAAAAAGGCGTGAGATTATGTTATAGAAATTTAATTTTTTGTTTGGTTTAATTGTTTTTTTTTTTTAGTCAGTTTACAGCGATATCTTCTAAACTAAGGCATATGTCAAAAATGTGGCACAGTATGATACGACGCAACACGCAACGCCCCCCGAGCCCCTAAATGAGGCCTTAGATTATTTTCTATCCAAGGAATTCGATCAGAATCATTTGAAAGTTTGTTTGTTTGTTACGAGCCTGTACTGTCCCACTGCTGGGCAAAGGCCTCCCTCCCCTTCTTCCACTCATCGCGTTCTTGCGCGGTCTGCCACCAGTTTTTGTCTACTGCTCTCAGCTCATCGCTCCATCTCTTTTTCGGGCGACCGCGGTGCCTCTTCGCGTCTTTTGTTAGCCATTCTGTCGCTTTTCGGGCACATTTGGTAGGCTGCATTCGAGCTACGTGGCCGGCCCAGTCCCACTTCAACTGGGCAGCTTTCTGAGCTATATCTAATATTTTAGTTTTGGAGCGCAGCTCAGTGTTTCGGACGCGGTCAATTAACCGGACCCCGAGAATGCTGCGCTCCATGTTTCTTTGGCAAACCCCGAGTTTGAACTTTTGGATGTCAGTCAAAGACCAAGTCTGAGCTCCGTAGGTAAGGATGTTATTACTCACACATACTATGTACAGCACAACAGTTCTTCATTTGGCTCCGTAGCGCAGTTGGCAGTGATGTGGAAATTCACCACCGTTAGCACCTTGTCTGCCTACTCTGCGTCTTCAGGTACTTTTGTTCAATATTTCATTTCTTTTTTAGTATAATTTTCTTTTAACCGACTTCAAAAAAGGAGGTTATCAGTTTGACCTGTATGTATGTTTGTCCGCGATTATCTCGCGTTTGGCTGAACCGATTATGATGCGGTTTTCAATAATGTATTTTGTTACATTCAGGAGAAGGTTTAGTACATATTTTAACCGACTTCGAAAAACAGGAAGGTCTCAGATTATGTTTGTTTCAGTTCGTTGAAGGCGGGTCTCTTTTTGTAAAAAAAATCACTTCAAAAAGAGAGGTTAACAGTTTGACCTGTATGTATGTATATATGTTTGTATGCATGTTTGTCCGCGATTATCTCGCGTTTGGCTGAACCGATTTGGATGCGGTTTTCATATAAGTATTTGTTACATTCAGGAGAAGTTTTTAGTACCTATTTTAACCGACTTCGTAAAAGAGGAAGTGCTCAGTTGATGTTTGTCAGTTTATTGAAGGCGGGTTCTTTTTATTGTAAAAACGAAATTATTTAACTTATTTTTTGTTACCTTTCAACGTTTGTGGATCAAAGAAAACGAATTCCCAAAGGAAAACCTAGTTGTAAGTAAATTTATTTATTCAGGTTGTTTAGTTTTATTTTTTTCCGACTCAGGAGTCGTGATACAATGGGAATTCCCTTGATGAGGCACTCGGATGTACTAAAGTAGCTTTCGAAATAAGTAAAAAATCAAAATATCTATAATTTTTTGGTTACCTACAAGGTATCTTTGACTTTGACTTTGAAAGTTTAGTTACACATATACATACATAACGTCACGCCTGTATCACATCGGAATTTTTATTTATTCGTATGGCTGCATGCCAAAGGCAAATGTCCAGGTTTCTTAGCCAGTTGGCTGCGTCGGCCGTAAGAGTGACGAAGTCATCAGCGTCGCCGGGGTAAGCTCGCCGGGGGCAGTCGCGCGCGATGTGCTCCGCGGTCTGGAACTTACGCAGACGCAGCGGAGGGACTCGGTCCAGCCGCACATGTGCTTGTACTGCGCGCTTCGCCCATGGTCCGTACGGATCCTGGCGGCGAGGTAGGTCAGCGCCCGGGAGCTTATCTCCCGGCTTGATGAGGGCACCAACACGCGAGCCCATCATTTTACCACTCCATATGTGGTTCCATTCCACCTTCAGGTTAAAGGATTCTTGGTCAAGGTACTGGGCAAGACGATAAGGGGCATGGCGGGATTTCAGTCGCTGAGTTTCGGACTGCAGAAATTCCTTGTGGCAGGGCAGGCTCTGTAACCTCTCGCTTTACGGAACTCTCTCATCAAAGCTATCCTGCGTCTACTCAAGACAGGAAGCCATGGTGTTGGGGTTGACTTGAGGGTCCCAGAAATAAAGCGGATGGATTTGTTCAGCTCAACATCCATGAGGCCACAGTGTGCATCGGGGTTGGCAGAGACAATTGATTTCGCTTGCTAAGATCCTGACACACTTCTTTCGCTTCTTCTACAGACATAATCATAAGTAAGACTTCTTTTGTGGATCTCTTCATTCATTCTCATTTGAAGAAAAATACCTTCTCCATTCTTCAAACAATAATTCTTTATCCCATTTTATTCCCGTACTAGACCATTCATTAACTCTGGCTCCGTTTAATTTGCGTCGAAAGAACCTAATGAGACGTCTTAAGGCAATCTTTTTTTTTGTTTAACGACTCACTCTTGAAGGTTTGAAAGCAGTAAATTAAAACAAACCTTTTGTTCTTCGCAATCAGAGCCTTTTACTAGGTAGAACTTGTATCTAGGGTGCCCGAAATTCATACAATGACACTCAAGAACACTTAGCCAGACCGGGAAAAAAACCTTTCAATATAAAATGCAAGGTATCTTTTTATTGAAAGTCTAGTAAAGTTAATTATAAAAACAAACTATCTTAACTCTGCTCCGTGGCTCAGTTGGCAGTGATGTGGACTGAACGCGGGTGCACCGGGTTCGATTCCCGGCGGGTTGAACACTCTTCTTCTTTAATTTAAGAGCCGAGCTCTTGTCCGTGTAGCCTCCTCCACTCCAGTCGTCTCTCCACTGCTTCTTTCACGTCCTTGTAGGTCTCCACTCCAACCTTCCCCTTTATCTGCTTCATGTAGCTTCTTCTCGGTCTGCCCGGCCCTCTCCGTACTTCTATTTTCCCTTCTATTATGTTCCTTATATAATTGTCATGCCGTATTAAACACTGTTGAACACTGTTATGATGAATATCGATGTTTGGTTCCTGGCTGGGTGTGATGTACGTCTATGTCTTCTAGGGCACCCTAGATACAGGACCTTCCTAGTTAGGGGCTCTGAGTGTGATGTGTTAATACATAGCGTTCCTTAAGATCTAACACTGCGGAACTCATCTTTAAGTGTATTTGACATATTATAAAACAAAGTCGCTTCCTGTCTGTTCCTATGTATGCTTATATCTTTAAAACAATGCAACGAATTTTGATGCGGTTTTTTTTTAAAGATAGAATGATTCAAGAGGAATCTTTATATGTGTAATACATGCACAAAATAGTTATATGTAAGGCGGTAAAAAGGTTTCCGCGTCGACTAGTTGTGTTATATCTTGAGACGGAGGTGGTTTAGGATCTCTGAAATTGGCTTTCTTTATAAAAGCGACTACAGTTTGTTTTAATACGTTTCACGTTTATCAGCCTGTATACTATAGTTTATCATTCTGTCTGTACAAGGTTAGTTTAAATTAGTGATCGAATTTTCGCAGGTGTGTAAAAGATCAGGTATCAAAAATATAAGAAAGAGAATACCTTGTTTTTGTGCTTTATTATCGATACTGATCGGTAAGTATGTACAAACACACCTACAACCCAAAAACTTGTGCAATGTCTAATTTTAAATAGCTTAAGTGACACTTTTATGTTTAACATCTCTTTACTTGCCTTAAGGAAGCACGGAATAAATGAATATGAATATGAATAGCACGATGTCACGTATATATAAACATTACGTACGTATTTACGTAAGGTATATAATATTAAAATTATATGTAGTTTATATTATCATCAAAATTTACCCTTATTTGTGTATTTTTACGCGCAAACGTGGAATGCAAATGCTGTGTCAGTAAATGCAATTTATATTATTTTTATATTATTAATTAATCTTTTTTTTATGTGTGTGTGTTAACACCAACATTGCACCTTTTTACGTTTTCTTTCTTTCCTTACCCCTGTTGAGTTTCGTTCACTTATTGAAAGTAACCTTGTATACAGCAGTATATATAGTCTATATACTGCAGTATAGCACGGCGATTGGCCCGGCTACTACAAAGGCATTAAATTTTCAAATCCAATCACTTGCTTACGTACGCTGTATGGTGCAAAGCAAAAGAACTCTGATATTTAAAAAGGTTTTGAAAGTAATCTAGATTTGTATTAAAGGGGCCTTGTGCACCGATGGTAGCGCCAATTGCAAAAATAAATTAAACTAATATCTCCTTAAGTATGGCAAATATAACATGTAAACTATGCTAAAATACCGAAAAAAGGAAGAGAGGAAAAAAAAACATTTTTATTTGCGTCAACCAACACGCCAACATCAAAAATGAAAACACAAAAAATTAACAACAAAATCACAAAACACGTAGAATCATTTATACATACATACATACATAACGTCACGCCTGTATCACATCGGGGTAGGCAGAGACGATTGATTTCCACTTGCTACGATCCTGACACACTTCTTTCGCTTCTTCTACAGTCATGAGCCTTTTTATACACGCACGTCGGAAATATATAGAAAAGAAATATATAGAGCGGATGCGGAAGGCACAGTTGGAAAAGGTAGGCCACGGAGAACGTTCACCGACCACATTGGTGCCGTCCTGAGGAAAGGCCGCGTGAAGAGTTCACGAAACCGACGTGCGTAGAATCAAAAAATACAAATTAAATGAAACAAAAAATTGTAATTATATAAATTAAAATAAATACTTAAAATAATCAGGTGCGTGGTGTGTCGCAAGGCCACACCATGCGCACCCTGAGTTGGTGCAAATGGCACCAACTCAGCATTTGCTAAAGGCTTTCATCAACAGCGCTGATTTTCAGTCAAAGCTACCAAACGTTGCTAAAAGGGCCACTTTAGGCAACCTTATGAAGATGAATTTATTCTCTTTAATCTCAAATTGTACAGTCACGGACTCGATCGGCGTAACACTTGCAGTTTTACAATATTGCAAAAAAGCCCCTTTTCTCTGGTAATACAACACGATGACAAAATGATGATGTTAAAAAACGTATTTTAACCGTTTCCCATATCACTTATTTTAACCAAAGTAGATTTTCATAATAATTTCCTTAATTCATTTCTTGACATTTCGTACAAAGTTACTTTGGATTTTTTAAACGTGTGGTGAGGTAAATCACCCCATCATGTCTTACCAACTTGTCTACTACTTACTACTTGACTAACACTCAGTTATATAAATATGCTTTTACGCTATCTATACCAATATTATCAAGAGGAAAGATGTTTGTTTGTTTGTTTGTAACGAATAGGCTCCGGAAATACTGAACTGATTCGAAAAATTCTTTCACTGGTAGGAAGCTACACTATCCCCGAGTGTCATAGGCTATATTAGATTTTCAAAAAAAATAGGAATCCTTACTTAAACTCAAATAATGTAACCCAAGGTGCAATATTTTTTCCATTGTTTAAATATTTTGACAGGTGGTTTGTTGTTGTTGTTTGTTATTTTATTCGCCCATTCTGGGCAGTCAAAAGAACATAGTCTATAGAGACAAGTCTTTTGTAGTATCTTATATTCTATGGCGTAACGAAGTAAGCCGGGACAGCTCGTCTTTAATATTTAGACCAAACACACATTACTTACAACTCTGTTTGAAACAGTATACAAACACTCTATTGGTTTAACGGGAGACCTAATGAATGAGTCCTTGTCCCTTTTTTAACCGACTTCAAAAAAGGAGGTTATCAGTTTGACTTGTATTTATGTATATATGTATTTAAGTCCGCTCGAGATAATTCTCGAGTTTGGCTGACCCGATTTTGATGCGGTTTTCACAAAGTAATTGTTACATTCAGGAGAAGGTTTTAGTACGTATTTTAACCGAATTAGAAAAAGAGGAAGTGCTCAGTTGATGTATGTGTCAGTTGATTGAACGCATGCTATCTCGCGTACATTAGTATGAGAGAGTAGTTAAGAAGAGAGACAGCCGCCATTTTTAAAATATTTTTTTTTATGTGCGCAGGTTATCAATATATATAAAACTCGTCCGTTACTGACTGACTGACTGACTGACTGACAGACAACGCAGAGCCGAAACTACTGGGTGTAGAAAGCTGAAAATTGGCACGTGGGTTCCTTGGGGAGTGCAGGTGAGCACTAAAAAGGGATTTCCCGAAATTCCCACGGGAACGGGAAAAAACGGGATTTTTTTCGTTGATGAGAAATCTGCGCGGGAAAAACCGCGAGGCAGCCTCTAGTATAATATATAATAACTTGGTCGTGGAGCTGAACTCAAAGTTCGAAAGATCTCCCGTGAACGCCTTGCTTACAGCCGAGATGGACACCGGCGGGGTTTTAGTGGTTGCGAACCCTACATAACCCCGCGGCTCCCACCGGGGTCGCAAGTAAAAGCTTCCCGCCTTAAAAGAAAGGTATATAAATTGAGTTTTTTTAAAGCATTGGATTCTGCTCGTGATTCTAAACAAAGTATTTTCTCATTTTAGTAAAAAACACGTTGTATACGGATAACGAAGTTCCGTAGTAGCCATTTATTCTGTATACGTCGCGTCGTTGCGACGAAAGGCGCGGATTTTGTTGTTGATCCATAAATAGGGGAGATTTGTACGTGTACTGCAGTGCAAGGAAAATGGATCATTCACAAACTGCCCTTGAGCTGAGAGCCGCTTGGCGGCCATTTTGTTTTGAAAATACTTGTCTGTGAGGATGATTTAGCCCTCTGCCACTGACGTAGTGTCTAAAAATTAAATTCTAAATTCAAATTATAGAGGTCTTATCTATGTCAATCTGTTGTGTTCAATCAATCAAAGTTGTCATAGAGTAAGAGCTCTAGATGGCTTCCCTTCCAGCAAGCATCATAGAGTAAAAACATATTGATAATCATAGAGGCCCATACTGTAGATTATACGTGCGCCTTCAACAGACGCGACCAAAGTACACAGCGGCCATCTTGGATGAAATCATCCAGTTCAACAGGCTGTCTACGTACAGTGGCGGACACGGTCGGCGAAACACTTCCGGTTTTTCGGTATTGCAAAATAGCTCTTGTTCTTTGGTAATACAGTCTAGGGTTGACGAAACCATAGACAAATCTGTTACGGCCTCCTAGTCCGCCACTGTTCAATGTTCTGCTATTTGGACTGGTATGTCCTTCTACAGTTGGTTTAACAAACATTAGCGTGAAGCCGCATGGTAGCCATTTAGAGAGTTTCCCTAATGTATTATGTATCCCTAATGTATATTTTAATGTAAATGCACAAAAAGATCACCCACGGTACAGTATAATAAGGAGCTCTGGCGACGAACACTGCAAAAACCCGTAGCTGACACCATCAAGGAGCGCAAGTGGAAGTGGTTGGGTCACGTCGCTCGCCGACCGGCAGACGATGTGCCAAGGGAAGCCCTTGACTGGAAACCGGAAGGCGGAAAAAGGCGAATTGGCAGACCCAAGAACACGTGGCAGCGCGCTATGAAGGAGGATCTGGAGCACTTGCAGAGAACCTGGGAGGAAGTCTGCGATATTGCTCAAGACCGTCGAGTGTGGCGGCAATTTGTTTCGGCCCTTTGCTCCCCAGCGGAGATTGGGCAAAAGTAAGTAAGCAAAGTACAGTATAATAAAGAGTACTAAGCGGCAATAATACCCATATTATTACTGTTATACATATATATTATTACTGTTATACATATATATTATTACTGTTATACATATAGCTCAAGAGCCAGACCCACGTTTAGCCGAGTTCTAACCCTTTGGGGAATAAAAGGCGTGAGATTATGTTATGTTATGTAAAATGAGACTCTTTTTTTTTAAAGGCGGTTAATAAAATGGTTTTGCCATTCACCATGCCCCGAAGTGTACAAGCTCACAACAACGCAAGATTCAAAGGCAATGGATATTGGGGCGCACGATATCTCGCGATTTGATAAACAGATTACTTTACTTTTATGTTTTTATTATATACAATCTTATCATCCTTCCTTATTTTATAAAGGCAAGAGTATGGAAATATGAATTTTACATGGCTGTTTTTTTTTTTGTTTTTTACTTCAAACCTAAAAAATCTAAATAAAAAAAATCTTTATTCAATATAGGATACAAGATATCACTTATTGAAAGTCAATTAGACTACATCTAATCTAATCGCTATTGATACCTTATTTGGTAAAGTATCCTATACTGCGAGAGGCGAGGTAGTTCAGGGTGCCCACCAATTGGCTCAGGTAAACAAATGTTAGCCTTGCCTTACGACAATAGTCGCCTGGAGAGGCCCCCAAATGAGCCCTCCTCTGTCAAATGATTCTACTCCCTTTCGCAATGATTTTACAGCGTAGAGAAAAAAAGGGGTTAAAATATAAATTAAAAAAAATTACAACACAATCACACTCAGAGCCCCTGACTAGGAAGAACCTATCTAGGGTGCCCGAAACATAATACAGAGACGACCATTACACCCAGACCGCGAAACAAACATCGAAATTCATCATAACAGTGTTCGCCCCGGGAATCGAACCCGGGTGCACACGCTTACTCAGTCCACATCACTGCCAACTGAGCTACGGAGCAGTCAATTGTCCTTTTTCTTGTGGTGTTTGGTATAAAAAGTATCCTATCTCTCTAGAACTGCTACTTCATCTACAAATTTAAGAGCTAGGCTCTTGTCGGTGGAGCGTCTTCCACACCTCCCGTTTCCCCGCCAGCTGCTTGACCTCTTGATACGACACGACCCCTATCTTTTCCTTTATTTGATCAAAGTAACTCCGTCTTGGTGGTCCCCTCTCTCTTTTCCCCTCAATCTGGCCTTCAATGTTCAAAAATTCAAAATTCAAAATTAGTTTATTTGTAAAATACACGTAAAAAATAAGATGGAGATAATAAAAATTGTAACAGCGTATTTTGACCATTGCTGGTGTACAAAATTAAATTTAAGTAGGTACTTACATTCTAACTATATACATTATAACTAAATATTTACATTTTTATTTAAAAAAAAATACGAATTTGACATAGAAATAAGAAATAAATGTCAGTTAATGAATTATTATTATATAAAAAGAAAAAAAAAAAGTTACTTGCTTATATAAATAGATTGCGGAATTTCATCATTAAAAAATTCGTCAACGCTATAATATGCTTTTCCAACTAGAAAACTGAATAATTTGCTTTTAAATTTGGTGAAGCATTCTATATCTCTTATGTCCCTAGGTAGTTTATTGAATATCTTTGGTGCCATCCCAATAATAGTCTTTCTATTTTGAACTAAGTTAAAACGAGAAGATTCAACAGTATTAATTGTTGGTGATGAAGGTGTCGTGTCGCATCAGATGCCCAACCATCTTGCCCCGTCTCGTCTCAATTGTCTTTATCATATTCCTTTCCTCCTTCACTATTTTCAGCTCTAACTTTGTAGAACTTACATCTATACCAATATTATAAAGAGGAAAGATTTGTTTGTTTGTTTGTAACGAAAAGGCTCCGGAAATACAGAACCGATTTGAAAAATTATTTCACTGGTAGGAAGCTACATTAACCCCGAGTGATATAGGCTATATTAGATTTTCAAAAAAATTAGGGATCCTTACCTAAACCTAAATAATGTAACCCAAGATGCAATATTTTTTCCGTTGTTTACATATTTTGACAGGTGGTTTGTTGTTGTTGTTTGTTTTTAATTCGGCCATTCTGGGCAGCCAAAAGAACATAGTCTATAAAGCCAAGTCTTTTGTAGTATCTTATATTCTATGGCGTAACGAAGTAAGCCGGGAAAGCTCGTATTTATATATAGTTACATGTGTAGACAAGCTTAGTCTGTCGAATTCTAGCAAATACATTACCAAATCGATGCTCATATTACCAATTAAGTCAATTATACATAAACATAATGTGATTGTCCCGTCGGGATGACTCAATGAATAATTTAGTTAAGCCCAGTATTAATTCCGTTTGATATACGCCCCTTATTGCCAATACTCTATGAGACCACTGAAATAATAGCATAATCTTGTTTGGTTTAAGAGCCAGTTTACAGCGATGCTAGTGCCATTCTCGAAAAAAAATTATGTCTTCTAAACTAAGGCAAATATCAAAAATGTGGCACAGTATGACACTAGATTATCTTGCTTAGTTTTTATTTAACACAACAAAGTAGTCCTAACTAAAAAGAACAAAATTATCCACAGATTGTTGCCAAATTGGTTACTTTTAGCAACACTTTGTAGCTTTCTTTGGTCTGTAACTTAAAAGATATACAATTGTGCCCTAAAAATACTAGGCTACATTATCTAGTGTCATACTGTGCCACATTTTTGATATTTGCCTTAGTTTACAAGATTTTTTTTTTTCGCGAATGGCGCTAGCATCGCTGTAAACTGGGTCTTAAAGATAATAATCCATAATAATATTATAAATTGGGAAAGTAACTCTGTTTGTCTCGCTTTTACGTCAAAACTACTGAACCGATTTGAATAAAATTTTGTATATAGATAGTCTAAAGCCTAAGATATTAGTAGATATTAGAAGTCTAAGAAGTAGATAGATCAAAACCAAGTCAAGTTCAGTATTTCTCTATTAGATTTGACATGTTCCTAATAAGGGGTACAGATAGCAGAGCAAATGATGCGACTTATAGCCAATCTTCTTTGCTAATACTTGAGACGACGGGAATCTATACAGGGTACGGTTAGCATAAAAAGAAAATACTCTTTTTCTAAATCTAATTTGAAAAAAACACAAATAATCTAAATTTATATAATTTGTCTTTCTAACCTCGTCATTACAATAATAATAATAACACATCACACTCAGAGCCCCTCAACTAGTAAGAACCTGTATCTAGGGTGCCCGAAACATATACAGAGACGAACATTATACACTAGACCGGAAATAAACATCGATATTCATCAAATCAATATTCGCCCCGCCCGGGAATCGAACCCGGGTGCACACGCTTACTCAGTCCACATCACTGCCAACTGAGCCACGGAGCAGTCAAAAAATATTGAATAATATATTGAATAGAAAAAAGAATACAAAAACCCTTTTCATCTCGATTGTCAACAGGAAACTTACGAAACAAATGAACGGAAAAAAAGCTCACCAAAGCTTCCGTTGCTATCGGTATGAAAGCTCGAATTATCCGGGCTCAAGACGGTTAGCCCATTAAGCTTCGGAGCTTTGAAAAGCTCCTGAGGGGTGGTGGGGAGGGACATCCCGAATGAATAAGATAGTCATTGAGGTATGATGAAGAGAATTTATTCTATATAATACTAGTCGACCCGGCGAACTTCGTACCGCCTAACCTATAACTATTTCGTGCATGCTTTACACCTATAAACTTTCCTCTTGAATCACTCTATCTATTAAAGAAAACCGCATCAAAATCCGTTGCGTAGTTTTAAAGATTTAAGCATACATAGGGACAAACGCGGGAAGCGACTTTATTTTATACTATGTATTGATATCTACTATCTTTAATATATCTACCTTCTAGTGGCAGAAATGTTACAGAATTTTATAACCAACATGTATACTTAAACAATTTAACTTGTTGATAGCTGAAATACAGGTTTCTACCTAGTTTAGCGTCAACTGCTCACGTCTCTTTCTTATTGTTATTTAAAATGGTTTTATTTTCTACAAAATCTATGTATACAATATTTTATGAAATAAATAAATTATTATTAAGTATTATTATTATTTTGTTGTATTTTGAACTTTGAGGTCTTTGATAATAACTGATATGTGCAATTTATTTAAAGTTATTAGGACCCTGTCTTTAACAATATTATGAAGAGTAAAGATTTTATTTGATTGTTTGTTTTTTTTTTTGCATTGTTTATGGTCCGAAACTACTGAACCGATATAAAATTTATTTCACTGTTGGGAAGATACACTATCCCCGGGTGGCATATGCTGTATAATATTTAAAAAAAGAAAATCATCTATAAATACACGATCACTTTTTTTTATCGTGGAGGAAAATTTAACGCCCGGTAGGAATATACAGGACTGATTCCTGAAAACAAAATTGAAAGATAATGAACCGTGCTCACTTGAGGTACTTCGAAAGTTTTTGTAAAAAAAACTAAAAACGTTGTGTATCATCAGAGCAATTACCTACGGTGGCTTAGCTAGTGCCAGATGAGTCAGGGGGTGAAGGGCAATGCGCAGGGGGGTGAACAAGGGAGCCATCGGCCTTAAATAAGTTTTATTTTATTGCGATTAAAAAAAAACCAATAGCCCAAGAAAAATTTTTTTTTTTATAATTTATTCGAGTCATATATCACGCAAAGACTTACCCTCTTATTCATAAAAAGTTAAAGGGCATTTTAGTTATTTGACGTATGTCAATTTAGTCTGGATGTCACGTATTTACCATACAACAAACCAGAGAAGTAGACCTCCAGTAACGCTACTTAAAATGTACTGTATCTTTATGAATAACACAGTTAGTCCTGAAAGTTTCCGTCACGATAAAAAAATTACCGTGTATAATATTTTCAAAAGAAATTATAGAATATTATAGATATATATTATATACATTTTTGTGCCGCACTATATGTGTCAAGTACACAATATAAACTGAATATTTTGTGTGTGTGTGTGTGTGTTTCAATTCAAGCCAGTTTTTATTCGGCTCACAGTATCGGTTTAATTGCTGTAACCTGTGACAGCTTGGGTCAAATGGCGAAATATTGTGGACATTCCTATAAAATAATATTAAAACATCACAATCAAAGCCCCTCACTAGAAAGAACCTGTATCTAGGGTACCCGAAACACACTCAGAGACGAAGATTTCACCCAGACCGGAAACAAACATCGATATTAAACATATCAATATTCGCAACGCCCAGAAATCGAACCCAGGTGCTCATGCTTACTCAGTCCACATCACTGCCAACTGAGCCACGGAGCAGTCAGCATTATTAAATATATTTTTTTAAATGATCAAATCCAACCACCCCCTGTCTCACCTGGTGCTAGCCAAGCCACCGTAGATCATTGCTCTGATGGTGCAAAAATTTTGTGGACTGAGTTTGCTTGTGCACCTTGGTTCGATTCCCGAGCGGGGCTAATATTGATATGATGAATATTCAGGTCTGGGTGTAATGTTCGTCTTTATGTGTGATTCGGGCACCCTAGATACAGGTTCTTCCTAGTTAGGGGCTCTGAGTGTGATGCGTTATTATCAATCAATATACATGGTATTAAATAAAGTCACTTTTCGCGTCTGTCCCTATGTATGCTTGGATCTTAAAAATTATGCAACGGAATTTGATGCGGTTTCTTTAATAGATAGAGTGATTCAAGAGGAAGGTTTATAAGTATAATACAAGCAGAAAATAGTAAAAGATTATGCGGTACGAAGTTCGCCGGGTCAACTAGTTATTATTATAATAATGAAAAAGGAAAGAGGCATATTTATTGTCCTATCCACAAGATATCATCGACAAACGCAGAGCCACGAGTTCAACACCATTTTACGAAAACAATGGACGACTGAAATTCACCCGCAGGGTATTTCGACATGACCCACTTATCCAAAAATCCGCAATAAATACCTACATGGTTCGATTCCTAATGTTTGCGGCATATATATCGTAGTAAGAATTGATATTTAGGTTTTTTGCAAAAAAAACTAGGGATTTTGCGAAAACACGGATAATTTTATATAAGCATTACTTTTTTTCCAATCATCCTGACATAAAGCAGTTTTTTTGCAAAAAACCTAGTATAATTGAAAACTATGAAACCTTCCTTTACTCTTATTGGCTAGATTATTGCTTGCTGGTAAACTCTTATTCTGATTGGTTCGTTAAAATATCCTTTGACGCTACAGAGAACCAATCAGACTAAGAGCCTCCCTCAGCAGCAAGTGCGGCTCTCGGTTATCTCTCAGTTACCGCTCAGTACAAATAAAGCAGCGTCGCACGTCTCATCTCACTCACATAAGCATGATACGCGTGCACGTACACGAGTTTCGCTGTGTGCGAAGCAACGCGCTTTTTTATATGAAGTGTCCGAGGTGTGATGATGATGACCACGACCGCTTCCTTGCTTTGCTAATAATAATAACGCATTGAGAACTCCTGGAAGGAAAAAAAAATGTTTATTTGGCTAATATAAAAACTTATTAAGAATTAGGAATTAGTAAGAACCTATATCTTTGGTGCCTAAAACATATACAGAGATGAACATTACACCCAGATCGGGAAACAAACATCGACGTTCGCCCCGCCGGGACTCGTACCCGGTGCTCTCGCGTCTCAGTCCACATCACTGCCAACTGAGCCACGGAGCAGTCAAGAGAGAGAAGAGAGAAAAAAGACTTGCACATTCTATACTTACGTGGTCAATTACTTGTTCTATGATACAGTTGGCGGGGTGTTGGAAAAAGTGTAAAAAATTGTGTATAGAGGTTCAGTTCTATATGTACCTATCGTTTTATGAAGTTAACTTAAGTTAAACTAGTCGACCCGGCGAACTTCGTACTGCCTAAACTTTTACTATCTCGTGCATGTATTATACACGAGCTGTCCCGGCTTACTACGTTACGCCATAGAATATAACATACTACAAAAGACTTGGCTCTATAGACTATGTTCTTTAAACTGCCCAGAATGGCCGAATAAAAAAACAAACAACAACAACAAACCACCTGTCAAAATATGTAAACAACGGAAAAAAATATTGCACCTTGGGTTACATTATTTGAGTTTAGGATCCCTAATTTTTTTGAAAATCTAATATAGCCTATGACACTCGGGGTTAATGTAGCTTCCTACCAGTGAAATAATTTTTCAAATCGGTTCAGTATTTCCGGAGCCTATTCGTTACAAACAAACAAACAAATCTTTCCTCTTCATAATATTGGTATAGATATAAACCTTCCTCTGGATTTACTCAATCCGTTGCTAATTTTTAAAGATATAAGCAGACGCGGGAAGCTACTTTGTTTTATACTATTGTATTGATAATTGATTGGTGTAAACTTGTACGATTGGTTGTTAAAATTTTTTTCGACACCCTCTGTAATTCATGTGATATCGATGGTCCTGGTTTGATTCCCGGCGAGGTCGAACATTGTTAGCATGGATATCGATGCTTGTTTTGCTGGGAATGGGTAAGTTTGTATGACTCTGTAAATAAACAAGTTTTAAGTATAAGGGTTCTAAGCGTAATGTGTCAAGAGCCAGTTTACAGCAATGCTAGCGCCATTCGCGAAAATAATTTATAATCTTCTAAACTAAGGCACATTAAAAAATGTGGCACAGTATGACACTAGATAATGTAACCTAGTACTTTAGGGCACTGTTGTATAGATTTTAAATTAAAGAGCAAAGAAAGCTACAAAGTGTTGCTAAAAGTGGCCACTTTTAGCAACCATCTGTGTATTATTTTGTTCTTTTAAGTTAGGCCTACTTTACTGTGCTCAAAAAATACTAAGCAAGATTATCTAGTGTCATACTGTGCCACATTTTTTGATCTTTGCCTTAGTTTAGAAGATATTTTTTTTTTCAGAATGGATCTAGCATCGCTGTGAACTGGCTCCCCATCCCAACTTTCTTATTATATCGCTTAAAAGCACACAAACATTAAAATTTTATTTAAAAAAAAAAAAGAAACTTTTTTGTGATAGACAATTTAAAAATAACTACAATGTAGATTTACTTATTTACATTATATATTTTTAACAGATTTATATTTTTTAATCTGACTTTAAACAGGGAAAGTGTATATGTATACGGGTTAGTTTTCTTTGTAAATACGAATTGCCTAAACAAAGTCAAAACATTAACGACGAGAAAAATGCTTGTCATTTGTACAAATTACACTTCATTTTCTTTCGGCACATATTCAAAAAAATTCCTACCTTGCCTTGCTAAACAAAGTTACACAAAAACCTACCATAACAGTATTAAATTTCGGTTCAAATTTGCTTACAAGGTGTATGTTATTCGAGATAAGGTAGGGATATGGGTTAGCTTATTACATTGTTTTTTAGAGATACGTACGTGCCTTTTCAAACAGAGCCCTTTAAATACCGAAATGCTACAAAAAAAAACCTTTTTAAACGTTTGAAAAAAAAAATGCTAACATTTTAATTAAAAGTTCAATAACTAGGAAACGGTTGGTTTTGACCTGCGTACATAAGGGCTAAAATTATTGGTCATGACCCCTACTGTTACCTCCTGAAATAGTCAGGGGTACTATTACGTCCTCATTTGCAACATTGCTTTTCGTCCTCTAGAGTGTCAATGTCAATACAATAAAAACGCAAAGAGGACGCAAAGCAATATTGCAAAAGCGGCAGTAATAGGAAGCAGGTCTACTTACCAGTAACCCTGTATATTAATAAATAATTCTACTACATTTTTTTTATTATGTGATCGAATCAGATAGTATAAGAACTGAAGAAGAACTAAAAACATGATTATATCGAAGAACAAAATGTTTACTTGGGCCGGAAAGTTTTTTAGTGGCGAGCGCGCACTGGAAGGTACAGAGTAAGAAGACCCCCCACAAGGTGGTCAGACGTGAAGTGAAGAAGTGAAGGTTGCGGGAGTACTGGATGAGGGTCGCTTAAGACTGGTCGATGTGGTGGTCTGTGGGGGTGGCCCGTGTGCAGCAGTGGACGCCTATCGGCTAAGATTAAAAAAAATCCTTATTATACGGAACCCTTTTGAAACGATTTAGTTACTCACTTGACCATTTGTTATATTTGACGTCATTATATTATTACACTGCTTTAGTATGATCATCATCATCATCATCAGCCTGTAAGAGCCTACTGCTGGAACTAGGCCTCTTCTCTCGCACGCCACGCACCACGGTCCTGCTCCAGTCTGATCCACTGCCTACCGGCGACCTCTACTATGTCGCCAGACCACTATGTTAAAAGCCAGTTTACAGCGATGCTAGCGCCATTCGAGAAAAAAAATCATATCTTCTAAACTAAGGCAAATCAAAAATGTGGCACAGTATGACACTAGATAATGTAGCCTAGTATTTTTAGGGCACTGTTTTGTATACTTTTAAATTATAGACCAAATAAAGCTACAAAATGTTACTAAAAGTGGACAATCTGTGTATAATTTGGTTCTTTTAAGTTAGGACTACTTTATTGTGCTCAAAAAATACTAAACAAGATTATCTAGTGTCATACTGTGCCACATTTTTGATATTTGCCTTAGTTTAGAAGATATTTTTTTTTTTTCAAGAATGGTGCTAGCATCGCGGTAAACTGGCTCTAAACGGGCCACCGGTTCCGTAGTGAGTGACGCGATATTAGCGCCACTTTCGATAAATAATTAATATCTTCTTAACCATGACCGAAATCAAAAATATGCGTCAATGATGCCGTAGATAATGTTGCTTCAAATTTTCAAGGCTCTATTGTGTAGACTTCAGGTTAATCATGTTAGCAATAAACGCTTTTGAAACTAAAAGTGAAGACTTTAGTCAAAAAACGGTATATTCCTTAGATTTCGAACCTGAAAGCTACACAACAGAGCCTTAAAATTTCTAAGCAAGATTATCTACGGCGTCATTGACGCATATTTTTGCTTACTATCGCTACTTTTGTTAGCTGTCAGGTATTCCTTTGTATTTTGCATTTCATAACTCCATTGAAACTCGAATCAGTGACCTAAAAACGAGCTATAATTTTTTCAACCAACACCAACACTAGAACGCCTGCACATTTTGTGAAGGCAAATATGGTTTCAGTGAAAACTTAGTAATATTTGTTAGGATCAATTTCATTAACTAGCATTTTGTCAAAATATAAAGCATTTTAGTAGAAACACTTTAAAAGTTGCCTTCTTACCAATGTATGTATGTCGGTTTGGTTTAAAAAAATTATTCAAAAAACCCATCTCCTCCCCTATATTAAAAAAAAGGCAACAAAAAAATAACAATCTTGAAAGTGGCTTGGCTCAGATTAGGATTATTATTATTAAGATTGCGTAAAAAATAGACAGACAGAGTTATTTTCGCATTTATGAAGGTCCTAATTTAATGTCCCTAGTTGCTGAAAAACTTAAAACTAAAAATAAAAAGCTAAGTTAGTCGGTGAAACTGAAACTAAGTAAGTAATATCAGTAAGATTTTAAGTTTGTTAAAAAAGTTTACACTAATAATATGGGTTTTGTGTAAAAGCCAGTTCTAGCTCTAATAAAACCTAGGTTTTCTATAGGTAAAACACTTATTTAATGCATCGACGCTTTAGCGTGTTTAAAACGCTCGAATCGCTCCAACTCCAACTAATTGGTATTAAAATTCCACTGTTCACAGTAGAAAGCACGACAAACTTCCAGTTTTTATTTAAAAATACATAGTTTTTTAGTTTTTCTTTATTTTTATCAGAGTCCATTATCTATGTAGAAACTGTTTTTGACCGACGAAAAAAAAGGAGGAGGTACACAATTCGACACGAACTTTATCTCTTTTTTTATGTATGATACCGCATTACTTTTTACAGAGTAGTCCGATTTTGATAATTCTTTTTTTAATTGACAGGGCATATCTTGAAGTGGGTCCCATATATATATATTTGGAAATAAAATTCCCACCCTAATAATTTCCGTATTGTTGCCAAAAGTGGCTACTTTCAGCAACACTTTGTAGCTTTCTTTGGTCTTTACCCTAAAAGCGTTACAACAGTTCCCTAAAAATACCAGGCTACATTATATAGTATCATATTGTGGCACATTTTTGATATTTGCCTTAGTTTAGAAGATATTAATCCAAAGAAAGCTATAAAAGTGTTGCTAAAAGTGGCCACTTTCGCAGGTGGAGCTACTTAAGCTGTAGGTACTATGCCTCTTAACTTAATTCAGTATTTTTTACCACAAAAAAACGACTCCTTCCTAAAAAAAAAAACACCTAAAAACCAATTCCATTCCATCCGCAACTTGGAACTAGTCTAAGTAGGAAATAACTTGAGTCGTCCGTCTGTCTTTTAGCCTCTATCGACGAAACCTGAAGGAAGCTTCCAAAGGATTACCTCTTCAAATTCTAGTAGGAAATACCTAGTTGCTTTTCTAGACAAAGTTTTAAGGTTTATGCTCACTTAAACAGACTGCAACTGCAACTTGGCGCTTGTCGTGTCATTTTGTTTATCATGCTGTTAAATTATTGGTACGTAGATTGATGATGATGATGATTAATCCTTTAACTCCTCGGGGAGCATAGGGCCTCAACAGTCTTCCAGACTTCTCTGTACTGCGCTCTTTCTTTGGCGTCGGTCCAGGTCATCCCTGCCGCCCTGAGTTCTGTCACGATAGAACGCTTCCAGGTTTCAGCGGGGCACCCTGTCTTCTTCGGCCGCCAGTAGGGATCCATTCTAAGGCTACTCTGCTGATTTTTGCTTCAGGTGTTCTAAGGCAGGTACGTAAATTCGTTTCCCTTTATGTATACCTATTCAAATAATTTTGGTTTTTCAACAGGAAACCAAAGTGATTTGCCAAGAGACGCATTTAGGACATCCTGAACTGAACCAACTTGTTTCATGCATACATTGTTTTTTACTACATAAAAATATATTCTAATAGTTTACAGACTCTCAAGATGTGATAGCTTTTGCTATATCCATAGTAATATCATAAATGCGAAAGAAATTTTGTCTGTCAGTGTTTTCAGCTTTTACGCTTAAAATATTAAATCGATATGGATTTTTATCCATATGTATATGTGACTGATACTAACATAGTATACTTTATATCCCAAAAACCCCATGTGTACGGAAAAATAGGACTTTATGGTTTGAACGAAAATTACTCTTCCAAAACAATATAGCGGGGTGCACATTTTTATGACTGCTCCGTAGCTCATTTGGCAGTGATGTGGACTGAGCAAGAGTTCGATTTCCGGCGGGCAAACATTAGTATGATGAACATCGATGTTGGTTTCCAGTCTGGATGTAATGTTCGTCTCTGTATATGTTTCGGGCACCCTAGATACAGGTTCTTCCTAGTTAGGGACTCTGAGGGTGATGTGTTTTTATTGTTATTATCATTATTATTTTCATTGAAATGACACCTTAAATTTTTGTTCTACAAATTCGTTTCTGTAAAGTGAATCTTCACCTTTAGCACAATAGTTTTATTTTGTCCCCCTCTATCGGTCTATGTTTTGTCTCCGCTGTCTTTGTGCAGCATCGACTAGTCAGATGTTTCGTATTGCCTGTTTGCTAGGTACTGATATTAAGGAGAGAGATTTATTTTTGTTGTTTTTAGAATAACTTTAACCAGGGGGTCAAGTTTCTTAACCTAAAAACGATCGACTCGTAATTGTCTTGCTAGCGATTTTATTAACCATTGCTGTTTTATTTGGGCGTGCTACAGAAATTTCCTTTGTTAAAGTAACAAGGACGATATACGCGAAATATACTTATAAATATATACCTTTTCCCTCAAACATACTAAGGGAAAATCTATGTCAGTCGCCCACATCGGTAACTACTTACATTTTATTCGAAAAAGTAATAAATATTAAATATCTTTTTAATTATAACTTTTAAATCAAATTTAAATTACCAAAATTTAATTTACTTTATTATCATTATTCCTATGTAGTTTTAACAAAAACTAGTTAGTGATTTCGAAGAACTAGCTATTCCCGTTTTTTGGAATGGTTATCTTTGAAGAAATTATGTATCAAGGTTTTTTGATTCCACAAGTGTTTCTCAATTCTAAAAAACTTTGTTATATATCCTCAAAAACGTTATGTTAAAATTCTAGATCTTTACCTCTTATAATTAAGAGAATTACTTGATTTAAAAAACCTTAAAAACTCGTATAGCGTCTTAAGAAACTTGCCCTCCTGGCTAAAGTAGGCAGTTTCCGTGTGGTGGAGGTATAGAATACCACCACCCCGCTTCCTCCAATTGGTGTCATAAAAAGAAAGAACCGAAGGACAGACAGCTGCGTTCCTAGGTGTAATACTTGAAGAGCCATACTGCGACCGCGAACCCGCCTGCCAAGCGCTTACGACTAAACCCCCTAAAAATAGTTGTTCGTTTGACAATCTGTGTGAGAGACCTTTGTCTAACAGTCCACGTACTTTTGGCCAAAGTAGGCTTCATTTTAGCACAGTATAATAAATAGTACTACATACAGTGTATTGGCACTCCCCGCCTCCCTTAGTGCAGCCCTCCCGCGCTCGGATACCTCTAAGATAGACTGGTGGGTAGCATTTCGGTAAAGTACTTGCACGGAATCTCAGTTACCGCTCAGTACAAATAGCACGTCTTATCTCACTCACACTAGCATGATACGCGTGCACGTACACGAGTTGAGTTTTAGTGCTTTTAGGAAAGGTGGTCAACTAGTGGACAACTTAACTTTGTAAGAATTTATCGAACTATTCCCGCGTTTTCATCAGCTTGGAATAGCGACTGTTCCATATTTTCCCACGTCATTTGCGGGGCGGGGTGGTAATTATTCTTTGCCGCCAGCTGAAACGTGTGGCTTTTCAGTTTTTAAACGAAGGCCCACGTCCAGCAATAGAAACACAGTTCTTCTCCACACAATTTTAAAAAGTTGCCGCTCTTTGACAGAGAGCCGGCGAGCTTGTTTGCGGCGACAGAGATTTCGCTAAAAAGTTTATTTTTGCTAAACAAGTCTTCCGCGAATATGCGTTTTTTGCTTTTTTTTGTAGGGATTAGAGAAAATTAAAAAAAAAGGATGATTTTAAAGACCATTGAGAGCAGACGGGGAAAGATGATTGGGCATCTGATACGACACGACTCCTTTATCACAAACATTATCGAAGTAAAGATTGAGGGAAAAAGAGAAAGGGGACGATCGAGAAGAAACTACTTTGACCAAATAAAGGAAAGGATAGGTGTCGTCGTGTCGTATCAAGAAGTCAAGCAGATGGCGGGGAAAAGGGAGGAATGGAGGAGGCTCCACCGACAAGAGCGACGCTCTTAATTATCAAGAAGAAGAAGAAGAAGAAGAAGAGAAAATAAGGTAAGAAACATTATTTGGACGGATTGGACTGACCGGGGAGGGTAAATCACTTAACTAAATAAATTCGTGACCCGCGCGGTGCCTACATTTTTTCCAAAGCAATTTAAACATCGCCCTTCTGGCTTGGATTTGCAGTGACCGTTTTGTCAGGCGCTAAACCAATTCTCTCTTAATGGCAATGACAAGTCACACCTCGGACACTTCATAGAAAAAAGTGCGAAGCTTCGCGCACAGCCGAAACTCGTGTATGTGCACGTGTATCATGCTTGTGTGAGTGAGATGAGACGTGCGACGCTGCTTTATTTGTATACTGAGCGTCACTGAGAGGTAACCGAGCGCGGGAGCCGCACTTGCTGAGGGAGGCAGGGAGTGCCCATACTGTTAGTAGAACTATTTATTACACTGTGTCATTGTAATGCTTCATCATCATCATTTCAGTCGTAGGACGTCCACTGCTGGACAAAGGCCTCCCTCAAGGCTCTCCATCTGTACCGATCGCAGGTGACCTGTATCCAGCGTGGACCCGCAGCCTTGCGCAGATCATCCGTCCATCTGGTCGGTGGACGTCCTACGCTGCGCTTGCCGATCCGTGGTCTCCACTCGAGAACTTTTCGGCCCCAGCGGCCATCTGTTCTGCGGGCTATATG
The DNA here is from genome assembly GCA_951802225.1 of Euspilapteryx auroguttella. NCBI lineage: Eukaryota > Metazoa > Arthropoda > Insecta > Lepidoptera > Gracillariidae > Euspilapteryx > Euspilapteryx auroguttella. The sequence continues at coordinate 760,836 of OX637666.1, forward strand.
ACCTCCCCATTGCCACTTCAACGAGCTTATCCGCTTGGCTATGTCGGTGACCCTGGTTTCTCTGCGTATGTCCTCATTTCTGATTCGATCCTGCAGAGAAATCCCGAGCATAGCCCGCTCCATGGCTCGTTGAGCTACTCGGAGCCTGTTCATAAGCCCTATAGTGAAGCACCACGTTTCAGAACCGTATGTCATCACTGGCAGCACACATTGGTTAAATACCTTCGTCTTCAGGCACTGAGGAATATTGGATGAGAAGACGTTGCGTAGTTTCCCGAACGCCGCCCATCCGAGCTGGATTCGGCGATTGACCTCCTTCTCGAAGTTGGACCCAAATCGTTCGATGTCATTAATTTTCTTATTGTTTGATGCCTTAATTTGGTTGCGTTGCCATAAAGTATGATCTTATTAAATCTTTTGTCAACTCCTCCCAGTGTAATTCCTCTCTGGTGCAGAAGTTTACATAGTAGATAGTGGCTTCTGAGATATGGGTTTGGTTCCCGGCGGGGCGAACATTGGAAAGTTCGTTGTTGTCTGGATGTCTTAATTGCGTTTTAGGGTCTTCTGAGGCATCCTTCATTAGATTTGACGTATCTAGTAGTAAGTACTGTTCGTTTGATGCGTTATTTTATCATTACCTATATATATATATATATATATACTAGTCGACCCGGCGAACTTCGTACCGCCTTACCTATTACTATATTGTGCATGTATTATACATATAAACCTTCCTCTTAAATCACTCTATCTATTAAAAAAAACCGCATCAAAATCCATTGGATAGTTTTCAAGATTTAAGCACACATAGGGACAGACGCGGGAAGCGACTTTGTTTTATACTATGTATTGATGATTGATATTGATACATAGAGTAATGCAAAATATGGCCAAAATTAGGTAGTCTGGAAGAAATCACGTGGCTAAAAGTACTACGTAACACAATTTAAAACAATAGAAGTCAAATAAAACCTTATCATGGTAAACAAGGTTCATAAAACCATAGACTTAGGCATATTCACAGTAGAATCGCAGCTCGAAGTGCGAACTCCAAAGTGACAAAATGAAACTTTAAAACGATCTCCACTCTACATTGATAAACGCATTCGAGGTTCGACTTCAAGACAATGAAGAATGCGGTCGAAGGAGTATAAGACGGTTCGAGCCAGGATAGTCAGTGCTCGGGAACTACTTGTCCAAGATTCATACTCGACCGAGTAGCCTCCAAACACTGACTGAATGAAAGCCTAAGCGTGTTTCCTCAAGAAGCGATATCGATCGAGCGATAGGGCAGAAGCTACAGGTGTTTGTTAATAGATGCCTCCGAAACATCTTGAATATCAAGTGGTATCACAAAGTTACCAATGAGGTGCTCTGGCGACGAACACTGCAAAAACCCCTAGCTGACAGACACCATCAAGGAGCGCAAGTGGAAGTGGTTGGGTCACGTCGCTCGCCGACCGGCAGACGATGTGCCAAGGGAAGCCCTTGACTGGAAACCGGAAGGCGGAAAAAAGCGAATTGGCAGACCCAAGAACATGTGGCAGCGCGCTATGAAGGAGCATACGCAGAGCACCTGGGAGGAAGTCTGCGATATTGCTCAAGACCGTCGAGTGTGGCGGCGATTTGTTTCAGCCCTTTGCTCCCCAGCGGAGATTGGGCAAAAGTAAGTAAGTAAGTAAGATAGGGGCTCGACAGCCAATAGAAATCGCTCGTACATCCACGAAGCCTGCCTGATTGGCTGTCAAACCCCTATCGCGCGACCGATATCGCCTCTTGAGGAAACACGCTAAGTGTAGCGCATTCTAAAGGTTGCAATTCAGAGTCAATGTTTTGAGGTTACTCGCTCAAGTTTAAACTCGAACAAGTCGTTCTCAACAACAGATTATTATGGCTTTGGCCGATACCTACTTCATGAAGCATTAACTCACTTAGTTCAAATTGAAAAAAATTAAGTAAAATTATGGCTGTAAATGTCAGTCTGAGAAGTCTATGTACAAAACAGTCTTAAATCAATCAATGCCTGTGATTGTTTTATTTTATAGTTTCCTTACATAAAAATGATTTGTTGAGTTTCCGGGGTGAAGTCATAAAAAAGTCATAAAAGAGGTGTGAGTTAGTGTGAGAGCTTGATGGCGAAAATTGACAAAAATAATGACAATATTAACGTTCACATAAAGAGCCCCTTACTTGGTAGAATCTGTATCTCGGGTGCACGAAATACACCCAGACCGGGAATCAAACCTAGTGCTACGCCTTAGTCGAAATGCCAATAAAAAGAGCCCTACCAGTAATTGAACCCGGTCATACAACGTCATTCATACAAATTACGAATTCTGTTATAATTTCTGCATTCGACTCCCGGAGTAGGTAGGTACATTTAATAGTTAGGTTGGTACGATAAGAAAAATCCCACAATGTTACTTAATTGCTCCTATTTTGTTTATATTTATTAGAACATAGGCTCTAACCCTGCTACCACAAAAATATTAGACCGGTCTAAATCGCCAGTTTGTATGACAAATTAGCGATTTAAACCTAGTCTAGTAATTTAGACCAGGATTAACTCTTTTTGTGGTAGAGCCGTAGATTTCTACCAATACTGGCCGTGTGGAATATAATACTATCGCCACACTAAGACTTCTTCTATGGGTGTCGTATAAAGCTATTATTATTTTCTAGTGCATATGTTTTGGAGTTCAATTGTTATCTAAGCTGCTATGTTTACCTAAGACTACTTTTTATTAATTGTACTCTGTTTTTGCCAAATCATCAATACATAGTATAAAACATAGTCGCTTCCCGCGTCTGTCTCTATGTATGCTTATATCTTTAAAACTATGCAATAGATTGTAATGCGGTTTTCTTTAATATATAGAGTGATTCAAGAGGAAGGTTTATAACTATAATACATGCACAAAATAGTAATAGGTTAGGCGGTATGAAGTTCGCCGGGTCGACTAGTAAATAAAATAAACAAAAAAAGGAACAGCCGAAGGACGGGAAGCTGCGTCATTCGTTGAAAAACCTAAAGAGCGAACTAATTACTTATAATTAAATTTTGCAGAAATTTAGAATAAATTAAAAAAAAAAATCTCATAAAAAAATTCTGTTAATTAAATGGCTCATGGTTAAAAAAGGTTTTCAAATAAAATTATTTTATAGCTACCTATAACATATGAAGACAACTATGAAGCTATGAATATGTCCAGCAGCGGAAATCTTTCAGCTAATATGATTTTGACTATATGAAAGGACCGGCGATTGCTCAAACCTGTGCTATAGAAGTTAAAGAGACCAGTTAAACATAACATAATCTCACGCCTTTTATTCCCCGAAGGGTTAGGCAGAGGTACCAGCTCAAGAGCCGGACCCACGTTTAGCCGAGTTTATGCTTTATTACCAACGTGAGGCGGCCAGCTTGTCGCCGCGGTTATAACGACCACTACTGCGGCCGGGACCAACGGCTTAACGTGCCTTCCGAAGCACGGAATCATCTTACTTTTCGGACAATCAGGTGATTCAAGCCTGCAATGTCCTATCCAACCGAAAACAACCACAACGCGATTTTTGTGAGAAATCAATATATATTATGGTGTTTTGATTTTGATTTTATCTGTATCGATTTGGACCAAAAAACGATTTAAATTTAAAGTTTTGACATTTTGCAGTACAAATTCGAGCTGCGACTCGACTGCGAATCAATATCAATATATATAAAACTCTTCCGTTACTGACTGACTGACTGACTGACAGACAACGCAGAGCCGAAAGTACTGGGCGTAGCGGGCTGAAATTTTGCATGATGGTTCCTTAGGGAGTGTAGGTGAGCACTAAGAAAGGATTTCCCGAAATTACAATGGGAACGGGAGAAAACGGGTTTTTTGTGTTTAAGAGAAAGCTGCGCGGGTGATACCGCGGGGCAGCCTCTAGTGTCAGCATAAGAACATTTAAAAACAAATGAAAGAAACAATAATAATGAGACTGTTTCGTGCTCTCTCACCCATAAATTAATGACATATCATTCTAAACGAACCAAGGTTAGTTATTAAAAAAATACACAAATCCAATCAAGGAAAGTTAATTCGAAAGTTTATCATTTGTTAGCGTTTTCATTCGAATGTGTTTGTTAACAAAATATTGACTTATTTAACACTAGTCCTGGCAACCTAAAAAATATCAGCTGTTCCATACATTGGTTCGATCAGCTGACGGGGTCAATGTACGGAACAGCTGGTTTTCGTTTTGAGATTTCGACTCATGTTGCTTTGGGAAAGTTGTTAGGTATGGTTAGCTGAATCACTCCTTTGATTTATTACCGCCTTGTCAGAAGCATCCTGTTCATAAAGTTATTAAGAAAATTTTCAACAGATCACACTGAGAGCATTCAGAGCCCCTAATTAGGGAGAACTCTTTTTTTTTTATGCGGGGAAACTCCTAACGAGTACCCTGCAGCCCCGGGGGGAGCCGCAGGGTTATGTGGGGTTCGCACCCACTAAAACCCCGCCGGTGTCCTTCTCGGCTGATAGCAGGAGGGTCACGGGTAACCCTGTGGAATTCTCCGCGACCCCCCCCCAGCATTGGCTGTATAGCCTCTCCTCGAAGGGGCATGATGGTTGTCCCCGCGGAGCGTGGTAGCTTTCCCAACGCTCACGTCCAACGTCAACGTCCTTCTCGGGGCCGTTATATGACTACACGAGGCCCCCGCCTCATGCACCCAACGACCCCGGGGTCCCCTCTTAGTCGCCTCTTACGACAGGCAGGGGATACCTCAGTCCTATTCTTCGGCCCAGTACTGCAGGGCGTAATTAGGGAAAACCTGTATCGAGTGTGCCAAAAACAAAAACTGAACAGTCATATAAATACACCTGCATAAGACGAGGTGGTTCAGGGTCGTCTTCCACGCGGCTCCAGGCAAGAGAATGTGAAGCCAACAGTCCACAGGAACACATACCAGACCCAATAGCAGAACTCTGTATGGAGACAGCTGTCATGCTTCATGTCCCAGGATTGGGGGGCTCTCCAGGCGACCATTGTCGTAAGGCAAGGCAAACATTTGTTTACCTGAGCCAATTGGTGGGCACTCTGAACTACCTCGCCTCTCACAGTATAGGATACTTTACCAAATAAGGTATCAATAGCGATTAGATTATATGTAGTCTAATTGACTTTCATTAAGTGATATCTTGTATCCTATATTGAAAAAATATTTTTTTGATTTTTCAAGAAAATCCTCTTATAAACATTATTGACATTACAAGCAATGTCTATTGAATATACAATAGCCTAGTAATTTTTCTAATTACCCAGTTTATCACTATCACAGTGACATGAACTGAACCGTGAACGAAGTGGGAACTTTGCGAAGTGACCGAACCATTGTTAGTCGGTTCTTTGGTCTTTGATTCACATAAACTAAAGGTCTAGAGCTGCTACATGAGCTAGTAAGCTAGTAATATTACATAGCTACGTCATAAATTTTGGGAAACATCTTTGAGTCGATGCGAGTTTTTGTAAGCAATTTTCTACGTATTTAGGTAGACAAAGTAAATACAAAAAATAACTATAGTTAATTTTATTTATTTATTAAAAACTGAAACTAAAAACATTAACAAATCTACTTACAGAATGTCCCAAAAGTCGACGATAAACCGGAAGTAGGAGATAGAGCCAGCTATCAAAAAAAAAATGTAGACCCTGTGGTGTTAAAACTATGGCTACCTTAAAAAAAAACCCTTCCTAGATAAAAAAAAAACCCTAGATAGATGCATCGGGGCTATATTTCAAAAATAAAACCGAGCAAAAGTTACAATTTGTAGCAACAAGGTAGAAAAGATCGTCACAGGGTGTTGATTTTATAGGGTTTTTTTTAATAGCCACAGTTTTAGCACCACAAGGTCTACATTTTTTTTTTCTGGTTAGTGTAATGACTTGCTCTATCACCTACTTCCGGTTCATAGTAGACTTTTGGAACACTCTGTATATGATAATAATAACGCATCGCATACAGAGCCCTAACTAGGTAGAACCTGTATCTAGGGTGACCGAAACACATATAAATTAAAGTAAAAAACCTTTTTAAAATCATGCTTTCGATTTCAATGCGACATTTATGTTATTATTATTATGCCTGCCCTCTAACGAGCCTACGAAACGAACAATTTTATATTTATCGTAGCAATGTTTGCCCCGCCGGAAATCAAACCTGGGCCCTCAGTCTCATCGCGCAAAACGTACCTATCGAATAAAAGTAGAGTAGGTCGCAAGAAAATACACATTTGGTAGTCTCGTAATGAACTTTGCTATAACTATAGCAGTAGTATCACAATAGATTGGAATTGACCAAAAAGGGTAGTCTGCTCCATAATAAGATAATGTTATGATTACGTTCGACTGACATTTCAAATGTCAATACTGATTGATATTAAGTGACAGTTGCACTACGCCCGGTCCAATTTCGTCTAATAAAACAGGATTAACTATTTAGGTAAAAAAACCCAGATTATTCTATAGCTTGCTATTCATATTCTATTGCTATACTATAATGATCGATCAAAGTTACCAGACTCGCAATTTTTGACCCCATCGTAGTAGAGTAATAGTAGAATAATAATAGAATAGAAGTTTAATCGTAAGTTTAAGAGACTAGAGTCCCTGGACCTTCGAAAACGCAGTCAACATCACTATACCAATATATCCGAATCAATAATATGAAAATATTACATCTTTTAGTGATCCACTGTTTTCTTTGTGAGGAAATCTTTATTTTACCATGAGAAACGTTTTAAACTAATTGTCAATTGTTTTATTACGATTTTTATTGAATACATTGTCAGTTTTGTTTGTCTTTACATGTGTATAGGTTAACTAGCAAACTGCTATTGTCTTTCTCTCTGTTACTTACGCAATTTTTTTTTCTTTATTGTGTAAGTGTATTATAGTTTCACTTTTATCTTATGTGTTTTAAATACTAACCCTGTTATTCATAAAAAGTAAAACAGCATTTTAGTTATTTGACATATGCCAATTTTGACTGGATGTCACGTATTTACCATACAACAAACCAGAGAAGTAGACCTCCAGTAAAGCTACTTAAAATGTACTGTATCTTCAATATCAATACATAGTATAAAACAAAGTCGCTTTCCGTGTCTGTCCCTATGTATGCTTATATCTTTAAAACTATGCAACGGATTTTGATGCGGTTTTCTTTAATAGATAGAGTGATTCAAGAGGAAGGTTTATAAGTATAATTCATGCACAAAATAGTAATAAGTTAGGCGGTACGAAGTTCGCCGGGTCGACTAGTTATGAATAAGACGGTAATTATCTAATACTTAATTATTACCTGAAAAAGTTATTAACATCATCATCAGTGTTGTGTACTGAGACGCGGGAGCACCGGGTTTGATTCCCGGCGAAGCTAACATTGTAATGTTGAATATCGATGTTTGTTTCCGGTCTGGGTGTAATGTTCGTCTCTATATAATATTTTGGGCACCCTAGATACAGGTTCATTTATTTGATCAAAGTAACTCCGTCTTGGTCGTCCCCTCTCTCTCTTTTTCCCCCAATCTTGTCTTCAATAATGTTGGTGATGAAGGTCTCGTGTCGTATCAAGAGGTCAAGCAGCTGGCTGGGAAACGGGAGGTGAGGAAGACGCTCCGCCGACAAGAGCCTAGCTCTTAAATTTGAAGAAGAAGATACAGGTTCTACCTAGTTAGAGGCTCTAAGTGTGATGCGTTATCGTCGTCTACCACTGGACAGAGTCTTCTCCCACAGATCGCCACAAGGGCAAATATTTCGGTTAAGGTTTTGCTATAATCGCCACGCTTGGCAGGCGGGTTGGCGATCGCAGTGTGGCTCTTAAAGTTTTTCAACGAAGGACGCTGCTGCCCGTCCTTCGGCTGTTCCCTTAGGCGACCCTATCGTAAGGCAAGGCCAACCAAGCCAAGTATAGGATACTTTACCAAATAAGGTATCAATACCAATTAGATTCGATAGTCTAATTGACTTTCAATAAGTGATATCTTGTATCCTATATTGAATAGATAATTTTTGACTTTTGACTTTACATAGTAGTTATCATCTACTTCGCGGCGTGTATTTCAACTCATATTAAATGAAATACGATAGGTAGGTATAGTATTAAAAGCGCAAAAAACTAAAACTAAAAAAAAAAACTAGTTCTTTCATAACCAGTTTATCATTATGAATGGCCAGCGACTTCATTCATGATTCTTCGAAAACAAGAGCTCATGCAAAACTAGTTTTGATAATCTGCAGTGCAGACATGTAAAATGTAAATGGTCAATTTCGTTCTATTTTTAACCGACACAAAAATAAAAAGAATTTCTCAAATCGTTTTTTTTTGTTAGTTTTTTACTAAAGGAGTACCTCAGAACTCAGAAGGAAAAATTAAAAGTTGATTTCAATTAACATGCTTTTATTTGTTTTACCTGTATATTTTAATGTATGTATGTATTTTTGTATGTAACTGACTCGTTTGTCACTGATTTACTTAATTTAAACTATTAATTCATCATCATCATCATCATCATCATCATTTAACAATTAATTTAATTTAAACTTAAAAAGAACGAAAAATAGAAGAACAAAGAACAAAAAGAGAAGAAGAAGAAGCGTGTTTTTTAACCAAATATTTATTTTTGGGCATCTAACTAGCTAGTTTACCCATTTTTACACCATGTACCACATTTACATAAAACAGCAACAAAATCGGTTCAGTCGTTTTAGAGAGATACGGGAACAAAGATATGATAACTGACTTTTTATGAACTTAACATCATCATGTCCCGTCATGTCCCATCATCATCAGCCTGTAAGAGCCCACTGCTGGACATAGGCCTCTTCTCTCACACTCCATGCACCACGGTCCTGCACCAGTCTGATCCACTGCCTTCCGGCGATGTCCCACCGTAAGTAATTGCAGCAATTTTAATGTCCCAAAAACTTTATTGTTCAAAACAGGTTCCAAAAATTATTCTAAGCTACTCGAAACGGCTCTCGATTGCTCCTCGACCTTGTGCCATAGAAGATAGGGACAATTTTTTATTGTTATTCTCTCAATTATCTTCGCTGCGCTTTAACATATATGTGCTAGGCCTAGTGTTTGTTTAAAACAAGTACTAATTGCTTTGAGTGTTGTCTTAAAATAAATGTTAGCTTCCACGTCTAGGCGTCAATAAATATATGTTTTTTTTTTTTTTTCTGGATGCGCTCTATGAATTTGTAGATAGGTAAAAGCCAGTTCGATTCCCGATGGGCAAGCACATTGTTATGATAGATATCGATGTTGCTTTTTGGGATTAGGGTGGTGAAAAAGACAGCGTTCTTGCCCTTTGGATTTTGCTGCGGAGGTGTGCTACCAACCACTATCTGCGGCCGTAGCATGACTGACCATTTGTGAAATATTTCTGTTAATTTTGACCTGAGGAAAAATGTATTGAGTTAATGTCAAAATAGGTCAAAAGCGCAAAAACAGCGTAGATATGCAGAAGCGCATCCAAAACCAATATAAACCATTTCCCACACTATCCATAGCAGGATGCAATAAACCTCGTACTTACTCATTCATGAAAGTACCTATTAAGGGCCTACACGGTGCGAAACTAGCGCCACTTCCAATAAATAATGAAACTAATATCTTCTTCCGCAGGTTCGCACGCTGTACCCCTGAAGTTAAAATCTCCTTCATCATCATTTCAGCCGTAGGACGTCCACTGCTGGGCATAGGCCTCCCTCAAGGCTCTCCATCTGTACCGATTGCAGGTGGCCTGCATCCAGCGTGGACCCGCAGCCTTGCGCAGATCATCCGTCCATCTGGTCGGTGGACGTCCTACGCTGCGCTTGCCGATCCGTGGTCTCCACTTGAGAACTTTTCGGCCCCAGCGGCCATCTGGCCGCACATGGCAAAATCTCCTTATTTAAGGCCTACTGTCAGACATTCTACACGTGCAGCCTGTGGGTGAGGTATACGCAGAAAGCTTACAGCGCTCTCAGAGTCTAGTACAACAATGCCTTTAGGGTGCTGATGGGGCTGCCGAGGTTCTGCAGTGCATCCAAGATGTTTTCGGATCCTCGTACTAATGATTTCTTTGCAATTATAAGAAATAGGACGAGGTCCCTGCATGCGCGCATTCTCGGCAGCTCCAACAGCATCCTGCGCATTGTTGCAGACAGGTGGGACTCTCCACTGCTGCAGCACTGGACGAGGTTGCACATGGCGGGGTCTGCGGGGTTGGGAGCCCCAAACTAGAATGTACAAAATGTTAGGTTAACTTACTAATTTATTCTTAAGTCTGTACATAATACTAACAAAATATGGATGTATGTCTGAAATAAACATTATTATTATTATTATAAACCATGGCCGAAATAAAAAATATGCGTCTTTTAATTACTAGATAATCTTGCTTAAAATTTTTAAGGCCCTGTTGTGTAGCTTTGAGGTCCAAAATCTAAGGGATAAACCGTTTGTTGCCTAAAGTGGCCACTTTAGTTTCATAAAAGAATATTTCTATGGTCATTATCCTAAAAGCTATACAAGGTAGCCTTAAAAATTCAATGCAAGATTATTTAGGAAGTCAAAGACGCATATTTTAAGATTTCGGCCATGGTTCAGAAGATATTAATTATTTATCGAAGTGGCGCTAGTATCGCAGCAAATTTTCTCGTACATAAAACTAGTTGTTAATTGGCGTTGAAAATTATAGTGTTGACTACCCAGCAGTAGCCTTTATGGGACTGATAACGGATGTTGGTATACTGATAGGTCGACTGATTGATGCTCAACTTGTTTGATATCGGTATCTTGTTTTTTTTTTTAATAACTTCCGTTGTGTGTAGCTAAAAATTGAACTTAAGATCGAAGAACATAATTATGGTGTGTTGGTCTGGGACCGAAAAGTTATCGATATGCGACCGCGCACCGGAAGACGCATAGTGGGCAGACACCCCATAAGATGGTCAGTCGACTTGGTGAAGGCTGCGGGAGAAATCTGGATGAGGGTCGCTCAAAACCGGTCGTTGTGGTGATTTATGTGGGAGGCCTTTGTCCAGCAGTGGATGTTTGTCCGCGATTGTCTTGCGTTTGGCTGAACCGATTTTGATGCGGTTTTCAGTTATGTATATGTTACATTCAGGAGAAGGTTTTAGTACCTTTTTGAACAGACTTCGAAAAAGAGGAAGTTCTCAGATTATATTGTAAAAAGGAAATTATGTTTGTTAGTATTTAAGTAAGTAAAGTAGCATTTCTATATAACATGTTCTTATCTCAAAAACTGCTTACTAAACCTAAGCTACTAAATAAAAATAAACATTCTTAGTACTTCTATACATTATTTCGTTTTATTTTCAAACCTTTCTCAACCGTGAGAACATTTCGCATCTGATTCTAAAATAAAAGCAAAAATAGACCGGATCGGTCAGTTGCGAGCTGGTTTTCTAGTTCAAAAAACGTATAAACTTACGCACAACACACATACTTGCTTTAGTAATGAATGAAAAAGTGTATTAATATACTTTTTGATCCATTTTCGATGGGTAATCAATTATATAAAACTCTTCCTTTACTGACTTGACTGACAGACAACGCAAAACTACTGGACGTAGCTGGCTGAAATTTTGCACGTGGGGTCCTTAGAGAGTGTAAAGGAGCATTAGAAATAATTTCTCCAAATTTCCATAGGAACGGGAAAAAACTGTATTTTTGTGTTTATGAGGAATCTGAGCGGGTGAAACTGCGGGGCAGCCTCTAGTGCATATATAAATTATAATAATTATGATCGATAGACGTCCTGTACTGGTCCTAGGTCTCTCCCACAAATTGCTACAAGGACAGACATACAGACAGAGAGTTTGTCGTAGTCGTTATCAATATATATAAAACTCTTCCGTTACTGACTGACTGACTGACTGACTGACTGACTGACAGACAACGCAGAGCCGAAACTACTGGGCGTAGAGGGCTGAAATTTTGCATGTAGGTTCCTTAGGGAGTGTAGATGAGCACTAAGAAGGGATTTCCCGAAATTCCCACGGGAACGGGAAAAAACGGGAATTTTGTGTTTATGAGAAATCTGCGCGGGACAAACCGCGGGGCAGCCTCTAGTCTTCTAATAATATAAAAATGAATCGTGGTTCGTAAGTGTAGCTAAAACTCGAAATTTTTTTCTGATTTTGGTCTTGAAATGTTTGTAGTAGTCCAAGGAAGGTTTAAAAGGTGAGAAATAATGGAAAAATTGTATTGAAAAAAAATCTGGGCAGGCAAAATACCAAAGTCCATACAGCCAAGAATTTAGTAAGCCCTGTAGGTCCGGGCGTAAGAATAGGTCTACGGTATGCCCTGCCTGTCGTAAGAGGCGACTAAAAGGGGTCTTTGGGGTCGTGGGTGTGAAGGGCGGGGGCCCGACACACTCATCAAACGACCCTGAGATGGGCGGCGGCACAGCTTGTGGCACTGTGCCGCCGCAGCTCCAAAGGCGAGCCGGGGAGGGAACAATATGCCCTCCCCGAGCATGAAGCTGATAGTAGCTGAGCGTGGGAAGACTTCGGACGCTATAATGTGTGGTTCCCGGGGTTCTTCCCAAAAGCGCCAAGACGGCCGCCGAGGGGTTTTAGTGGGTGCGAGCCCCACATACCCCCGACGCTCCCCCGAGCGTCGGGAAATGCTGCCTATCGCATTTCCCGACGCTTCCCCTCGTTAAAAAAATAAATAAAAAGGTAGGTAGTATAACAAAAGTTTGCTGGGTCAGCTAGTACATCACATTATATTTTTTGAGATCTCTCTACCTACCCATTATGCCTTAGCTATGGTGACTCAAAGACACCCCTTTGATTTTTTAGAGGTACCGACTTGACAAAAACATTTAATAATTTTGTATTTAAATAAATAGTTACATCCTGGAAAGAAATAAACTTTGATTTCGTAGTAAATTCATAAAAAAAAACATATTACTATGACCACCCATGCATTAGGATTGGGCCTATAATAAAATCTAATAATAAAATAATGTTTAATAAAGTCGTCTGTCCATCTGTGTATCGTTTTGTAGTAATAAACCAGAAAAAAGTCCACATGTGCGTTTGTTTATGTGACTGTCTCTATCTCTTGAAAACTGTTAAATTTAAATATGGTAGCCAGATGGTATTAGGATGGGATGCTATATTTCTTATTGCGTTACATATATTATTTGTTAATGCACCACAGATTATCTATCTACACAAATATAAAAATAATTTACTGTCCGTTTGTCTCGCTAAAACTCGAAAACGGCGCGGCGGCGGGGCAATTTAGCAGATTTTGGTTTTAAAAAGTTTGTCGGTTTAAGAAAGGTTTAAACGGTGAGAAAATATGGGAAATTTTCAAGAAACATAGTAAAAACAACATTTTAATTTTCTCATATAACATTTTTAGGCGATACAAAGTTCGCCTAGTATTTTTAGGTCACTGTTTGTGTTTTTATATCTTTTAGGTTAAATACCAAAGAAAGCTACAAAGAGTTGCTAAAAGGCTATACAACAGTGCCCTAAAATACTAGGTTACGAGTGTACTATATGTTCCACATTTTTGATATTTGCCATAGTATAGAAGATAATTTTTTTTTCGCTGCTACTTACTGTGCTATGCCTCTGTACTGAAAATGATACTAAAGCTAGCTTTGATACAAAATAGCACTTTAGAGATAAATAAAAATGTATCATGCTATCTATATGAATAAGATCGACATTTTATTTGCACTTAATAATATTGAAATTCTGCACTTAAGTTGAACCATATACCACAAAAGAATGTCGCGGTATTCCCACGGTAATTTAAAAAAAAACATAAGTAAGTAATCGGTAGTGTTACTTATCGCTTTTAATGATTTTGCCCAGACAAACTGATAAGTACATACAACCTGGTTACTACAGGTATTATTACAACATAATACATTTATAATAAAATATCCTTACATTATAACATCCTTTCTGCGTTACAGGAAGTAAAATCAAAAAAAAAAACAGAACAAACCAAGCCACGCGACTCGTTCGGGTAACTTCGGATTGGTTCGGCAGTTTCCGCGCCACGTTCGGGGCACGCGACGGGTGAGTTCGGAGGCGTTCGGGAATGTTCGGGTTGCCTCGCTTCGCTACTGGTTTGGTCCATGACCCCATGTCGTTTTAGGGTTCGTCATGGTACTATCTTGCTAAAACCTTTTTAAGTTTTTATTTTGTTTTATTTCTAAATAGTATTTCGCAATTTAAGGCACTAAAATCAAAGTTATTCTAATATCATAATTAATCAATGAGTCAATATTGTAGGCAGTTTACCCCAAACAGTGAACTTGCAAAATTCGACCATAACTAACTTACAAACCCTTACTAAATCCTTGACCGATTTGAAAATTTAATCATATCCAAATACTATTCTTTTTTTTTTATTTGTTTTCAGAGGTTCGTGATGAGATGTTTCCTGGATCAGGGTGTGTTTTATGTTTTAGCTAATAGTACCTACGTAACGATTTGTTGAAGGCAATTATCTTTATATAAAAAAAGCGCTGTAAAATCATTGCGAAAGGGAGTAGAATCATTTGACAGAGGAGGGCTCGTTTGGGCGCCTCTCCAGGCGACTATTGTCGTAAAGCAAAGCAAAACATTTGTTTGCCTGAGCCAATTGGTGGGCACCGTGAACTACCTCGCCTCTCACAGTATAGAATACTTTACCAAATAAGGTATCAATAGCAATTAGATTAGATGTAGTCTAATTGACTTTCAATAAGAGATATCTTGTATCCTATATTGAATAAAGAATTATTTGAATTTGAATATAAAGCTAAGAGAACACTTTTTCAACTAAAATTAAAAAAAACGGACGGAACCCTCCGCGTACTACGCATCGTACACTCTTATATAATTTTCTAAACCTGATCATTTTGTTTTGTAAGGGATATGAAACCTGTATTATTTCGTTTTTGTTTTTGTTTTTGAATGATTGATTCGATAAGTAAGTATGTAATAATAGTTTAGAATTAAATACAAAGTTATGTCGGTTTTTTGTTGTAATATACTTACTCGGTACTTAACTTATAATAATACTAGTCGACCCGGCGAACTTCGTACCACCTTACCTATTGCTATTGTATGCTATAATCAATAATATAAAACTCTTCCGTTACTGACTGACTGACTCACTACTGGGCGTAGCGGGCTTAAATTTTGCATGTAGGTTTGTTAGGGAGTGTAGATGAGCACTAAGAAAGGATTTCCTGAAATTCCCATGGGAACGGGAAAAAAACTGGATTTTTGTGTTTATGGGAAATCTGCGCGTGTGAAACCGCGGGGAAGCCTCTAGTTATACTTATAAAACCATCCTCTTGAATCACTCTGCATCAAAGCAAAAAAACTGCATCAAAATCCGTTGCATAGTTTTAAAGATTAAAGCATACATAGCGACAGACAGACGCGGGAAGCGACTTTGTTTTATACTGTGTATTTATAAAAAGATACGTATCTTATAAGTATTGTAAGTAATGCATCCAATAATTTTTATTATTTATAAGTACTTTCTGTTCGGTACATCATTATTATCACAGCCAAAAGACGACCACTGTTGGACATAGGCCTCTCCCACATATCACCACACTTAAACAAACAACAAAGGCTGACATTCTAAGTAATCAGAGTTTAAGCTTGTACTCCAAACTTTAATATTTTCTCCGCTCCAAATAAGTAAAGATACACAGTTAATAATAACACTATAATAACACATCACACTCAGAGCCCCTAACTAGGAAGAACCTGTATCTAGGGTGCCCGAAACACACACAAAGACGAACATCACACCTAGACCTGAAACAAACATCGATATTCATCATATCAATATTCGCCGCGCCCGGGAATCGAACCAAGGTGCACACGCTTACTCAGTCCACATCACTGCCAACTGAGCTACGGAGCAGTCGTTAGTTGAGTTATGACTTAAAAACAGTGAGAACCCACTCGACGGAGTATGAGACGACTTGAGCCAGGATTATAATGATTCATTCCCACAATCGAAACTCGCAAAATATAGGAACCGCTTCTTAGGTTTTTTTTTTAAGTTCTTTATTCAAGTTTTTTTTCAAATTACATGTACTTAATTACTTAAACATTAAGCTTAAACCTAATGAGGTTTATCACTAGATGCGCGTAAAGGGAAGTGAGTTATTATTATTAGTCTCTATACAAATCAATAAAGTGTTTTTTGAGGTAAGGTCTACACTTCTCAAGCTCGTGATGTATCTCTAGAACGGATTTTTTGAGTTCATACTTGACCGAATAAACTCATATCAATGACTCGAAAATGCATCTACTGCTACTAGGTTGTGTGCAGTTTGGGACTCTGATTATAATAATAATCTTTATTTATTCAGAACTATGTTTCACTTGATTACAAACTAACAGTCTTATTCATAAAGATACAGTAAATTTTAAGTAGCTTTACTGGAGGTCTACTTCTCTGGTTTGTTGTATGGTTAAAACGTGACATCCAGTTTAAATTGACATACGTCAAATAACTGAAATGCTCTTCAACTTTTTATAAATCGGATAAGACTTCAAGGCTCAATCTAACAAGGAATCGAACCCAAAACAAACCATTACGACACATGTACAGAAAAGCGAGTACAAAACAATGAAACGTATGCAATATAGAACATAACAAACTAAGGCCATCGTAACTTCGGTCCATTGTCATGGAAATCTAAGCATAACACATTAAAACCCCAAAATTCACAGCTGAAATTAACAAGAAAGCCTCGCTTTAGGTATGGACTGCACTAAACTAAGATATGTTAAGCTATGGAAGACTTAGAATAGGCAGACACTGCATCAGATGGTCAGACGACCTGGTGAAGGTTTGGCGGAGTGTTTTGGATGAGGGTTGCACTAGACTGGTCATTATGGCGATGTGTGGGGGGGCTATGTCCAGCGGTTCAGGACAGAAAGGGAAATATCGATAATTTCAATAGACAATCTTCGCACACGCTAAAATCAACTTTCATTTTGAAAATTTTCTTAAGTCTAATCAAACCATCATCAGGGATAATCAATGTAAGATTCTTTTTATGCTTAAATATTTTTTCAAATCAGACAGTACTTTTGGAGCAAAAGTAAAAAAAGTAAAAAATGATTTATTCAATACAGGATACAAGATATCGCTTATTGAAAGTCAATTAGACTAATCTAATTAATATTGATACCTTATTTCGTAAAGTATCCTATACTGATAGAGGCGAGGTAGTTCAGGGTGCCCACTAATTGGCTCAGGCAAACAATGTTTGCCTTGCCTTACGACAATGGTCGCCTGGAGACGCCCCCAAACGAGCCCTCCTCTGTCAAATGATTCTACTCCCTTTCGCAATGATTTTACAGCGTAGAGAAGAAAGGGGTAACAAACTCTACTTTACAATTTCTCTCTTTTTTTTTTTTGTTCTTATTCGTTTGTGACATTACAATTCAATTTACAATACAAATAACATAAATTAATAAGATTTAAAGTACATACATGAAATAATGAAAATATCGTGCAGAGCTAGACTACTTCCATGCGTCTTTGTCGTTTTCATAATCATCAACATTGTAATAAGCTTTCTTAATCAAACCTTTTTTGATACGAGTTTTAAACTCATTATCATTCAGGATCAAAATCTCTTCTGGGATCTTGTTATAAAATCTTACTTCGTTTCCTATAAAGCATTTGTTTGTCCGTTTTAGTCTGTTCTGTGGAATACTTAGTTTGTTTTTGCTACGCGTTCTAAGGTCTTTAATTTTATCACATTTTTTATCAAACATATGTAAGTTTTTACGAGTATACATAATAATTTCAAAGACGTACTAGGACGGTAGCGTCAAAATATCAATTTCTTTGAATTTTTGTCTGAGGGACTCGCGAGCTTTAAGCTGATAAATGTTTCTAATTGCGCGTTTTTGTAGTATAAAAATGACGTTAATATCTGCAGCTCTTCCCCATAGAAGCAAGCCATAGGTCATTAAGCTATGAAAGTAACTGAAATACACAAGTCTCGCGGTAGAAACATCAGTTAATTTTCTGATTTTCCAGATTGCGTACGCAGCCGAACTGAGCCTTGCCGCAAGATTTGAGATATGGGGGCCCCACTGAAGTTTCGAATCTAGAGTGATACCAAGGAATACAGTTTGATTTACCAGATTAAGCTTGTTATTGTCCAAATGTATGTCTGTATCATAAGCAGTCACATTTGGCAAGGAAAACTTAATGCAATTAGTTTTCTTTGCGTTCAAAAGTAAATTATTAGAAGTAAACCATTGAGAAATCTCCACTAATGTTTTGTTTATATCTAAGTTGAGGGAGTCACCTCGTTTAACTTTAAATGTTAAAGAGGTGTCGTCCGCAAAGAGGACAACATCAGTAAGTTTATCTAACATGTAAGGGAGATCATTTATGTAGACTAGGAACAGGAAAGGCCCCAATATCGATCCCTGAGGTACACCAATCTTGATAGGACAACCTGCAGACACCGCACCACACACGTCCACTCGTTGGTCGCGATCAGTAAGATAAGAGGCAAGAAGATCAAGTGATTTATCAATTAAGCCATAGTGCTGTAATTTAAGTAGCAAAGTCTCATGATCAACGCAGTCAAAAGCCTTCGAGAGGTCACAGAAAACCCCAATAGCATCGTGAGAATCCTCCCAGGCTCCATAGACATCGCTGATGAGTTTGTGACCTGCGTCTAAGGTAGACCGCCCTTTCCTAAAACCAAATTGATTTTTGTGTAGGAAGTTATTGACTGAGAAGTGAGACGCTAATTGTGCAAGAATAAGTTTTTCAAATATTTTACTTAAGGCTGGAAGCCTCTTAGATTCAAACACACAAACAAATTTTTCCTCTTTAAAATGTTAAACATAACATAATCTCACGCCTTTATTCCCCAAAGGAGAAGGCAGAGGTACCAGCTCACTGACTGAGTCCATGAGAGGCATCAGAGCATCGAGCTGGACACACGTTTGGCAGAGTTTATGTTTATACCATCGTGACAAGGGACCGGATTGTCGCCGAATGCTATATAAGTGTAGAGTAGGATATTATTATTCTTCTTTTTCCTCATCACATATCCGCCCACTGTTGGGCTCTCTCTCTAACTGAAAAATAACAACCAAGAAAAAGAAAGTCGACAATTGATAATAAATATCAAAATTTACTAATTAAATTGTGTCATCTTCGCGGTCTCTGTATTAAAGTTGTTAAAGGAGACGGAGCATCATTGATTATAAAGTTCTCGCGAGCCAACGGCCGGCACGCGTAGGGTAAAGTGGAGCCCGAATCTGCCAGCCTTCCATCGGTGAGTGAGACAATCTGCCTACTTGTAGATCGGTTCAGCATACACCTTTGTGAGCTCATTAGGTAGGTAGCTTCGGTAGCGCCACCCAGGCCAGGCCTAGTGCCAGTTTGGTCTTGGCTATTTACACGCCACCCCGTTGTTAGTCTCTCCAATTATTTTCCAGTTCGCTCTATCGGCTGTCAATCCCATCCAAGTCTTCCCCGCAACAGTCTTTATATCGTCGGTCCATCTGGCTGGTGGTCTGCCTACACTCCTCTTCCCCACTCTTGGTCTCCATTCAAGGACGGCTTTGCTCCACCTTTAGTCTTCCCTGCGTGACATGTGTCCCGCCCACGCCCACTTCAGTTTAGCAACACAAGCACCCACATCTACTACCTTCGTGCGTTCTCTGATAGTGGTATTGCGCACTTTGTCTCGCAGGGATATTACTGATCTGATTATTCACAGATATTACTGTAAATTAGGCGTTTTTTATATTATAGCTTAACTGAATGGTATATAAACCTTAAAGGTTTCATAAAGACAATGGCGAGAGCCGCGTACACCCGCCAAAAACTGAGGCCTTAAATCAAACCGTACTAGGTACTAGTTTTATACAGCTTGCTGGCGCTTTGTATGGTAATGATTATTAAAATTTAGTTGTTTTGGCTTTCTATATATATATTTTAAGTTTATACTGCTTTTTGTTTTAAAGTAACTTAATGTATTTACTCTGTATACTTCAAAGAATGGTAAAACAAAAAATCTGGGGTAGTATTCTTTTAAAGCACAAAAACCTGGCGAACTTCGTACTACTATCTTGTGCATGTGCATGTATTATACTTATAAACCTTCCTCTGGAATGAGTCTATCGAATAAAAAAACCTCATCAAAATCCGTTGAATAGTTTTAAAAATCTAAGCATACATAGGGACAGACGCGGGAAGTGACTTTATTTTATAGGTACCTACTATGTATTGATGATGATATTTCAAATTGTAAAAAAAAAACGTTTAGCAATTCTCTATACAAAAAAGTGTTACTTACAATTGACTTGCTCTTGTACAATTAATTGTGAATTATTTTGAATAAAAAGTAGCCTATATCCTTTCTTACTCAACTACTCTGCAACAATTTTCATGGAAATCGGTTTAATAGTTTCAGCGTGAAAGCGAGTCAGATACAAACAAACAGTAAAATTCACATTTTGACAATTTTAAAAATGGATAATAATGTGTTTTTGTTATTAATATAAAATTGAATATTTATAAAATGTAAAAACAATCGGAAACTACAAACAATATCATTTGACATGCCAGAGGCGTTAAAAATCGATTCCAAAGAACAATCTAACGGAACTCTTTATGTTGATTAGGTCAAAAGTTTATTTAAAAAAGCTCTTCTATGAGCTTTGTGTGGGCTGAGCTTAAACCTACGCGATAAACTTTTTTATCGGCTATACACATTCGTTTTAATCAGATCGGATTTTTCGACACCTTAACATTATTATTTTGTTATATTTTATACTAAAACTAGTAGACCCGGCGAACTTCGTACCGCCTAACATTTTAGTAATTTGTGCATGTATTAATACTTATAAACCTTCCTCTTAAATATCTCTATCTATTAAAAATTCCGCATCAAAATCAGTTTCGTAGATTTAAAGATTTAAGCATACATAGGGACAGACGCGGAAAGCGACTTTATTCATACATACATAGATAATGTCACGCCTTTTATTCCCCGAAGGGTTAGGCAGAGGTACCAGCTCAAGAGCTGGACCCACGTTTAGCCGAGTTTATGCTTTATTACCAACGTGTCAAGGGGCCAGCTTGTCGCCGTACTTTATTCATACTATGTATTTATTAAAGTAAAAAGTAAAAAATGATTTATTCAATACAGGATACAAGATATCGCTTATTGAAAGTCAATTAGACTAATCTAATTAATATTGATACCTTATTTCGTAAAGTATCCTATACTGATAGAGGCGAGGTAGTTCAGGGTGCCCACTAATTGGCTCAGGCAAACAATGTTTGCCTTGCCTTACGACAATGGTCGCCTGGAGACGCCCCCAAACGAGCCCTCCTCTGTCAAATGATTCTACTCCCTTTCGCAATGATTTTACAGCGTAGAGAAGAAAGGGGTAACAAACTCTACTTTACAATTTCTCTCTTTTTTTTTTTTGTTCTTATTCGTTTGTGACATTACAATTCAATTTACAATACAAATAACATAAATTAATAAGATTTAAAGTACATACATGAAATAATGAAAATATCGTGCAGAGCTAGACTACTTCCATGCGTCTTTGTCGTTTTCATAATCATCAACATTGTAATAAGCTTTCTTAATCAAACCTTTTTTGATACGAGTTTTAAACTCATTATCATTCAGGATCAAAATCTCTTCTGGGATCTTGTTATAATATCTTACTTCGTTTCCTATAAAGCATTTGTTTGTCCGTTTTAGTCTGTTCTGTGGAATACTTAGTTTGTTTTTGCTACGCGTTCTAAGGTCTTTAATTTTATATTGATGATATTGATATTGATATTACAGGTTCAGTCACGGACTCGTTCAGCTTAACACTTACGATTTTTCTGTTTCGCAAAATAGCTCTCGTTCTTTGGTATTCCAGTCTAGTGCGCACGAGACCATAGACAAAAGTGTTACGCTAAATGAGACCGTCACTGTACCAAATGGATTTAAAAAAAATTGCTGTGTGGTGGTGGCCATGGTACAGAATACCACCACCCCACCTCCTCCCACGGGTGTCGTAAAAGGCGAAAGAGAAGCGTCCTTCGTTGAAATACTTGAAGAGCCACACTGCGATCGCCAACCCGCCTGCCAAGCGTGGCGATTATAGCAAAACCCCTACAATGCCTTTGTGGCAATCTGTGAGGGAGACCTTTGTTTAGCAGTGGACGTCGTGATGATAAGCTAAATATAAAGAAAAATATCATTTTATTGCCAAAAAATGCAAATAAAAATTAAACATAATACAATTAAATCAATATTTTGAATAAGAAAGAAAGAGGACAAAGGACGGCTTTATCGCTTAAAGCAATATCTTACAGACGACCCAATAAAAAAAGTTAGACCTAAATATATAGGATCGGATTTGAAGGAGTGTGTATTAACGATTTTTAATTACGAATTCAAAAGAGCCATTCAGACTTTTAAATGGAAGATATCAGTTATAAACAATTTTAATGGCAGTCCCTAAGACGAAGATTAGATTTCTATATTTTTACGTGTTTTTGGGTAAAATTTGCATTTCTTTGAATGAATAATAAGTTAATATCCTAGAAGTTAGACAGACATCTAATATTGTAGACTTTTGTTTCCAGCCATAATTAAAAAAAAATACATTATTTCGCGCCTAGGTTTGATTAGATTAGAGAATTGTTTTTTGCAATCAAAAACAATAAAATGCATAAAAAAATAAGTTACAGAGATCAATGCAAATGGCGGCCTTATCACCTAGCAACCTAGGTATATTCCCTAAGGGCACAACTCGGACACTTCATGGAAAAAAGCGCGTTGCTTCGCGCACAGCCGAAACTCGTTGTACGTGCACGCGTATCATGCTTGTGTGAGTGAGATGAGACGTGCGACGCTGCTTTATTTGTACTGAGCGGTAACTGAGAGGTAACCGAGAGCGCGGGGGCCGCACTTCCTGAGGGAGGCAGGGAGTGCCCATACTGTATGTAGTACCTTTTCTTATACTGTGCTAAAGGGTTAGGAAAAGGCCATACTAATAGCCATAATAGGTCGCCTATAATAGAGAACCTACTTTCCTTTAAGGCGAGTTGGCGATCGCAATATGGCTCTTCAAAGTTCATCAACGAAGGACGCTGCTGCCCGTCCTTCGGCTGTTCCCTTAGTCGCCTTTTACGACACCCGTGGGAGGAGATTGGGTGATTGTATTCTATACCGCTACCACATGGTTGGAAACTGATTTAAAATAATAAAAAGATAGTGTTTTAATTAAAATGTAGTAAATTAGGGCCTACTGTGCGTCTTTCGGTGCGCGGTCGCCACACGAGACCTTTTCGGCCCTAGCGACCATCTGTTCTTCGAGCTATGTGCCCTGCCCATTGTCACTTAAGTTCCGCAATTCTTTGGGCTATGTCGGTGACTTTGGTTCTTCTGCGGACCCCCTTAAAGATAGTCAGACGACCTGGTGAAGGCTGCGGGAATACACTGGATGAATGTCGCTCAAGACCGGTCGCTGTGGCGTTCTGTGGTGAGGCCTATGTTCAGCAGTGGAAGTCTTTTGGCTGAAATTATGATGATGTTGAATTATCTATACAAATATTATAAAGAGGAAAGATTTGTTTGTTTGTTTGTAACGAATCATCATCATCATCATCATTTCAGCCGTAAGACGTCCACTGCTGGACATAGGCCTCCCTCAAGGCTCTCCATCTGTACCGATCGCAGGTGGCCTGCATCCAGCGTGGACCCGCAGCCTTGCGCAGATCATCCGTCCATCTGGTCGGTGGACGTCCTACGCTGCGCTTGCCGATCCGTGGTCTCCACTCGAGAACTTTTCGGCCCCAGCGGCCATCTGTTCTGCGGGCTATATGACCTGCCCATTGCCACTTCAACGAGCTTATCCGCTTGGCTATGTCGGTGACCCTGGTTTCTCTGCGTATGTCCTCATTTCTGATTCGATCCCGCAGAGAAATCCCGAGCATAGCCCGAACATTGTAACGAATAGGCTATTGAAATACTGAACCGATTTGAATAATTCTTTCACTGGTAGGAAGCTACATTAACCCCGAGTGTCATAGGCTATATTGGATTTTCAAAAAAATTAGTGCTCCTCACCTAAACTCAAATAATGTAACCCAAGGTGCAATATTTTTTCCGTTGTTTACATATTTTGACAGGTGGTTTGTTGTTGTTGTTTGTTTTTTATTCGGCCATTCTGGGCAGTCAAAAGAACATATCTATAGAGCCAAGTATTTTGTAGTATCTTATATTCTATGGCGTAACAAAGTAAGCCGGGAAAGCTCGTAATATAGTAAATTAGTACAAAGACTTAATTGTGGTATTGAAATCGAGCCAGGAATTTTGATATTGTTTTATTGTATGAGTTTACGTGTGGTTTATGTGGTTAATGACTCTATTTGATTAGAGTAGGTTATGTAACACATAATCCTACATTAATTTTGATAATAATTATACTGCTCCGTAGCTCAGTTGGCAGTGATGTGGACTGAGATGCGAACATTTTGTTGTCAAAAATTAGCTGAATCGGCCCGGCCGTTCTCGAGTTTTAGCGAGACTAACGAACAGTCATACATACTAAGATTTTATATATTTTATCTATCTATCTTTATTTCATTAGGGTATGTCATTAGTAGGTATTTAGTAATAGTAGGTGGTAAAATTACCAAATGTGTCCTAACCCTAAACCTAAGAACCCAATAAACATATAAAGTGATTAGAAACAAACCCTTTTATTCATAAAAGTTAAAGAACATTTTAGTTATATGACGTATGTCAATTTAGACTGGATATCACGTATTTACCATACAACAAACCAGAGAAGTAGACCTCAAGTAAAGCTACTTAAAATCGACTGTTTCTTTTTGTATAACACGGTAAATGTATAGAAATAAATTATTGCTTAAACCCAATATTTAATCAAATTATCTTCTAATTACAGTATGAAATTGATACTACTACACGCTCAATCATCCATATCCACACACACATACTCACAAAATATTTTCATTTTATTTTTATAGTTTTTAGTACCTACCAAAATTATTGTTTTATTTCTTTTTGTTCTGTAGAAGATCCTGATGACTGAACAGGCTCTACCAGTCACAGGTTTACAACTTACTTGGTAGAGTTTTGTAGTGAGTAATTTATCCAAATAATAATAATAATAATAACACATCACACTCAGAGCCCCTAACTAGGAAGAACCTGTATCTAGGGCGCCCGAAACACACACAGAGACGAACATCACACCCAGACCGGAAACAAACATCGATATTCATCATATCAATATTCGCCCCGCCCAGGAATCGAACCCGGGTGCAACTTACTCAGTCCACATCACTGCCAACTGAGCTACGGAGCAGTCAAATGAACGAGTAACTAATGAAATCTACTAGAACAATATAAGTATACCTATATAAATAAACTGCTGGAAAGTCCGTGTTGCGGTTCCTTGAAACGGGTTCCGTCGGCTCCCGCAGTACGTCACAGAGGTTAACCAAATAGGATGAGCTGGCTTTAGGATACACTACCTACTTCGCAGACATATTTAAAACCAGCTGTCCCGGCAAACTTCGTATCGTGCCTTACAATTTGTATGGAAAAAAGATTTTGTTACTTTTACTCTCTAATTTTTTTTCCATATTTTCTCATCGTAGTTCTTTAGTCTAGCTAAAACTCGAGAATAGCCGGGTCGATTTTGCTGATTATGGTTTTAAAATGTTAGCAGTAGTCCAGGGAAGGTTTAAAGGGAGTTGAACATAACGATCGAAAGATCACCCGTGACCCCTTTGCCAACAGCCAAGATGGACACCGGCGGGGTTTTAGTGGTCTTAGACATAGACATAGACAAATCTTTATTCACATCAATAATACAAACAAAATTTACAGCATGAATAAAACCTTAGCGTATTGCTATGAATTAAACTATGAATTAAACAATAATAAAAAATAAAATAAAAAATACAACAGAGAAAAAATTGCATGTATTGTGGATGTGAAAGGGCCTTGACTCAGCATATGTTGCATTTATTAAATAAAATAAAAAATCCAACGCTGGTATTCTGCCTTACGGTATTAAAGTTACGAGACTCGCAATTTTTTACCTAATCGTAATAGAGTAATAGTAGAATAGTAATAGAATAGAAGTTTAACAGACTAAGGCCCAGATCTCAGCCGGAAGACGTCCACTGCTGGACATAGGCCTCTCCCACAGATCACCACATCGACTGGTCTTACATGACTCTATCCAGTGTACTCCCGCATCCTTCACCAGCCCCCGCAGCATGAGCATGACGGACCATTTGTCGAATCTTTCTGTCACTTTTAATAGCTTTTGACATTTCAAAGCGGGAAAATGTATGGAGATGATCGACAAAAGTGACAGATAAATACGACAAATTGTCCGTCATGCTACCACCGCAGGTCACCTCATCAGCTCTAATTGCAGAATCAAAAATTATTCAACTTTATTAACGCAAGGTTCCGGAAGTTGAGCGTGGGTTGGAGTCTTTGGTCAATGTTTTTGGATAATACCATGGCTTATGTATGACTAGCATAAGATTCGTTTAAGTATTTATGACGACTTTGTATTTAATTTATACTTAAAACATCTTCAAATAAAATATGAAAAAAAAAACAAAGGAAGGAAGAAAAGGCGGTTCCGAATGATTCTGATCGATTCCACCAAAATTCTTTTTTTTTTTTTTATAATTAATATTGTGATCTCCCTCGCATTTCTATTAAGTTGCCCCCGCAGCATGACGGACTATTTGTCGAATCTAACTGTCACTTTTAATTGCTTTTGACATTTAAATGCGGGAAAATGTATGGAGACGATCGACAAAAGTGACAGATAGATACGACAAAGTCGACAAATTTTCGTCATGTTACCACTGTTGGTTAGGTAAAAAGTCTAGGAAATACTAAAGACTACAGAAGACTTGGCTGCATGCAATGCGTTCCTTTGCCTGCCCACAATGAGAGAATAAAACAGTCATTATAAAACTATATACTGAATTACTTACATTTAATATTTTTCAAACCTGCCTAAAGAATTTGGTACAGTCACGGACTAGGAGGCCGTAACAGATTTGTCTATGGTTTCGTCAGCCCTAGACTGTATTGACAAAGAACAAGAGCTATTTTGCAATACAGAAAAACCGGAAGTGTTACGCCGATCGTGTCCGCCACTGTACATTAAGTCCGATTTATTCTTTCTAACTAAAAACTCTGTCCTTTTTTAAGTACGTATAAAAATGCCCATGATTCAATGGTGTCTCAGAATGAGTAATAGATGATTTTCCATTTTTAAATAAATATAACTATAAAAAGTGTTTAATCTTAAAAAATCATCCCAAAGTCATAAATTGTTTATGATTTATCCGCCATTAAACTCGTACTAGTCAAGCAGTTCATTTCAACGTGGGTCGTTCGTTCTCGTAACTTGATGATTTTGTAATATTAGAATTATAGTGTATACTTAATTAAGTACTTCACTATGAAACCGAGTAGGTGTATGTATGCAATGGTCCATAGTGCGTGTGTTGGTGTAAGTAGAAAAATAATTTCTTTTTTACAAAAAAAGGAATCCGCCTTCAATACACTGACACATACATAAACTGAGAACTTCTTCTTTTCCGAAATCGGTTAAATTCGGTACTAAAACCTTCTCCTGAATGTAACGAATATTTTTCTGAAAACCGCATCAAAATCGGTTCAGCCAAACGCCAGATAATCGCGACAAACATACATACATACAGGTCAAACTGATAACCTCCTTTTTTGAAGTCGGTTAAAAAATGCTTTTGTCATCGTTGGCTTGGCGGATGGGTGTTTATAACTAACATAAGTACAACAACGACTATAATTTAGAGGTAAGTAGGTATATTAAAAAAAACAAATGTCTTATTATTTTAACAATATCAATAGAGTCTCCAAACAACAAAACACCGAACAAATTCATTCAAATCAAACTTATGAATGAGCTTAAAGTCTTTACGAATGAGTGAGTGAAAGGTTAGTAGTTAGTTACGTAACACAAATAGACAGACATGCAAACAGGTCTGCTAGTCGTGACCTCGATCTGCCCACTCGGCCACTTTTATTGCACTAGAAAACTTTGATATTTTTGATATGGTATTTTCATTTTAACCACACCTCGGTGGAATATTATGGCGCCACCACACGACCAAAGGTAATGGTATTATTTTTATTTTAGTTTGTTAAGAAACAGGACACCACCATTACAAATTTCAACATTCTAGGACCAGCGATTTAGTTTTTATTAAAAACGAGCTTTCCCGGCTTACTTCGTTACGCCATAAAATATAAGATACTACAAAAGACTTGGCTCAATAGACTATGCTCTTTTGACTGCCCAGAATAGTCGAATAAAAAACAAACCACCTGTCAAAATTTGTAAACAACGGAAAAAATATTGCACCTTGGGTTATACTTTTTGAGTTTAGGTAAGGATCCCTAATTTTTTTGCAAATCTAATATAGCCTATGACACTCGGGGTTAATGGAGCTTCCTACCAGTGAAAGAATTTTTCAAATCGGTTCAGTATTTCCGGAGCCTATTCGTTACAAACAAACAAATCTTTAATCTTTAAAATATTGGCATAGATCATACAAACTGTTACACCCTGATGGCGGTCTTGTAAGGCAGCTACTGTCCAAATTTCATTAATATCTTCAGCGGTTTCGTATAGTTTCAAATACAGCCAAAATCTTCTCTAAATTAAAGCATTTTCTTCCTACATGCATTTTAATATGCCAGTAGACCAATAAGAAATTGACCGTTTGAAATCACGCCCACCTAAATAAAAAATTAAACCTGTTTTTAATCAAGTAAACTAGTAGAAAACTTATAAAATCTTATCTGAAGACATTTAATTTTATTTATGTATCTGAAACGACAAACTTTGTTACCCAGCTCTTTATAATATAAGTTTACAAAATATTATTAATTATAGCCTACGAGCTTTCCCGGCTTACTTCGTTACGCCATAGAATAACAGATACTACAAAAGACTTGGCTCTATAGACTATGTTCTTTTGACTGCCCAGAATGGCCGAATAAAAAACAAACAACAACAACAAACCACCTGTCAAAATATGTAAACAACGGAAAAAATATTGCACCTTGGGTTACATTATTTGAGTTTAGGTAAGGATCCCTAATTTTTTTTTTAAATCTAATATAGCCTATGACACTCGGGATTAATGTAGCTTCCTACCAGTGAAAGAATTTTTCAAATCGGTTCAGTATTTCCGGAGCCTATTCGTTACAAACAAACAAACAAATCTTTCCTCTTTAAAATATTGGTATAGATTATAGCCCATGTGCTATTCTAAATTTATTGATAACTCGCTGTCCCGGCGAACTTTGTTCGCACCTTACAAATTTTTAATGGAAAAATTTAGTTGTTCTATAAACTTACTTCCTCTCCATTTATCCATATTTTCTCACCTTAGAAACCTTCCCTGGACTACTACTAACATTGTCAAAACCAAAATCAGCTAACTCGTTCCGGCCGTTCTCAAGTTTTAGCGAGACTAACGAACCACGATTCATTTTTATATATAGTAAATAATAGATAGATAGTAGATAGTAGAAGTAAATAGTAGAAGTGGATAGTAGATATTTTAAGCTAATGTTTATCAGGGATAATGTTCGATTTTATTGGTGACGAGCTTTCCCGGCTTACTTCGTTACGCCATAGAATATAAGATAATACAAAAGACTTGGCTTTATAGACTATGTTACTTATAGACTTGGCTTTATAGAAAAAACAAACAACAACAACAAACCACCTGTCAAAATATGTAAACAACGGAAAAAATATTGCACCTTAGGTTACATTATTTGAGTTTAGGTAAGGATCCCTAATTTTTTTGAAAATCTAATATAGCCTATGACACTCGGGGTTAATGTAGCTTCCTACCAGTGAAAGAATTTTACAAATCGGTTCAGTATTTCCGGAGCCTATTCGTTACAAACAAATCTTTCCTCTTTATAATATTGGTATAGATTATAGCCCATGTGCTATTCTAAATTTATTGATAACTCGCTGTCCCCTTACAAATTTTAATGGTAAAATTTAGTTGTTCTATAAACTAATTTCCCCTCCATTTATCCACATTTTCTCACCTGTGAAACCTTCCCTGGACTACTACGAACATTTTAAAACCAAAATCAGCTAACTCGTTCCGGCCGTTCTCAAGTTTTAGCGAGACTAACCGAACCACGATTCATTTTTATATATTGTAAATAATAGATAGATAGTAGAAGTGGATAGTAGATATTTTAAGCTAACGTTTATCAGGGATAATGTTGGATTTTATTGGTGACTAGAGACTGCCCCGCGGTATTTCCCGCGCAGATTTCTCATAAACACAAAAATCCCGGTTTTTCCCGTTCCCGTGAGAATTTCGGGAAATCTTTTCTTAGTGCACACCTACACTCCCATGTAGGTTCATGCCAAATTTCAGCTTTCTACGTCCAGTAGTTTCGGCTCTGCGTTGTCTGTCAGTCAGTCAGTCAGTAACGGAAGAGCTTTATATATATTGATATAATTTTTAAAATCGGTCTGGAGCCTATTCAATTTAAACAAACAATCAAATCATTCCTCAAGACTAACCGTGTTATTCATAAAGATACAGTTCCAACATAGGTTTTAAGTAGCTGTACTGGCGGTCTACTTCTCTGGTTTGTTGTATGCTAAATACGTGACATCCACTCTAAATTGACATACCTCAAATAACTAAAATGCTCTTTAACTTTTTATAAATAACAGGGTAAGTTATTTGTGTTAATAATAATAATATAATAATATAATATAATACAATAACACATCACACTCAGAGCCCCTAACTAGGAAGAACCTGTATCTAGGGTGGCCCGAAACACACAGAGAGACGAACATCACACCCAGACCGGAAACAAATATTGATATTCATCATATCAATATTCGCTCCGCCCGGGAATCGAACCCGGGTGCACACGCTTACTCAGCATAATAATAATTGGTGATCAGATATTGATAAAAATGATGAACACTTTCTATAAAATAAATAAAACCCGCTTTCAATAAACTGACAAATACATCAACTTAGCACTTCCTCTATTTCAAAGTCGGTTTCAACAAGTACTAAAACTTTCTCCTAAATGTAACAAATACATTTCTGAAAACCGCATCAAAATCGGTCAAGCCGAACGCGAGATTATCGCGGACAAACATTATATACATACATAAGGGTCAAACTGTTATCGTAATTTTTTTAAGTCGGTTAAAAAATGGACGTCGCAATAATAGTGGGTAATTTTTGAATATCTGTCGTAGTAAGATTTGATAATTTATAATTTGAAACCTGCCTTAACTCTGATTGGCTAGATTATTGCTTGCTGGTAAACTCTTATTCTGATTGGTTCTCTGTAGCGTCAAAGGATATTTTAAATTTTAATAGGTTTTTTTGCAAAAAAAACTGCTTTATGTCAGGATGATTGAAAAAAAAAGTAATGCTTATATCAAATTATCCGTGTTTTCGCAAAATCCCTAGTATTTTTGCAAAAAACCTAATTATCAAATCTTACTACGACATATCGATCGCAAGTCAAGCGTTTTTTTTTTGGTAATCTGACACACACCATACATACATAAAAGGTCAAACTAAGAAAATCTATACAATGCTATAGTCGTTTGTTAATTGCTATAGTAAAACGTAAAACTTTGCTCATTATGTTAGTGGTTGAGGGAGTGTTTAGTCTCAGATAGTAAGAATCAAAATCATAAAGCAATTAGTTAATACAAACGTGCGTTCCGCGTCTTTTTCTGCGCCCTCCGAATTTAACATAACATAATCTCACGCCTTTTATTCCCCGGAGGGTTAGGCAGAGGCATCAGCTTGAGAGCCGGACCCACGTTTAGCCGAGTTTATGCTTTATTACCAACGTGACAAGGGGCCAGCTTGTCGCCGCGGCTACAGCGACCACTACTGCGGCCGGGACCAACGGCTTAACGTGCCTTCCGAAGCACGGAATCATCTTACTTTTCGGACAATCAGGTGAATCCATCCGAATTTTCTCATGGGATTTTCGATACAAAAAGTATCCTATATTTTGTAAATATTAGGATGGGATAGAACACACACATTTTTCTGATAGTGTCATAATTCATGATGATTTTAGCCGAAAGACGTCCACTGCTGGACATAGGCCTCCTCTACATTTCTCTAGGATCTCTATTTTGTTTCGAGAATGGCGCTAGCATCGCGGTAAACTGTCTCTTAACGATAAATTAACTCAATTCTTTCGCTCAACTTTTTCGGAGGGTATAGTTGTTTATACAGAACACTGGTAGAGATCTGTACCGATTTGAGTCAAGGGGTCTAGTTACTGGAAACTTCTCTACTCCACTGTCTTCTCAACTATCCTTAGCTAAACAAACATCGGCATCTTAAACAATCAGCCCGAATCCTTACACATGACTTAGTTA
Source organism: Euspilapteryx auroguttella (assembly GCA_951802225.1). Classification (NCBI taxonomy): domain Eukaryota; kingdom Metazoa; phylum Arthropoda; class Insecta; order Lepidoptera; family Gracillariidae; genus Euspilapteryx; species Euspilapteryx auroguttella. Next base: position 793,419 of record OX637666.1, read on the forward strand.
ACTTAACCGTAACTTTAACGTAGACATAGATATCAAAAGGGCGGTGTTAATGTTAACTTTAAATGCACAAACAGAAACAAAAACATTTTATAATAAAATTAACAAAATAAGTGCTTTGGACAGAAAATGCTCCTGACTCAGCTTTTGTTGCGTGCAAGCAATGCATAGCCCCTTTTTAACCGACTTCAAAATAGGAGGTTATCAGTTTGACCTGTATGTATGTATGTATGTATGTTTGTCCGCGTATATCTCTTGTTTAGCTGAACCGATTTTGATGCGGTTTTCAGAAATGAATTTATTACATTCAGGAGAAGGTTTTAGTACCGATTTTAACCGACTTCGAAAAACAGGAAGTTCTCAGATTATGTTTGTGTCAGTTTTTTGAAGGCGGGTCTCTTTTTGCAAAAAATAAATTATTTGTTTTTGATAACGGGGGGAAATTTCCGATAAGAGGCTTATTTCCCGAACCCACTAAAACCCTTCTGTGGCCATCTCGGCGTTTTTGAGAAAGCCTATTGGATCCCTGGAATCATAACTAAGTCTGTGACTAGGTAGAAGCTGTATCTAGGGTGCCCGAAACATATACAGAGACGAACATTACCGGGAGACGAACATCGATATTCATCATAACAATGTTCGCCCCGCCGGGAATCGAACCAGGTACACCCGCGTCTCAGTCCACATCACTACCATGCCAACTGAGCTTCACTATGCCCGCTCTATTTCGGGTTTGAAATAGATCTGTGGACCAAAGTTTAAAGGTCAAAGTTCGTAAACTTGGTAACTTTAATTAATTGTAGATGGTTCCTAAGTTATTTGGGGATTAGGCGTTTTATTGTCGCGTCAAGGGAACCCTAATTTTAATTTTGTCGATGTCTCGGCTTTTAGGTTATTCTCGTAAACGAATTGTGATCGCATTGTAATCGCAACTTAATTCATTCTAGCTCACACAGCGCCTTTTTTTTTTGTAACGCTCGGGGGAGCGTCGGGGGTATGTGGGGCTCGCACCCACTAAAGCATTACCTTATTTGGTAAAGTATCCTATACTGCTAGAGGCGAGGTAGTTCAGGGTGCCCACCAAACGGCTACGCCTTGCCTTACGACAATGGTCGCCTGGAGACGCCCCCAAACGAGCCCTCCTCTGTCAAATGATTCTACTCCCTTTCGCAATGATGTTAAATGTAAAATTTAGATACAGTTAAAAGGAAAAAAAGGTAAATTAAGTACGTAAAGACTTAGATTTAAGTAGACATGTTAAAATATTCCGGAAAACCCCACACCTGCAAGAGTTACTTGTTTCGGAGTTCGGAATTGGAAGTTCGGAGTTTCTAAAGAATTTCCTCTTAACCGAAACTTCGGAACAGGGAAACTGTCTTACAAACTTTCGTACTAATTTAAGTAAGCACCTAAACTTCGTACCCGCGTCTGATACATTGTACGATTAATGGATTGCCAAACTATAGGTACTATTAAGGGTTTCAAATAAAGCGGATATCGACTTAAAATTACCTACTATAATAATAACACGTCACACTCAGAGCCCCTAACTAGGAAGAACTGTATCTAGGGTGCCCGAAACATATACAGAGACGAACATTACACCCAGACCGGAAACAAACATCGATATTCATCATATTATTATCAATATTCACCCCGCCACACCGACCACAACGACCGGTCTTGGTCAGGTCGTCTGACCTTGTGGGGGGTATGCCTACTCTGCGTCTTGTAGGTCGCGGTCGCCAGTAAAGAACTTTTTTGGCCACAGCTACCATCCATACCATTTAACTTTGTATGTAATTATAATACCAAATGAGTACTACCTCTTATTAAAGCCACAGAACACAAGACCTATATCGATCACAGCTAGCCCATAGCAATTCCTATTATTATCGATAACTTTAGGCAATTCGTCAAAACAAAACTTCGCCTAGAAGCGTAACAAGAAAAAGGCAGTGATTCACAAAAACTGCCGACATGCTGAAATAAGCCTGAACCCTGATTGAAAATATACAGCTGTATGAATCATAATAATGTTGGCAATAACTTAACTGGAATATGTTTTGGGGAGTCCATAGCATCACGGAATAAAGATTAGCTTACTTTGGTACAGAGATCGCAGTCCTTAACCACAGTATAATAAATAGTACTACATACAGTATCGGCGGGCACTCCCTGCCTCTCAGCAAGGCGGCTGCACCCCTCTCGGTTACCTCAAGGTTACCGCTCAGTACAAATAAAGCAGCGTCGCGCGTCTCATCGCACTCACACAAGCATGATACGCGTGCACGTACACGAGTTTCGGCTGTGCGCGAAGCATCGCGCTTATTTCTATGAAATGTCCGAGGTGTGGCTGAACTTCCTTTGCCCTAAGTCTACACTTAAAGCTACTGTCATTGACAAAGATGGCTAAATGCGTAGGTTGTTAGAGCTACTTTGGAGTGGACTTTGTATAGAAATTCGTAGCGAAATGGGTTGTAGTATATTTTATTCTGTTTCCCGATGTGTTACGAAGTGGAATATATCGTTACTAAACATTCCAATAGGTATATCTATGGCGTGGTGGAGTAGAAAAACAAAATGGCCTTGCAAAAGCGATACTACCAAAATCAGGTTTTGAATAAAATTTCAATTATTTGGTCTCAAAATGAAATGGGACATAGATTTAGTCCCCGTTAAATTGTACCCTCAAGAGCCTAGGGTACATATACAGGATACAACTGGGATAAGACGGAGGGGAATCTTTTGAGCGAAAGAAAGTCATAATTTCAGCCAAAAAACGTCCACTGCTGGATGTAGGCCTCCTCCATAGAACGCCACAACGACCGGTCTTGAGCGACCCTCATCCAGCGTTTTCCCGCAGCCTTGACCACCTTAAGAGGAATAGAACAGCTAAGTGAAATTGAGAATCGAACCCACACATACGTAAAAAGTTCATCAAGGTGATCAATGCCATCTAGCGAAATAACTGAGTATCACGTTCCCGCTATAAATGCTCGCTACATTTCATTGCGACGATATCAAAGTTTCGCCAAAAATTACTTATAGATGGTGCGCTTCATTTATGTAGAGTGATGATAAAAAATTAGACACGGCAATATTCATTTACCCCGAACGAAAATAAATACAGAGAGGGGTGTTATAATTTGAACGTGTTATCTATCTGTTTGTCTGTCTGTGGCATCGTAGAGCCCAAACGGCTGAACTGATTTTCGTTTAGTTTTTAACCCCCGAACGAAATTTCCGAGAGGGGTGTTATAATTTTAACGTGTGTATCTGTCTGTCTGTCTGTCTGTCTGTCAGTGTATCTCTCTGTGGCATCGTAGAGCCCAAACGGCTGAACCGATTTTCGTTTACTTTTTTTGTATCATAGATAATTTCAGGCCGAGTGTTCTTAGCCATGTCTGATGAAGATCTGATAAGCCGTTTGAAGATGATCAGCTCTTGAATAATGGGTGAGAGAATCTAACTAGCTTCCATTATGTCCGATCGAGTTGAAATTTGGTACCATGGTACATCTATGATATTGAAAGTATATGTTAAGGTAACCGTGACCTGATCTGCCGTTTGAAGATGATCAGCTCTTGAATAATGGATGAGAGGATCTAACTAGCTTTCTTATGTCCAATCGAGTTGAAATTTGGTACCATGTTACATCTATGATATTGTAAGTATATGATAAGGTAACCATGACCTGATCTGCCGTTTGAAGATGATCAGCTCTTGATTAATGGATGAGAGGATCTAACCACCTTCCATTTGTCCTATCGATTAAAAATTTGGTACGGTGTTACTTTAATAATATTGAAAGTATATGTTAAAGTAACCATGACATGATCTGCCGTTTGAAGATGATCAGCTCTGAAATAGTGGATGAGGGGATCTAACCACCTTCCTTGTGGATATATGTCCTATCGATTTGAAATTTGGTACCGTGTTTCTTCAATGATATTAAAAGTATATAGTAAGGTAACCATGACCTGATCTGTCGTTTTAAGATAATCAGCTCTCAAATAGTGGATGAGGGGATCAAACTACCTTCCACATGTCCTATCGAATTGAAATTTGGTACCGTGTTACTTCAATGATATTAAAAGTATATGGTAAGGTAACCATGACCTGATCTGCAGTTTGAAGATGATCAGCTCTGAAATAGTTGATGAGGGGATCTAACCACCTTCCATATGTCCTATCGATTTGAAATTTGGTTCCTTAAAAATACTAGGATTGGTACATTATCTAGTGTCATACTGTGCCACATATTTGCCTTAGTTTAGAATTCATTAATTTTTACTTTCGTTAAATAATAAATGGGTCATTTTTATTTACAAATGTAAGAGTGTGACTGATTATTTTCTATGATTCTTTATACTGAATTATTTTATTTTATTTACTCACATACTTCTAAAATGTTATATCTCTGTTGTGTAGCTTGTAGGTTCAAAATCTAAGGAATATACTATTTGTTGCCTAAAATGGCCACTTTTATTTTCAAAACCGTATATTTCTAAGATCATATCCAGAGCTACACAAGAGAGCCTAAAAAAATCTAAGCAAGATTATCTAGGGCATCATTGACGCATATATCTTATTTCGGCCATGGTTTAGATTTATTTATCGAAAGTGGCGCTAGTATCGCGTCACTACACAACCAGTGTCCCGTTATGGTTAGGTCATATAAGGTAAGATATGGTTTGATAAGTTAAGATAAATGGTAAGGTAAAGTAATATAGGGTAAGGTAATATAAGATAAGACAAGTAAAGGTAAGGTTAATATAGGGTAAGGTGTTATAAGGTAAGGTGATAAAAGGTAATGTAAGATAAAGTATGATAAGGTATGATGAGCTAAGGTAGGGTAAGTGAGATAGAAAATTGACAGTTCAGGTAGAAAATTGAAAACAACATATAAATATTTATAAATTATATTTGTAATGATCTATAGGTCTGTGTTTGTATGTATAATATATGGTTCACGTATTTTCATGTTTCTTGAAATTCGAGGGTCCAATAATTCGGGTAATATGCAGTCCATATAGAAGTTAATCAATTTATTTTTTTGTTTTTCCCAAAATTGATCGTCTCTTTCTATTTTGTCAGTTTTTAACATTTCATTTTCATTTGCCCATACCGCAAATAAGCAGAATTTTTCAGAATGATCGGCTTGTGTCTGTCGCACTTGCCTGATGACTTCATTAAGACTTTCGACAGCGCTGATCTGAAATTAGAAACAAGTAACATTGCTCTACGGATAAAATTATAAAATAAGTAACTTTGTAAGCTGTAGCGTATTACTAACTTGTTTATTTAAAGTTTGTTTGTTTTGTTCACTAAGACAAAATGTATTGCTCTCGATAGCAGAATCTCTGGGTAGCTCCACTGGTAACAATCTGCAAAGAACATGACATGTATACTAATCACATTTCAAAATAATTTACATTGTTCTTTTAATTGTCAAGGGCAATAGGGGAAGATCTAATGCCGTTCGCAATGAAAATAGGGATGAAATTTTTACAAGTGATAAGTATACATCGTGGGTAGGTATACTTACATGGTTACTTTTTTATCGTGGAGAAAAATTTAACGCCCGGTAGGCATAGTTATACAGGACTGATTCCTGACTTGACCGTGCTCACTTGAGGTACTTCGAAAGTTTTTGTAAAAAAAACTAAAAACGTTGTGTAGCATCAGGGCAATGACCTACGGTGGCTTAGCTGGTGCCAGACGAGTCAGAGGGTGGAGGGCAACGCGCAGGGGGTGAACAAGGAGTCCATCGGCCTTAAATCAGTATTTTTATTTTTTGAAAATTTCTAAAAAAAAAAACAAAAGTAAAAAATATATATAATTTATTCGAGTCATATATCATGCAAAGACTTAGTCCTGAAAGTTTCCGCCACGATAAAAAAAATGACCGTGTATAGGTGAATAATTTTGTCTACGCAAGAGGTTCAGCTGTAAACCCGCAATGTATACTTATCACATGTCTAAATGTTTCTCATTTCTATTTTCATTGTGAACGGCAATGGCCTAACTGATCTGTTCATCACTCATTATAGCTTTCGTAACTCTATGGTTTGCGTGAGCTTGCCTCGCAAGCCCGCTAAGCAACTAACAGTCTCACTATTTTGTGTAATGCAATCTGACACATAAGACAATGACATACAGTATATAATCGAAAAACATAGACAAAATTAAAGAAAGTGTTTATATTTATTTTTTACCGACTTCTAAAAAGGAGGTTTACTGTTTGACCTGTGTATGTATGTATGTATGTTGCTCCGCGATTATCTATTATTTTGATGCGGTTTTCAGAAAAGTATTAATTGTTCCATTCAGGAGATGGTGGAGAAATGTAAAAAGTACATATTTGTCAGATTATTGAAGTCGAGACAAAATAAAAGTAATTATTTTACCCTATGCGTAATAAGGGTAAACCGCTATGTTTTATTCAGAACCATTGAAATATTATATTATTGGTATTAGATTATTATTTCTTACTCGTGGTAGGTAGGAACATCGTTACATTCAGGTTCTGCTACTTCCTTATTTTCAGTTTTTGTAAATCTCGGTCTCTTTCTGAAAAAGTAAACACAATTTACCAATCAAGGTGGTAGGAAGGGTTGTTGACCTAATAATCTTGAAGTAAGTGTGAAATTCACTACTAATTTCACCCCGAACGGCCGCCGCCACCGCCGCCTAGCCGCGCCGCCGCCACCGCCGCCTAGCCGCGCCGCCGCCACCGCCCCGCCGCCGCCGCCGTAAATTTGATGTATGGTATAGGGCATGGGGCCTACCACAGTGGCGCAACGTTTTTCTTGGTAGTATATGGACCTACCTTATTCATTAGTTATTCATTATTATACGTACGCATTGGAAACATCTTCATTATCATTCACATTTGTCTTTCTTTTTCTGAAAAAAAAATATCAAAAATTAGGTAAGTATACCTACTTACCAAGGTTCCTAAAATAAATATTTTGATTTTAAAAACAGAAAAGAAAATAAAAAAAACTCCTCGACACCGGTAGGATTCGAACTCGGGTCAACCGGATGAAAGACGTAAGCTTATTCATACCGCTAAGGTCACATCTATGAAACGATGCAAAAATAAAATTAAATATCACTTTTGTGTTGTAATCTTTCATGTACAATGTACATAAAATAATCAAATGATAACTAGTATAAGATACTTACCTTATCATTTCATTCATATGTTTGACGCACGAATCGTAGGTTTTTCTTTTTGATTTTTTAGTAGTGTCTTTCTTTTTATTACCCATTATTAAATGTTATTCCGATACTATTTACAAAAACACTCACACAAATATACTATTTACACTAAACTAATTTGAATACTAGGTTTATATTACAAAAAAAAACAAAAAGGTATTATTTACAAACACTATTTTTATTAAAGTCAGCGGTAATATTTACGCGCGCGCGACGGAACAGCGACGGAAAACAGAGCGACACGTCCGATTAGCATGAGGCCGTGGCCGGTACTACATGTACACGGTTCTCACGCACACTTGCGTAGGGAGCCGTGTAGAACTTTCGTTGTAGATAGAAAAAAAATCATTTTAGAAATATAACTAAGCGGATTAAAAAAAACAAACAGCAATTCCAAAGATTTTTTGTTGCTTGTAAACATATAAAAAAACTAAAATGAACGGATGTATTTTAGTACGGTAAAAATGCAATCAAAGTTTTTTTTAGAGGTTGTTTCGTGATTTTTTTTTATCGAATCAAAATTTGATTTTAAAAATTTTAAAACAGTAATTCCCTAGCATATATCCTGAAGAATAAGATATATTTTTTCCTCCATGTGAAATTAAATAGATCATAGGTTTGTACGCATCCGAAATTTCCAGTTTAGCTGTGCTATGGCTCTTAAGGGGGGTCTGCCTGCTCTGCGTCCTCCGGTTCGTGGTCGCCACTCGAGAACTTTTCGGCCCGAGCGACCATCCGTTCTTCGAGCTATGTGCCCTGCCCATTGCCACTTAAGTTTCGCAATTCTTCGGGCTATGTCGGTGACTTTAGTTCTTCTGTGGATCTCTTCACTTCTGATTCGATCACGCAGCCAAGTAAGTAAGTAAGTAATAATATTAACTAGTAGTTTTCTAACTTCTTGTTGTTTTGTATTTATCGGTAGCAATACATATTCTACATTATTGTGTTGGCCACTCGAGTGTCCTAATTTTTGTTATGTATTTTTAATCGTGCCGTTGAAATAAATACATTTTCTTTCTTTAATATTTAGGCAATTAATAAGTAGTTTGTATACTTATAATATGAAATTTATAGTCTCTATTTACGCGGTCCCATGAGATTGTTGACTGCTCCGTAGCTCAGTTGGCAGTGATGTGGACTGAGTAAGCGTGAGCACCCGGGTTCGATTCCTGGGCGGGGCGAATATTGATATGATGAATATCGATGTTTGTTTCCGGTCTGGGTGTGATGTACGTCTCTGTGTGTGTTTCGGGCTCCCTAGATACAGGTTCTTCCTAGTTAGGGGCTCTGTGTGTGATGTGTTATTATTATTATTTTTATTATTATTGTCCGTAAAAGCCGACTACATAACCGAATAATGAAACTTATAAATTATTACTATACACTTACTTAGAGATCGATATCCTAAATACTAAAAGCCTTCAAACTTAACCCTTGGTTTAATAAATAGGCTGGTTTTTAAATTTTTGACTACTATCCTAAAATTTTGATAATCTAATAAAAGTAATACAATAAAGCATACCTAAAACTTAAAGCTCTTAAACTTATACAAAGATATCTTTGTTCCTAAGCTTGTTTCTGAGCTTACATTACAACCAATCTTAGACCCAGCGATCCCAATATTCGACCCCGCCGGCTTAATTTTTAGTTTTTTATTATTACCTACTTACTAATAACTTTAAAGTAGAATATCCTCAAAAATTTAGAACGCCTGTCACCCGGGGATAGTGTAGCTTTCCAACAGTGAAATCATTTTTGAAATCGGTTCAGTATTATCAGAGCTTGTCCAATGCAAACCATAAAATCTTTCCACTTTATAATTTAGAGATTATATATTAAACTAGTCGACCCGGCGAACTTCGCACCGCCTATCCTATTACTACGTTGTGCTTGTATTAAACTTATAAACCTTCCTTGAACCACTCTATCGATTTAAGAAAACCGCAACAAAATCTATTGCATAGTTTTAAAGATATATGCATACATAGGGACAGACGCGGGAAGCGACTTTGTTTTGATACTATGTATTGATGATGTGTAGTGTACCATGTACCAATATATCTGTTTGCCAGCGATGTGTTTGAATTAATGAGGATATTATTTCTATAATTTATATATAAGTAGATTTATATGTATAGAAGGTGTCTTATCCATCATACCAATATTTGTAGCCTTAAACTAAACTTAAACCAATTAAACGGTGCAAAACTCAAACACTAAAGAAGAAAATCTCAATGAATATTTCATCGCACATTCCGTTTTAATTAACCCACCCGGATTCAAAAGTAATAATTCATTTGGAAATTGGAGATTTAATTATTGCAGTGGAACGGGAGCTGGCTTCTTGGCATGGAAGTAGGATCGGATCGGAGTTGGCAGAGATTTCCTATTATTTAATCTGAGATCTTACTGGTTTCGGCTGTTCGACATACGGGTTGTAGTTTCGACCAACATTAACCTGTGGGTCAAACTTTAAGTCTTCTAGTCGGCCGTTGAAGCCAGAAGTCTTAAAGAAATATACTGTACAAGGCGACTAAGGAAACAGCCGAAAGACGGGTAGCAGTATCCTTTGTTGAATACCTATTTGAAGAGCCGCATTGCTCCAACCCGCTTGCCGTACGTGGCGATTGGCTATAGCAAACTCCCTCCACAAAGTTTTGTCCTTTTGGTGATGTGTGGGACAGACATGTCAAGCAGTGAACATCTATGAAATTGTGCAAAAAATAAATGAAAAGACGTGGTTTGATTAATAATAATAATAACACATCACACTCAGAACCCTAACTAAGAAGAACCTGTATCTAGGGTTCCCGAAACACACACAGAGACGAACATCACACCCAGACCGGAAACAAACATCGATATTCATCATATCAATATTCGCCCCGCCCGGGAATCGAACCCGGGTGCAGACGTTTACTCAGTCCACATCACTGCCAACTGAGCCACGGAGCAGTCTAATGAATCACCTGATTGGCCGAAAAGTAAGATGATTCCGTGCTTCGGAAGGCACGTTAAACCGTTAGTCTCGGCCGACGGCAGTAGTGGTAATTTTAACCGTGGCGACAAGCTGGGCCCTTGTCACATGGTATACCATGTGACAAGGTTCGTTATTTAAGTATACTTAAATAACAAAAAATCGGCTAAACGTGAGTCTGGCTTTGAAGAGCTGGTGGTGCCTCTGCCTAAATCTTCGAGGAATACAGGCGTGAGATTCTTTTTTTTTTGTGTTTTCTCGCTGAATAATGTTTTTTCGTAAGCTTTTACAGTACGAAGGCAGGTCAGCCTAACCCAATTCAATTTTGGTCGTAATAACTTCCCGTGTGTCATTCCCAAGCTAAGTTCAGTGAAGAGCTATCCCATGTACCGGCGCGACGGCAGATTTACTGACGCGTCTCCCAGACCGAGTTTTATTAGTTAACGAGTTTTGCGTTAAAAAATAAACGGTCAAGTACGAGGGCTGGCGCTTAGAAGGTTCCGGTTCTATGCATTTATCTCTAAACTAGCTGACACGGCGAACTTCTTATTGCCACCCATCCTGAATTTCTGGAGAATATTCTTTAGTCTAAAGCAGTTGTCCCACCAACGACGAGAAAACGACTAACTATCCGCTATTTTCTCGCTCAAGAAACGTACAATAGATATACTTTCTGTGTGAACAAAAGAGATGCATATACAAACAGTTGATCGCTGACTGTTTTCACTGCCGGCGAGCACTCGCTTCACTAGTTTGTTTAGTTTTCACACACAAATATCGGAACTACGCACTCGCTCCCCGCGTCTCGCTAACTCGTTTCTAGTTCTAGCTCTACTCGTTACTCGTTAATCGTTGCCGGTGAGACAAGTGCCTTAACCCGGAGTTATTTTTTGTTTATTTGATTGGTGTATACAGTACACTACAGTATCACTGCGAGTACTCCGACGTTTACAGATCTATTGCGATCGCCACTATTTTATTTTATACGTATGACGCATGGAAGTAGTCTAGCTCTGCACGATATTTTCATTATTTCATGTTATGTACTTTAAAGCTTATTAATTTATGTTCTTTGTATTGTAAATTAAATTGTAATGTCACATAAGAACAAAAAAAAAAAAAGAGAGAGATAAATTGTAAAGTAGAGTTTGTTACTCCTTTCTTCTCTACGCTGTAAAATCATTGCGAAAGGGAGTAGAATCATTTGACAGAGGAGGGCTCGTTTGGGGGCGTCTCCAGGCGACCATTGTCGTAAGGCAAGGCAAACATTTGTTTTCCTGAGCCAATTAGTGGGCACCCTGAACTACCTCGCCTCTATCAGTATAGGATACTTTACGAAATAAGGTATCAATATTAATTAGATTAGTCTAATTGACTTTCAATAAGCGATATCTTGTATCCTGTATTGAATAAATCATTTTTTACTTTTACTTTTTACTTTATAGTTCAGCTTCAAGGCCTATTGCCTTTAAGAACAACAATAATATGTCCTTATGAGGCATACATAGCACAGCTAAAGTACCCCGCGAATAAAATCAATATCTTCTAAACTAAGACAAATATAAAAAATGTGAAACAGTATTCCATTAGATAATTACTGTTGTATAGATTTTAAGTTAAAGACCAAAGAAAGCTACTGATTTTTGCTAAAATCGGCCACTTTTGGCAACAATTAGTAGCTTTTATTGGTCTTTACCTAAAACCTGGACACCCAGGGATAGTGTAGCTTCCCAACAGTGAAATAATTATTGTAATCGGTTCAGTAGTCTCGGAGCCTATTCAAATCAAACAAACAATAAAATTTTTCCTCTTTTTAATATTAGTATAGATTAACTTAATTTTTCAAAGTTTTTAATATTTGTTAGTATTCTTTGAGCAACAAGAATTAAATCTCATGCAAACATTTGATTTGAATTTATTGAGCTGTTTCGGGAATAAGTGCCTTTGACAGATAGACAGAACAGACAGGACAGATAAGTCATATTAATAAGGAACAGGGACAAGTACCCCGAATCTTAAAAATACTTGTAAAGTATGAGATTAACTTGTGGACTGACGGTTCTGTACTATTCTACGTAGTATCATTTTGTTATTCAACATTATGTCAATCACAAGACAATCCACTGTTGGACATAGGTCTCCCACAAATTGCCACAAGGACCAACAATGTGAGAGTGTTTTGCCGTAAACGCCACGCTTGGCGATCGCAGTACGGCACTACAAGTTTATCAACGAAGGACGCTGCTGCCCGTCCTTCGGCTGTTCCCTTAGTCGCCTTTTACGACACCCGTGGGAGGTGATGGGGGTGGTATTCTATGCCGACAAGACACTGTGAAGTTTCTCATACTCTTTGGTATCTCGGGATGAATCCCGGTCTTTTGAGAGGCGCGCGAGGGGACGAAGTCAACTCTGATAGGCTATTTCGAAAGTTTTACTACATTTTGAACAAGTAGATCCGGCGAACTTTGTACCGCCTAACGGTTAGACAATAAAAAGTAATAGGTTAGATTCTAACCTCTATTACTATGTTGTGCATGGATTATACCTATAAACCTTTCTCTTGAATTACTTTATCTTTTGAAAAAAACGCATCAAAATCCGTTGCAAAGTTTTAAATATTTAAGCATACTTAAGGCGGTAACTCACGGTATGGCGCGAAATTCAAATTTTTTCACGTTTTTTAATTATTTTGGCGAAAGTATTCATTTTAAATAAAGTTTAAATGAATTTGAAATGCGTACGTAAAAACATATTTCCCACATTGTGATATATCGTTTTTGAAAGACAGAGTTACCGATTTTGTGTATATTCAAGGAACTTGTTTTTTGGCCTTTTACCCCTTAGACACAAAATCTGTAGGTCTGTCTTCAAAAAACGTTGTATTACAATATAGGAGATGGTTTTTTACATACGCGAATTCATTAAAACTTGATTAAAAATGTATACTTTCGCCAGAATAAATAAAAAACATGAAAAATTTTGAATTTCGCGCCATAGCGAGAGTTACCACCTTAAGGACAGACGCGGGAAGCGACTTTATTTTATACTATGTATTGATTGATAATATTGATGATTGATGGATAAGTAATCATTCACTACCTTACTACTAAAAAAGAAATATGGATTTTTAACAAGTTCTACCTTTAAGTTTATCATGCACCCAGCGGCAACACCCAAAAGATAATAGTACCACATACAAAGACGAATAAAATATACCCAGACTGGGAAGCAAACATCGATTTTCATCAACAATGTTTGACCCCGCCGGTAACAGAACCCTGTACTCCCAATTCACGGTGTATATTACTTACTGCCAATTGAACTTGCTACGAGTTATGCACCTAAATGTTTAAAAAACATGTTTATTCACGTTTATACGATATAGTTTGTGTAGTTTTCTCAAAAGACGGTTTTCAAATGGCGTCCTTTTGCTTCTAAACAACATTATTTTTCTATTTCCCCATCTTGGTTTGTTCAGTATAGTGTAGGGTGACCATGCAGCCAAAAGTAAAATAAAATATTGTTTTCTTTTTAATTTTACCAGATACATATAACCTATAATGTACTTATGTGTATTTAATGAAAAATACAAAATTTAAACAAATATTAGACAACAGAACTCTTGCTAAAAAAAGGAACTAGGCCTCGCTTAAGTTTGGGTCTTAAAATAAGACGTGCAAATACGTTTCTTGTTTTAAAAAAAATAATATTACATATACATAGGGAGTGATTGACTTCATATAGGGTACCTATATAAACTTAATATTATTTAATCTGAAGATAATCTGAAACTGGTTTCTGTTATAAACTAAAGAAATAATAAAATAAAAAACACTGCCATGCTAACTGAATCACAGATGCAATCGTTCATAATTTATTAACATGGTTCATATATGAACCTTAAGCCTTTTGAAGGATAATCCTAGGTTCCAGGTACCAAGCTCCAAAGTCAGGTCACAATATAATAAATAGTACTACATACAGTATGGGTAGTATACATACATCCCTGCCTCCCTCTGCAAGTGCGGCCCGCGCTCGGTCACCTCTCAGTTACCGCTCAGTACAAATAAAGCAGCGTCGCACGTCTCATCTCACAAGCACGATACGCGTGCACGTACACGAGTTTCGGCTGTGCGTGGAGCAACGCGATTTTTTCTATGAAGTGTCCGAGGTTTGGTCATTTGGTCTAACTTTTAGTCTCAAAAAAATAATTCAAGAATCATGGTCACCCCTCTCAGTCTAACTTCGCAGACATTCTCGATATAGAGTCCGAGTGCATTCTCTAGGAAACTTCAAACGTCCAGATGTGTGGATGTACTACATTTATGTTCCTGTTCCTTATTGTTACCTTTTTCGCGAAACAGAGGTTAATACATTGCGCCTTTTTCTCTTAACACGGGGTGCCCTGTTGTAAGTTCATAAGCACTTTTTCATTGATTACCTGCTCGTAAATCAAAGTAAGAGTAAAAAATATTTATTCAATATAGGATACGAGATATCACTTATTTAAAGTCAATTAGACTAATCTAAATTTGTATTGATACCTTATTTGGTAAAGTATTCTATACTGTGAGAGGCGAGGTAGTTCAAGCGGCTCAGCTTGCCTTACGACAGTAGTCGCCTGGAGAGGCCCCAAACGGGCCCAAACGGGTCCTCTGTCAAATGATTCTACTCCCTTTCGCAATGATTTTACAGCGTAGAGAAGAAAAGGGTAACAAACTCTACTTTATAATTTATATCTCTTTTTTTTTGTTCTTATGTGACATTTCAATTCAATTTTTGACTGCTCCGTGGCTCAGTTGGCAGTGATGTGGACTGAGTAAGCGTGTGCACCCGGGTTCGATTCCCGGCGGGGCGAACATTGGTATGATGGATATCGATGTTTGTTTCCGGTCTGGGTGTAATGTTCGTCTCTGTGTGTGTTTCGGGCACCCTAGATACAGGTTCTTCCTAGTTAGGGGCTCTGAGTGTGATGTGTTATTATTATTATGTTTCTCAATACTCTTCGGTATCACGGGATGGAGCCCGGTCCTTTGAGAGGCGTGCGAGGGGACGAATCCAACTCGTAGAGGCCCTTTCGAGAGTTTTGCTATATTGTATATGGATCACCAACCAGGCATCGCGACTAAATGCACAATTATTATTATTATTATAATTTACAATACAAATAACATAAATTAATAAGTTTAAAATTACATACATGAAATAATGAAAATATCGTGCAGAGCTAGACTACTTCCATGCGTATTTGTCGTTTTCATAATCATCAACATTGTAATAAGCTTATATATATATATATATAAATTATAAATTGCATGTGTGTAATTTCGAATCTATGTGCCATAGATGTAAGAGATACATCATCAATATCAATCAATACATAGTATAAAATAAAGTCGCTTCCCGCGTCTCTCCCTATGTATGCTTAAATCTTTAAAACTATGCAACGGATTTTGATGCAGTTTTTTAATAGATAAAGTAAAAATAATAAAGTGATTCAAAAGTAAGGTTTAAAGGTATAATACATGCACAATATAGTAATAGGTTAGGCGTTACGAAGTTCGCCGTGTCGACTAGTATTATATCAAAATTTTACTGTATTTATCATCAATCTATCAATATATATAAAACTCTTCCGTTACTGACTGACTGACAGACAACGCAGAGCCGAAACTACTAGGCGTAGAAAGCTGAAAATTGGCACGTGGGTTCCTTGGGGAGTGTATATGAGCACTAAGAAAATTTTCCCGAAATTCCCACGGGAACGGGAAAAAACGGGATTTTTGTGATTATGAGAAATCTGCGCGGGAAATACCGCGGGGCAGCCTCTAGCTATTTTATGTTTTTTTATTTCTGTGTTTTTATGGCAATAAAGCGTTTTTATGTTTATGTTTATGTATCACCTAAGTTTTATCTTGCTACCTACTGAAAAGTACTTAGTAGTAATATCGAACAAAAAGCAACAAGTGAACTCAAGCCGGGTGTTAATTTGAGTTTAATGAAGCATAGTGGCTCAGAGTTAACGATTTATTTTTACTCTTTCCTAAGTTGGTCGGAGATCGGAGTTCAGGGGTTTTAAGAAGAACAGATTTGGTAGAATCTCTTCTCTTCTTGTCCTCTTATCCCTAATCAGGGACATAGGGCTCGAATTAAAGCTTTCCAGCTCGACCGGTCTTGCGCCTGCTGCTCCAGTTTATCCCAGCTTAGGTCGAGGGAGGCGGCTTCCTGGTCCACTGTCCGGCGCCAGGTTTGGTTCGGGCGTTCTCTCCGACGTCTTCCACTTGGGTTCCATCTGAGAGCTGCTTTGGGGAGGTTTTCTTCCGGTCTCCTCAGGGTATGTCCAATCCAACGCCAATTCCACTGGTAGAATACTTTTTGTTATATCTTCAACAAATGTTGTCACTGAGGCCGAAAAGTTCTCGAGTGGCGACCACGAACCGGAAGACGCAGAGTAGGCAGATCTTTTATAAGTTGTAAAGTATCATATACTGCCGATGGTGCAAACTTTATATCGTAAGGCGGCGGGATGAGGTTCGCAGTGTCAGCTTTTCGTTCTCGAAAGTTCTACGGACCTCGTTCCGGAAGACGCAGAATATAGCCCCCCCCAAAAAAGTGGCCAGACGACCTGGTGAAATCTGCGGTAGTACACTGGATTTAGGTCGCTCAAGACCGGTCGTTGTGGCGATTTATAGGGGAGGCCTATGTCCAGCAGTAGACTAAAACTCTTGGGCTAAAATGAACATGACATTATACGATTAATGTGGAAGGCCTATGACCAGCAGTGGACGTCTTTCGCCTGAAAAGATGTTGATGATGATGAGATTTGGAAGAATACTTTTCGTAAATCTATATGGAGCGAATAGTCAATACAACATAACGTCACGCCTGTATCCCATCGGAGGGGTAGGCAGAGACAATTGATTCCCACTTGCTACGATCCTGACACACTTCTTTCGCTTCTTCTACAGTCATAAGCCTTTTCATACACGCACGTCGGTTTCGTGAACTCTTCACGCGGCCTTTCCTCAGAACGTCACCAATTTGGTCGGTGAACGTTTTCCGTGGCCTACCTCTTCCAACCAAGTCAATACAATTTTTTTAATAACCAGAATAATAAAAGTATACCCCATTGTATCTATACTGGTCAAAAAATACGATCAGAAAACCGATTACTAAAGCAAAGTTCAATATATGGGGCTATTTGGAAATCCCCTGTCGCTATAAAAAGGCTCTATACACATTTTCAGCGCTAAGCCTAAATCTCTTTTATTCGAATATATCTCTTTTTCTAATCTCTATATTTTACTTGCTGATAATCGTTGGTTGAAATCAGCGAGCTTCAATGTAATAGAGATGTAACTTGAATTATTTAGTGCGAAACGGTATGAAAATAGCGCCACTTCGATAAATAATTGATATCTTCTAACCCATGGCCGAAATCAAAAATATGCGCCTTTGACTCCCTAGATAATCTTGCTTAGGCAATCTTGGAGTGGCGCAAGGAAATAATTTTAGGTATCTATCTATTTTTGTTTAAATTATCTATAATGTTTGTTTTGCATCACAGTCCAACTGCTTAAAAGATTTCAATGCGGTTTTCACTCTTCAAAAGAAGACTTTAAGACTCCTCTGATGAGATAAGTTTTATATCCAATAACTTAAATCTACCTAAATATATCTATTTAACAAAAATAAGTCACCGAAATGTTTGTACGCGCTAAAATCGCATCAATAGATAATTCGTTCTTTTTTGTACAAAAAAAAACGAATTCTCCTTTTATATTACGGTCGGTAAAAAGTTCGCCAGGTCAGCTAGTTTCAAATGATTAAAAACCTAGGAAAAACTGCTAGCGAAAGTCAAGTGTTCTCTACAGGAACAAGACAAATAACTGAAACAGTTATTATCTAATAATTTATAATTATATTTTTAACAAGAAATCAACCGGTACAGAAAAGCGTGTAAAAACAAGTCAAGATCACTTTAACATTTTTTAAAATAAGGAATAAGAACACAGTTATTCGTAATCTTCATAAAAAAAGATAATGTTCAACCAGCCAGTATTATAACCGGCCAGTATCTTCATGTCGGCGTAGACATCTTGTTTTATGATAAAACCTCTAGGTTATAAATACGATCGGTAGGCGAGGTAACCGTCGGTTTGCAATAGCTATTGTTCCCAAGGGACATCATAAACGTTGGAACCAGGAACATAAATCTGCCCACCGAATGAATAGAAGTGTGTTTTAGTATAATTACCTCTGGAAATGTTAGGAGAAATTGAGCGGAACCCGCTGTTGTAAAGTTTACAACGTTTTCAGAGACTTATTTGACAAACTAGGCTGCCCGGCGAACTTCGTACCGCCTAACCTATTACTATTTTGAGCATGTTTTTGTACTTATAAACCTTCCTCTTGAATCACTCTGTCTATTAAAAAAAAACGCATCAAAATACGGTGCATAGTTTAAGCATACATAGGGACAGACGCGGGAAGCGACTTTGTTTTATACTATGTATACTAGTCGACCCGGCGAAATTCATACCGCCTTACCTATTACTATTTTGTGCATGAATTATACATATAAACCTTCCTCTAATCACTCTATCTTTAAAAATAAACGCATTAATTTCCGTTGCATAGTTTTAAAGATTTGAGCATACATAGGGACAGACGCGTGAAGCGATTTCGTTTTATACTATGTATTGATGATGATTGATGATGATATTGATAGTAATAGTTACGCATCAAAGTAAGGGCTATGTTGTCTGGGGATTTCCCTGCGTGATCGAATCATAGCCCAAAGAATTACAAAACTTATATAGCAACGAGCGGTCCCGGCTTACTTCGTTTCGCCATAGAATATAAAGAAGATAATACTAAAGACTTAGCTCTATAGACTGTTCTTTTGACTGCCCAGAATGGGCGAATAAAAAAACAAACAACAACAACAAACCACCTGTCAAAATATGTAAACAACCGAAAAAATATTGCACATTGGGTTACATTATTTGAGTTTAAGTAAGGATCCCTAATTTTTTTTTTAAAAATCTTATATAGCCTATGTCACTCGGGGATAGTGTAGCTTCCTACCAGTGAAAGAATTTTTCAAATCGGTTCAGTATTTCCGGAGCCTATTCGTTACAAACAAACAAACAAATCTTTCCTCTTATTGGTATAGATTGGCAGGGCACATAGTTAGAAGAACAGTCATCGCTGAGGCCGAAAAGTTTGCGAGTGGCGGGCGACAGCAGCACTCTGGAAGACGCAGTGTAAGCAGCCGCCTCACAAGATGCTTCTCTACGACCTGGTAAAGGTTGCGAGAGAACCTGGACAAGGGTCGCTGGAGACTGCTAGTATTTTGTGGGGGAGGCCTATGTCCAGCAGTGGACGTCTTTCGCTGATGATTATGAGAACACTCAAAGCACCAAAGCTAATAGTACTATGGACAGTATGGGCACTCCCTTCCTCCCTCAGCAAGTGCGGCTCCCGCGCTCGGTTACCTCTCAGTTACCGCTCAGTACAAATAAAGCAGCGTCGCGCGTCTCATCTCACTCACACAAGCATGATACGCGTGCACGTACACGAGTTTCGGCTGTGTGCGAAGCAACGCGCTTTTTCTATGAAGTGTCCGAGCTGTGCCTAAAGTAAACAATTTTTTTACAAGTAAAAATAGTTTTAAAAATAAAAAGGACACCTTGGAATCTGCTCTTCACGGTTCCTTAGGCACGCATTCCTGCAGGAAGTCCGGGAATAAAAAGCTAAATAAACTAGGACTAAAGATAGGAATGTCGACTTCACGCTATGTGGAGTAATGCGCGGAGTCAATTTGAAAAATAAAATGGGTGCACAGGTGCATTTTGTTTTGGTTGTCTAAAAGAAATCGTTTTAGCGATAAGCTCGCCCAATGTATGCTTTATTCAATTAATCGTACCTATAATGGACCTCGGTATTTTACTATTGATTGTAAAATATTCAGTGATACATACCGCCTTATTCATAAAGATACAGTACATTTTAAGTAGCTTTAAGGTCTACTTCTCTGGTTTGTTGTATGGTAAATACGTGACTTCCAGTCAAAATTGACATATGCCAAATAACTAAAATGCTCTCTAACTTTTTTATGAATAACATGGATAGTCTATATTAAATATATCTCTACTTTTATATTATAAATGTAAAAGTAAATCTGTCTGAATAGCTTTTACGCCTTATTAACTGAACAGATACGAATAAAAAAAAAAGTTTAAAATACACAAAACAGGCATTAGATACTTTTAACCCCCAAAAATCCCACGGGAACGGCAATAAAAGCGATTATATGATTTAAATCTCGCGCAGCCTAGTATTACAAAATTTAAGTGTGTATTGTAGCACATTTAAACATTTTTCAACTATAATTTCTTCAGTACCTAAAGCCAAACAAAACAGAAAAATAATAAGCAAAGTCCCACAAAGAAGAAGTAGGTATAAATCACGCAGACACTCAACTGCGTTACGGAAGCGATTAGACCCCACTTTTCTGCCTACACCCCCCTTTTCTTTGCCCGTTAATTATTCTTGGTAGTACCTTGTTAAACGTTCCGTTATAAAACTAGCTTTAAATACCTACGAAGTTGTTCGTCGTGTTCGATGTCAGTAGATGAAAGGTCAAAGTTCAAAGGCAATGTCTTGTTTTGGACAAAACTATAATTTTTTTAATAAATTAAAAGCCATCCCTGGTCTTTTGGCGATGCCGTCAGATGCCAAAATGGCATAAAAATGGCGTAGTACTTCTTAATTCCATGCTCTGGAAACCATTCTAACATTATTAGTTAAGTATAACTTCTATGGCAACTTTGAATGATTGAACACAACAGATTGACATCAGTATTAGGTCTTTATTTTGTTTATCAATTTCCCGACCTCACATCTGTTACGGCAAGCCAAAAATGGTTCTCACAGATTCAAGATGGCGAAACAAAATGGCGGCCAAGATGGCTAACATATTAAGTGATAACTGTTTGTGGTAAAGCAGCTTTTGGCCTGAATAATACAAATTAATCTTTTATCAAATTGTAACCATATTTGTTCAGCATTTTTAACGTGACTTAGTAACCAGCTTTCTAGACCAGCAATAATCCCTCCATAGTTTTAAAAAAAAATTTTTCACGCTGCCTGTCTGTATTAAATCTAACTCCTTTCTCATTCTAAACCACGCTACAGATTTTGATGCGGTTTTAATAATCAATATATATAAAACTCTTCCGTTACTGACTGAATGACTGACAGACAACGCACAGCCGAAACTACTAGGCGTAGCGGGCTGAAATTTTGCATGTAGGTTCCTTAGGGAGTGTAGGTGAGCACTGAGAAAGGATTTCCCGAAATTCCCATGGGAACGGGAAAAAACTGGATTTTAGTGTGAGAAATCTGCGCGAGTGAAACCGCGGGGCAGCCTCTAGTTAACAATAAACTAATTAGACGATGATGATGATTTTGAAAATAATGTAAAATGGTGTATGTTACACAGACGCGAGACGGGCTTAAGTATAACTAAGAAGAAGTATAACTAAATAGAAGTGAATTTTCTGTACTTAAGTTTAATTAATTATTCTTTGTCTTGTAGGTACATACATAACTAGCGTTGAGCAGCTAGTAAACTGTAGCCGGTACCGGAATTTCCGTTTTGCGGGACCGGGACAAAGAGTAATTAGTATACAGATGAATAAATTTGATCGAATAACGTATATTCTTATAGATTACTAGTATAAAATTGGTGTGAATACCTCCACACAACAACACCACCCTATCTCCTTCCATGGGTGTCATAAAAGGCGACAAAGGGATCATGCGAAGAACGAGTAGCAACGTCCTTAGTTGAAAAACTTAAAGACATACCCTGTTATTCATAAAAATTTAAAGAGTGAATTAGTTATTTGACATATGTCAGTTTTGACTGGATGTCACATAATTACCATACAACAAACCAGAGAAGTAGACCTCCAGATAAAGCTACTTAAAATGTACTGTATCTGTATGAATAAGACGGATAGTGGTTAACAATACATAGTATAAAACAAAGTCGCTTATCGCGTCTGTCCCTATGCTTGCTTATATCTTTAAAACTATGCAACGGATTTTGATGCGGTCTTTTTTACATGCACAAGATAGTAATAGGTTAGGTGGTACGAAATTCGCCGGTTCGACTAGTATATTTATTATAAAGAGAAATTATTGTGTGTTATTTTGCATTGAATAGGCTCCAAGACTACTGAACCAATGTCAAACATTCTTTCACTGTTGGGAAGCTACACTAACCTAGGGATACATAGGCTATAAAATATTCTCAAAAATTCAGTATACAGGGCGGTACGAAGTTCGCCTTGTCAGCAAGTTTATACTAAAGCAAACACAAAGCCTTCTTATTATTAGGTCGTTATTTTTAGACTACCACTTTACATTATTTTTCTTCTTGAATGGCCTTTAAAATTTTAGACTAGGGAATGCGTGCTTCAGGATGCTCAGGAGAAAATCCAAATGACCGTTTGATTTCAACGTTTCTCACTGATCATTGCCACATATTTGATTGCATCACTGAGTCAGTGAAGTTGTAGGTATGTATTGAAAATTACTCTTTGCCGCCAAATTGCCGTTCTACTATCATATTTATGTGCGTGTGTTTCCAGCTTTAAACAAAGCACAAGAGTTTATATATTTTACTCTTGAATTGTTACTTTTCTCGAATTAAATTTACAAGAATACTACAACTTACTATACTATTTATTATTGGATTAGTTCATTTATAGGCTAAATATAAGAAATATGGTATTATCAGCATGAAAAACAAAACAATGTAAGCTGTTGAAATGCTCTAAAATGCGAAGAATCCTTAAATCAAATTTTCAATGGACCATGCCAAAAACAGGACGGCGGTTCAAGAATGGGGCTGTATAGGTGTATAGTTTAGTTTCATCGATACATAGTACAAAAGAAAGTCGCTTCCCGCGTCTGTCCCTATGTATGCTATCTTTAAATCTAACGGATTTTGATGTTTTTTAAATGATAGAGTAATCCAAGAGGAAGGTTTATAAGTATAATTCATGCACAATGTATTAAAAGAAAAGGCGGTACAAAGTTCGCCGGGTCGACTAGTTCGCAATATAATGCGATTAAAATTTAACTTTTTTTATCTAGCTTAGTTGGATTGAACAGAATCGACTTAAAATAAAAAAAGAATGTTCACAGTTCGACCTGTTAGTTAGTATGTATGTTTGGTTGAGATTATCTCGCGTTTTGATAAACCGATTTCGATGCGGTTCTCAGAAAAGTATTTTTTACATTCTTAAGAAGCTTTTAGTACCGATTTTAACCGTTTTGGAAAAGAGTAAGTTCTCAGTTTATCTATGAGTCATTAATTGAGATAAGCCGGTCTCTTTAAAAAAAAAGAAATTATGTAACAACCTAACAACTTAGGCTTACTAACCTTAACCCTAATAGTAATCCTTAACCAAATAAACGACATTATGCTGCGACAAGGTTATTCTGGACAAACGTATCTAACCGGACCCGGAAGCGATCCGGATCGCATCCGGTACGGAAACTCCGGAAATATCCGGAGAGAGCTCATCACTAGATCACTTGATCAACTTTACTATGTTACTTGGCACCTTATTACGTAATGTCTTAACTTAGTTGTGTGTTTGCACATTACAAAATTAACTTTAGGAAAAAAGTAAGAAACATATATAAATAAGTTTAAACCTTTTTTAAATCAAGCTTTTATTTCGTTAGCTATTTTTCGAGTTAATCTCAGCAAGGCCTTAAATTTGGTACCCATATTGTAGTAGTACACTAAAAACAACTCGTCCACCATCTTGATTTTTCTGCCATGTTGGATATTTAATGACGTCACTTCTCATAATATGTATCTTAAGGCGGTTTTAAAATTTTTTCATGTTTTTTAATTATTTTGGGAAAGTATTCATTTTAAATAAAGTTAAATTGAATTCGCGAACGTAAAAACCTATTTCCCACATTGTGATATATCGTTTTTGAAAGACAGAGTTACCGATTTTGTGTAAATTCAAGGAACTTGTTTTTTGGCCTTTTACCCCTTAGACACAAAATCTGTAGGTCTGTCTTCAAAAAACGTTGTATTACAATATGGGAGATGGTTTTTTACATACGCGAATTCATTTAAACTTTATTAAAAATGTATACTTTCGCCAGAATAAATAAAAAACACGAAAAAATTTGAATTTCGCGCCATACCGTGAGTTACCACCTTAATATGTATTGTTAGACTCCCTGAACGTGTTATATAACATTTCAGCTCAATCGGTGAAAGAAATCTGCTTCAAAATTGAGTTGCAAGATTTCACCCGAATATCATACATGCATTGCAAGTTAAATAAAAGCTTCTTTTACAGATTTACCCTGTTATTCATAAAAAGTTAAAGAGCATTTTAGTTATTTGACGTATGTCAATTTAGACTGGATGTCACGTATTTACCATACAACAAACCAGAGAAGTAGACCTTCAGTAAGGCTACTTAAAATCTACTGTATCTTTAAGAATTAGACGGTTCAACTACGTGCTCGACTACTTTTTCAACATCATCATCATAATTTCAGCCGGAAGACGTCCACTGCTGGACATAGGCCTCCCCCACAGAACGCCACAGCGACCGGTCTTGAGCGACTCTTTAATTTCACAAAATTTCTTTCATTAGTGTATTTGTGTCGTAGGGAGATTTGATAATTAGGTTTTTTGCAAAAAATCTAGGGATTTTGCGATAACCCAGATAATTTGATATAAGGATGTCCAACTCTTTTTCTGATTGGTTCTCTGTAGCGTCAAAGGTATTTTAACGATCCAATCAGAATAAGAGTTAAATAGTCAGAAATAATCTAGCCAATCAGAGTAAAGGAAGGTTTAAAAATTTTCAATTATACTAGGTTTTTTTTGCAAGAAAAACTACTTTTTGTCAGGATGATTGAAAAAAAAGTAATCCTATTATCAAATCATCCGAGTTTTCGCAAAATCCCTAGTTTTTTTGCGAAAAACCTAACTATCAAATCTTCCTACGACATATGTACCTACGGTTTACGCCCTGGGTAAAGCGTC
The DNA here is from genome assembly GCA_951802225.1 of Euspilapteryx auroguttella. Taxonomy (NCBI): domain Eukaryota; kingdom Metazoa; phylum Arthropoda; class Insecta; order Lepidoptera; family Gracillariidae; genus Euspilapteryx; species Euspilapteryx auroguttella. Next base: position 818,729 of record OX637666.1, read on the forward strand.
CATACATTTTTGACTAAAGTTCCTTGTAACATGCATTATCTTTTTAATTATTATAAGCCTAAAAAGCTAATGCATGTTATTATTACGCCTTTTCGCCCAAACTCAACTTAATTTGTGAACAAGACATTTGCGAAATACTCCAATGTAGTGGAGTCAGTTCTATTTAATTTTATTATATTATTTTTTAGCTGTGAAGATCATTAAGCCATTGATAGTCCCTATATGGCTTTTCTGCTCTTTCTGTCACCTGCTTTTTTGACCCTGTATAAAACATATTAATATTCCGGTTCACTGACATACTTTTATCCCGCGCACGGTGCGTTTTTGACATTTTTGACATATTTTTAAGTTATAGCAGTGCATTTTTGACATTTTAAGGACACGGTGTTTAAATGACAATGAGAATCGTATGCAGCTGTTTCCTTTAAAGATTTTTATTGACTAGTAAAGTAAAGTAAAGTAAAAAATGATTTATTCAATACAGGATACAAGATATCGCTTATTGAAAGTCAATTAGACTACATCTAATTAATGTTGATACCTTATTTCGTAAAGTATCCTATACTGTGAGAGGCGAGGTAGTTCAGGGTGCCCACCAATTGGCTCAGGCAAACACATGTTTGCCTTGTCTTACGACAATTTATGGTCGCCTGGAGACGCCCCCAAACGAGCCCTCCTCTGTCAAGTGATTCTACTCCTACTAGTGTATGAGCGCTACTTTGGTTACGCTTTTGAATTACTCTGTGGTTCAGTTGGCAGTCTTGTTGAATGTGTCTTTGAAAGTCCGGGTTCGAATAACGTGTTCTCTAGGTTTTAATTTACTTTTTAGTTTGCATGATATTAATCAAAAGTCAAAAAATATTTATTTAATACAGGATACAATACAAGATATCACTTAATGAAGGTCAATTAGACTATCAATATATATAAAACTCTTCCGTTACTGACTGACTGACTGACTGACTGACTGACAGACAACGTAGAGCCGAAACTACTGGGCGTAGCGGGCTGAAAATTTGCATGTAGGTTCCTTAGGGAGTGTAGGTGAGCACTAAGAAAGGATTTCCCGAAATTTCTATGGGAACGGGAATAAAATGGATTTTTGTGTTTATGAGAAATCTGCGCGAGTGAAACCGCGGGGCAGCCTCTAGTTTAATTTAATTGATATTGATACCTTATTTGGTAAAGTATCCTATACTGCGATCCTATAAAAATTAATCGTGGTTCGTTAGTCTCGCAAAAACTCGAGAACGGCGGAGCCGATTTAGCTGATTTTGGTTTTGAAATGTTTGTTAGAGTCCAGGGAAGGTTTATAAAGTGAGAAAATATCGAAAAATGCAAGGGAAGTTAGTAAATAAAACGAATTTCATTTTACATAAAAAATGTCCTATTACTATTCCATCCATTTTCCTGTCAATTAAAAGATTGATTCGACGTTGTTTTTAAATTCTTTCATTTTGGTTGGATAGGCAAAATAACAAGGTCCATACAGCCAAGTTTTTTTAGTATGTAGTATAATAATAATCTTGTCAACTTATAATCTAACGCGATACGGAGTTTGCCGGGTCAGCTAGTATATACATAAAAATAATAATAACGCATCACAATCAGAGCCCCTAACTAGAAAGAACCTGTATCTAGGGTGCCCGAAACACACACAGAGACGAACATCACACCCAGACCGGAAACAAACATCGATATTCATCATATCAATATTCGCCCCGCCCGGGAATCTAACCCGGGTGCACACGATTACTCAGTCCACATCACTGCAAACTGAGCCACGTAGCAGTCATAACATATAATGACAAACTCTCTCCAAAATGTATGTTCTGGTGACAATCTGTGAACATGGCCTATGTCTAGCAGTGGACGTATCTGAGAAAGGAACATATGTCCAAAGATCTATCTCTTTCTTATAGCTAAAAACATATCTGACCACTATACCCTTGTAAGGGCAAATCGGCAGGTGTAACAAACCTTGCACCTTTTCTTTTAACAGGTGTTGGTAACAATTTAAAAACTATTTAGGTCCAACCTACAATGACAGATGTATATCAAGAACTTAACTATATAATTGTTTACGGTTATTTTCTACTTTAAAGAAAGAAATGTTTCTTTATCTTGTGTTCTTTTTTTTGACTGCTCCGTAGCTCAGTTGGCAGTCATGTGGACTGAGACGCGTGTGCATCTGGGTTCGATGCCCGGCGGAGCGAACATTGTTATGATGAATATCGATGTTTGTTTCCGGTCTGGGTGAAATGTTTGTCTCTGTATATGTTTCGGGCACCCTAGATACAGGTTTTTCCTAGTTAGGGGCTCTGAATGTGATGCGTTATTATTATAGAATAGAATACAATTAGGATACATAATGATAAAAAGTATACTAAACAGTTTTAGGTACAAATAATAGAAAACTCACGCAATGGGTGAACATATTTCTTCCAGGCAACCCACGCGGGATCGTTTGTCGATGAAAACCTATTAAATTGGTTAAAGTAGGCGATTCTTCTAGTTACAAAAGAAATGCTGCTTTAAATATAATTTAAAAAATTGAAAACTATAAATACATATTTAAATTGACAAATATATATTATTTATCAAGTTTAAATTAAAAAAAAAAAACTTTATTTTCACCACTATTCTAAGGTCTTCTAATGTAATATGATAGTTTAATAACTATGTTTTAAATTGAATACTTCGCCTATTATCAAAACAAATTCAATGATCCAATAGAAATACTTTAAGAGGTCATAGAGTACATTGAACTTTTAGGTTTACAAAATCTATTCAAATAATACGTAGGGGCACCAATTCTGCTATATTTAAACGACTTCCAATGAAGATAGAGTTCTTCATTGTGTTCTTAAATAGGTCCTACGCTGAAAATAGGTAAATTACTTTAAGAGTTTTTTAAATAACTCGTTTTTAATGTATAACCTGCGCAGATAAAGATCAAATCTCAAAATGGCGGCCGTTGTATGGGCTGTCTCTCTTCTTAACTCTTCTCTCATACTAATATACGCGAGATAGCATGCTTTAAGCCGCCATTTTCAAATCTGTTCTTTATCTGCGCGGCTTATACTTAACAAATATATGTACCTTTTAAAATCAAGTGTTTTTTAATCAAGGAAATACTAAATGTTCAAAAACATTTAATAACCAGTTACACAATTTATTTTGAGTGCTACGTTTTACTGCATTTTTTAATTCTTTAATGATTTTTTTTTTCATCATCTATCCCGTAAGTCCCTCAATCATTTCCCATTTTTTTCGGTCTTGGGCTAGTTTTTTTTTTTTTAACTCAGATTTTTACAGGAAAAACTGAATTTTTGACTGCTTCGTGACTCAGTTGGCAGTGATGTGCACTGAGACGCGGGTGCACCGGGTTCGATTCCCGGCGGGGCGAACATTAATATGGTGAATATCGATGTTTGTTTCCCGGTTGAGGTATATGATTCGTCTCTGTATATCACCCTAGATCCACGTTCTTCCTAGTTAGGGGCTCTGAGTGTGACGCGTTATTATTATTATTAGAATCATTTGACAGAGAAGGACTCGTTTGGGGGCATCTCCAGGCGACCATTGTACTAAGGCAGAGGGGGTCGCGGAGTTGAACATAACGATCGAAAGATCACCCGTGACCCCCTTGCCAACAGCCGAGATGGACACCGGCGGGGTTTTAGTGGGTGCGAACCCCACATAACCCTGCGACTCCCCCCGGGGTCGCAGAGGGTACTCGTTAGGAGTTTCCCCGCCTAAAAAAAAAAAGGTGAACATTTGTTTGCCTAATCCAATTGGTGGGCACCCTGAACCTACCTCGCCTCGCGCAGTATAGGATACTTTACCAAATAAGGTATCAATATCAATTAGATTAGATTTATGTAGTCTAATTGACTTTCACTAGGTGATATCTTGTATCTTCAATAAATAATTTTTGACTTTGACTTTTATTATGAAAAGAATTGTGGCCCAAAAGTGTGTGTCAAATCATCAATAGGACCCAGGTTCGAATCTTGCGCAGGAAATAAACTTGTTTAAGGACAGGCAAAACAATAGGCTGAAGAAATAGGTGCTTTTGTATTTACGGATGAATGAATTTCGTAGTTTTATTTTTTGAATTTGATATGGTCCTGTATTGTTTGGTGTTGTGTCTTTGGGGAATTGAAGCGATAACTTTACATCACTAAATAAGTAGGTATTTGATAAGTAATTGAAGGTGTACTACGTTTTGTAGTTTTCAGGATTAATCCACACTAATATAATCTGTCCATCTGTCTGTCTCGCTTTCCTGAGAAAACTGTTGAACCGATTTCAATGAAATTTTGTATAAGCTACGCACATAAAGAAAGGATTTGAAAATGGCGGCCGAGCGCATGCTATCTCGCGTATGCGATCTTCAATGAAGAACAGTTAAGAAGAAAGACAGCCCATACAACGGCTGCCATTTTCAAATCGTTTCTATATGTGCGCAGGTTATATATGGGTAAACGACAAAAGGTCAGAAAAGGAAGGCCCGAGAAAGGACATAGGCTTCCTTTTATCCCAAAATTCCTACGGGAAAATTGGGTAAAATGCGGTAGCAAAGCCGCAGGGCGCCCACTAGTGTATCTTATAAATATACGGTGTGTTGCTAAAAGTGCCCACTTTAGGCAACAAACAGTGCCTCAAAAAATCCTACGCAAGATTATCTTGTTCATCATTGACGCATATTTTTGATTTAGGCCATGGTTTAGAAGTTTTTTTTTCTCGAGATTGGCGCTAGTATCGCAGACGGAAAACATAAGTACTAATTACTGTATGGGAACTCCCTTCCTCCCTCAGCAAGTGCGGCCCCCGCGCTCGGTTACCTCTCAGTTACCGCTCAGTTCAAATAAAGCAGCGTCGCACGTCTCATCTCACTCACACAAGCATGATGCGCGTGCACGTACACGAGTTGCGGCTGCGCGAAGCAACGCGATTTTTTCTATGAAGTGTCCGAGGTGTGAAAACTGTATGTTTAAAAGGATAGTTTATAAAAAAAATATCTACAAAATAAAAGTTAGGTTGCTTGTTAGTTTGTCACACACAAACACGAGCCAATATCGGAAACTAGTTTTCAAGATGTTTCAAAGTTAACACTAGAAGTAGTTTAAAGATGAACATTTCACCTGTTAAAAGTTACTTTTATAAAAATTGCTAGCCAAGGCAGGTGAATTCAAAAGATCAGCTGTATTGAACCATCTGTTTTGTGATATACGGTTTAAATGTTTGTCTAGTACCTAATTATTTAATACCAGCTGACATGGCAAACTTCGAATCGCGGTTCGTTATAAATTTATGAGAATATTATATAGCCTATGTCACCCAGGGATAGTGTAGCTTTTAGTTAGCGGTTTTAGTACTTTGGAAGCCTATTCCATTAAAAACAAACCAACACAATAAACATATTCCTTTTTATTGGTATAGATCAATATACATAGTATAAAATAAAGTCGCCTGCCGCGTCTGTCCCTATGTATGCTTATATCTTTAAAACTATGCAACCGATTTTGATGAGGTTTTTAATAATAGATAGAGTGATTGAAGAGGAAGGTTTATAAGAATAATACATGCATAAAATAGTAAAAGGTTAGGCGATACGAAGTTCGCCGGGTCGACTAGAATAATAATAATAATAACACATCACACTCAGAGCCCCTATCTAATAGAACCTGTATCTAGGTTGCCCGAAACATATACAGAGACGAACATTACACCCAGACCGGGAAACAAACATCGATATTCATCACAACAATGTTCTCTACGCCGGGAATCGAACCCAGGTGCACCCGCGTCTCAGTCCCCATCACTGCCAACTGAGCTACGGAGTAGTCGTCTCCAGATGCCCGGAGAAAGCAGTTATTCCCAGGTGTAGCTTCCTAAAATAGTTAAATAATTTTTCCAATCGGTTTTAGTACTTTGGGAGCCTAGTCAATGCAAACAAACACACAATCTAATCTCCCCTTTATATATCGGTATATAGAAAAACGAACTTTCGTATTCGACAACGGCGACCCACGACATTGTTTACTATTCATTACATATATAACATACATTTTGCTATAGTGGGAAAGCAGCTGGGCTGACCACAAACCCACTCTCCAGTCTCTAGCTCCATAGTGTCAATAGGACAGAGCTGACCGACACGACTGACGAGGAGCTAGAATGCAGAACCCACGCGACACCTGCCTTCCGAAGTTCGGTGGAGTCGAACCTCTAGTACAACGTTACAAAAATTCAAATATTATTTTCAGATTTAATTCCTTTTTTTTTAATTTTAATTCAAATTACAAATATTATTTTTTCTTTTCGATGTTTGTTTTCGGTCTGGGTGTAATGTTCGTCTCTGTATACGTTTCGGGCACCCTAGATACAGGTTCTTCCTAGTTAGGGGCTCTTAGTGTGATATTATGTGTTATTATTTATTATTTATGTTCTCTAAGTCAGGACTTTTTTTGTTCACATGTATGTATAACCGTGTATTATAATGTTTAATGTACGAAAAATTTATCAAAACGGTATAAAATATTGTAGAACTTAGCAACAAAAAACGGCAATACAAACAAAAAAATAGCGCACTTAACCGAGGTAGCCTTTACGTCTACATTAACTTAATAATGTTTACCGTATATCTATTTATTGTATGTAAAAAATAAGTCACCTCATAAAACTAAAATAAATTCCAAATTAAAATAGTATTTACCCCGTTCTCGCCCATTCATTTGAAATGAGTTTTTAATTGTTTGAATTTCGAACGTTCCCTTTTAAGGTTCCGTACCATGATAGTTAAAGTAATGTGGACTGAGATGCGTGTGCATCTGGGTTCGATTCCCGGCGGGGCTAACATTGTTATGATGAATTTCAATGTTTGTTTCCGGTCTGGGTGTAATGTTCGTCCCTGTAAAACATGTTTTGGGCACCCTATATACAGGATCGGCCTAGTTAGGGGCTCTGAGTTTGATGCGCTATTTTATTATTATTATTACAATGTTTGTCTTTAGCTGGGATGATGAGCCGGGGAGGGAACAATATGCTCTCCCCGAGCACGAAGCTGATAGCAGCTGAGCGTGGGAAGGACTTCGTGTGGTTCCCGGGGTTCTTCCCAAAAGCGCCAAGACGGCCGCCGTGGTAGGTGCGAGTCCCACATATCCCTTTTTTTTTTTTTTTTAACGAGGGGAAATGCCTATCGCATTTCCCGACGCTCGGGGGAGCGTGGGGGGTATGTGGGGCTCGCACCCACTAAAACCCCTCGGCGGCCGTCTTGGCGCTTTTGGGAAGAACCCCGGGAACCACACATTATAGCGTCCGAAGTCTTCCCACGCTCAGCTACTATTAGCTTCATGCTCGGGGAGGGCATATTGTTCCCTCCCTCCTCGGCTCGCCTTTGGAGCTGCGGCGGCACAGTGCCACAAGTTGTGCCGCCGCCCATCTCAGGGCCGCTTGATGAGTGTGTCGGGCCCCCGCCCTTCACACCCACGACCCCAAAGACCCCTTTTAGTCGCCTCTTACGACAGGCAGGGCATACCGTAGACCTATTCTTACACCCGAACCTACAGGGCTTGAGCCCCACATACCCCTGACGCTCTCCCGAGCGTCGTCGGGAAATGCGATAGGCATTTCCCCACGTTACAAAAAAATGGGGAGGGGGTTAATGATTATTCATTGTTTTTTTTTTTCCATTAACTTGTGTTGGTGGATAGGATTCGGATCTAAAGTTCGTTAGCACTTTCGATCAAACGTTTTAGGAACGTTTTCTTATAAGGAACCCAATTTTTTAAGCCCGACTCGCACTTGCCTAGTTTTTTTTGTCCATTCGCTGGCGATCTGAATTCTTTCAGTGGGCGAATAGCGAGCTTGCGTTTTGAAGGAATAGTTTGTTACGACGAATTGAATCTACTTTATCTATACTAAGGTATACCAACATAAAAATAAAAAAAAATGTTGTTTGTTTGTGTTTGCATTGAATGTGCTCCGAAAGTACTGAACTGATTAGAAAAAAAAATCCATTGTTGGGAAGCTACACTATCCCCGGCTAAGAATATTCTGGAAAATTCAGAAGGCAAGTCAGTGCAAAGTTCGCCGTGTCTACTAGTCTTTACTAAAGCGATGGTAGTAAAATAAATCTAACTTACTTTTACTAGATTTTCTCACCTTTTTAACCTTCCCTGAACTACAATAATAAAACCAAAATCAGCTTATTGGCACTTTTTGAGTTTTAGCGAGACTTATGAACCGCAATTCATTCTTATACAAGAAGTTTCTGACAAGTCGGTAATAGATCAAAGGAGGGGTTAACCAAATCATCAAAATCAAAGGAGGAGGTTAATCAAAGGAGGGTTAAAAAGCTCACCATACCTAACAACTTTCCCAAAGTAACATGGGTCGAAATCTCAAAACAAAAATCAGCTGTCCCGTAGATTGACCCCGCCAGCAGATCGAACCAATGTATGGAACAGCTGTTTTTTTTTTGGATGTTTCGACGAATGTTGTTTTGGCAAAGTTGTTAGTTATGGTGAGCAGAATCCCTCCTTTGATTTATTACTGCCTTGTCAGAAACACCCAGTATATGTATAGTAAATAGATAGATTATTGCATATAACATATGTACCTTATTAGTTTAGTTGAGATTAACTCCAGTTTAAATTGAAACATCAAACTTGCAAACTTGTTAACGAAATAATCAATACATTTAATATTAATATTATCCTCCTAACAACCACTAATCCAGGATTATTTGTACGTATGTAGTAGCTCATAATTATTTGGTGAAATACAAATATTCAATAGGCTGATTACTAATGTTTTTTTTTCTTTCCTCTCATTTAAACTATCATTCCATGACTCTACTTCAGTTTACTTGACTTTATTCTGATATGATTCCGGAAGTCGCTGTCTCGGAATTTTTAATACTGTTTTATTTATTTTGGCTTTTTGTATTTTTATGTTGCTTATTTTTTATTATTTGGGCTTGGATATGTTTGTTTATTGTGTGGTTTCGTCACTGTACATCAATATCAATACATAGGTAACATGCCCTATTAAGGCGCGTTTTGACGACATTTTAAAGTAGGGTAAGAAATCAAGCATTTCTAAATATGTTAGCAGATATTTGAGTTTTTGTTTGACACTCATGATAATTATATTTTCTATTTCAGTTGTCGTTTTATTTATTTTAGAATGATAATTAATTTTAAATAAATATTTTTTCTGACAATTCGGAATTCCTATTACGGCGGCAAAAAAAAGTTTGAAGCCCATTACGGCGGTAAGCACAGCCTATTACGGAGTATGGGATGACAACACACGCACGATGAAACATTTTGCTCATGGTTCCGTGCAATCAGAAAATGGTATGCAATGGCTGTAATTGTTACTGGCACTGTACATAAATACAGGTTCTTCCTAGTAAGGGGATATCATGATAATATTTCGTGTAATTACTATTTAATAAACGGCCTCGCGCTAAGAAATTTCTAGTAATATAATTAATTTAGAAAACACGAATAATGAATATTTGGCTGTATGGGCTTCTCCTTTGCCTGACCTGAACGGGCGAATAACAAAACAACAATCAATCAATCAATCTACGGCATCGTAACGTTCTCCCATCTCTCTGCACAACGGAACGAATTGAATTAAATATGGGGACGATTTTCTTTTTATAAGCCACGCTGATAAAGAAACGATTTGAAAATGGTGGCCGAACGAATGCTATCTTGCCTATATTAGTATGAGGGAAGAGTTGAGAAGAAAGACAACCCATACAAAGGCCGCCATTTTGAGATCGTTTTTTTATGTGCGCAGGTTATACCCGTAAAAGCGTAATTTGTGCGAATTTGGCTAGCTTATTAACATTATTTTTAATATTTGTTGTTAATCTACATTAAGTGAAGTTACAAATGATCATTATTTAATGTCTGTTGACCAGGTCAATATCTCAGTAAAGGCTCGACTTTTGTTCAAAAAAGGAAGATTTTGGCACAATTTATGCATTTTCTCTAAATTTCCATAATTTTTTTTAAAGTTTTTAATATTTGTTAGAATTCTTAGGACGAAAAATAAAATATCGTGAAATTTTTTCATTAAAATTAATCGAGCCGTTTCGGAAATTAGTACCTTTGGCAGACAGACAGACGGACGGATAGAAAAGACATATTAATAAGGTCCCGGGACGTTTACGGGCATTTCTACACACGGGCAAAATTCAGTGACAATTTGAAAATAAAATATACCCCAGTGAAGTAGGCTGCTCAAATTATTTCAGCCACATCTATGTATGGGTACGCAGTTGGAGAGCATAAAAACGTTTTTGAAAATATAATATAAATACCTGAAAAAAAATCCGAAAGTCATAAAACCTGACATCGGTGGGGTGTCCTGTTGCCAGAATTCATGAAAGAGTCACTTGTTACAAAGTAATGAAGTAATATTTGATTAATTTATATATATTCACGCCTTAGTGATGAGTATATTAAGGCTGTAGTTACCATGAAAAACCAAAAACTTCTATATTTTTTATAATACACCACTCTGAATGAGCGTCCTGAAATTCTCCCTGATTTCGATGGTGTTTAAAAATCATCACCCACAACCATAGTGATTAACTTTTCGCATTACCTGAAGTACTCTGCAGCTTGATATAGTCATGGCAGCAGGATATACTTACTTTAAATTATTAATAAATATTATTAATTCTTAAAGCTCTTCTTGAAAAGATACAGAGTTCAAAGAAATTAAATACTCCGAAAATACTGTTACCAAATCACACAAAAAATATAAATCACGCAAATGTTTTTCAATGAGCGCTGCTTACTACTACAACTATTTATACTGTGTAAATGAAAATTTATTCAAAATTTTAATGAGAAATTGTATGGGATTGTGCTTTCGGTGGATAGATTTCTGATTTCAGTGGTAAAATTGTGATTCGGTGGGTAATTTTTCTGATTTCGATGGAGACAAAATATTTGAGGTCAGTTTTTTCTGAAACTGTTATCTTTTGAAGAGGGCCAAAACAATATTTGAATACAGAATTAGCTCTTTTGTATGTTTTTTAATTATGAAGTCTCTAGGTCAAAATAAAAAAAATGGCACCGAAGTCAGAAAAATCTGTTCACTTTGTAGAAATGCTCTTACCCGAAACCTTAATCAATAAACTGATACAAACCTAAACTGAGAACTTCGTCTTTTCTAAAATCGGTTAAAAATAGGTACTAAAACCCTTCTTCTGAATTTAAAAAAATACTTTTGTGAAAATCGGTTTTGACAAAATTGAAATAATCGCGGACAAACATGCATACAAACATACATACAGGTCGAATTGATAACCTCGTTATAAAACAATTGCTGTTCGTTTTTCTCAAACTTTAATTCGATAAAGGCCCGGACGAGGGTTTAAATTATCCTACTAATATTATAAACGACAAAGTTTGTAATAAAAGATGTCTGTAACTCTTTTACGTAAAAACTACGAAATAGATTTTAATAAAACCTTACAAATAAAACATATTTGAAGGAAAATTTAACTGGCGAAGCAGCGGGGTGCAGTCAGTGAAGATTTAGTTAAACAATAAAATAATATGGAAAATGGATTTCTACCCAAGCGGAGAAAGTTAAAAAAAGAAAGATACATTATTTTACAGCAACGTTGACATAAATATGCAATAAAATAGAAAACACAAAAAAATAACAACAAAATAGTAAACCAAAATACAATAATAAATATTATAACAACCAACGAATCATAATCAGTTTTGTATTTTGTATGGTGTGTCAAAGTTGTGGTAAAATCTAGTAGCAAATTATTATATTGATGGGATAATACGATAAACCTAACCTTAGTATACATTTTTGTGTAAGTTTTTTAATTATTTACTTACCCTGTTATTCATAAAAAGTTAAAGTGCATTTTAGTTATTTGACGTATGTCTATTTAGACAGGATGTCACGTATTTACCATACAACAAACCAAATAAGTAGACCTGCAGTAAAGCTTTTTAAAATGTACGGTATCTTTATGAATAATACGGTTTAATTATTAGCTCTCTAATTTCCATACACCGTGTTAGGATTCCTTACAGCCTAATACGGTAGGTACTAAAATATCTAATGAGTTTCTATATCCTAATTCTGAAATATAATGTTAAGATATTTCGGTTATGTAAATTATTACTTACAAATAAGAGCACTATGTCTTTAGCATAAAATTGTCAAATCGTTAGTAATCGTTGTATTAGACCATTTTTCTTCATAAAAACTCATACGTTAGGTTTCACAGTATTCTAACAAACTTAAATTTTACCGTCAACTTTAAGCGTGAAAAACAAGGATTCTAGTTAAAAAACATGTACCTCCAAAATCGGTTTTATACTTGAGAACTAATGAAAATTACACTTAAAAAACGAAATGTTCATAAATTATATTTATTATACCACTAAATTTATAAATTACCGACACTGCGTTTTTCCTATTACCGATGGTACCCTCCGTAATAGGCGTTGCCCTCAAATAGCCTTCCTATCACGGCGGACTTTTGTTTACTCATATTTACTTGTTTTATTTGATTTTAAACAGAAATCAACTTGATTAACTTAGACTACTTGAACGTAAAAAGTATTCGAATATAGTAACATAATCTTAAAGTGTTTGTTTGAACTAAAAACGAAGTCTGAAAATTCAATGTTCTACCGCGAGTCAGTCTGCGTTTGTATGAAACAGCTTCTCGCGTCGCTGACGTTACACAAAATAATTAATTAAGTCATTTTAAACGATTTTAAACGCACGAGTACTGGGTAATATGTTACGTGTTAGTTTCCCTTTTTTTTTTTATTTTTTTTTTTAAGGCGGGGAAACTCCTAACGAGTACTCTGCAGCCCCGGGGGGAGCCGCAGGGTTATGTGGGGTTCGCACCCACTAAAACCCCGCCGGTGTCCTCCTCGGCTGTTAGCAAGGGGGTCACGGGTGATCTTTCGATCTTTATGTTCAACTCCGCGACCCCCTCCAGCATCGGCTGTGAAGCCTCTTCGCGGGGGGACAGGTGGTAATAGTCCCCCCTGAGCGCGGATGGCTCTTCCTATGCCCGACGACGGAACTGGACACCTCGTTCCGTCGTCCTTCTCGGGGCCGTTATGTGACTACACGAGGCCCCCGCCTCGTGCACCCAACGACCCCGGGGTCCTGCAGCGGTGCTGCAGGGCGGATTGGGGGGCTTGTCGGCCCCGCCACGGCGTGTGTGAATCCACCGTGGCGGGACCGAGGCCCCGCCCGCTCTCCTCCTCGACCGCCCCATCCGGCAGTCGAGCAGGAGCAGGGCTTGTCACTCCCCCCATGGCACCTAGAAAGTTAATGCCATAGTGGAAGTCCCAAGACCCCGCCCCTTCCTCCTCGACCGCCAGGTGCTGCTAGCCGTTCCACCTTGGCCGCAGCACCCAGCGATCGTGTGTGACAGTGCCCTAGGTAGGACACTGCCACCCTCTCCTACGGGGCATTGTGAGCGCCCCATCGGCACGCCCATTGCGGCAGCGACGGCGACATCAAGCCGACCGCAAAGCGTGGAGAAGTGATAGCCCGGCATCTACTCCCCTGCGTCTTCAGATCAGCCGGGTGGATCTGTGATCCCAACGGTCGGCGACGTAGTCATCAAGCCGACTGAGGGCAGGCCATTCCCGGCATTTACTAGCGCAGAGTTTCTCATCAGCCGAGCCATCAATCTCCACGTGGGCGCGCCATTGGGGAGCTCCCAACTCCCGCACCCATCACGCCGCCATCTCCACTTCTCTCTTCCTAACTTCTTCCTCCCCTCTTCTGCCTCCTCGTTCAGCAGGGCTTGTTAGTCCCCCCACGGCGCCGAGGAGTACGCCGTGGTGGAAGTCTCAAGCCCCGCTCGCCTTCTCAACTCACACTATGCTCTCTGATGGGGCAGAGAGCATGTGGAGCGCCACTCCCGCCAGATTATCAGCCACCGGACGATCACACCAAACGGGAAACGAAAAGTGTGATCGTCCGCTGTTGCCCGGGGTGCACCGCGTGGAGGTTATCTGACTAGCACCCCACGTGTTAGTTTCCCTTGGACACTATGTAGTCACCTTTGCCATATACAGTCACAACTAATCATAAATTGCAAAAGATAAAATAGAGCCGTAATAGGACGTGATTTTGACTACCGCGGTAATAGGACGTTTTACCCTATAAAAAACTTTTTATCAAAAAATTAAACCGCCGAAAAAACTGAAAAGCATTAAATAATAGGGAAACATTTTCTATTAGGCCTTAATTTACTCACTTCTCAAAGTAATTTTGGATTACCAAGAAATTTTAAGTCGGTGCCACACCACACAAGCAAATTCATTATCTATGTAAAGCGCGATGCGCAGCGACACACGTTTTTCGGTTATTTCCTTGAATTTCATGTAATTTAGTGATCTGTGGCACCGACTCAAAATTTCTTGGTAATCCAAAATTACTTTGAGAAGTGAGTAAATTAAGGCCTAATAGAAAATGTTTCCCTATTATTTAATGCTTTTCAGTTTTTTCGGCGGTTTAATTTTTTGATAAAAAGTTTTTATTTTTTGCTTTTCAGTTTTTTTGGGCTTATTTTTTTTTGACCCCAGCTAATCACCCTTCACAGCTTGGTCGCACCCCACAAGGTGGCCACACAACCTGGTGAAGGTTGAGGGACTAACAGGATGAGGTTCGATCACGACCGGTCGGTGAGGCGATTTGTGAGGGAGGCCTATGTCCAGCAGTGGACGTCTATCGGCTGAGATTATGATTATTAAAGTTCATATAAAAAGACTCATAATTATACCTAGCAGTTTTCATGTAAATCACAACACGGCAATGTAATCTGTGAGTGAACAATAAAGTCACCCCTATTTTTCCACCCTTAGGGTTGGAATTTTATTTCCAAATTTTTATGGGACCAACTTCAAGGTATACCCTGTCGATTAAAAAAAGAATTATCAAAATCGGTCCACACAGTAAAAAGTTATGCGTGATCATACATAAAAAAAAAAAAAAAAATATATACGCGACGAATTGAGAACCTCCTCCTTTTTGTTTTTTCGTCGGTTAAAAATAAAGTCGCTTCCCGCGTCTGTCCCTATGTATGCTTATATCTTTAAAACTATGCAACGGATTTTGATGCGGTTTTCTTTAATAGATACAGTGATTCAAGAGGAAGGTTTATAAGTATAATACATGCACAAAGTAGGAATGGGTTAGGCGGTACGAAGTTCGCCGGGTCGACTAGTTATGAGATAAATTTTATTTTCCTGTACATAATTTGGTAAGGCACTCCATGGACGCTCGTGAACACTACCGGCACTGACTGAAAACCAGCGCTTTGGGCTCAAACCTATAGCAAATGCTGAGACAGTGCCCTTTGCTATAGTGGCATATTGTTACTGTTTATTGTTTTTTGTATATTTTTTAATGATGTGTCACTGTTTGGCAATAAACTTTTTCTATTCTAGTCTATTCTAATGTTTTTGGGTTACGTGTACCGATATTAGTTAAGGGTAAGGGACTTTTTTTAAGCAAGCCATAGTATTAGTCAGTCTGTCATAGACTGTAGCTTAAAGACAGTGACAGATTTTAAGATGAAGGTTTTTTTCTTGCTATTTGATGATGATGATGTGTCCTCTTTTCCCTCATCAGGGACATAGGGCTCTCAGTAAATCTCGCCACTTGCTCCTGTCTTGGGCAACCTCCTCCATCTCGCCCCACGGTGCTCCGAGTGTGGGAGCCTCTTGTTCCATCGTGCGGCGCCAGGTCTCCTTCGGGCGGCCCTTGCTATTTACATTAATAATATTGTGTGTGTGTATAACAATAAATTTCATCATCATCATCATTTCAGCCGTAGGACGTCCACTGCTGGACATAGGCCTCCCTCAAGGCTCTCCATCTGTACCGATCGCAGGTGGCCTGCATCCAGCGTGGACCCGCAGCCTTGCGCAGATCATCCGTCCATCTGGTCGGTGGACGTCCTACGCTGCGCTTGCCGATCCGTGGTCTCCACTCGAGAACTTTTCGGCCCCAGCGGCCATCTGTTCTGCGGGCTATATGACCTGCCCATTGCCACTTCAACGAGCCTATCCGCTTGGCTATGTCGGTGACCCTGGTTTCTCTACGTATGTCCTC
Organism: Euspilapteryx auroguttella; assembly: GCA_951802225.1. Classification (NCBI taxonomy): domain Eukaryota; kingdom Metazoa; phylum Arthropoda; class Insecta; order Lepidoptera; family Gracillariidae; genus Euspilapteryx; species Euspilapteryx auroguttella. Next base: position 834,890 of record OX637666.1, read on the forward strand.
ATTTCTGATTCGATCCCGCAGAGAAATCCCGAGCATAGCCCGCTCCATGGCTCGTTGAGCTACTCGGAGCCTGTTCATAAGCCCTATAGTGAAGCACCACGTTTCAGAACCGTATGTCATCACTGGCAGCACACATTGGTTAAATACCTTCGTCTTCAGGCACTGAGGAATATTGGACGAGAAGACGTTGCGTAGTTTCCCGAACGCCGCCCATCCAAGCTGGATTCGGCGATTGACCTCCTTCTCGAAGTTGGACCTACCTAACTGGATGGTTTGTCCAACAATAAATTTGATTGATTATTATTATGTTGGGTTATCTATAAAGAGGAAAGAAAGGATTGTGTGTTTGTTTGCATTGCATAGGTTTCGAAAGATTTTATCCGTTTCAAAGAATTTTTCACTGTTGGGAAGATACACTTTCCCCGGATGGAATGACCAGTCAGTAACGGAAGAGTTTTATATATATTGACTAGAGGCTGCCCCGCGCAGATTTCTTATAAACACAAAAAAACCGTTTTTTCCCGTTCCCGTGGAAATTTCGGGAAATCCCTTCTTAGTGCTCACCTACACTACCTAAGGAACCTACATGCCAAATTTCAGCTTTGTACGCCCAGTAGTTTCGGCTCTGCGTTGTCTGTCAGTCAGTCAGTCAGTCAGTAACGGAAGAGTTTTATATATATTGACTAGAGGCTGCCCCGCGGTTTTTCCCGCGCAGATTTCTCATAAACACAAAATTCCCGTTTTTTCCCGTTCCCGTGGAAATTTCGGGAAATCCCTTCTTAGTGCTCACCTACACTACCTAAGGAACCTACATGCCAAATTTCAGCTTTGTACGCCCAGTAGTTTCGGCTCTGCGTTGTCTGTCAGTCAGTCAGTCAGTAACGGAAGAGTTTTATATATATTGATTGTCAAAAATTTCGAACGCAAAGCGGTACGAAGTTCGCCGTATCAGCTAGTAGTAAATAAATACGCTAGCTTATGCAAGAAAACTTTATAATACTGATAATTCCTCAATTTTTTCAATTTAAAGATTCTACATACTGTGCCACATCTATACCAATCTCAGAATAAGGACAAATACCAATATTATAAGGAGGAAAGATTTTTTTGTTTGTTTGTAACGAATAGGCTCCGTAAATACTGAACAGATTTGAAAAATTCTTTCACTGGTAGGAAGCTACACTATCCCCGAGTGACATAGGCTATATTAGATTTTCAAAATATTTAGGGATCCTTACTTAAACTCGAATAATCTAGCCCAAAATGCATTATTTTCCGTTGTTTACATATTTTGACAGTTGGTGGTTTAATATTTTTAATATGCCCATTTTGTACAGTCAAAAGAACATAGTCTATAGAGCCAAATGTTAAGTAGTAACTTAAATTCTGTAGCGTAAAGAAGTTGGCCGTGTTAGCTATTTTTTAATAATTGCCTAGATTTTTTTTTTTTCGAGAGTGGCGCTAGCATCCCCGTAAACTGGCTCTCAATAACCCGATCGCAAATTATCGTATCATAATTTAGTCTCCTTTATTGAAGGCAAGCGGTCCTTAGTTTTCAATTTAATCCGATTTCAGTTTTGAATCGAATTAGGTTCATTATAATTGTTATTGAAGTCGAAAACCATCTCTAATTAGTCGAATTAACTCAAATTGTCAATAAATAGACATTTCAGTAGTTGAGTCAAAGTTAAGGGGAGAAACAGTGCGAAACTAGCGCCACTTCGATAAATAATTAATATCTTCCAAACCATGGCCGTAATCTTGACTTGACTGCTCCGTGGCTCAGTTGGCAGTGATGTGGACTGAGTAAAAGTATACAAATAAGGAGATATTTTAATTATAATACAATACAGTTATCTTAGTAAAAACTAGTCAAGAAATAAATTATTTTTACTTATAAGCTTAATTGGTAAACTCTTAAGTGTGTATGTTTGCAACACTAAAGTCAAAACTGCTGTTTAGAATTAGAAAAAACTTATCTTTAAGTGATTTAGTATTACGTACAGTGGCGGACACGATAGGCGTAACATTACCGGTTTTTCTGTATTGCAAAATAGCTTTTGTTTTTTGGTAATACAGTCTAAGGCTGAAGAAACCATAGACAAATCTGTTACGGCCTCCTAGTCCGTGACTGTACTATCAGAATTGTACCTACTAGGCTAAAGGCTCCATTTTAACTCCAAAGTACTGTTTGATATCAATTTATTCATATTGTGATGTAGACTGAGTAAGCGTGTGCACCCGGGTTCGATTCCCGGGCATGGCGAATATTGATATGATGAATATCGATGTTTGTTTCCGGTCTGGGTGTAATGTTCGTCTCTGTGTGTGTTTCGGGCACCCTAGATACAGGTTCTTCCTAGTTAGGGTCTCTGAGTGTAAAAAAAAAAAACAATAATAATATGCGTCTTCGACTCCCTAGATAATCTTGCTTAGAATTTTTAAGACCCTGTTGTGTAGCTTTTAGGATAATTATCTTAGAAATATTCTTTTACGAAATTAAAGTAGCCACTTTAGGCAACAAACGGTTTTTTTTTTAAATTTGGAACCTGAAAGCTACACAACAAGGCCTTAAAAATTCTAATCAAAATTATCTAGGGAGTCAAAGACGCATAATTTTAATTTCGGCCACGGTTTACAAGATATTAATTATTTATCGGGAGTGGCGCTAGTTTTGCACCGTGTAAGCCCTTAAATAAACTAACTACGAGAAATAGTGTACTTACGATATTTATTTCGTTACGCTAAGAGATATTTGTCCTTCAAATCTACTACCGCTCCCGAAGAATACTATAATAATTTTAGTACATAATTGATACCACTGCCAACTGAACTACGAAGAAATCAACACTGAAATACAATTATTAGCGTAACAAAATAAGCCAGCTAGTTTTTGATGTGTCAGTAAGTTTCTTATAAATTCGACGCAACAAATCGGCACGTAGCTCCAGTTTTTCCCGCCACACAATGGCTGCGATACAAAGCATCAGGAAATTTGCATCCGCCCTTACAGGCATTGGATTTAATTGGATCTATCTAGCTCAGTTTTTTTATATAGTGCTTGGTTAGGAAAAGTCAGGTTTTCTTTTGCAATACAGAAAAACCGGAAGTGTTACGCCGATCGTGTCCGCCACTGTACAGTGGCGGTCTAGGAGGGCGTAACAGATTTGTCTATGGTCTCGTGCGCCCTAGACTGTTTTACCAAAGAACAAGAGCTATTTTGCAATACAGTATAACCGGAAGTGGTTACGCCGCTGCGGGCGCCGAGGCGTCTTCTTGTACAGTGGCGGACACGGTAGGCGTAACACTTCCGGTTTTTCTGAATAGCAAAATAGCTCTTGTTCTTTGGTAATACAATCTAGGGCTGACGAAACCATAGAGAAATCTGGTCCAGCCTCCTAGACCGAACATAGCCCTATGCTTTGATTCGTTGAACAACGCGGGCCCGCGGCAGTGCACGCGTCGGCGCCCGAATTGACTGTGCCAACGCGTCTCCGTAAATGGTCTCATACATTGCTATACGTTTGATTTAATCGCAGCACGCCCCACACGACGCCCCGTACAACGCCCCGCGAGACCCTAAATGCGGCCTTAAATTATAGATTTCTGACATGGTTAAGAGGCATAGCACAGCTAAAAAAAGTAATATCTCTTCTAAACTTTAAGGCAAATATCAAAATAAATGTGAAACATATTCCACTAGATAATGCAGCCTAGTATTTTTAGGGCACTGTTGTTAGCTTTTGGGTTAAAGATAGAAAGCTACTGATTGTTGCCAAAAGTGGTCGTTTTTAGCAACAATCAGTAGCTTTCTCTGTTCTTTAATCTAAAAGCTATAGCTTTAAACAGTGCCCTAAAAATACTAGGCTGCATTATCTAGTGGAATACTGTTTCACATTTTTGATATTTGCCTTAGAAGATATAAGTTTTTTTCTCGGGTGGCGCTACTTTAGCTGTGCTATGCCTCTTAAGTAATAGATCTGTAATTTCTATGCCTCTTAAGTAATAGATCTGTAATTTCTATAATGCCTACTCCATTCTTACCTAAAAAGAAAACTACCAGGCAATCATGACTTTAAAGAAGTCTCCAGTCTAAAAACAATGTAGATTTTAAGTCCATCCCCCAAGAAATTGTTATCAGCGTTTGAAACTTAGCACAGACAATCCTGAGGGCATTTTCTGAACTCCTCACAAAGGGTGAAATGTCGTTAGCTCAGTGGCTATGGTACTAGCGATGAGCGGAGCGTTTTTTTAAATCGCCCCGCTTATGATGCAAGCGGGATAAATTTGTAAGCTTTGAAAAATTATTCAAAATTGAAGAGTATTGTGCTATTCCGCATTTGCTCTGTAATCTTTTTTATAATCAACAATTTATTGATGTTTCTGTTTGTTTGATTGTTTGTTTGTTTCTGTTTTGTTTCTTCTTTTCGGTGCCTCTCCACTACTGAAGGTTGGCCGTCAGCTCCGAAAAATCTTCTCTTTCTCCTGCTTGTTGATGTTAAAAAAGGATAAAAATAACAATATTGAACTGTTAAACAAAACAAACAAAGTTTAAATTAAAATTTAATAAATTCATTGCAATAGGCTGCCTTATAGCTTATAGCGATTTGTGACTGATTCTATCAGCTTAAACTTTAACACCGCTAATTTGTTGAATTTTTTTGTCAGAATTCGTTACCGTGGGTCCAGCTCGATGCACTGATGCCTGTCGAAGGCTCAGTCAATGATCTGGTGCCTCTGCCCAACCCTTCAAGCAATATAGGTGTGTGATTATGTTATGTTTCATTTTACCGCTCTTTTGACCCTTTTTTTTCAGGCGAAGAGAATCCTAACTAGGCTAATAACTAGGATAATCCTGCTAGGGTTCGCATCCATTAAACTAAAGAATGTCACGGGAGATCTTTCGAGCTTTATGTTCAACTCCGAGAAAAAAAATTTTGACCCTTGTATTTTCAGAGAAAGCATGGCTCTGCCTATTCCTTCGGGGAATAAAGGCATGATATTATGTTATATTTTATTTTCCGCTAAACTCGTTTGAACCTGGCATTTTCACAGAAAGCATTTTTACTCGACCGTCCTCCCCGTTCGTTTAATTGGATTTTTATACGTTTCCTCCTTTTTTAACGACTCTATTCAGAATTACTTAGAATATTGTCTCATGTATAATTACTTATATCATTACTAGAGGCTGCCCCGCGGTTTTTCCCGCGCAGATTTCTCATAAACACAAAAATCACGTTTTTTTCCCGTTCCCGTGGGAATTTCGGGAAATCCCTTCTTAGTGCTCACCTACACTTCCCAAGGAACCTACGTGCCAATTTTCAGCTTTCTACGCTCAGTAGTTTCGGCTCTGCATTGTCTGTCAGTCAGTCAGTCAGTCAGTCAGTCAGTCAGTCAGTCAGTCAGTCAGTCAGTCAGTCAGTCAGTCAGTCAGTCAGTCAGTCAGTCAGTCAGTCAGTCAGTCAGTCAGTCAGTCAGTCAGTCAGTCAGTCAGTCAGTCAGTCAGTCAGTCAGTCAGTCAGTCAGTCAGTCAGTCAGTCAGTCAGTAAGTCAGTCAGTCAGTCAGTCAGTCAGTCAGTCAGTCAGTCAGTCAGTCAGTCAGTCAGTCAGTCAGTCAGTCAGTCAGTCAGTCAGTCAGTCAGTCATTCAGTCAGTCAGTCAGTCAGTCAGTCAGTCAGTCAGTCAGTCAGTCAGTCAGTCAGTCGTCAGTCAGTCAGTCAGTCAGTCAGTCAGTCAGTCAGTCAGTCAGTCAGTCAGTCAGTCAGTCAGTCAGTCAGTCAGTCAGTCAGTCAGTCAGTCAGTCAGTCAGTCAGTCAGTCAGTCAGTCAGTCAGTCAGTCAGTCAGTCAGTCAGTCAGTCAGTCAGTCAGTCAGTCAGTCAGTCAGTCAGTCAGTCAGTCAGTCAGTCAGTCAGTCAGTCAGTCAGTCAGTCAGTCAGTCAGTGCTGAGCATAGGTCTCTCCCGCAAATTGCCACAAGGACAAACATTGTGCAGGGAGTTTGCCGTAATCGCCACGCTTGGCAGGCGGGTTGGCGATCGCAGTTCGCCACACGGCAAATTTGTCTTCAATATCAATATCAATACATACTATAAAACAAAGTCGCTTTCCGCGTCTGTCCCTATGTATGCTTAAATCTTTAAAATAATGCAACAGATTTGCGATTTTTTTTACCAGATAGAGTCATTCTAAGGGAAGGTTTATCATCAATACATAGTATAAAACAAAGTCGCTTCCCGCGTCTGTCCCTATGCATACGTTTTTTTTATAATTGATAGAGTGATTACAGAGGAAGGTTTATGAATATAATACATGCACAACATAGTAGGTAAAAGGTAAGGCGGTACGAAGTTCGCCGGGTCGACTAGTTATGTATAAATATGTACAACATAGTTATGAGATGAGGCGGTACAAAGCTCGCCAGATTGACTAGTTTTATTCATATATAGACTAAAATATACCTCTTCAAACTACATAGGTACTTTAATAGTGGTGTTCTCAGCTACAATATTTATCCCTCAAAGGATATGCCCTACAATAGGGATGTAAATTGTTCTTTGTAACAAAACGCGTAAATTTTCCATATACATACGAAAGGAGGATGGAAAACAGCGAGATGGTGCGATCTGACCACACGTTGACATGCATTCCTGCGGGAAGAACTAGGGAAAGATGTGGAGTCGCTTTAGTCAATAATGTTTCAGTGGAGTACTTACCTATTTTTCCAACGACAATTCAATCTTGAACAAGATTGATAAATGATATTATTATTATTTGCAGTCTGTAACGTCCCACTGCTGAGCAAAGGCCTGCTTCCCCTAAATAATAATGAAAAAATTAAATGATATTACTGATTTTAATTCAATTCAATTCTATTTATTTATTACTGAATGAAATTCCATATTATTGTTAGTTAAATAAATACCAATACTTATATCTACGTAAGTCCTTAAATACTACCTTAAACTACATGCAATAAAGTTTATGACTTACTAGTCGACCCGGCAAACTTCGTACCGCCTAACCTATTAACTATTTTGTGCTTGAATTATACATATAAAATTTTTCCTCTTGAATCACTCTATATATTAAATAAAACCACATCATACTTAATCCGCGCCACATCATAATCGTGCGCGTTGACAATCGCAGTATAACTTTCAAGTTTTTCAGCGAAGGACACTGCTACCCGATGTTTTTTTTTTTTCAATTAATATTAAAATATTTCTAATAATCTCCATACCTTTCTCTGTCCAAGAAATCCCCGCTGACGCAAATTTCTCTCACAAAAGCGGACGTATTGAAATATTTGAGATTCCGATTTATACCTCCCCACACGAGCTTTGTCGTATAAAAGCTGAGGGTAAAAGCTTAGTCGAGCATAAAAGCTCATTGAAAAACACTAAAGCCTAACCACGAAAAATAACACTCTTTGTAAATTCTGTGTACGACTCACTTGATGTATACTGTATACTTACTAAAATAAATATGCAAAATATGCTTTTTCATGCAAAAAAAAAGGCTTTTATGTCAATGGAAATAATTGGAGAAGATGGTTTATTCTTATCTTTTTTCCAGAATAGCGTCATACCACCCCCCCTTTTTCCATAAGTGAAATATTGGGATACGGTAACAGTAACTAAGGTACGGAATACAGGAAGGGAAAACTTAAAGGGCCATACTGTGATCAGGGCTTACACGGTGCGAAACTAGCGCCACTTCCGATTTATAATTAGTATCTTATAAACCATGGCCGAAATCAAAAATATGCGTCTTTGACTCCCTAGATAATCTTGCTTATTATTTTTTAAGCCCTGTTGTGTAGTTTTCAGGTTCCAAATCTAAGGAATTTACCGTTTGTTGCCTAAAGTAGCCACTTTCGTTTTATGAAATAACGAGCTATCCCGGCTTACTTCGTTACGCCATAGAATATAGATACTTCTACAGACTTGGCTCTATAGACTATGTTCTTTTTTTTGCCCAGAATGGGCGAATACAAAAAAAAACAACAACAACAAACCACCTGTCAAAATATGTAAACAACGGAAAAAATATTGCACCTTGGGTTACATTATTTAAGTTTAAGTAAGGATCCCTAAATTTTTTGAAAATCTAATATAGCCTATGTCATTCGGGGATAGTGTAGCTTCCTACCAGTGAAATAATTTTTTAAATCGGTTCAGTATTTCCGGAGCCTATTCGTTACAAACAAACAAACCAACAAATCTTTCCTCTTTATTGACCGACGAAAAAAAAAGGAGGAGGTACTCAATTCGACACGTATTTTTTTTTTTTTTTTAATGTATGATCACGCATAACTTTTTACAGAGTAGTTCAATTTTGATAATTCTTTTTTTAATCGACAGGGCATACCTTGAAGTTGGTCCCATTAAAATTTGGAAATAAAATTCCCACCCTAAGGGTGGGAAAATAGGGGTGACTTTTTGGTCGGCGGGTGGATTTATCAACTCACAAGTTGCATTTTACGTGTAACACTATACATTTTGATATCTACTTACAATATCTTTTGAAATGAAATAAAATCAGCCGAAAGACGTCCACTGCTGGACATAGGCCTCCCCCACAAATCGCCATACCGACCGGTCTTGTCGTCCCTGTCAACCATGTCGTCTGATCACCTTATGCGGTGTGACCACTGACCACCTTGTGGGAGAAGAAAATAATAAAACCCTGAAAGAACTGAAAAGCATAAAATAAAACTTTTTATCAAAAAATAAAACCGCCGAAAAAAAAACTGAAAAGCATAAAATAATAATCGAATTACTAAGTTCTTAAAGTAATGTAGGGTATATACCAAGTAATTTTGAGTCGGCGCCACAGATTCCTTGTACAAAGATCATTAAATTAGGTACCTTAAATTTAAAGAAATAACAAAAATTCGTGCGCTGCCGCGCATCAATCTTTACGTAATTATGGAATTTGCTTGTGTGGCGCGCCGACTTAAAATTACTTGGTATATACCCTACATTACTTTAAGAACTTAGTAATTCGATTATTATTTTATGCTTTTCAGTTTTTTTTTCGGCGGTTTTATTTTTTGATAAAAAGTTTTATAATATTTGTATAGATATTCCGAAGATCATTATACTAAAAGCTACACAACCTAGCCTTGAAAAATTTAAGCAAGATTAACTAGGGACTCAAAGACGCATATTTTTAACCGACGAAAAAACAAAAAGGAGGAGGTTCTCAATTCGTCGCGTATATATATATATATATATATATATATATATATATATATTTTTATGTATGATCACGCATAACTTTTTACTGTGTGGACAGATTTTGATAATTCTTTTTTTAATCGAAAGGGTATATCTTGAAGTTGGTCCCATTAAAATTTGGAAATAAAATTCCAACCTTAAGGGTGGAAAAATAGGGGTGACTTTATTGTTCACTCACAGATTGTATTGCCGTTTTGATATTTACATGAAAACTGCTAGGTATAATTATGAGTATTTTTTATATGAATTTTAATAATCATAATCTCAGCTGATAGACGTCCACTGCTGGACATAAGCCTCCCCTAAAAATCACCTCACCGACCGGTCGTGATCGAACCTCATTCTGTTAGTCCGTCAACATTCACCAGGTTGTGTGGCCACCTTGTGGGGTGCGATCACCCTGTGAAGGGTGATTAGCTGGGGTCAAAAAAAAATAGCCCAAAAAAAACTGAAAAGCAAAAAATAAAAACTTTTTATCAAAAAATTTAACCGCCGAAAAAACTGAAAAGCATTAAATAATTGGGAAACATTTTCTATTAGGACTTAATTTACTTACTTCTTAAAGTAATTTTGGTTTACCAAGAAATTTTGAGTCGGTGCCACAGAATCAACGAATAAAGATACTAAATTACCTGAAATTCAAAGAAATAACCGAAAAACGTGTGCCGCTGCGCATCGCGCTTTACGTAGATAATGAATTTGCTTGTGTGGTGTGGCGCCGACTTAAAATTTCTTGGTAAACCAAAATTTTTTTAAGAAGTAAGTAAATTAAGTCCTAATAGAAAATGTTTCCCAATTATTTAATGCTTTTCAGTTTTTTCGGCGGTTTAATTTTTTGATAAAAAGTTTTTATTAATCTCGGCCATGGTTTAGAAGATATTAATTTTATTATTTATCGAAGTCACGCCAGTATCGCACCCGTTCACCCCTTCAAGGTAAAGCATTGTGAGGGATTTTTTGCCATTCTCGCCACTCTTAGCAGGCGGGTTGGTCGATCACAATATGGTTCAAATATTTCAACGAAGGACGCTTGTTTTACGACACTCACAAGAGGAGATGGGGTCAAAAAAATCAAAAATCAATAAATCTTTATTCAATATAGGACTTATTGAAAGTCAATTAGACTAAGGTAAAGGCACCAGTCTTGGACGCTATAAGGATTTTTTTTCAGTTTTTCGGAAATATTTTCTAACCTATAATTGCTATAGGTGTAAAAGTTTTAACATGAAATGAAGCGAGTTTTTTTTAACAATTACGTATTTTTTTTATAATTTAATGAAACAAATTGTTTAACAAAATTGAGGAAAAAAGGAACGCTTTTTTTTCACCAGTCATGGACATGAAAAATCCAGTGATGGACACCCAGTGATGGACAGTATCCAGTTATGGACATCCAATCTTGGACGGAAGTTTTAAGAGTAATTTCATCATCTAAGCGGACAGACGTCCACTGCTGAACATAACCCTCTCCTAGATGGCTGTTTGGAGTTTCCCTGCGTGATCAAATAAACAATTACGAGATCCGTAAAAGAACCAAACCAAAAATCCCAGGGAAGCAAAGAAAAGCATGGGCAGGCAGGGCAAATATTGTTATGTAGCTCGAAGAACAAATAGCTGCTGGTGCCGAAAAGATCTAGTGGCAACAGTGCACTGGAAAACGCAAAAACTTTTTATTAAAAAATTAAACCGCCGAAAAAACTGAAAAGCATTAAATAATAGGGAAACAATTTCTATTAGGCCTTAATTTACTCACTTCTTAAAGTAATTTTAGATTACCAAGAAATTTTGAGTCGGCGCCACACCACACAAGCAAATTCATTATCTATGTAAAGCGCGATGCGCAGCGGCATACGTTTTTCGGTTATTTCTTTGAATTTCAGGTAATTTAGTGATCTTTATTCGTTGATTCTGTGGCACCGACTCAAAATTTCTTGGTAATCCAAAATTACTTTAAGAAGTGAGTAAATTAAGGCCTAATAGAAATTGTTTCCCTATTATTTAATGCTTTTCAGTTTTTTCGGCGGTTTAATTTTTTTATAAAAAGTTTTTATTTTTTGCTTTTCAGTTTTTTTTGGGCTAATTTTTTGACCCCAGCTAATCATACTTCACCGGGTGGTCGCACCCCACAAGGTGGCCACACAACCTGGTGAAGGTTGAGGGACTAACAGGATGAGGTTCGATCACGACCGGTCGGTGAGGCGATTTTTGAGGGAGGCCTATGTCCAGCAGTGGACGTCTTTTGGCTGATTTTATTTCATTTCCAAAGATATTGTAAGTAGGTATCAAAAGTTATAATGTAACACGGAAATGCAACCTGTGAGTGGATAAATCCACCCGCCGACCAAAAAGTCACCCCTATTTTCCCACCCTTAGGGTGGGAATTTTATTTCGAAATTTTTATGGGACCAACTTCAAGGTATACCCTGTCGATTAAAAAAAGAATTATCAAAATCGGTCTACACAGTAAAAAGTTATGCGTGATCATACATAAAAAAATAAAAAAAAAAAAAAAAAAAAATATACGCGACGAATTGAGAACCTCCTCCTTTTTGTTTTTTCGTCGGTTAAAAAGAGTACATACTGCCCCATGAGGGTTGACATGACACCCTGACCCAACCGCCGTTAAAGCGGCAATGGTTATCGAAGCCGCCAACAAGATAATTACGAGTCGAGTTCAGTAGGAGAGTTTAGGCTTATAATAAAAACATAATTCTAGTTATTTTAGCGAAAATCTAACTGAAAGATAATGATATCGGCGCTCGAAAAGGTATAATTGCATCTTATTGGGTTTCGAATAGGCTTCAATACATAGTATAAATTAAAGTCGCTTCCCGCGTCTGTCCCTATGTATGCTTGAATCTTTAAATCCACGCAACAGATTTTAATGCGGTATTACTAAATAGACAGAGTGATTCAAGAGGAAGGTTTATAAGTATAATACATGCACAAAATAGTAATAGGTTAGGCGGTACGAAGTTCGCCGAGTCGACTAGTATAAAATATGATTAAGGTCTCGGAGACATATTTTTAGTTATTTAATTGGTTTGTTTAATTTAGATGGAAGTGATCGATATGGAAGTTAAAGCTAGGAAATATTAAGAATGTGAAGGGCCAACACTTGTCTCAAAACTTGATGCTAGCGTTCCTGATGATTTCTCGCCCTACACTTGTTTAGGAATCTAAATTCTGGGAACACTATATCAGATGTACTATAAAAGTAGAGTAGATGATTGCCACCCCAGATAAAACATAAAATTTCCTAGAATATGACGTTTTATAAAATGTGTCGCTTAGGCTTAGGCAGTCGCTTAATAAATTAGAAAGGTTTTTATAAGATTGATATGAGTTTATATGATAGCAAGTGCGACTTGAACTTCTCATATATGCGTCATGGATTCTTTCTTTTGTGGTTCATTATATCTTTGATAGTTCTTAGTCTTTCTCCATTCCTCTTCTTTATTTGGGATTTTTTATGTTACTAAGATTTTAAATATAGGGAAAATAAATCCAGTGATTTAATTGTCTATTATGTAGTAAAAGTTACCGCTTTACTGAAATCAGCTTTTGCGTTCGTAATTTTCATATGATATGTTTTTTATTTGTTGGAAACCATTAGGAAATAAAAAAGTTTAGTAGCGACAATAAATGAACTGGTCCTTTTGATATACTAATCATTAAAAAAAGACAATAAAAATTTAATAAACTTACTCCATAGTAGGAAAAATAAACGGGCCCATTTAAAAGGCCCAGTCATGGACACTCCAGTCATGGACCCATGTACAAGACTGGATCTAGATGTGCTAAATCAAATCTGATTAGACTTTCTAAAAGCATATAGTCTCGTAGCCATAAATGCATATTGTTACAAAAATATTAAAAAATCCAGTGATAGACAAAATGTCCATGACTGGGGAGTACTGACTAAACCGAACCAATCATGAACATTAATTTTCCACCCATTTTCTAAAGGCAGAATGTAAATATGAGGTTTTAGAGGCACTCTGAGTCTATTAAAGAACAGATAACTGTATAGTAATGTAAAAAACAACTTATATTTTTTTTGTAAAATCAACATAATTCCAATCAAGTCCTTAACGCAAATCACTTAGTTTTTACCCATTCTCTGCCCAAGTTACTACTTATATTTTTCATTTCGAATCTATTATAGTTATTAACTTTTAAATGTTTGTATGTGGTAGAGGGATTGTTAACAAACATAAAAATAATTACAAACGGGAATAGGACACAGCTGATTTCTTATTTTTTTAATCTGAATTTGAAATGTCCATAATAGGAGCCATGTCCAACACCGGTGCCTTTACCTTACATCTAATCTAATCGCTATTGATACCCTATTTGGTAAAGTATCCTTTACTGTGAGAGGCGAGGTAGTTCAGGGTGCCCACCAATTGGCTCAGGTAAACAAATGTTTGCTTTGCCTTACGACAATAGTCGCCTGGAGAGGCCCCCAAACGAGCCCTCCTCTGTCAAATGATTCTACTCCCTTTCGCAATGATTTTACAGCGTAGAGAAGAAAGGGGTAACAAACTCTACTTGACAATTTATCTCTCATTTTTTGGTGGTTCTCATGGTGATGGTATCCTATGTCCACTCCCGGCTCCTAACTTACCATCCTCCATACCTTCTCTTTACATGCTAACCTATGCTTTAAATATCTTATTTAGCAGTTTTATACTCACCTAAAAGTGCCTTTCAGCAAACTTCCTACTTAAGATTCAAAACAGGTCCATTTCGTGATCAGGCTACCTAAACTTTATCTAAAAGACCTTAAACTTTTATGATCGCGACTTTACTAAAGACTAGACATTGTATAGACACTTTTAACTTGAAACTTTTACTTTGTATTTCGAGGGTAGCACAGACAAGCGTTCAAAACGCTACGATCATCATTTAAATCACTTGCAGACTGTTTTTTCGTGGTCCTTCACATTGTTTTTTTTTTCGAATCATAGGTCGCTCTGACAGCGGTCGCTCTGTTTGACAGCATAATGCCGTATTTATGAGCACGCGGGGCGTGATGCGGTTAAATCAAACGTATAGCAATGTAAAAGACCGTTTACGGAGATGCGTTGGCACAGTCAATGCAGGCGCCGACGCGTGCACTGTCGTTCAACGCTTCAACATCAAAACATAGGCCTATGTTCTATATCGTACAAGGAGACGCGTCGGCGCCCGCGGCGGTGGCCGCGACGGCACCCGCAGATGCCCCGCGCAACGCGCCGCGTCTCCCTAAATGAGGCCTTACACCGTAATAGTACATTACGCTCTAGCGCGACGCTATAGCGCCTTCTAATGGAAGTAAATATAAAAGATAAAGATAAAAAAACGATTTAATGCCAAATATATCAACAGTAAGTACATAAGGAGACAAAATAATACAAAAAGTAATATTTTGTACTGCGGAGAGATAGGTAGGACAATGGACGGCCTTATCGCTAAGAGCGATTTCTTCCAGGCAACCCAAAAAGAACTTTACAGAGAGGAAATTAAGGACTAAAGAAAAAAATAGAAACACTTTATTGCATATAAAGTAAGACACAAAAAGTACAATTGTTAAATTAAGGGTGCATGGGAGACAATTTAAATTTGCATGCAATGGGCGGCCTCATCGCTAAAAGCGGTTTCTTCCAGGCAACCCACGTACTGTAGGGTAGGACAAACCCTTTGATAGCGTTACTTGTCGTGTTTTACCCGCCACGCTTGTCTGTACTGTTTGAAATCGTCAAGTGCTTTTACAATGAACAATATTGCATTCCTAGAGATCCCTTTGTGCCGACTCTATTGCAGAACTATCGAGAAAATAGACTTATCATCAAAGCTAGATCAAAAATGTAAGTCCTAAATAAAGTAAAGAGTCAAAAAATATTTATTCAATACTAGCTGTCCCGGCGAACTTCGTATCGCGCCTGCCGTACCATTTTATATGAAAAAATTGTGGTTTTTACTAATTTCCCCTCCATTTTTCCATATTTTCTCACCTTTTAAACCTTCCCTGGACTACTACAAACATTTCAAGACCAAAATAAGCTAAATCGGCCCGGCCGTTCTCGAGTTTTAGCGAGACTAACGAACTACGATTCATTTTTATATATATACAGTAGATAGGATACAAAATATGACTTAATGAAGGTCAATTACCTTATTTGGTAAAGTATCCTATACTGCGAGGGGCGAGGTAGTCCAGGGTAAAAATAAATGTTTGCCTTGCCTTACGACAGAGGTCGCATGGACATAGGCCCCCAACAAGATCGCCATAGGTTGATTTTCCTTAATCGCCACTTGGCAGGCGGGTTGGCGATTGCAGTGTGGCTCTTTTTAAAAAGAAGGACACTGCTGCGCTTTTACTTCGAGTCTAGCGAATTATAAATCAATGATATTGAATGAGAGAAATTGGTTTACGCTTCACCTATGAAGGTTCACTTTGAAATTCTATATCTTTGACTTTTCGCAGCTCTGAGAATATTTCTATTTGGTCTTTTTTTTCAGTCAGATCTAGCTGTGCCCGTGACTTTGACCGCTTGGAAAAGTGTTTTTTTTTTTTCAATATTTTCTCATCGTTTAAATCTTCTCTGGCTGTACACGACACAAATTTCTAAACCATAAAAATCTTATTTGGCTCGGCCGTTCTTAACGATTTTTAACGAGACAAACCAACAGCAACTGATTTTAATATTATATAGACAGATGTTGGTAAAACTCTTTGTTGCCGTGTGGTGACCCCAAATACCACCCCATCCTCCCATAGGTGTCTTAAAAGGCGACTAAGTGAATATTCTGCGAGTTGATTGAATTTTATTATAAAGACAAATGATTTGATTGTTAGTGTATTTGCATGGAAAAGGCTCCCAAACTACTGAACCGAATTGAATAATTTGTTCACTTTTGGGAAACTATACTATTCCCGAGCGGGTGACATGGCTATGTAAAATAGAACATTCTGAAAAAAAAAAACTTAACATCATCTAGTCTACTATCTACTTCTATATTCTATTTATATACTATCTATCTACCTTCTTCTATGTAATATCTATCTACTATATACTGGATGTTTCTGACAAGGCGGTAATAAATCAAAGGAGAGATTCTGCACATCATAACTAACAACTTTCCCAAAGCAACATGGGTCAAAATCTCAAAAAAAAAACAGCTGTTCCATACATTGGTTCGATCAGCTGACGGGGTCAATGTACGGGACAGGTGGTTTTTGTTTTGAGATTTCGACCCATGTTGCTTTGGGAAAGTTGTTAGGTATGGTGAGTAGAATCCCTCCTTTGCTTTATTACCGCCTTGTCAGAAACATCCTGTATATAAAAATGAATAATGGTTCGTTAATCTCGCTAAAACTCGAGAACGGCCGGGCCAATTAAGGTAATTTTGGTTTTGAAATATACGTATACTTAGTCCAGGGAAGGTTTAAAAGGTGAGAAAATTTGGAAAAATAGAGGGTTAGTTAGAAAAACAGCTATTGAATTTTCCCATAGAAAGCGTTCCATTTTAATCTTTGCGCATTGGCGTTCGACATAACTGTCAGTCGTTTCAGTCAGTAGACAGAACAACGTCTGTCGGGTCAACTAGTTTGTTTGTTTGTTTGTAACGGATAGGCTCCGGAAATACTGAACCGATTTGAAAAAATATTTCACTGAGTATGAAGCTACATTAACCCCGGAGTGTCATAGGCTATATTAGATTTTCAAAAAAATTAGGGATTCTTACCTAAACTCAAATAATATAACCCAAGGTGCAATATTTTTTCCGTTGTTTACATATTTTTACAGGTGGTTTGTTGTTGTTGTTTGTTTTTTATTCGGCCATTCTGGGCAGTCAACAGAAAATAGTCTATAGAGCCAAGTCTTTTGTAGTATCTTATATTTTATGGCGTAACGAAGTAAGCCGGGAAAGCTCGTAAAAAATAATACAATAGAAACTCTAAAACAACATACCCAGTTTACTTCAAACGTCTATATCAGTATGTCAGTCGACAATTTGTCGAGTAAATCATTGCATGCACTCGCTAGCCGTTCCGAGGGACGTTCATTCACGGACCGTAGGACACTGGCGTTACGTCACAGCATGTCACACGTGTCACTGGGTAAACTCAGTTTTGCCTATGACCATGTGTGTGCCTGTAACATGCCTTGATTTTGTAGTTTGCTTTTCGAAAATTTGGTGTTTGAAATATCGCTTGCAGTATTTTGATTTTCATTTTGATTTTAGTAAATGGTATCTTATGATATTTAACAAATCTTTACTTATAAGTTTGCTTTTTCAATACATAGTCAATCAATATCATACATGCTATAAAACAAAGTCGCTTCCCGCGTATGCTTAAATCTTTAAAACTATGCAACAGATTTTGATGCGGGTTTTTTTTATATAGATGTGGAGGACCTGGACCTTCCTCTTAAAGCCCTTGAATTTTATGTACTACATTACATAGTATGTATATAGTACATAAAATTTGGGTTCCATGGGGAGTGGAGGGGAGCACTAAGGAATAATTTCCTGAAATTTCCATGGGAACGGGAAAAAACAGGATTTATGTGTTTATGAAAAATCTGCGGGGTTAAACCTCGGGGCAGCCTTTAGTCAATATATATAAAACTCTTCCGTTACTGACTGACTGACTGACAGACAACGCAGAGCCGAAACTACTAGGCGTAGAAACCTGAACATTGGCACGTGGGTTCCTTGGAGAGTGTAGGTGAGCACTAAGGAATAATTTCCTGAAATTCCCATGGGAACGGGAAAAAACAGTATTTATGTGTTTATGAAAAATCTGCGCGGGTGAAACCTCGGGGCAGCCTCAAGTATTATATATTTTATCTTAATTATCACTGCAAAATCATTAAAAGTTCGATCTAATTCAAATCTAAATCGGAACATGTCATTTTGAAAGGAAAAAATTAATAACCTGCTTATTTTCCCGCCATATGGCCATATCCGTTGGATTACCACCGGTTATGACGTCACGTGTAGGAGTTTATTTCTAAAAACCTATAAATACCTACAGAAACAATACTACGACTCATTGGGTTTTAATTGCGTTTAGTATTATCTATACCAATATTATCTATACCAATATTATAAAGAGGAAAGATTTGTTTGTTTTTTTGTTTGTTTGTAACGGATAGGCTCCGGAAATACTGATCCGATTTGAAAAATTCTTTCACTGGTAGGAAGCTACATTAACCCCGAGTGTCATAGGCTATATTAGATTTTCAAAAAAATTAGGGATAAACTCAAATAATGTAACCCAAGGTGCAATATTTTTTCCGTTGTTTACATATTTTGACAGGTGGTTTGTTGTTGTTGTTGTTGGTTTTTTATTCGGCCATTTTGGGCAGTCAAAAGAACATAGTCTATAGAGCCAAGTCTTTTGTAGTATCTTATATTCTGTAGCGTAACGAAGTAAGCCGGGAAAGCTCGTCTACTATATACAGGATGTTTCTGACAAGGCGGTAATAAATCAAAGGAGGGATTCTGCTCATCATACCTAACAACTTTCCCAAAGCAACATGGGTCTAAAACTCAAAACAAAAATCAGCCGTTCCGTACATTAACCCCGTCAGCTGATCGAACCAATGTATAGAACAGCTGTTATTTTTTTTTTGAGATTTCGACTCATGTTGCTTTGGAAAAGTTGTTAGTTATAGTGAGCAGAATCCCTCCTTTGATTTATTACCGCCTTGTCAGAAACACCCAGTATATAAAAATGAATCGTGGTTCGCGTTAGTATCGCTAAAACTCGAAAACGGCCGGTCCGATTTACCTGATTTAGGTCTTAACATGTTTGTAGTAGTCTGGGGAAGGTTTAAAAGGTGAGAAAACATGGAAATGAGGGTGACAAGTTTTTTAAGAACTGTAAGGCGCAATACGAAGTTCGCCGGGACTGCTAGTTGTTATTTATTATTTACTTTTATTAAGAAGTGATTCTAATTTTTTGCAGGGTAAGTATATCACAACAAAATGTCTAGTAGAAGGCTACCGAGATAACACTATACACTCTTTAGCGCTCAAACACAATATGACGCCGTCACCGCGCCGCCGCCGACGCTGCGCCGAGCGCAGCCGTGGCAAAAATACAATAATAATCATTATTACAAAAAATAAACCCCCCTAAATAAACTGATACATTTTTTTTTGGTTACGAGGACAAATGCCTTACGCACTTCCCGTCGCTCGGGGGAGCGATGGGGGTGTGTGGGGATTGCACCCACTATAACTCCTCGGTGGCCACCTCAGCGATTTGGAAAGGACCCCGGGATTCGCCACAAAGCCTTCCGCTGGGATCCTTCCCACGCATAGCTGCATTGCCAGCTTCTGCCTCGGGGAGGGTATGTTTTTCCCTCCCCTGCTCCACTGGTGCTGCAGCGGCACAGTGCCGCTGCCCGTCTTGGGGCCGTTTTCATAGATTTGTAAAGCCCCCGCTCTACACACCCCCGACCCCGGTGACCCCTTTTAGTCGCCTCTTACGACAGGCAGGGGATACCGTAAAACACTTTCTCTTTTTGAAGTTGGTTAAAATGGGTACTAAAACCTTCTCCTTAATGTAACAAATACTTACCTGAAAACCGCATCAAGATTGGTTCAGCCAAACGTGAGATAATCGCGGACAAACATTTTTTTTATTTTTATTTATTATAATTAGGTTTAAAAATGCCATTACAGATATTAAACCTAATACGTACATACATACAGGTCAAACTAATAACCTTTTTTCTTGAAATCGGTTTAAAAACATATAAATTCAATAATATCGTGAACAGGAGACAAAAGAGAGGAATGCACGGTCTTATCGCTAGGAGTGATTTCTTCCATGCAACACATTTAAAGTGGCATTTCTATACCAAAACTGGCATTTATTATTCCAAGTCCGTGTTCGAAAATTACGTCATTTCCTCCGACAAGATGTCGGAATATTTTTCGTCGGCAACGTATTACTTTACATGTAAAAATATAATATTCTAGGTTTGAGATTACCCTACCCTTTGTATTTTATGAGATGATTGTTTCAAGGCTTTCTTTCGTTGACATCTTTTCTTGGTACCAACCTAATAATAAAATAACTAGTCGACCCGGCGAACTTCGTGCCGCCTAACCTATTACATACAAGTTCTCCATGTATTATGCAGCATAAAATAAAGTCGCTTTCCGCGTCCCTATGTATGCTTATATCTTTGAAACTATGCAACGGATTTTGATGCGGTTTTTTTAATAGAAAGAGTGATTCATGACCAAGGTTTATACATAAACATAATATTATCAATATATATAAAACTCTTCCGTTACTGACTGACTGACTGACAGATAACGCAGAGCCGAAACTACGGGGCGTAGCGGGCTGAAATATTGCATGTAGGTTCCTTAAGGAGTGTAGGTGAGCACTAAGAAAAAATTTCCTGAAATTCCCATGGGAACGGGAATAAAATGGGTTTTTGTGTTTATTAGAAATCTCTAGTTATGTCTATAAAACATTCACGCTAGGCGGTACGAAGAACGCCGGGTCGACTAGTGTATTATACAAAAAACTTTCTCTAATCTATCGATACAAAAAAGGATTGACTTCCTTTGCTAATGTGTAAAGATATAAACATACCATTTTTTATTTTATTTAATAAATGCAACATATGCTGAGTCAAGGCCCTTTCACATCCACAATACATGCAATTTTTTCTCTGTTGTATTTTATTTAATTTTTTTATTTTATTTTATTGTTTAATTCATAGGGTATTGCTTAGGTTTTATTCATGCTGTAAATTTTGTTGGTATTATTGATGTGAATAAAGATTTGTCTATGTCTATGTCTACCTACAAACTGACTACTGACTTTTATGCTATGTATTGAAACATCACCAAATTATGCACAAATCGATCTTCTTTCCCAATTTCATACAAACAATTTCAAAGGGCTATCTCTACCCTTTTGTTATATTTACTATATTGTTTAAACACCAACAAAGCAGCATTATTATTATTATTAGGTCATGGTCATGTCTGGTTTAAAAAACAGTTTAAAATAGCCTTTTGAAGCGTGTGGTATAAGAACATCCACGCACCCCAGAACAGGTGACACCGTACACTGGCGTGCAGGTAAAGTTGACCACATGTGAGAAAAAAAAACGTATGTACTCAAAGTCTCTAACTAGGCAGAAACCGCACACATGTCTAGTTTTTTTTTTTTTTACACATCACACTCAGAGCCCCTAACTAGGAAGAACCTGTATCTAGGGCGCCCGAAACACACACAGAGACGTACATCACACCCAGACCGGAAACAAACATCGATATTCATCATATCAATATTCGCCCCGCTTAGGAATCGAACTTACTCAGTCCACATCACCGCCAACTGAGCCACGGAGCAGTCAAAGTCAAGTTGTGACCGACACACAAATAACAACGAACAATACATCCATACAGAGAATCAAAAATTGATATTCATCATAATAATGTTTGCCCACGCCGAGAATCGGTTTCCGCCAGCCAACTGAAAAAAAAAGAAACCATTTATTTACAGCAGTTTACACTGTTGACACATGCTACATAACATACACAAGGTCTGGCAAGGCGCTAATAAACCCAGAAGGATTTAGTTCACCATACCTAAAAACTTTCCCAAAGCAACATGGATCGTAATCTTAAAACAAAAAAATAATCTGTCAGTTACGTTGACATCTGAAAATCTGTATAAAAAAATATTTCATCCCATGTTACTTTGGAAAAGTTATGAGAAATATTGACAGGTGTTGCTAATTGTTAGAAAATACCCAGTTCAAGTGTTTTAGTTTTATATCTTTTAAGCTCTCGTATAAGTAGTAATAGCCATACGACAATAGCCGACATAGCCAAGCGGATAATCTCGTTGAAGTGGCAATGGGCAGGTCATATAGCCCGCAGAACAGATGGCCGTTGGGGCCGAAAAGTTCTCGAGTGGAGACCACGGATCAGCAAGCGCAGCGTAGGGCGTCCACCGACGACATGGACGGATGATCTGCGCAAGGCTGCGGGTCCACGCTGGATGCAGGCCACCTGCGATCGGTACAGATGGAGAGCCTTGAGGGAGGCCTATGTCCAGCAGTGGACGTCCTACGGCTGAAATGATGATAAGTAGTAACACAGTGTGAACGATCGCTCTGATCTTTTTTGACCGACTCCCGACGGTGGAGCGTCGGGGGTATGTGGGGCTCGCACCCACTAAAACCCGCCGGCGGCCATCTTGTCGCTTTTTTGGGAAGAACTGTGCTGTGACGCCACCTATCTCAGGGCCGTTTGATGAGTGTGTGGGGCCCCCGCCCTTCACACCCACGACCCCAAAGACCCCTTTTAGTCGTCTTTTACAACAGGAAGAAATACCGTAAACCTATTCTTAATCCCGGACCTACAGGGCTTAACGCTCGCTCAGATCTTGCCCCGCAGTGTAATGTGAGTATTGTGACCACCTGCCCACCGTCTGCTTAAACCCTACGATCTTAATATTAATACTTTGTTGCTTTAAATGTGAAGTAGTTTATCATCTGCTTCTGATCTTATTATTAGGCTTTTAAGGTACCATAAAATACTATATCCATCAATAATAATTTCTTAAAAAAACCTTTGACACAAATATAGACTGAGAACCTTATCTTTTTCGTTGTCGGTCAAATAACAAAATCTTCTACCGAATGTAACTAATACATAACTGAAAAACGCATCAAAAGTTCAGCCGAATTATAATTAAGTTAATATCATAAAGATTGAGTAATTTGATGTAAAATCTTATTGCAATTTTACATTATTTTAATAAAAAATTATCAATAATAATAACACATCACACTCAGAGCCTAACTAACTAATTAAGAAGAACCTGTATATAAGGTACCCAAAACACACACAAAGAGGAACATTACACCCAGACCGGAAACAAACATCGTTATTCATCATATCAATATTCGCCCCGCCCGGGAATCGAACCCGGGTGCACACGCTTACTCAGTCCACATCACAATATGAATAAATTGATATCAAACAGTATTTTGGAGTAAAAATGGAGCCTTTAGCCTAGTAGGTACTATTCTGATAGTACAGTCACGGACTAGGAGGCCGTAACAGATTTGTCTATGGTTTCTTCAGCCTTAGACTGTATTACCAAAGAACAAGAGCTATTTTGCAATACAGAAAAACCGGTAATGTTACGCCGATCGTGTCCGCCACTGTACGTAATGCTAAATCACTTAAAGAGAAGTTTTTTCTAATTCTAAACAGCAGTTTTGACTTTAGTGTTGCAAACATACACACTTAAGAGTTTACCAATTAAGCTTGTAAATAAAAATAATTTATTTCTTGACTAGTTTTTATTAAGAAAACTGTATTGAATGTAATTAAAATATCTCCTTATTCGTATATGCCAACGATTCAGCTGCTTAGTTGTAATAAACATACAGAAAAACCTACACATGTAAACTACTAAAAAAAAACCTAGTTGACCCGGCGAACTTCGTACTGCCTAATCAATATAACATACATAATACATAATATCACGCCCCCCACTCCCCGGAGTGTTAGGCAGAGGCACCGGCCTGAGAGCCGGACCCACGTTTAGCCGAGTTTATGCTTTATTACCAACGTGACAAGGGGCCAGCTTGTCGCCGCGGTTATAACGACCACTACTGCGGCCGGGACCAACGGCTTAACGTGCTATATAAGTATTATATAGCACGTTATGCCGTATTATGCATATAAGTATTACAATATTGTGCATTAAACTTACATTTAAACATCACTCTATCTATATTTTAAAGAGACTGCATTAAAATCCGTTTCAAAGATGTAGTGGGTTTGTTAAGTCCAATAAATGTATGGGAACCAATATTTTCTGCATTAAAGCATGAAACTTGGCACAGTTGTTGCTTAGGTAGCCCAGACTGAGAATCGCCTGGGAGGGAGCGGGATACCCCCCTCTGGGGGGCGGGGGGAGGGGGTGAAGTTTCCTTCTACCGCGCGCGCTATCGATCCCTATTGCTGCTATTTTATAGCTACTAGGGCAAGTGTGGTGTCATTTTCGGATAATTTAAGGATGAGGAATCCATTTCTGGAACAATTTTTTTACATTTCTGTACAAAAAAATTTGAATTTACCATATAATAGATAATTGTCCACTCAAAAAAAAATCTTCTGTTCACGATATTTTGTGAATGAGTATAGATATCAGCAAAATAAAAATATATTTGAAAAGCTGCATTCATGCAGTTTTCAAAAATATAGGGTTCGATATACTTTTTGTTTATATTTATGTGTTAAAAAAATAGTAAACACTGCGCGGAAGAGGATGTAAAAATATTTAATGCCTAATTTCGGTTTGAAAATTACTTGGTTAATTCAAATTACTACCAAATACTGAACAGGGTCATTCAACCTGTGATAAATAACAACTTTCTGTATTAAAACATGGGTTGTATAGGTACAAAAAAAAACATTTCTCATACATTTATCTACCCAATTAGCTGACAAGTATGTATGAAACAAAGGATTTTTTTGTGCTTTTGCCACTGGGAAGAGTTGTTATTTACGATATCGGAAGACAGCTTAAGGAAGCGAGAGCATCGGAAGTGGACCTGCATAAGTCTCGACTGTGCACTCAAAAAAGAGAAATAGACTTCATCCATCATGTCGACATATATTCGTATATTGAAAGATGTAGTGATCAATGCGGTTAGAACCGGAAGCAATCACTGTTGGTACAGGACACATTGATATCAATGTTAAGCTCGAAAGGTCGCAACTGGTAAAGTCTACACTCAGACCGGCAAAACCGGCAGACCAAAACCCAAACTCGGAACTCTTTTAATTAGAACTCCAAAACCGTTTCGATTGCCTAGGGCGCAGCGTGGATGATGTAAATGAAGGGTTCTTGAGAAGTGTCACTGCGGTTGGAGGTAATTACTTAATACTAAGCACACTTGATGAAGAGGCGTGATACGTCTTAGCAGACAACGGCACCGGATGCCTTTTCCTGCAGGCAGCTGAAGAGACAGATCTTTATATCAATTACAAGAGACATCAGGCGATTTTATACAAAAAATATTAAGGTGGTGAGCCATAGACCGAAACAAAGCCTCCAAAGTTTTTGCTCGAGATCTATTTTTTCGGCAAAGCCAGGCATGGCTGAAGACCGAGGATGGTTGGTAGAGTATTATATCCACACCTGAGATTGTGGGGGAATTCGAGAAGTTCTATGGACGGAACTTCTATTATACACGTCGACACGACAACCCATCACTGACAGTCAAGATAAGGTCCCGAGAGCCACATGGACCCGACACCATACCGAGGACATCTCGGCCGTCAACATCTTACAAACAACAAGACTGCATGTAAAGTCGCATCAAATATGTTTGAATGTATGTCTCATTGTTATGTTATGTTATGTTTGCGTGACAAAGGCTGCTGTAAATAAATGATTTCCTTCTTTTTCGTTTCTTTCTTTCATCACAGCCGAACTTCAGAAGGCAAGTGGTAAAACCAGCGTTTATAGCCCGTCAGAAATTCTTCAATTTCATTATACGCTAATCATATTCCCCGAAAACTGTTAACCGCTGCATTCCAGGATGTCTTCAAGACTCTGGACTGGAAGGAACTAGGCATCATTATAAACGGCGACAACATTACTCACTAGTTACTAGTTATGGCCCAGACCGCGAAGGATCTAGTACAATGCTCGATGTCCTCACCTCAGTTGGGCTTCCGATCGAGTTGGTATTAGAATGAACATGGACATAACAAAGATAATGTTCAGTGCCCATGTAGGAACAATTCAATCCACTCCAAATCAAAGATAATGACTACCATACACTAAATACACTCGAAGTAGTTAAAGAATACATACCTGGGACAGACTGTTCGTCCGTCGACTTCAACTCGGATAAGCATCGTTCGGGATGCTTAGCTTAACTTGAATAAGCTTACTGAACGATGCTCATCCGAGTGGTAGGTTCAAGTTTTGTCTTGAGGCAAGAGGTGCCTCAAGACAAAATTCTTTGAACAATGTGCGTTACCAGTGGTAACTTACGGAACCGGGATACGGCTGCAAACAACGGGCCTAATTAGAAAGTACAAGGTCACTGGAGGATAAGGACAAGGAAAGAGCTGTTTCCCTGCGTGATCGGATATGATGAGATCCTACGTCGATGTTACTTACCTCCAACCGCATGCCTCCACGGTGCCGTTGTCTGCTGAGACGTTTCACACCTCTTCTCGATCAGATGAAGTGTGCTTAGTAGTAAGTAATTACCTCCAATCGCATTGACAACTTCTCAAAAACCCATCATTTACATCATCCACGCTGCGTCCTAGGCAATCGAAACGGTTTTGGAGTTCTAATTGAAAGAGTTCCGAGTTTGGGTTTTGGTCTGCCGGTTTTGCCGGTCTGAGTGTAGACTTTACCAGTTGCGACCTTTCGAGCATAACATTGATATCAATGTGTCCTGTACCAACAGTGATTGCTTCCGGTTTTAACCGCGTTGTTCACAGACATCTTTCAATGTACGGTTTTATGTCGACATGATGGATGAAGTATATCTCGTTTTTAAGTGCACCGTCGGGACTTATGCAGGTCCACTTCTGATGCTCTCGCTTCCTCAAGCTGTCTTGCGATATCGTAAATAACAACTCTTCCCAGTGGCAAAAGCACAAAAATTCCTTTGTTTCATACATACTTGTCAGCTAATTGGGTAGATAAATGTATTTTTTTGTACCTATACAACCTATGTTTTAATACAGAAAGTTGATATTTATCACAGGTTGAATGACCCTGTTCAGTATTAGGTAGTAATTTGAATTAACCAAGTAATTTTCAAACCGAAATTAGGCATTAAATATTTTTACATCCTCTTCCGCGCAGTGTTTACTATTTTTTTTAACACATAAATATAAACAAAAAGTATATCGAACCCTATATTTTTGAAAACTGCATGAATGCAGCTTTTCAAATATATTTTTATTTTGCTGATATCTATACTCATTCACAAAATATCGTGAACAGAAGATTTTTTTTTGCGTGGAAAATTATCTATCAAATTTTTTTGTATGGAAATGTAAAAAAATTGTTCCAGAAATGGATTCCTCATCCTTAAATTATCCGAAAATGACACCACACTTGCCCTAGTAGCTATAAAATAGCAGCAAGAAGGAACAGCGCGCGCGGTAGAAGGAAACTTCACCCCCTCCCCCGCCCCCCAGAGGGGGGTATCCCGCTCTCTCCCGGGCGATTCTCAGTCTGGGCCACATAAGCAACAAGTGTGCCAAGTTTCATGCTTTAATGCAGAAAATATTACCTTTGGTCGTTAACAAACCCACTAATGGGGAAGAAGCCGTTTTAAAGATTTAAGCATACATAGAAACCGACGCGGGAAGCGACTTTTGTTGTATATGTCGTAGTAAGATATGATAATTAGGTTTTTTGCAAATAAAACTAGGGATTTTGCGAAAACCTGGATAATTTGATATAAACATTACTTTTTTTTCAATCAACCTGACATAAAGCAGTTTTTTTGCAAAAAACTTAGTATAATTGAAAACTTTGAAACCTTCCTTAACTCTGATTGGCTAGATTATTGCTGGCTGGTAATTCTGTTTGGTTCGTTAAAATATCATTTAACGCTACAGAGAACCAATCAGAATAAGAGTTTACCAGCAACCAATAATCTAGCCAATCAGAGTTAAGGCAGGTTTTAAATTTTTCAATTATACTAGGTTTTTTGCAAAAAAAACTGCTTTACGTCAGGTTGATTGAAAAAAAGTAATGCTTATATCAAATTATCCGGGTTTTCGCAAAATCCCTAGTTTTTTTTGCAAAAAACCTAATTATCAAATCTTACTACGACATATACATATATAAGTAAGTACTATGTTATTGATTATACTGTTTTAGTTTTTTTTAATAGTGATGACTAGAGGCTGCCCCGCGGTTTTTCCCGCGCAGATTTGTCATAAACACAAAATTCCCGTTTTTTTCCCGTTCCCCACTCAGGGGACTCTCACTCCCCAAGGAACCCACGTGCCAATTTTCAGCTTTCTACGCCCAGTAGTTTAGGCTCTGCGTTGTCTGTCAGTCAGTCAGTCATTCAGTCAGTCAGTCAGTCAGTAACGGAAGAGTTTTATATAATATATTGATGATGTCCTCCACGACGTATCCGTCGACGGCGACACCTTGTCAGCTCCTGGCGTGTGCTCGGATGTGACTCGCAAAGCCGAACTTTGTCTTAAACGTGCGGCCGCATATGTTGCACTGTAGCTGTCCGCTGGTGTTGTAAGTGTAGTTGTAGGAGACCTTGGGACGAGTCTTTCGGGCGAGTATATATTTTAACAAGCTGTCCCGGCTTACTTCGTTACGCCATAGAATCAATATATATAAAACTCTTCCGTTACTGACTGACTGACTGACAGACAACGCAGAGCCTAAACTACTGGGCGTAGCGGGCTGAAATTTTGCACGTAGGTTCCTTGGGGAGTGTAGGTGAGCACTAAGAAGGGATTTCCCGAAATTCCTACGGTAACGGGAAAAAACGGGAATTTTTTATTTATGAAAAATATGCGCGGGAAAAACCGCGGGGCAGCCTCTAGTATAACATACTACAAAAGACTTGGCTCTATAGACTATGTTCTTTTGACTGCCCAGAATGGCCGAATAAAAAAAGAAACAACAACAACAAACCACCTGTCAAAATATGTGCACAACGGAAAAAATGCAATATTTGGGTTACATTATTTGAGTTGAGGTAAGTATCCCTAAGTTTTTTGAAAATCTAATATATCCTTTGACACTCGGGGTAAGATTAGCTTCCTACCAGTGAAAGATTTTTTTAAATCGGTTCAGTATTTCCGGAGCCTATTCGTTACAAACAAACAAATCTTTCCTCTTTATAATATTGGTATAGATAATAGTATAATCATCTCAGCGTCCCCCACAGCTCGCTACACGGAAAGTCTCGCTCGACCCTCATCCAGACTGCTTCCACAAACTTTATCAAATCGTCTGACCACCTCGTGGGGGTTTTTAAAGAGACCAGCCTGCAAAAAATTCACACATACATAAACTGAGAACCACCCTTTTTTCTGAAGTCGGTTAAAATAGGTACTAAAACCTTCTCCTGAATTTTAAAAATACTTTTGTGAAAACCGCATCAAAATGGATTCAGCCAAACTAAAGATAATCGCGGACAAACATACATACATACAGGTCAAACTGATAACCTCCTTTTTTGAAGTCGGTTAAAAATCACGGGTGTGGCGTGAAAAATCTGTACTAAAGACAAGTACTAAAAAAGTTAAACTCAAAAAGATCAGGTTAAAACTTAAAACTCTTGGCCGAAAGCTCCGTGCGACTTTCTCACAGCGAGCTTTGGAGTGTGACGCGTATAGGGTTACTGATAACGAAGACGAGCCGTGTTATACAGGGTGTAACCGATATGTTAATTTTAAGGAAATTAGATGCTATAGTGTTTGTGTAAGGTATCTACACGTCTGAAGTTTATCTTTAGTCTAGTCTCTAGCTGATAGCAATTTTTTCTCTAAGTAATAATATTAATTATCTTGACTGCTATTTATTAAACAGACGAAAGATTTCATTGTTTGAAAAGTCAAAATAAACCTATTAAAAAATGTATATAAAATTTTTTAATAAAAAAATATTTTATCTTATTTTAAATTATATACCGTGTGTTTCTGACAAATCAAAGAAAGGCTTCTGCTCACCATAACTATCAGCTTTCCCAAAGAAACATAGGTCGAAATCACAAATAAAACAGCTGTTCCATATTACATTGGTTCGATCAGCTGGCGGGGTCAATGTACGGGACGGCTGATTTTTGTTTTGAGATTTTGACCCATGTTGCTTAGGGAAAGTTGTTGGGTATGGTGAGCTGAATCCTTTCTTTGATTTATTACCGCCTTGTCAGAAACACCCGGTATATATACCTAAATATAATTTTGTTTATACCTGTAATTAGTTACATGTAACTTTTATAGGTTTTAAATAAAAAAATATATAATTATTTCAAATTAGGCACAGTGGCGGTCTAGGAGGCCGTCACAAATTTTTCTACGGTTTCGTAATCAATATATATAAAACTCTTCCGTTACTGACTGACTGACTGACTGACTGACTGACTGACTGACTGACTGACAGACAACGTAGAGCCGAAACTACTGGGCGTAGCGGGCTGAAATTTTGCATGTAGGTTCCTTAGGGAGTCTAGGTGAGCACTAAAAAGGGATTTCCCGAAATTCCCACGGGAACGGGAATTTTGTGTTTATGAGAAATCTGCGCGGGAAAAACCGCGGGGCAGCCTCTAGTGTAGTATAATGCGGTAGAAAATCAGATAGAATTAGCTAGACATAAATATTTTTTGGACAACTCTACGTTCTTTTATGTTCGTTCGTTCATGACATTCTACATTTTTATTTTTGTTTTGACATTATTTATGTAAGGAGTGTTTGTTATCTTTATCTCATGATATTGACATCTGAAATAATTTTGAAAATTAAATAATGCATGCGTAGGTAAAAATTAAAGATATTTTTTTTAAATAATATTTGCATGCCAGACATCATGGCAGAACTCTGAAGGGAATTATAAATTTTATTTAAGATCTTACTGTATTGTATACCCAGTGTTCATGCAAATAAATGACTGATTACTGATTACTGATTTTAACACCCTGTATAATCTCGGCCGCACATAAAACCGGGCTGCTACCACCAGCTCTATGAATAAATCCCATTCATCTATCCGTGGGATTCCCAGTAATTGCTCTTGTTCATAAAACTGGAGCCATACATCATGGGAAGATGAACATAGGATTTTAGGCGTTTCCGTTTCCTATAACATGCTAACCTTATTTACTGATATTATCAATCAATATATATAAAACTCTTCCGTTACTGACTGACTTACAGACAACGCAGAGCCGAAAGTACTGGGTGTAGCGGGCTGACATTTTCCATGTAGGTTCCTTAGGAAGTGTAGGTGAGCACTAAGAAAGGATTTCCCGAAATTCTCATGGGAACGGGAAAAAACGCGATTTTTGTGTTTATGAGAAATCTGCGCGAGTGAAACCGCGGGGCAGCCTCTAGTCAATATATATAAAACTCTTCCGTTACTGACTGACTGACTGACTGACTGACAGACAACGCGGAGCCGAAACTACTGGATGTAGCGGGCTGACATTTTGCATGTAGGTTCCTTAGGAAGTGTAGGTGAGCACTAAGAAAAGATTTCCCGAAATTCTCATGGGAACGGGAAAAAACGCGATTTTTGTGTTTATGAGAAAACTGCGCGGGTGAAACTGCGGGGCAGCCTCTAGTCTACATATAATCTATAAAGCTGAATCTTTTTAATCAAGCTGTTTTAACATTTAAAAATTCGATCTCGAATGTAGATTATCCTGGCTCAGGCCGTCTCATACTCGGTCGAGCGTATACTCACTGTGACTGAATGAATGATCTCTTTATCGTACAAAAACAAGTTGAATTTGAAGTCTGAACTTAACTGTGTATTTTACATGGCTTGAGAAATATAGATTACCTACCAACTTACTCAATACCTAAATATAATAATACCTATGGAAAAAGAACCATACCATATGTTCTACCTGACATTCTTAACCAACTACCTAAACAATTAGTGGACAAATTAGTAACACTCAACTTTTGTGATGTTAAACCAAAAATTCTTTTTAGATGGAACTGTTTAATTTAACCGTCTTATCCATAAAGATACAGTATATTTTAAATAGCTTTACTGGAGGTCAACTTCTCTGGTTTGTTGTATGGTAAATACGTGACATCCAGTCTAAATTGACATATGTCAAATAACTAAAATGCTCTTTAACTTTTTATGAATAACAGGGTAAGTATTTAATAAAAAGTTATATCTTTGTTAAAAAGACCTATAAGGAAATTGTATTGTTGAATGCGTCTTAGCACCGCTCAAAAACCTAATAAGGTTTCTGCGGTTGCAAAGTTGTAATAAGATTATAAGAAATTTTCAATAAATAAATAAAAAAAAAGAAAAAAAAAATATTAAGAAAAACTCATGCTGTCGCTCCCTGACCGCAACCATGCGACAGAGATAGAGCAAATTTTTTGATGAAATTTGCGTTTCGGGGGAAAACGTTTTTCACTACCTAAATCTTAGCGAATCACAATGATTTTGATGTCCATCGCTTCAGCATTAAACAATCTAGGTTTATATGTTTTCCTTTTTTTTTAAATACGCATTGGTTTCGTAAAAGAAACAACTTATTCCGACCAATTTTTTATCACAAAATCTTTGTTTTTTTGGGGGCCTATACTGAATCTTTAGCGAATTTTGAAAAAAGGGAAACGTACAAACCTAGTTTTTTATAGTGTTAGTAACATACTAAACCTTCAGGGCCATTGGAATATAATTAGTAGTGGAAAAACGTTTTCTCTTTTTGTATGGACGCGTTCGGGGTATACGGTCCTCTATAATAGGTTTTAACATTAATATTTAGCACTAGTTTATACTTTACAATACTTACAATTTATACTTACTTACTTTACTTTACTTTACAATTTTGTATTTTATTATTAATTCATTAATTTATTTTACATTTATATATTTTTTGTTTATGAAAATTTTATGTAATTTTATAGTATGTGACCTGTAATGCAAAATTACCAATAAAATATCTCTATCTCTATCTCTCTAGTTATAGTTCCACTTGATTCACACAGCAAGCCACAAAAATAAACTTTAAGTATTAAGGATGTACCTAAGTAAGTACTTAAGGAAAAAAAAAACATAAAAAAAGAAAAATTGCTTTTAAACCAACAAACTTTTACCTGAAATATTCCAAACTTTTTAAAGACTAGCAAAAGCTCCCGAGCTTTGCGGGTTATTTAAATATCAAGCAGGAAAAACAAACTTTTAGGAATGTATTTAGTATTTTTTTTATGTTTTCTAATGTTAATATTGCCAAGCTATTAGCTAAACGGGAGCAAAGCAAAGCTGCCGTCTAGTGGCATAGAATCCCACCCCCCCATCTCCTCCCACGGGTGTCGTAAAAGGCGACTAAGGGAACAGCCGAAGGACGGGCAGCAGCGTCCTTCGTTGAAATACTTGAAGAGCCACAATGCGATCGCCAACGCGCCTGCCAAGTGTGGCGATTGATAGAAAATTTGCTCGCCACCTCCTTATCCATTATGGTAACACCCCTCGTATAGGTTTGTCTTTGCGGCGATCCGTGTTAGGGAGGCCTTTATCCTTCAGTGGACGTATTTTGGCTGAAATGAATGTGGCCAAAACATATGCGAAAAATCACCCATGCATCATTGTGGCAATCCGTGGGGGAGACCTATGTCCAGCAGTGGACGTCGTTCGGTTGTAATGAATGAATGAATAAATGTTTGCCCTAGCAGGAATCGAACCCAGACCATCGGAGACATCAGAGCCCACTGAGCCACGATGGCTGTCTATCAATACATAGTATAAAACAAAGTCGCTTTCCGCATCTGTCCCTATTTAAGCTTAAATCTTTAAAACTACGCGACGAATTTTGATGCGTTTTTTTTAAATAGATAGAGTGATTCAAAAGGAAGGTTTATAAGTATAATAAATGGACAAAATAGTAATAGGTTAGGCGGTACGAAGTTCGCCGGGTCGACTAATAAAATTATAAGTCAAACGAACAAGGTACTTCATAAATTTTATAGAGCGGTTGTACACAAAAATATTGTAGGCAATAACTCATCGAAAGCGGCGAGTAATTTCAACAGTGTGTTTTAGCCTTAAAACAGTATATTTTATCTTCATGATTTATAGTTAAAAATGACATGGAATTTATTAAAAACCTTTTTTTTTTTGCATAAAACATGCAAATAATGGGAAATTTGTTCTCATGGGAAATTTTGCTTATTAGATTATTTTGGCAAGTACAATTATAGTGTGTATTTAAATTTAGAACTACAAAACAGTAACAAGCAATAACACAACTACATTGTGATAATACTAAGCAAGAAAAAAGTAAAGAACCTATTTTTTTATTTGCAATGTTTTTGGCCTATTAAGCCTATACCAAACTAGGCACGACCTAAATCTAAGGTAAAATATAAAGGTAGACAAAAAAAATACGTCTGCCCAAAGAATATTAAAAAGCTCTTCTTTCTAATTTTCACGGAACTTTTCTTAAGCTTTCTCACACAGAAAGCTAAGCTATACACTTTAAAGGCCTCGAGGGTTTTTTTGGTCCACCGAGTCTTATTGAATTATAGTTAGGTGCTTTTTATCATCATGATCTCAGCCGAAAGGCGTCTACTGCTGGACATGGGTCTCCCTCACAGACTTATCTTAAACGGTGTACTCGTCCTAACCTTAAACAGGTCGTCTGACCATCTTGTGGGGTTCTGCCTACTCTTCATTTTCCGGTGCGCAGAGTAACTTATACGAGAACCTTTCGGCCCCAGAAAACCATTATAAGCATTCTTCGAAGTACCCATTGCAAAAATAAGTTTGCAGTTTTCGGGGCTATTTCGGCTATGAACAATTCATTAGCCTATGTTAAAACTGCTCCGTAGCTCAGTTGGCAGTGATGTGGACTGAGTAAGCGTGTGCACCTGTGTTCGATTTCCGGCGGGGCGAACTTGGTATGATAAATATCGATGTTTGTTTCCGGTCTGGGTGTAATGTTCGTCCCTGTATATGTTTTGGGCACTTTAGATACAATTATTCTTCCTAATTAAGGGCTCTGAGTGTGATGTGTTATTGCTATTATTATGTTTCTCAATACTTTTCGGCATCACGGGATGGAGCCCGGTCCTTTGAGAGGCGAGCGAGGTGACGAATCCAACTTGTAGAGGCTCTTTCGAGAGTTTTTCTTGTTTATGGATCACCAACCAGCCACCGCCACTAAATGCACAAATACATCATGCACCCAGAGGCGGCACCCAGAGGTGATAGGAACTATTGTAAAATGGATGACAAGAAATGGTTTATGGGGGTGAACTGTTTAATGGACCGGTTAACTGGTGCTATGGAGTGAAATACCGGTACGCCTGCCTTTAATGCAACATTTCACTAATTATCATGGCAGGCGGTGACTCGCTGTCCACTGGTGGCTTATTATTATTATTATTACGATATAGATTCGTCCCAACAAAGAGTAGCTACAAAAAATAAACTTTTCAATCTACCGCCAAGCGTCCAGCTCAGCGATTGGCCGAGATTTTTCTCTCGCGCTCTGCGCTACGGCTTAAAGGGATCTCTGAAATGGCATCCGTTAATTAATGGGCCATTAAATGTAAGTCTCCTTTCCTCCGCGTGACCTCCGCAAATTTATTAATTCACTCGCTGACGATCGGTTCATTAAGGCTCTTTTTCCTCAAAGTCAAAATTGGGATGTTTCCCTCTGTACAGTAATATCAAAGGATGTTTGGTTTTGACTAGCCTTAAAAGGTTTGAGGGCAATTAAAAGATATAATTATTAGGTACGAGCTGTCCCGGCTTACTTCGTTACGCCATATAGAATATAAGATACTACTCAAGATAGGATCCCTATTTTTTTTGAAAATCTAATATAGCCTATGACACTCGGGGTTAGTGTAGCTTCCTACCAGTGAAAGAATTTTTCAAATCGGTTCAGTAATTTCCGGAGCCTATTGGTTACAAACAAACAAACAAACAAACAAACAAACCTTTCCTCTTTATAATATTGGTATAGATAACTGGTTACGTTTCGTCATTTTAATAGATTATTTGAATTCAAAGCCAAATATTAATATTAATATATTGTACTTAATCTGTTTAACCTGCGGATAAATCACTACAACCTCCGGTGCTTTTGAATAATAATAATAACCACATCACACTCAGAGCCCGCTTAACTAGGAAGAACCTGTATCTAGGGTTCCCGAAATACACACAGAGACGAACATCACACCCAGACCGGAAACAAACATCGATATTCATCATATCAATATTCACCCCGGGAATCGAACCCGGGTGCACACGCTTACTCAGTCCACATCACTGCCAACTGAGCCACGGAGCAGTCAATGAATGAATGTCAACAACTGCTTTTTGTCAGGATGATTGGATAAAATAAATCCTTATATCAAATTATCTCGAAAAATTCCTAGTTTTTTTGCAAAAAAACTAATTATCAAATCTTCCAACAACATATACGTATGTGATCCGGGCACCCTAAATTCAGGATCTACCTAGTAGTGATGTGATAAATTATTATTATTATTCTACACTAAATTTAATACAACCTAATCCTCATACATACTGATTACGAAAACCATTTTTAAACGTACAGAAACCGTTAAACTAGTAACTAATCGAACTAGAAACGAGAAATTCTTGAACCGGGAACTGAACCCAGTACCTCACTTAAGTGTGGAATCTTAATAGCTGTGCCATCAACGACGGGAAGCAACCCCATACTACTCGACTTAAAACTCGCTATAACTACCTACGATTTTTCCCGCTGCAAACGATGATAGTTTGGACGCTCTAGACTCCTTCATCCATACTATCATAAATTATAAATGAGAAAGAAACTTGGCTGTCTGTCTATCTGTCAGCCCTTTGTTTTTTTGGCGGGGAAACTCCTAATGAGTACCCTGCAGCCCCGGGGGGAGCCGCAGGGTTATGCGGGGTTCGCACCCACTAAAACCCCACCGGTGCTCCAGCTCGGCTGTTAGCAAGGGGGTCACGGGAGATCTTTCGATCTTTATGTTTAACTCCGCGACCCCCTGCAGGATTGGCTCTTCGGCCTCTCCTCGAGGGAACATAGTCTGCCTCGCTTCACGCCAAAACTACTGACCCATATAAATGAAATTTGGTACAGACATAGTTAAAATCTGAGAAAAGAAATAGAAATTTATTCACGAAAGTATCACGGGAACGTTAACTAGTCGACCCAGCGAAATTCGTACCGCCTAACTTATTACTATATTGTGCATTTCATAAATATAAAACCTTTATTTATTTTCTACTAGTCGACCCGGCGAACTTCGTACCGCCTAAACTTTTACTATATTGTGCATTTATTATACTTATAAACCTTCCTCCTGAATCACTTTATCTATTGAAAAAACCCGCATCAAAATCCGTTGCATAATTTTAAAGATTTAAGCATACATAGGGACAGACGCGGGAAGCGACTTCATTTTATACTATGTATTGATGATGATATTGATGTTGTTAAGTTTTTTAGGCATTTGTGTCATTGATGAGAGTGGCATTTCTGTGCTTTTATTTTTATTTCCATTTTTGTAATCTCGAAACGTAGGTACTGGAGAAATAAGATGTTACTTTATAAGTGTAGAAAAAATGCGTTATGTTATGGTGTAGTGAATGTTCAAATCGTTATTTCCGTTTCGTACAAAAACTATTATATATATGGTCGTTCAGTTCAACTGAGAGAAATTAGAAATAATCTTCGAAAGGTTTTGTGTTTCGTTTTTAAAATGAGAAAAATAAATAATAATAACACATCACACTCAGAGCCCCTAACTAGGTAGAACCTGTATCTAGGGTGCCCGGAACATATACAGAGACGAACATTACACCCAGACAGGAAACAAACATCGTTATTCATCATATCAATATTCTCCCCGCCCAGGAATCGAACCCGGGTGCACACGCTTACTCAGTCCACATCACTGCCAACTGAGCCACGGAGCAGTCTATAGTCAAATATACAGGGTGTTTCTGACAAGGCGGTACTAAATCAAAGGGGGGATTCAGCTCACCATACCTAAAAACTTTCCCAAAGCCACATGGGTCGAAATCTCAAAACAATAATCAGCTGTAGTATAATGGAACAGCTGTTTTTTTTTTTGAGATTTCGACCCATGTTGCTTTGGGAAAGTTGTTAGGTATGGTGAGCTGAATCCCTCCTTTGATTTATTACCGCCTTGTCAGAAACAGCCGGTATAATACTATTAGGGCTAACTAATTTAGCAACTGATTGAAGGAAGCTTTATCATTTCTACGTTTAATTCTTATGCCGTGTTTGAAAATCTTGAAAAGTCTTGCAATCGGTAATTCGTAGATTAAGGCAAAACACCCCTAAAAATTTTTTTTCCTTGTGGTGATCTGTGGGGGAGGCCTGTTTTCAGCAGTAGAGGCATCTTGGCTAAGATGAATATAGAATATTATAGAGCCCTACCAATATTATAAATGTGAATAGTTTTAAGGAACGTATCGTTCCAATTTCACGCAAAATCTTCCAAATAGGATTTTATGAAACTTTTATAGTACAGCTTTTAAATAAGATTAGACTATGCTATAAGAAAGTCCGCTGGGTCAGCTATAAAGTAACCTGAACGTTAAATCTTTCAGAATACTCAATCATCCGATCATTAAGACTACCGATTTGGGCCCTTTTTTTAAATCACCTCCGTAAGCAATCAACCCTTAACAAAGGGATGAAACGGGTTAATTAATTTCACGTTTTAAAAATAAAATGCAACCCTACTAACTTAAGAATGAATGCTACTAAATACTTCCGCTCGCAACATTACGCAAATTTTGTGTTTTTTTTTATTATTTTTTACTTTATTTGTTGGCATGGTAAAAGAATTAAAGATGATTATTCATCATCATTATCATCGTCATCATCAAAAGAATTAGTTCTTAACCTTTAATTTAACATTAGTTTTTTCAAATGGGTTGCATAATAATAATATGTCAAAAGTAATTTATTTCTGTAAAAAAAAAAAAAACTAAAAAAAGAAATTTGACCTGGTTTTTTGAGCACTTACCAAAGACTCACACTCTGTACCCTACAAATCATTATCAATATTTTTTATGCGTAAATAACTCCGATCTGTCAATATTTCACGGTTTAACACCTAAACTACTTAGGCGATATATAGATGAAACTTCGCAGGAAGGTAGCTTAAAACCACGAGCGGACCTAAGATAATATAAGCTTCCTGGCTCATGCCGATTACAATTTTTTTTTTGTGTCTGTTTGTCACACAATGCTAACAGTATAAACGCAGTAGCAGAAGTCAATAAAGTTGATAAGAAACAAACGAACGACGAGCGTCGTCCGCAACTGATCTCATCCTTACAATTGACGGTTTTATGTAAGAAAGAAATTATTTTTTTTATTTTTATTTTATTTATTGGTCGTTTTGAAACTACAGCACAAGTTAAATTGCCCAAAATGCCTTACCTAAAGCACAGAAAGGGAGGTGCGAAAGGGAGAAGAATCATTTGACAGAGGAGGGCTCGTTTGGGGGCGTCTCCAGGCGACCATTGTCGTAAGGCAAGGCAAACATTTGTTTGCCTGAGCCAATTGGTGGGCACCCTGAACTACCTCGCCTCTAGAGGTATAGGATACTTTGCCAAATAAGGTATCGATACCATTAGATTAGTCTAATCGACTTTCAATAAGTGATATCTTGTATCCTATATTGAATAAATCATTTTTTACCTTTTTTTGACAGAGAATATAATAAAGTGACCACTTTTAGCAACAAACCGGATATTTCTAAGATCTTTATTCTGAACGCTACACAACAGTGCCTTAAATAATATTCTAAGCACGATTATTTAGTACATCATCATTGACGCATATTTTTGATTTTGGCAAATGGTTTAGAATATTTTTTTTCTAAAGTGGCGGCGCTATTGTCTTAAACGGCACACTCTTATGCTGTGTTACGAAGTTCGCTGGCTCGACTATTTCTAAATATAAGACATACATAATCCCACGCCTTTTATTCCCCGGAGGGTTAGGCAGAGGCACCAGCTTGAGAGCCGGACCCACGTTTAGCCGAGTTTATGCTTTATTACCAACGTGACAAGGGGACAGCTTGTCGTTTTCGGACAATCAGGTGATTCAAGCCTGCAATGTCCTATCCAACCGAAAACAACCACAACGTGATTTTTGTGAGAAATCAATAAGTGGTGTTTTCTGCGGGGATCGAACCCACAACCTTCCGTGCCGTGGCGCAACGCGCTACGCTACTGAGCTACGGAGGCGGCTAAATATAAGACATTTACTAAAATACTAAATTATTTCACACTCTAGCATAAGACTATCCCAATCATCTAAAAACCGGTCTTATTGTAAAAAGCGACAGTAACAGGTCGATAGCCGCAGGTGCACGGACGGACGGACGACCCGGTTTTGTTGTTTTTTATATAAATATAATGTGTGGTTATAGACTATACGATACAGTATCAATTCTAGTTTTTTCCCGCCTTTTTAAATGCGTTAACTT
Organism: Euspilapteryx auroguttella; assembly: GCA_951802225.1. NCBI lineage: Eukaryota > Metazoa > Arthropoda > Insecta > Lepidoptera > Gracillariidae > Euspilapteryx > Euspilapteryx auroguttella. The sequence continues at coordinate 875,395 of OX637666.1, forward strand.
GAAACATGCTATGTGTTAAGTTAAGACTTCATCTGCGCTTTTAAAGTCATCATCATCATCATAATTTACTTACATCAACTTTAACACACGCACTCCCATGGTTCTGGCAGAATCATCAGCGTTGCATCAATGCTATTGCATTGCTTGCAACATAAGCTGAGTCGGGGCCATTTTGCGCCTACAACACTTACAATACATTTGTTAATTTTATTATTTGTTTTATTTTTTTGTGTATCTTTACGTAGTTTATAACTTACGAGCTTTCCCGGCTTACTTCGTTACGCCATAGAATATAAGATAAGTACTACAAAAGACTTGGCTCTATAGACTATGTTCTTTTGACTGCTCAGAATGGCCGAATAAAAAACAAACAACAACAACAAACCACCTGTCAAAATATGTAAACAACGGAAAAAATATTGCACCTCGGGTTACATTATTTGAGTTTAGGTAAGGACCCCTAATTTTTTTGAAAATTTAATATAGCCTATGACACTCGGGGTTAATGTAGCTTCCTACCAGTGAAAAAATTTTTCAATTCGTTTAGTATTTCCGGAGCCTATTCGTTACAAACAAACAAATCTTTCCTCTTTATAATATTGGTATAGATTATTGTATGTTTTGTGTGCGCAAATAAAGATTTGTCTATGTCTATGTCTAATTTCAGCCGAAATACGTTCACTGCTGGACTAAATATTTCATAAAGCTTATAGTTCTAAAAAGACCTTCCGTTCCAAATATTTAAACAATATTACGTTAGATATCAGCATAATATTTTTTTTGTTGGGTAAATACATATTTTCGTTTTAGTTTCTAAATACTTATTTACTTTTAAGTTCCAAGCTAGCGTTTATTTCTATTGTAAGTAACATTAAAATACCTTTCTTCCTTCCTAAAAAAATATCTTTCGAAATGAAATATTTAGGCGGATTCGGTGAACCAAGACTTTTTATTGTGAAAGGAAGCTTCCATATATAAGAGATTCTCTTATTTAGTAGGATATTGTAACAAAAATATATTAGCTCACCAATTTATAATTTACGAGCTTTCCCGGTTTACTTCGTTACGCCATAGAATATAAGATACTACACAAGACTTGGCTCTATAGACTATGTTCTTTTTAACTGCCCAGAATGGCCGAATAAAAAACAAACAACAACAACAACCCACCTGTCAAAGTATGTAAACAACGGAAAAAAATATTGCACCTTGGGTTACATTATTTGAGTTTAGGTAAGGATCCCTATTTTTTTTTAGAAAATCTAATTTGGCCTATGACACTCGGGGTTAGTGTAGCTTCCTACCAGTGAAAGAATTTTTCAAATCGGTTCAGCATTTCCGGAGCCTATTCGTTACAAACAAACAAACAAATCTTTCCTCTTTATAATATTGGTACAGACTAGCTGATCGGCGAACTTCGTCGGTCTTACAATATAATAAATTAAGTTTACATAATATAATAAATTAAAGCCTTTGTGCTATTATGACAAACCCAAATGTGGGTTTTGCAGAATTATGTTAATTTTGTTTAAACAAATTTTAAATAAATAATTTTGATTTGATTTGATTTATACTGTAGAGTTTCACGAAGATCTAATCAGTAGTTTAAAACCTCCAACCATTTCACAAACTGACTATGTAATGTATGACTCGGTAGTTTTTTTTTATTTTTATGAAAAGGTTGATGCGCTGACTACAGTACAGAGAAAACCTAACATTACAACAAACAATACCTATTCCAAGACAAAACTCAAGAAAATTACGTCCCCTCGCGAAATAAAAGGTAAAAAAAAAAGAAAAAAACAAGACTACAGGACCACCTGCCAGTAATTTGTGACCCGGAGCGACGCAAGCGAAACTTTGCTGCACCTTGCTAGCTTAGCCTGTGTGTGCGACGGGCTTACACCGAACGAGCTAATGTTAGGCTTTATAGCTAATTTCGTTTGTCATTTGATCTAGTTGTTTTTGCCATTCTATTCGGATTTCAGGAGCGTGTAAAAAATATTTTAAACCTTCCCTGGACTATGGCAAACATTTTATAAGCTTAATCGGCCCAGCCGTTCTCGACTTTTAGCGAGAGCAACAAACCACTATTTATTACAATATTAAAGGTGTACTTAGAAGAGTAGGTATCTCTGTTACAGATGTATAATAATAGTAAAGATTAATAAAAACGATATTAACTGCCAGCAAACATTTGACCTAAAATTATTTGCGTACAATCACTGACTCGTTCAGCGTAACACTTTCAGTTTTTCTGTGTTGAAAAAAGGTCTTATTCTTTGGTAGTATCAGTGCGCACGAGACTATAGAGAAAAGTATTACAATGCACGAGACAGCTACTGTACATCTTTCTTAATTTAAATATGTTTCCCATGTGTCAGTTGCAATATTCGTTCGCTTGTGTTCGTTCGCTTTGTCTGAATTACCTTAGGTACGTTAGAGATATACTTATTCGGGTAGAGAGTGACCTTTTGTGTAATATAAACACGTAATTTATTGTTAATAGTGGCGTGTGGTGGCGTGTGGTGGCGCCATAGAATATAACCACAACTGCTAATTCTTCATGGTCAAGGTTTCATAATTACATTTTTTAAAGACTTATTTGTGACACAATGAGAGGTTTTAAATTTCAGACAAAAAAAAAAGTTTTATCACGCCGCTATTAGATGGCTCTTTGCAAAAGTCTATAGGTCAAATTGAAATGAATCATTGAAAGCTCAAAATAAATTGAAAATCGTCACGCGTCAGTCAAATAGCTTTTTGTTTTGTTTTAAACTTTTCAAGGCAATTTGAACTGAGTTGAATTACTTCGCCATCTATGCGCTTATTACGAAACTGTTTTTTAATAATAACACATCACACATCACACTCAGAGCCCCTAACTAGGAAGAACCTGTATCTAGGGTGCCCGAAACACACACAGAGATGAACATCACACCCAGACCGGAAACAAACATCGATATTCATCATATCAATATTCGCCCCGCCCGGGAATCGAACCCGGGTGCACACGCTTACTCAGTCCACATCACTGCCAACTGAGCCACGGAGCAGTAAATTTTTTTTAATCTCTTTGAAAAGCCCTTATTGCACGAACTCAGAAAGTTCATCCTTTCTGGCTGATATTCAGGATGACACTCACAGTAAGTATTTAAGAGGCTACTCGCTCAAGTTTGAACTCGGGCAACTCTTTATCAAGTATAGATTATCCTGGCTGGAGCCGTCTTATACTCCGTCAAGTGTAATCACTGTCTCGGAGCGGAGAACGATAAAAGGTTACATTTTGTCATTTTTTAAATGCTTCTCTCAGTACTGCGACTCAACTGTCAATATCAACTTCACAGTTCCTGTTTAGAGCCTACTCGCCCAAGTTTGATCTTGGACAAGTCGTTCCCGAGTACTGATTATCCTGGCTCGAGGCGTCTTTTACTCCGTCGAACGTATACTCACTGTGTTTAAGTCAAAACTAGCCTCGTAAATGGCCATGACTCAGCTTTCGTTCCAAACAATGCAATAGCATTGATTCAACCACAGTCCTCTTATTATGTTCTGTTGATGCAACGCTGATGATTCTGCCAGAACCATAGGTTTGCATATTGTGTTGAATGATAGAGCCTCAACTCTGTGTCATATAATATACAGTCCAGTGTTAATTGTATTTGGCTGCTCCGTAGCTCAGTTGGCAGTGATGTGGACTAAGACGCGTGTGCACCGGGTTCCTCCGGCGGGGCGAACATTGTTATGATGAGTATTGATGTTTGTTTCCTTGTCTGCGTGTAATGTTCGTCTCTGTATATGTTTCGGGCACCCTAGATACAGGTTCTTCCTAGTAAGGGGCTATTATTATTAACCTCTCGGTCCTTTGCCTTTACTTGCAGTAAAGTGCAGTGGTCGTAGCTTAACCGACTTGTCGAATATTTCTCTCCTTTTTGAGTACTTTCTTATGACATTATCTACCTATACTTTTCGACAAATGGTCATTCATGCTAAGGCCGCAGTGAGCTGTGTCTGAGTTTGGTTTGATTCACTACGAAAAATAACATTTTATTTTGGTATTTTGTATATGTTCGTTACCGAGCGGATACTCTGTGTTTTCGGGCACACAGATTCTACCTAGTTAGGAGTTTCGAGTCTGAATATGTATTCTTGCGTAAGGTTTCCAAAGGCGAGATCATTGCTCCAAGCGTTTGCTTCCAAGCAACCTGTTCCATTAAAAAGACCTGACTTGTGTCTTCCAAAAAAAACTCGAACTTTTGTCATTAATTCTAAGTAACGGAAATCCAAGCCATTACAGAAACCCATCAGGTTGCCTCAAAATGTAGGTCTTGAGGGGTACTTTTTTTGTATCCGGTGTGGGAGAGAGACGTAGCTATATGGTAGTGTTGCTATCTCGCCTGTAAGGACCGACCGGCTCCCGCGCAATGAGTTATCGGCGAGAGGAGAGGTGTGTGGAGATGTCTTTGTTTTGGAATAAGGTAATTTGGTTCTTTCATCCGAAAGATATGCACTGCTGGACATAGGCCTGCCCCACAGAACGCCACAGTGGCCGTATTTGAGCGACCCTCATCCAGTATATTCCCCCAGCTTTCACCAGGTCGTCCGAACACCTTATGGCGGGTCTGCCTGCTATGCATCTTCCGATGCTTTAATAGTAATAAAATGATAATAGTTTAATATTTTTTTGTAATTAAACTATGTACGTTGTCTATTGAAATGTAAGTTTACAGAAAGCAAATAAAACACTTGATAATTTACTTTATTAAAACTTTGCCCTGATAGAACAAAAATCAATTTATAATTTATCGAACTAGATTTACGTATAGGAGGTAAGCTATATTCATATTTTTGTTGCCAAAAGTAATACTTATTTTTTTTCAGTTTTTTTTTGTAAGTACAACTAATTATTTGCGTATCCGTTCGAGTCGCCTCGCCTCGCAATCACACGCCCGACGCCATCTTTGTTTTTTTACCTTTTTAATTTTGATTATTTTGCTCCTGTTTGTATTGGACGCTATCGAGCCTTGTTTTGTCGCGTAAGGAGTTGTCGTGGCGATTTAATTTTTAATTTAGTGTGGGAAAGGATGTTTTTTCGTAAAGCCTTTTTTATTTGTTTAGACTTTAAGCAAGAATGGTATCGTAAAAATGACTTTCCCGGCTCGCCTTAAGAGCCAGTTTACAGCGATGCTAGCGCCATTCGCGAAAAAAAATAATATCTTCTAAACTAAGGCAAATATCAAAAATGTGGCACTGTATGACACTAGATAATGTAGCCTAGTATTTTTTAAGCACAGCAAAGTAGTCCTAAGTAAAAAGAACAAAAAAAACATAGATTGTTACCAAAAGTGGCCACTTTTAGTAACACTTTGTAGCTTTCTCTGGTCTTCAACCTAAAAGCTGAAGTGCCTTAAAAATACTAGGCTACATTATCTAGTGTCATACAGTGCCACATTTTTGATATTTGCCTTAGTTTAGAAGATATTAATTTTTTTCGCGAATGGCGCTAGCATTGCTGTAAATTGGCTCTTAAGCACCATTTCTTACTTAATTTCATCATCATAATCGCCATCTCAGTCAAAATACGTCCACTGCTTGTGAAAGGCCTCTTCCACAGAACGCCATAGTGATTGATGGTCCAGCCTCTGTATTACGGCCGCATTTGCAATATTGCTTTTCGTCCTCTTTACGTATTTTTTTTGTATTGACTTTGACACTCTAGAGGACAAAATGCAATATTGCAAATGTGGCCGTAGTAGTACCTACCCCTGCTCGAATTTAATGACACTAAGGTTTTCTCGAATCAAAGTCAAACAAAATTAAGAATAGCCAAAAACTAAATAAAATTCGTGGCTAACTGAGATGATAAATCTTTGGTTAAAAAACCTAAAAATATCTATAAAAAAAACCTTGTAACCTGCAGTGATTACGCCCCATCGACATGGCGACATAGAATACCACCACTCCATCTCCTCGCATGGTCGTATAAGGCGACCAGGGGAACAGCCGAAAAACGGGCTAAAATACTTAGCCATACTGAGATCGCCAACCCGCCTGCAAAGCGTGGCAAACCAATCTTTGGACACTATTTTAATAAGCAACAGTAGACCATCTCTCGGCGTTTAAATATAATGCAGCTATAGGTTGACATTCAGTCAGAGTTTTGGAGGCGACTCGCTCAAGTTTAACTCTGACAAGTCGTTATCGAGTATGAGTTATCCTAGCGCGAGCTCCCACTCCGGTGGGCGTATATTTTACACTTTTTTCGAAGTCGGAAATCAATTATCTATATCAGTTTGTAGCAGAGAACAATTAAAAGTTTTATTTTGTGTTGGAATCTATACCAACATAAAGTAAAGAACTATGTATAGAGTATTCTCTTTGATTTTACATGTTCTAATTTTAAGTTCTTCCCTCTTCAAATAAATTGTTCGCACGATGAGCACGTGTTTTCTTTACTAAGACCAGGGCCTATAAAATTACAATAAATACAGTCCACTATTAACATCCAAACCACCAAACATTTTGACACCTGGACACTCTAACTCTAAACTGATATACCAACACAGTCGAGTAATCCGTCTTCAAGATAGTAAAGCATACACTTGACGGAGTATATGACGGCTAAGGTGAGGATAATCAGTACTCGGGAACGCCTTGTCCGAGTTGAAACTCGAGCATGAAGCCTCCAAACAATGACTGTGAGGCTGACCTTCACAGCCAGTGTTTGGAGACTACTCGGTCGAGTGATACTCGGACAAGTCGTTCTCGATTTTAAATAATCCTAGCTCTAACCGTCATACTCTGGCAAGCGTATGCTTCACTTTCTTCAAGTTTGAACTCGTATGTCAATGTGGAGCGGATCGAGATTTAAAAAGTAAAATTTGACACTTTTGAAGTGCTACTCCGTTCTCCAACTTGACTGCGAAGTGAAGCCTTAGAGTGGATAGGTGGATGTGCTGGCTATAGCCACAATACAAGACAAAACTAAAGACAATAGAGTAAAAAGCAGTTCCCATAAGCGCACTGACCCATGCATTGACTCATCGTTACGGTTCGGTTAGTGTCTTAACCGGAGTTTTAACTTTGAGGTGCTGTTAAAAAAATAGGGGGATTGCGGCGATGAAAGAAAATGACAAAATTATGGTGCATCAATTGCCATTGTCAACGGAAAACTAGATCGATTATTTTTTTTTATTGAAAAGACTAAAGGCTGCCCCGCGGTCTCACCCGCGCAGATTTCTCATAAACACAAAAATCCCGTTTTTTTCCATTCCCGTGGGAATTTCGGGAAATCCCTTCTTAGTGCTCACCTACACCCTCAAACGTGCCAAATTTCAGATTTCTAGGCCCAGTAGTTTCGGCTCTGCGTTGTCTGTCAGTCAGTCAGTCAGTCAGTCAGTCAGTCAGTCAGTCAGTAACGGAAGAGTTTTATATATATTGATTTATAGCCAGCGGATGCGGAAGGTACGGTTGGAAGAGGTAGGCCACGGAGAACGTTCACCGACCAAATTGGTGACGTCCTGAGGAAAGGCCGCGTGAAGAGTTCACGAAACCGACGTGCGTGTATGAAAAGGCTTATGACTGTAGAAGAAGCAAAAGAAGTGTGTCAGGATCGTAGCAAGTGGAAATCAATTGTCTCTGCCTACCACGATGGGATACAGGCGTGACGTTATGTATGTATGTATGTATGTATGATTTGTAGCCACCGATAAGGTTATCAATCATCATCATCAATATCACTACATAGTATAAAATAAAGTCGCTTTCCGCGTCTGTCCCTATTGTATGCTTAAATCTTTAAAACTACGCACCGGATTTTGATGCGGATTTTTTTAATAGATAGAGTGCTTTAAGAGGAAGGTTTATAAGATAATACATGTACAAAATAGCAAAAGGTTAGGCAGTGTGAAGTTCGCTGAAATGATTTGTATCTGTCGTAGGAAGGATAATTAGGGTTTTTCCAAAAAAAAAAAAAAACTAGTAGAATTGAAAAATTTGAAACCTTCCATAACTTTGATTGGCTAGATTATTGCTTGCTGTCTAAGTCATATTCTGATTGGTTCTCTGTAGCGTCAAAGGTATTTTACGAAACAATCAGAATAAGAGTTAACTAGCAATCAAAATTTTTAATTATACTAGGTTTTTTGGGAAAAAAAAACTGCTATTTGTCAGGATGATTGAAAAAAAAGTAATCCTATTATCAATCCCTAGTTTTATTTAAAAAAAAAAAAAAAAAATTCAAATCTTCCTACGACATATCCACCGATCAAGTTAATTAGACAATTATATAACGCATCACACTCAGAGCCCCTAATTAGGAAGAACCTGTATCTAGGGTGCCCGAAACATATACAGAGACGAACATTACACCCAGACCGGAAACAAACATCGATATCATCAATATATATAAAACTCTTCCGTTACTGACTGACTGACTGACTGACTGACAGACAACGCAGAGCCGAAACTACTGGGCGTAGAAAGGTGAAAATTGGCACGTGGGTTCCTTGGGGAGTGTAGGTGAGCACTAAGAAGGGATTTCCCGTAATTCCCACGGGAACGGGAAAAAACGGGATTTTTGTGTTTATCAGAAATCTGCGCGGGAAAAACCGCGGGGCAGCCTCTAGTTCATCATAAAAATGCAACCAATGGAGGTCCACTGCTGGAAACAGGTCTTCTCCACAGATTATCTCAAGGACAAACATTGTGGAGGGAGTTTGCCGTAGTCGCCACGCTTGGCAGGCGGGTTGGCGATCGCAGTGTGGCTCTTCAAGTAGTTCTACGAAGGTCGCTGCTGCCCGTCCTTCGGCTGTTGCCTTAGTCGCCTTTTACGACACCCGTGGGAGGAGATGGGGGGGTGGTATAATTCTATACCGCCAATAGACAGCCAATATTATACAGGGTGTTTCTGACAAGGGGGTAATAAATCAAAGGGGGGATTCAGCTCACCATACCTAACAACTTTCCCAAAGCAACATGGGTCGAAATCTCAAAACAAAAATCAGCCGTCCCGTACATTGACCCCGTCAGCTGATCGAACCAATGTATGGAACAGCTGTAATTTTTTTTGCGATTTTGACCAATGTTGCTTTGGGAAAGTTGTTAGGTATGGTGAGCAGAATCCCTCCTTTGATTTATTACCGCCTTGTCAGAAACACCCAGTATAAGCTTTTAAACTAATATTTTTTATATTTGTTTCCTCAATATTCTGCTATTTAAATTCCTAACTTGATTCTAATTCACAGAGCCATATTCAAAATATATAAAACTCTTCCGTTACTGACTGACTGACAGACAACGCAGAGCCGAAACTACTGAGCGTAGCGGCCTTAAATTTGCATGTAGGTAGGTTCCTTGGGGAGTGTAGGGGAGCACTAAGGAATAATTTATTGAAATACCCATGGGAACAGGAAAAAACGGGATTTATGTGTTTATGAGAAATCTGCGCGGGTGAAACCGGGGGCAGCCTCTAGTTTTCTTATTATATAAAACCTAGGTGCAGCTTTTATTTCCATATATTACTGTTTTTACATGACCTTTAGCTATATAAGGGTTTTCATTTGTTCATAAACCTTAATGCAGTATTGATTCCAATTTAAATAATTTCTCATAGAAACAATAACATCGGTAGTTTCCGCATATTAGAATGTATTTATCATAGAATTACCATGTTTTGTACTTAGATCTGTTTAAACGGAGGTTTTGTTACTACTTTGACAAATATTAACATCACCTTATTCTAAAGACGTAACAAATTTGTAAATGGCCAGAGAGAGGGTAAATCGCTGTAGCCAATACGGCCTCCCAGTAAGTACGTCGTTTAGCCAATTTAACGCTGAAAATTCGATGACAGGACTATGACAGTATTCGAAAACATTTGCTGCTTTTTTTCATTGTTTGTTTAGGTGCAAGTGACTTACCCTGTAAAAGTAAAGAAATTTTATATATTTTTTTTGTATTATTCGGCATTAGACTTCGTTCTATGGGAAGGAATAACATCTCTCTCCAAGTACGAAGCTGTTAGCAGCTGGGCGTGAAAAGGAAAACGGACACTGATCTTCAATGAAGTTCCGGGGTCCTTCCCAAAAACGCCAAGACAGCCACAGGGAGGGTTTCAGTAGGTGCGAGCCCCACATAGCCCCGTTGCTCCCCGAGCAACGGAAAATTCGCTAGGCATTCCTCAAGTTATCACAAAAGGGAAGGAATAGAATATAAGTAGTCTGACTCCATTTAATTCATATCATTGAACTAGGAATGACTAGAAATTTACATATCGATTGCTTGCAGCTCAACAAGCTTCCTGGGAATGGGAAATGTAAAATAAAATAAGGGTAAATTCACACTTCTAGTTAAAGGCAGCATAGAAAATCACCACCTTATCACCTCCCACGGGTGTCGTAAAAGGCGACTAAGGGAACAGCCGAAGGACCGGCAGCAGCGTCCTTCGTTCGAAGTTATTTGGAGGTGGTAACTCTCGTTTTGGCACGAAATTAAAATTTGTTCGTGTTTTTTATTTACCTTTATGTTTTGGACTTTGGCCTTTATGTCCTAAGACACAAAATCAGTAGGCCTGTCTTCCAAAAACGTTGTATTACAATGTGGGAGATGGTTTTTTACATACGCGAATTCATTAAAAAACTTTATTAAAAATCAATACTTTTTTGAAAGCTTTGAATTTCGCGCCGCCTCCGTAGCTCAGTGGTGTAGCGCGTCGTGCCTTTGACTAGAGCACGAAAGGTTGTGGGTTCGATCCCCGCAGAAAACACCACATATTGATTTCTCACAAAAATCAAGTTGTGGTTGTTTTCGGTTGGATAGGACATTGCAGGCTTGTATCACCTGATTGTCCGAAAAGTAAGATGATTTCGTGCTTCGGAAGGCACGTTAAGCCGTTAGTCCCGGCCGCAGTAGTGGTCGTTATAGCCGCGGCGACAAGCTGGCCACTTGTCACGTTGGTAATAAAAGCATAAACTCGGCTAAACGTGGGTCTGGCTCGTACTTCTGCCTAACCCTTCGGGAAATAAAAGGCGTGAGATTATGTATGTATGAATTTCGCGCCATACCGAGAGTTACCACCTTAAAAAGACAACAATTAACTCGTCACTACATAAGCTTTATTTTTCTTGTGTCAGTTCCTTTTTTTTTTTAATTAAATATGATTTTACATAAGCTTGATAAGCTCGTTGAAGTGGCGATGGGCAGGTCATATAGCCCACAGAACAGATGGCCGCTGGGGCCGAAAAGTTCTCGAGTGGAGACCACGGAACGGCAAGCGCAGCGTAGGACGTCCACCGACCAGATGGACGGATGATCTGCGCAAGGCTGCGGGTCTGCGCTGGATGCAGGCCACCTGCGATCGGTACAGATGGAGAGCCTTGAGGGAGGCCTATGTCCAGCAGTGGACGTCCTACGGCTGAAATGATGATGATTTTACAACCACAATTTATGTTTTTGTACATAAAAATATTACACAGGGAAAGTAAAGTAAAAGCTTATCTTGGCAGTATTAAATTATCAATTATGAACCTTATGTATAAAAGCATAAGGTTAAAATTGATATTACCAAGAAATTATATTAGTAAAGTTTGCACATGAATAGTCAGTTTTAATTATAAAGGTTGGGAATAGAATAAAAAACATAATAAAGAATTTTCCCCGATGTAACTACCTATTAGTTAAGACATTGTAATTAACTACAACCTTTGTGGTTCTAGATACAGGTTCTACCTAGTAAGGGGATCTAAAAAGATGATTTATTTATTTACAAGTGTGCAATCCAACAGAGAAAGCTACGGATTGTTGCTAAAAACGGCCACTTTTGGCAACAATCTGGCACTTTCTTTGATCTTTTACCTAAAAGCTATACAACAGTGCCCTAAAAATACTAGGCTACATTATCTAGTGGAATACTGTTTCGCATTTTTTGATATTTGCCTTAGTTTAGAAGATATTGTTTTTTTCGCGGGTGGCGCTACTTTAGCTGTGCTATTATGCGTCTTAAACCGCATAATCCTAATTATCCATTCCTTTGTGATTTTCGGTACTAGACTATTTGTACTAAATTAATTTAAATCAGTTCAGTAGTTTTGGCGTAGATGTGAAACAGACACAAATACTATCTACTTTATAATATAAAGTATGGATTCAGAACCAAAGATATGTAAAACATCATTGCCTAGCCATTTGACTGCTCCGTAGCTCAGTTGGCAGTGATGTGGACTGAGTAAGCGTGTGCATCTGGGTTTGATCCCCGGACGGGGCGAATATTGATATGATGAATATCGATGTTTGTTTCCGATCTGGGTGTAATGTTCGTCTCTGTGTGCGTTTCGAGTACTCTAGATACAGGTTCTTCCTAGTTAGAGGCTCTGAGTGTTATGTGTTATTATTATAATTAATGCATCTTTGCCCAGGTCAAAGTTTGTTTAAAAATACGCTCAACAAAAATTAAGTAAGTTTCATAAAGATAAAATAAATAAAATTGTACTTATAAAATTCATAATTCCATTTGTTGATTACATTAATCTTAGCGTCCTATTTAGGAAGGTACCAAGTTCATTCCCGTCAGACTTTGTAAATTATTTACAAAAACCGTCCAAAAGGCGAGGTAGGGCAATTACTTCATTAATTAGGGACCCTTAGGTGCTTCCTCCAATGTACGCTATAAAATAAAAGCTTAGCTTAAGGAGCCACACGGTGCGAAACTATCTCCTGTATTATTCGACCACGGGAACCATCGATATCGTAAGGATGGTATGGCCACAGTATAATAAATAGTACTACATACAGTATGGGCACTCCCTGCCTCCCTCAGCAAGTGCGCCCCGAGCTCGGTTACGTCTCAGTTATCGCTCAGTACAAATAAACCAGGGTCGCACGTCTCATCTCACTCACACAAGCATGATACGCGTGCACGTACACGAGTTTCGGCTGTGCGCGAAGAAACGCGATTTTTTCTATGAAGTGTTCGAGGTGTGGTATGGTAATGAGTCGCATAATGCGGATTAATATTGGTAAAGCAGCTGCGCATTGTGACAAGACTGACCCAATCACGCCTAAACTGCTGAACTAAAAAGCAGGAAATTTCTTAGAACCACCAGACGAGACAAAATAAACTTTTGCCCAAAAATCACATGGGAACGAAAAATTTACATTTGATTTGAGAAAATTATAGCTTATTATTAGCTAGTGAGAGTGGTGAGATAGCCTAAATTTGACTAAGGCACGTAGGACCTATAGTACCTATTCAGGGCCTCTTTTCTCTAATTTTTACGCTCCAAAGGCCTACAGGGGTTTTGACAAAGTTGTTACGAAGATATATATAAGTTACATAAAATGTTCCCTCTGTTGTACTTGTCATACCTACTCGTGTATTTATATTTTTTCATATCTACTCGTGTTCGTTTTTTTTTACATTTTTCGAATAATACTAGCTGGTGCCTACGACTTCGTTCGTAAGCAAAGGATAAGTAAGTATTTCAAGTATCTTATCTATGTATCTACTGTATATATAAAAATGAATCTTGGTTCGTTGCTCTCGCTAAAACTCGAGAACGGCCAGGCCGATTTAGCTGATTTTGGTTTTTAAATGTTCGTAGTAGTCTGGAAGGTTTAAAAGGTGAGAAAATATGAAAAATGTAATGGAATAGAATAGAATAGAGAACACTTTAGTGCATACAAGAGTATATATTATTAAATTTAGGGTGCAGAGCAGACAAATCGAATTTGCATGCAATGGGCGGCCTTATCGCTGAAAACGATTTCCTCCAGACAACTAACAGTTATTTAGTAGCATTGAAATGTAAAAAAAAAAACAATTTAATATTTCCGTGTAAAATTGTAAGGCGCGATACGAAGCTCGCCGGGACAGCTAGTATCTTTATAAATTGTAGCCTGTATGTTATTCTGATGTATTAATCGTCTCCTAAGCGGCTTTTCTGACTTTGTAAATTGACTTTGTATTAAAATCACCGTTTCAAAAGTCTTAAAAAAATCGTGCCTCCAAACCACTCATTCCATCGATCGTTTAACGAAAGTTATTTGATCAGAGTAAACTTTTTAAAAAGCTCGAAAGCACAGAACAGCTTTAAAGCTACCTATCATGACGTAAGCACAACGAGGCATTCCGACAGAAAGCACCTGTTCTCAAAACTGTATCGAAAAGAAGAAAAAAAGAAATGGTCAAGTTGTATCACTCATTTTTTTGTTTGGGTTCCGTATTTTATTACCTAAAATTAAATACTACGTGATGTTTGATGATGATGATGATTTCTTCCTATAGCCCCTCATCAGGCTCGAAGTAATTTTCTCCATTTTATACGTGATGTTTACTGCACATATTATTATTATTAGGTACTATTAAATTAAATAATCTACCGAAAAATGCGGAAAAGTTTCTAAATCATTGTTTGCCTATACCTACAACGAAGACTTTTGAAGACGCAAGTTCGTGTTACCCGTTTCTTCTCTACGCTGTAAAATCATTGCGAAAGGGAGTAGAATCATTTGACAGAGGAGGGCTCGTTTGGGGGCCTCTCCAGGCGACTATTATGTCGTAAGGCAAGGCAAACATTCGTTTGTCTGAGCCAATTGGTGGGAACCCTGAACTACCTATCGCCTCTCACAGTAAAGGATACTTTACTAAATAAGTATCAAAAGAAATTAGATTAGATGTAGTCTAGTTGACTTTCAATAAGTGATATCTTGTATCCTATATTGAATAAAGTTTATTTTTATTTTTGCGCTTCTTGCGGGCTCGCTCACATGCAAACAGTTTTTGTAAAACTTCTTACATATAGCCTGCGAGATGATTTATTAATGGCGGCCTAACGGATGCTTTCTCGCGCATATTAGTATGAGGGAAGAGAAAAGAAACAGCCATACAATGGTCGCCATTTATAAATCGTTTATTTATTATTGGTTGACCACTAACATCTCTAATTATTATAAAATCAAAAAGTTTTCTACAGTGGTTAAGGTAATTATCCAACAAGGAACCCTAAAACACGATCCTATCAAGCAGGGTTGCATCCAAAAAAGGATACCGAAAAAAACCATATAACCGGTTGCGTGTGAACAAAAGGTATAAAAAAACTGAAGGCAAAGATGCTACCAATTTGGGTTTGTTTTTTATGAATTTGTTCTTTTATGGTCTAGTAAATTTTTGATCAACAAGTTTGTTTGGATATTTTACAAACTTTTCAATGTTTTGTAAATAATAATAATAATAAAAACACATCGTACTCAGAGCCCCTAGGAAGTACCTGTTTCTAGGGTACCCGAAACACACATAGAGACGAACATTACACCCAGACCGGAAACCAACATCGATATTTAGCATAAAAAGGTTAGCCCCGCCGGGAAACGAACCCAGGTGCACACGCATCTCAGTCCACATCAATATCAACTGAGCTACGGAGGAGTCAAAAGTTTCATTAATCCTCAATTAATCTAAGTATACTAGTAAAGTAAAAAAAGTAAAGTAAAGTACTGATTAAGGCTTGGTGCTTCAAAAATTTGTGTTTTTGAAATTTTTTTAAACAATCTGAGACATACAAAATTGATGTCTTCATTCGGAAAAAAATATATGTGTTAGTTAAGGATCTAATCTAGTCATCATACTAGAGAAAACCGGATCTAATTAATTTTAGTTGATAGAAAAAAATCTCAAAGTTACCCCTTTTTGTTCCGTTTTTTCCATTTTATTTTTAAACCGCTGATTGTTTTTATTTGATTTTTGGAATGAAAATTGCTGACCTTAAATTTTAGACATACTACTATAGTAAGAATTTTTAAGTTTAACGAAAAGACAAAAAACCAGCAAAAACTAAAAAAAAACATCGTTTTCGCGCGGTCCGATGCCATGCCGCGCCGCTCCCTACCCCGTCAGTACCCTTGTGGCCACGGCCGAGGCCGGTTCTGTGTCAAATTTTTGTTTTCGCGCTCTCGTATTTCGTTTTATTTTTATTCAAATGTAAACAAATTTTGACAACAGATGTCAAAACAATGAACCATAACATCTGATTAGGATCTGTATGGAGCTGAAAGAAACCAATTTTGATACCGATATTACATTTATAAAACCGTCGCATTACAAACTTACCTTTTTTATTCCCACAAATAAAAATTAAATCATAGGGTACTTATATAGTTATATCATATCTTTGTTAGTTCTGTGGCGCCGATAACACAATATTAATATTACATTAGCACAATATTACGTGGTATACTTACTCAAATTACTTTAAGAAGGCAGTAATTTATGTCTTAATAGAAAATGTTTCCTTTTTATTTAACGCTTTTCGGTTTTTTCGGCTGTTTAATTTTTTGATGAAAAGATTTTATTTTTTGCTTTTCAGTTTAATTTTTATGGAATCCCCCCCCCCCCCCTCACTTCAAGGTTCACCTTCACCTCAAATCACCCTCCAAACGCTGGTCTCACACCCCTGAAGGTGGTCAGACGATCTGGTAAAGGTTGCGGCCTATGTCCAGCAGTGGACGCTATCGTGTGAGATCGGCTGCTTAAAATCAAAACCTAGTAACTCGTTTTAACAAAAATGTTCAGGAGAGCCAAAAAACGGGTCGACCACTTTAATTCGTTGCCCCGAAGAAACCAGACGCAATAGCGATTTCGGTGTTTGACCAAAAGTTTGACTATATTGTTGACTATAGTCACACTTAAATCGATCCCACTATTTTTTTTTTAATTTACCCAAATATGACAATGAAAAAAATTTTGAAATACAATCTCTGAGTTAATTCTCTACTTTTTGAAGCATTTTATATTTTTAGTTGTACGTTTCGAATGAAAAATGTTATTTTTTGAAGTGCATTCATTTAAAAGTTATACAAATGATTTATTTGTGGCAGAATTAAGTTTTGTTTACGATTTGGTTACGACTCGTGGTTAATTCAGCCAAATTTGTATACTGTTTTTGTAACTTACTAAATTCCTTCAAAATTTGATTGATTTTATAATCGGCGCCAAATTCAAAACATAGTAAGTCAGCTTTCAAATTCATAACCTAGTAAGTCGGTTGAGTTGCTAGGTTTTTTTATTTGTAATCCGACATGCGCTATGTTAAGAATATGTACTTCATGGAAATTTCAATAACTTTTCCAAATTGGGTAGACTTGCTAAATTTTATTTTTAAAATTACGTAAGAAACTGGGTGTTTTAAGGTTCATATCAAATCTATACCGCCTAGTAAGTCGAAAAATGACAAAAACGGTTTTTTTTGCAAAAACACCGTTACTAGGTTTTGAATTTGGTCAGCCGAGATGATGATGATGATTATCAATATATATAAAACTCTTCCGTTACTGACTGACTGACTGACTGACTGACTGACAGACAACGCAGAGCCAAAAATACTGGGCGTAGCGGGCTGAAATTTTGCACGTGGGTTCCTTGGGGAGTGTAGGGGAGCACTAAGGAATAGTTTCTCGAAATTCCTATTGGAACGGGGAAAAACGGGATTTATGTGTTTATGAAAAATCTGCGCGGGAAAAACCGCGGGGCAGTTATTATATTAGTCGGCAAGGCGCTTCTCCAGAAGTCCCCCAGAGTCCTCCAGAAGAAGGCAGGTAGTCGCCACTTACAATGGAACTGGTGGGGCGAGTGTTGAAAATTTTGCGGTTTTTGTAATCCAATCGTCGTAGGTCGCCAATTTAGAGAACTCCTATGTCCGCCCACCTGCAGTAGAAATAACTCCAGAGGTTGAAGAAGGGATGATATATTTACACATGGTTAGGTACACTATTTACAAGAAAATGAATGCATGTTAATGTGTACAGCGGCTGAGATGTACTGCCTAGTTAACAAAAGTCTTTTTGAAAGGTAACAATGTCAATTTTAAAATCTTCTTCTATAAATTAAAAAGTAACAGTATCAAAAATTAGTTTGGTTACAAAAAGGTTGGAGGAAAGGCACAATTTACTTTTATATAAAAAATATATATACTTATGCGAGCAGTTCTCATGTAAATTACAATATGGCAATACAATCTGGGAGTGAATAAAAAAGGCATCCATATTTTATCCACCCTTAGGCCGCATTTGCAGGCCGCACGCAGGGCGTTGCGCGAGGCGTCGTGCGGGGCGTGCTGCGCCCAAATCAAATGTATAGCAATAGTATGAGACCGTTTAATAGATATCGTATAAGGAAACGCGTCGGCTCCCGCGGCGGCGCCCGCAGCGGCGGCGCCCGTGGTGGGGCGCCCGCGTCGGAGCCCACACGACATCCCGCACAACACGCCGCGTCTTCGTAAAGGAGGCCTTAGGGTGTGATTTTAGTTCCAAATAAAAAAAGTTATCAACTCAAACTATATCGTTATTTGTTTAAAATTAAAACAACCAGTGGTGTTTTATTTATATTGAGAAAACACTACAAAAAGGGTTTACTTTGATATTTATTTCTACAAAGTGAAATTCATTACATCTTGTTACTTTTTAATAACTTGTCTAAACTAAATCCTACATCTATATTTTTCAGAATTAAGAAATCTGTTTTATATTTCTCAGATGGTTTAAAAAAAACTCGTTATTACAAATACCTTACCTAAACGCAAATTCTTGTTAGCTGAAACGAAAATCGGAAAGAAAAATTGTGCGGTAGGTATAAACATCTCGATTTTACTTCGGCTTGTATGAAAAGCAATAAAATTTAAAACTGTTGCGACATTTCGCATTTCGACGCGCGCATGTCACAGCTGCGAGGGTGGGGGACCCTCATACCTAATTAGGTAAGAAGCTTCAAAGTACGGAGTCTTAAGTTGCTTAAGGTGGTAACTCTGGGTATGGCGCGAAATTCAAATTTTTTCACGTTTTTTATTATTTTGGCGAAAGTATTCATTTTTAATAAAGTTTAAATGAATTCGCGTACGTAAAATAAAAACCTATTTCCCACATTGTGATATATCGTTTTTGAAAGACAGAGTTACCGATTTTGTGTATATTCAAGGAACTTGTTTTTTGGCCTTTTACCCCTTAAACACAAAATCAGTAGGTCTGTCTTCCAAAAACGTTGTATTGCAATGTGGGAGATGGTTTCATTCAGAATTCGGAATTCATTAAAACTTTATTAAGAATGTATACTATCGCCAGAATAAATAAAAAACACGAAAAAATTTGAATTTCGCGCCATAGCGAGAGTTACCACCTTAAATTACTCGCACTAACACTTACTATGTAGATTTAAGAATTATTTATTCTAGCTGAATGGGGGTGCGGCATTACTTCTCTATTAGTTAAGAGCGAGTTTACATCTATACTAGCGCCATTCGCGAAAAAAATTAATATCTTCTAAACTAAGGCTATCAAAAATGTGGCTCAGAATGACACTAGATAATGTAGCCTAGTATTTGGAGGGCACTTTTGTATAGCATTTAAGTTAAAGATCATAGAAAGCTACAAAGTGTTGCTAAAAGTGGCCACTTTTAGCTGACTACTTAACTGTGCTTAAAAAATACTAAGCAAGATTGTCTAGTGTCATACTGTGCTACATTTTTGATATTTGCCTTAGTTTAGAAGTTTTTTTTTTTTTGCGAATGGCGCTAGCATCGCTGTAAACTGGCTCTTAAGCTGTCCGGTAATGGCTCATACATCCAAAATATGACTATACATACTATACTAATCAATATATATAAAACTCTTCCGTTACTGACTGACTGACTGACTGACTGACTGACAGACAACGCAGAGCCGTAACTACTGGGCGTAGCGGGCTGAAATTTTGCACGTGGGTTCCTTGGGGAGTGTAGGGGAGCACTGAGGAATAATTTCCTGAAATTCCCATGGGAACGGGAGAAAACGGTATTTTTGTGTTTAAGAAAAATCTGAGCGGATGATACCGCGGGGCAGCCTCTAGTCAAGAATATTTTATAAAATAACCTGATTATAGCCATTATTTATTGAAAGGAATACGATTATGGTAACAAAATTGAGTGGGCGATAGAATTGCAAAACTAGTAAGGTTTGGCTCGCCAACTCGCCATTCACGAAATACTGTTGATTTAATGTGTAGGCGAGATTTAATGAAGTCTGCGTAGCTCGGTAGTTTTGAGATAATATTTTGCAGCAACGTTTGGCGAGGTCAGTGCTGGATGGGTATTCTGTCTGGCCAACTGCGGACTTTTTTCGGCTGATGATGATGAAAGACTGACTGCTCCGTGGCTCAGTTGGCAGTGATGTGGACTGAGTAAGCGTGTGCACCCGGGTTCGATTCCCGGGCGGGGCGAATATTGATATGATGAATATCGATGTTTGTTTCCGTTCTGGGTGTGGTGTTCAATTGTTCATCTCTGTGTGTGTTTCGGGCACCCTAGATACAGGTTCTTCCTAGTTAGGGGACCTGAGTGTGATGTGTTAAAAAAAAAAAAGATAAATAGGGAAGTAAATAAGTAAGTGATTACACCTTCGCGAATAAATAAAGAACATTGATTTCTTAGAAAATTTTAACGACTAGGTGTAGTGTATAGGTACCTATATTGTGTCTTATTTAACTCACAATGTACATTGTACTTTAGGTTAGTAGGTATACTACGTATTTGTCTTTGTACTAATTAAAACCTTAATTAAACCAAGCGTTTATTTCTGTGTTCTGTAAAGGCCCTAAAACCTACCTACTTACTTACTTGTTTTTTCGGCTGAAATGATACGTTTACTTAAACATTATTTTTATTAAAATGTTTTTTAGCATAGTTTATTAAAATAATAATAGTTACAAGAACGGGGACATAAGATAAAGTCTTCGATAACATAATCAAAACAGCCTGGCTAAACATACAATAAATTTCTTCAAAAAATCCTATACAAAAGTCATTTTCTAATGAATACCCAAATTTTCCCGTACTCGTACGAGCTACGTACGCACAATCTACGCAGCCTCTGCCGCCCGGGCGTCGGTCGGTTCTCGTAGTGATCAACCCCTCTCCCCTTGCCGCGCAACCTCCTTCCCCGCACCCCCTCGTACACGTACACCCGCGCGTCATTCGACCCCCGCCGCCCGTGCCGAGCGGTCGCGTTTTCCCGCGCGCGTCGTAACCTGTAGCGTGTGAGTGTGTGTGAATTAAATTACAAAAAACGGATCACAGTGCAAAGCAAATGGTGGGTTTTCGTTTTGGTTTTTGTGAATGGTGATACCGGACTGACTGGTCTGGTGAAATTGACGATTTCCGTCCGATCGACCGACCGGTCGTTCGTGGGAGTTGTTTTTTTTTCTTCTGAGATGATAATGATAAGGTTTCTTGGTTGTTTTCAAGGTTTTTATTAATTTGTGCTTTTTGGTGATATTTTATTGGCTTAGGTATTGATATAAAGTGGTTACCGTACCGATCGTATCCAGAAGATATAGGTAGATAGGGTGACACATTATTGGAATCAGTCAACTTAATAGACCTACCTTGATTGCAATGGGCGGCCTTATCAATTAGAGCGTTTTCTTCCAGGCAACTCATAATATCAAAAATCCAAAGCAATTTGTTACAAATGGTATGTACCTACGTAAGTACTTAATAATGTGATAAATAAGTATAGGCACCTACATAATCAACCTAGTTAGGTACTTTACTGATAACACTGCGATCAAATTTTCGAACTAGAATTTCCTCCATTTTCCCTAATTTTGCAGTTTTTGCGCAGTTTAAGAAGCGTTTTGCTTTTAAACTTAATATCTTGTCCTCTAAATGATAATTAATTAAAAATTAGTTTTTCTTTCTTAAATTGATTAACGATGTTCCTAATTTAAAAGTTGATTGATATCTTTAAGTTGAACGCCGGAAACGGAAATTGTTACATCAAATGTAACGGCTCTTTAAAAACCTGCTGGCTGGTTTTGTTTTTGGAACATGGGAACTTGAGTTGTATTAACATTTTGAAAAGGGAATGATTAGTTACCTATAAGTAAGTAGGTAATACCTAGTAGGTACGTAGGTTAGGTACCTAGTAGGTCATAGGAAAAAATACAACAAGTAAGGCGGTACCTATCTTACTACCTTTTTTTATTGCTGAAAGTGCGGAAATTTTATATGAAAATTTCAGAAAACCTACGATTAACTTAGTAGACCTACACTTGTAGGTACCTTACCTACCAACCAAGTCGTTTCAGACAGGACAAAATAATTTGTCTGTTGGATCAACAAGTTTTTAAATTATATAAATAAACATTTGGAATTATTTCTTAGTTAATACAGTGTCGGGTTACTCAAATGGTTTGGTTGGTATGTTGGTGTGGTACTTTGGTTGTGTGTTTACGACTAGTTTTATCACATAGTGACAAAAAACAGATTAAATTATTAAACCACACCATGTGGCGACGCCCCTAATTTATTATCAAATACAGAATACCTACCTCGTATAGAACAAAGTCGCTTCACGCGTCTGTCTATGTAGGGTAGGTAAGGTACAGTGGCGGACACGGTCGGCGTAACACTTCCGGTTTTTCTGGGCTATGTGAACTTGGCACCCGAGATTGAGAAATTTTGTTATTATACCTTTATTCCCATAGATAAACGTTTGTAGTTGATTGTAGTAAAATTTTTTTTTTTTGTAGTTGGACAGAAAAAAAATTATAGCACTTTGAAAAAATCGCGTCCCCCCGATTTACGGAAACTCAAATTTTGTCTTCGATTCATGAAAAGAATCGTTAGTAGTTGATTGTAGTGAAAATCATTTCGTTTGTAGTTGAAAAAAAAAATTTTTTTTTGTGAACTTGGCACCCGACAAACTTTTTTTTTTTTTTTTTTTTTCGATTCTAATACCTTATAGGACGTAGTTGATTGTAGTGATTTTCTTTTCGTTTGTAGTATCTTAAAAAAAATAAAAAAAAAAGTTTTTCGTTTGAAGTAAAGTAAATTTTGTTTGTAGTGACGTTCAATTCGTTTGTAGTAACTTATTCTCGTTTGTAGTGAGCTTTAAATCATTTGTAGTAACTGTTTTTCGTTTGTAGTGACGTTAATTTCGTTTGTAGTAACTTATTTTCGTTTGTAGTGAGGTAAAATTCGTTTGTAGTAACTTATTTTCGTTTGTAGTGAGGTAAAATTCGTTTGTAGTAACTTATTTTCGTTTGTAGTGAGCTTTAAATCGTTTGTAGTAACTTATTTTCGTTTGTAGTGAGGTTAAATTAGTTTGTAGTAACTTATTTTCGTTTGTAGTGAGCTTTAAATCGTTTGTAGTAACTTACTTTCGTTTGTAGTGACGTTAATTTCGTTTGTAGTTACCTATTTTCGTTTGTAGTGAGCTTTAAATCGTTTGTAGTAACTTACTTTCGTTTGTAGTGAGGTTAAATTCGTTTGTAGTAACTTATTTTCGTTTGTAGTGAGCTTTAAATCGTTTGTAGTAACTTACTTTCGTTTGTAGTGAGGTTAAATTTGTTTGTAGTAACTTATTTTCGTTTGTAGTGACGTTAAATTCGTTTTTAGTAACTTATTTTCGTTTGTAGTGAGGTAAAATTCGTTTGTAGTAACTTATTTTCGTTTGTAGTGAGCTTTAAATCGTTTGTAGTTACTTACTTTCGTTTGTAGTGACGTTAAATTCGATTGTAGTAACTTACTTTCGTTTGTAGTGATGTTAATTTCGTTTTTAGTTACCTATTTTTGTTTGTAGTGAGCTTTAAATCGTTTGTAGTAACTTACTTTCGTTTGTAGTGAGGTTAAATTCGTTTGTAGTAACTTATTTTCGTTTGTAGTGAGCTTTAAATCGTTTGTAGTAACTTATTTTCGTTTGTAGTGACGTTAATTTCGTTTGTAGTTACCTATTTTCGTTTGTAGTGAGGTTAAATTCGTTTGAAGTAACTTACTTTCGTTTGTAGTGAGGTTAATTTCGTTTGTAGTTACCTATTTTCGTTTGTAGTGAGCTTTAAATCGTTTGTAGTAACTTACTTTCGTTTGTAGTGAGGTTAAATTCGTTTGTAGTTACCTATTTTCGTTTGTAGTGAGCTTTAAATCGTTTGTAGTAACTTACTTTCGTTTGTAGTGAAGATAATTTCGTTTGTAGTAACTGATTTTCGTTTGTAGTGACGTTAAATTCGTTTGAAGTAACTTACTTTCGTTTGTAGTGACGTTAATTTCGTTTGTAGTTACCTATTTTCGTTTGTAGTGAGCTTTAAATCGTTTGTAGTAACTTACTTTCGTTTGTAGTGAGGTTAATTTCGTTTGTAGTTACCTATTTTCGTTTGTAGTGAGCTTTAAATAGTTTGTAGTAACTTACTTTCGTTTGTAGTGAGGTTAAATTCGTTTGTAGTAACTTATTTTCGTTTGTAGTGAGCTTTAAATCGTTTGTAGTAACTTACTTTCGTTTGTAATGAGGTAAAATTCGTTTGTAGTAACTTATTTTCGTTTGTAGTGAGGTAAAATTCGTTTGTAGTAACTTACTTTCGTTTGTAGTGTGGTTAATTTCGTTTGTAGTTACCTATTTTCGTTTGTAGTGAGCTTTAAATCGTTTGTAGTAACTTAGTTTCGTTTGTAGTGAGGTTAAATTCGTTAGTAGTAACTTATTTTCGTTTGTAGTGAGCTTTAAATCGTTTGTAGTAACTTACTTTCGTTTGTAGTGAGGTTAAATTCGTTTGTAGTAACTTATTTTCGTTTTTAGTGAGCTTTAAATCGTTTGTAGTAACTTACTTTCGTTTGTAGTGAGGTTAAATTCGTTTGTAGTAACTTATTTTCGTTTGTAGTGACGTTAAATTCGTTTGTAGTAACTTATTTTCGTTTGTAGTGAGGTAAAATTCCTTTGTAGTAACTTATTTTCGTTTGTAGTGAGCTTTAATTCGTTTGTAGTAACTTACTTTCGTTTGTAGTGAGCTTTAAATCGTTTGTAGTAACTTATTTTCGTTTGTAGTGAGGTAAAATTCGTTTGTAGTAACTTATTTTCGTTTGTAGTGAGGTTAAATTCGTTTGTAGTAACTTACTTTCGTTTGTAGTGAGCTTTAAATCGTTTGAAGTAACTAACTTTCGTTTGTAGTGAGGTTAATTTCGTTTGTAGTTACCTATTTTCGTTTTTTGTGAGCTTTAAATCGTTTGTAGTAACTTACTTTCGTTTGTAGTGAAGATAATTTCGTTTGTAGTAACTGATTTTCGTTTGTAGTGACGTTAAATTCGTTTGAAGTAACTTACTTTCGTTTGTAGTGACGTTAATTTCGTTTGTAGTTACCTATTTTCGTTTGTAGTGAGCTTTAAATCGTTTGTAGTAACTTACTTTCGTTTGTAGTGAGGTTAAATTCGTTTGTAGTGATTTATTTTCGTTTGTAGTGAGCTTTAAATCGTTTGTAGTAACTTACTTTCGTTTGTAGTGAGGTTAAATTCGTTTGTAGTAACTTATTTTCGTTTGTTGTGACGTTAATTTCGTTTGTAGTTACCTATTTTCGTTTGTAGTGAGCTTTTAATCGTTTGTAGTAACTTACTTTCGTTTGTAGTGAGGTTAATTTCGTTTGTAGTTACCTATTTTCGTTTGTAGTGAGGTTAAATTCGTTTGTTGTAACTTATTTTCTTTTTTAGTGAGCTTTAAATCGTTTGTAGTAACTTACTTTCGTTTGTAGTGAGGTTAAATTCGTTTGTAGTAACTTATTTTCGTTTGTAGTGAGCTTTAAATCGTTTGTAGTAACTTACTTTCGTTTGTAGTGACGTTAAATTCGTTTGTAGTAACTTACTTTCGTTTGTAGTGACGTTAATTTCGTTTGTAGTTACCTATTTTCGTTTGTAGTGAGATTTAAATCGTTTGTAGTAGCTTACTTTCGTTTGTAGTGAGGTTAAATTCGTTTGTAGTAACTTATTCTCGTTTGTAGTGAGCTTTAAATCATTTGTAGTAACTGTTTTTCGTTTGTAGTGACGTTAATTTCGTTTGTAGTAACTTATTTTCGTTTGTAGTTAGCTTTAAATCGTTTGTAGTTACTTACTTTCGTTTTTTCGTTTGTAGTGAAGATAATTTAGTTTGTCGTAACTGATTTTCGTTTGTAGTGACGGTAAATTCGTTTGTAGTAACTTACTTTCGTTTGTAGTGAGCTTTAAATCGTTTGTAGTAACTTATTTTCGTTTGTAGTGAGGTAAAATTCGTTTGTAGTAACTTATTTTCGTTTGTAGTGAGGTAAAATTCGTTTGTAGTAACTTATTTTCGTTTGTAGTGGGCTTTAAATCGTTTGTAGTAACTTATTTTCGTTTGTAGTGAGGTAAAATTCGTTTGTAGTAACTTATTTTCGTTTGTAGTGAGCTTTAAATCGTTTGTAGTAACTTACTTTCGTTTGTAGTGACGTTAATTTCGTTTGTAGTTACCTATTTTCGTTTGTAGTGAGCTTTAAATCGTTTGTAGTAACTTACTTTCGTTTGTAGTGAGGTTAAATTCGTTTGTAGTAACTTATTTTCGTTTGTAGTGACGTTAAATTCGTTTTTAGTAACTTATTTTCGTTTGTAGTGAGGTAAAATTCGTTTGTAGTAACTTATTTTCGTTTGTAGTGAGCTTTAAATCGTTTGTAGTTACTTACTTTCGTTTGTAGTGACGTTAAATTCGATTGTAGTAACTTACTTTCGTTTGTAGTGATGTTAATTTCGTTTGTAGTTACCTATTTTTGTTTGTAGTGAGCTTTAAATCGTTTGCAGTAACTTACTTTCGTTTGTAGTGAGGTTAAATTCGTTTGTAGTAACTTATTTTCGTTTGTAGTGAGCTTTAAATCGTTTGTAGTAACTTATTTTCGTTTGTAGTGACGTTAATTTCGTTTGTAGTAACTTATTTTCGTTTGTAGTGAGCTTTAAATCGTTTGTAGTTACTTACTTTCGTTTGTAGTGACGTTAATTTCGTTTGTAGTTACCTATTTTCGTTTGTAGTGAGCTTTAAATCGTTTGTAGTAACTTACTTTCGTTTGTAGTGAGGTTAATTTCGTTTGTAGTTACCTATTTTCGTTTGTAGTGAGGTTAAATTCGTTTGTAGTAACTTATTTTCGTTTGTAGTGAGCTTTAAATCGTTTGTAGTAACTTACTTTCGTTTGTAGTGAGGTTAAATTCGTTTGTAGTAACTTATTTTCGTTTGTTGTGAGCTTTAAATCGTTGGTAGTAACTGATTTTCGTTTGTAGTGAGGTTAAATTCGTTTGTAGTAACTTATTTATGTTTGTAGTGAGCTTTAAATCGTTTGTAGTAACTTACTATCGTTTGTAGTGAGGTTAAATTCGTTTGTAGTAACTTATTTTCGTTTGTAGTGAGCTTTAAATCGTTTGTAGTAACTTACTATCGTTTGTAGTGAGGTTAATTTCGTTTGTAGTTACCTATTTTCGTTTGTAGTGAGGTTAAATTCGTTTGTAGTAACTTATTTTCGTTTGTTGTGAGCTTTAAATCGTTTGTAGTAACTTATTTTCGTTTGTAGTGAGGTTAAATTCGTTTGTAGTAACTTATTTTCGTTTGTAGTGAGCTTTAAATCGTTTGTAGTAACTTACTTTCGTTTGTAGTGAGGTTAAATTCGTTTGTAGTAACTTATTTTCGTTTGTAGTGACGTTAATTTCGTTTGTAGTTACCTATTTTCGTTTGTAGTGAGCTTTTAATCGTTTGTAGTAACTTACTTTCGTTTGTAGTAAGGTTAATTTCGTTTGTAGTAACTTATTTTCGTTTGTAGTGAGCTTTAAATCGTTTGTAGTTACTTACTTTCGTTTGTAGTGACGTTAATTTCGTTTGTAGTTACCTATTTTCGTTTGTAGTGAGCTTTAAATCGTTTGTAGTAACTTACTTTCGTTTGTAGTGAGGTTAATTTCGTTTGTAGTTACCTATTTTCGTTTGTAGTGAGGTTAAATTCGTTTGTAGTAACTTATTTTCGTTTGTAGTGAGCTTTAAATCGTTTGTAGTAACTTACTTTCGTTTGTAGTGAGGTTAAATTCGTTTGTAGTAACTTATTTTCGTTTGTAGTGAGGTTAAATTAGTTAACAAACGAAAATAAGTTACTACAAACGAATTTAACCTCACTACAAACGAAAGTAAGTTACTACAAACGATTTAAAGCTCACTACAAACGAAAATAAGTTACTACAAACGATTTAAAGCTCACTACAAACGAAAGTAAGTTACTACAAACGAATTAAAGCTCACTACAAACGAAAATAAGTTACTACAAACGAATTTTACCTCACTACAAACGAAAATAAGTTACTACAAACGAATTTAACGTCACTACAAACGAAAATAAGTTACTACAAACGAATTAAAGCTCACTACAAACGAAAGTAAGTTACTACAAACGATTTAAAGCTCACTACAAACGAAAATAAGTTACTTCAAACGAATTTAACCTCACTACAAACGAAAGTAAGTTACTACAAACGATTTAAAGCTCACTACAAACGAAAATAGGTAACTACAAACGAAATTAACCTCACTACAAACGAAAGTAAGTTACTACAAACGAATTTTACCTCACTACAAACGAAAATAAGTTACTACAAACGAATTTTACCTCACTACAAACGAAAGTAAGTTACTACAAACGATTTAAAGCTCACTACAAACGAAAATAGGTAACTAAAAACGAAATTAACCTCAATACAAACGAAAGTAAGTTACTACAAACGATTTAAAGCTCACTACAAACGAAAATAGGTAACTACAAACGAAATTAACGTCACTACAAACGAAAGTAAGTTACTTCAAACGAATTTAACGTCACTACAAACGAAAATCAGTTACTACAAACGAAATTATCATCACTACAAACGAAAGTAAGTTACTACAAACGATTTAAAGCTCACTACAAACGAAAATAGGTAACTACAAACGAAATTAACCTCACTACAAACGAAAGTTAGTTACTACAAACGATTTAAAGCTCACTACAAACGAAAATAAGTTACTACAAACGAATTTAACCTCACTACAAACGATAGTAAGTTACTAAAAACGATTTAAAGCTCACTACAAACAAAAATAAGTTACTACAAACGAATTTAACCTCACTACAAACGAAAATCAGTTACTACCAACGATTTAAAGCTCACTACAAACGAAAATAAGTTACTACAAACGAAAATAGGTAACTACAAACGAAATTAACGTCACTACAAACGAAAATAAGTTACTACAAACGATTTAAAGCTCACTACAAACGAAAATAAGTTACTACAAACGAATTTAACCTCACTACAAACGAAAGTAAGTTACTACAAACGAAATTAACCTCACTACAAACGAAAGTAAGTTACTACAAACGATTTAAAGCTCACTACAAACAAAAATAAGTTACTACAAACGAATTTAACCTCACTACAAACGATAGTAAGTTACTACAAACGATTTAAAGCTCACTACAAACAAAAATAAGTTACTACAAACGAATTTAACCTCACTACAAACGAAAATCAGTTACTACCAACGATTTAAAGCTCACTACAAACGAAAATAAGTTACTACAAACGAATTTAACCTCACTACAAACGAAAATAGGTAACTACAAACGAAATTAACGTCACTACAAACGAAAATAAGTTACTACAAACGATTTAAAGCTCACTACAAACGAAAATAAGTTACTACAAACGAATTTAACCTCACTACAAACGAAAGTAAGTTACTACAAACGATTAAAAGCTCACTACAAACAAAAATAGGTAACTACAAACGAAATTAACATCACTACAAACGAAAGTAAGTTACTACAATCGAATTTAACGTCACTACAAACGAAAGTAAGTAACTACAAACGATTTAAAGCTCACTACAAACGAAAATAAGTTACTACAAACGAATTTTACCTCACTACAAACGAAAATAAGTTACTAAAAACGAATTTAACGTCACTACAAACGAAAATAAGTTACTACAAACGAATTTAACCTCACTACAAACGAAAGTAAGTTACTACAAACGATTTAAAGCTCACTACAAACGAAAATAGGTAACTACAAACGAAATTAACGTCACTACAAACTAAAGTAAGTTACTACAAACGATTTAAAGCTCACTACAAACGAAAATAAGTTACTACAAACGAATTTTACCTCACTACAAACGAAAATAAGTTACTACAAACGATTTAAAGCTCACTACAAACGAAAATAAGTTACTACAAACGAATTTTACCTCACTACAAACGAAAATAAGTTACTACAAACGAATTTTACCTCACTACAAACGAAAATAAGTTACTACAAACGATTTAAAGCTCACTACAAACGAAAGTAAGTTACTACAAACGAATTTAACGTCACTACAAACGAAAATCAGTTACGACAAACGAAATTATCTTCACTACAAACGAAAAAACGAAAGTAAGTAACTACAAACGATTTAAAGCTCACTACAAACGAAAATAAGTTACTACAAACGAATTTAACGTCACTACAAACGAAAATAAGTTACTACAAACGATATAAAGCTCACTACAAACGAAAATAAGTTACTACAAACGAATTTAACCTCACAACAAACGAAAGTAAGTTACTACTAACGATATTAACGTCACTACAAACGAAAATCAATTACTACAAACGATTTAAAGCTAACTACAAACGAAAATAAGTTACTACAAACGAAATTAACGTCACTACAAACGAAAAACAGTTACTACAAATGATTTAAAGCTCACTACAAACGAGAATAAGTTACTACAAACGAATTTAACCTCACTACAAACGAAAGTAAGCTACTACAAACGATTTAAATCTCACTTTAAACGAAAATAGGTAACTACAAACGAAATTAACGTCACTACAAACGAAAGTAAGTTACTACAAACGAATTTAACGTCACTACAAACGAAAGTAAGTTACTACAAACGATTTAAAGCTCACTACAAACGAAAATAAGTTACTACAAACGAATTTAACCTCACTACAAACGAAAGTAAGTTACTACAAACGATTTAAAGCTCACTAAAAAAGAAAATAAGTTACTACAAACGAATTTAACCTCACTACAAACG
Source organism: Euspilapteryx auroguttella (assembly GCA_951802225.1). Lineage (NCBI taxonomy): Eukaryota > Metazoa > Arthropoda > Insecta > Lepidoptera > Gracillariidae > Euspilapteryx > Euspilapteryx auroguttella. The sequence continues at coordinate 906,272 of OX637666.1, forward strand.
AAAATAGGTAACTACAAACGAAATTAACCTCACTACAAACGAAAGTAAGTTACTACAAACGATTAAAAGCTCACTACAAACGAAAATAGGTAACTACAAACGAAATTAACGTCACTACAAACGAAAATAAGTTACTACAAACGATTAAAAGCTCACTACAAACGAAAATAGGTAACTACAAACGAAATTAACGTCACTACAAACGAAAATAAGTTACTACAAACGAATTTAACCTCACTACAAACGAAAGTAAGTTACTACAAACGATTTAAAGCTCACTACAAACGAAAATAAGTTACTACAAACGAATTTAACCTCACTACAAACGAAAGTAAGTTACTTCAAACGAATTTAACGTCACTACAAACGAAAATCAGTTACTACAAACGAAATTATCTTCACTACAAACGAAAGTAAGTTACTACAAACGATTTAAAGCTCACTAAAAACGAAAATAGGTAACTACAAACGAATTTAACCTCACTACAAACGAAAGTAAGTTACTACAAACGATTTAAAGCTCACTACAAACGAAAATAGGTAACTACAAACGAAATTAACCTCACTACAAACGAAAGTTAGTTACTTCGAACGATTTCAAGCTCACTACAAACGAAAGTAAGTTACTACAAACGAATTTAACCTCACTACAAACGAAAATAAGTTACTACAAACGAATTTTACCTCACTACAAACGAAAATAAGTTACTACAAACGATTTAAAGCTCACTACAAACGAAAGTAAGTTACTACAAACGAATTAAAGCTCACTACAAACGAAAATAAGTTACTACAAAGGAATTTTACCTCACTACAAACGAAAATAAGTTACTACAAACGAATTTAACGTCACTACAAACGAAAATAAGTTACTACAAACGAATTTAACCTCACTACAAACGAAAGTAAGTTACTACAAACGATTTAAAGCTCACTACAAACGAAAATAAGTTACTACAAACGAATTTAACCTCACTACAAACGAAAGTAAGTTACTACAAACGATTTAAAGCTCACTACAAACGAAAATAAGTTACTACTAACGAATTTAACCTCACTACAAACGAAACTAAGTTTCTACAAACGATTTAAAGCTCACTACAAACGAAAATAGGTAACTACAAACGAAATTAACCACACTACAAACGAAAGTAAGTTACTACAAACGAATTTTACCTCACTACAAACGAAAATAAGTTACTACAAACGAATTTTACCTCACTACAAACGAAAGTAAGTTACTACAAACGATTTAAAGCTCACTACAAACGAAAATAAGTTACTACAAACGAATTTAACCTCACTACAAACGAAAGTAAGTTACTACAAACTATTTAAAGCTCACTACAAACGAAAATAGGTAACTACAAACGAAATTAACCTCACTACAAACGAAAGTAAGTTACTACAAACGATTTAAAGCTCACAACAAACGAAAATAGGTAACTACAAACGAAATTAACGTCACTACAAACGAAAGTAAGTTACTTCAAACGAATTTAACGTCACTACAAACGAAAATCAGTTACTACAAACGAAATTATCTTCACTACAAACGAAAGTAAGTTACTACAAACGATTTAAAGCTCACTACAAACGAAAATAGGTAACTACAAACGAATTTAACCTCACTACAAACGAAAGTAAGTTACTACAAACGATTTAAAGCTCACTACAAACGAAAATAGGTAACTACAAACGAAATTAACCTCACTACAAACGAAAGTAAGTTACTTCAAACGAATTTAACGTCACTACAAACGAAAATCAGTTACTACAAACGAAATTATCTTCACTACAAACGAAAGTAAGTTACTACAAACGATTTAAAGCTCACTAGAAACGAAAATAGGTAACTACAATCGAAATTAACCTCACTACAAACGAAAGTAAGTTACTACAAACGATTTAAAGCTCACTACAAACGAAAATAGGTAACTACAAACGAAATTAACCTCACTACAAACGATAGTAAGTTACTACAAACGATTTAAAGCTCACTACAAACGAAAATAAGTTACTACAAACGAATTTAACCTCACTACAAACGATAGTAAGTTACTACAAACGATTTAAAGCTCACTACAAACAAAAATAAGTTACTACAAACGAATTTAACCTCACTACAAACGAAAATCAGTTACTACCAACGATTTAAAGCTCACTACAAACGAAAATAAGTTACTACAAACGAATTTAACCTCACTACAAACGAAAATAGGTAACTACAAACGAAATTAACGTCACTACAAACGAAAATAAGTTACTACAAACGATTTAAAGCTCACTACAAACGAAAATAAGTTACTACAAACGAATTTAACCTCACTACAAACGAAAGTAAGTTACTACAAACGATTTAAAGCTCACTACAAACAAAAATAGGTAACTACAAACGAAATTAACATCACTACAAACGAAAGTAAGTTACTACAATCGAATTTAACGTCACTACAAACGAAAGTAAGTAACTACAAACGATTTAAAGCTCACTACAAACGAAAATAAGTTACTACAAACGAATTTTACCTCACTACAAACGAAAATAAGTTACTAAAAACGAATTTAACGTCACTACAAACGAAAATAAGTTACTTCAAACAAATTTAACCTCACTACAAACGAAAGTAAGTTACTACAAACGATTTAAAGCTCACTACAAACGAAAATAAGTTACTACAAACGAATTTAACCTCACTACAAACGAAAGTAAGTTACTACAAACGATTTAAAGCTCACTACAAACGAAAATAGGTAACTACAAACGAAATTAACGTCACTACAAACGAAAGTAAGTTACTACAAACGAATTTTACCTCACTACAAACGAAAGTAAGTTACTACAAACGATTTAAAGCTCACTACAAACGAAAATAAGTTACTACAAACGAATTTAACCTCACTACAAACGAAAGTAAGTTACTACAAACTATTTAAAGCTCACTACAAACGAAAATAGGTAACTACAAACGAAATTAACCTCACTACAAACGAAAGTAAGTTACTACAAACGATTTAAAGCTCACTACAAACGAAAATAGGTAACTACAAACGAAATTAACGTCACTACAAACGAAAGTAAGTTACTACAAACGATTTAAAGCTCACTACAAACGAACATAAGTTACTACAAACGAATTTAACCTCACTACAAACGAAAATAAGTTACTACAAACGATTTAAAGCTCACTACAAACGAAAATAAGTTACTACAAACGAATTTTACCTCACTACAAACGAAAATAAGTTACTACAAACGAATTTTACCTCACTACAAACGAAAATAAGTTACTACAAACGAAATTAACGTCACTACAAACGAAAAACAGTTACTACAAATGATTTAAAGCTCACTACAAACGAGAATAAGTTACTACAAACGAATTGAACGTCACTACAAACAAAATTTACTTTACTTCAAACGAAAAACTTTTTTTTTTTTTTTTTTAAGATACTACAAACGAAAAGAAAATCACTACAATCAACTACGTCCTATAAGGTATTAGAATCGAAAAAAAAAAAAAAAAAAAAGTTTGTCGGGTGCCAAGTTCACAAAAAAAAAATTTTTTTTTTCAACTACAAACGAAATGATTTTCACTACAATCAACTACTAACGATTCTTTTCATGAATCGAAGACAAAATTTGAGTTTCCGTAAATCGGGGGGACGCGATTTTTTCAAAGTGCTATAATTTTTTTTCTGTCCAACTACAAAAAAAAAAATTTTTACTACAATCAACTACAAACGTTTATCTATGGGAATAAAGGTATAATAACAAAATTTCTCAATCTCGGGTGCCAAGTTCACACAGCCGTTTTTCTGTATTGCAAAATAGCTCTTGTTCTTTGGTAATACAGTCTAGGGCTGACGAAACCATAGACAAATCTGTTACGGCCTCCTAGTCCGCCACTGTACCTAACTATACTTAAATCTTTAAAACTAGGTACGCAATGATTTTGTTTTATTTTGTTTGATGCGGATTTTTTTAATAGATAGAGTGATTCATGAGAGAAAGGTTAATTTAATACATGCACAAAATAGGAATAGATGAGTCGGTACAAAGTTCGCCGGGTCGACTATTGTTAATAATTTAAAATTGGTCGATTATTAGGCTAAATAAATTAGCCAAATAATTTATCCTGAGTTAAACTGGGATACAATATTAGTAGGATGTAAGATCAGCAGTTTGGCGCATTTTTTTTTTTTTACGTAATGTTGCCATCTGCTAATTCTTGCAATTTTAATTAATAAAGACTCAGGAAAACTGTAAACAAACATCGATATCGAACAATGTTCGCCCTTCGCTCCCAATTTAGACAACTATCAGTATATAAAAGTCCTCTTAACAAATTTTCAATAAAAAACCACGTCAAATCACAAAAAATAAAAACACATAGGTACCTACCTAAAACGATCAATATTCTATACAAGAAAACCAGTCTATAGATACGAAGGAAACGAGTTTTGAAACCTTATAGGACAAGCAACATCCGTTGGGTAACTTAGCTTGCACTTAACTTAAACCTGTCTCAAAGATTAAGTTTAAGGGCTAGGCTAAAGTTAATCAAGGTTTTAATGGTTTAGTTTTAAAGATTGATTTAATGGTGATAATATAATTTGGTGTTTTGGGAGGGCCTCCTACATCGCCTGTGTAAATATAATATAATGTACAGTGGCGGACACTGTCGGCGTAACACTTCCGGTTTATCTGTATTGCAAAATAGCTCTTGTTCTTTGGTAATACAGTCTAGGGCTGACGAAACCATAGACAAATCTGTTACGGCCTCCTAGTCCGCCACTGTACTTACCTAACTTAGTTTTAGTACAGTTTTTTTTTTATCGTAGCCTCTAGCTTTCTCTTTGATATCAAACTGCTAAGCAAAGGTCTCCTCCTATTTCTGGAACCCTTTTGATTCTGTGTCGAGGTACAGTGGCGGTCTAGGACGGCGTAACAGATTTGTCTATGGTCTAGTTTTCCCTAGACTGGAACAGAACTGTTAAATAGTTTTGAAATCTAAAAACAAGCCTTTTTTTAACCTACTAAAAAACTCGTTATTCGACCTTCCCAATCTCAAATCACAATCGTTATAAGAAAGCTAAGTAAAACCATGTAAACCCTTTTCTTAAGAGCCTGATCATAGCCTAACCCACCAAAACAAGTGTGTATGTTTCTGGCACCCTTGAATTTGTTTTTGTTCCGGACCGATCCCTCTTTTAAGTGATCAGATTAAATCAATCTGACTCACTGACAGACAACGCAGAGCCGAAACTACTGGGCGTAGAAGACTAAAAATTGGCATGTGGGTTCCTTGGGGAGTGTAGGTGAGCACTAAGAAGGGATTTCCCGAAATTCCCACGGGAACGGAAAAAAACGGGATTTTTGTGTTTATAAGAAATCTGCGCCGGAAAAACCGCGGGGCAGCCTCTAGTCATTAATATTTTGTACAGGTTCTTCCTAGTTAGGGGCTCTGAGTGAGAATGTGTTATTATTATTATTATTATTTGTTACGTGTTTTTGTGTTGCGGGCACCCTATTCCCTTACTGTGTGCTTTATTATATAAAATTGAACTTCAAAATTTTTGAAAGAGAACAAATCAAAGAAAAAGCAGGCAGGATTAAAACAAAAGCTTAATTATAGGTAATATTCTAACTAACAAATAATTTATTTTTTCCAAAAAAGGAACCCGCCTTCAATAAACAAACACATACCAACTGAGCACTTCCCCATTTTCAAAGTCGGTTAAAATAGGTACTAAAACCTTCTCCTGAATGTAACAAATACTTCTGGAAACCGCATCAAAATCGGTTTAGACAAACGCGAGATAATCGCTGACAAACAACATACATACATACATACAGGTCAAACTGATAACCTTCTTTTTTGAAGTCGGTTAAAAAAAGGAAATATTATTAATGAAGATTATATTTCTAAGAATTAACGTTAGTCATCAGCATAAAAAGCTTTTTGGGCAACAAAATACTCGTATTTAAGTGACTCCCACGCTATAAATCGGGTCACTGACTCGATTTTAATATCAGAATTCTATTGACGGTGGTTTTGTAATATTGAATATATTATTTTTATTGATATCTTCTAGCTAAAATAGAGAAAAATGGCGTACAATGTCGATTACTTTGCGACTTCTTTTGAGTCAAATAATAAATGAGCGTATCACACTCAGAGCCCTTACTTAAAGGCTTACACGGTGCCAAACTAGCGCCACTCCCGATAAATAATCAAAACTATGCGCCTTTGACTCCTTAGTCCCTAGAAGATAATCTTGCTTAGAATTTTGAAGGCCCTTTTGTGTAGCGTTTAGGTTCAAAATCTAAGAAAAAAACCGTTTGTTGTCTAGGAAGTCAAAGGCACATATTTTCTATTTCCGACATGATTTAGAATATCAATTATTTATCGAAGTGGCGCTAGTTTTGCACCGTTTCGCCCATTAACTTGGAAGAAATTGTATCTAGGGCGCCCGAAACATGCAAAGATGAACAATACACCCGGACCGGGAAACAAACACCGATTTCATCGTATATATTCGCCCCGCCGGGACTCGAACACGGTGATCCCGCTTCACAGTCCTACTTACTGCCAACTGAGCTATGAAGCAGTCATAATAACTTAAAGTAACTACTTATAATTGTTATAGTTAACTCGTTATACAAAATCGATGACTTAACAACAGTTAAGTTAATACGTAATAATAATATAACATGGTCTTGTTAAGTTAAAGTTAACGAGATTTTGCTTAGGCTGTTAGTTTTGATTAACTTTGTAACTTGCTTTTACATCGTTAGGGAATAATATGCTTTCCTTATTGGATGAGCTTCTAGTTAGAGAATTATAGATTTTTTGATGTGAAATCATTTTTTAAACTTGAAATTAAGATTAATTTACGGCCTGATCCGACATTTAATAGAATTCTGTTAAAATTTGTACTAAAAAAATTATAATTTCTTTAAAAGTCTAGTTATCATACAATCAGTTTTTATTCTTTATTAAGTAAGTACTTTTTTATTTATAAACCTTTTTTAAGGCGCCAATATAACGCTTATCAAATTCCTTTTTTTTTTGTAGCGAAAAATAGTTATTTCAGAGCACTACGCTAAGCGATTATAAACTACCCTTAAAATAGATAAAAAAAAAGAATACCACGCATTGTCCGTTAAAAATAATCAGGTCAAATTCAAAATAGGAATTCGCCTCCCGCTCTTGTTCTCCCGCGTAGAACATGTGGAAGCCATGTTTTGTTTTTAAATAACGTTCCTTTTTTAATTTTACGTTTTATATCTCTGTGGGTATGTTTTTTTTTGTGGGTAAAACGAGTTTTGAATAAGATAGTTTGGGTACAATTGTCAGCATGTCTACCCTGACCATTCTTAAAATAAAAATCAATACAAAGTATAAAATAAAGTCGCTTTCCGCGTCTGTCCCTATGTTTGCTTATCTACGCAACGGATTTTGGTGCGGTTATTTTTTAATATATTGAGTGATTCAAGAGGAAGGTTTATAAGAATAATACATGCACAAAATAGTAAAAGGTTAGGTGGTACAAAGTTCACCGGGTCGAGTAGTATTTTATAAGTATTAGCTAAAATTGCGAACTTAGTACCGACCCGTGTCCCGTGAATATATTCTAAAGCGTGCAGCCTAGCCTACCTATATCACCCGGGGACGGGGATAGTGCAGCTTCCCAACAATGAAATAATATTTCAAATCGGTTCAGTACTTTCGGAGCATATTCAATGCAATTACATACACACAATCAAATCTATTATATTGGATAATATTTTGGGTTTCAATCAAAATCAAAAGAAAATCTTTATTCAATATAGGATACAAGATATTACTTATTGAAAGTCAATTAGACTACATCGTATCTAATTGCTATTGATACCTTATTTGGTAAAGTATCCCATACTGTGAGAGGCGATGTAGTTCTGGGTGCCCACCAATTTTAATGGTCATTATTTTTCGGAGCCTATTTGATTAAAAACAAACAAACAATCAAATCTTTCTTAATTTATAAAATGAGTAGAATTGTAGAATAAAAACTCGGGCTATCACAAATACGGTTTTTGTTTTAAACAAATAAAAACAGTAGAACAAATGAATACAAGACAAATATTGAATTTGTTTTGTTTGTGTGTTGTTTCGTATGTAGCTCTAATAAACCCTTCTAAAAAGGAGTTTTAGTGAGACTAAATAAATAATGAAAGCTATTAACAAAATCATCATCATCATTATTTCAGCCGTAGGACGTCCACTGCTGGACATAGGCCTCCCTCAAGGCTCTCCATCTGTACCGATCGCAGGTGGCCTGCATCCAGCGTGGACCCGCAGCCTTGCGCAGATCATCCGTCCATCTGGTCGGTGGACGTCCTACGCTGCGATTGCCGATCCGTGGTCTCCACTCGAGAACTTTTCGGCCCCAGCGGCCATCTGTTCTGCGGGCTATATGACCTGCCCATTGCCACTTCAACGAGCTTATCCGCTTGGCTATGTCGGTGACCCTGGTTTCTCTGCGTATGTCCTCATTTCTGATTCGATCCCGCAGAGAAATCCCGAGCATAACCCGCTCCATGGCTCGTTGAGCTACTCGGAGCCTAAACTATTGACTTTGTAATGTAAATGAAAGTTTTTAGAGGACCGTAAACCCCGAACGCGTCCATACAAAAAGAGAAAACGTTTTTCCACTACTAATTAATTTCCAATCGTCATGAAGTTTTAGTATGTTGTAGTAATTATAAATTGTAATCACCTATATTAAGTCTATTGATTGCAATAAAGAGTATTTCTATTCTATTCTATTCTATTCTATGTTACTTACACTATAAAACACTAGGTTTGTACGTTTTCTCTTTTTCGAAATTCGTTATAGTTTCGGGCTTTTCTAGGCACCTGAAATAACAAAGATTTGGTGATAATAATTTGTCGGATAAAGTTGTTTGTTTTACGAAACCAATGCTATTTTTAAAAAAAAAGGAAATAGTATAAAAACCTAGATTATTTACTGCTGAAGCGGACATTAAAATCATAATGATTTGCTAAGATTAAGGTAGTGAAAAACGTTTATCCCTGAAAAGCAAATTTCATCAAAAAAATAGCTCTCTCTGTCTCATGGCTGCTGTTAGGGGGCGACAGCATGAGTTTTTCTTAATATTTTTGCTATACTTACTTAGGTACTGTCTTCTTAACTTCAAAGCAATTTTTCTAAAATATTTTGGATGTTATGCTGTTTGCGCTTGCTTTGCGCTTGCGACACAAACTTAGCTAAGCTTATGTAAGTGGTATAAGTTAGAAACTTATTTATTTTTGCATAGTTTCAAATCAAAGGCTAGAAGTAGAAGTTTTTCGTGTTTCACACGTATACGTATAGTGCCAGCAGATCATGTTCGAAATTTTGAAAAACGAAAATTATTTTATTAAATCTTTTCGAATCATCCTTCAAAGGTAACAAATAGTAGTCGCCGTAAGTTGCTTACTTAAGGCGGTTTAAGACACAAAAACTGTCACACCACCCACTCTGTCCTAAATGCAAGATGCGTGGGCGCACTTCTGTTTTGTCTTGCCCAATTATGTTTGACTTGTCTGTCCGTTTGTTTTACCGTCTGTTTTTGTATATAATTAACGGCGAGAAAGCCTTGTGAATCACTGTGAGCTTTTGTTTTTTTTAACCTACTTCAATAAAGGAGGTTATCAGTTTGACCTGTATTATGTATGTTTGTCCGTGATTATCTCGACTTTGGCTGCACCGATTTTGATGCGGTTTTCACAGAAGTATTTGTTACATTCAGGAGAAGGTTTTAGTACCCTTTTTAACCTACTTCAGAAAACAGGGAGTTCTTAGTTTTATGTAAGTAATGTCAATTAATTGAAGGTGGGTCTCTTTAAAAAAAAAAAGAAATTATTTTCATGATGGATCGATATGGAATATTTATTCTTTTACACAGATGCTCGAGCCATTCGCGAAAACATTTTTATCTTGTAAACTAAGCAAATATATAAAAAATGTGGAACACAGTGACTCAAGAAAATCTTGCTTAGTATTTTGAGAGTAAAGTACTCCCAAATTAATAAAGCACATGCAGATACCCGCTTATTGTCGTTTTCACGGAAACACCCGAATCAAAAAACATAGTAAATTACAAATTAAGAAAATGAACATAACCGCCTTAGAATACATAATAATATCGTCTTCCGACGCTCGGGAATACGACCGTAGTCGAACAGTGACAAAGATTTCTATGCGCATTATCACTTTTGGAGTAGGTACTGGAGTAGTTTTGGAGGGGTATCATTTAGGCTACGAACGCACAGGCGGTTTTTTGCCGCGCGGATTTTATGTAACATACTGAATCCTATGGAAGTGTGCGCACCAGCGGATAAAAAACCGCGCGGTTAAAAATCCGCTGTCGCGGTTTTATTTCCGCGCGGCTAAAAATTCGCCTGTACCTTCGTGGCCTATGAATAAGGTTGAAAATGAAATAACAACCTTTCCAACCGCGCGGAAATAAAACCGCAACAGCGGATTTTTATCCGCGCGGCGAAACAACCGCGCGGAAAAAAATCCGCCTGTGCGTTTGAAGCCTTAAGCTATCACCAATTTATGAGTAGGTATGGCTCGTTAAAGTTTTTTAACGAAGAACGCTGACTGCCCGTTTTTTAGGTTCCCTTTCCCTTAGTCGCCATTTTAGACACTTTGGGATGAGGTGGCATATAAAATAGCTCATAAATTTGTATATGTCGTAGTAAGATTTGATAATTAGGTTTTTTGCGAAAACACGGATAATTTGATATAAGCATTACTTTTTTTTTCAATCACACTGACATAAAGCAGTTTTTTTTGCAAAAAACCTAGTATAATTAAAAAATTTGAAACCTTTCATTAATCTGATTGGTAAGATTATTGCTTGCTGGTAAACTCTTATTCTGATTGGTTCGTTTAAAATATCCTTTGACGCTACAGAGAACCAATCAGAATAAGAGTTTACCAGCAAGCAATAATCTAGCCAATCAGAGTTAAGGAAGGTTTCAAATTTTTCAACTAGGTTTTTTGCAAAAAAAACTGCATTTTGTCAGGACGATTGGAAAAAAAGTATTCCTATTATCGAATTATCCGAGTTTTCGCAAAGACCCTATTTTTTTTTTGCAAAAAACCTAGTTATCAAATCTTACTACGACATATGCATAATAATATAAGCATTTAGCAATAACAAATAAATTATAATAAGATCGTACGAAGATCGTGTGAACTGGAACATGTGTGGAGCGTGTGTTACCAGTTTTACAATCGACGCGATTTTGTTTTGTTTGTTTTCGTTTTTCAAACGCAAATTTAACGATGGGGGCTTTTTGTTTTTTTTTTTTTGTTTTTAATAGGCTTACAAGACCAACGCTCGTATATTTGACTATATATTATATATTTGACTGCTCCGTGGCTCAGTTGGCAGTGATGTGAACTGAGTAAGCGTGAGCACCCGGGTTCGATTCCTGGGCGGGGCGAATATTGATATGATGAATATCGATGTTTGTTTCCGGTCTGGGCGTGATGTTCGTCTCTGTGTGTGTTTCGGGCGCCCAAGATACAGGTTCTTCCTAGTTAGGGGCTCTGAGTGTGATGTGTTATTATTATTATGTTTCTCAATACTCTTCGGTATCACGGGATGGAGCCCGGTCCTTTGAGAGGCGTGCGAGGGGACGAATCCAACTCGTAGAGGCCCTTTCGAGAGTTTTGCTATATTGTATATGGATCACCGACCAGGCACCGCCACTAAATGCACAAATAGATCATGCACCCAGAGGCCGCACCCAGAAGGTGATAGGAACTATTGTAAAATGGATGACAAGAAATGGTTTATGGGGGTGAACTGTTTAATGGACCGGTTAACTGGTGCTATATTATTATTAATATTATTATTATTTTGCTCTGTGGGCGAGGCTTACGCTTACGACCAACAGTAGACGATTTTCAGTTGAGATAATAATGTTGTTAACTGTTTTTAGTAGACCCAAAATGAGAAAGAACATTGTTTTGAATTATTAGTAGAATCCATTGAATTGTTTAATGCTTAGCATACAAAAAATACATTTGAAGGTACAATATGTCACTATTTCAGTGCGAAAAGCAAATTTTTTAGAATTAGAAAAACTTATACGGACATGCGTAGGACGTCCACCGACCAGATGGACGGATGATCTGCGCAGGGCTGCGGGTCCACGCTGGATGCAGGCCACCTGCGATCGGTACAGATGGAGAGCCTTGAGGGAGGCCTATGTCCAGCAGTGGACGTCCTACGGCTGAAATGATGATGATACGATCATCTTCAAATCTAGAATATTGATTTCTTGTGTCTTATGTTTGTTTTCTGTGTCTGGTTGTTTTTGTAATCTCTTCAGTATTTCGGGCATCCTAGATACAGGTTCTACCTAGGCTCCGAGTGTGATGCGTATTATGACACCCAGGACCCATATTATCTATCATTACAATGTTCGCTCCAACTCGGAATCCAACCCGGATCTTTAATAAAAAAAGAATTATTAAAATCGGTCCACACAGTTAAAAGTTATGCGTGATCATACATAAAAAATAAAAAATAAAAATATACGCGACGAATTGAGAACCTCCTCCTTTTTGTTTTTTCGTCGGTTAAAAACACAATCAGCATCACTGCTACTAACTGATCCTGGAGGTTACCAATGACAAAGTTGCTTTAGAGAAGCTAGTTAAAAATAAAAGAGGATTAAATCCAACTTTTATTACAATAACCTTTAGAACATTGTTGCAGTTTTATATGGGTACCTGACTTTATTGCTTTTTTATTAACTTTGAAAGAAAATGAGGGTAAACTGGAGTAAAAGGGCTTATCTTAGGCTCAGGGCACATCTAGGGAGGCACGAAGAAAAATAGACAGTGTTTAAAAATTTAACTCTGTTCTCTTAATTAACCGACTTCAAGAAAGAAGGTTATCAGTTTGACCTGTATTATAAATGTATAGTATGTTTGTCCGCGATTATCTTGAATTGGCTGAACCGATATTGATGCGGTTTTCACAAAAGTATTTGTTACATTCAGAAGAAGTTTTTAGAACTTATTTTAACCGACTTGAGAAAAGAGGAAGTTCTCAGTTTATGTATGTGTAAATTGATTGAAGGCGGGGTTTCTTTTTGTAAAAAGCAATTATTAAATGATAAGTGCTTTTAATTTATTTAGCTTGTTAAGGGTGCCACTGCTGGGCAAAGGCCTCCCCCCTTGTTCTTCAAGCCTTCCTTTCTGACCCTGCAGCCAGTTCTCCAGACCAAAGACAAATCTGTTACGCCCTCCTAGACCGCCACTTTACCGTTGTGGTCCTTAAAAAAAGGCAATTATTTTCGTATCTTGTCATTTTAATCGAATTTTTATTTAAATTTACTAGTTACTATTTATTTAACTTTTCTTAATTTTTTCTTAGCTTCCATAAGAAATGGCACGCGATTGGTCTTTAACTCTAGAATAATTTTTTTTTAAAAGAGCCTTCAATACATCAACTGAGCCCTTCCTCTTTTTCAATGTCGGTTAAAATAGGTACTAAAACCTTCTCCGGTAACAAATATTTATTCTTAGAACTGCATCAAAATCGGTTCAGCCAAACGCGAGATAATCGCGGACAAACATACATATATAAATATACAAACATACATAACATACAGGTCAAACTGATGACCTCCTCTTTTGAAGTCGGTTTAAAAGCGTTAGATAGAGACAGTTGAAATTATTATATTCGGGTGAATTTAATCAGATGTGGGTTGAGCCTTAGAGGAAAACGTTTAAATTGTTTAACCTTGAAAGATAATATTTTACCGTAGAGTCCCCCTGCAATAAAAATATAATAAAGGGACATAAAAGCATTGTCAAAATCCAAGTTTATTTTGAGAAAGACTTTTTCTTTGTCTTCTTTAAAACAAATTTAGTTAAAAATAGTCAAATTTCATGTTCAATAAGGATAGTAGTCACACAGTGTCTCTTAATACATTTTTTAGTACCATAAACTGCAAGAAAACCTAGCACAATCACAAAACCAAAAATAATAATTATAATGTGCTTTACCTCAAAATTCTTTTGAAGAGATCATCATCTCATCGCTGCGCATAGGCCTCTTTCCTACAGTTACTGATGGCCATACACCAAACGGTCCCCTGATCGGCCCCATCGACCATCTGTTCTTCGAGCTATGTGCCTGCCCATTGCCACTTAAGTTTCGCAATTATTTAAGCTATGTCGGTGACTTTAGTTCTTCTGCGGATCTCTTGATTTCTGATTCGATCACACAGGAAACTCCGAGCATAGCCGTCTCTGGCTGGGTTGGACAGCTACTCGGTTTCTCTACTAGCTACTGAACAACTCGCACGTACGAGTTACTCGTAAGGTCCGTTCAAACGGTGCGAGTTACTGCAGTGCAGCTACTCGGAAGGCTGACTCGTACGCTAGCTAGGGCATGTAATATCGGAAGGTTTTCAATTCTGATACTGATATCGGACGATTTATCTCAATACCGGAATTCCGATAATAATATCGGAATCGTAAAAACTCAATAAAAATTACTCAAAAAACTAATATTTAAATCGTAACTGTATACAATTTTATTTAATTTGAATAACATGATTTGTGGAGCCAGCAATCAAGCTCAGATGATCGGTTTCTAGGTTTTTTGTACAATAAATGAGAGCAAAAAAAACTAAAAATTTTGAATACCTAAGTATATAAATGATTTTAAATTTTGTAAACAATAATTATACTTTATTGATACCAAGTGAGTACCATTCAAAGATTCATTGTAACAGTACAAAGTACCAAAAACCTAAGTGAACTGCTTTAAAAGAAGGTTTCTGTTTAAAAAAGGTAAGAATTGACGAATTAACATGGTACTTTTTATATTGTAGCCATGCAGAACGCTTTAAACAACCCAAATAAAAATATATATTTTGTAACGAGATTCCGAGATCCCAGTATTCATGCCCTAACGCTAGCTCGCACTTAGTAAACCAGCCATAACAATAAAGAGTTTTTTTATATATAAAAGTCGATCCGGCGAATTTCGTACCGCATAACCTATTACTATGTTGTGCATGTATTATACTTAAATAAACCTTTCTCTTGAATCACTCTATCTATAAAAAAACCGCATGAAAATCCGTTGCAAAGTTTTAAAGATTTAAGTATACATAGGGACAGACGCGGGAAGCGACTTTGTTTTATACTATGTATATTGATATTGATATTAATATTATGTTTTCTCTTGTTCACAGATTGAAAGACAATGGATTCACTGAAGTGGTGACTGACTTCAATCCGGTTGAGTGACGAATTAGTGCAGTGATTTCCCGCCCTTTTTTATTTCCTTTATTTTTTGGTTTCATTTAGAAATGTGCCGGTGAATTTTAACTAAATTTAGAAAAAAAAACTAGTGCGTGTGTGTATTATGTGGTTTTGTTTTTGTGAAAAATCAAGATGGAGCCTTTGAAATATGCCGCTGCTGTTTTATTAGGTAAGCTTTTAACTAATTATTATAATTTTGTGCTAAGGGAATTTTAGATAATAAGTAGACCGTCTTAGGAAGATTTGATAATTAGGTTTTTTGCAAAAAAAAAAAACTAGGTATATATATATTGCGAAAACCCGGATAATTTGATATATAATAAGAGGAAATACTATTTTTGCAATCATCCTGACATAGGTCAGTTTTTTTAGCAAAAAAACCCAGTATAATTGAAAATTTTGAAACCTTTCTTAACTCTGATTGGCTAGATTATTGCTTGATGTCCAACTGTTCTCTGTGGCGTCAAAGTTATTTTAACGAACCAATGAGAATAAGAGTTAACTAGCCAGCAATATTTCTGAGTTAATTTAGCCAATCAGAGTTATGGAAGATTTAATTTTTTTCAATTATACTTACTTACTAGGTTTTTTGCAAAAAAAAACTGCATTTTATCAGGATGATTGAAAAAATAGTACTTATTTCCTATTATCAAATTATCCGAGTTTTCACAAAATCCTAGTTTTTTAAAAAAAAAAACGAATTATCAAATCTTCCTACGACATATATACCTACAACCGACCGCTTAACAAAAAAAAAAATTCATATCGATCAATTTAAATTAGAAGTTATACACTAGAATGAGATTAGAACTATACACTACCGCAAAGAAAAAAAAACATATTTTTCTTTGAAGAATAATGTCAGTATCAGTTAAATCAATCTTGAGATGAAATATTTTGTTTGGCAAGCGCACACGATGTCATCAGTTGAAGTTAGAACTTATTAATAATTCTAATGATGATAATGATAATATGGCAAATACCTGGTGAAGGTTGAGAGAGTGCACTGGATGAGGGTCGCACAAGAACGTAATTGAGGCGATCTGTAGAGGAGGCCTATGTCCAGCAGTGGATGTATTTCGGCTGAAATGATGATGATGATTATTAATACATTTAAATGTTCCTTTAAAAATTTAAACTTGTTTCAAAAATAGGCGGAACTAAGCGCACCAATTTGTTTTGGGTGGTTGTGTTATTTTTTGTTTTTCACTCTTTTATCAGTGCCCATTATTATTATTTTATTAACACGTCCTGTTTATTTACAATTTCGTTGTCTATTTACACTTTGTTTTATTGAAAAGCTAACTTAATTAGGTATATGTGTTGAAAAAAAAACATAGCTACTAAAAGTTGACTGTATCTCAAGTGTGCGCAAACAAGCTACTAACTCTCTTCACAGAAACCAATAACCTAGGCTTTTGCGATATTCCTTTCTTGCTATTAGTAATAAGTTTATCCCGGGTAAAGAGCGGAAAATGTATGACCTACATTCCTCTTACTAATTCTTATATTTATGTGAACGATCAAATAAATAGATATGAGTTATCCTATCGAGCGATTTGTGGGACTGATTCAGAGACCTACTTTTCGGTTCTGATCCCCTGGTACTTTTTGAAGGACAACCCTTCTGCTTGGTGTTGCCAAAATAAAAGTATGAGAATTTGTGGACTTTATTTGCCTTGGTACTTTTTGAATCTGCTAAGGATTGTGATGAAAAGACACTTATCATGCAACCATTACGTATATCTTTTTGATGTCTGCAAATTTAAAATGAAATAAAAAATTATTAAATGTAATAGATTTCACTAAAATAATATTACTTTTAATAATTAAGCCCTACTGCTATACTGTCGTATTCGACAAGGGCGAACATGGATTATAGTTGGAAATCAGCTGCGGCTGACCACAAACCTATTCTCTAGTCTCTAGCGCCTTAGTGTCGTGGGGACGGCTGACGACACGACTGACGAGGAGCTACAGATGCAGGACCAGGGGCAGGATGCAGGATGCTTGCAGTACCGGGCCGAAGAATAGGACTGAGGTAACCCTTGCCTGTCGTAAGAGGCGGTTAAGACGGGACCCAGGGTCGTTGAGTGCACGAGGCGCGAGCTTTGTGCATCCATATAACGGCCCCGAGAATAGTGACGGAACGCGGGTGTCCTGTTTCCGTCGTTGAGCGTTGGATGAAACCAAACCACGCTCCTGGACGACGACCAACATTTCCGCCCGAGAAGAGGCTTAACAGCCGATGCTGGAGGGGGTCGCGGAGATAAACCAGCTCGAATATGTCTTCCGTGACCTCCTTGTCAACAGCCGAGGTGGACACCGGCGGGGTTTTAGTAGGTGCGAGCGAACCCCACATAACTCGGCGGGTACCCCCGGGGCCGCAGGGTACTCGTTAGGAGTTTCCCCGCCTTAAAAAAAATGAACCCACGGCAGCTTAACGTCTCTCAAAAAAACGGAGATTCCACTATAGAAAATCACTGAATAGTCCCAACGCTTAGTGACAATGTCATTTGGCCCCTTAATTGATGGGATATTATTTTTCCTGTTATATCATTTGGTAGCTTTCGCCTTCCTGAATGAGATTTGTCATTTTCGGGGAGAATTAACGGTAGACATTTGTTTGCTAGTTCGGTAACAATTAATCAGTGGAACCAAAATGTGTTTTTCATTTTAAAAACTAAGCGCATAAGAAAAAAGGAAAAAATCTTTTATAGTTTGTCCCTTCCTTACAAAGAAAAGACGTCCACTGCTGGACATAGGTCTCCCCCACAGATTGCCACAAGGACAAACATTATGAGATGGTTCTACAGTTTTACCCACAGTATAATAAATAGTACTACATACAGTACGGGCATTCCCTGCCTCATACAATACATATCTTATACTACTTACATAAACATGCAACTATCTATACAATTATAAACATTATATACATTATATATATATATACCTACTTATTATAATACAATAAAATAAAATAATTTACATAAAATTCAAACCCTCTCTGACATGAACACTGACCCAGTGTTTCATGAAAGGGCTATCATATTTGTCGCATAGCAGTGCGAGGATGGTGTTGGAGCTGTCGCGGACCCTGCGCATCAGAGAAGCAGCTCTCTTCCTGATCAAGGCTAAAAAGCCATCTACTTGAGCTTCCGCAAACATTCCCGACGCGCTACAGAACCGCGGCAGCCCCAGCATCACCCTAAATGCGTTATTATATTGCACTCGCATCGAATTAAAAATGTCACGCCTTCTATTCCCCGAAGGGTTAGGCGGAGGCACCAGCTCAAGAGCCGGACCCACGTTTAGTCGAGTTTATGTTTTTTTATTGCCAACGTGAGGCGGGGCCAGCTTGTCGCCGCGGTTATAACGGCCATTACTGCGGCCGGGACCAACGGCTTCACGTGCCTTCCGAAGCACGGAATCATCTTACTTTTCGGACAATCCGATGATTCAAGCCTGCGATGTCCTATCCAACCTAGAACAACCACAACGTGATTTTCGGGAGAAATCAATATGTGTTTCCGCGGGGATCGAACCCACGACCTTCCGTGCCCTAATCAAAGGCTCGCACACTGTGCTACGGAGGCGGCGGGTTAAAGTAGGTTTATTAAATACAGAATGTATAATTTTAATTCCCTGCAGAATTCTTGGGTCTAAATAACTATGTCGGGTATTTTCCTTCCCTTTGTGCCTTAGAACGTAGCTCGAGGATCTATGACTTTGACTAAGGTTGGCGGAGAAATAGGGTTGGGCTCACTTTTGTCCTAAGTTTTGTCTTGGCTTTAAGTAACGATCTTCTACTAAACGTTCATTTATGGGTATTTCGTATTCTCAGCTATAAAAGTTTTGGAGAGAATGTCTGTAAACATAAGTTATCGATTTTAACCCTGTTTCATTAAAAGTTAAAGTGCATTTTAGTTATTTGACGTATGTCAATCTAGACTGGATGCCACGTATTTACCATACAACAAACCAGAGAAGTAGATCTCTAGTAGAACTACTTAAAATCTACTGTACCTTTATGAATAACATAGGTTAGTTTTTTGTTAAGATATTATGTAAAATAAGAGCCTCGACTGTTGATATAATAGGTTTAAAAGTTAATAATAAAAACATTGTGCTTAAAGTCCATGCCGTGTCATGTCGCCGTCCCAGAAAACATATTTTGAATACAAAGTGTCCCTTTAATATAAAAATCAAATAGACATTGTTCCCATTAATACCTTTTAGCAATGTGTACTAAAATAACACAAATTTTATATACTTTTCATAAAATTAATTAATTTTTATGTTGCCTAATTGAAGTGATTAAATAATTCAGCTATTCTTGCATTTAGCTCAAAGTAATAATAAGAAAACGTTCAAAACTAATCAAATATTTTTAAGGCCTAACTTAATAAGGCCCATTTCTTCCTAATAGTTTTGAAATCACTAGTACAAATTTCTCCGCTTAGAACACGGTTCTAGTTAAACTAATTTCACTAACATGAGTTTAATTAAAATCTCGCCTTCGAGACTAGAGACTTGTTCGAGACTAGAGAAGAGACTCTCTGAATCTCGAGATAGCGTTATCACGTAAGTTTTGGAATTAGTTTCGAGCATTTGTCTTTAGAACTTCATTCACACATAGGACATAACACGAATTTCTTTATACATATTTAGTTACCGGAAAATAATAAAAATAATAATTATATTATGAGCCTGTACTGTCCCACTGCTGGGCAAAGGCCTCCCTCCCCTTCTTCCACTCATCGCGTTCTTGCGGAGTCTACCACCAGTTTTTGTCTACTGTTCTCAGCTCACCGGAAAATAATACTTTTCGTAAATTTATAAATTTTCTAAATCGGACATCCGGGTTCGATTCCTGGCGGGGCGAATATTGATATGATGAATATCGATGTTTGTTTCCGGTCTGGGTGTAATGTTCGTCTTTGTATTATGTTTCGGGCACCCTAGATACAGATTCTTATTAGTTAGGGACTCTGAGAGTGATGAGTTAATAATAATTAACTTATTATTAACTTAACTTTTTTTGGGAATATAAAAGAACTCTGATAAAGCTCTTTAAATCATAACTTAAGAAACAATCTCAAGTTAATTTCTCAGAATTAATTTACTTTTTTTAACATTATTTCCAAGACTCTAAAAGAGGCAAAATTAGATACATAAAGTAAAGAAGCAGTTTGCAATAAAAAATAATGTTTTTAATATATTTTTCCTTTCGTCCGACGTTATTGCATGTGGTGGGTTAAATTATTGCTGGCTATTAACTTTTTAATTTTGCATACGTAATTTTAAAAGGTTTTGTTTTTTAACTAAGTAACGCTTGAATTCTTAAAAGTCTTTAAAATAAAGACTTTAAAATAATTCGCGGCTTCGCCAGCGCATTTTCCGTTAAAACATCAAATTCCCAATTTTCCTGTGGGTATTTCGTGATAAAAAGAAGCCTATATCGTTTCTCAGGCTCTCGACTACCTTTCGGGAAATCCCTTCTTAGTGCTCACCTACACTCCCGTAGGAACCTACATGCAAAATTTCAGCCCGCTACGCCCAGTAGTTTCGGCTCTGCGTTGTCTGTCAGTCAGTCAGTAACGGAAGAGTTTAATATATATTGACTAGAGGCTGCCCCGCGGTTTCACCCGCGCAGATTTCTCATAAACACAAAAATCCCGTTTTTCCCCGTTCCCGTGGGAATTTTGGGAAATCCTTTCTTAGTGCTCACCTACACTCCCTAAGAAACCTACATGCAAAATTTCAGCCCGCTACGCCCAGTAGTTTCGGCTCTGCGTTGTCTGTCAGTCAGTCAGTCAGTCAGTCAGTCAGTCAGTAACGGAAGAGTTTTATATATATAGATTCATTCAAATCAGTTCAGTAGTTTTTACGTGAAAACGAGACAGACAGACAGAGTTTCTATCGCATTTATAATTAGTATGGATTTTATCGTGTTTTTTGTTTATTATTTGTATTAGTTTTTTACCTAATTATAACAAAGAATGAAAGTTTGAACTCATTTCATAAAGAAGAACGATTTGATGATTGTTTGTTAGAATCGAATAGGCTCCAAAACTACTGCACCAATCTGAAAAATTATTTTAGCATTCTGAGTTTCAGCGGAAGGCTTACATCAATGATCTCTAATGAACATAGGCAATAAAATTGGTATCCTAGAGGTATTGTATTTTTTTCCGGGTCTTTTGCATTTATTTTTGCATATACTTACTTATATAACAAGATTTGCAAGGTTTTGAAAATTTAATCAACAAAGGACCTCATCTACTATCTATCTACTATGTATATAAAAATGAATAGTGGTTCGTTAGTCTCGCTAAAACTGGAGAACGGCCGGTCTGATTTAGCTGATGTTGGTCTTAAAATGTTTGTAGTAGTCCAGGGAAGGTTTAAAAGGTGAGAAAATATGGAAAAGAGGGTGAGAAGGGACTGCTAGTTTGAAATAAATCCCCAATCTTGTTTAAAAAGGTAAGAAAGAACAAAAGAAAAGTTCTTATTCACTCCCACATATTGCGTTGCATCTGTGTAAGTGAGAGAAAGAAACAAACTAAAATAAAAAGCAATTAAAGGAATATCCTTTAGGTTAGAGTTAGGGGTAAGTAGAAACCTTTTAGCAGAGATTGGTTCCGTAAGGGTCTTAAAGGATTAGGTCAGGCCGAATGCAATGCAATACATGAAATGGGTTTTTCATTTTAAACAGCTTTAAATTGAGTAAAATCTATTGAATTTTGATACTTACTAAGTATTTCGATGTCTTCTAAAGCACTGCCATTAAAACTATTTTTGGATTGAAGTTAATAATAATAACAACTCACACACTCAGAGCCCCTAACTAGGAAGAACGTGTATCTAGACCGGTAAACAAACATCAATATCATCATAAAAATGTTCGCCCCGCCGGGAATCGAACCCGATGCACCCCCGCGTCTCATTTGCTCTTATGGATTCCAAATTCTTATTCATAAACAAAAATTTGTTAATACATTTACCTAAAGAACCTTAAAAACTAAACTACGTTTCCTACATAATTTCGTTTCAACCGATAATAACAGCTTTTTTTTAAAAGAAAAAAAAAACACCGCCACTGCACCTGTCTGACCTACGTCCCTTTTTGATCTATTTTAGACCTTAACGTCACAAACTTAGGGTCTTAAATCCAATGTTAGTGCAGAGTCCTTGATCAGGAATAGTGACCGTTTGTGGTTATTTGAGAATGTGTGAGTAGGTTTTATGTTAGTGTGTGTGTGAAGGAATGCATTCTGTTTTGAGGTTCTATTTTACTTGGTTTCACTTTTAAATGTTTTTTTTTTACTTGAAATTATACCTACCTACCATCCTTACAAGTTACAAAATAGTACATAGCTCGAAGAACAGATGGTCTCTAGGGCTGAAAAGTGGCAACCGCGTACCGAAAGACGCGAAGTAGGCAGTCTCCACACAAGGTGGTCAGACGACCTGGTGAAGTCTGATCTGAGTACATTGAATGATGTCAGTATATTGGATGAGGGTCGCACAAAACCGGTCCGGTCGGTATAACATTCTGTTGGAGAGGCCTATGCCCAGCAGTGGACGTCTTTGGGCTGAGATAATGATAAATGTTACTAAAAAACAAAAAAAATATTAAGAGCCAGTTTACAGCGATGGTAGCGCCATTCGCGAAAAAAAATATATCTTCCAAACTAAGGCAAAAATCAAAAATGTGGCACAGTATGACACTAGATAATCTTGCTTAGTATTTTTTGAGCACAGTAAAGTAGTCCTAACTGAAAAGAACAAAAATATCCACAGATTGTTGCCAAAAATGGCCACTTTTAGCAACACTTTGTAGCTTTCTTTGGTCTTTAACCTAAAAGCTATACAACAGTGCCCTAAAATACAAGGCTAAATTATCTAGTGTCATACTGTGCCCTGTGCCACATTTTTGATATTTGTCTTAGTTTAGAAGATATTAATTTTTTTCGGGAATGGCGTTACTTAGCATCGCTGTAAACTGGTTCTTAACAGGTTACTTATTATCCAGCCGAACATCGTACGGCACGGCAACAAAACTTTGAAGAATAAAAGTCTCGAAACTAAATACGGGGTATTTAAATTAACTTTTCTAAAAAGTAAATTTTGTAAATTCATTAAAAAGATTCCTTCAGAATGTCATCAAGGAAAAAGCAAAGAGTCAATATCGAGTAGGGAACAAGCAAATTGACTTAACAGAAAGTTTTTTTTTTTAAATAAAAGAATCTCGTTAAGACCTTTTTCCATTTCACAAGCTATAATTTTAAATGATTCATGATGACCAACCTTCCTGGTTCAGTTGGCAGTGGTTTTTACTGTGACTGTTCGATTCCTGGCGGCGGCTAACTTTTATCATTTAACTGATGGGCTTTTACCCCTAGACAATAAAAAATGTTGGACATAGATCTTCCCTAAACATTGCAACAATTACAAAGATTTAGGAAGTTTTGCCGTAATCGCCACGCTTGGCAGGCGGGTTGGCGATCGCAGTGTGGCTCTTCAAGCTTTTCAACGAAGGACGCTGCTGCTCGTCCTTCGGTTGTTCCCTTAGTCGCCTTTTACGACACCCGTGGGAGGTGATGGGGTGGTGGTATTCTATGCCAACACACGGCGAAGCGAACACTTTTAGGATAAAATAATGTTTTGTTTTTGTTACGAAAAGACATTTAAAGATAAGGCAGGTGATAGCGTTTTTATAAATTTTTCTGCAGATAAAATTATACATTCTGAAAAGGGTAATACAAATGCAAATTAATTTTAATGAACCTATATTCATCCTCTCTCATATTGTTTTGTGCTAAAATGGAATAAAATGAGAGGCACGTGTCTCGACAGCTGTTTTATGCACCTTTAAGAAGAACCACTTTAATCTTGTAATTAACACTTATTAACGAAGTCGTTTTATCTTTTAAAAAAGTTACAGAAATAAAATCGATCGATCTGAGAGAGAAACACTGGCGTGACTTGCTTTTTGTGAAGAATTAAATAAGTGCTTTGTGATTTTGCAATTGAACTTGTAAAACAATCCATAATGAAACTTTTATATTCTGATATTGAACCTTGCACCGTTTTTTTTTAATAAGTAATTACATTAAGTCAAAAAAAAGGTGAAAATTTAATGAAAATGTTATTTATTCACCAAAAAAACTTACGGCTAGAAATACGAAAGTAAATTATTTAAAATTATTATTACTTAAAAACAAAATAAGTTACAAATCATGTTCCTATGTTTGTTGTAATTATAATGTACCAACATCTTAGTTTCAATCATTTCATCAAGGTGGAACAGCCTTAGATAAAAAAAAAAATATTGTTAATCGTCTGAACACCTATCACCCTAGGTGATTAATAATATATTTTTGTCTCATTCAGTTACATTTAACAGGTCACGAAGTTACATTTTAGGCTCTTTCTCAATGATGATGATGATGATAAATAGAAGTATATCTTAATTTTTAAAGGTACCTACTAAAGCGATTTAATACTATTTTGAAATCATTATCAAGCTAGTTAATTCGCTATCTTATAGCTAGTAATGGAGCTCGGGCTAATAAACAGAGATCGAGAGGAGAGCAAGTCTGATTTTTCTAAGTTGGAAAAACTTTTGTTTAGAAGTTAAAAAAGTTTTGAGGGCCTCTAGTTACTGGGGGATCGTTTAATTACGATCTTGGGGTTCCTCAGTCGAATAAAAAAGCCAATCTATTCTAATATCATAGAGAAATTTATGATAGCACTACGTCAATCACTCCTAAACTACTGAACCGATAATACAAAAAAATAGTTAGCTTAAAAACACGAGACGGAAAAAGGATAATTTTTAGCACGAAAACACCACGGGTACGACAAATTTGGATTTTTCACACTAGTTTTAAATCAAATAATTATGTTTGCTGAAACTGATTTGTTTTGTTGGACACTTAGATTGCTAATAGCAACATTGTTGTATCAAGCAATGACGTTGAATCGACCAATCGGAGACCAGTACATATTTCTCCGACTGATTTTTAGGGTACCGTTGTGTATTTATTCTCCAAAAGTCGTCTACTGCTAGAAATAGGGCTTTCCCATCTTGGTCGTTGGGTGCACGAGGCGGGGGTCTCGTGTAAGTCATATAACGGCCCTAAGAACGCGGGTGTCCCGTTTCCGCCGTCGAGCGTTTTTTTTTAAAGTAAACTACGCTCCGGCGGGGGAGGGGCCATGTCCCCCGAGATGAGGCTCTACAGCCAATGCTGGGGAGGGACGCGGATAGTATCACAGGCTTACCCGCGGCCCCTCTGCTATCAGTCAAGAAGGACACCGGCAAATAACCCTGCGGCTTCTCAGGGTGCTCCTTAGGAGTTTCCCCGCAAAAAAAAAGGGCTTCCTCCAACTTAACTCAACTAACCGATTTTTTTCTTTTGTCCACAGCGCTCACGACAGTGTCCTGTTTCCAACAGCAGTACTTCAGAGTGGTACCAAGGAACCATAGAGTTCAGGAGGGATCGGAGGCAGTTCTAGAATGTGCTGTAGCCAACTTGGCTGGGCAAGTGCAGTGGGCTAAGGATGGATTTGCACTTGGTGAGTTTATGAACTGAAAATCTAGGGTTTTTTTTAGCTTTGTGGTGGTGGCAACGGCTGACATTCGCAATCTAATTGGAGTTAAAGCTTAAACTCCAAACTGCCAAAATTTAAATTAGATTCCGTCTTGACATATGCATAAGCAGTTCGAGTTCCGACTTCAATACACTGGGATTATTGTTTTAACGTTGGTTCCGAAACCACGTGTTTTGTTAGCGGGCTTTAAAACAATAATCCAATAAACTACTAATAACCGTTCAACGTTGCCGGGTTTAAAGCCCACCCTTAAAACTAATTTGTGAACTTGACATTGGCAAAATACGCCACAGAAGTGGAGTCAAGTCCACTAAATTAAAATAATAATAATAATTCAATACAATGAACATACGGTCGACGCGGTATGAGATGGCTCGCTCGCGCCATAAGATAATTTCATACTCGAAATCTGCTTGTTGGAGTTTAAACTTGAGCGAGTTAACTCAAAAAATTGACTGTAAATGTCAGTACTTGTTACTTTTGTACCTACGGAACCTTAATAATGAAAATATTTCATTAACTTATACAGCACAACTGCAGAGTATACAGGGTGCAAATAATGGCTGTATAACGGCTAAGTGTGAATCGATGGAGCGAATGTAAATGACATCCTGTACATTGGCTTTGCGGTTTATTGAATGGCTCGTGTTGCAGTTTGAATGAGAGGGTTGTCGTGTTTTTAAATTGTCTAGTTTTTTAAACGAAGTTGTTGTCGTTTGTTGATAAACGCTAGCGATTCGTGATGGTTTATTAAAAAAAAAAAAACTTTAATTTGTGAAAAAAACTCTTTATTGTACACTTGGCAAAATAAAGTGCAAAAATAATAAAATAATTAACTTATATGTAGCAGCAGTGCCCGCGTTTTTTCCGCATGGAATAGTTACATTTCAAAACCAAAATTTGCTAAATCTTCCCAGCCGTTATCGTAAGTTTTTAGCGAGACCATTTACGAATAGCACCTTTTTTATATTCTAGGTATAAAGAAAATTTCTACCTTTCAAATTTACATATCACTTTACATGTAACATACGAACAATACGAATACCGTTAACGTATTTGGTAATGACGTATATTTAGTGCTATTGACGAATACTATATTGCCTAGATTTAGTTCAGATTATCAGATCAGACTTTATGTAAACTACTTTAAGTAAGTTATGTACAGTGGCGGACTAGGAGGCCGTAACAGATTTGTCTATGGTTTCGTCAGCCCTAGACTTTATTGCCAAAGAACAAGAACTTTTTTGCAATACAGAAAAACCGAAAGTGTTACGGCGACCTAGACCGCCAGACCGCCACTGTATTATGCACTAAAAGTTATAAACTACGAAAGTTATAAAACTAGAAAAAAAAACTGTTTAAATTAGTCTCTAAATTCTGTAAAAAATTATGACACGATTCAAAACAGGCTTTTTATGAAAACTAATAAGCATTTATTCAATATAGCAATCAAGTATCACCTATCTGAAATTAATTTAAAACATAGTCAGTACATACATAGTATAACAAAGTCGCTTCCCACGTCTGTCCCGATGTATGCTTATATCTTTAAAACTATGCAACGGTTTTTTTTTTAAAGATAAATTGATTCAAGAGGAAGGTTTATATGTATAATACATGCACAACATAGTAATAGGTCAGGCGGTACGAAGTTCGCCGGGTTGATAGTATCTTATAAAAAATAAATAGGTACCTACAATGCAACCTACAACCACAGTCCAAATTTTGACCCCATTAAAGTAGATAGTTTAACCTCGAATAACATTTGTAATCTAACACTTCGCTTTATTTCTATCCTACGCAAATCTTTAATTGAATTGCTATAGCAGAGGTCAGACGCTTGGTGAAGCCATACGATATGTATCGAATTGCTGTTCTATACATAACTTTCTATTTAAACCCTATCACACCTCGGACACTTCATAGAAAAAAGCGCGTTGCTTCGCGCACAGCCGAAACTCGTGTACGTGCACGCGTATCATGCTTGTGTGAGTGCGATGAGACGTGCGACGCTGCTTTATTTGTACTGAGCGGTAACTGAGAGGTAACCGAGCGCGAGGCCGCACTTGCTGAGGGAGGCAGGGAGTGCCCATACTGCAGTAGTACTATTTATTATACTGTAACCGTATAGAGCCATGTGGAGGCGGTATAGAATACCTCCACCCAATCTCCGCCCAAGGGTGTCGCAAAAGGCGACTAGGGCACACCCGAAGGATGGGCAGTTACGTCTTTTTTTCTTTTTAAACATCCATACTGCGAGTAGTGATAATTTCAAAATTACACTGTCCTTGTGGATATCTGTGGGGGAGGTCTAAGATACAGCAGTAGACGTCTTCTCGGCTTAGTAGAACTTTTTATTCGACGTGGGTTTTGGTGAAAATTAATCGGGGTTGTCTGGAATAAAAAGCTTCTGATGTTTTAAGCTTCTAATTTTGCGTTTGTTTTTTTTTAAAACATCATTTACGAGCTGATATTGCGAACTTATCACAGACTTATATTAGTAAGAATATGTATATAGCCTATGGCATCCGGGGATAGTGTAGCTTCCTAACCCTGAAACAATTTTTGAAATCGGTTGCAGTATTTCAGAACCTTTAACAGTTTTTGTTTACTGTTAAAGGCTCTGAAGTACTGCAACCGATTTCAAAAATTCTTTCAGTTAAACCTTTCTTCTTTATTATAAGATTTATTAATGAAATGATTCTGTTATATAATCGGGTAATGAATCCTAAAAGAAACCCTAAAAATACAATTCGCTCCACGTATCCAATTATGCTCCGTTGAAAACAGAATTGAAACGGTGAATTCGGTGCAATTAAAGAAATTCATTGTTCCAATATCAATGAAATGAGATTAATTCTTGAAAAAAAAAAAACGTCGATAAAATATCGAGCAACCGCGAAATCAGGATAAATTTGAATTTGAAACGGACAGAATTAAAATTGTTGAATTCACGCAATGCTTTGGCTAAGGTTGAGACGGTTAAGTTTAAAGAAAAGCGTTTTTTCACTATCGAGGTATTTATTGCTTTGAATTCATCATTATCTTCATTTCATAGTTGATGAAAATAGGCCTCCCTCACGGATCACCAAAGGGACAATCATTGTGTGGGGTGGCGCAAAAATCACCACACTTGGCTGGCGGGCTGGCGATCGCAGTACGGATCTTCAAGTTATTCAACAATAGACGCTGCTGCCCGTCCGTCGTACATTTTCTAAGTTACGACACGTCATACGTCTATGTCACCTTTTACGACACCAATAGGAGATGGGGTGGTGGAATTCGACGCTGCCACCACACGGCCATACAGTTCGAACTAATAAAAAAGCAAGTTGGTGTTTGTGTAACCACAATATATAAAACGCAAAAGTAATAAAAAAATTAAGGCAACAGCTTGTAGATAAGTTACTTTTCTTTTCCCATTATTGCATTTCGAAACTTAATGTCTCAAACGTTATATCGCTCTGCTACCCGCTTCGCTTATCAGCAACCTCTCTCTCTAGCTCCTCAACGATTCTGTATGGAATGTTGCAAATTAAGGCAATTGTAACAATTAATTTTATTTAACAAGCGTTCGATTGGAAATTACGATAATACACGAATCGGGAGAGCTTTGACAACTTGGGTGGCTCGTGTACATTTCCATTTTGATCTGTTTTTTGTTCAGTACAAAAAATACTTATTTGAGAAGGTTTATATACGCAGACTATCGCCAATCGCGAACACTTATCACAAAATAATAATATCTTATAAACCATAGCATATAGGAGATGTTATTCTGACTGTATGACACTACATAATTGCTTCGCGATTGTGCGAATCGCGGTTGGCGCTAGTATCGGTTATTGGCCCCATGTATGTATATTTAAATAAAAATGATTGCTGTTTGTTGTCTCGCTACAATCGAGAACGGCTGAGCCAAATTAGCTTATTTTGTTTTTGAAATGTTTGGCGTAGTCCAGGGAAGGTTTGCAAGTTGAGTAAAGATGGCAAAATTGCGAGGAAGAGAGTAAAAACGACCATTTCATTTTAGCATATAAAATTGTGAAGCGATACAAAGTTTTCCGGGTCGGCTAGTATTTAAAAAAAGTTTGTAGGAACTCTTTAAAGACCTACTAAACTAAGCTAATCCCGTCTTTCTTTCCACAGGATTCTCCTCCGTTATCCCGGGGTACCCTCGATACAGCATGTTTGGAGACCGGAGACATGGAGTATACAATCTGAGGATAGTCAACGCGACGCTTGAAGACGATGCTGAGTATCAGTGCCAAGTTGGTCCAGCTCAGATGCACAAGGTTATCAGGGCTAATGCTTCGCTTACTGTTGTTGGTAAGTCTTTTAATACAGTATTTTATACATAATATGCTTGACCTTTTATACATAAACCTGAAATATCGTCGGAGCACTAAGTTCTATGCAGTAATTTTAGAGATACTTTGCTTACAAGTATTTAATTAAAAACGCGTTGCGTTCTTCGACATTGTTTAAGCGTTTGACTAATTCAACCTTGGTAACATCTCTCTTTATTTTTTAAATAAAACACATAACAACGTTACAGCAGCTACAAACTATTACAACGTCAATCTCGAAATATACAAACAGATTATTTTCTTGTTTTTAAGGTTTCATTTTACGTTTTCGTTTTAAATTAATAGGTCGCGATTAGTCAGGGTAGTATCCTAAGACCCTTTCTGTTTCATATTCGATATAAACTAGAAATCTATTTTACACATTTTAAAAGTTTTTAATATACTTACTTATATATATTTTTTTAATTAATTAGATTCTGTATTAGTAACGTATGACTACAAATATCCATAAAATAAAATACCTTTCCCCTTACAAAAGCATCAGCGTATAATATGAAAACCTAACAAAATTCAGGTAGAGTAGAGGTCGTAAATTGGAGCCCCTTTTCAGGATTTTAGCTTTTTACTGCGTAAAGGGAAACACTGTACCCTATATATCGTTAAACTTGATAAATAAGGTTTTAGGGCTGTTTTGTTAGTTATTTCTAGGTACCTTTTTATATTTTATAGCTTTAAGCTCAAGCCACTGAATCTATTGTATGGATATTTGATACACCTCACTAAATAATAATAGGGAATTTTGTTCATTTTTGTTCTACGTAGGCTTAGGTACAGATTCTATCTAGTAAGGGGCGATGGTGTGTTATTTATCTGAAGTTCTATAACTAATCTGCCATAATTATAGGATTTTTTATGATTCTTCTAATAGATAACTTTGATATTGCTATGAAAATAACATAAACCAAGATTTACTCAGATCAAGCGCAGAAATTGTACAAAAACGAAACTATTTCGTTCCAAAAAACGCTTTTCAAGCAGATGGCTACAATAAACAAGGCAAAATATGTTAAACTTGAGCCCTCACAACAAGTTTCTACCAACTTTTAGACCTGTTTTGTGAAAATTTGAACAAAGTTACACGCGCTATGCTCTGTACACCTAAGTGGCACTTTGTGAGTTTTAAAGGATAATTTATGCATGCTTGGGAAGGGAGTTGGTTTGCGTAAATAGGTCTTTTGATGCCCCTACTTTGTCACAACACTACTGAAACTGTGGTAACACTGTTTAGTGTTGCCAGTAGTCCGGATAGACCCGGACTAAATAAAGAAGGTTTTTCTTAACTAAAATCGATCGACTCGTTATTGAGAGTTAGCGACTTCGTTCACAATTGCTGTTTTCTTTGGGCGCACCAGGAATTGCCTTTGTTGAAGCGGCAATGGTTAACGAAGTCGCTAACAAGACAATTACGAGTCGATCGTTTTTAGTTAAGAAACTTTTCCGACCAAATGACTGATACAAGCCTACGTCATCATGCTGAGATGAGCGAGAAGGAATTAATAATTACCTCGCGTGAGACAAGGAGGCGACCAGTTATGTTTGTGACGTAAGCTTGTGTCACTCTGGGAAGAGAAGACTTATACTTTATGGATAATGGTCCAATTTTAGACAGTCCTTCCTTTCTTCAATTTCAATAATCAATCTAGGAACGAACATCGATATACAATGTTCGCCTCCGCCGGGATTCGAACCCCGAAGTTCAGAAATTACAGTCAATAAATCACCGACTGAACTAGGAAGATTTTATTCAAATTCTTTCTCGTTATTCCTCAGATCAAATCTCCCCCCAACAACATTATTAGAAAACCAAAGGACAAAATATAAATAAAAAACAAAAGGTCGATCTCCGACCTTGCTCAGATTCGACCTATTCGACCTTTAAGGGTCGAGAAACCGATAACTTTCCGAGATTTCATCCGAGCCCTTATTAGGGTTGCGTTTTGTATTCAAGATTAAGGGATGATTCAGCTAAAAAAAATCGGGAGTTGCTTATTAAATTAGAGAACAAAAGATGATAAAATGTTTTTTTAACAAAAACAGCAACATCTTTTAAAATTATTTGTTTTTCTTTTTTGAAAAATTTGTGTTCGGAATAGTTATTGTTTGCACTTTTAAAATATATTATTAGATTTTAATCAATTTTTCTAATCAGTAACCAGGGAGTAAGTCTGGCCATTCAAAGAGCTAACGCAGACATACTACTTGGCACCATACATAACATAATCTCACGCCTATATTACCCGAAGGGTTAGGCAGAGGCACCAGCTCATTGACTGAGCCCACTAGAGGCATCAGTGTATCAAGCTGGACCCAAGCTTGGTCTAGTTTACGTATACCATCGTGACAAGAGACCAGCTTGTCCCCGCGGTTATAACGACCACTACTGCGGCTGATCGGTAAGCACGTTATTGTCTTGTTTTTCGGAAAATTAGGTGATTCAAGCTGGCACCATAACTTACACCAAATAAATGATTGATTTACAAGAACAAAACAACAAAGAACTCAAAAAGCCCGAGAAATTTAAGGAAAATGAATACGGAAACTCTAGTTAAAATAGGGTTGGGACACTTTTTCCATAAAGGTTTAACCCGTAACCCCCCATCGTCAATCAGGACCTCGGTCCGGGGCCTTTACGACCCCGCTTGAAGGGTTGCCCATGATAGGTTTTCCACTTGCAGAGTTGGGATGTCAGAAAAGTTTAGGTCGATATCGAAGCGCATTGCTTTTATCGATATACTAGCTGACACGGCAAACTTCGTTACGCCACAGAATTTAAGATACTACTAACACTTGGCTCTATAGACTATGTTCTTTTGACTGCCCAGAATGTGGTAAATAAAAATAACAACAACAAACCACCAACTGTCAAAATATGTAAACAACGGAAAAAATGCACCTTGGGTTACATTATTCGAGTTTAAGTAAGGATCCCTAATTATTTTGAAAATCTAATATAGCCTATGTCACTCGGGGATAGTGTAGCTTCCTACCAAAGAAAGATTTTTTTAAATCGGTTCAGTATTTCCGGAGCCTATTCGTTCGCCAGACAAACAAACAAACAAATCTTTCCTCTTTATAATATTGGTATAGATAGATGAAATAAGAAATTAAATAAATAAATAAACATGTTACATTGTTACCGGGTAAATAATGTATATCTGCATTACAAGAAATTAATAATTAAAAAAGAAAAAACACTTTTTACGGCAAAAATAATTGTCTTATTCATTTTCTTTAAAAGCTCAAACATAAAATATTATGCAAACTTGCACTACTTAAAAAAAAAGTAAGATTAATATTCTTTACATAGGTAACCATTTAAAAAAAATTAGTTACTGAAATATCCTAATTATTTTATTCATTTAAAATCACTCTAAGCTATAAGGTCACATTATCAACATAAAATCGTATTTATTTAGCTGAAAAGTAAAAATTAAAACATAAAATTCATGCGATGGGTACCTCAAAAAATATTATTTCCACAACATAAGAAAGATTTACAGTCACTACCCAACCTATTACAATAACAATCATTCCTGACCGAACCGATTCAGAACTTTCCGATCCGCCCAACTTTTTTATTACCCCCACCTATCGATAAAATTATTGGCTATCGATGTCGATAATAATAATTTACCGGCCCAGCAATAATGGAACGGCGACTATTTTACGACAAGGACTCTTTATTCAAATCTTTCTTGGGTTATTCTTATTTCTTCCAATAAGCAATAGCGAGGGTTATTCTGTGATGTACGTGTTCGTTTGTTTTATTCTTGTTTTACTACCTGTTCTTTTATGAATAAAATTTATTCTGCATCTGTATGCCACATGCAGAAGCCAGCACATCGACTTGCCCATTTCTGTTGCAGTACATTCTTTAGGTGGTGCGCGTCTTTAGTTGTTAGGTATGGTGAGACGAATCTCTCCTTAAATATACAATTGCTAAAGTGTATTTTATCTTTATATTTATCGCCTCTTCTTGTCTA
This sequence comes from Euspilapteryx auroguttella, assembly GCA_951802225.1. NCBI lineage: Eukaryota > Metazoa > Arthropoda > Insecta > Lepidoptera > Gracillariidae > Euspilapteryx > Euspilapteryx auroguttella. The sequence continues at coordinate 940,608 of OX637666.1, forward strand.
GGAAATTCAGTATTAAAAAAAAATATTTTGTTGCCAATTATTATTAAAACTCTTTGATTAGTATTTTGAGGAAGCATAAAATGCAAAAATTAAAATTTTGTTATGCTAGCTGATAATATGTAGGAAGATTTAATTATTTGTTTTTTTTGCAAAAAAAAACTAGGGATTTTGCGAAAACCCGGATAATTTGATTTAAGGATATATTTTTTCTATCATCCCGACAAAAAGCATTATTTCGAGTTTTCCAAAAAAAAAAAAACTAATATCAAATCTTCCTACGACACATAACGCTGACAACTCACGTATAACTAAGAGTAAAGGTCTGCAAGATTTCGAAACTTAATATTGCCTTGAAAAGTAAAAAGATTTTCACAGCAGCACAGTACTGCAATATTACGTAATGCCAGCAAAATCTTAAGATTGCCTTGTACGTATGAATTTTTCAGCTCGTTTCAAGATATAGTTTTAATTAGGTTTTATAAAGGGTTCCGCGCCAAAAGCACAGTATAATAAATAGTACTTCATACAGTATGGGCACTCCCTGCCTCCAATAGCAAGCTGAAATGATGATGTCTTTATTCAATTTATGGTTTTGTAGTATACTACTTATATGCTCTAAATAAGTTATGATACTGCAAATTTTTCTATAAAAAATATAAGGTAAAACATTAACATAGCATAAACTCGGCTAAACGTGGGTCCGGGTGGTGCCTCTGCCTAACCCTTCGGGGAATAAAAGGCGTGGGATTATGTTATTATGTTAGATACAAGGTATCATTTATGAAAGGTCTACGTAGTTTATCTTTACTGCATAAGGCGAGATGGTTCATGGTCGCGCCCCATGCGGCTCCAGGCAAGCCAATGTGAAACCAAAAATCCACAGGAGCACAGACCAGCTCTAACAGCAAAACATAGTACGGAGATATAGCTACAATAACATTACTAATCCTTTAGGAAAAGCTTACCGTCTTTCAGCGGAATAAACGAGCAGGCGATTTCATCAAAACGTAATATACCAACAAAATATAAAACAACTCTAAAATGTACCTACATAGAGCTAAAGAAAACACAATCTTCTTTTAGCCGGGTAACGCATAAAATTTGCAAAACACCCCGGAGTTATGCATACTGCTTAACCCTTCTGAAATATTGAACCAATAAAGTCGACACACGTTCGGAATGGTCCGGCAGACAAGGCCCCTAATATTTGAGCGTTAAGAGCCAGTTTGGCCAGACGACCATCCGCCCCTAATTGGTGCCCACAAGGACGTCGCAGAGTCGGCCGCCCTAAGCAGACCTGGCGCCGCACGGTCGAACAAGAGGCTCCCACACTCGGAGCACCGTGGGGCGAGATGGAGGAGGTTGCCCAAGACAGGAGCAAGTGGCGAGCTTTACTGAGAGCCCTATGTCCCTGATGAGGGATAAGAGGACATCATCATCATCATCATCAGCAAGAGCCAGTTTACAGCGATGCTAGCGTAAAAAAAATATTATCTTCTAAACTAAGGCAAATATCAAAAATATGGCACAGTATGACACTAGATAATGTAGTCTAGTATTTTTATGGCACTGTTGTATAGCTTTTAATAATAATTTTTCGATAACTACTTGGAACTGAGTGGCCGGAGACTGGAATGAGCAGGGAGCAATGGAAGCAAGCGGCGGAGGCCTTTGCCCAGCATTGGGACACAAAAGATGCTATATAAAAAAATATATATATATGATTTTCGGGAATCCTAAATACAGGATATACCTATAAGATCTCTGAGTATGATATGGTATTCTCCGACGTTAGCCAATCGTGTCTGCCAGACATAAAAAATGGTGTATGAGGGCGTAACCTTTTGCAAGACGTAGAGGGTTCATAAGGGTAACCAATTCAGATTATTTCGGTATTTCGCACGTTCGCGAAGATTTTGCGGGTTTCAGGAATTATCGGTATTTTTGGTAAGTATTTTCTTTGGTTTTATATGTTTTTTAGATAACTTTTTCGTCTTTTATGTTTTAGAATCTAACGTTTTGTTTTATATTGAGATCTTAAAAGTAATTCTTAGGTAATTTTATAAAACATTTACCAGAACAATATCATTTAGAATTAATAAGTAAATTTTGATTTAACACTTAACCACAACAAAAGAACCGACAAACTAATAACCTTAAAAGAATTCAGTTCCGCATCTCTCTTTTTTTAAACAAAAAACAATTATTTAACGACTAATTATGTCAATAATCATTCTATAGCATCGCATACTAAGTACTAGGCTCCCATAACTTAACAAGATCACACATTGTGTCAGTGTCTTGAACTTTCCCATAGAACCGTTACATTGTGAACAGTTGCCTAACTGTGCACCCTCTTATGTTTATGTTAGCCTGGTATAAAATCATTTTAATGCAACTGAAGTGTATGACATAATCATAGCACTGTTACAAAGTAAGACAGGCTGTCATAAAATGTATAATCGACCACTTGACAATGTACATAAAGGATGTCTGTCGTATGTCGTATGCTATAGAATTTAGCCGTATGAATAAATGAATAACGTATCACACACAAAGTCACTAAGTAAAACCTGAAATACATACAAAGACACAAAAGGACACCCGAAAACAAAAAGTAAGCCCCGGCCTGGAATCAAATAAGGACCTTGCGGCTCAATCGTTACCCATACTGCACCAGGAAGGCAGTAGAATTGGATTTAGTAAAAATAAAATAGATAATATAGAGCGATACATAACCTAGAAATCAAGAAGTGACAACACTGTATGGAAATTTGACGGATATTCTCAATTTTACATACAGTGTTGCTGCTTTTTAATTTCTAGATTTTTGTGTCGCTTTATTTTTTAGGATTATAATAACTGTAACCAAAAAGTTATCTTTTCGAGCGGATGGGATGAAAATCTTATTTTTTGTCATATTTTGTTTTGTTTTGTTTTTGGGTAGTGCAGCCGTCCTTCATTGAGAAATTTAAAAAGCCATACCGCAATCGCAAACTGACAGTTTTCGTTCTTGTGGGGATCTGTGGGGGAGCCCTATCACTAACAGTATGCGTCTCTTCATCATCAATACATAGTATAAAATAAAGTAGCTTCCCGCGTCTGTCCCTGTATGCTTAAATCTTTAAAACTACGCAACGAATTTAGATGCGGTTTTTTGTAATAGATAGAGAGATTCAAGAGGAAGGTTTATAAGTATAGTACATGCACAAAATAGTAATAGGTTAGGCGGTACGAAGTTTGCCGGGTTGACTAGTAGCTGATAAAAAATGTCTGCAAGAATAAAAATATATAAAATGTATCTTTACGTTAAATCCACGTTTTACAGTACAATGGATCGAAAAACAAAGCTGAGTTATCAAGAGATGAAAATTTTCTTAGACAATTTAGAGATCCTTAACCGTAAGCCCTATCGAAGCTAACTTTTTTAAAGGAATATTATTATTATTATATTCTGTTACCTCGTCTCCGTTTTTGATTGGACAAGAATGCTATAATTTTTCTCTACTACTTTTTGAGAAGGTACAGTAATAATTTGGCCTTTGGAAAATTTCCATGAATTTGTTTAGGCTTCAAGCACCCTAGGTCTATTTAAGGATATAAGTGTGATGCGTTAATATTCTGAGATTTTTTAATAGAAACCTACATCGACATCAATATCATCATCAATCAATATATATAAAACTCTTCCGTTACTGACTGACTGACTGACTGACTGACTGACTGACTGACTGACTGACTGACTGACTGACTGACTGACTGACTGACTGACTGACTGACTGACTGACTGACTGACTGACTGACTGACTGACTGACTGACTGACTGACTGACTGACTGACTGACTGACTGACTGACTGACTGACTGACTGACTGACTGACTGACTGACTGACTGACTGACTGACTGACTGACTGACTGACTGACTGACTGACTGACTGACTGACTGACTGACAGACAACGCAGAGCCGAAACAACTGGGCGTAGCGGGGTGAAATTTTGCATGTAGGTTCCTGAGGATTTCCCGAAATTCCCACGGGAACGGGAAAAAACGGGAATTTTGTGTTTATGAGAAATCTGCGCGGGAAAAACCGCGGGGCAGTCTCTAGTATATTATAAGAGTGATTCAAGAGGAAGGTTTATAAGTATAATACATGAGCAACATAGTAATAAGTTAGGCGGTACTAAGTTCGCCGGGTCGACTAGTTTTAAATAAGGTGTCCTCAAAAATCTTTTAACAGACTTGCCCCGTTATTTTCCAAGAAATTTCAAAGCTACATTTTAACTTTGCTTCTTTTGCTTCTTTTTTAAAAAAGAATAGATCTTTTTAGAAACAATATTTTTCAGCGTATCTCTGGTAGTTTGATAAAGAAAATTTCATATGCACACACAGTCGCTTTTTAAGATACAAAAATAATTTATAGTGCTTATACTGGCTGTTTCTGTTCTGAAAAAGAGGAAATAAATTAAAGAAGTTATTCAGCTCGCCATACCTAGCAACTTTCCCAAAGTAACACAGGTCAAAATAATACAAAATTATTCTTCGTTCGATCAGTTAGACGTCAGACGGGGCCAATATATTATGTAAGGTTTCTGATTTTTCAGCTAAGTGTAGGCACTCTTCTACCTCCAAAACAGAAGAAGAAGTCGCCCACTGCTGAACATAGGTCTCCCAAACAGATTGCCACAAGGACAAACATTGTGGAGGAGTTTGCCGTAATCGCCACGCTTGGCAGGCGGGTTGGCGATCGCAGTGTGGCTCTTCATGTGTTTCAACGAAGGACGCTGCAGCTCGTCCTTCGAGGGCCTCTCAAGGCGACTATTGTCGTAAGGCAAGGCAAACGATTGTTTGCCTGAGCCAATTGGTGGGCACCCTGAACTACCTAGCATCTCGCAGTATAGGATACTTTACCAAATAAGGTATCAATGCTAATTAGATTTGATGTAGTCTAATTGACTTTCAATAAGTGATATCTTGTATTCTATATTGAATAAAGAATTATTTGATTGGTGTTCCCTTAGTCGTCTTTTACGACACCCATGGGAGAAAACGGGAAGGGGCGGGTATTCTATTCCACTTTCAGACGTCCTGTCTTACCCTCTGTGTGCGGGAACCCTTAAAATGTTATTATACCTACTATCTTTATTGTTCGCATAATGCACATATTATGCCCAGCCCAGCACTTCCCAGACTTTTAATATATGTTGGCGATATACAAATATGCTATTTTGTTGATGGTTCTTATCAAAATGGGCTAGCTTGCTGAGAAATGAATATTATCTTTGCTTTTAAGGCAGTATGGTGTTTCTTTTTAGTGCTACTCTTATTCAAAATGTTCTTTTTTTTTTAAAGGTTTACCATTGTTTCTCTAGATATGTACTTTACTTTGAGAAAGTTGCATTTGGTCAAAAAAAAAATTGTACATACATAATTGTTATAATAATATTAAAAAATAGCGCACGAAAATTTGCTGATTAGAAAAATGATTTAAGCTAATTAAATTACAGATGAAACAAACAAATGAAACAGAAAATTTTACCGTCATGAACGATCTTATTAACTAAAACTTAGCTAATCGTTGTTAATATTATAAAAATATTCAAGAAAAACTAGACTCAAAACAAATATTTTGCGCTACTTTTGCTTATCACACGTTTTAGTTTAAGTATTCCTTAGCAACTTAGTAAATTCAGACAAAATGTAACACTTAAATGAATAAGACAGTTAAATAGAATTTCGTTGCTCCGCCATTTCGCTATTCTATCCTATTTATGTAGTTATTTTCTAGACTTGGCAAGAACTCTCGGGGGAAATATCGTGGTTTTAGTCTAGGTTCCGTTTTGTTTGGCGCTTTTGTTTTAGACTCTTACGTTGATATGAGCGCCTGGTACTTCCATATATTACTATATATTAACGGCCGCACCTGTCTCTTTGTTTATTTTACTAGAGATAAGTAACATCCAAATACTTGAAATTAAATTAAATTTTGGTGTTACCTATAAACGAGAATATTTGAATGACAGTAGATGGAAAATGTGGTGTCGGCATAGGATACCACCCCATCTCCTCCCACGGCTGTCGTAAAAGGCGACTAGGGGAACATCCGAAAGAAGGGGCAGCAGCAGCCAGTCCTTCGCTGCAAATCTTGAAGAGTCATTCTGCGCCAACCAGCCTCTACATCAGTCAAATAAACTTGGCTCTGAAACAGTAAAACTTTTAGGGATGGATCTCCTAGCTAGGGTGTTTACTGTATAACATAGATTAGCGCATTTTTAGGGCTCAAACAGACGAGCAACAGTGAGTCGGCGACGACCCGCAACGCTATCGCTCGTCTGTTTGAGCCCTTACATTTTTTAACCTAAAACTGTATGAAATATGGTGTCAGCTACATACTAGCTCCATGGAAATATAAAAATAACATAACATAATCTCACGCCTTTTATTCCCCGAAGGGTTAGGCAGAGGCACCAGCTCAAGAGCCGGACCCACGTTTAGCCGAGTTTATGTTTTATTACCGACGTGACAAGGGGCCAGCTTGTCGCCGCGGTTATAACGACCATGGAAATATGTCGCCTAAAAATTTGCTCAGCAGAAAATATTCGCAACGAATGTTAGTTCAAAATAAGCGTCGACCCATCCAATTACAACCTCGACGATAACGCCGAGCTTTGTTACAAGTGGAGTGACATTGAAATTTCGCAATGCGGATGATATCCGGTTAACTATGTAAATGTCCCCCGAAACCGGGACAGTTGTGTGTTTCTAAAAATGTGTGTTTATGTGTAATAAAAGTGTAAAGTTACCACGTTTAAATACTTTGTCGTAAAGTAAAGTAAAGTAAAATACACTTTATTGCACACAAAGTAAGATACAAAAGAAGTAAAATAACTAGTTACAATAAATAATAGAACATTTGAATCGTCGTAGATCTTATAAAAATAACTAGTCGACCCGGCGAACTTCGTACCGCCTTACCTATTACTATTTTGTGCATGTATTCTACTTTTAAACCTACCTCTTAAATCACTCTATCTTTTGAAACAAACCGCATCGAAATCCGTTGCATAGTTATAAAGATTTACGCATACATAGGGACAGACGCAAAAGGGACTTTATTTTGTATTATTATGTATTACTGATAACTATAATGTGTGCTTTGCAGCGGCGTTATTTTCCTTCCATCCCGAAATATGAGCTTTCTTTTCCCGTTTTCTTTTCTTTTTATAAAAAGTGTCCGGAAAATATCCGTCTCGTTATTCTTACCTACCATTTTCAACCATAATATCGGTTCAGTTGTTTAGGCGTGATTGCTTTACCCACATACGGAGTTACTTTCGCCTTTATATGCATATGCATTATCTACTCCTCCCGAAACGTAAGAAATTGAAAATTATCATCTCATAAGCTTCATAATTTACATTTCAAAAGCCTCAATAGAAATCCCTTTAATTCTGTTTATTAACCCTTCATTTGGCACTATGAAACAAAAGACACCCGTCCAGAATCAACCCCTAAACCCCCTTCAAACCCCCAATGCATAAGATTAATGTTCCAAAAGATATGCGAGCCTTATGCTTAGAATATTCAAAGACCAAACATAGAGGAGTTGTTTGCGGAACAAAATGAAGTGAAGAAAATTTTTAGTACATTTTCTGATTTATATGTATACTAGAGGCTGCCCCGCGGTATCACCCGCGCAGATTTCTCTTAAACACAAAAATCCCGTTTTTTCCCGTTCCCGTGGAAATTTCGGGAAATCCTTTCTTAGTGCTCACCTACACTCCCTAAGGAACCTACATGCAAAATTTCAGCCCGCTACGCCCATTAGTTTCGGCTCTGCGTTGTCTGTCAGTCAGTCAGTCAGTCAGTCAGTAACGGAAGAGTTTTATATATATTGATTATATTGTAAAACATCATGCAACAGATAGAAGACCGAAGAGGGAAAATGATAGGTCATTTAATACGGCATGACAATTATATAAGGAACATAATAGAAGGGAAAATAGAAGGACGGAGAGGGCCGGGCAGACCGAGAAGAAGCTACATGAAGCAGATAAAGGAGAAGGTTGGAGTGGAGACCTACAAGGACGTGAAAGAAGCAGTGGAGAGACGACTGGAGTGGAGGAGGCTACGCGGACAAGAGCTCGGCTCTTAAATTAAAGAAAAAGATGTATATTATGGAAATAAAAAAAAAACTTTAGTAAAGGACACAAGCTTTAGAAGCACACACTAGTCATACTGTGTAAAAAAACAAAGTTTGAAGAAAAAGGCAGATCTCCTGAAAAAGATCCTATTTTTATTATTAACGTAAAAGTTTGTTAGTATGAATGGATTTTTGTTACTCTTGTAAAAAGTACTGACAATAATATTTGAAGATCAGATTAACACATAAGTATGCTAAAATTTATTAAGGTACTAGCTGTCCCGGCAAACTTTGTATCGCGCCTTACAATTTCAATGAAATCAAATCAGGGAAAAATAAATTGTTACTTTTTATGTATGAAGTTCCGCTTAATTTTTTATGATAGTAGATAGTAGATTTCCTTAATAGGATTTACAGAAAATAACTGAATTTTAGTAATCCTCTCCGCAGCTTTCCTCTCTAAAGCCCGACACCCCTTTGTCTTCTTGCAATGACAAATAGAGCCCAAGATTAGTGGAACCGATAAAAAGCGGATAAGACAGACGCAGGGTTAATTGATGGTTGGGGAAATATGGTTCTGCTTTTTGCGACCTTAGCCTTGAAAATATTCTTTGCTATTATGCCCCCTCAAAATTTTTTTTCATTGAGCCGTTCTGTGGGGAGAGCTATGTCGAAGAGTTGACGTCGCTTGGCTGAGATAATGAATAATAATAAATTTTAAAAAAAAGGCGACCCGCCTTCAAAAAACTGACACTAAACTGAGAACTTCCTCCTTTTCGAAGTTGATTAAAATAGGTACTAAAACCTTCTCCTGAAAGTATCAAATGTTTTTCTGAAAACCGTATCAAAATCGGTTAAGCCAAACGCGAGATAATCGCGGAAAAACATACATATATGATACATACAGGTCAAACTGATAACCTCATTTTTTGAATTCGGTTAAAAAGTAAAAATGTATCTTTTATTGTAAGTCAATTACGACTACTTAGTTTGTTAGTACCTTATATTTAGTTAAGTATCCTATACTGTGAGAGGTGAGGAGGTCTGGGGCGCCCATCAAACGGCTCAGACAAACGAATGTGAGATCAACTTGTCTTCAGATGGACATACCAGTTCAAATAGCAGAACACCGTAGGTACTAGGTACACAGCTGTTTTGCCACGCGACCAAGACTGTACCTGCCGCTTCATGCCGAGGATCAGACTCATCAGCAGAGCTCACAATGTAGCCAACGGCAATGGAGCAGCTGAGAGACTCTTAGAAATAGGCTTCCCCACAGTTTGCCATAATGTCAAACACTGTGGGGGTTTTTCCATAAACGCCACCCTTGGTAGGCGGGTTGACGACGTAGTAATGGCTCTTCAAGTATTTCACGAAAGACGCTGCTGCCCCATCTTCAGGTGTTCCCTTAGTCGCCTTTTAAGACACCTATGGCACAGTATAATAAATAGTACTACATACAGTATGGGCACTCGCTTTTTTTTTGTAACGAGGGTAATGCCTATCGCATTTCCCGACGCTCGGGGGAGCGTCGGGGGTATGTGGGGCTCGCACCCACTTAAACCCCCCGGCGTCCCTCTTGGCGCTTTTGGGAAGGACCCCGGGAAACACACATTATAGCGTCCGAAGTCTTCCCACGCTCAGCTACTATCAGCTTCGTGCTCGGGGAGGGCATATTGTTCCCTCCCCGGCTCGCCTTTGGAGCTTCGGCGGCACAGTGCCACAAGCTGTGCCGCCGCCCATCTCGGGGCCGTTTGATGAGTGTGTCGGGCCCCCGCCCTTCACACCCACGACCCCAAAGACCCCTTTTAGTCGCCTCGGTATGAGCACTCCCTGCCTCCCTCAGCAAGTGCGGTTCCCGCGGTCAGTTACCTCTCAGTGACCGCTCAGTACAAATAACACGTCTGATCTCACTCACTCAAGCATGATACGCGTGCACATACACGAGTTTCGGCTGAGCGCGAAGCAACGCGCTTTTTTCTATAAAGTGTCCGAGGTGTGCTTGGTGGTAATCTGTGCCCCCACATACCTCATAAATAAAAAGAGTCACTTATCGCAGTGAACCGAAGAAGGTAAGACACGAAACAAATTTCATTCTGTCCCAATAAAACAGTGATTCTATTACTTAGGCACAGTCGAGCGAACGTAAATTTGATTTATTTGTACAAAGCTTCCTACAAGTACTGCGAGAGTGGATTTTACCTTCTGATGTCTTATGGTCTCCTAGTACTTTTCTTTTAAGTGTTACAATATTTGTCCCAGTGCGGGGTACGTGTCTTCCTCACGGGCCCAGTGCTGATAGGTGGACTCTGTCAATATTCAATCATCTCATCATATCAGCTATATAGCTAACTAGTCGACCCGGCGAACTTCGTACCGCCTAACCTATTTGCTGTGTTGCTCATTTGTATTATACTTATAAACCTTCCTCTTGAATCACTCTATCTCTATTAAAAAAGACCGCATCAAAATCCGTTGCATAATTTTGAAGATTTAAGCATACATAGGGACAGACGCGGGAAGCGACTTTGTTTTATACTATGTATTGATTGATATTGATGATCTCTTTTCTAGTAAAGTTTTTGAACCATATCGAGTCTTAGCTGTCATTTGAAAGAGCCTTTTAATCATCATTATCATCTCAGCCGAAAGACTTCTAATGCTGTACATAGGCTTCTTCACAGATCGACAGAAGGTGATCGCGTTTGACCATCTTTGAAGGGTCTGCTAACTCTGCGTCTTCCAGTGAGCGGTCGCCTCACTCTGGTCCTCTGCCCATTGCCATTAATTTTTTGAATTCTTAGGCATATGTATGTGGGATGTGGAAGCCAAAGACACTGTTCTACGCTTTTAAATACGTCTTTTTATTATAATTTACTATTTTACACATATTTACAACAACTGAATAAAACTCACTCCGTCCTTCGTCATTTCTATTCTACTTCTTCTTATAAAACTATCAAGTCGACAGGAGTCAGCTCGCCTTATTCTCTATGCTAGGCATAGACTTTACCTATCTGACCTAAACCTACTCCCACACGGCCATCCTACTACTTGTCCGCCTCGGACGAGTCACCTGAACCCCCCGTACCAACCCACCTCTTCATAAGGTCACTACTTGTGGTGGTGGTCCTCGGTCCCAGCCCCAAAAACTTACCAACTTCTCATGTGAAAACTGAGTTTTCTTAACAGCCACTAAATCCCCCATCTTGTACTTAGTGCCTTGCTTTCTTTTTCTGTAATAGTTCTGCTTATTATCTTCTTCTTTCATCTTTGTTTTCTTCATCTTTGTGTCTCTCTGTTTTTCAAACACTCGTCTTTCCTCTTGCTTGATCTGCTTCCTTTTAGTTTCGCCTTTCCCGCTCGGCTTTCCTGTTCTTATTTTGTGACTGTCTTCATTCTCTTTTTCGCAACACTTCTCAGTTTGCAACTTCATCTTCTTTGGTGCAACTAAAAGTAGACCTTCTGTCTCGTCTTTGTACATTACTTCTTTCTCTCTACAGTAATCTTCATACACCCTCTCTCCTTTATCTATAACTTTCTTCGTAAGTTGCAGTCTCTCATCTTCTTCTTGTGCTTTTTCCATCTTCAAAGTCGTCTCCGTCAACAGCAAAACTTCTTCATCACCGCTGCTGTCAAATTTTAATTCTGCACTCTTCTTGAGTACTCCCTCTGCTTTATTCATCGTTGGAACTTCAGTCTTGTCTTCTAAAACTGAAAGTTCGTGTGTTGAAATCGGCTGTTGGCACACTGACGACTCATAAGCCTGTAACGTCTTCAATTCCTCAACATTTTCTTTTGCAGCAACCAGTTCACAATCATCAACTATTTTCGTAACATCTTCAGCATAGTTAGTGTCTTCTTTATCCTCCTTTTCCCTTGAATCAAACGCCATTAGTACTGTTAGGTGCGCTGCTGGTCTAACCTCCACATTCTCAGGTGGTTCTGTTTCGTCCTCCGTCTTCATGCAGTTCCTGGAGATGTGCCCGAACTCATTGCATTTGAAGCATTTGACACCTTTTGGCTTGTGGACACACTCTGCTGCTTCATGTCCACTTTCTCCGCAGGAGTAACAACGTCTGTCTGGTCGTCTTTGTGGCTTGGTAGTAGGAGCTCTCTCTCTCTCACTTGGAATATTCTGCGGAACCCTCTTCTGCAAAGCCAATATTTTACAATAATCATCTAACTTACTTCTAAACTGCTTTAAATCTTTCGCCCCATAAAGAACAGATTTTACACCAACGTCGCCTTCTAATCCGTCTATCACATAATCTATCAACGATGAATCTTCGACATTACACTGTAGAGCTATTTCCCTCATCTTAAAATAGTACTGCTGAACAGACTCTTCCTTCCTAATCCTACGTTCGCTTAGCATCTTGTGCACCATAGCTGAATTTAGTCTAGGCCCAAACTCCTTAAGCAACTCAGCTTTAAGCTTGTCCCAAGATCCTACACTTCCTAAAGATCTAAGGTATAGCCTTGCGGTTCCCACTAAAAATCGTTTCGCGTAAATGTATTGCTCGACCTCGGACCACCCCATAAGCAGCGATACCTCTTCAAACTCCTCAATCCAATATCTTACCGGATAAGTATCATCCCCGCTAAACGATACTATCGCGTGCTCCATGTCGCGGAATGTTATCCTCGGCCTAGTATCATCGCGCGAATTACTAGTTGGCATCGTGAAAAACTTATGGCTGAACTCCTTTACACTATAAACAACTTCTTACACAAAAATCATACAATAGAAGAACTTTTCGCTTCCTTCTCAAACAAACTCAAAGAATTTTTTAAAAACAACAAACATCAAAAAAAAGTAAAAACAGCGTAAACAAAACATCAATCAACTCCTTCAATCATTACAGTCAACAACAAGTTTACAAAAAAAAAAGTTCGTCTTTTTGTCACGTCAAACACGTCTTTCTTCTCACATCCGGTTCCGGTTCCGGAAAAAATAAAATGAAGTTTCTAAAATCACAGTCCAGCTCACGTCACACACACTTCACGTCAGATGCCTCAAAACAAACATCACAGACTGCCGGTTGAAATTCCTCGATGTTTGATGATCACCTTTGTTTCAGCTGGATTCTTCGCGTCGTCGTCGGCTTCGTAGTCCTTGTCCTCGTAGCGTCGTCGTGGTACCGTCTTCGTCGTTTTATGATTGTTACGTCGTGTAGATTCCCTTTCCTTCCCGTAGCCGTCGTACTACGGTCTAGAACGTCGTCAAAAGGCTGCCGTCTGCTGCCGTCTCGTCTTCAACTTCTTCACGTCGTAGAACTTCTTCTTTCAGATATCCTCGTCGTCATTAAAATAGCTGCCGTCTGCTGCCGTCACGTCTTTAACTTCTTTACGTCGTCATAGGCATAGCACGTCTTCTTCAGATATCATCGTCGTCGTCGGTCGTCGTCATCGTTGTGGTCATAGTCGTCGTCGTCAGCTTCTCATCGTTTTGCGAACGTCGTTGCGCAAAACCGTCTAAAGCTCTTCGTACCGTCGTGCTAGTGTCATCACCTGGCTTAGAACATCCTGATGCGGGATTGCATATCCCAGCGAGATATGGTAGATCAATCTCGGACGAGATGGTATATCTCAGCCGCGATATGGCCTTTCAATCCCGGACGAGCCCCCAAATTGTGGGATGTGGAAGCCAAAGACACTGTTCTACGCTTTTAAATACGTCTTTTTATTATAATTTACTATTTTACACATATTTACAACAACTGAATAAAACTCACTCCGTCCTTCGTCATTTCTATTCTACTTCTTCTTATAAAACTATCAAGTCGACAGGAGTCAGCTCGCCTTATTCTCTATGCTAGGCATAGACTTTACCTATCTGACCTAAACCTACTCCCACTTGTATGACCTATGACCTTACAATATAAATTATGGCCTTGGGGCTATCATACAATCTCTATCAGTAGTTTTTACTAGAAAGTGCAACAAACGTCCCCCTTAACCACACCTCGGACACATCATAGAAATCGTGCACAGCCGAAATTCGTGTATGTGCACGCGTATCATGCTTGTGTGAGTGAGATGAGACGTGCGACGCTGCTTTATTTGTACTGAGCGGTAACTGAGAGGTAACCGAGAGCGGTGCAGCCGCAATTGCTGAAAGAGGAAGGTAATGCCAGTGCCCATACTGTATGTAGTACTATTAATATACTTATTTATTTTTTCATTTATTATACTGTGCCTTAAGGCTACGAACGCACAGGCGGTTTTTTGCCGCGCGGATTTTATGTAACATACTGAATCCTATGGAAGTGTGCGCACCAGCGGATAAAAAACCGCGCGGTTAAAAATCCGCTGTCGCGGTTTTATTTCCGCGCGGCTAAAAATTCGCCTGTACCTTCGTGGCCTATGAATAAGGTTGAAAATGAAACCTTTCCAACCGCGCGGAAATAAAACCGCAACAGCGGATTTTTATCCGCGCGGTTTGTTACCGCGCGGATAAAAATCCGCCTGTGCGTTTGAAGCCTAACTTAACTCCATATCTATACCAATATTATAAAGAGGAAAGATTTGTTTGTTTGTTTGTTTGTAACGAATAGGCTCCGGAAATACTGAACCGATTTGAAAAATTCTTTCACTGGTAGGAAGCTACATTAACCCCGAGTGTCATAGGCTATATTGGATTTTCAAAAAAATTATGGATCCTTACCGAAACTCAAAAAATTTAACCCAAGGTGCAATATTTTTTCCGTTGTTTACATATTTTGACAGATGGTTTGTTGTTGTTGTTTGTTTTTAATCCGGCCATTCTGGGCAGTCAAAAGAAAATAGTCTATAGAGCCAAGTCTTTTGTAGTATCTTATATTCTATGGCGTAACGAAGTAAGCCGGGAAAGCTCGTAATTGATAAAAGTATTCTGAGTGCCTCTACGATTTGCCTCGTTTATGCTAGCCTAACAGCTTCCCTTTTCATAACATCTGGCACAATATAAGAAGATTAATGTACCTAAGTTATGTGAAACTACTTGTATCATGAAGGGTTATAATATAAATGTTTGCGGTCCCGAGACGTTATGAGTAATTTTTTAGGTTTTTTTTCTTGTTTTTCGCCCTTGTTTTTTTGTCTTGTTATCGTAGTGGTGATAATAGTAGCATATATCTTGAGATAAGTGTGTATTTTGTGTGTTACGTGACGTTTTTAATATTGTGTGGTGGCAGTATAGAATTCCAAGCGTTGCCAATATAATAATAATAATAATAACGCATCACACTCAGAGCCCCTAACTAGGAAGAAGCTGTATCTAGGGTTCCCGAAACGTCTACAGAGACGAACATTTCACCCAGACCGGGAACGAACATCGATGTTCATCATAACAGTATTCGCCCCGACGGGAATCGAACTCAGGTGCACCCGCGTCTAAGTTCACATCACTGCCATTGCTTTGCAAATTTTTAAAGATTTAAGCATACATAGGGACAGACCCGGGAAGCGACCTTATTTTTTACTATATTGATATTTATTAGAGTTAAAAGGAAATATTGTACAAAAATAAAACGAAAAAATGAGGTTTCATGTTTTCTCGTCAACAGAATCTACCTTATAATTGTTTACCTACTGTGTTTGTTTTCTTTGAAATTAGAGATTTTTCTTTCTTTGTTTGTCTTGAATTTCTTACCTTTCCTTATTACGTTTTTTTTTTACGTAAACAACCTCCGGTCCTTTTCTCGTAATAAAAGCTTATGAACCTTATGGATTTATTTTATTTGCGAATACGCAAATAAGAATTTTTGTTCTGTTTTCGTCTCTTTGGAGACCTTTGCTCAGCACTGGGAAGCGAAGGTAAAGAATAATAACACACGTCACACTCAGAGCCTTTTTACTAGGAAGAACATGTATCTAGGGTGCCCGAAACACACACAGAGACGAACATCATACCCAGACCGGAAACAAACATCGATTTTCATCATAACAATGTTCGCTCCGCTGGGAATCGAACCCGGGCAAATAGAATAGTATAATAAAATTAAATAATTAAAAGATTACTTTTTAACTCTTTATAAATAGCCAATTTGTATGACGAATTAGTGATTATTATATATTTTTAACTAGAGGCTGCCCCGCGGTTTCACTCGCGCAGATTACTCGTAAACACAAAAATCCCGTTTTTTCACGTTCCCATGGGAATTTCGGGAAATCCTTTCTTAGTGCTCACCTACACTCCCTAAGGAACCTACATGCAAAATTTCAGCCCGCTACGCCCAGTAGTTTCGGCTCTGCGTTGTCTGTCAGACAGTCAGTCAGTCAGTAACGGAAGAGTTTTATATATATTGATTACTAGAGGCTGCCCCGCGGTTTTTCCCGCGCAGATTTCTTATAAACACAAAATTTCCGTTTTTTCCCGTTCCCGTGGGAATTTCGGGAAATCCTTTCTTAGTGCTCACCTACACTCCCTAAGGAACCTAAATGCAAAATTTCAGCCTGCTACCCCCAGTAGTTTCGGCTCTGCGTTGTCTGTCAGTCAGTCAGTCAGTCAGTCAGTCAGTAACGGAAGAGTTTTATATATATTGATTATAATAAAACCTTTTTGTGCTATGGTAGAATATATAGGTTGGTGTGCTAGCAGCTGTACTTTCCAGACCCGAAATACCGCAGTTTAAAAAAAAGAAAAAAAGTGTCTCGGAAAATTACATTGGGAATTTATTAGGGAATTTGTATCTGTGAGCATATTATGCTACGCATCCACTCTCGAAAGATTTGCTATACTATATCGAGCTATGTTTAATTAGTGGTTTCATGAAATAGGATTTTTTTTTTATGTAGCCTTTATTGTGTCCCACTGCTGGGCAAAGGCCTCCCCCCTTTTCTTCCATTCCACTCTATCCAGTCCCACCCCCAACCAATCCTCCTGAAACTTGTCGAGGTCGTCCCGCCATCTCCGCCTGGGTCGACCACGCTTTCGCCGTCCATCATTCGGAACCCACTCGGTAACGATTTTGGCCCACTGGTACGGGTCCATTCGGCAAACGTTGCCGGCCCAGTTCTATTTTAGCTTGTCAATTACTGCACCAACATCGCTGACTCCTGTTTTTGAGGAAATAGGTATACATAAAAAAAAACTCAGTAATTTTTATTTCTGTTTTGGGTTTCTGGAAGTTCCTTATCTCGGGTTGCGGTTGTGATCTAGCCTAAAAAGGTGCAACGTTACGGCTGAATTGAGACACAAAAGCGTTACAGCCAGCGTGGCGACTAGCTATAGGTACCCCCGCAATTTTTGTTCTTATGTAGATTTCAGGGCATGCAGATGTTTGGTTGAAAGTTTCTCATAGCTTTTGTTAGATCTCGGACGGCGCCGCGCTTGCCACAGACAGTAAATAAATCCAAAAACTTGTATAAAAAGGGTAATAAATAAACAAAATTTTCACAATATAATCTTACAAAATTCCAAACCACAATCAAACTTATCAAAACCGAATTTCAAATTGATTCAAATCTAAAATCAACAGCTTTATAGCTTGACTTACCTGTAAAATATTATAGCTAACACTAAAATCAGGCATAAAACGTCTTTCCCCGTCTTTTCACGTGGCGACGATATTTTATTCCGACGACAGCCAAAAGAAAGGTAGCGCATTTATGAAATTAGAAAATTGTTATGTATTGTCAAATTAATATTAGGACGTTATGGAAAAAAAAATGTAGCTGACTTAACTGAGCAATAAAGGAATTTATAAAAATACTAGTCGACCCGGCGAACTTCGTACCGTCTCACCTATTACTATGTTGCTCATGAAATATACTTATAAATCTTTCGTCTTGAATCACTCTATCTATTAAAAAAACCGCATTAAAATCCTTTGCATAGTTTCAAAGATATGAGCAAGCATACAGGGACAGACGCGGAAAGCGACTTTGTTTCATACTATTTATTGATATTAAAAAGTACCACTAAGAATTTTTATATTTTGTTTTGTGTAAAGTGTAAAGGATCACCAGCCAGGCACTATCACTTTATGCTCAAATACCTAGATAACCCATAGAAAGCACCAATAGAAAGATCTTCTTTCCCGATTTCATACAATTTAGTTCAGCTATAGAATTAACGGTTCATTATTTGCAAAAGCTAAAGTATTCAGGCTTTGACTAATTAAAAAGCGAAAAGTAAAAGAACAACTTTACTTAATTCTGATTGAAAAAATCTAAATGAGGCGAGGAATAGAACTCGCTGCTAAGGCTCTTTCACATTCCATCATAAAGCTGACGATACATAGTAGAGAAAAACCACCCTTCCTTAAGGATTCGTAAAATATATGTACCTATATTTACTTTAGTAGAAGATAAACAATGAATCGTTCAAAAATAAGATTAACTCAGCATTTCGGGTGAACAATGGTTCACACTTGAACAGGACACGATACTGTGCCACATTTTTGATATTTGCCTTGGTTTTTTTTTCGCGAATGGCGTAAATGCATCGCTGTAAACTGGCTCTTAAAAACTCAAAACACGCAGAGCAGACAGACCCCCCCACAAGGTGGTCAGACGACCTGCGGGAATAGACGGGATGAGGGTCGCTCAAGACCGGTCGCTGTGGCGTTCTGTGGGGAGAGTTATGTCCAGTAGACGCCTTTTGGCTGAAATCAACAACTCTGAGTGTGGTGCGTTTTTTTTTCTATAACTTAAAATTACTTCAATTATACTATGAAACTTAATTAATTTAACAGCACAGCTTTTAAAACGAAGGACATTACACAAAATGTTTACCTACAGTTTGTTTCCGTTTGAACGGAAAACACGGAAAAAGTACAATAAATACCGGACCATCCCCGGATTTCATTCCCGATCGCTTTTGTAGCGTCGCGAATTACGACTTTCCGTACTTTTTATTGATTTTAGTACAGAATATCGACTTGGTTATAGAATTCACAATCGGAGTCATACCGTATCAAGTCAATTTAGCTGATTTTAGTATTTCAAAACCAAAATAGACTTGATCGTTGCAGTACAGGGAAGGTTTAAAAGGTAAGAAAATATGGGAAAATTTAGGGAAAGTTTGTGAAAACAATAAATTCAGTTTTCCATATAAAATTGTACGGCGCGAGACGAAGTTCGCCGGGACAGCTAGTTTATAATATTAAGTATCGATTTATTGGACACGAGCTTTCCCGGCTTACTTCGTTACGCCATAGAATATAAGATACTACAAAAGACTTGGCTCTATAGACTATTTTCTTTTGACTGCCCAGAATGGCCGAATATAAAACAAACAACAACAACAAACCACCTGTCAAAATATGTAAACAACGGAAAAAATATTGCACCTTGGGTTATATTATTTGAGTTTAGGTAGGGATCCCTAATTTTTTTGAAAATCTAATAAAGCCACACTCGGGGTTAATGTAGCTTCCTACCAGTGAAATAATTTTTCAAATCGGTTCAGTATTTCCGGAGCCTATTCGTTACAAACAAACCAACAAACAAATCTTTTCTCTTTATAATATTGGTATACATAACATACCCCCATTGGTTCATCGACCACGATGTATAAATTCGTGGGTATTTAAATCTAATTTGTTGGTAACCCTACTGACTGAACTACTACGGTAATAGGTGACTGATTTATAAATTGGTCACCCCAAAAATGTTTTCCTTTTCTTTCGCACAATAACGGAAGTGCTGAAGCGGAGGAATTTTTTTTTATGTGAATTTATTTTAGGGATTGGAACTTTTCTTTCTTTGTCAATGTCTTTGTTATATTTGCTTTTTAATGTATAGGTGAATGAATCAATATCAATACTTAGTATAAAATAAAGTCGCTTCCTGCGTCTATGTTTCTGTGTATTCTTAAATCTTTAAAACTATGCAACGGATTTTGATGAGGATTTTTTAATAGATAAAGGAAGGTTTATAAGTAACTAGTCGACCCGGCGAACTTCGTACCGCCTAACCTATTACTATTTTGTGCATGTTAATACATGCTTATAAACCTTCCTTTTCAATCACTCTATCTATTATTAAAACCTCGTCAAAATCCGTTGCATAGTTTTAAAGATATAAGCATACATAGGGACAGACGCGGGATTAAGCAACTTTATTTTATGCTAAGTTTTGATTTTGATGATATTGATAATGCATGCACAATATAGTAATAGGTAAGGCGGTACGAAGTCCGCCGGGTCGACTAGTAAATGATAATCTCTTTTTTTGTCTTGAATGAATGATAATTGACATAAAGTCTTATAAAATGTTAGGCTACAAAGGAAAATTTAAGAAAACTCAGAGTACAAATTATTTTTTAAAAAACTTTACTACTTTGACCTTCTGTTTTCACCCACGTTTTTCTCATAACAAAATTAGCTTTAAACTTAGTGTTTTTTATGGCATACTAGTCGACCCGGCGAACTTCGTACCGCCTAACCTATTACTATTTTGTGCATGTATTATACTTTTAAACCTTCCCCTTGAAACACTCTATCTATTAAACAAAAAACGCATCAATATCCGTTGCGTAGTTTTAAAAATTTAAGCATACATAGGGACAGACGCGGGAAGCGACTTTATTTTATACTATGTGTTGATATTGATATTGATGGCATATGATTAGCTCAGTTGTTTTATGCAGTAACGTCCGTACCGCCAACTTGTTTAAGTATATTTAAAACTATATTTTAACGTAACTTAGTTACGCGTTACATATTTCCGTATAAGTAGCAATAGTTTCCCCAATAACCTTGGAAGGATATCCGGAATTTCCCCCTTTTTTCCCGCGTTGCCATGAAAAGATCCGAGTAATAGTGGGAAATGGAGATTATCCTGTAACCCGGTCGCCACAATACATTTTTAGGATTCCGTAACAAAATAAACGCCACAACTGTTTTATGACGATGTTTCAAAACCCGGCAAACTGTTTGTTCATCATTGCATCCTATAAGACGTCGACTGCTGGACACAGGCCTCCCCCAGAGACCACCACAAGGACAAACCTTGTGGGGGAAGGGTGGGTTAAGGGGGGGTTAGCTATAATGACAATCGCAGTGTGGTTGTTTAATTTTTTTTGCCAAAGGACGTTTTTGGCCGTCCTTCGGAAATTCCCTTACAACACCTATGGTGTGGTAGAACTTTTTGCCGCCTTAACACGGCATAACTCTTTGTTGATTGACCGAATATACTATCTACTAGTTTACACTCGGACAAGTAATAATTATCTTGGCTCGAGCTGTGTTATACTCCGTGGAGCATATGTTTCACGGTCACGAAGTCGGAACTCGACTATGTATAAGAATTTGGAGCGGAGAACGTTTTAAAGTTACATTTTGACTCTTTGGAGTGCGAGTTCAAGCTGCGACTCGACTGTGAATGTCAGCCTAAGGAGCTGTCGTAAGAGGCGACTAAAAGGGGTTTTTGGGGTCGTGGGTGTGAAGGGCGGGGGCCCGACACACTCATCAAACGGCCCCGAGATGGGCGGCGGCACAGTTTGTGGCACTGTGCCGCCGCAGCTCAAAAGGCGAGCCGGGGAGAGAACAATATGCCCTCCCCGAGCCCGAAGCTGATAGTAGCTGAGCGTGAGAAGACTTCGGACGCTATAATGTGTGGTTCTCGGGGTTCTTCCCAAAAGTTCCAAGACGGCCGCCGTGGGGTTTTAGTGGGTGCGAGCCCCACATACACCCGACGCTCCCACGAGCGTCGGGAAATGCGATAGGCATTTCCCCTCGTTACAAAAAAAAATAAAAGCCTAAGGAGCTAGAGACTAGAGAGAGAGTGGGTTTGTGGTCAGCGCAGCTGCTTTCCTAATTTTATGTGAATCCCGCGACACATCATCATGCAGCACCTTACGCTCTAAGGGTACACGTACATGTCTATGGTCCCATTTTTGAAAACCACTGAAAGTCTTTGTTATAAGTACGGAACCCGTAACGCATTATTCAAACACACGCTCGACCAACTTTTTCTGTATATTTCTTTGACAAATGTGGCGTATTATGTTATCGCATTGCCGCAAGATATTTTAGCGAAAAATGTGTTTTTTTTTTATTATTTTATTTTCCCTTTTTTGTTCTTTGGTACGGTTATTTTTATTATATTTTGGTAGCGTACTCACATAATAAATAGTATAAAACAAAGTTGCTCGCAAAAGATTGATTTATATTTTACTAGTCGACCCGGCGAACTTCGTACCACCTTACCTATTTATTATGTTGTCCATATAAACCTTCCTCTTGATTTACTTACTCTATCTTTAAAAAAAACGCATCAAAATCCGCTGCATAGTTTTAAAGATATACGCACACATAGGGACAGGCGCGGGAAGTGACTTTGTTTTAAAGTTAAACATGTTTATTATAATTTAAGTTTTAAATTCTAAAATAGTTTCAATATTCTGTACTAATATACCAAAACTTATTAAAACTTTGGAACACACTCTGATCTAAAGCTTTCCTAAAAGCACCCTAGGATTTCTAGTCCACAATGAGTAAGCGAGACTGATATACGAGCTTACGTATGTCAGAAAGGGATAGAGCAACGGCAGGTTTCAAATTGTCGTCGCAATATTTGAGATTAAAAGTAACGCCTGGCTTGGCATCGAAATTGTCATGTAGAGTTTGCAAAAAAAGTTATCAAAGTTTTTTTTTATTCAGAATAATTAAATTCCTTTAAAAATTGTGTTTTAAACGGGGTAATAAATATATTTATTTACAGTTTTCCATTAATATTTACAGTAACTTAAGTATATTTCATTACATATTTACAAAATAATAGGAAAGAAAAACAATAAAACATGAATATATATATACTTTCATTGATAGGTAAGGTTAGCAAAAAAAGGGTTGATTTTATATCAGTACTTTGAATAATGTTTAGAAATCTTGGTAGATATTTTGTATTGTCGTAAGAAAAATTCGCAGCAGTCAGGAATCGAATAGGTACGAGACTTTCGGTACGAAGTTAAAAAACCTTAAATATATTAAGGATGCCTCGAAAGAAACGGATTTTACTAGATTTTTCTCAATTTCTCAGTAAAAGCTTAAATTCGTTCGCGTCTAAAACACGATTTCCGTTCAACCTGCCAATAATCCAATATCCATCACGGCTACGGTTAGCAGAAAAAAAAATTAAATAAAAAAAAACCTCGAACGCTGCGGCTGACAGGTTAAATATTTTTATACCGACCTTACGCGGGAAATTCCCGGGGTTCGCTTCCAAATTCGAATACATAACCGACGTATTCGTTTTTTT
Source organism: Euspilapteryx auroguttella (assembly GCA_951802225.1). Taxonomy (NCBI): domain Eukaryota; kingdom Metazoa; phylum Arthropoda; class Insecta; order Lepidoptera; family Gracillariidae; genus Euspilapteryx; species Euspilapteryx auroguttella. Next base: position 963,941 of record OX637666.1, read on the forward strand.
TTTTCGTTCTTTAGGGTGGGGTTCGAATTCTCTTACTCATTTCATATTATTTAACGTAAGTCAAAAGTCTTACCATACACAAGCGAGCCTAAATCAATTGAAGGCTGCCACGTGCGAGAAATATCTAATGGTAAATTTAAAGAAATTGTAAAAAATGTTTAGTGACACTACAATCTTAAGGCGATCGCGATGGACTTATAGAATTGGATTGGTTGATTAATTTTGCTTTAGGAAATATCAAAACTTGAAATTGTCAAATAGTCATTAAATTTTCATGAGTTTGCGTTTTTGCAAAACGTTCAGTCAGTGTTTAGAACGCTACTCGCTCGAGTTTTAACACGGAAAAGTCGATCTCACTCACAGATTATGAGCTGGCTCGACTCGTCTCATACTCCGTCGAGCGTATACTTCACTAACCAAGAAGTCTGAACTCGTCTCTGGCTATCAATTTGGAGAGGAGAACGATTTAAAGTAACATTTTGGCACTTTGGAGTGCTACTTCGTTCTCCAATCAATATATATAAAACTCTTCCGTTACTGACTGACTGACTGACTGACTGACTGACTGACTGACTGACTGACTGACTGACTGACTGACTGACTGACTGACTGACTGACTGACTGACTGACTGACTGACTGACTGACTGACTGACAGACAGACAACGCAGAGCCGAAACTACTGGGCGTAGCGGGCTGAAATTTTGCATGTAGGTTCCTTAGGGAGTGTAGGTGAGCACTAAGAAGGGATTTCCCGAAATTCCCACGGGAACGGGAAAATAACGGGATTTTTGTGTTTATGAGAAATCTACGCGGGAAAAACCGCGGGGCAGCCTCTAGTTTTACTATGAAATAGAATTTGAGCCCTGTACCTTTATAGTTGAGTTGTGGTACGCGGTCAGTTTGGATTGCTGGCCGTTACGAGGTGCTATCAGGGTTACGTTTGGGGTTTTCTAGCGGTTTTATAGGCTTATTGCTCTTTTTTAGCGGTTTTGTGAAAATGATAAACATATGACTGCTCCGTAGCTCAGTTGGCAGTGATGTGGACTGAGTAAGCGTGAGCACCCGGGTTCGATTCCTGGGCGGGGCGAATATTGATATGATGAATATCGATGTTTGTTTCCGGTCTGGGTGTGATGTTCGTCTCTGTGTGTGTTTCGGGCGCCCTAGATACAGGTTCTTCCTAGTTAGGGGCTCTGAGTGTGACGTGTTATTATTATTATTATATAAGATACAAATAAATTATTGAGAGTCTACTAAAAAAGAATATCTTAAATTAATTCAAACTCGATCCTTAAGTCTGGTTCTGATTATTAACCTAGGTAAGAATTTTCATACAGGTTTATATTTTTTATATTGAAATTTGCCATGCCTTTTAGAGGATATAATATTAGATAAAATTTTTCGCGATGAGCGCTTTTATCAGTGCAACAATCTTCTTTAATCAGCCACACGCTATATTTAGTTCATTTTTTTTTGTATTTTTAGAGCGTGTGTGTGGTATAAATAGCTAAACGTACGGAATCCAGTAATCAATAAAATTTATTCGCACTTGATAGTTTTTATATTACCGAAAAGCTAGAAAATGTGGTGAGTGGAATTCGCACCCGTCGCTTTAGATCTGCCGGTTGAATTTTCTTTTTTTTTCTTTCTTTTTTGCAAACACTACTAACAAGGTTTTAATTAAAATATTATGTGTTAGTAGTGGTAGCTAACACGACTTTGTTTTGCATAAAAAGTAGGATTACCAATATAATACAATATTATGTGTCGGGACAAAAAAGCACCACCCATCTCCTTTTGTTTTTTTTAGGCGGGGAAACTCCTGACGAGTACCCTATAGCCCCGTGGGGCGCTGCAGGGTTATGTGGGGTTCGCATCCACTACAACCCCGCCGGTGTCCTCCTCGGCTGTTGACAAGGGCGTCACGGGAGATCTTTCGATATTTATGTCACCACCCCATCTCCTCCCATGGGTGTCGTAAAAGGCGACTAAGGGAACAGCCGAAGGACGGGCAGCAGCGTCCTTCGTTGAAACACTTGAGGAGCCACACTGCGATCGCCAACTTGCCTGCCAAGCGTGGCAAAACTCTTTCACAATGTTTGTCCTTGCGAAGATCTCTGGGAAGGCTTATTTCAAGTGGGGAGGACTTCGGACGCTATAATGCGTGGTTCCCGGGGTTCTTCCCAAAATCGCCTAGACGGCCTCCGGGGGGTTTTAGTGGGTGCGAGCCCCACATACCCCCGACGCTCCCCCGAGCGTCGGGAAATGCGATAGGATATTCCCCCGTTACAAAAAAAAAGGCTTATGTTCAACAGTAGATGAAATGATGACCTTCTTAATACATCTAACATAACCACATTATGTTGTTTATGTTTACCCACATTTTCATATATTTACTACTAGATGCCGAGAGCCGAATTATCTAGGGGAATGCTGTTTCACGTTTTTGATATTTGCCTTAGTTTAGAAGAAATTTATTTTTTTCTCGAGTGGCGCTTTTTTAGCTGTGCTATGGCTCTTAAGGCTGATATTCGCATTGTTTTATAGTTTACTCGCTCAAGTTTGATCTAGAACAAGTCGTTCTCGAGTACAGATTAAAGAGAATAAAGAAAATGAAAAAAATAGAGATAAAGAGATCATTTTCAGATTTAACTGGCTTCATATAAACTTAACTGTGTGAGTATATTAATTTGAAGCGGAAAACGAGTTAAGGTGGTAACTCACGGTATGGCGCGAAATTCAAAAATTTTCACGTTTTTTAATTATTTTGGCGAAAGTATTCATCTCTAATAAAGTTTAAATGAATTCGCGTACCTAAAAACCAATCTCCCACATTGTGATATATCGTTTTTGAAAGACAGAGTTACCGATTTTGTGTATATTCAAGGAACATAATTTTTTGGCCTTTTACCCCTTAGACACAAAATCTCTAGGTCTGTCTTCCAAAAACGTTGTATTACAATGTGGAAGAAGGTTTTTTACATACGCGAATTCATTATAACTTTATTTAAAATGAATACTTTCGCCAGAATAAATAAAAAACGCGAAAAATTTTGTATTTCGCGCCATACCGAGAGGGACCACCTTACAGATAAATATTGAGAGTTTGGAGTGCAAATTCAGCCTAAGGATGCCATTCACAGTCGAGTTGCAGCTCGAACTCTTACTTCAAAGTGTCAAAATGTAACTTTGAATCGTTTACCGCTCCAAATTGATAAACTTAGTCGAGTTCCGACTGCGTGACAGTTAAAAATATGCTCGACGGAGTATAAGACGGCTCATGCCAACAAAATTATTACTCGTGAACGACTTGTCGGATTATCATACTCGACCGAGTAGCCTCCAAACACTAACTGTGAATGTCTGCCTAGGGTCGTCCCGCTCAGGGCAGGTAGTAAATCAATACTGACTTAAGTGTCTTAGAAGACTGATTGATTGCCTTTATATTTTTTGTCCCCGTAATAAAAGTAGGTAATGACATCCCGCAAGTTTCCCTAATCGCTAGTTTGCGCGGGAATCTTGTCATCTAAGTGATTAATGAGTTTTACTTCAGCCGTAATAAGGCTGTTTAACGAGGAACTGCTTTCGTTCATCTAGCGTTTTGTTAGAATCGGATTTTTGTTTTAAATGAATGAGAAAAATTAAGGAATTCCGTCCGACCAATGTCATTTTACGACGATGGAACTAGCACCAAGTAATATGTCAAATTCTTTAAAAAATCAACCAGTAAGTCAGTCAATCAGACTTTTTATTTGACGCTGACATATTACCAGTATACTTTGGCTATACAGCGCCATCTATCAGCATTTTCCTGGAACTAGTAGAGCTGTCAAAAATGAAAGCCCCTCATTAGCGAAGCCTCGAAGCGCAGCGTTCACTACTCTATGGTCGTAATTGATGTAGGAAAAAAAAAGCTGAAAACTGTCACTGGCAGGTAAAGGAAAAAAAACAATTTTCTTTTCCCACTCATCGTAAAAGGTAAAAGTGAGAAATCTTGAAAGAAAGAAAAGGGTTCGCAAAAAGCGCGCGTAATTCTTGAAGTGGGTTTCTGTCACTCATATTGTAGTGGTTGTCTGAGTACCTCCTCTTACTCATGTGTTCCTAGTACTTTTTTAGTTTACAAAAGACAGTTTTTTAGTGCTATTGCTATTGCTATACCAACAAAATATATATATTTTTTAATTGGAAATAGGACATAGGCTACAGATTGCCTTACAACCGGTCTTGAGCGACCTTCATCCAGTGTTCTTCCCCAACCATAGACAAAGTAGAATGCTGCTCTTCCCGCTTACTTAACGAGGTCTTTCTGTGCTCTGACCACTTTGTGGGGCTGCCTACACTGCGTCTGCGTATAATGTTTAGTTGATTGATTGTAATAAAGTGTCTAGGAGCGGAAATACTATACCTAGGTTCATGATCTACATCGATTAGCTGAAATTATGAATCAATTAGATAAGAACTAAAAAAAATAACTATCGGATTGTCTTATGCATTTTGTACCAAATTTTTTTCGTTGGGCGGCCGTAGCATGAATAATCTTACTGCCATTTTTGACATCTAAATGCGGAAAATGTATTGAGGTGATGTTAAAAGAGGTCGAAAGTCATGACAGAAAGTTTTGACAATGTTCGGTCATGCTATGACCGCAGCATTGATAAAAAATTACACAATATTTTACTAAGTTAATATAAAAAACTAACAACTTTACCTCCTTAATATTAGTTAGTACACGGAGGAGAAATCTCTTTTACCGTGTCGCCGTCTAAAAAGAGGTTTCAAATTAATATCACGTTCACAAGCGACATAATTAAGCCCTGTATATACAGTGTAAACATACAAGATACAGGGTGTACGCTAACAATTCCCTTAATGAACGTTTCGCATTACTGTACGCTTAGAAATACTATACTGAAAGCTTGTTTTAATATATGCAAAAGGTTATCTCACACAATGTTGTACATAAGATTGTTGATTCTGTCATTTTGTTATGGTGATTTTTGAATAGTATCACGGATTAAACTTATGTTCTAGTAAGTATTACTTTGTAAACTATTGTTGTATTACTTTGGAAATAATGTTGTAGATTCGTTGACTGCTCCGTGGCTCAGTTGGCATGGCAGTAATGTGGACTGAGTAAGCGTGCACCTAGGTTCGATTCCAGGGCGGGGCGAATAATGATATGATGAATATCGATGTTTGTTTCCGGTCTGGGTGTAATGTTCGTTTCTGTGTGTGTTTCGGGAACCCTAGATACACGTTCTTTCTATTAGGGGCTCTGAGTGTGATGTGATGATGGTAATGTTTAGATATATTTTGGTAATTAATGTCGCGTAAAAATAAAAAAATAAAAACAATATAATGTGTCTCTGAGGTTCCCGAAACACATAAAATAACACGCAAAAATTAAAGGACCATTAAGATTAAAACCGATAGACATCCACTGCTGGACATAGGTCTCCCATAAATATTGGCACAAAGAGAAAAATTGTGACAAGAGTTAGCCGTAATCGCCACGCTTGGCAGGCGGGTTGGCGATCGCAGTGTGGCTCTTCAAGTATTAACAAAAATACGCTGCTGCCCGTGCTTCGGCTGTTCCCTTAGTCCCCTTTTACGACACCCACGGGAGGGACCCATGGGGCGGTGGCGCCACATGCCCAAAACTTTGGTCATATAGAGGAAGAATTAATATAGCTTTAGTCTCAAAAATCTAGGTAAAGAATTTCATTTAAATAACGCGTATTCGGTGTTAAAATAGATTTTGTCATCACATTCATATTTGAATTTTCTACAATTAAACTCGAAAATTAATGTCGCCCATTTGGAAACGTTTGGAGCCACGGAAGCATGAAGTGAGTGGGTACAGTTGGCCGCGTGATTATGTTACAATTTTTCTTAAATATTTAGTGACGTATTCTTAAAAAAATATATAGCCATTTGAGCTTGCACTACGAAATACCTAGATTTAGAATGCGCTGTGGTGGCGTAGAAAAATACCACCCCATTTCCTTATGAGGCGATTAAAAAACTCGAAGGACGGGCAATAGCGTTTTTCGTTGAAAAACTTACCCCCAAAGAGCCATACTGCGATGGCAACCTTGGTCATAGCATTTAAGGGACTTTTCGACGCGCCTCGCCAATGAGCTTACCCAAACGGTACTATGGCTGGCGGTAATAAATCAAAGGAGGGATTCAGCTCACCTTACCTAACAACCTTCCCAAAGAAACATGGATTGAAATCTCAAAACAAAAATCAGCTGTCCCGTACATTGACCCCGTCAGCTGATCGAACCAATGTATGGAACAGTTGTTATTTTTTTTTGAGATTTCGACCCATGTTGCTTTGGGAAAGTTATTAGTTATGGTTAGCAGAATCTCTCCTTTGATTTATTACCGCCTTGTCAGAGACACCCAGTATATCAATTTGGAGCCGAGAACTATTTAAAGTTACATTTTAACGCTTTAGCCTCCAAGTGTTAAAATGTAACTCGAAATTTTGGAGTGCTTCTCCAAACTCATACTCGACTGTGAATGTCCTAAATGTTTGTAAGACATAATTAATGGTCAGAATGTACCCACAAAACCGCTCACAGGTTTTAAGTACGGCCAGAAATTGGATTTTATACGGGTTTGCCCAATTTAAACTAGGTAGTTTCAAAACTGAATAGATAACGCTCCGTTGGATACCTAAAACTGTTCGTATGTAAGTGCAATGATCGGTTTAATTGTTTGAATTGCGGATTTCTATTTGAATTTAAGGGTTTGGTTTTGTAGGAATTATAGAGGTTTTAAATTTTACATCTCAGAAAAGAAAAATCAAGTTTTATCACGACGCAAAAAAAATAAAGTTTCGTATACGCCCGTAGATGGCGTTATATGGCGTAACTAGAGGCTGCCCCGCGGTTTTACTAGCGCAGATTTCTCATAAACACAAAAATCCCGTTTTTTACCGTTCCTATGGGAATTTCGGGAATTCCCTTCTTAGTGCTCACCTATACTACCTAAGGAACCTACATACACAATTTCAGCCCGCTACGCCCAGTAGTTTCAGCTCTGCGTTGTCTGTCAGTCAGTCAGTCAGTATCGGAAGAGTTTTATATATATTGAAAGACATAGCTAAGTAATTCAAATCAGTTCAAATTGACTTGAAAAGTTTAAAACAAAACAAAAGAAATAATAAGTGAAATTGTTCCAGTCGTTCAGGCGTGATAGCGTGAACAAGGGAAATAGTTCACCTCGAGGAATTAAAAAAAACCAATCCATTTCAAACAAGCTGTATTATTTAATGGTTTTATAACATAATTTTCTTTTACCATATTTTTTCCTTTCCGATATATCAGGTTTCGAGTTGTGTTTTTTTTTTTTAATTTCACATTTCCTTTGAACGTAACGTGAGCTTATTAATTCCTTTGATAAAATACTTTTTTAACTAAATTATAATGTTCTTTACTGAATAAAACCACACGTTCTTCTGTATCTGCGTTATTTTAGTAAACTAGTCGACCCGGCGAACTTCGTAACGCCTAACCTATTACTATGTAGTGCATGTATTAGACATATAAACCTTCCTCTTGAATCGCTCTATCTATTAAAAAAAACCGCATCAAAATCCGTTGCATAGTTTTAAAGATATAAGCATACATAGGGACAGACGCGGGAAGCGACTTTGTTTTATACTATTTTAGTAAATATATTATTTTTTTGTGAGCCTTTATGTGTCCCACTGCTGGGCAAAGGCCTCCCCCTCCCCTCTCCAAGAATACCGGTCCTGCGCGATCTCCGGCCAATCGTTCAGAAACTTCTATTCTATTATTATTCTACTATTACTCTATACGATGGGGTCAAAAATTGCGAGTCTGGTAACTTTGATCGATCATTATAGTATAGCAATAGAATATGAATAGCAAGCTATATAGAATAATCTGGGTTTTTTTACCTAAATAGTTAATCCTGTTTTATTAGACGAAATTGGACCGGGCGTAGTGCAACTGGCACTTAATATCAATCAGTATTGACATTTATAATGTCAGTCGAACGTAATCATAACATTATCTTATTATGGAGCAGACTACCCTTTTTGGTCAATTCCAATCTATTGCGATACTACTGCTATAGTTATAGCAAAATTCATTACGAGACTACCAAATGTGTATTTTCTTGCGATTAACGTACTGTTCCTACTCTACTTTTATTCGATAGTTACGTTTTTCGCGATGAGACTGAGGGCCCAGGTCGTAGTAAATATTAAATTTATTCATTTAAAAAGTACTTAATTGAAACATTTTATTAAATTTAGAGAATAGGTTTTAGGTAAAAATATGATTATTGTTTTTGTTTTTTTTTTCGTTAAAATATCCTTTGACGCTACAGAGAACCAATCAGAATAAGAGTTTACCAGCAAGCAATAAATCTAGCCAATCAGATTGTAGGAAGGTTTCAAATTTATCAATTATACTAGTTTTTTTGCAAAAAAACTGCGTAACGTCAGGATGATTGAAAAAAAAGTAATGCTTATATATCAAATTATCCGGGTTTTCGCAAAATCCCTAGTTTTTTTTGCAAAAAACCTAATTATCTTATATATAAATCTTACTACGACATATACATATACATAGAAGTTTATAATAATGTCATGTTGAGAACATGTCAAAATTTGGTAAATGATTAATGTTCCTTACATGAATAGCATTACGCGCAGTTTGATATGATTTAGATGTTAAATGTTCTGTGTCTCAGATATTTGACTGCTCCGTGGCTTAGTTGGCAGTGATGTGGACTGAGTAAACGTGTGCACCGGGTTCGATTCCCGGGCGGGGCGAATATTGATATGATGAATATCGATGTTTGTTTCCGGTCTGGGTGTGGTGATGTTCGTCTCTGTGTGTGTTTCGGGCACCCTAGATACAGGTTCTTCCTAGTTAGGGGCTCTAAGTGTGATGTGTTATTATTTCTATACTCATATAGAAGAAATATTTTACCACCAAATTTTGGCACCGAAACTACGGGACCGATGTAATGATCCTTGATTGACATACCCAGTCTTTAATTAATGCCTAAACTAACTACTTTTGGCAAAATTCTGTAGATTTCTTATTGTCCTTGACCTAAAAGCTATACAATAGTGCCCTAAATATACAAGGCTACATTATCTAGTGGAATAGTGTTCAAAATGTTTGATATTTGCCTTACTTTAGAAGACAATAATTTTTTTAGCGGGAAGCGCTACTTTAACTGTGCTATGCCTATTAAATCAGATGTCTCTTCTTCTTCTTCCTCAGCACATATCAGCCCACTGTTGGGCAAATGCCTCTTCAATTATTTTCCAGTTCGCTCTATCGGCCGTCAATCTCATCCAAGCATTCCCCGCAACAGTCTTTATATCGTCGGTCTATCTGGCTGGTCAGATGTTATTATTTTTATTTGTAGCCTGTAGTGTCCCACTGCTGGGCAAAGGCCTCTTTCCCCTTTCTCCACTTTTCCCGATCCTTGGCACATTCCCACCAGGTCTTGGTGTGGGCTCCCAGCTCATCGCTCCACCGCTTCCTAGGTACTATTACTAATTCCGTGTATTACATACAATAATACTAGTGTATCCGTTGGTCCCGGCCGCAGTAGTGGTCGCTATAGCCGCGGCGACAAGCTGGCCCCGCCTCACGTTGGTAATAAAAGCATAAACTCGGCTAAACGTGGGTCCGGCTCTTGGGCTGGTACCTCTGCCTAACCCTTCGGGGAATAAAAGGCGTGAGATTATGTATGTATGTATGTAATACTAGTGTTTTTTGGTAAAGTGTATGTAAACGTCATGGAGATTAAATAAAACACTTAATTATGTCGAAGCTCGACAATGATCCGTCACACTCGCTTTGCCCTGTTACTAAAGACTGTTTCACATTGAGTGTGTAAAATAAATAATACTTACCTATTTTTTTTTTTAAAAAGCTGCCTTCCATAATAATAATAACACATCACACTCAGAGCCCCTAACTAGGTAGAACCTGTATCTAGGGTGCCCGAAACATATACAGAGACGAACATTACACCCAGACCGGAAACAAACATCGATATTAATCATATCATTATTCGCCCCGCCCGGGAATCGAACCCGGGTGCACACGCTTACTCAGTCCACATCACTGCCAACTGAGCTACGGAGCAGCCATAAACTGACACATACATAAACTGAGAACTTCCTCTTTTCCGAAGTCGGTTAATGTCGGTGCTAAAACCTTCTCCTGAATGTAACAAATACTTTTCTGAAAACCACATCAAAATAAGTTCAGCCAAAGAGATAATTACAGACAAACATACATAAAGGACAAATTGATAACCTCCTTTTTTTGAAGTCGTTTAAATAATTATTATAGAATACCAGCACCCCATCTCCTCCCACGGGTGTCGTAAAAGGCGACTAAGGGAACAACCAAAGGACGGGCAGCACTAGCTACAGCAAGTGTTGCTCGCACAACATTAAAAATCTTTGTTTTGATTAGTTTAACTATTTATTTAGATTAAATTTAAAGAGCACATACAATTCGGTTCACGGGAGAGTTGAGAGAGAGAGAGGAAACTTACATAGACAATACTATGGACTATTGACCATAAAGCATGTAATATACTACCGTTTATTGACTATGGAAGTTAAAGCAGGAACTACATTATCTTAGGTTGAATGTTCTTCGAACATATTCCCGGGCAGGGTTTCTAGTTTTAACATTACAATCGATGTTACATTAACCTTTTATTACAAAGTTATATCAAATTTTAAGACAAGCGTTTTATTTTTAAATAAACAACTTCAATAACTGAGATTACCGCTATAGGATAGTATAAGCCTATAAATTTTTTAACATTTTAAAACAAAGTAATGAGAAGTAACACATTACCGTACTAGTTAAAATATTATTTAAATTAAATAGAAAATTATGAAACTTATTCACATAGGTAACACTTAAGGTAACAAAAAATAAGTTTATTTTTATAAAATTATCTAATCTATAGGTAACACGCAAATCTTATTTATAGCTCTACGAGTAATACCAGTTGGCGTCTTTATATCTACTACCCGTACATTGCCATCGGTTCCTGGATATAACTTTGCGATTCTACCCATTGGCCAGTGGATGGGTGTCGTGTTTACATATTTTAGAAGAACTAAAGGTCCTTTTAGTAAATTAGCTGCTAAAGCTTGCCATTTTGCCGTAAAATGACTTTTGCCTGACAAAACAATAGGTTTCTTTGTGAGAAAGGCACAGATGCATGCTGCAAACGGCCACTAGCTCTTAAATAATTATTGCTATCTCTAGACAAATGAAATTTATTTAAATTAGATTTTACAGGAGTTTTGTTGGTCAAGATTTTTATTTCTGCTGAAAAATACACTTGTTGCAGCTGTGAAATTATCCTATTACTACTTTCTAATTTAGGGTAGCATTAAACTACCATTTAACTTATTGTTTTTATTTTTACAATTATAAACAAATCTTAGCATATACGCTACTACGCGATTCAACTTAGTGTAAGACGAATATTTCTTAAATAATTCAGGCTCTTCAATTATGAGCTCTTGTTTGTCGCGCGGCTGCAACAGACAAACTGCATGGTTGCAATTTTTAATTGCACTAAGTGACTCAGGTGAAAAGTCAGGAGATTGCAGCTGGGGCGGTCCATGGAACCAGAGCTGGTTGCCTTGCAGGCTTGCGCCGCTGCAGCCTCGCGACAGACAGTCCACTGGGTTAATGGCGCCATCTATGTGGTGCCAGTTACATTCGTTTTCTGTAAGAGACTTAATTAAATTAACTCTATTTTTTACAAAAGCCGGTAAATTTTCTTTTGCTGACTGTAACCAACATAAGGTTACCATTGAGTCAGAAAACAGTAAACATTCATCAAAATTTACTTTATTTAGTATAGTTCTTATTTTCGCAAACAACTTGGCTAGAAGCAATGCCGCGTTTAGTTCAAGTTTGGGTATTGACAACTCATTTTTCAACGGTGCTATTCTAGACTTAGAACATAATAATGTTAATTTAACATACTCGTTATGAACCGTCCTTACATAGAAACAACAACCAAAGGCTACTTTAGAAGCGTCGCAAAACCCTTTAAGCTGTTTTTTATCAGCGTTGTGCAATTTTTAATTGCGATTAACATGCAATGGCGGCATCGTTATCAAGCTTTGATAGAAATCTACCCATTGTTTGAGGAAATGATCAGGAATTTTGTCATCCCAGTCTAATTTTTGTTTCCAAAGTAGTTGTAAGAACTCTTTCGCCTTAACCGTTACTGGGCCAGCGATCCCTAGAGGATCGAAAAAGGAGCCTATAAAACTCAAAATTGATCGTTTGTCCCAGTGTTGTACTTCCTTTGCAGGACATTGAACGATAAAATCGTCGCCTTTTGTATCGTAGGTTATACCCAATGCTTTCATGCAAAAATTGTCAGATCCTAAATTGTGATGGTCAAAATTTCGCTTTTCTTCTGGTATAGAATCCAGAAGAGATTGGTCATTTGATGCCCACTTGTGTAGTTCGAAACCACCTTTCTCGAGCAAAGATATAAATTGATCTCTTACTTCAATGGCATCAGGGATGGTGTCAGCGCCATAAAGGGCGTCATCGACATACATGCTGGAGCGTACTACCTCGGCGGCCGCCGGCAGCTCGGCGCCGAACCGCGCTGCCAGCTCCTCAAGACATCTTGTTGCTAGGAAGCTCGAACTTTTCAGGCCATAGGTTACAGTCTGTAACTGGAGAATAATTTTACGATTATTTTTGTCACGCCACAAAATGTTCAAAAGATTTTTCTGCTCTGGGTCTATATTTATGGCACGAAACATGTGCATTATATCACACAAAAAGACCAACTCGTGAGATCTAAATTGAATTAAGATATCAAAAAGATCTTTTTGAACCTTAGGACCGTTCTGGAGCACATCATTTAAACTGTTATGCTGGGCACTAGCTCTAGTGTTGCCATTGAAGACAACCCTAACTTTTGTCGTTTTCTTATCCTCCTTTATGACGGGATGGTGCTGCATAAAATACAGCTCTTTGTTTTTGACCTCAGGATCATGAAGTTGCAAAACCTTGGCATGACCTAACTTGACGTATTCGTCAAGAAATTTGTTGTATCTTTTGTTTAAATTTTCATCTTTTGCCAGTCTCTTTTCAATAGAACTTAATGTTTTATTTGCAATAAAGTATGTGTTGCCTTAATTGAGCTGATCTACAGGTGCGCTGAGAGGCAGAGAAACCGTGAACCTATTGTCCTCTAACTGTACCGAGTTTTGGAAGTCGGCTTCACAAGAATCTTGCTTTGCTATAACCTCCCTTTTGATTTCAGGAACAAGTTCTGTTTCCCAAAATGTTTGTAGGAGGTGATCAACTGAGTCAGACTGTAATGTGGCATGCAATACAATTTGATTGCCATTGTGAGACTGGATGGATGGAATTTTGCCTATAATTTCGCCTGAAACAATTGCGCCAAGCTCAGTGTTTACTAGGTATAAATTTGAGTTCCCAAGCTTGACCTTTTCAGGAAGAAGAATTTTGAAGAACACATCAGCTGCCAATAGAAAAGATATCTCACCTGGTGAAGCAAACTGATCATCAGCCAGCGTCATCGATGGGGGTACTTGGATACTTCCTTGATCTATTGGAAACTGTGGTAATTGTGTGGTGATTTTGTCTACTATTGAAAATGTAGTATTACATTTAAAATTGTTCAAAGTAGATTGAATGTCTATATTGACAGCCTTAGATACAGGTTTGGCTTGCTGCCCTAAAGCTGTGACATTTATTTTTGAATTTTGAAACTTAATTTTCAATTTTTTGGCAAGGTCAGTCTTAATGAATGAGACCTGACTGCCGCTATCCACTATACCCCTAGCGACAATTGGTATGCCATTCTGACCAAGCATTTTGACCTTCACAGTTGGCAACAACACAGTGGAGCCAATAATATTGCTGTGATGGTGGGAAGCTATATTGCTATCATTGCTGTGTAGCAGAGTGTTGTGGTCTTTGCTGCTGCACAGATTGCACTTAAAGTGAAATTTACATTTTTTGTTTGCGTGGAAGCCAAGACATATTTTGCACAAATTATTTTGGCCCACGAACTGAAGTTTCTCAGAGGAAAGTTTTGTTTCAAATTCGGGGCATTTGTGTAACTTGTGGGTATTGGAGCTACAGAACCTACAGGAGTATGTTGCTAGGTTTGTGACTCTACTTTTATGAAAAGTATTGGAAGTTGACGGCTTACCTTCGCTCTTTGTGCTCTCTTCGAAGCTGCTGGCTCGTCTCTCCACAAAGGTGAAGAACTCGTCCAAATTTGGCAGCTTGGTGTTGTCTCTCTCACCGTGGTATGCTCTGCAGGTAAACTGATCTACCTTGCGTAGTAGAATTGTTAGCATTATCATGTCCCAATGTGTGGTTGGTTGGCCAAGAGTTTTTAATGCCCCCAAATGTTGTCTTGCATGGGAGATTAATTCACGTAAACTACTGGCAGTCCCCTTAGCAATGGGCAGATAATCTATTAAGGCTTGTATGTGATTGAAGATCACAATACTTTTGTTGTCGTACCTATTTTTGAGAAGATTGATTGCTTCTGTGTAAGAATCTCCTACCAAAGGAAGGCCTTCTATGAGAAGCAATGCTTCTAGCTTTAAATACTTTCGTAGGTAAAACAATTTTTGTACCTGACCTAGCCGGTCATCATTGTCAATGACAGCATTGAAAATTTCAAGAAAAGCTTGAAATTTTGTGATATCTTTTCCATCAAAATGTGGAATTTCAATTTCAGGTAACCTGATTTTAAATTGAGAGTTATTTTGTGTGGTGGGAGGTGTTGTTGTGGAAGAAAACCTTGCTAAGAGCCTTGTGATGTTGGACATAACCTCCAAGCAATTCTCTTCTGTCTCATCATCAGCAAAGTTTTCCTCATCAACATCGTCTCCATTTCTACATACTTGGTATTCTATTGTAATTTGTTTGTATTTTTCCAGTGACTCTTGTAGCTGTTTATAACGTAAATCCAGTCCTTCCAGGTCCAGACAATCGGCTTGATTCTGCTTGGCCACGAACTTGTTTGCCTTGGTGATAACACCCTTGATGTGTCCCATTTGTCCTTTCATACGCCTCATCTCTGCCTCTAGTTGGAGTGTAGCTTCTTTTCCAGTCGTCATGGCGAACACTGTAACTGTAGTTCCTAGTTTCACTTTATTTTGAAACAAAATATTCGAAGTGAAATTTCGGTTTCTTGTTTACAACTCGTAGACAGGTCGACAGATTGATTGAAAACGATGTGAAGTTGAAGCATAGACAAGGTAGATGAAGATTAAGATGACACGGAGAACGGCAAAAATGAGTCTGTAGAGTGAGATGGATGGAGCTTCCGCTTTTTGTCCTTTTCTTGCAGCAAACAAATGAAGGTGCAAAGTGAAGAAAAAAAATGGCGCTTTGCCGCCGAAAAATTTTCACACGGCGTTACTTGGAAAAAGTTGTAGTATGCAACTATTTTGGTTGCCCGTACGCAAATTCACTGTACTTTGGCACTATTATAACAATGCAGGCGTTTTTACGGCGATACGGCACAACATAGATGAATTTTTTCTTAATAAAATATTTTCGATCTGATTTTTATAAAGGTCCAAATTTTACAACTTATCGCGTGATTTATGCAAACTTTTTATTTATTTTGGTTTCGGCACCATAATGTTGCTCGCACAACATTAAAAATCTTTGTTTTGATTAGTTTAACTATTTATTTAGATTAAATTTAAAGAGCACATACAATTCGGTTCACGGGAGAGTTGAGAGAGAGAGAGGAAACTTACATAGACAATACTATGGACTATTGACCATAAAGCATGTAATATACTACCGTTTATTGACTATGGAAGTTAAAGCAGGAACTACATTATCTTAGGTTGAATGTTCTTCGAACAGCAAGAAAGTCACAAAGTGTTGCTAAAAAGTCAACTTTTGGCAACAATCTGTAGATTTCTTTGGTCTTTAACCTAAAAGATAAGCAACAGTGCCCTAAAAATACTAGGCTACATTATCTAGCTAGTGGAGTACTGGTGTAAATTTTCGATATTAAGTTTTTGTCTTTTTGCCTTCATCATCATCATTTCAGCCGTAGGACGTCCACTGCTGGACATAGGCCTCCCTCAAGGCTCTCCATCTGTACCGATCGCAGGTGGCCTGCATCCAGCGTGGACCCGCAGCCTTGCGCAGATCATCCGTCCATCTGGTCGGTGGACGTCCTACGCTGCGCTTGCCGATCCGTGGTCTCCACTCGAGAACTTTTCGGCCCCAGCGGCCATCTGTTCTGCGGGCTATATGACCAAATTCAGTTTAAGAGGCATATCACAAATATTATAACAAAATAAGGCAAAAAGACAAAAACTTAATTTTAGACAAGGAATATTAGACTACCCAGTGTAAACACAGCCTAACACGCCCATTCGCTAACAATATATCACGAGCAATCAACAAATTAACGCTATGTTACACGACACGGTACCATACGCCTATTTTTCGGTCTGCCGCCTGCCTAAATGGGGGATCCATATTGTTTGTTATCGTTGGGGGGGCGTAATCGTTTTGTTCTTACGAGTTTTATTATGTTTTTTTTTTTTTTAATTTGATTAAAATCTTTATTGTTTTTTTTTTGTGAGTGGTAGTTTTGATTGGTTAGGGTGATTTGAACAATTCACGTTGAAAATATTCATTTACTTAGTAGGCGACACTATGAAATAGATGTAAGTTTCTTTTTTATGCAAATAAACTATTAAAAAAAAAAAAAAACTTACGGCTTTACCACAAAAATAGTAAAACCTGGTCTTAATTACTAGACTAGGTTTAAATCACTAACCCTGTTACCACAAAAAAGTTAAACCGGTCTAAATCGCAAATGTGTATGACGAAATTGTGATTTAAACCTAGTCTAGTGATTTAGACCAGGTTTAACTCTTTTTGTGGTAGAGCCGTAATTCGTCAAACATATTGGCGATTTCAAACTTTTTTGTGGTTCTTTTCTAATTTTACTATAATTTCTTTTTTACAAAAAAGGAATCATCCTTCAATAAACTGACACATACATAAACAGAAAACTTCCTCTTTTCTGAAGTCGTTTAAAATAGCTACTAAAACCTTCTCCTGAATGTAACAAATACTTCTGCGAAAACCGCATCAAAATCGGTCCAGATAAACTCGAAATAATCGCGCATACATACATACATACAGGTCAAACTGATAACCTCCTTTTTTTTAAGTCGTTTAAAAACTAGCAGACCTAGTTGGTTAGATAATCAATAGTAACTTCATCCTAGATACCTTCTTGGGAACTGAGTCGCCGGAGACTGCAATGAACAGAGAATAGCCACAGAGTGGATTCCACGCGACGGACGCCGAAAACGTGGCAGACCAAGACGAAGATGGTGGGACGATCTCGATACCTACTTGGGAACTGAGTGGCCGGAGACTGCAATGAACAGAGAGCAATGGAAGCAAGCGAGGGAGGCCTTTGCCCAGCAGTGGGACACAAAAGAGGCTATATATAAAAAAAAAAAACTTTATCTACCTTTGGCTAACCGCGATGCAATATATTAATTGCACCTTTGATTCAAATTGATCTACTGGAATGGCTACTTTACCCTTACACCTATATTAAGGCGGTAACTCACGGTATGGCGCGAAATTCATTTTTTTTTTATCGTTTTTTAATTATTTTGGCGAAAGTATTCATCAATATATATAAAACTCTTCCGTTATTGACTGACTGACTGACTGACAGACAACGCAGAGCCGAAACTACTGGACGTAGAAAGCTGAAAATTGGCACGTGGGTTCCTTGGGGAGTGTAGGTGAGCACTAATAAGTGATTTCCCGAAAATCCCACGGGAACGGGAAAAAACTGAAATTTTGTGTTTATGAAAAATCTGCGCGGGAAAATCCGCGGGGCAGCCTCTAGTCTTTAATAAACTTTAAATGAATTCGCGTATGTAACAACCTATCTCTTACATTGTGATATATCGTTTTTGAAAGACAGAGTTACCGATTTTGTGTATATTCAAGGAACTTGATTTTTTGCCTTTTACCCCTTAGACACAAAATCTGTAGGTCTGTCTTCCAAAAACGTTGTATTACAATGTGGGAGATGGTTTTTTACATACGCGAATTCATTTAAACTTTATTGAATAAATAAAAAACACGAAAAAAATGGAATATCGCGCCATAGCGAGAGTTGCCACCTTAATGTCGTAATTCTAAGCCAGATTATTAAATTAAATGATTTTATTGCACTTTATATCGTAAAAATTACAGTATTTGAAAAATAATTAATTGTTGTTTTTTTTTGTTACAGGTAAGTCTTCTAAGCTTTCAATGAATACGCTTCAAGATGGGTAAAGTATTAAAAATCTACTAAAAGTTTCATTAAAATGTTCGCCCCGCCGGGGATCGAACCCGGACCCCCAAGTTATTGTCGACATCACGACCACTAAACGACGGAGACAAAATGTTGAGATATGGCTATTTTAATCTCAATTATGTAGCGTTTATAAGACTACGTTTTTTTACTAAGTACTTAACGTTATTTAATCACAAATCTAATCTATCCTTCACAAATACTTACGAATTCATATTATTTATAGGTAATTCAAAATAACATGAAATAAACGTACTTAACGAAACGCTACCAAACCTCTACAAAGATCAATCGACAGAGTTTCGGTAAAAATAACGCAGTTCCCAAATAACGAGACCTTACAAATTCAAAGAAAGGAAAAAAGCAATTTAAAGCATCATAAGACTTGAGGGATCTTCGAAATAGGGAATGGAACTGTCATAAAATATTTCCACAGACGAAAAAAAGGAGATTTGAGATGGGTTCAGTGACCCGCAGCGGAAATATCGGGAATAATATCACATTGTTTTTTCACCTAATTCGAGCTAAGAATTTCTTGTGAAGGCTTTTTCTCTAATGGCTTAGTTTTGGATAACTTTCGTTCCGATAAATACGTAACCGTGGTAGCATAGAGTACTACCACCCAATCTCCTACCACGTCGTAAAAGACGACTAAGGGAACAGCCGAAGGACGGGCAGCAGAGACCTTCGTTGAAAAACTTTACAAGCCAAACTGCGATCGCCAACCCGCCTGCCAAGCGTATATTGTTTCTTGTTTTGTGTTTATTTGAACAATAAAGATAGATAGATAGATAATAAATTTATTTCCAATGTAATGATATACATACACACAAAGAATAATGTATACACCAGATACATATAAGTAAACGAAACAAAACAAACAGTAAATGGCACATTATGTGTTCGTATATCAACACTGCAAAAGGGTCCCAACTCAGCTCGTGCTCCAGACCAGAAGAGATCATTCATTCATTCATTCATTCATTCATTCATTCATTCAAGCGTGGCGATTATGGCAAACGCCCCTCAAAATGATTTTAATTATGGTGATTTGTAAAATAGCTGCTCCGTGGCTCGGTTGGCAGTGATGTCCACTGAGACGCGGGTGCACCGGGTTCGAGTCCCGGCGCACATTGTTATGATGAATATAGATGTGTTTGTTTCCGGTCTGGAGGTAATGTTCGTCTCTGTATATGTTTCTAGGGGCTGTGAGTGTGATGTGTTATGTTTGTCCGCGATTAGCTCGAGTTTTGCTGAACCGAATTTGATGCGGTTTTCACAAAAGTATTTTGTTACTTTCAGGAGAAGGTTTTAGTACCTATTTCAACTGACTTGAGAAAAGAGGAAGTTCTCAATGTGTTAATTTGATGAATTCGGGTCTCTTTTTGTAAAAAGGAAATTTTTAATTTTTTTATCACTGCACTAATCAAATATCGTAATTCTTTAGTTTTGATTAGACCATGAAGCTAGTATTAGCATTGGACTAGCCCTAGCCCTAGCCGGATGATAAAATAAGAAAAAAAAGGCCAAGGAAAGTTTTCGATTCGTCCAAACTTGGCATAGCCTTCTAATTTCGGCCAAGTAATAAGTTGGCTTAAAAGGGAGTGTAAGCCAAGTGAATCCCGCAGACTAACTTGGTTTTATATATAGCTTTAACTTTAAATGACAGCGCACACGTGTGTGACTTGTGGCGGCCACATAAGTAATTTTCGGTTGTACATTTTTTTACCAAAATTTAACAAATCTTATTTAAGGTTGTTTTTTATATCTCACTAGTCGACCCGGCGAACTTCGTACCGCCTAACCAATTACAATTTTGTGTAATTGTACATGTATTATAGCTATAAACTTTCCTCTTGAAACACTCAAAATCCGTTGTTTAGTTTGAAAGATTTAAGCATATATAGCGACAGACAGACGCGGGAAGTGACTTTGTTTTATACTATGTATTGATCTATTACAACAAAAGGGAAAGAATAAAATAGAATACACACATTATTACAAAAAAGTTCAAACACAAAAAAAAAACGGTTTTTCTATATTATAAAATAGCTCTTGTTCTTTAGTATTAAAGTCTCGGGCGCACGTTCTTCAAAAATCTGTTACGCCGTCCTAGACCGCCACTGTACAATGATTTATATTTATCAGTGTTCGTGGTGGCAACTTACAGCTTTGGTGTGACTTTCTGTTTCTTTATTTCTTACTTGTTGCTTGCCAGATCACTCTGCGCCCTTTTGGGGGCGCCACTGTATACGTACTTAACGTACTTCAGCCGCCATTTAATAAAAATGTTACTTGACTGACAGAATGTTTTATTTATTTTATTTTATTTATTTTATTAATGTTATTTGGTTCATATCTTAACCGCGGGCAGAGTAAGCTGGCAAGCACACTAGGTAATTTTCCCAAGATAAAATGTTGCTAGTTTATTTCATAGAAGTATATTATAAATAAGTTCAGTTTAATATTTGTCGCAGCAACATGTGGACCCCATGTGCGCTGACACTTAAATCCAACTTGAAGGAAGAGCAAACTTAATTTTACTTGGAATCGTTTGATTGTCTTGAGATATTTATTACTTTGGCATTATTCCGGGGTTTACGATGGTCGTGTTAGATTAAATTTTACAAAAATTTGTAGTTTTTTTTAATTACCTATCAATACATAGTATAAAACAATGACACTTCCCGCTGTATGTCTATATAATTAGATCTTGAAAACTACGCAACGGAATTTAAGAGGCATATAGCACAGCTAAAGCTAGTATTTTTAGGACACTTTTGTATACCTTTTACCCATAAGTATTTTAAGGAGTGTCCTTAAAAATTTTAGGTTGCATTATCTAGTCACTAGATAACTAGATTCTAGTGGAATACTGTTTCTTATTTTTGATATTTGCCTTAGTTTAGAAGATATTATTTTTTTTCGCGGGTGGCGCTACTTTAGCTTTGCTATGTTAAAAAAAAACGCATTAAGAGTTACCTAATGCGTTTTTTTTAATATATAGAGTGATTCAAGAGGAAGGTTTATAAGTATAATACAAGATAGTTTTATTTTAGGCGGTAAGTACTAAATTTCAATTTCATAAGCTCATTAATTCAATAAATTCGCATTCCATTACAACCTAACATACTTAAAATTCTAATCGGCCTGCCAATATTACGACCAAAATACCTGTTCACATAACTTTTGGACCTTAAGTGAATACCTTATTTCAGGGGGGTAGGACCCCTCCTTGAGGGAATAGGGGAAAATGGGGCAAAAAAGGGAGGTGTGGACCCTTAAAGAATGTGTTTAACTTGACTTGATCGTAGGCAAACATTGGCTGGGATTTTGTCGAAGACAAAACGTTGTTTTATTCATGTCTTTACGAATTCGCGACTAAAATACTGATTTTCTTTAGTATTGATTGATTTTTAAATATATTTTTTCTTGAAATGTGTTCCAATAATACGTTTTGAATTATAACAATATTAATGACTGGTCGTCGACAATATATCTCTAGGTGAACACAATATTTTAAATTATAGTTTTTTAAGTGCTTTTCTGAATTTTCGGAAATATCCTTAGGTATATAAAGTACAATTTTAATGTTTTTTTTTTATTATAGTATTTCAAACAAACAATCCAAGCTTTCCTCTTTAAAATAGTTGTGTAGATAATATTATAACTATTTATGGTTAACAATAACAATTTTTTCTATAAGTAATTTCTCTTAAAATATGCAAAATACGTCCTTAAACATGTTAATATCGAAAAACGTAAACGACACGGATTTGACAAAGTTTTTTATTTCCTTTCTTAAAAAAAAAGGGATACTGTCGTCATTGGTGCTATCGAAGCCATCCATTCTGCAAGCCTAACGTGTAAATCAAGAGGCTAAGTACTTTTTTGTGTTAGGAATAGGGTTGCCAACAATTTACGAGTTTTTTATGTGCACATTTTTGTATTTTTTTGCCTACTCTTTAAGTCTCTCTTCTTTAGATAGAGATATAGAGATAGATATAGATAGCTTTAAAATTTGTTAAGTTGCATGATTCTACATTTTACAAAATGCGTTGCCATATTAAAAAAGTTAGACAAATTTGAATTTACTTGGAATAAAGTTGATTCTCTATTCTGTGTATTGCTAAAAAGTGGGATATTTCAAATATCAATAATCTACTGAATATTTAAGTTTGTAAACTAGGACTATACAACAGTGCCCTAAAATTTCTTAGAATGAATTATCTTTATTGTAATAAAGTATAATAGGTATCACATTAATTTTGATATTTCGCCATGGTTTAGAGAAGTTTTTTTTTTTTGTTTATTTGCGCTATTATCGATGTAACAAGCCTTGTGTTTTTTTGGCAATTGGCCCTTAAGAGCCAGTTTACAGCGATTCTGGCGCCATTCGCGAAAAACATTAATATCTTCTAAACTAAGGCAAATATCAAAAATGTGGCACAGTATGACACTAGATAATGTAGCCTAGTATTTTTAGGGCATTATTGTATAGCTTTTAAGTTAAAGACCAAAGAAAGCTACAAAGTGTTGCTAAAAGTGGTCACTTTGTATAATCTGTGTATAATTTTGTTATTTTAAGTTAGGATTACATTTCAAGTTAAAATTTTAAGTTTATTGTGCTCAAAGAATACCAAGCAAGATTATCTAGTGTCATACCGTGCCACAATTTTTATATTTGCCTTAGATAAGATATAATTCTTTTTCGAGAATGGCGCTAGCATCGCTGTAAACTGGCTCCTAAAACTTGAGTTTTTTTTTTTGCAATCGGCCCTTAAAAAGGACTTTCAAAAGTGCAGCCCTATATAAAATTCCTCGTAATATATTCAGGGTACCGTAGCAATAAATCTCATCAGTTCAACATTTCAGGGTGTAATAGCTTTTCAGCGAGGTAGGTTGGGGTGATACCTTTATTCTGAACGGTTCCGTAGGTTATAAATACATTAGGAGGGATAACGAGGTAACTTTTACCTATTTTAGAGAAATTATTTATAACTTTCTTTCTTTTTTAAGTTCTATCTAGGGGTCTACATTATGCTCCCCCCGGGGCTGCAGGGTACTCGTTAGGAGTTTCCCCGCCTAAAAAAAAAAAAAAGGGGTCTACATTATAGAAATAATTTACCGTTCGTTTGTCTCGCTAAAACTTGGGATTGGCTGGGCCGATTTATAAAATTTTGGTTTGAAATGCTGTCGTAGTACAGACAAGGTTAAAACGGTAAAAAAAAATATGGAAAATTTGAGGGGAAGTCAGTCAAAATAACTATTTAATTTTCTTTCTATTCTTCCCTTTTTCTTTTCCAGTAAAAATGTTACTTTGTTGTTTTTTAATACAGACATGCAAAGGATCATAGTCCATACAGCTAAGTCTTTAGTAGGTAGAAACGTACGGTAGTTAATAATAATCGTTTTTACTTAAATATTCGCTTATGACGTATCTCTGAGCTATGCTGCATTACTATTATTATAACGCATTACAATTAGAGACCCCTAACTAGGTAGAACCTGTATCTGGGGGAGCCCGAAACACATTCTAAGACATCATTATTATATAATTAATCCGACTAAGCTTTTTGATTTTCTTTAATCTAAATAAAATAATTTGAAAGCTAATCATAAAAAAAAACAGTTACAAATCAAAATAAGAATGTTCCTAATTTAAATTATTTTCAACCCCAACCGTTACGCTCAGTGTAAGGGCGTGACCACACACACATTTTGAATGTAATCACTGCCTTACATTACGGGCAGGAATCACCAATCGAGATTCGCGAATAAAGGCAATAAAATCCGGAAAAGTCCCGGTTTTTAGGGGAAGAAACGGTAATAAATTTATTGAAGGCGAACCCTAATTTAAAATGGGACGTATAATGAGTAAGAAATTGGGCCGTATTTCATTGACTTTGACATACCAATAATATATGTTTCTTTCCTTTTTTTCTTTTTGTTAAATCTATCTATTATATAAACAGGTTCTTCCTAGTAAGGAGCGCTGGATGTTATGCATTATTTTTTTTTTTTTTCGAAATTTAAGTCCATAAATCAATCAATACATAGTATAAAACAAAGTCGCTTCCCGCGTCTTTCTGTCGCTACATATGCTTAAATCTTAAAAACTATGCAACGGATTTTGATGCGTTTTTTTTTTAAATAGATAGAGTGATTCAAGAGGAGGGTTAAAAAGGTTCGAAGTTCGCCGGGTCGACTAGTAAATAATAAATCATAACTTATCAAACTCAGAAGCCCTAACACGGTAAAAACTGTAGGTAGGGTGCCAGAAACAGATACAGAGAAGGACAATTTCACGCAGACCGGGAATCAAACATTGATATGCAATAGAACCCGTCGCGTTCAGTCGACATCACTGCCAACTGAGCCACGGAGGGAGTAGAAGTTGTTTCCGCAAGTTTCAGTTATTAAAATAAAATTTGTGTAACACAACATTTTCTAGAGTTAAAAAAATTACTTACTTTATTATTCAAGTTATAAAATCTGATAAGAAATTTAAGGGATATACCCAACTTCGCGATACAGATTTGGCCGTAATGGGCCAAGTTACTCACCGGGGCAGCTTTAATAAACTTATTTAACTTGGGCCCCAACATGCTTTATGACTAAAAATGCCATTAATATAGAACACGGTTTTATGGAGCTCAATTTTGAAGGAAAACTTCGGCCATTTTTATTCTAGCAAGATATCTTACCGTATGGCGTAGAGCGTAGAACAACCAGCCTATTTACTTCTACTAGTAGTAGTCAACTATTTAACTGGCTTTTGAACAGCCGATTTATTTTGGTGCAAACCGGCCTTAATTATTTAACTCTAGTTTACAGCTATGCTAGCGCCATTCGCGAAAAAAAAAATTCTTCTATACTTAGGCAAATATCAAAAATGTGGCACTGTATGACACTAGATAATGTAGCCTAGTAATTTTAGGGCACTGTTGTAAGTATAGCTTTTAGGTTAAAGACCAAAGAAATCTACAAAGTGTTGCTAAAAGTGGCCACTTTTAGCAACAATCGGTGTATTATTTTGTTCTTTTAGGTTAGGACTACTTTACTGTGCTCAAAAAATACAAAGAAAGATTATCTAGTGTCATACTGTGCCACATTTTTGATATTTGCCTTAGTTTAGAATATAAAATATTTTTTTTTTTGAGAATGGCGCTAGCATCGCGGTAAACTGGCTCTTAACGTGATAATTAAAAAAGTTGAACTTAAAAATAAAAAGGTTTAAAAAACAACATTAAGTATACTCGCAATGAGTTTACACAATAGCTATAGGTATAAATTTACCTTTGTATATTTGTTTGAAACAAGGAATGGGGTTCTCTTTGAAAAGGCTGACCCTAATACAAAAGTTTAACATGGTAAATATTTTATTAAAATAATAAACTTCCTTTGTTTCTTTGAGTTAAATAATAATTTTACGTTTTTCTGCAGGAAATGGGTTTTACAAATAAACATAACGTTATGTTTGTCTCCGGACGACTATATTCCCCGAAGGGTTAGGCAGAAGCACCAGCTCAAGAGCCGGACCCACGTTTAGCAGAGTTTATGTTTGTACCAACGTGAAAAGGGGCCAGCTTGTCGCCGCGGTTATAACGACCACTACTGCGGCCGGGACCAACGGCTTAACGTGCCTTCCGAAGCACAGAATCATCTTACTTTTCGCACAATCAGGTGATTCAAGCCGGCAATGATCTAACCAACCGAAATCAACCGCATCGTATTTTTTCATATACAAACAAACTATAATATTATACCTAATAACACTCGAATGTTTTGTCGAGAACTCAGCCAATCAATATATATAAAACCGTTACTGACTGACTGACTGACTGACTGACTGACTGACTGACTGACTGACTGACTGACTGACTGACGGAATGACTGACTGACTGACTGACTGACTGACTGACTGACTGACTGACTGACTGACTGACTGACTGACTGACTGACTGACAGACAGACAACGCACAGCCGAAACTACTGGGCGTAGCGGGCTGAAATTTTGCACGTAGGATCCTTGGGGAGTGTAGGTGAGCACTAAGAAGGGATTTCCCGAAATTCCCACGGGAACGGGAAAAACGTGATTTTTGTGTTTATGAGAAATCTGCGCGGGAAAAACCGCGGGGCAGCCTCTAGTAACATAATAAAGCTGACCCCGAAAATCCCCTTTTTTTATTCGAGACAGACAAACTCCGCTAAAAGCATCGATTTCCACTTTACTTGCGAAAATACTCTCAATGCTGGGGAATCCATTCTTTGGATAAAGGCATGATTTCTTTTTATATTTGTAACTAGGCGACCCATAAAAATCTTCTTAACCATGGCAAATATCAAAAACGCGCGAAACTCATTTTTTTTTAAGTATTTTCAAGGCACTGTTCTTTTACTTAAATTAATAATCTTCTGAGTGTTACACCGAAAGTGGCCACAGTAGACATTAGCCTAAAAACTAACAGCAGTATCCTAAAAATACTAAGCAGGATTATTCTAATGTCGTACTGGATCACCATTTTTATATTTACCATTTTTAATAGCCATAGTTAACTTAATAGTTAAAAAATTTATTATCTATTTTTAGTTTTAAGGTATTTATCAATATGGGCCTCTGTTTATGTTATTTAACATCTTCTAATGTAAATATTGCCTGAAATAAATGAATATTATTATTATTATATTTGCCGTAGTTTCATGTATTTTTTTCGCGATCACTGCTCTAGTATCGTTGTATTTTCAATAAATATTTTGAATACAATCGGCGGCCTTTCGACAAGCAATCCAAAGAAGTCCTATATTACCTATCAAGTTACATCTGATGTAAAAGCAAAACTTTAGGATGTAATTTCGTCAAGTTATGTCCCTTGAGGGGCACACACAATCTCAGAATGTTCGGAGCAACATCGCCGCGTTATATTGATTACTTAGAAAGTTCTACTGTGTTATTGATAATAACAAAGTTTGAGGTATTCAATCTCGAAAAGAAATTCTTTGGTGTTACTTTTTGTTTTAAAATATCTCTAACTTTTGGCTTGCGAACAATATGCCGAACCATCTCTACTACTTGACCCCTGTTCGTTGGTATGCTTAGATCATTAAACTTTGCATTTATTTTATCATGGTGTGCTTAGATCATTATTTTTTTTAATTCCCCTAGATATTGCAGCCTAGTATTTTTAGGGTACTGAGCTTTGCGGTTAAAGACTTACCCTGTTATTCATAAAAAGTTAACAAGCATTTTAGTTATTTGACATATGTCAATTTAGACTGGATTTCACCTCTAGTAAAGCTACTTGAAATCTACTGTATTTTTATGAATAATACAGCAAGTGTTGTTAAAAACGGCCACTTTTGGCAACAATCAGTATAGCTTTGACTGCTCCCTGGCTCAGTTGGCAGTGATGTGGACTGAGTAAGCGTGTGCACCCGGGTTCGATTCCCGGGCGGGGCGAATATTGATATGATGAATATCAATGTTTGTTTCCGGTCTGGGTGTGATGTACGTCTCTGTGTGTGTTTCGGGCACCCTAGATACAGGTTCTTCCTAGTTAGGGGCTCTAAGTGTGATGTGTTATTTTTATTATTAGCTTTGTTTGGTTTTTATAAACCTAAAAGCTATACAACAGTGCCCTAAAAATATAAGGATGCATTATCTAGTGGAATACTGTTTCACATTTTTAATATTTGCCTTAGTTTAGAAGATATTAATTTTTTCGCGGGTGGCGCTGCTTTAGCTGTGCTATGCCTCTTTAAGAGAAAGGTTTTTTGTTTTGTTCAAGTGTAAGTCGGTCGTGAAAAACGAAATGGAAATTAAAACTCCACCAAGGCGGAGCCGCGGGCAAACCACTAGTTTCACACATCTATCAAATCAAATCAAATCAAAAATCATTATTCAACATAGGATACAAGATATCACTTATTGAAAGTCAATTAGACTACATCTAATCTAATCGCTATTGATACTTTATTTGGTAAAGTATCCTATACTGTGAGAGACGAGGTAGTTCAGGGTGCCCACCAATTGGCTCAGGTAAACAAATGTTTGCCTTGCCTTACGACAATAGTCGCCTGGAGAGGCCCCCAAACGAGCCCTCCTCTGTCAAATGATTCTACTTATGATTCTATAATATGATAATCAGAGATAGGTTTTGGCCCATCTTTGATTATATAAGGTTTCTCCTAATTACTATACGGAACCCGTTTTCTAAATCCAACTACCCACTCAGCCGAGAATTTATTTTTAATCCGAGTTCTTTCGCTGTTATTTACTTTTAGGTAAGCTTTTAGGTAATTTTCTTTGTGTGAAAGTTCACAATCACACCTAGGGGATTTTCGTAAAAAATTCTTAGAAATGTTATGTAACATTGATGTGTATTTTTTTCAACGTAACTTCTTTACAATAAATAAATGGAATACCACCCCCCATCTCCTCCCATGGGTGTCGTAAAAGGCGACTAAGGGAACAGCCGAAGAACGGGCAGCAGCGTCCTTCGTTGAAATACTTGAAGAGCCACACTGCGATCGCCAACCCGCCTGCCAAGCGTGGCGATTACGGCAAACTATATCCACATTGTATGTCCTTGAGGCAATCTGTGGGGGAGACCTGTTTCAGCAGTGGACGTCTGTCAGTCGTAATAAACAAAGACATACTTCTAATATTAAACATTTTTGCCCTAAGTAATAAAAATAATAATAATAACACATCACACTCAGAGCCCCTAACTTGGAAGAACCTGTATCTGGGTACCCGAAAGACACACAGAGACGAACATTACACCCAGACCGGAAACAAACGTTGATATTCATCGTATCAATATTCGAAGCGTAAATGCTTTCCTCGTGCAACAAACTCGTCCAGAAAACAATAGGTCTGTATTTCCTCGAAAAACAAATAACAGGGGATATTATATTTAATTCCAAAGAAGTAATTTTCCAAACAATTTCACTGAAACCCGAAATTTCGTCTTATGAAGTTGATTTTCTTGTAATTTGTTAAGAAATTTCTTTGTCTCTGTAATTTTAGGTCCGTGAACTATTTCTTTGTTACCCTATTGCTTCCGTTCAAAGAGGTCAAATCTTTTTTGTTTTCAAATCAAATTGAAATAAAGAAAGAAAAGAAAAATTAAAAGCTAAATCATCATAACAACCGAAGACGTTCACTGCTGGAAATAAGTCTCCCTCACAGATTGACATAAGGACATACAATGTGGATAGAGTTTGCGTATTCGCCACGCTTGGCAGGCGGGTTGGCGATCGCAGTGTGGCTCTTCAAGTATTTCAATACAGGACGCTGCTGCCCGTCCTTCTGCTGTTCCCTTAGTCGCCTTTTACGACACTAATGGGTGGCGATGGGGTGGTGCTAATCTATTATTTTTCCAGCCACCTTCCATATGTCACCAGTAAAAAGTAAAGCCAATGATTATATTTAAAATATATGAATAAAGTCCATATTTTCTCAATTATGCGTTCCAAAGTCTGCGGCAGACGTTTTCATCGTCCGCCCACTTCCACTATATAAATTACAGGCCTCAGTTCAATTTACAGACTGAAAATTTCAGCCTTAATAATTATGATAAATAACGAAGGTTTATGCCTGCTTCAGTAGCTCAGTTGGGAGTGATGTGAACTGTGACGAGAAACACTGAGTTTGATTCCCGGCGGGCGCAAACATTGGTGATGAATATCGATGTTTGTTTATTGGTCTACTAGGCGTTTTTTTTTGTCTTAGTATTTGTTTGTGGCACCCTTGATACAAGTAAGGGCCCTGAGTATGATAAGTTATTTATTTATACATAAAAGTATGTCAGAGAAATGAAATAATTACATTAATTCTGTTTCAACGAAAACAATCACATTGAGAAAAGTAATTGTATGGTTTTTTTAAGATAAAAATTATTTATAATTGTTTTTGTGATTGCTGATTGCTGTTTGATGGTGGCATAGAATATAACCACCCCATCTCCTCCCGTGGGTGTCGAAAAAGGCGACTAAGGGAACAGCCGAAGTACAGGCAGCAGCGACCTTCGTTGAAAACCTTGAAAGGATAGCAAACCTGCCTGCCAAAGCAAGTAGCAATTACTGCAGTACTCCACGGTCCTTGTGGCAATTTGTGAGGGAGACCTATCTCCTACATAAGACGTATTCCGGTTCGGCACACCTCGGACTCTTCATAGAAAAAAGCTAGTTTCTTCACACACAGCCGAAACTCGAGTACGTGCACGCGTATCATGCTTGTGTGAGTGAGATGAGACGTGCTATTTGTACTGATCGGTAACTGAGAGGTAACCGAGCGCCGGCGGCACTTGCTGAGGGAGGCAGGGAGTGCCCATACTGTATGTAGTACTATTTATTATAAAGTTACATCTCAATTCTGAATCCAGCATTTTAGTATTTCTCAAGCGTACAGCCGCCTGGCAGTCGGCCACGAATCGTAGCGAACGCATTGTGTGCCCACTATCGATCTGCAGTTTCATGGCTAAAGCGTAAACGACAGAGGTTTTTTAGGGTTTCGTAGAAAATTTAAAGGAAAGATATATCTAAGGCTTCAAACGCACAGGCGGATTAATCCGCTGTTGCCGTTTTATTTCCGCGCGGTTTGAAAGGTTGTTACTTCATTTTCAACCTTATTCTTAGTCCCCGAACGTACAGGTGAACTATTATCCGCGCGGAAATAAAACCGCAACAGCGGATTTTTATCCGCTGGTGCGGACATTTCCATAGGATTCAATATGTTACATAAAAACAGCGCGGGAAAAATCCGCCTGTGCCTTGGAGCCTAAAATACAATTGAGACGAGGCAGGGCAAGATGGTTGCGCATCTGATACGACACGACACCTTCATCACCAACATTGAAGGTAAGATTGAGGGGAAAAGAGAGAGGGGACGACCAAGACGGAGTTACTTTGATCAAATAAAGGAAAAGATAGGGGTCGTGTCGTATCAAGAGGTCAAGCAGCTGGCGGGTAACGGGAGGTGTGGAAGACGCTCCACCGACAAGAGCCTAGCTCTTAAATTTGAAGAAGAAGAGGAAGAAAAATTAAGAGGCATAGCACAGAGCTAAAGTAGCGCCACTTGCAAATAAAAAAGATAAACAAAGGCAAATATTAAAAAATGTGGAACAGTATTCCACTAGATAAGGTAGCCTAGTATTTTCAAGGTACGGTTCTATAGTTTTAGGTTAAAGACCACATAAAGCTAATTTGTTAAACCTTTACGTGAAAAAAAAAAAAAAAAAAAAAAAAAATTATGTACTTTTATTTCAATGATTGAGATAGCATCGCGTTACGTTCGAGTTTGCACTCTAGTAAGTTTATGGTCGGCTGTCCATGATAGCCACCCGATCCCAAGAACAGTTTTTTTATTTTTATTATTCGTAGGGTAAACTGTAATTTGGTGTATTTTGGTATAATTTATAATTTAGTGTAAACATTGTTGAAGCCAAATGATATGTTACTTGTAAGTATTATAACAATCATATAATTAATTATGGTAAACGCAAACCATTGTCACCGGTAACTAAATTTACTTAAGGTATTGACAGATTGTTTCTTCCTAAATTGTCGAAACTCAATTATCATCTCACGAGTTGAGTCGGGTTGTATGAAACTGAATAAGTACAAGACCTGAGCTTAATTTTTATTTCACTGTTTAGTTTAGTTTTATACAATACTTACCTTACCACTATAATTGTACCTAAGGGTGTGCATGTATTAATATTGTGTTGTGTTTCAAAAGTTTGTGGCTAGCTGTCCGTGTTACGTGGTGACAGTGAGCCGATCCCAAGATATACTCTTAATCGAAGATATATCCGCAGGGCAAACCACGAATTAAGTTAATATTAGTTGGATTATAAACTAAAATATTGTATTATCATGAGTTTGCGGCTGGCTGTCTATGTCAGTCAGCCGACCCCAAGAATGTAATGATTTCGCAGGGCAAACAATGAAAATAATAACAACTTTACCTCAGTGTACCGTTCAATTCTTTTAAAAATAATTAGTGTTGATTTTTTATGTAAGTTTTTATACTTGCGTGTTGAAATTGCGAACTATTGTACCTACTTTAATATTAGCACCTGAGAGTAGATAACAGTGCGTTAATCAATACTTGTCAATGGAATATATTGTTACTTGTTGTTGTAATGACTAATATTATATTCTCTGTTTTATATATAAAATTTTGTCACATACTTTTTACATATCTGATATTGTCGTTCGGAAGTGCGGCTTACTCCTAACACAGGCTTCGTGCTTAACTGGAGTAAGTCGATACCCTTATCTGTGTATTGTAAGTTTTTTAAATAAAAAATCTTTGAAAAATCTTTGAAATCTTTGAAAGCTACAGAGTGTCTCGTGCGCCCTACACTGTATTACCAAAGAACAAGAGCTATTTTTCAATACATAAAATCTGGAAGTGTTACGCTGTCCTAGACCACTACTGTACAGCAATAATTACTACCACCTGTTGACCCAGATTCGTATTTATACGTGAAACATTTGTCGTACGATATACCCTATCGGACATGAATTTATTTCGCATCTCGATTCCGGTAAAACGTGAAATTTACGTCGAAAATTTAATTATATTGTCTATCGGTTCCCGATAAAACTGATATATATTCCTGTTATTTTATTGCGGTAATTCAGAATATATATTCGGACGTTATATTTATTTAACAAATCAAATCAAATATCAAATAATTCTTTATTCAATATAAGATACAAGATATCACTTATTGAAAGTCAATTAGACTACATCTAATCTAATTGCTATCGTTACCTTATTTGGTAAAGTATCCTATACTGTGAGAGGCGAGGTAGTTCAGGGTGCCCACCAATTGGCTCAGGTAAACAAATGTTTGCCTTGCCTTACGACAATAGTCACCTGGAGAGGCCCCCAAACGAGCCCTCCTCTGTTAAATGATTTTACAGCGTAGAGAAAGGGGTAACAAACTCTAATTTATCTCGCATTTTTTTTTACTTAACTGCAGCGTATTTATAATAATAATAGTCATAACGCATCACACACAGAGCCCCTTACTAGGAAGAACCTGCATCTAAAGTGCCTGAAACATATACAGAGACGAACATTACACCCAGACCGGAAACAAACATCGATAATCGTCTTAACAATGTTCGCCCCGCCGGGAATCGAACACAGGTGGATACGCTTACTCAGTCCACATCACTGCCAACTGAGCTACGGAGCAGTCAATACGCATAATGCAGTATACATTTTGTCCACTATTTCCCGGTTAGTATCAAATACTGTATCAAATACTACTATCCCAGTTATTCATAAAAAGTTAGAGAGCCTTTTTGTTATTTGACGTATGTCAATTTAGACTGGATGACACGTATTTACCATACAACAAACCAGAGAAGTTGACCTCCAGTAAAGCTACTTAAAATCTACTGTAGGACTGGGAGTAGAATGATTTGACAGAGGAGGGCTCGTTTGGGGGCCTCTCCAGGCGACTATTGTCGTAAGGCAAGGCAAACATTTGTTTGCCTGAGCCAATTGGTGGGCACCCTGAACTACCTCGCCTCTCACAGTATAGGATACTTTACCAAATAAGGTATCAATAGCAATTAGATTAGATGTAGTCTAATTTACTTTCAATAAGTGATATCTTGTATCCTATATTGAATAAAGATTTTGAATTTGACTGTATCTTTAAGAATATTACGGTATGTCTATACGAGAGGTAGTGTAGAAGATTTGTACTACATATGTATTTGCTATCGGAAAATTATACATATCGTAAAAGTAGAAGTAAGTAGTTACTTAAAAAGTAACGAGAGCCTTAACGGGACAAGTGGAGAGGGATACAAATTACTTATAGTGAGATAACAAAATTATATGTGTGCTTGTGTGTGTCGTGTACCCTTTTACCTTTATATTCCGGAAGATTTTATTTTTTCAAATCTCCCGGGAGATGCATCGCTCGTTACACTGGCTCCCCCGGGAATTATTTATTTTCCTCTATATTAGTTTTTTTTCTCGCTCGCAGCAAATTTTTATCGTCAGATTTTTTTTTTTGCGAAGGCCATCGTATCGTGAAATTGTTACTTTTTGTGTTGACATCGCGAATTAGTTCTATTTGTTGATAGATATTTATTTATAAACCTTCCTCTTAAATCACTTCAATACATAGTATAAAAAAAGTCGCTTCTCGCGCCTGTCCCTATGTATGCTTAAATCTTTAAAACTATGCTACGGATTTTGATGAGGTTTTTTTATTAGATATAGTGATTCACAAGGAAGGTTTATAAGTAACATGCATGCACAATATAGTAATAGGTTAGGTGGTACGAAGTTCGCCGGGTCGACTAGTTAAGTATAAAAAAACGCATTAAAATACGTTGCAAATTTCAAAGATAAGCATACGCCGGAAGCGACTCTATTTTATACAATGTATTGATGATTTAATTTTGTTTCATAATTATATACCAGTTTCTAAAATTGTTAAAATAAAAAAGAAAGAAATAATAGTTTTGTTCATTTTTAAAAAAGGTAGTTTCACAAGAAGGGTTCGTAACTTTTTTCGAAATTCATATTTTCGATTGACAAAACGTCGAGGAAATTATTATCTACTTGCTTTGCCCCGCAATGTTAACAGCAAAAAATAGAATACTATGTGTTAATCCAGAGCGTCAGAGCTATCTCCATACCAAATTTCATTAAAATCGCTCCAGCCGTTAAGACGTGCAGAAGTAAAAAACACACAAACAAACTTTCACTTTTATAATATTAGTGTGTCTTTAATAATATAAGCGTTTCTCATCAATTGTCTCTCTGTATATCTATCGACGGAAAAATTCTTCGAGCCGGACGTTATGATATGACCTCTTACACAGAGCAAAAAAATTGTCTCATTGATGGCGTATTTTTCTAACTCGCGGAAACTAATTCGAAATTGAAATCTCTTTCCAACAATTCGTTTTTTTTTTTTTTGTTTCTGACAGAGGAACTCTGAAACAAATTTCATGAAGATGTTTCCAAAGTTATTTTCCCCCAAAAAAAGAGACTCGAAAGCCTTCCCTCAAAACTTTGCTAACTATTCTGGCAGCATAAGTTTAACAAAGGCAAACACTAAAGTTCTAGATCGAAAACCTTTAAAACCGGCCAAGTCTGAGTATAAAAATTAAACAATACATCTAGGCAAGTAGCCAAAAGATGGTAGCTCACGGATTTTGCAAACTTGGCACAAATATAGTCGGAGCGATATCTAGTTTTACATCTGAATCTTTTTATTGCTATAATATTATAGAAAATCTTTGTTAAAAATCTACTTCTACTTATAAATAAAATTAATATACTTAGGTACTTATATAAAAATGAATCGTGGTTTGTTAGTCTCGCTAAACTCGAACGTTGGGGTCGATTTAGCTAATTTTGGTTTAAAAAAGTTACGTAGTAGTCCAAGGAAGGTTTTAAAGGTGAGAAAATATGGAAAAATTGAGGAAAAGTTAGTAAAAACTACAATTAAAATTTTCCATATAAAATTGTACGGTGCGATACGAAGTTCGCCGGGACAGCTATTTTAAAATAACATCTCGAAAATTACTGTGAAAAGGTGGTTTTCTGCTCCTTCATAACTGCGAATGTTTGGAACTTAAGCTTTATATACTACTAGTCGACCCGGCGAACTTCGTACCGCCCAACCTATCACAATCTTGTGCATGTATTATACTTATAAACCTTCCTCTTGAATCACTCTATCTATTAAAAAAAACTGCATCAAAATCTGTTGCATAATTTCAAACATTTAAGCATACATAGGGA
The DNA here is from genome assembly GCA_951802225.1 of Euspilapteryx auroguttella. NCBI lineage: Eukaryota > Metazoa > Arthropoda > Insecta > Lepidoptera > Gracillariidae > Euspilapteryx > Euspilapteryx auroguttella. Next base: position 1,000,165 of record OX637666.1, read on the forward strand.
CAGACGTGGGAAGCGACTTTATTTTATACTATGTATTGATGTTAACCATATTCTCTCATTTTATAATGCACAAAAACTTTTATTATTGTACTAGCTATCCCGGCGAACTTCGAATCGAGCCCTACAATTTGTACGGGGAAAATAAATTGTTACTTTTAAACCTTCCCTGGACTACTACAAATAATTTCCTAGTTTAATAGATCCAATCATAAATTAGTCGACCCGTCGTACTTCGTACCGCCTAACCTATTACTATGTTGTACATGTATTGTAGCTGTAAACCTTCCTCTTGAATCACTTTATCTTATAAAGAAAACCGCATCAATAGCCGTTGCATAGTTTTAAAGATATAAGCATACATAGGGACAGACGCGGGAAGCTACTTTATTTTATACTATGTTTTATATATTGATTGATGATATTGATGATAGTGATGGCGCTTATAATTTTTTTTCCTTTGGAGATGTTAAGTTGCGTTTTATAAACGAGGAAAAATTTAAATAAAATGCAAGTCTTTTACAGAGAACTGGGCACAACCCTTTTTAGCCTCTGTAATTAATTTCATTAATTTGAACAGGCTTAATAATGATAAAGGTAAAAACAAAAATTTCAGCGAAATTTGTTTTGTTTATGAAACGAAACGAAAACTTTGACTTAGATTAATTGTTGTTTATGTTTCATAAAATACTTGATTAAAATTCTAAATTTATTACGACGGATGAGTTAAAGATAATTATTTAATAGAAATCAAATTGTTTTGATATTGTTTGGAACTGTTTTAGCTGAAAATAGAAAGATAGAGTGCCTTCTGAAGCCCTTTACGGCTTTACCACAAAAAAGAGTTAAATCTGGGGGTCAAGAAGCGATCGACTCGCCATTGTCTTGTTAGCGACTTTGTTAACCATTACCGCTTTAATAAAGGCAATTTCTGTTGCACGCCCAAAGAAAACAGCAAAGCAAAGGTAAACGAAGTCGCTAACAAGACAATCACGAGTCGATCTTTTTTAGTTAATAAACTTGACCCCGTGGTCTAAATCAATAGACTAGGATTTAAGTCACAAATTTGCCATACGAATTAATATTTAGTCCGGTCTAACTATATTTTGTGGTAAGGCCGTCAAAGTCTGAATTAGTCAAAAGGTTCTAGATATTTTATGTACCGCCACTGGGATCAAACTTCGGACCCCTCCGGATGGGTATAACCCCTGGGCTACCATAACTTCATAAGATAAAAAATAATGCATAAGATAAAAAGTAGAATGTAGTAAAGTTTGTTACCCCTTTCTTCTCTCTACGCTGTAAAATCATTGCGAAAGGCAGTAGAATCATTTGACAGAGGAGGGCTCGTTTGGGGGCCTCTCCAGGCGACCATAATTGTCGTAAGGCAAGGTAAACATTTGTTTGCCTGAGCCAATTGGTGGGCACACTAAACTACCTGGCCTCTCGCAGTATAGGATACTTTACCAAGTAAGGTATCAATTTCACAAGACCAATCCGATTTTCAATAAGTAATATCTTGTATCCTTTATTGAATAAATAATTTTTGACTTTTGACTTTTTGAATGCAACATAGAAAATTATTTAAAAATATTTTTTAAACCCAGAAAGCTTAATGGCCGGTTGCTCACATCGCGTGGCCATTCAGAAAGCTTCCAACTAAAAGCTCGGCCTAAATACACTCATTACTCTACGCAGGTTTGTCGTAATTAAGCAAAAAGCCCACCATACGGAGAGCTTAATAAAGACCCTTTCATACTGAGCTTTCAAAGCACGAAAGCTCGACTTAACAAAGTTGTCTATTTCACATAACATACATACGTTTCAGTTGCATACAGCTTTTCGGTGAAACTACTTCAGTCTCAAATTTACCTCAAATTTACACTGCATTGCATCACACTCGGAGCCCCTAACTAGGAAGAACCTGTATCTAAGGTGCCCGAAACATTATACAGAGGCGAGCATTTTAAACAAACATCGATATTCATCATAACAATATTCGCCCCGCCGGGAATCGAACCCAGGTGCACACGCTTACTCAGTCCACATCACTGCCAACTGAGCCACGGAGCAGTCAAGCAATTGCACTGGAAACAAGTAGCTTGAAGTATCGCCTCTCAGGGATTTGAATTCTCCGTAGCTCAGTTGGCAGTGATGTGGACTGAAATGCGTGTGCACCTGGGTTCGATTCCCGCCGGAGCTAACATTTTTGCGATGAATATCGACGTTTGTTTCCGGTCTGGGTGTACTGTTCGTCTGTGTATATGTTTCGGGCACCCTAGATACAGGTTCATCCTAGTTAGCGGCTCTGAGTGTGATGCATTATTATTATTATTACTAGAGGCTGCCCCGCGGTATCACCCGCGCAGATTTCTCTTAAACACAAAAATCCATTTCCTCCCGTTCCCGTGGGAATTTGGGGAAATCCCTTCTTAGTGCTCACCTACACTCCCAAAGGAACACACGTACCAATTTTCAGCTTTCTACGCCCAGTAGTTTCGGCTCTGCGTTGTCTGTCAGTCAGTCAGTCAGTAACGGAAGAGTTTTATATATATTGACTAGAGGCTGCCCCGCGGTATTTCCCGCGCAGATTTCTCATAAACAGAATTTTTTCCCGTTCCCGTGGGAATTTCGGGAAATCCTTTCTTAGTGCTCACCTACACTCTTTAAGGAACCTACATGCAAAATTTCAGCCTGCTACGCCCAGTAGTTTCGGCTCTGCGTTGTCTGTCAGTCAGTCAGTCAGTCAGTCAGTCAGTCAGTCAGTCAGTCAGTCAGTCAGTCAGTCAGTCAGTCAGTAACGGAAGAGTTTTATATATATTGATTAAAAACGCTCCATTTGAACATACCCTTTAGCAAACCAAAGTAAACGATATAGCGGATGAAAGGCGATTCACACAATACACATTTACTTAATGACTAAAGAAATGGGACCGGGTAAAAGTTTCATAAAGAGCTTTTGATAAAATAACCGCAATGAAACATAGAAGCAGCTGGGGTACTATTACGGCCACATTTGCAATATTGCTTTTCGTCCTCTCAAATCAAATAAATCTTTATTCAATATAGGATACAAGATATCACTTTTTGAAAGTCAATTAGGCTACATCTAATCTAATCGCTTAACATACCTTATTTGGTAAAGTATCCTTTACTGTGAGAGGCGAGGTAGTTTAGGGTGCCCACCAATTGGCTCAAGCAAACAAATGTTTGGCTTGCCTTACGACAATATTCATATTCATATTCATTTATTTAGTGCTTGCTTAAGTACTTACATAGATGTTAAAACATAAAAGTGCCACTTAAGCTATCTTAAATTAGACATTGCACAAGTTTTTAGGTTTTTGTAGGTATGTTTGTACTTACATTACTAAAATAATTATAAAGATAACATATTATTCCTAAGTTCTTAAATTACGAAAATAATACTAAACTATTCTGAATTTACATATTCAAAAGTTTAAAACAAAAACTCAATAAAAACTCTTCTGAATTAAAATTAAATAACACTTTAACATAACTAATAATTATTATCTTATTTAGCTTAAACAGTTAACTAGTTAAGCTTATCGATAAAGAAATCTTCAATTTTATAATAGCATTTTTGTACTAATAGAGATTTTAAATTATTTACAAATATTGAAAACTGTTTTTGTTTCTTTATATATTCAGGAATTTTGTTATAAATTTTTACTGCTGTACAATGAGGGTAAGTGCTAAAAGATTTTAATCTGGAGTAAGGCAGAGCTAGTTTATTTTGAGATCTGGTATTCAAATTATGTATGTCTCTATTTTGTGTAAATAATTGTATATTATTTCTAACAAATATTTTTATTTCGAGTATGAACAAAGATGGTAGAGTGAGAATTCCCATTTTGACAAAGTGTGGTCGGCAGCTGTCGATGCTTTTTATGCCTGCAAGAATGCGAATACATTTTTTTTGCATTATGAATAAATCATTGAAATTTGTACTACTTCCCCATAAAATCAGACCGTAACGCAACCATGCTTCTGCATATGCATAATATGCTGAAAGAGCGGTTGATGTGTCTGTACAGTTCTTAAGGTTATACAGAGCATAGGTAAAACTGGATAATTTGGACTTTATGGAAGCAATATGTTCTTTCCAGTTAAGATTGCTGTCAAGTGTAATTCCTAATAGCTTTAACTGTCTAACTTCTTCAATTTGTTTATTATCTATTGATATCTGCAAATTTAAAGGTTTAGTGTTATATGGATATAGTTGAATTAGCTTAGTTTTATTTAAGTTGATTAATAAATTATGTTCCGATAACCAGTCCGTAACTTTTTTAATGCTATTAGTAATTATTTCGTTGTGGTCATTTTGTGTTGGGTCAAATTTAAAAAGAAGTGAAATGTCATCGGCAAACAAAACGCTATGCTCTTTTATAATTTTCGGTAGGTCATTAATGTATAAAAGAAAAAGGATACATCCTAAGACGCTACCTTGTGGAATTGAACCTTTAAGAGTCCTTTAATAGTCGCCTGGAGAGGCCCCCAAACGAGCCCTCCTCTGTCAAATGATTCTACTCCCTTTCGCAATGATTTAACAGCGTAGAGAAGAAAGGGGTAACAAACTCTACTTTACAATTTATCTCTCTCTTTTTTTTTTTTTCTTTTGTGATATTACAATTACAATACAATTAGGTAACAATACAATGAACATTATATTATCCTCTAGAGTTTCAAAGTCAATACAAAAAAAAAGCAAAGAGGACGCAAAGCAATATTGCAAAAGCGGCCGTATTAGCCCTCTGAACGCTTATGGTAGCTTGGGGTTAAGCGGTTACAAAATTTGGTTTTAAGCTTTTGATTTTGACCGTACGTTAAAAGCCTTTTACCTCTTGCACAATAAATTCGCTAAATAAATTGTCTGAATTGTGGAAAAAAGCAATTTTCTTCCATTTTTTATACCGATATAGTCTGGGTTCAATCAATATCTGACTGCTCCGTGGCTCAGTTGGCAGTGATGAATATCGATGTTTGTTTCCGGTCTGGGTGTGATGTACGTCTCTGTGTGTGTTTCGGGCGCCCTAGATACAGGTTCTTCCTAGTTAGGGGCTCTGAGTGTGATGTGTTATTATTATTATTATTATTAATAATATGGATTGACATTCGAATTCATCATTCTTGGAAATTAGAGCCATTCTCTCCATCGCCACAGGGCCAAACATTGTGGTGGATTTGCAATAATCGCCACGCTTAGCACGCGGGTTGGCGATCGCCGTATGGCTCTTCAAATTTAGGACGCCTGCTGCCCGTCCTTTGGCTGTTCCCTTAGTCGCCTTTTAAGAGTAGGTAGTATTCTTTGCCGCCACCACACAGAATTTTATAAATTACACTTCAATAAAAATCTCGGAATTGGTTTTTATTGACTTTTCCAACTTCCCCCCATTTACCTACACTTTTCGGTTCCCTCCCCGACTGCGACTGCCGAAGTACGATAAGACAGAGCTAATTAAACGCGTTTCACTACTGACACAGTCTATGTAACTTTTAGAGTGTATGGGATGCAGTTTTGTGAAAAAAATTGTTATAGTACTATAACAATATAGATTACGTCACGAAAACCATTTTATTCCGAGATAACAAATCTAGAATTTACATTCTGACACACAACTCTGCTATGCTACAAATAACAAAAAGGAGTATTTTCGCTCACCATTCCTAGCAACTATCGCTAAAAATTAAACAATATCGTAAAAACTTTTTGTCATTGTCTTCTTTATTATCGATTCCTCATGGCGTTGGGCCGTGACATGACCAACAAGATCAGCTTTTTTAGTGAACGCTTTCCAGGCTATCCTGTTTTGAGTGCTTTTATGTCATCTTAGTGTTATAAAAAAATTACACTGTGTTTTTTTTACCCTGAAATGGATAATTTACTTTTACTTTTGTGTCTTGCTTTGTGTGCAATAAAGTGTTTTTAACCGACTTCAAAAAGAACATTATCAGTTTGACCTGTATGTATGTTTGTCCGCGATTATCTCGCGTTTGGCTCAACCGACTTCGAAAAAGAGGAAGTTCTCAGTTTATGTATGAGTCAGTTTGATGAAGGCATGTCTCTTTTTGTAAAAAAGAAATTATTACTTTACTCAATTTTACACTTTATTTGAGTATGCTAGAGGCTGCCCCGCGGTTTTTCCCGCGCAGATTTCTCATAAACACAAAATTCCCGTTTTTTCCCGTTCCCGTGGGAATTTCGGGAAATCCCTTCTTAGTGCTCACCTACACCCAAGAAACCCACGTGCCAATTTTCAGCTTTCTACGCCCAGTAGTTTAGGCTCTGCGTTGTCTGTCAGTCAGTCAGTCAGTCAGTAACGGAAGAGTTTTATATATATTGTTAATGTAGCAATAATTCATTAATTCTTCCCTCCTTCATTAATTCATTCTGTCTAGTGGTTTACTACTCCGCCGTATCCACACAACTTTTTATTTGACGTGCCCAACCAGTAAAACTTAAGGGTCTGTACGTGTTTTGTTTTACTTGTACTCTGGTACGCTTGTTTTGGGGGTAGTTTCTTAGTAAAACGAATGAAAACCCTTTTATTGTGGTTTTCGGGCAGTTTTGGGTGTATTTATTAAGTTAACTCTCAAACGTGTGTGCTTAATGAGGAGTTAGGGAAAAAAATACGTGTTTCGAAAAGTGACACAAGTTGTAAGCAGGCCACATTTAGTAATATTTTTTTCGTTAATCAAGAGTTTAAAGTCAATATAAAAACGCTAGATGAACGAAAGGAGTTCTACTTAACTTAAACTTAATAGATTGAAAATGCAAATCTATGAAAACTGGCTATTTTTAGTTTCTACGATTTACTTACCCTCTTATTCATAAAAAGTTAAAGAGCATTTTAGTTATTTGACGTATGTCAATTTAGACTGGATGTCACGTATTTACCATACAACAAACCAGAGAATTTGACCTCCAGTAACGCTACTTAAAATCTACTGTATCTTTATGAATAAGGCGGTTAGTGTTTAATAGTAGTTTATTCAATAAGGGTGTAAAGGGATGTACGAGGATTTTAACCTCACCCGAGGCAGAATTACTTTACCCCCAAGTTGTATATACTTCTTTTTATTCCATCCGACGAGAAAATACACATATAAAAAAGCAGCAGCATATGCAAAAGCATATAATGAATGTATGGAAATTCATAATTGACCTGCTATAAACCGCATGTGAATAATGAGGAACTTTACGACTAGGAAACAATAATCAAAAAGTCGACCTTTCGAGCGGATGGGATAAAAAAAATAATTTTAGACATTCTCGAGGGCTGTTCGTCACAGAAACTTACTTGTATTTAAATGACTTTCAGAATTAGTAAAAATTTTTTTTTAAATGAAGGCGCCACTTTGGGTAAACACTTTATCAGCATTGTTTATGTCTAGAAGTATTACTACAGCATAGCTTTCTAAAGGCTACTCATTTAAAAAAAAAAAAAAAACACGCATTTTAACGAGGGAAATTATAGGTTGGAAACTTTACACGTTTTTATTAGAAGAAAAAAAAAACTATAATCGATTCTCGTAGTGAATAAACTGATTGTTTTCGTTCAACTTCATTTACTATTTTAATTGTTATGTTTCCCTTCTAAATGATGTGTTTAGAGTCAATTTGCTGGGTGCCTGGCCATGTGTGAAACGTTATTAGCTATTGTGGACATATGAAAAAAAAAAAAAAAACTTTGAACCCTTGAACGCAATTTTTTTTCGTTTACAAACTTCCGTATTTCTTTTTTGCATTCTTGTGGGTTTTTTTTTAAAGTTAAAATTTTACAAATGTTAGAAAACGATTGATTTCAGACATTTTAATTATATTTTTTAAACAAACAGCTACATAAATTTTAAAAGTGTATTTTGCAGTGATTTAAAAATCAATAAAAATAAAATCAACCTAATATTTTTTTTGTACTTTTCAAGTACAATCTAACATAAATATGTTATGTTCATGTTCTAAAAATACTAAATAACAAGATAATAATGTCAACAAAGAAACTGTCTTAGTTAGTTGTAGTAACACGATATGTGAGTCTAGTAACAATGGTCACGCACCCCTGCCTCTAAACAAAGATGAGAGAATCCTCCTTTGAGAGGTCAGTGGTCATCAACCATTTAATTGCTTAGTGTAGTTCTCTTACCCCGAAAATTTATTGTGATAATAAAACGAATAGAGTAATGGAAATGCCAAATGTTCATTAGGTTTTAAATAAAGTGATACATGAATTAAAAGCAAATATTATAGTAGCAGCCGGAACTCGACTATGTATATCAATTTTAAGCGGAGAACGGTTTAATGTTACATTTTGACACTTTGAAGTACGAGTTGGAGCTGCGACACGGCTGTGAATGTCAGCCTTAGTCGCCTTTAAGACACACATTAGGACGGCCTAATTTAATCATCATATCCGCTTTCAATTTACTAATATTGATTAAGAGCCATTTTACAGCGATGCTAGCGCCATTCGCGAACAAAAAAAACTTCTAAACTAAGACAAATATCTATTTATTTATTTATTTATTATTGAGGTGACACAACATAATACAGTTTATAAAAGTAAACACCATAAGAACTAGAAAACATTTGAACTAAACTGCATTACAAAAGGTGCACACACAAAAGCAATATTTGTTTTAGAGTAGAAAAAAATAATAATATATATAACATAATAAAAGCCAACCTACGTACGTGCATGTATCATACTAATAATAATTAAGCGATACATGGTATTTTAGAAAATAAAAATAAGCAACGAAAAGCCTAACCTTACATCAATAGATAGGAACAATAGTTACTGTTAAATAATAATTAATATATATTAAGTAATAAATTAAGTATAAATAAACACACGAGTCCACTTAAAAAAAAAACAAATTTGGTTTAAATGAAAGATTTTATTTGTTTGGTGAACACATTTAAGCTTTGACCAAAAATGTCTAGGGTATTATGATTTAAAACTAAATCGTTATACTCTCGACACATGCGAACAATAGGATTATAATAGGATGTGTTATTTTTATATACTAATAATGAAAAAGGCCGGGGTCGGCGACGACTGATCTTAATGTTGAATGAAATAGCCGAAAGAAGGGATGGTGAAACAATCTGTGAGTGAGTTATATCAAATAATATGTGGCACAGTATGACACTAGATAATGTAGCCTAGTATTTTTAGGGCAGTTTTGTATAGGTTTAAAGTTAAAGACCAGAGAACGCTACAAAGTGTTGCTAAAAGTGGCCACTTTTGGCAACAATCTGTGGATATTTTGTATTTTCTGTTAGGACTACTTACTGTGCTCAAACAAATACTAAGCAAGATTATCAGGTGTCATACTGTGCCACATTTTTGATATTCGCCCTAGTTTAGAAAATTATTAATTTTTTTCGCGAATGGCGCTAGCATCGCTGTAAACTGGCTCTTAAGGTCGTATCAAACCAACGCCAAAGCGTGTAAGCGTGATTACCAATATTCTATTGGCTTGAAATGGTCTTAAAGTTACATTCAAATGAAATAGAAAGGGCTAACTGAGGTCCTTTTAGGCCCGTTCCGTTGAGCCTTTTGGCCCTTTTAAGCACTATCTAATCACAAAGTACCCGTTTGTGGTATGCGGTAGGGACTTAATCCTTATACTCAAAGCTATTTTAAGTAATTATGTGGCTAAAACTTTGGTTTCTGCTAAAACGTTGGTACTATAGAAAGGGATAGTAGGAGTTAAAATTAAAGTAATTCTGATAACGCAATACACTCAGAGCTCCTAACTAGGTAGAACCTGTTTGTAGATTGCCTCAAAAGGATAAAAAGATGTATTTTTATGTGTTTTAAGATATTAACTAAGTTTCTTCCCATTGTTTTTCGTTCAGAAGAAAATAAAGGTTTTCTTAGGACCGGTTTCCACAAAAAAAAGCGAGGACAAGAGTAGACGAAAGGGGAAGTCTTTTAAATAACCAATCAGTGGGTCTATGGACGTTCTATGAAATTAAAAAGCATTTTGAGATTTGTGATAAACTACTCATTAGAGTTATATAGGTGAATATCTTAAATAGACAAAGAGATCGATACCTTAGAATACTGCGGTCTATGAAGGTGTAAGAACTTACGGTTTTTCTGTATTTCGAAATAGCTCTTGTTCTTTGGTAATACAGTCTAGGGCGCACGAGACTATAGACAAATCTGTTACGCCGTCCTAGACCGCCACTGTACTATACAGTCAAAATGCTATTTATCGTCATAGCCATTGAGAATTGCATTAGACCCACTAGGGGCCCACAGATTTGTTATTGAAGCGGATCTTAACCTGAAAATATATCTCCTCTATCTCTTCATCTCCAAAATACATATCCTCTCCTCTTCTCTCCGCTCCGCGTTGGTGGAAATAGGGCCTTATCCGACCGATATGCCCATTTCCCACGATATCGTTCACATCACAGCTTTCGATTCACGACAGTTTCTGACTCTTTAGTTCTTTTCTTGTATACATTCATATTTATATTACCTACTAATATTTTATATGCGTTTATCTGGTGGATTTTTGAAATGCTCATAACTAATAATAATTATCAATTTGTACTTGTATATTCTTCATATTTATTTGTTAAGCATTTTCCTTTAGAGGCATAGCAAAGCTGATTTTTTTCTCTGACACCAAAATTGATTTTGTATTTTCCAATTTTTACTAGGCTACCATAAGAAACGGCTTGCGATTGATCTTCAACCCTATGCCATAGATTTTAAAGACTAATTTAAATTGTTAAACAAGATTTTTTAAATTTAATCTACAGATGTATCTCGCCTCATCTTCAGTTTTCGAGCCCTCTGAGGCCCTATTATAACAAATTCTTAAGCCGATAGATAGGTAAAGTACAAAATACCAAAATCTCCCCCCAAAACACAGGATCTATTCAATATAAAGCTATGAAACGAATCGCTGAGTAAGCAATCCTTTGGTGAAATGATTAATAGCACTTGAAAAGGAGTAAACGGGAGTTTTAGTAAAAGAAAACTTTGACTAGCTGGGAAATTTTAGCAATAACCGATTTTGAATAATGCTACTTCTATACTTACTTGTTTGAATAATAAAGGTACTTGTTTTTGTTTATTTTTTCACAAAAAAGGAACCCGCCTTCAACCAATTGACACATCATAAAACTGAGAACTCCCTCTTTTCTCAAGTCGGTTAAAATATGTACTCAAACCTTCTCCTGAATGTAACAAATACTTGTGTGAAAACCTCATCGAAATAGGTTCAGCCAAACTCGAGATATTCGCGGACAAACATACATACATACATACAGGTCAAACTGATAACCTCCTTTTTTGAAGTCGGTTAAAAACTGCTCATCTGCTCATCTCAACTCATCGTCAACTGCTGGACATATAGTTCTTCCCCACAGTTTTCCACGAACAAAGTTTGCCGTAATAGCTACGCTTGGAGTACTTCGGCTATCGGTAGATATCTCAGTTGATTTTTTCTTAAAGATTTGAAAAAGTTCTTAATTAGATACCTATAAATAGATTAGATTAGATTCATTTATTTCACACTATCATATTCATATTACATACAAAGTTGTATAATAAAATGTCAAAGTATAATGTGATCGTCAAAATATTGAACGAAAATTATATAAAAAATAATAAGTAGTAATAGACCTTTTACTAGTATTTTTGTAATCAAATCGTCTCTGTCACATTTTGTTTGTAAAATAATTAAATTTTTAGTGACATATTTTCTTCGATTTCAAACTATATCCTCTAATCAATGGCTATAACTCAACCGGAAGTGTCAAATGCGCGCCATTTTTCACATAGCGCTGATTTTTAATTCCTGCTGCTTTTGCCGACTCGTCTTTTTTATTGATTTACGAGTTTCTGGTGTGAAATTAGCTATCTTTTAGTACCATACCAGTGAATTTTATGGTCTACAAGTAATTTTAAAAGCCATTTTACTTTTACTCAAGAAAAAAAAATTAAAGTAAAGCAAATATAAAAAATGTGGCACAGTATGACACTAGATAATCTTGCTGTAATCTTGTTTTGTGAGGACAGTTAAGTCCAAGTTTGAGCCAAAAGTAGCCACTTTTAGCAACACTTTGTAGCTTTCTTTGGTCTTTTATCTAAAAGCTATACAACAGTGCCCTAAAAATACTAGGCTACATTATCTAGTGTCATACTGTGGCTCATTTTTGCCATGTCCAGCAAAGTTCGTCTTTCGGCTAAGATTATTAAGAAATAAGTCTTGATAAAACCAATCTTTTTCTTCCACAGCTCCACCAACCAAAGTTGAGATCTCTGGCCATCCACACAACTCCAAACTAGAGGTCAAGGAAGGTGCAGAAGTTACCTTAGAATGCCAAGCAAGAAACGCCAAACCTGCTGCACGAATCATTTGGTACAAAGGAAGTGTGGAACTCAAGGGTGATAAAGGTAAGCTCGTTGTTGTTATGATAGCCTAGTACTTTTTTTCCTAATTGAACGACATCGCGACACATAGTACTTTTAAAATTGTATTCTTTGGATAAAATGAAAAAAAAAAAAGGCCTTTCCGCGTTACGTAACTACAGACAGAGGCAGAATTTGTTCGCTCAATTACAAACTTAACACATTATTCTGATATTGAAAGAGTCTACCTAGGACTAACCACCTTTTATCTTTAAAAAAAAGGGAAAAACAGTAACAAAGCTGTGGGTTCGCTCTAGTAGATAATAACAGCTTGGCTTTGTTCCAAATGTTTGAAGAAGACAAATTTTCAGGCAAAACAAGGGGTCGCTAAAAGTGTAAAATAATATAAAAAAACGTTTCTCCAGATCATGACTTCATTATGTATTCTGTGGGATTGCAAAGTAGGTTTGCGTCAAGATGAAAATTATGTTTTTTGGACACGCTGCGTTGAGAGTGGCACAGTTGTTAGCGGTTCTTTAAATGTTTCAGGACCCGAGTTTGATTCAGGGTAGGGACGAATGTTACTAAGGATCATAATAAAAACGCATCAAACTCAACACAAACTAAATACCCAGACAGGGAAGTAAACATCCATAATAATTCATCATAACAATGTTTGCCCCCGCCGGGAATTGAGACCGGTGCTGCCGCATCACAGTCCACATAACTGTCAACTGAGCCACGAAAAAAAGGCAAAGACATGGGCCATTCCGAAAAAAATATATCTCGAATAGAAGATTATGACCCTTAAGACTCCGTACTTTGAAGCTTCTTACCTAATTAGGTATGAGGGTCCCCCACCCTCGCAGCTGTGACATGCGCGCGTCGAAATGCGAAATGTCGCGGCAGTTTCAAATTTTATTACTTTTCATACAAGCCGAAGTTAAATCGAGATGTTTATACCTACCGCACAATTTTTCTTTCCGATTTTCGTTTCAGCTAACAAGAATTTGCGTTTAGGTAAGGTATTTGTAATAACGAGTTTTTTTTAAACCATCTGAGAAATATAAAACAGATTTCTTAATTCTGAAAAATATAGATGTAGGATTTAGTTTAGACAAGTTATTAAAAAGTAACAAGATGTAATGAATTTCACTCTGTAGAAATAAATATCAAAGTAAACCCTTTTTGTAGTGTTTTCTCAATATAAATAAAACACCACTGGTTGTTTTAATTTTAAACAAATAACGATATAGTTGGAGTTGATAACTTTTTTTATTTGGAACTAAAATCACACCCTAAGGCCTGTTACTTTTTAATTTATAGAAGAAGATTTTAAAATTGACATTGTTACCTTTCAAAAAGACTTTTGTTAACTAGGCAGTACATCTCAGCCGCTGTACACATTAACATGCATTCATTTTCTTGTAAATAGTGTACCTAACCATGTGTAAATATATCATCCCTTCTTCAACCTCTGGAGTTATTTCTACTGCAAGCGGGCGGACATAGGAGTTCTCTAAATTGGCGACCTACGACGATTGGATTACAAAAACCGCAAAATTTTCAACACTCGCCCCACCAGTTCCATTGTAAGTGGCGACTACCTGCCTTCTTCTGGAGGACTCTGGGGGACTTCTGGAGAAGCGCCTCGCTGACTAATATAATCATCATCATCATCTCGGCTGCCCAAATTCAAAACCTAGTAACGGTGTTTTTGCAAAAAAACCGTTTTTGTCATTTTTCGACTTACTAGGCGGTATAGATTTGATATGAACCTTAAAACACCCAGTTTCTTACGTAATTTTAAAAATAAAATTTAGCAAGTCTACCCAATTTGGAAAAGTTATTGAAATTTCCATGAAGTACATATTCTTAACATAGCGCATGTCGGATTACAAATAAAAAAACCTAGCAACTCAACCGACTTACTAGGTTATGAATTTGAAAGCTGACTTACTATGTTTTGAATTTGGCGCCGATTATAAAATCAATCAAATTTTGATGGAATTTAGTAAGTTACAAAAACAGTATACAAATTTGGCTGAATTAACCACGAGTCGTAACCAAATCGTAAACAAAACTTAATTCTGCCACAAATAAATCATTTGTATAACTTTTAAATGAATGCACTTCAAAAAATAACATTTTTCATTCGAAACGTACAACTAAAAATAAAAAATGCTTTAAAAAGTAGAGAATTAACTCAGAGATTGTATTTCAAAATTTTTTTCATTGTCATATTTGGGTAAATTAAAAAAAAAATAAATAGTGGGATCGATTTAAGTGTGACTATAGTCAACAATATAGTCAAACTTTTGGTCAAACACCGAAATCGCTATTGCGTCTGGTTTCTTCGGGGCAACGAATTAAAGTGGTCGACCCGTTTTTTGGCTCTCCTGAACATTTTTGTTAAAACGAGTTACTAGGTTTTGATTTTAAGCAGCCGATCTCGATAGCGTCCACTGCTGGACATAGGCCGCAACCTTTACCAGGTCGTCTGACCAGCTTCAGGGGTGTGAGACCAGCGTTTGGAGGGTGATTTGAGGTGAAGGTGAACCTTGAAGTGAGGGGGGGGGATTCCATAAAAATTAAACTGAAAAGCAAAAAATAAAATCTTTTCATCAAAAAATTAAACAGCCGAAAAAACCGAAAAGCGTTAAATAAAAAGGAAACATTTTCTATTAAGACATAAATTACTGCCTTCTTAAAGTAATTTGAGTAAGTATACCACGTAATATTGTGCTAATGTAATATTAATATTGTGTTATCGGCGCCACAGAACTAACAAAGATATGATATAACTATATAAGTACCCTATGATTTAAGTTTTATTTGTGGGAATAAAAAAGGTAAGTTTGTAATGCGACGGTTTTATAAATGTAATATCGGTATCAAAATTGGTTTCTTTCAGCTCCATACAGATCCTAATCAGA
Organism: Euspilapteryx auroguttella; assembly: GCA_951802225.1. Lineage (NCBI taxonomy): Eukaryota > Metazoa > Arthropoda > Insecta > Lepidoptera > Gracillariidae > Euspilapteryx > Euspilapteryx auroguttella. The sequence continues at coordinate 1,015,499 of OX637666.1, forward strand.
TGTTATGGTTCATTGTTTTGACATCTGTTGTCAAAATTTGTTTACATTTGAATAAAAATAAAACGAAATACGAGAGCGCGAAAACAAAAATTTGACACAGAACCGGCCTCGGCCGTGGCCACAAGGGTACTGACGGGGTAGGGAGCGGCGCGGCATGGCATCGGACCGCGCGAAAACGATGTTTTTTTTTAGTTTTTGCTGGTTTTTTGTCTTTTCGTTAAACTTAAAAATTCTTACTATAGTAGTATGTCTAAAATTTAAGGTCAGCAATTTTCATTCCAAAAATCAAATAAAAACAATCAGCGGTTTAAAAATAAAATGGAAAAAACGGAACAAAAAGGGGTAACTTTGAGATTTTTTTCTATCAACTAAAATTAATTAGATCCTGTTTCCCTTTAGTATGATGACTAGATTAGATCCTTAACTAACACATATATTTTTTTCAGAATGAAGACATCAATTTTGTATGTCTCAGATTGTTTAAAAAAATTTCAAAAACACAAATTTTTGAAGCACCAAGCCTTAAATTGATCGACAAATCTCGAAATCGATACTATCTCTTTATGTTAAAAATTGCATAAGTCTGTAAACCAGGAAATATAAAGAATAATCACGTAGTTTTTCGTCCAATTAATGAAAAAAAACGTGAATTTCAGCGAGTTCTTTCCATTTTACCATTGCAAAGATGAGTAGGTGTGTGTTTGTGTGTATTTCATTAACGCACATCACGTGAACAGGTTAAAGTGCCGACGAGACGTGACATTTCCGAGATACGAGCTATCCAATTAAAATCGAACCGACATACATACGTACTCTTTGTAATTATTTACGAGTTTTTATTTCCTGATTTCAGTTTTTTTTTAAACTTAATCAGTACGTATACAAAGCAGGATGCTCCTGACAAGGCAGAAATCAATAAAAAACGGTCAAGTGCGAGGGCTCGCGCTTAGAAGGTTCCGGAATAAATTTATTGTGTAAAATTGGCTAGCTTTAGCATAGTTTTCAGTATTTGTTGTTATTCTACACGAAGTAAAGTTGCGACTGCTAATCTACTGCCATCTTCTATAATCAATATATATAAAACTCTTCCGTTACTGACTGACTGACTGACTGACAGACAACGCAGAGCCGAAACTACTGGGCGTAGCGGGCTAAAATTTTGCATGTAGGTTCCTTAGGGAGTGTAGGTGAGCACTAAGAAAGGATTTCCCGAAATTCCCACGGGAACGGGAAAAAACGGGAACTTTGTGTTTATGAGAAATCTGCGCGGGAAAAACCGCGGGGAGCCTCTAGTATTTATATATATCCCTAAGGAACCTACATGCAAAATTTCAGCCCGCTACGCCCAGTAGTTTCGGCTCTGCGTTGTCTGTCAGTCAGTCAGTCAGTCAGTGAGTCAGTCAGTCAGTCAGTCAGTAACGGAAGAGTTTTATATATATTGATTAATCGTGGTTCGTTAGTCACGCTAAAACTCGAGAACGGCGGGGTCGATTTAGCTGATTTTGGTTTTAAAATGTTGTTCGTAGTAGTCCAGGCAAGTTTAAAAGGTGACGAATTTTGGAAAAATTAAGGGGAAGTAGTCAAAATCAGCAATTTTTTTTTTTTCATATAAAATTGTGTGTTGCGATACCAAGTTCGCCGGGACAGCTTGGGTCGGAGTGAATTCCATGCTTTTAGGTCTTTTTCGACACTGGTCCACCATGTAGCTGGATGTCTTCGTTCCAATGATTCCGATATTTCCGAAATTAGAAATTTTGTAAAAAAAAAAACAAATAGAACTAATCTTGTTTCAATAGTCTATGGCCTTAGTCCCTAACTAATACATAGTTAATAGTGGTTTAAATACTAAAGTCCTGATCAAGAATTGCAAATGATGTGCAAACGATCCTTCGGAACAGCAATTTGGTCCGAATACTCGACTTAACGATTGCGAATACTGAAATTATTCGATCAAACACTAGCTGAAGTATCCTAAATGGTGCCTTAAAATTCTTCACAGAGTTATAAATGTACTATAGCTGTCCCGGCGACCTTCTTACCGCCGTTAAATAAAGAGTTCTACATACAGGTATTAGCACTCCCTGCCTCCCTCAGCAAGTGCGGCCCGCGCTCGGTTACCTCTCAGTTACCGCTCAGTACAAATAAAGCAGCGTCGCACGTCTCATCTCACTCACACAAGCATGATACGCGTGCACGTACACGAGTTTCGGCTGTGCGCGAAGCAACGCGATTTTTTCTATGAAGTGTCCGAGTTGTGCTCGGGAGTATAGTGCAGCTTTCTTATTATGAGTTGTCTGGAATAAATCAATTTAAGCGATAAGGCTGCCCATTGCAATCAATATGCTTATTAATTTAACAAAATTCTAATTATGTTTAGTTGATTCATTGTAATAAAGAGTCTTCTATCTATCTTCTCAACACTAAAATAATTTTTAAATCGGTTCCGTAGTTTCGGAGCCTATTCAATGCTAACAAACAAACACACAATCAAATCTTTCCTCTCTGCAATATTAGTAAGTATAGATAAATGCTTTTTATTAGACTTTTTCTATGTAGGTGGTATTTTTGCATGCGATGGCCTCTAGAATGTTTTTGAGTTCCCATACTGACATCGACAAAACTACATTATAAATGCTGAGAGTAGTTATAGAGAGTTTTCGCCAGAACAAGTCAAATTCTCTACTAATTATTCATTTCCACTTGAAATGCCTTCAATCTATTTGCTAAAGGTCGAGTCAATTTCGCCCTTTTGGCCCTTATTTAAATAGGACGCTACGGTTCGATGGAGGCTGTATAATTAGATGTGGAAGCCAACAGTGCCTTTGACTTTTAGAATAAACTTATTTAAAATACTATGGATTAGACTATTAAAGTCTAATCATTAGACTAAGTGACAGTATAGAACACCCCATCTCCTACCATAGGCACACCTCGGACACTTCATAGAAAAAAGCGTGTTGCTCGGATAGCAACACAGCCGAAACTCGTGTACGTGCACGCGTATCATGCCTGTGTGAGTGAGATGAGACGTGCGACGCTGCTTTATTTGTACTGAGCGGTAACTGAGAGGTAACCGAGCGCGGGGCCGCACTTGCTGAGGGAGGCATCGAGTACCCATATTGTATGAAGTACTATTTTATTAATTTGTGCTATGAGTGTTGGAAAAGGCGACTAAGGGACCACCCGAAGGACGGGCAGCAGCGTCCTTCGTTGAGCAACTTGAAGAGCCATACTGCGATCGCCAACCCGCCTGCCAAGCTTGGTGATTATGGCAAAACCCCCCTAAAAAGTGATTTTCAAGCGAGATCGATGTTTGGGGAAGGCATATTTCAAACAGTGCATGTCTATACATAGTATAAAATAAAGTCGCTTCCCGTGATTGTCACTATGTATTAAACCTTTAAAACTACGCTAAGGATTTTAATGCGGTTTTTTAATTGATAGAATAATTCAAAAGTAAGGTTTATAAGTATAATACATGCACAAAACACTAATAGGTTAGGCGGTACGAAGTTCGCCGGGTCGTCTAGTAACATTAGAATTATACAATAGAGGTATAAGGTCATTGCAGCAAACGGCTTGAGTAAGAGACTTCAAATTTTCACGAAAATGGGAATATTATCAAAATAAATTACCACAAGCAATGATATTATAAGAAATTTTATAAACTTTTAACAAAGCCCAGTCATAAAAGCGTGATATAAATTTCATCACGAGTTTTATCACTAGGCTCATTGGAAACTAATGCCTTTGCCTGAAATTAACGGTACCGCTCGGCCCATTATGAAGTTATCACTCCGAGTAGGGTGAGTATGCAGTTTAGTATTAAAAAAATACATCTATTGAAATGGCGGGACGAACTTGATTCCCATCTCGATAACTTGCCGGAGGTCGCACTAAATCGGAAGGCTTGGATAGGGCCGAGGCCTTTGCCCAGCAGTGAGATACTTATGAGGCTACATACAAAAGTATTTATATCGAGGGGTCCCGGCTTACTTCGTTACGCCATAGAATAAAAGATACTAGTAAAGACTTGGCTCTATAGACTATGTTCTTTTGACTGCCCAGAATGGGCGAATAATAAAACAAACAACAACAACAAACAAACCTGTCATCTGTCAAAATATGTAAACAACGGAAAAAATATTGCACCTTGCGTTACATTATTTGAGTTAAAGTAAGGATCCCTATTTTTTTGAAAATCTAATATAGCCTATGTCACTCGGGGATAGTGTAGCTTCCTACCAGTGAAAGAATTTTTCAAATCGGTTCAGTATTTCCGTAGCCTATTCGTTACAAACAAACAAACAAATCTTTCCACTTTATAATATTGGTATAGAAAAATACATCTATTGAGATGGCGGGACGAACTCGATTCCCATCTCGATAACTTGCCGGAGGTTGCACCAAATCGGAAGGCTTGGAATAATAGGGCCGAGGCCTTTGCCCAGCAGTGAGATACTTATGAGGCTACATACAAAAGTATTTATAATATTTTGCAAAATATAGAATTCCGTACTAACAGCCGCATTTTTTTGCATATGAATTATTGGATTGCATTGCATTGGTTGCAGCACATAAGTCACCCATTTCACATCCACATCAATTATGTTTTGGGTGTATTTTAATTATAATAATAATAATAACTATTTATTTTCAGACAGTAAAGTCCATAGTTGTTAGTAGGTACAAAACTTTTAAAAAAATTAAAAGATACGTTAGTCCAGAAAACTTAAGTTTAAAAGTTAATAGTTTATTTCTTGCTTTGTTATTATAAATTTTATTTATTTCTTTGTCAGTCAGTGTTATGTGTGAAAAAAGAAAAGATATTTCTATGTCTGGGTTGGAAGGAGATGGCGGGATGATATCGATTCCTATCTGTCCGACTGGATTCAGTTGGCACAGGAAAGGGACACGGGATACAGAGGGGGGAGGTCTTTGCCCAGCAGTGGTAGTGGTTAGGCTACTTAAAAAAAAAATGTCTGGGTTGGCGATCGCAGTATATCTCTGTTTTTGCTGGTGCCCGTCCTTCGGTTATTGCTTTAGTTGCAACAGTGAAGAATAAATCACTAAAAACTGTAAAATTACACCTAAAACACAAAACGCCATTGTCACCCTACTCTCCCAAAGGAGCTGCGCGGTTGTCGGTGCTAAATCGTCAAAATTAAGTTTAAGCGAACCCGCGAGCGTTACCATCCTTTGTTGCACGTGTGTACTAGGCATTATAGCGAACATGGGAGAAGTTTAGTGTGTACATGGCATACACACATGCCCTTACTTGTTAAATGAAATAAATTTATTTGCCAGAATATGAGTAACATTATAATAGATGGTCAATTATACACTAGGATCTAACATATTCTACTGGAAGTTTACTAAATATTGTTAAAAAAAAAATGTCAGAATTTTTGTGTGAGTTTTTATGAGGCTTGTGGCGATGTGTGGGGATGGGGAGGTCTATGTCCAACAGTGGCTGGCTCTGTCCGTCTGATAGTCTGACGAGTGTGTACTCGTTGTTTTGAAGCTAGTAAAGTAAAGTAAAGTAAAAAATGATTTATTCAATACAGGATACAAGATATCGGTTATTGAAAGTCAATTAGACTAATCTAATTAATATTGATACCTTATTTCGTAAAGTATCCTATACTGTGAGAGGCGAGGTAGTTCAGGGTGCCCACCAATTGGCTCAGGTAAACAAATGTTTGCCTTGCCTTACGACAATAGTCGCCTGGAGAGGCCCCCAAACGAGACCTCCTCTGTCAAATGATTCTACTCCCTTTCGCAATGATTTTACAGCGTAGAGAAGAAAGGGGTAACAAACTCTACTTTACAATTTATCTCTCACAATTTTATGGAACCTGCTGCCTATAATTTTGTAGCCAAAACAATATAATAAATATTACCCTCAAAAGCCTATATTCGTATAATAAATTAAAAAGGTAAACTAAATTAAAATCCATTTAATATGTCAAAACATCTTTGGGGAAATTTTAATCATAAATTAATTTGCGAGTCTCCGTGTAGTTCAAAGTTTAATAATAACCCTTTTTAATTATTTTTTATTGGATTTCAGCAAAAAGCCTTTCAAGTCAAGTCTCGATCACATTGATACTTCAAAAGCGTTTACAAATACGCATAGCCTTTAACCTCATCTCTTTTTATGGGTTTCGTAAAAGGCGACTAAGGCCGCATTTAGGATCACGCGGGGCGTTGCGCGGGGCGTCGTGCGGGGCGTGCTGCGGTTAAATCAAACGTATAGCAATGTATGAGACCGTTTACACAGACGCGGTGGCACAGTCAATGCGGGAGCTCGCGTATATCAACGCTTCAATATCAAAACATGGCCCTTTGTTCGATATCGTACAAAAAGACGCGTCGGTGCCCGCAGCGTCGCCCGCGGCGGGGCCCGCGTCGGAGCCCGCACGACGCCCCTCACAACGCGCCGCGTCTTCCTAAAGGAGGCCTAAAAGAATAGCCGAAGGACGGGCAGCAGCGTCCTTCGTAGAACTACTTGAAGAGCCACACTGCGATCGCCAACCCGCCTGCCAAGCGTGGCGATTACGGCAAACTCTCTCCAGAATGTTTGTCCTTGTGTCAATCTGTGGGGGAGACCTATGTCCAGCAGTAGACGTCTATGGGTTGCAATGATGATATACGTAATAGTACTTGCTAGATATCGCAGGTTATTGCAAGGGTCTGGAAGTCTTTGTCTATACCAATATTATAAAGAGGAAAGATTTGTGTGTTTGTTTGTTTGTAACGAATAGGCTCCGGAAATACTGAACCGATTTGAAAAATTCTTTCACTGGTAGGAAGCTACATTAACTCCGAGTGTCATAGGCTATATTAGATTTTCAAAAAAATTAGGGATCCTTACCTAAACTCAAATAATATAACCCAAGGTGCAATATTTTTTTCCGTTGTTTACATATTTTGACAGGTGGTTTGTTGTTGTTGTTTGTTTTTTAATCGGCCATTCTGGGCAGTCAAAAGAACATAGTCTATAGAGCCAAGTCTTTTGTAGTATCTTATATTCTATGGCGTAACAAAGTAAGCCGGGAAAGCTCGTATGTAATAAAAATAGCCCCTTAGAACCTGTATGCCCGAAACATAAACAGCGACGAACTCACCCAGACCGGGAAACATACATCGATAATATTCATCATAACAATGTTTGCCCGCTGGGAATTGAACCTGGTACACCCGCGTTTCAGTCCACATCACTGCCAACTGAGCTATGGAGCAGTCATTTGTATGGGTTTCTTGGACCCTAGATACAGGTTTTACCTATTTAAGGGGACTATAGTGTGTATGATACGTTATATTTTTTGTATGTTCGTGGCGCCATTGTATAGCGTTCAACATCACCTTAACTAACTCAATCTTGGATCCAATTCCTTAAAAACTTTTCACATCACATTCAGAGAACCGAACCAGCTTTCCAATTACTACCTCCAAACAAAACTTCACTCGGAGTTTGTACTCGTGAAAATAATCTTGGGAATCCGGTAGTCGAGTGCCGATTTCCCGGAAAATCCGGGGAATTTAATAAGCTCAGTTCGCTGACAGATTTTTGATTGCTCGACCTAATTGTGAATCGAGATTTTATTAAAGAGTTTGTTGTGTTATTATTGAATAGGATTTTCCGGTTTATCGGCATACATTTTTTTTGTTATCATAACTTTCTACGTGATGTTTCTGAATAGTTAGTAATAGATCCTTTATATTATAATAATAATAACACATCACACTCAGAGCCCCTAACTAGGAAGAACCTGTATCTAGGGTGCCCGAAACATATACAGAGACGAACATTACACCCAGACCGGAAACAAACATCGATATTCATCATATCAATATTCACCGCGCCCGGGAATCGAACCCGGGTGCACACGCTTACTCAGTCCACATCACTGCCAACTGAGCCATGGAGCAGTATTATATACATATTTTCTATATACCAATTAATGAGGAACGATTTGATTGTTTGTTTGCATCGAATAGGCTTCAGAACTATTGAACCGATTTGAATAAAAAAAAAAAACACTTTTGGGACACTATCCCCGAGTGACAAAGGCTATATGAGATTTTAAAAATGAATGAGGGATCCTTAATTAAACTCAAATAAAGTTTAGTAAACCAAGGTGCTATTTTTTTTTCAGTTGTTAACTTATAATGAAAGTTGGTAGTTTGTTGTAGTTGTTTGTTTTTTTTTTCGAACTATACTGTAAGAGGCGAGGTAGTTCAGGGTGCCCACCAATTGGCTCAGGCAAACAAACGTTTGCCTTGCCTTACGACAATGGTGGCCTGGAGACGTCCCCAAACGAGCCCTCCTCTGTCAAATGATTGTACTCCATTTCGCAATGATTTTACAGCGTAGAGAATAACTAATTACCTACTCAAAATTCTCCTATACAAACTCTTTCTAACAATTTCGCCGTTCTGTACACTTCTTGAAAGCAAAGTACCCACAAAAGCTGTTCACAGAAAGCAAACCAATAAATAAGCGATGCTTGAATAACGATCGGAGAAAATTAATCCACTCAATCAATGGTTTTCATCCACAGAAGCATTTTATTGTCTTCCATTATTTACGAGAAACGGATCGGGACGGAAATAATTTCAGTCGTTCGCTTTTGATTGAAAATCTTATTTAATTTTTAATTTAGCTATATTAATATCACAGTATATTAAAAGTACTACATACAGTAATGGGCACTCCCTGCCTCCCTCCGCAAGTGCGGCTCCCTCGCTCTCGGTCACCTCTCAGTTACCGCTCAGTACAAATAAAGCAGCGTCGCAGTCGTCTTATCTTACACACACAAGCATTATAAGCTTTTTTATTTTGTTGCTAATTTTTAATATTTCTTTGTTACAGTAACCAAAGAAGAAATTAAGGCAATTGAAAATCCAAACGGAAATCCTAAGTCGACGCGATATACTACGCTTTCAAGGTAAGCTTAATTTTATAATAATAATAATTTAATTATTCAAAAGACAACTTGGTCCACAATAGGCAGGTCATAGGCATTTTAAAGGTTCTTTATCTATTAAGTCCATCGAAACCACAGAACAAGGAAGATGCTCCATCGAAACCATTTTTAAAATTAAAGTTTCGTAGTTGCAAAGACAAGAAAATACACCTAGTGTTGTACGTACAGTGGCGTTCATCATTTTGCAATACAAACCAACCGGAAGTGTTACGCCATTCGTTTCCGCCACTGTACACGATTTTTAAAGCGGTGGTAGAAAGAAAGGCTATCTTCATACGTTACGGGATTAAAGGGCAAATATTATAGTCTGTCCACCTAGTTATCAAAACTACCAAACAATCCTGAAAACAATATCCGGTAGGTTTACCACACTTCCGTTTTGTTGTCCCAACACTATTTCTGTAAGGTGTCGTTCACATTGGATACGTCTCGTCATGGACGGAACGGCCAAAAAGTATTTTTAATCAATTCGAATGTTAAAATACTTGAAGAGCCAATACTGCGATCTCCAACTAGCCTTTTTTTTTAATGGAGGGAAATGCCTATCGCATTTTATTAGCGTGCGAAGTTCTTTCCACGCTCAGCTGCTATCAGCTTCGTGCTCGAGGACGGCATGTTGTTGCCTCCCCGGCTCGTCTTTGGAGCTGCGTCGACACAGTGCCACAAGCTGTGCCATCGCCCATCTTAGGGCTGTTTGATGAGTGTGTCGGGCCCCCGCCCTTTTAGTCGCCTCTTACGACAGGCAGGGTATACCGTAAACCTTTTCTTACCCCCGGACCTACAAGGCTATCGCCAACTAGCCTTCCAAGCGTGCCGATTACGGCAAACTATACCACCACAATGTTTGCCCTTGTGACAATCAGTGGAGGAAATCTATGTCCAGCAGTGAATATCTATCGGTTGTTAGACTGCTCCGTAGCTCAGTTGACAGTGATGTGGACTGAGATGCGTGTGCACCTGGATTCGATTCCCGGCGGGGCGAACATTGTTATGAAAAATATCGATGCTTGTTTCCGGTCTGGGTGTAATGTTCGTTTCTGTATATGTTTTGGCCACCCTAGTTAGGGTCTCTGATGTGATGTGTTAGTGTAATGTAGCTATACATTATAAACTCTCTCGTCTACATTCCCCGAAGGGGTAGGCAGAGGCACTAGCTCATTGACTGAGCCCACGAGAGGCACAAGTGCATCGCGATATGGACCCACGTTTGGCCAAGTAACAAACAAATTTTTTTTTAAGAAACTTAGGTCTGCCTACTCTGAATCTTACGGTTCGTAAGGTGTTCAGGTCAGACGACCTGGTGAAGGCTGCGGGAGCACAAGACCGGTCTTTGTGGCGTTTTGTGTGGGAGGCCTATATGTCCAGCAGTGGACGTCTTTCGGCAAAAAATCATGATGAAACTTAGAAACTTTTAATTCAAGAAAATTTTAAACCGTCTTTCCCGTCACCGTGTCGGATCCTGTGTGTCTGGTGCCTTAGAAGTAATCATCTGACATCTGACCTGACCTTCGTCAAGTCAACGTCAACTGTCATAATGTCGTTAGATTACTTCGCGTCCGCGCTGAATTCCTTCGGGAATTCTAAACGCTGAAATGCTACGGTTAATTTTAATGTGATCTAGGCGAAGGATTTGCGCTGTCTGTAGGTTTTTATATTTTGTCATTGTTTTGAGAGCTGACTGCTAATGAACATACGGACGCCTCCCCCACTTATCGCCACTAGGGCGAACTTTTTAACCCCGTCGAAAAAAGAGGGGTGTTATTAGTCCAACGTGTACATATGTGTATCTATCAAAGGTATTGTAGCGCCGAAACGAATGAACCTACTAAGTAAGGTGACATTTTGAAGATCAGAGGGCCTATTACGGCCACATTTGCAATATTACTTTGTTTCCTCTAGAGTGTCAAAGTCAATTAAAAAAAAAAAACCCAAAGAGCAGGCGGATTGGAGATTGCAGTGTGGTTCTTTAAGTATTTCACGAAGGTCGCTGCTGCCCTTCCTTCGGGTGTTGCCTTAGTCGCCTTTTACGACACCCATGGCAGTGTAGTCTTATTGACTTTCGATAAGTAGGATCTTGTACTTATCCTTTATTGAATTAATAATTTTTGACTTTGAATTTGTTGTTATTATGTTTTTTTGTACAATAAAGAGATCATACATTAATTCATTTCACTTTCTGTGTAACTGGGGCACTAAACAGAGAACCGAAGGCGACAGTTAAACAAATTAAAAAGCTTTTAACCGAGCCAGTCGAAGCGGATTGAAACTTAAATGAATGGCTAATCTGCATCTATAGAGGCAGTTCATTTGACTTCACAAAATCTAGCTTATTGAGGTGCGAACACCTTACTGAAATAAACGATGAAGAGTTTAGATTTACATTATTAATACTTACTTATATTATACTAGACTAGAGGCTGCCCCGCGGATTCACCAGGGCAGATTTCTCATAAACACAAAAATCCCGTTTTTTCTTGTTTCCCATGGAAATTTCGGAAAAATATTCCTTAGTGCTACCCTACAATTTCCACGAAACCCACGTGCAAAATTTCAGCCCGCTACGCCTAGTAGTTTCGCCTCTGCGTTTTCTGTCAGTCAGTCAGTAACGGAAGAGTTATATATATATAACTTAACTCTGTCTGTCTGTGTGTTATGCAATCACGATTAACTACTGAATCGGCATAGCTGAAAATTGGTTGGTAGGACACTGATGCTACTAGTGCCAGTCGCTTTATTTTTTTTTATTCTAAACAAATTGCAAATAAAAAAAATTAGATCATGTAGTCATTTTCACTAGATAATCTTACATAGTAGATATTTTATGGTACTGTTATCGGTCCCATATTTTAGGACCTAAATAATGTTCTGATTATTGCATTAAGTGGCCACTTTTAGCTTCACTTAGTAACCTTTTTAGTTATTTATTCTGTTATTCATAAAAAGTTAAAGATAATTTTAGCTCGTTTGGGGGCCATTCCAGGCGACTATTGTCGTAAGGCAATCCAAACATTTGTTTGGCTGAGCCAATTGGTGGGCACTCTGAACTACCTCGCCTCTCACAGTATAGGATACTTTACCAAATAAGGTATCAATAGCGATTAGATTATATGTAGTCTAATTGACTTTCAATAAGTGATATCTTGTATCCTATATTGAATAAAGATTTATTTGATTTGATTGATTTGAGTTATTTGACGTATGTTAATTTAGACTGGATGTCACGTATTTACCATACAACAAACCAGAGAAGTAGACCTCCAGTAAAGCTACCTTAAATCTACTGTATCTTTTTGAATAACACTTTAACCTATAAGGAACAAAACAACAACGCCTTAGAAAAAGTGAAACAGTTTTAAATTTTCCATGTTACCGCCAAATAACGAAAAATATCCTGATATTTAAAAAAGTTACTAATAAAAAAGGGCAAATTCCTTCCGAAATCAAACCGAAAAGTTTAACATAAACAATAATTCATCCTCGCGAAAGTTTCTCGAAAAAATAATAAAAGCTTTGAAAGGAAATAAAAACCTGAAGGTTCAGCGGTGATAATTCAAATATTTTCGAGTGTTTGAGTTTTTTCTTTGTTCTGTTCGATCGCTTTTAGTTTTATGTGTCGATGCTTTGTCATGATCTGTGATTTAGAAGGTTAGGGCTTTGTACGAATTTTTTTGAGGTTCCGGTTCACGTCCGTCCCGGAACCTTAATTATATGACTAATCTGTCCGTCCGTCGGTCGGTTTTGTCCGAAACAGCCTTATTTTTAATTTTGGTTTTTTTACTTTGTAATAAGTAAATTTAATTATGTTTGAATAAAAGAATGTTACATTAGCAAACATCCACGAACACTTTTTCTTATCAATCAATACATAGTATAAAATAAAGTCGCTTACCGCGTCTGTCCCTATGTATGAATATGAATATGAATATGCTTAAATCTTAAAAAATACGCAACGGATTTTGATTTGCTCTTTTTGCTGTCGCTGTTTTAACATAAAGCGTCAGCAAAAAAAGATTTTTGGGTTGCACACGGCTCTGAGCAAAACCTTTCTACAATCACCTTTGTTAAGAGCCAGTTAACCGCGATGCTACCGCCAATCTCGAATCTTCTAAAGTAAGACAATCTTGCTTAGTCAGTCAGTCAGTAACGGAAGAGTTTTATATAAATTGATTGTTATGTACAATCTTTGTAACTTTCTTTGGTATTTAATTCAAAAGCTATACAACAGTGCCCTAAAAATACTAGACTGCATTTTCTAGTGTCATACTATGGCACATTTTTTTGATATTTGCTTTAGTTTAGAAGATATTAATTTTTTTCGCGAATGGCGCTATTATCGCTGTAAACTGGCTCTTAATATAATATTTTATCAATAAATAGCTGTCCCGGCGAACTTGGTATTTGTGTGGGAAAAGAAATTGTTACTTTTACCAACTGCCTCTAAATTTTTTCATATTTTCTTACCTTTGAGACCTTCCCTGGATTACTACGAAAATTTCAAAACAAAAATCAGCTAAATCAGCCCAGCTGTTCTCGAGTTTTAGCGATACTAACAAACCGCTCTTAAGTCGTAAGACTTGAGGGGTTTTTGCCAAAATAGCTACGCTTGGCAGGCGGGTTGGCGATCGCAGTATGGCTCGTCAAGCTTTTCAACGAAGGACGCTGCTGCCCGTCCTTCGGCTGTTGCCTTAGTCGCCTTTTACGACACTGATGGGAGGAGATGGGGTTGTTGTAGTAATCTATGCCGCCACCCCACCGCAGCAAAACTTCTTGAATATAACCAAGAAATTTCCGGAGTTCCGGTTGGCTGAAACAAAATTTTGTTGCTAAGCAACACTGTCATCTAGTACCAAAAATCCTTTTTCGCTTGACAGCTAGAGATTCTCGCGTCAACCGCGCGCTTTAAATTAAATTTGAATTCCGAATCCGAACGCTGACTTCCGGCTGCGCCATCTAGCGGTCAGTTTAAATCCGCCAGCTTCCGGGCCGCGGATTCGTGTGCAACTTTTAATCTGTGCAGTGCACAATTTGTTTTAAATTTTAACCCGGTTTTGGTTTTGGAAAGTTTTCAACATTAAAACTAATAGTTTGAATGAAATTGTTTTGTTTGTTTGTTTTGTTATCGCAATTTGCAATGCAGATGGAACATAATGTTTTTTTTAAAGCGTAAACTTACAAAATAATTAGCGGGTTGTATAATATTTTTTTTCGTATAAGTTTGAGATATTTCAGACTTGAAACATTGCCTTTCCTTATTTTTACTTATAATAAGGAATATTACTTTTTAATTGTAACATCCCAGACGAAGATCACACATTTGGTTTAATGTTGAACAAAACACAGAAAAACTTACTTATATTTAGGTAAGGGGTATGATACCCATAAACTATAGGTACAAACATGCTAAAGAGAATACGTTACTATTAATTTGCCATACTAAACTAAACCATATTGTATTGTCCACAGGGTTCATTTCAAAGCGACATCGGAGGACGACTACGCAGATTTCGTCTGTGAGGCTCGACATGAAGCTTTGCAGAGGGACATGCCTTTGCGAAGCACTGTGCAACTTAGTGTTTTATGTAAGTACTATTTTTAATTTAAAATTCGTTAATTTGAAAAAGTAGGCTGTATGGAATAAGTAATTGGCTGAATGGTCGAATTGCCTATGCTTTTAGTTCGAGTAGCAATTATGAAAAAGAAACAGAATTTTTTTCTAGATATCACCATTATCTTAAACAAGACGTCCACTGCTAGACATAGGGCTTTCCCACAAAATGCCACTGGTATTGGCGTGGGTTATTGTGCAACCCTCACTAAAAAAGTATTAAACAAAAGTATCAATTAGAAAAATATTCATGTAAAAGGAATTTTCATGGAACGATCTACTAAATAAGCGCGAGCCAGTTCACAGCGATTTGCGAAAAAAAATTATATCTTTTAAACTAAGGCAAATATCAAAAATGTGGCACAGTATGACACTAGATAATGTAGCCTTGTATTTTTAGGGCACCTTTTTATAGCTTTTAGGTTAGGTTAGGTTTTAGTTTAGTCCAAAGAAATCTACAAGGTGTTGCTAAAAGTGGCCACTTTTAGCAACACTCTGTAAATAATTTTGTTCTTTATACTAAGGACTACTTTACCGTGCTCAAAAAATACTAAGCAAGATTATCTAGTGTCATACTGTGCCACATTTTTGATATTTGCCTTAGTTTAGAAGATATATTTTTTTTTCGAGAATGGCGCTAGCATCGCTGTAAACTGGCTCTTAAAAAAATATCATCCTAATAAAAACGTACCCATTATTAGTAACTAAGTAATAATCATAACTTTACGACACTCGTAAAAACTAAAGTGCGTCTGTCATACGGAAATAGACCTTGATCACACGTGACGCGACAAAAAAAACGCAGCGTGTGGCGCTGTCCTAATTTGTTAAAGACGATCACACACTGAGCTTTGCGGGAGATGTTTTATTAATAGGTATTTTGTTTGTTCTATGCTGTTGCATAAGGTGCTATACTAGCGCCACTTCGATAAATAATTAATATATCTTCTAAACCATGGCCGAAATAAAAAATATGCGTCTTTGACTCACTAGATAATCTTGCTTAGAATATATTAATGATTTATCGGAAGTAGCGCTAGTTTAGCAATCACTGGTATCTGGTATTGCATAATATGACGAACTGATTTTTTTTATGTTTGCCTGGTACATTAAATTCGTAATCATAATTATCTACTGTAGGAAACAGGCCTCCCCGACAATAACCACTAGGACCAATGTGCCCCCACACTATTTGAAAATTTAACAAGCCATACTGCGATCGCCAACCCGCCTGCCTAGCGTGGCGATTATGGCAAAAGCCGCCCACAATGTCCGTCCGTGTGGTGTTCTGTGGGGGAGGCTTTTGTCTAGCACTGGACTTCTTTTAGACTAATAATAAGAAGAAGTAATGCGAGAACAGTCGAAATTATTGAAGAAATACATGCAATTTCTAGCAACTTCGACGATAGTCTCTCAAAGCATAAAGTGTAGTGTCCTTGTCGTTTCAACCTATATTTATTTCAACAGCCCGAAAAATTTCCCACAAAATCTGGCTTTTTGAACTGCTGAAAATGTAGTCCTAGTCGAGTAGTAAGAGTTTTAGTCGAATTCCCTAGAACCAATAAAAACAAAGCGGCACTTTTGCTTCCCGAAGTGTACTAATATAAAAACCAATAGTAGTGCGAACTGCGCCTTAGGGCCGGGACACACGACTTTATTTAAAATATTAAAATAACAAAGTAACTTTGCCTTTTCAAATACATAAAAAATACCTCGGACACTTCATAGAAAGAGAGCGTTGCTTCGCGCAAAGCCGAAGCTCGTGTACGTGCACGCGTATCATGCTTGTGTGAGTGAGATGAGTAAGACGTGCTATTTGTACTGAGTGGTAACTGAGAGGTAACCGAAAGCGGGGGGCACTTGCTCAGGGAGGCAGGGAGTGCCCATACTGTAGTAGTACTATTTATTCAGTGCTTTAACACTCAAGGGGTCAAAACAAGTCCATTTCGTTAAAGTACATCCAGTAGTTTGGAAGTTACGACGTGTACAAACGAAGATGCGCTCGAAAAGTTGAAACACATACTACTCCTTGACAGTCGAAACTGCGAGCATCTTTAGTTATGAAAACGAGAACTAAAATAAAAATTCATCATATCAACCGAGATATATACACTGTTGGACATAGGCCTTACTCACAGATAGCCAACAAGTACAAAGTTTTGGAGTAAGGGGTTTACCTTAATCGCCACGCTCGGCAGGCGGGTTGGCGATTGCAAAGTTATCAAGCATAAGAATCAAATTATTTACCTTTAGGTCCTTATTACATTTATACCTATAATGTATATGTAGTATTTGTATCCAATGGACAATGAAAAAAAAATTACATACATAACTACTAGCACACATTCATTGTCTATTATTTTAAAATTAATAACAATGCTATAAATGTACTACTAAACTTAGTTCCAAGCCTTATTATTATGTAAAATTTTGTAAAATGGTTCTTAAGACCCAGTTAATACGAACACCAAGGCTTTATTTTGATACGTCCGTACTGCTAAAGTTAAGTTTTTGCAATAATATTGAACCCTTAAAAAACAAAAGCAACACTTAACTTCAAGTGCTATATAGAATTTATTTCAATTCAAAAAACAGCTGCGGTTTTCGCAAACCCCATTTGTTTTTTACTTTTTTTTTTCAATTACCTAAAACAAAACAAGGAAAAGTTTTTAAAGGAAACAGTTTGACAGACCTGACAGACGGCATCTGTCAATCTGTCAGTCTTCCCAAGTGTAAACGCAGCCTTACGTAAACGTTGACACAGACCGATTCGAAAATCGAATGGAAAATTAATAATTCATTCGCAGTTGAGAGCACCGACGGGATGTGACGGTAATGGAACTATATCTAGCTCCTTTTTCGCATCAAACGAGGTTATATATATGTGCCGTTACATATGTATATGTGCCTTTCAATTTTATTTTTCAAAGATTAGTGTGACATTGTTATAGTAAATATAGATTTATGTTGCAACCTCGTGGCAACATTATCGACAGGGTTTATTTTTTTTGTCTGATAGTCTTTGCTTTAGAAAAAACTTAATCTTTCATTTAGGATTTTTGAATTGTCACTCCTAATATAGGTAGAGTAAGTTTTGAGTAAAACACAAAATTGTATTGTAAGTATTGTGACAACAAGATTTCGTTATACATAGCGACTGAACACAGGTAAAATTTAAATTTAAATTCATCCCCACACTAGCTCCAACGATCTTGTTGTCAAACCAACGAAAACAGTCGGTCGGCCGCTTTACAATTCCAATTTTGAATTTTGTTTATTTAGAAGGCGCTTTATTGAGAATTTCGAATCGACGTTCGGTATTTTACGGATTAGCAAATTCTCTTCTCTATTTCAGGAGCTAGATAAGGATATTTTTAATTATTCCAAGCACTAAATCTTTTAGGGAAAAATGAGGAAGAGGCCATTTCTCAGTGGTAGGGAGTAAAAAAAATGCGAAAAACACTTTGTTGACTAAAAGAAAAATACAATTAAGTACATTAACAATTTAAGGTAGAAATAATTAAAATTTGGATGCAATGGTGATTTTTAAACGACTTTAAAAAAGGAGGTTATCAGTTTGTCCACGATTATCTCGCGTTTGGCTGAAACGATCTTGATGCGGTTTTCAGATAAGTATTTGTTACATTCAGGAGAAGGTTTTAGTACCTATTTTAACCGACCTCGAAAAAGAGAAAGTGCTCAGTTGATCTATTTAATTTTGTCAGTTTATTGAATATGGGTTTCTTTTTTGTATAAAAGAAATTATTGCTAAAAACGATTTCATCCAGACAACCCACATAAAATACAAAAGTGTTTAATGAATAATGCGGAAAATTATAATTTCTCCGGAAGAACGATTGAAGTTAGAAAAATAAAAACAAGTTGTGTCACTTTAGTTGGGAATAAAAAAAAAGAGATATTTAAATTTTATCGTTTGAGTAATTATGTAATAATACTTTCTCCTAAAGTGGTTCTAAGTGTTTTAAGCCGTTGGTTTATCAAATGGAAACATTAATTACAAACAAACCATAAAGGGGTTTTTTAAAAACAAAATTTTGAGCTTGCATTATCAATTAAAATATACTAGTCGACCCGAACTACTTACCACCTAACCTAGTACTATATTGTGTCAATACATAGTATAAAACAAAGTCGCTTCCCGCGTCTGTCCCTATGTATGCTTATATCTTTAAAACTATCCAACGGATTTTGATGCGGTTTTTTGTATTCGATAGAGTGATCCAAGAGGAAGGTTTATAAGTAGGTATAATGCATGAGCAACAAAGCAAAAGGTTAGGCGGTACGAAGTTCGCCGGGTCGACTAGTTAAACTTATAAACCTTACTCTTGAATCACTCTATCTATACCAATATTATAAAGAGGAAAGATTTGTTTGTTTGTTTGTAACGAATAGGCTCCAGAAATACTGAACCGATTTGAAAAATTCTTTCACTGGTAGGAAGCTACATTAACCCCGAGTCATAGGCTATATAAGATTTTCAAAAACATTAGGGATCCTTACCTAAACTCAAATAATGTAACCCAAGGTGCAATATTTTTTCCGTTGTTTACATATTTTGACAGGTGGTTTGTTGTTGTTGTTTGTTTTTTATTCGGCCATTCTGGGCAGTGAAAAGAACATAGTCTATAGAGTATCTTATATTCTATGGCGTAGCGAAGTAAGCCGGGAAAGCTCGTCTATTATAAAAAAACGCATCAAAATCCGTTGCACTTTTTTAAAGATTTAAGCATACATAGGGAAAGACGTGAGAAGCGACTTTGTTTTACTCAAACTATTTTATTGTAAGTATTGATACTATGTATTAATAATTTATTTTTTTTAAAAAGAGACCCGCCTTCAAAATTGACACATACATAAAACTGAGAACTCCCTCTTTTATAAAGTCGGTTAAAATAGGTACTAAAACCTTCTCCTAAATGTAACAAATCATCATCATCATCATCATTTCAGCCGTAGGACGTCCACTGCTGAACATAGGCCTCCCTCAAGGCTCTCCACCTGTACCGATCGCAGGTGGCCTGCATCCAGCGTGGACCCGTAGCCTTGCGCAGATCATCCGTCCATCTGGTCGGTGGACGTCCTACGCTGCGCTTGCCGATCCGTGGTCTCCACTCGAGAACTTTTCGGCCCCAGCGGCCATCTGTTCTGTTAATGTAACAAATACTTTTGTGAAAACCGCATCAAAATCGGTTCAGCCAAACTCGAGATAATCGTGGACAAACATACATACATACATACAGGTCAAACTGATAAGCTCCTTTTTTTGAAGTCGGTTAAAAACAATAATGGTTCGTTTGACTACTTTGTGAACTACTGGTCTGCATCACTGCGTTACATAGGTAGTCCTGACTTTCTCTTAAAAGTGAGAGACTTATGCACAGCAGTGTTCCCAACATCAAAATAGAACTGTTTTAATTCTATGCCATTATTATTTTTCAACAAGAACGGTAAAAAAACAGGGCCTTTGTTTTTGCAACGTTAAATATTGGCGTTGCTGCGTCAACCAACCCCCTCTTGTTCAGATTTTAAAGCTT
This sequence comes from Euspilapteryx auroguttella, assembly GCA_951802225.1. Taxonomy (NCBI): domain Eukaryota; kingdom Metazoa; phylum Arthropoda; class Insecta; order Lepidoptera; family Gracillariidae; genus Euspilapteryx; species Euspilapteryx auroguttella. Next base: position 1,035,652 of record OX637666.1, read on the forward strand.
TCTAGTGATGTGACTGTTTTTATCGATATCGATAGTTGATCGAATTAAAACTCAATCCATGTTTGATTACAGTCTAACACAGTCTCTCTTTGATACGATGTTAGACCAGATTGATTTAAAAACTAGATGTCCGTATCGCGCCTTACACTTTGTATGAAAAAAGAAATTGATACTTTTACGAAATTTAAATTTTTCCATATTTTATCACCTTTTAAACCTTTCCTGTACTATACTACGAACATTTTAAAACCAAAATCAGCTAAATCGTCCCGGCCGTTCTCGAGTTTTAGCGAGACTAACGAACCACGATTCATTTTTATCTAAATAGTCGATAGATGCTTAAAATAAAATAAAAACTAATTAGTTAATAGGAATCCTCTCTCGCACGCCGCTAATCTTACTATTGCCAATGCAAACCTGCCATAATATTTTACCATACAACTAATGCCCGTAATATCCAACTCTGTTTAAACTGTATTGTTGGTTTAAGCTGCAACTGTCACTTTTTGTATATAAAAAAAAGAAAGTGACAGATGCAGCTTGAACTACTGATACAGTTTAAATATAGTTGAATATTACGGACCTGACGTCCTCCTTCAGTCCTCGGCACAGAAATCTTCTGTCGTTTTGTCGATAACCACCAAACTATCGACTCTTTCCATCCCTATCGCAGCGTAAGCCGAGCATAGGGGCAAAGCAAACAAAGTACTCTCCATGTAATTATACAGGGTGATGGAATTTAACGTTCGCGAGCGCACGAGCACCCTGTATACACTGAGATCCTATTAAGCAAGCGTTTAGAGGAGAAATTTCTCTTAGAACACTTGAAAATTTGATTCTGCTTTAGAAAATTATACGGTTTTGGGTGACTGCGAATTATGTGCGGTTCTAAATTTGAATTTAGCGTTGGTTTTCGGTTATATGTTTTATATTGTATATTAATGTATGTTTAGATTTAATTAATTTTGAATTAAGAATGTGAAGGTTGGTACGACGTTTTCGTAAGTCATCGATAATTGAAATAAGGGCTGTTATACCTTAGGGGCTTTATCTGTCTGGTATCTGTCTGTGTTAGGGGCTTTATCGTTATGATTTCTAACGACTGAAATTTTACTTTACGTTAATTAGTAGGGTATCAGTATCAACATAGCACATCAATGACACTGTCAGTATAATAATGGTCCGTCAAACAGTCAAACAGTGGTTTGATCAAAGGACTGTGTATTCAATCATTATGTCAATATTGTCGTTGGGACTAAAATGGACAAATTAATCTATTCAGCGTTGAACAAGGGTATCGATTCGGCTGCTTTCGATATTCTAAAATTTTGCTTTGAGTTTTTCATATTTATTATATAAACTTAGTCGACCCGGCGAACTTCGTACCGCCTAACCTATTACTATTTTGTGCATGTATTATACTTATAAACCATCCTCTTGAATCACTTTTATCTATTAAAAAAAAAAAACAAATCAAAATCCGTTGCGTAGTTTTAAAGATTTAAGCATACATAGGGACAGACGCAAAAAGCGACTTGTTTTATACTATGTTCTAGTCCACCCGGCGAACTTCGTACCGCCTAACCTATTACTATCTTTTGTATGTATTATACTTATAAACCTTCTTTATGAATTACTCTATCTATTAAAAAATACCGCATTGAAATCCGTTGCAAAGTTTTAAAGATTTAAGCATACATAGGGACAGACGCAAAAAGCGACTTGTTTTATACTATGTATAATGATGATATGATGCGAAAGTAAATCTGTTTAATGCCTTTTACGTTATTACGCCGAAACTTCTTTTTTTATGTAGCCTTTACGGTGTCCCACTGCTGGGCAAAGGTCTCCCCAAACTAATAAACTGTATGAAATGAATTTTGGTACTGAGATACTTTTACTCTACTGGATTTTGCTGGCAACACCGGCGGGGCAACAGCTGTTCTGTTGTCTCCGTAAATTATTTAATTTAAATTATATTATTTTAGAGTTTAAAACCTGTTGATTTGTTTTAAAATAATAATTAAATACGTGGTACAAAGTTGAATAAAACAAAAAGTGTCAATAGTCAGTTTTTAGAACAAAACCTGCGAGCGTCTCGTCAACGTTGGAACAAACAACGGTACTCAAACGGATTATTTTTTGAATCACAGGTGAAGCTTTTGTTTTTTTTTTAATAAGTAAATATAGTATTTATAACCTGAGAAAGGTCATAGGTAAAATTTCAATCCAAAACTCCCACGGGAACGGAAATTGGTTTAACCTGTAATTCGGAAGTAACTCTCTGTCTGCCTTTCTTGCTTTTACGCCAAAACTACTAAACCGATTTTATAGATTTAGTATTATTTTTATTATATTTTAATATTATAAGTATTTTAAGACCTACTTAATATCTAAATATTATTTTATGTAAGATTATTACTTTAATCATATTTTCATATTGTTTGTTTATTATTATTCATATTGTAATATAACAATTCTAGTTTTAACCCTAGTTCAGACTTTATTTAATGTTAAGCTCTGTAAATGAATATAAGGCTTATTTTAAGTTTATTATTGTAAATTTGAAAAAAAAAATTTAAAAAAAAAAAAAAATGGAACAGAGATAGTCTAGCTTGATCCTGAGAAAGGACATAAGCTTTTATCCCAAAAATCCCTTGGGAACGGAACTGGCGATAAACTTAATTCTGTCCTTTGTTTCATTAAAAACAACTCCAACTAAGCATACTTATTTTCCATTGTAGATCCACCAGGGGCGCCTTACATTGAAGGCTACGCGGAAGGAGAAACAGTTCGCCGCGGTCAAGCAGTGGAATTGGTCTGCCGCAGTCGAGGCGGCAACCCTCCGGCACAGCTTGTATGGTACAAGAATGGGGAGCAAATTCGTATGGCTTACAGGTGAGCTATGATCTCCTGGTACTTTTTATTTAAATTCTCTGCTCAAATTCTGCTTCAGTCGAAAGATACGTCAGCCACAAATACGTATGGCTTACGTAGGCTATGATTTCCTGGTACTTTCATCGAAATTTCAGCCGAAAGACGTCCACTGCTGTACAAAGGTCTCCCCCACAGATTTCCACAAGTACAATTGTGGAAATTTTCTGCTGTAATTGCGCCACTTTCGGAAATAATTAATTATTTTCTAAAACCTAATCAAAAATATGCGTCAATAGAGCACTAGAATCTTGCTAACAAATTTTCAAGACACTATTGTGTAGCTTTCAGGATAAAAATCTAAGAAATATACGGTTTGTTGCTAAAAGTGGCCAATTTAGGCAACACTGTTTGTTGTTTTGTTTTTTTTTTTCGAGGGTAGCGCTAGTATTGCAGTTGGTGTGCCCTTAATTGCAGGTTTCTAACGCTGACATTCAAATTCAGTGTTTGAAGGCTACTCGGTCGAGTATGATACTCGGACAATTAGTTCCCGAGTACTGAATATCCTGGCTCGAACTGTCTTATACTCCGTCGACCTTAAGTTTCACTGTCACGAAGTCGGAACTCGATTAATTTTATTAATTCAGAGCGGAAAGCGATTTTTAAGTTACATTTTGACACTTTGGAGACCGAGTTTCAGCTGCGACATGACTGTGAAGGCAGATCTTCCTTAAAAGATTTTGTGTGATTCTTTCTAGTAACCAATCAACGAAAGTGCGTCTTGTTTTACCTATAGGTATATTAAAACAAAGAAAACAAAGAGAATAGCCAGGTAAAGTCAGATAGGGGAAATAATAAATTGTTATCGGGTCGTTTTTATTTCATAAGGCTTTTTTGTAGTGATGGGACGGTGCATCGGTGAAATCATCGATAAAATAGATAGGTTATAATTTAATTGTAACCAAATAAAATAACCCATTATGTCTCTAAAGGTGTGAAGAAGTAAGGGATAAAATAATATGGATAAGAAATAAGGTATTAATGTAGCAAGTGAAGTTAATGATCACTGCCTATCCCTCTTAATGTATCAAATATGTTCCCAAGCTTTTTATAATAACGGTTTCAATTTATGATACACTAAATGAAAAGCAAAATGTAAAAACAAAATTTTCAGCTTCAAAGATAAAATTCTATTTGAACAAAATAATTTAGTCCAATAGTAGCAAAATTCAATTTGCATGCACGTGTAAAAAAACTTGTAAATAATTAAATATTCCACCGTACATGTAAATAACATCAAGCGAAAACGGCTAACTAAAATAAATGGAGGGAAAATGAACAAAACAAAACGCTACGTTTTTATTGACATCTATTTTGCAGTTTTGCATAGCAATATTGGTTATGTAAAAAATGGTATATTTTGCAGAATGATATTGTAAAATTATAAAATGGTACTAATTCAGATTACGTTTTTTATTAATATGTTTAGATAGATGATCCTTTGAAGAAATCGCTCTAATCTATAAGAACGGCCATTTCAGTCAATATATTCATTACGGAAAATCTTAAACCATAACAACCAAAACACTTACTATTTAAAAGATTATAAGAAATTAGACATCAAATGAGCGCCTAGGGGTCATTCCCTAATTACCTTCCCTTCCCTAACGAACTAAGATATAGCAGAATTACCCTAAATCGGGGTAATTGCCGTTAAATGTGCGAATGGGTAGAATCGGTCGCTATGGAGACAGATCTTGTGAAGATTATCAATAGGTAAGTAGGCTAAATTGGTTTAGAAAATTCTTAATTATATAAAATAACTAGTCGACACAACAAACTTCGTACCGCCTTACCTATTTATATCTAGTGCATGTATTTTACTTATAAACCTTCCTCGTAAATCACTCTATCTATTTAAAAAAAAACACATCGAAATCCGTTGCATAGTTATAAAGATTTAAGCATGCATAGGTACAAACGCGGGTATCTACTTTATTTTATAATATGTATTGATGATAATATTAATAAGGCATCAGACTACAGAGCCCCTGACTAGGTAGAATCTGTATCTTGCTCGGGTACCCGAAACACATACAAAGAGAAAACCACACCCAGGCACAGGAAATGAAAATCGATATCCATCACAACAATGTTTGCCCCCGCCGGGAATCGAACTCAGACTATAGAAGACACTTTCAACATCACTGCCAACTGAACTACGGAGATGGAGTAAGGAAAGTAAGGTTTCGTATCAAATAGCAAAACTTTTCTTTTCTTATAGTCTCATACAAATTTCGGTTCGAATCTCGAAACTGTTATAAGTGTCTAAGTTTTGTTTAAAATCTTACTCTTGACTATAGTCGTTAAGTTTCTGACGATATCATCTCTTGTTCTGATTTATTCTTATTTTAAAAACAATTCTGGCTAATTTGATGCCATAATAGCCTTTATTTCTACATCAGTTAAACCTCAATTGGAATAAAACTCTCCAATTATTGTTAACAAAATGTAACATATTTAAAATTTTATTGTGTCTGGAATACAGCCAACAAAACTGAATTTATAAATCAAGATTTAATGTTTACGCTTTTTAAAACATTATTTTAAAATTCGATTTTTCCCTATAGATATTATTGACAACACTAGTAACTGCAGTGTTGGTCGCACATAAATCAGGTTAGCCCTGTTGGCGTCTTAATACAATATTGGTAGTGATGTTTTTTTTTAACTATCGATATTTTTATATTGATACTTTTTAAAGTGTAAATTATTATTGCGCTCAAAGAAACAATATTCAAAAGCAAAATTAAATTAAGTATTTTAAATACCCTTACATTTTTTTTATAAAACACCAATTAGTTTTAAAACTTTTTTTTAAGATTACAAATTACCTTAGCCTCAGGTAGGTAGGTTTACTTGTTAATATTAATAATATGAACATTTATATTTAATTTTTATTCAACAGCAATGATCAAATTAAAATAATTTTTTGTAAGTATTAAATACATAAGTTAGTTTAGAAGTGCAACATTTTGTTCGTATAAAAAATTTAATTGATATCGATAACCCAACATTCCCACCCTAGTCAGAGGCCTACATAAATCATGGTGACATACGCCCTATCTGTAGCCGGCTTAATACGATCCCCTGAAAGGCGGGGGTAGGTTTTTTCAACCCCTCAGGGTACGACTTTAGTAGTTGACTGCAAAAAGTTTTTTATTAACTAAAATTTAAAAAAAAAAAAACTAAAAACCACCACTTTCATTTTGTAAAAAATCCGTAACATGTTTTATAAGTCTTTAAAATAAAATCTTGACTTGGGACAAAAATAACAATTAAGTACATAAAATAAAGCAACATTTATTTTAATTTTTTTTTAACATTTTCTTACTTATTTAGTTTATTTTATTTTTATTTTCTTTTATTTTGGCAACATACAGTCATAAGAGGTACATTAACATATGAAAATATCTTAACTAAAAATAGAAGACCTAGAGTGCCAAAAATTTACAATATAAGTATACTTAATACTAAAGAGATAAGTTCAAGAGCAGTTACAGAATTATGGAATTATAATTAGAGGTATAAAAAAGGAAAGCAGCAGAAAATAGTGCTACAAAAAATGATGAAGAAAATTCGCGGACACCAACTACTTAGTTACTAATAAAGTGTTTATATAACTGGTTTTTAAAATTAGCAATATTGTTACAGAAGAGGTCAACATTAGTGTTAGATAGTTTTTTATTATAAGTATTAAGGGTACGGTATAAAAAACTATTACGTGTATAATTTTTATTATAGTTTGGAAGTACAAAAATATTTTTCCTGTTACGTAAGGAACGTGAGAGGCTTTGGGAACGTGTAACAAAATGTATTTTACTCAGTAGTAGGGGACAAGTGTATTGATTATTTAATAATTTAAATAAAAATGTTAAGTCAGAGATTTGTCGGCGAAGGCTAAGATCACACAGCTTAAAGTGGTCAAGACTCTCTGTATATGATGTATTTTCAAAATTGAATTTAAACGCAATATTTTTGACAAATTTCTTTTGCACATTCTCTATTCGATTAATGTGACATGCATACAAGGGACTCCAGACCACACTAGCAAAATCCAAAAGCGATCTTACAAATGCGAAATACAAAATCCTAATGGTGGATATATTTCTAAACGGCCTAGACATTCTATTAATAAAGCCCAAGTTTCTATAAGACCTGCTTATAATGTTATCTATATGTACATTAAAAGATAACTGACTGTCCATCATTATACCTAGGTCACGTATAGTAGACACACGTGAAAGTTTCTTACCTTGAAGCATATATGAATACTGGATTGGTTGTCTTTTACGTGTGTAAGTAATAAGATAGCATTTTTCAGCATTTAAAAAGAGTTGATTTTGATGACAATACTGTGCTAAGGCATCCAAGACCCGCTGTAGTTGCAGACAGTCGTTAGGTTCTTTAATTATGTTATAAATTTTAGTGTCATCTGCATACAGCAGAAGATCCGAGTGCCCCAAAGCAGCAGTAATATCGTTAATGTATAACGTGAAAAGCAAGGGCCCCAGGTGCGATCCTTGAGGTATACCTGAGGGCACGCCGAGAAACTGTGATTTAAAACCCTTAAGGAAAACAGCTTGGCTACGATTACGTATATAAGAGTCGATCCATCGGAGCAAAGATCCATGCACACCCAAACCTAACAATTTGTCTATCAGCAGGCTGTGTTTAATTTTATCAAAGGCCTTAGAGAAATCGGTATAAATTACATCAATTTGTATGTTCTTATTCATAGACTCTAATAAATATTCACTAAAACTTACCATATTTGTTTCGACGCTACGCCCTTTAATGAAGCCGTGTTGCTGTTCCACTATATGATTCTTTATACTATTTGATATCTGATGTGTAACAATTTTTTCTAATATTTTTCCAAATATACATAGTTTAGCAATCGGTCGATATTCTGTTAATACATCATATCTATTATTTTTAGGAATTGGTGTAATAATTGTTTTTTTCCAGACATTGGGAAATTCACCCGACTTAAGTGAGAAACGGAAAATAAAGGTTAGCGGAAGCGCTAATTCTTTGGCACATTTTGCAATTAAAATTGGGTGCACACCATCAGATCCCGCTCCTTTGTTAGTGCGTACGTGGCTTAATTCTCTAAAAACCATATCTTTATCAATATAAATAGCATTCAAGTCTATAGAGGAGTTGCAATTACCTGGATCAGAAAAAGAGGCAGCACAATGAGAAGAATCATCGCCGGGGACAAAAACGGAGTTAAAGTATTGATTAAAAGCGTTGCATATGGCATCCCCACCAGATATAGAATGACCCTGATAGTAAAGTTTGTCAGGAATTCTAGAACTATTTTTTTTTGACTTAACATAAGTCCAGAAATGCTTAGGATCAACTTTAATATTTTCTTCAGATTTATTTATAAAATACCTATAACATTCCTGTTCCATCTTTCGTAGTCGAGTACGTAATAAAGAAAAAGTTTGGTAATCGGATGGGTTACCGTATACCTTCCATTTTTTGTGATATTTCCGCTTTTCATTTCTAATTTTTAATAACGGTTTAGTGAACCATGGGGGGATTTTCTCACTGTCGACGAAACTAGAAGAAGGTACATATTTATTAATAAGATTATCTAAAACATCATAAAAACAATCAATCATCAAGTTTACGTCATTCGACGATATGAAAATGGCCTCCCAATCAATACTCTGTAACTCAAAACGAATTGCATCAAAGTTAGCTTTAAAAAATTGTTTTTTAACTATTTTGTTTTGTATGAGCGTGGGTATATTATTAACTTGCAGGCTTATCGCTAGAGGATTATGATGAGGATCAACTACGGAAAGTGGGCATTCGCTCGTACTAACTTCACAATATTTACTGCAAAAAACTAAGTCCAAAAGCCGTCCATTAATGTTAAATTCAAAGTTATACTGAGATAAAGACGAATAATTCATAAAATCAGCTGTAAGACACGAGAAAATGTCATTGTTAGTTTGGATTTTCATGCAATTTAGGTTTTCATCATAACACCACTGGCCGTGGGTAACGTTAAAGTCACCTAATATTAAAAAAACATCGTTATAATGTGAGGAATATAAGTCACTCGCCGTATCGTAAAAAGTACTAAGCGTAGATTCATGGCGATCACCGTGTGGAATGTAAGCACAGCCTAAATGTATGTGAGTCGGGCTACCGTAGGTACTGGAATTACTGTCGAGCGGTATACTTACCCATATCTCGTCTGCGGGCGCGGGGGCACACCAATCGTGCCGAGCGGTTGGGTTCAGTTCCCGGCGAACCGCCACCGTAACGCCTCCGCCTCGTTTATGACCTGTTATGTTAGCATTACGATCGCATCGAAAAACTTGATACCGATTATCAAAATATTCACTGTCATAAAAACTATCAGTAAGCCATGTCTCAGTAAGACAAATTACATCATAACTACAGGTAGACATAGCTGAGAAAAAATTATGGGACTTTGTCCTAATGCCTCTCACATTCTGGTAATAAATTAATAAAGTATTATCAGTGGACAACATTATAATAAAGATTCACGAAGGAAAAAGATACGAGTAGTAAAAAACAACAAAAAATTATTAAGTTAAAGATACCGTTATTAGTTTTAACACATATTTTAAATAAACGCATTCTACATGAAAAATTAAATAATAAAGTTACAAAAACCAGTTCGTGGGTAACGGCTACAAATATGAGGTTATTATTCAATGCAACAATGTTACTCGCACTTCTATAAAAACATGGAAAGTTAAATAATTTTTGCAAATAGCTTTTATTATAAGAAGCACAGAGTCTATTTTGCATTTGCATACACTGAACCAATGACATTAGCAGCCGACTATACCCGAGATTATGATAACATTGTGAGTAATTGTTAGGATGGTGCCACACAGGGAATATATAAATAGAATTAAAGAGTCAAATTATTTTAGCCAAATCCGCTTCGGACAAAATAGTAAAAGGCTTAGAATTATCAGATTTCCGTAAGAAAATCTTACAATCACGTGTATAGATATGTTTGTATCCCGCTTCCTTTCCCAGGCGTCTTGCACGACCGTGAAGTAGTTTGTTGTGTGGGGCGAGATGTTCATTTATAAAAATAGGTGTTGCGGCTCCATCAATACCAGCATCAGCTGAGGTTAATCCTCGACGCACGCGAACCGCGGCCAACATATCATTTTTGCGTTGGCGCTGGGAGAATCTGACAATAATATTGTTTGGGGGTGTAGTTACAGATTGACCTTTAAGGGTATTGTTGTTGTTAGTCGGATATCTACGGACACGGTGAATGTAATCGATATCAGTATCTCTGAGTGTATATCCAACCTTAACCGCGATGTTTTGCAGGATTGAGTACAGATTTTCGCTCTTTAACTGAGGTAACCCGGTTATTTCTAAGTTGTTCATTCGGCTCTGCTGATCCTTAGCACGCAGCTGGTGGGTCAACTCCTCAACGGTGGTGGAGGTGTCGGCTAATTTCACTTCAATGGCACAAACTTTAACATTTGTGTTTTCATTACACTTCTTGACACTTAGTAACTCAGCAGATAATTTACGGTTTTCTTCAAGCATGAGATTATTAGAAATCTGTATGTCACCAACCTGTTGTTTGATGGACGTAACATCTGTAGCCAACTTCACTAAAGTTTCGTGAGTCGATTTTTCCAGTTCGGAATCCGGGCTTCGCAGAGCTAGTTTTTGTGACTTAATCACAGATATGCTTTTCTCAAACTCATCCAACCTTGTGCTTTGGAGCTTGAGCATAGAAGATATAGCTTTCAGCTCGTTTTTTAAATCTAAATCCGAATGGTCATAATCCAAATATGCGTCATCCATTCCTGCTTCGGACAGCAGCCTTTTGTTGAAGTTCCGTAACGTTATATTTTCACGAATACCTAATGTGGATATTGTTAAGTCCGGGCTCGAGGCAGTCTTCAGGGGTGAACGCTGAACACTCATTTTGCAACACAAATTTCGACTTTAACCTTGAATCAATCGTTGTACGTCTGCTCTTGACAATGTCTCGCGACTGACTGTCTTAGCTACTGACAGACAACGCTCAGCCAAAAAAATTTAAATTAGGAATTAAGGTTTTTTAGGGGGTGTAGTAATTCCCAAAATTCCTTCGGGAATGATAAAAAAAATACCAAATTGAAGCTGCCACTAGTCTAAATAGATTCGTTTACCATACATCTTACCTTACGCTAAACATGTAAAATTTCAATGTTGTTATAGGCGCACCCTATAACTTGCAAAAGCTCTCAAAGTTCTTCGCTTGATCTTTCCTTAAGCTTTTTTTCGGGAAACGGCATGACATTGATGTTTTATGGATCAAAGTGATTGAGTAGGCACTTATTTTGATTTAAAAATAATAAAAAAACAGTGTGTTTTAAATAAAAGATTTTGCATGGCAACGTAAGCAATTTCTCAAGAGAGAGGGCACGTTATTTTTGTTTTCAAAAAAAAATAGTTTATGGTTAAAAAAAAGATAGGAAGGAACCGCAGAGCTTGTTACCCTTTTTCTCTCTACGCTGTGTCTTTGAGGGTTTAGGAGAAAAAATATTTGATTGTTTATTAGAAGAATAAAAAAAGACTTGGAAATTACAGGGACCAATTTGCATCCTACATTATTCCTGGATCAACATAGACTATTGAATATTTTCAAAACTTCAATACAGCTTGTAGACTGTAATAAAAAAAAATAAAAAATTGTGTAATTTTATATTGCATTGGTCGAAAGAAGTTCGCCATTTCAGCTATTGATATATTTAAAACTATTGGGCTGCCCGCGGCATCGCCAGCGCATTTTACATTGAACCATCAAATTCACAAATTTCCCGTGGGAATTTCTAGATAAAATGTAGCATATATCCTTTCTCAGGCTCTAAACTGTCCATAATAGAAAATTCATTAAAATCGGTTTAGTAGTTTTCTTAGGAAAGCGAGACAGACAGAGGTAGGTACAGTGGCGGACACGGTCGGCGTAACACTTCTGGTTTTCTGTAAACAGCTCTTGCAAAATAGCTCTTGTTCTTTGGTAATACAGTCTAGGGCTGACGAAACCATAGACAAATCTGTTACGGCCTCCTAGTCCGCCACTGTACTTTCGCATTATTAAAAATAAATATATATTATGGATTTATTGAAATTATAACTTTAATCCAAGGCCGTGCGAGTTCAATTTAGTAAAGTCATCTCTTCCTTTCGTAGATTAATCTTCATTTAACCATTTTACTTATTTATCCATTCGCCTTTCCTCAAAAAAGGGCATATTTTATCATAATAATCTATGCGAAGGGCACGTTTCTAAGGAAAACTGTGTATTCTTTGACCTTTATCACTTTTTAATGTATAAAAGGGGATCTGTAAGTGTGATAAGATATAAATAAACTTTTCGTCTCTTTAAAATCGTATTTTATTTATTAACTAGTCGTCCTGGCGAACTTCGTACCGCCTAACCTATTACTATATTGAGCATTTGTTATACTTATAAACCTTCCTCTTGAATCACTCTATCAAATAAAACAACCGCATCAAAATTCGTTGCATAGTTTTAAAAAATTAAGCATACATAGGGACAGACCCGGGAAGCGACTTTATTTTATACTATGTATTGATATTGATATTGATGATGATAACTAAATTAAAGTGGCCGCTTAGGCAACAAACGGATTTTTTTTCAAAGTGGTATACCTTAAGGTTCAAAACTCTTTACTCTAAGATTTTATAAAAATCCGCAAGCGATTGACTTTCAACCATGTGCCATATAAGTTAGAGACTAGTTTTAATTGTTATCTTCTTGTTCCCCAGATGTTCTCTGGGCCTAAAAAGCGACATTTCCCAAACAAAAAATTAAAATTTTTACCCCTCTCGTTCAATTATTTTATTTCATCGATGATATTTTGATGTTATCAATATAATATAATGTAGGTAATACCGCCATCTTTTGTACCGTAACGTCTACCTCTTTATAAGTGCCTACTCGACAATAATAAAGGAATGAATTATTCATGTTATTATCTAACAAATTTTAGGGTTGGCAAATAAATTTCGGAATATAAAACTTATTTTGTAATTTTTCATGTTATTTTCTGTGAAATGATCCACCAAATCAGTCAGATATTTTTATGCTTTGAGTTGTCCATTTTATGTTACAATGAGGGGTTTTCAAAGTGACAGAAAAAAAAACAGTTTCATAATACGCCTGTAGATGGCGGTGTTTACAGCAATATCAGAAAGATGGAAGATCGAGTATTAACTGACTCTTTGGAATCTTAATTTTGCACACTGCCTCATTAAAAAATATTCCATCTGATAGCAGCGTAATAAAACTTGTTTTTTTTTCTTCTGAGCTGTCAAATTGAAAACCTCTCATTACATAAATAGCAGATTCGGTAATTTCCGGAATTTTTGGAAACCCTAACCTGTCTAACCCTACTAGCAGTACCCTTTCGTAAACATTACGTGATATTTGCTTCAATATAATTTTAAGACCATGATAAAGGTGTCATACATTTCGTAGAAATGTCCAAAATTATTGTTTTAAGTCTTTTAAGGACTAATATAGGGCCTTAATAATAATTTTGGATAACATTCAGAGCCTCTAACTAGGGAGAACCTGTGTCTAGGGTGCCCGAAACACATACTTACAAAAATACAAATTAATCATAATAACACATCACACGCAGAGCCCCTAACTAGGAAGAACCTGTATCTAGGGTACTCGAACCCGAAACACACACAGAGACGAACATTACACCCAGACCGAAACAAACATCGATATTCATCATAACAATATTCGCCCCGCCCGGGAAACGAACCCAGGTGCACACGCTTACTCACCACATCACTGCCAACTGAGCCACGGAGCAGTCAAAGAAATAAACATCCATATTCAAAATCACCCAGACATCCCGGCACCTGGCATCAGAATCTCTCTGTCTATGTATTAATAACTCAAATTAAAAAAATTTAAAACCCCCGACCCAGTCAGACCCTCATTAACTTAACTAGAACTAGAGCTAATCATCTTAAAAATATCATGGTTACCTTAACATATACTTTCAATATCATTAGTAATACTGTACCTAATTTTTAATTGATAGGACAAATGAAAGGTGGTAAGATCCTCTCATCCATTATTCAAGCGCTGATCATCTTCAAACGGCAGATCAGGTCATGGTTACCTTAAAATATACTTTCTATATCATACATGTAACATGGTACCAAATTTCAACTCGATCGGACATAAGGAAGCTAGTTAGATCCTCTCATCCATTATTCAAGAACTGATCATCTTCAAACGGCAGATCAGGTCATGGTTACCTTAACATATACTTTCAATATCATAGATGTAACATGGTTCTAAATTTCAACTCGATCGGACATAAGGAAGCTAGTTAGATCCTCTCATCCATTATTCAAGAGCTGATCATCTTCAAACGGCTGATCAGGTAATGGTTACCTTACCATATACTTTCTATATCATACATGTAACATGGTACCAAATTTCAATTCGATCGAACATAAGGAAGCTAGTTAGATCCTCTCATCCATTATTCAAGAGCTGATCATCTTCAAACGGCAGATCAGATCTTCATCAGACATGGCTAAGAACACTTGGCCTGAAATTATCTATGATACAAAAAAAACTAAACGAAAATCGGTTCAGCCGTTTGGGCTCTACGATGCCACAGACAGATACACAGACAGACAGACAGATACACACGTTAAAATTATAACACCCCTCTGAATTTTTCGTTCGGGGGTTAAAAATACGCATCAAAATCTGTTGCATAGTTTTAAAGATAAAGTAATACAGGGTGTTCCAAAAGGTTACGTAGCTAGGAAGGGGGGTGATAGGGGTGACCACAAGGGTCACTAGTGAAATAAAAAAGAAGTCCCCTCTGGGTATTAAAAAAATAAATATGGCATTGTTGTTAAAAAAACTAAAAATTTTACACCTTGTGGATCTTTCGCTACATATTTTTTTTGGCGTTTTTTTTTATTATTCTGATACTATGTATTGAAGACTTGTGGTGCGAGCGTGCATAGCATAGTTCATGTTACCTTACAGTGTTATCGTATGAAATTTAGATACGCATGAATTATACGACCTGAAATTGCTCTGCACTTTATGCCTCCGTCGGGATTCGAACCTGGTTTAGTGGTGAAGCTAATAACGTATGAATGAGATAGATAAATTGTTTATTTAAGACACTATACAGTAAAAGCTGGTCATACTTTTTTTTTTTAAATATTATTACCAACAAAAAAAATATTTTAAATTAAATTAAATTAGCTATCCACCCACAAGGTACAGTGGCGGTCTAGAACGGCGTAACAGATAAGTTTATAGTCTCGTGCGCTCGAGACTGTATTACCTAAGAACAAGAGCTATTTTGCAATACAGAAAACCGAAAGTGTTACGCCGTCCTAGACAGCCACTGTACAACACTTAAAAATTATCAAAATGATTATAGTTAAGTTAGGACACCACGTGGGTCCACAAGCCACCAAAAGTTTGGACCGTCGTAAAAAGGCTATATTTCACAACTATCTCGGATGAATCCTGGTAGTGTTTCACGTTGTCTCAGAAATATCGCTTGATCTAGCTTAAACAAATAATAATAATAATTAGATCTCCTAACTGGGAAGACCCTTACCCTCTTATTCATAAAAAGTTAAAGAGCATTTTAGTTATTTGATGTATGTCAATTTAGACTGGATGTCACGTATTTACCATACAACAAAACAGAGAAGTAGACCTCCAGTAACGCTACTTAAAATCTACTGTATTTTTATGAATAAGACGGTTAGTATCTAGGGTGCCCGAAACATAATATACAGAGACGAACATTACACCCAGACCGGGAAACAAACATCGATATCATTATTATTCAATCTTTTTTCTTATAATATTGGCATAGATTAAGTAGCAAGTCAGTGGATAAGTACCCGTCATAGCTTTATGAATATGTTAATTCTATATGTGTTTCGAAATTAAGTATTTATGTTGTCGAAATAAAATAACTGATGAAATAAAAAGCTGGCCTCATTGAGCTGGAAGCACTATTTTTAGACGAAAAAAAAACTTTAAAGCGCTATTTCTAGCGCCGAATAAGAAAAACTATTTTACATTTCTTCAACAACCTTAAACCGCCGCCCTCCATTACCAAAGTTAATTCATAATTCAAGTGTCTGCACTATAACTGAGTAATTAAGACGCCGCAAACTTTGCTAAATAATGCCAGAATTTGTTCGCCAAACTACCTTTTTGATCGCTAGTTTTTAAATTTACAGCTCTTTTGCTTTGAATCGTAAATCTCTAGGGAGAATAAATAAAAACTTTTATTGTTCTTAAATAATTTTTAAGTTTGACAATAAAAAAATAAAAAAACTTACAAACCCTTTATTATTGACTGCTCCGTAGCTCAGTTGGCAGTGATGTGGACTGAGTAAGCGTGTGCACCTGGGTTTGATTCCTTGCAGGGCGAACATTGTTATTATGAATATCGATGTTGGTTTCCGGTCTGGGTGTGATGTTCGTCTGTGTGTGTGTTTCGGGCACCCTAGATACAGGTTCTTCCTAGTTAGGGGCTCTGAGTGTGATGCGTTATTATTATTATATTATTATTATTATGTTGACGCGCCTATCATATTAGCATATGGCGATAAAAAAAATAACCTGCATAACATGAAAAATATGAAAATTGATATCTTATATGCCACTAGATAATCTTGCCTCCTATTAAAGGTTAAAGCACTTTTTGTAGTCCTTAGTTTATAGACGTGAATCTACCTAACTAAAAGCTTAGAAAGCTGCCCAGTTAAAATGGGACAGCTGCCCAGTTATAGGGAAATACATGTACAGTGGCGGACTAGGAGGCCGTGACAGATTTGTCTATGGTTTCGTCAGCCCTAGGCTGTATTGCCAAAGAACAAGAGCTATTTTGCAAAACAGAAAAACCGAAAGGGTTACGCAGAACTTGTCCGCCACTTGTACAAAACAAAAACACTTTTTCTACATTACTTTTATTTTATTATACCCAAATAACGATTTTCTTTCGGAAAAAAAAGGAGGAAAATGTCACCTAAAAAACCGCAACGGTGACAATTCTTTCACGGACAGGAAAGTGACATATTGTCAGTGAATCACCCAATTTATCGAATCGGGAAGTGTCACAAGCAAATGGCGGCTTTATTTGACGCAATTATTAGTGACGTCAAAACAGATTTCCGTTGAAATGGTAACTCTCGGTATGGCGCAAAATTCAAAAATTTTTCTGTGTTTATTTTGAATTATTCTGGCGAAAGTATTCATCAATAAATATAAAACTCTTCCGTTACTGACTGACTGACTGACAGACAACGCAGAGCCGAAACTACTGGGCATAGCGGGCTGAAATTTTGCAAGTGAGTTTCTTGGGGAGTGTAGGGGAGCACTAAGAAAGGATTACCCGAAATTTCCATGGCAACGGGCAAAAACGGGATTTTTGTGTTTATGAGAAATCTGCGCGGGAAAAACCGCGGGGCAGCCTCTAGTTTTTAATAAAGTTTTAATGAAATTGCGTATGTAAAAAACCATCTGCCACTTGTTATACAACGTTTTTGGAAGAGAGGCCTACAGATTTTGTGTCTAAGGGGAAAAAGGCCAAAAATCTAGTTCCTTGAATATACACAAAATCGGTAACTCTGTCTTTCAAAAACGATATATCACAATGTGGGAGATAGGTTTTTACGTACGAGAATTCATTTAAATTTTATCAAAAATTAATACTTTCGCCAAAATAAATAAAAAACACGAAATAAATTGAATTTCGCGCCATAGCGAGAGTTACCACCTTTAGGTAAAACATCCTAAAGTAAAGACTAGAAAATAAATCTTAAGCGCTCAATCAGACGTCGCCCTACCGCGCCGCCGCGCCGCGCCGCACCGCCTCCATGCAATCAATGCTCAGTCAATGAGCTGGTGCCTCTGCCTAACCCTACGGGGAATATAGGCGTAAGATTATGTAAGGACAAGCAGTAGGGTATATATTTGTTGTCTTTTAGAAAGTAATTAAGTTAAACTTTAAGCATAACAGTCGTTAAAACTGCTTACTGAGCCATTGAAGAATTTGCTAAAAGATTCAATTCAAAATCACTCTATTCTTTCTTTTTATGTGTAAAAAATACTTAGAAGGCATAATTTTCCTCAATTTTCTTACAAAAATATATTTAAGCGTAGGTTCCCCCTTCAATTTGAAAATGAGCATATAATTTTGTTTACTGTTATTTCCTATTTTATTTTCATTGGCAATAATATTTCATAATAAAAGCGAATTTCTTCCTTTAACAAAATAAAAGTAGAGTATTTTTTTTTTTTTTTGCCTTGGAATGTTTAGATTGGGCATATAAAATATAATCAAACATAATGATTTTTATGATATAAACTTAATTTTAATAGATAATGTCAATTTGATTGTGTTTGTTGAATGTAACAAACAATGTTGAACATTCACACAAGGTTTAAAAAATACAAATTCAGAAAATATTTTGTTCAGAAGGACAAGTAAATCATAATGCTATTAAAAATTGGATTTTTTTTTTTATTTCAAAGACCACAAACGAAATTTATTTAAAAAAGTTTATCTCATAGTGCTCCATAGTAAAAATTTAAGTAGATATGTATATATTTTTAATATTCCTTTTAAAACTTTAAAATACAATTCCAGCATTCTTAAAATAAAACCAATAACGTCTATATGGCTCCCTAAAAATCCGCAGAGTGCATCCGTCACTAGTGATGCGAAACGCGTAATGGTTTTTATCGATGGCCATCGATAAATAGTGTTGTGCCGTGATGTTTTTACGGTTATGGCCGCCGGGAGCGCTATTGTTGTTCCGGTGCGGTTAAAATGTTTTTCTTAAAAAATAATAAAAACATGAAATGACCCATTTCTGCCAGGAAAATTACATCGTAAATTATTACGCTTTGTCTAAAGAATGATATAAAGTTTTGAGCTTTTTAAATTTTATGTCGTTTTAATTTGTGCTGCTATAGGTAGCGAGTGGTACGCCCTGCAGTACCGGGCCGAAGAATAGGACTGAGGTATCCCCTGCCTGTCGTAAGAGGCGACTAAGAGGGGACCCTGGGGTCGTTGGGTGCACGAGGCGGGGGCCTCGTGTAGTCATATAACGGCCCCGAGAAGGACGGCGGAACGCGGTGTCCCGTTTCCGCCGTCGAGCGTAGGAAGAGCCATCCGCGCTCAGGGGGGACTATCTTCAACTGTCCCCCCGTGAAGAGGCTACACAGCCAATGCTGGGGGGGGGGGGGTCGCGGAGAATTCCACAGGCTTACCCGCGACCCTCCTGCTATCAGCCGAGAAGGACACCGGCGGTTTTAGTGGGCGCGAACCCCACATAACCCTGCGGCTCCCCCCGGGGCTGCAGGGTACTCGTTAGGAGGTTCCCCGCCTTAAAAAAAAAAAAAAAGGTAGCGAGTGGTGTTGATCGAGACGATGGAGGGAGAGCCGGGTTCGATTCCCGGCGGCGGCGTTACGAGAGTCTGGGTGTATTGTAGTATTTGTTTGTGTACAAGTACTGTCTAATCTAGGTGAAGGTTTGTTATTTGTGTGATGCATTATTATACAATTTTCAATCATAAACAGGTTACAAAATAATTCTTTCTGATTGACTAGTCGACCCGGCGAACTTCGTACCGCCTAACCTTTTACTATTTTGTGCATGTTTTATACTTATAAACCTTCCTCTTGAATCACTCTATCTATCAAAAAAAAACCGCATGAAAATCCGTTGCGTTGTTTTAATGATTTAAACATACATAGGGACAGACGCGGGAAGCGACTTTATTTTATTCTATGTATTGATAGTATAATAGTTTATAGTATGGAGTATGGATTAATATTATGTACCTTAATAAATTTAAGCTGAGACATAATTAGCCAAATCTAATTCCTTAAAACCACTTTACAGACATAGTGGTATCGAATTTAATTTCGCAGCGTATACCAAAGTGTTGGTAAACCCATCCCATGGGAAGCTTTCACCGCAGCTTCCTATCCCAGGCATGGTCCAGTGAGCTTTGTGGCTTTAAAAGCTTTCAAGATGAACTTTCGGTGGAAAGTGAGTTTGAGATGAGATTGGCAGGTAATATATAGGTAGCTTGTTAAAATATATGTGGAATAGAGGCTGCCCCGTGGTTTTTTCCCGCGCAGATTTCTCATAAACACAAAAATCTCGTTTTTTCCCGTTCCTCTGGGAATTTCGAAAAATCCTTTCTTAGTGCTCACCTACACTCTCTAAGGAACCTACATGCAAAATTTCAGCCCGCTACGCCCAGTAGTTTCGGCTCTGCGTTGTCTGTCAGTCAGTCAGTCAGTAACGGAAGAGTTTTATATATATTGATTTGCACTTAAGTATCTCTTGAATTTTCCCTTAGAGAGCATCTTAAAAAATTCAGTCGAGGTCATTTATAAAAATTCAAAACTCGAAAACAAAAACAAACAAAGAAAACAGATCTCTCTCACTCTATCCAGTTTTTAACTTCGCGACCTTTTTTCGCGTAGATCGGTCAAGGTCGTGTCTTACATTTAAAAAAAAATATTCTGTAGGATTATCAAGCTCGTAAAATACACTCAGAGCCCCTAACTGGGAAGAACCTTTATTTAGGGTGCCCCAACATATACATAGACAAAAATTACATCCAGACCGGGAAACAAACATCGATATTCATCATAACAATGTTCGCCCTTCCGGGAATCGAACCCGGTGCACCCGCATCTCAGTCCACATCACTGCCAACTGAGCCACGGAGCAGTAATAAAATAGACTTTATTGAAGACAAGTAAGATAAGATTGTGCTTAGATTTTTGAAGGAACTGTCTGTTGTGAAGCCTTCAGGATAAAGTCTTAGAAATATACGGTTTTCAAACTAAAAGTAAAACTTTCAGGCTACAAACACTATATTCCTTAGATTTTGAACCTGAAAGCTACAAAAATCATTATCTAATGCACCATTGACGCGTATTTTTATCTCTGTCATGGTTTAGAAGATATAAATCTCTACTACAATGATATGGGTTTTTTTTTCGAAAGTGGCGTTAGATTCGCGGAGAACGCTGACGGGACTCTTGAAGAGTCAACAAAACTGTTTTTTTCGTCTTTGAACTGGATAAAGGACCCTTAAAAAAGGCGAGAACGAAAAAAAAAGATTGAGACTCCTCAAGGAAAACGTCTTAACTGAAAGATTGATTAATGGCCAGAGCGGAGGATAAGCTGAGAAATGTTGTTTCTTTTTTCACTTGCGAACTTTTGTTGGACTTGTCCAAAACGATATTTTACTCTATTTTTTTTAACTATTAATTATTCAATTCTTTGTATGTTTTTTGTTTATGTTTCTACTTATGGCTCTCAGTAATATACTTATAATGAATCATCAATTTATAGTATCAAAATAAAGTCGCTTCCCGCGTCTGTCCCTATGTATGCTAATCTTTAAAACTATGCAACGGATTTTGATGCGTTTTTTTTTAAATAGATAGAGTGATTTAAGAGGAAGGTTTATAAGTATAATACATGCAAATAATAGTAATAGGTTAGGCGGTACGAAGTTTGGAGGGTCCACTAGTTAATAGATAAAAATACAAATAATAATAAATAATCTTAGAATTAGATAAACAGTTATTAAAGAGGGTCAGATTAAAATGGTTAATTTTATAAACATTGTTTATTATCCAATTTCGTAATGCTTCTGCTTCTCGTTCTGAGCCAGTGTAAATTTTGCATAATTTATTATTTTGTGATTTGTGGTGCCCAATAATTGATTTAATTTTGACTTTGTGTATTTAACGTTTATTAACCGACTTCTAAAAATGAGGTTAAATGTTTGACCTGTATGCATGCATCTTTGTATGTATGTTTTTCTGCGATTATCTCGCGTTAGTTAATTGCCGTTCTTGATTGGTAAGAAATTGACAAACTGTTTGTTATGTGATAACTACTCATTGCAATTATGTATAGGTGATCTTTAACAGAAGAAGTTTGAAACCCTCTATGTTTCTCCATGTGAAAATGATATCCATTCTCATAGTCATCTTCATTAGGCCTGTCGTCTTTCAGCTGTCATGATAATGATCGGATAGTTTTGTCAGACTTTATTTTTACGGGACCCTAAAAAACTACTGTTAGTTCATGATTAGTTTTACAAGAGCCATGTAAAAGGCGCGAAAAGGTCCTTTTTGAAAGAAAAACCCTTTTCTATATTCCGGCCGGCCCCTGGGGCTAATGTTTTAAATATTATCTTAGGGCAGAGGGTCGATAAAGGTTAGTTTATACTTAACTTAATCGATTTTGTTTAAGTAGAGGGCCAAATATTAGTTTTTTTAATTAAAAAATAATGTTTCGAAGCACGTTCCTAATTTAGGTTAGGGTTCGAAAAAGAGCTTTTTCAAAAAATACAATTATTAACATTAATTTTTAATGCAAATCACATATTGACATCATTAAATAATAGTTATTTACTAAATTGACTAGGTTAAACAATATGTAAAAAAATCTAATATGTAAATAAGTTATTAATAATTAATTAGGAATTATTTTAACTAATTTTACTGCGGATCTTGCACTAAGCGAGAGACCCCACTAAAAAACTCAAAAATTCATCTGACAAAAATTATAAGTAAGTATTAAGTTTAGTCGTAACACAATCCAAGAAGCAATTTTTCGATTTCTTTCCAAATTTTCTGTTTTTATTATTATTTTACTTTATCAAAACATAAAGATAAAGCCAAGTTTTAAATCATCTAACAAAATTATGCTAACGTTCCACTTACCCCCCAATACCGATTAGGCTAAGTGTAAATAACCCTTAAAGACTCGATAAGATGAAGTAACTTTTTTTTTATCGGTACTAAAAATGTTTTAAATCGATATCGTAAAAGGCGTTATTAGCGTTGAGATAACAGGAAAGAAAATGTCTGAAGGGATCGATCGATATATCAAATTCAATCACTTCTAAAGGGTTTGCCAAAGATAAAAAATGGCAGCTTATAATTTTTTAATTTCCGCCTGTGTTTTACTTGCTCGGTAATCAATATAAATACCGCTGTTTCTCTCAAAGCGGTAATAAGTTTAAGAGTTGATTAAGCTTACAATTACCACAGCCTATACCCAACAACTTTCTCATAGTATATTGGGTCAAAATCTGTAATCTAAATTTTTATTTTGACCCATGGTTTGACATTTGTTTTATCGAGGTCAAGTTTCTTAACTAAATTCGATCGACTCGTAATTGTATTGTTTGGGACGTCGGTAACCATTGCTTTTTTCATTGAGCGTATAACAGAAATTGCCTTTGTTAAAATAGCAATGGTTAACGAAGTCGCCAACGATACAGTTACAAGTCGATCGAATTTAGTTAAGAAAATGAAGCCCCAGGTGGTTCAGAGACATAAGCCCTGTAGGTCCGGGGTCCGGGCGTAAGAATAGGTCTACAGTTTGCCCTGCCTGTCGTAAGAGGCGACTAAAAGGGGTCTTTGGGGTCGTGGGTGTGAAGGGTGGGGGCCCGCGAACTCATCGAACGGCCCCGAGAAGGGCAGCGGCACAGCTTGTGGCACTGTGCCGCCGCAACTACAAAGGCGAGCCGGGGAGGGAACAACATGCCCTCCCCGAGCACGAAGCTGATAGCAGCTGAGCGTGGGAAGAACTTCGGACGCCAATAATGCGTGGTTTCCGGGGTCCTTCCAAAAAGCGCCAAGACGGCCACTGGGGGGTTTTAGTGAGTGCCAACCCCACATAAAGCCGACGCTCCCCCGAGCGTTGGCCCCCGTTACAAAAAAAAAAGCTGGTTCAGACCCTCAGAGAAATAAACCAACTTCAGAGCCATACCCCACGTTACTCAGCAAGCAAATGACAAACCAGCTCAACACAGGAGCAGTGATATACCGGTCCTTTATTCACGTTTAAAATGTCGACACGCCTCAGTATTTAGCGGAGAAAAGTTTTCGACCCTTTTTATCGAAAGGGTCACAAAAGATTCCTATCTAATGGCATAGATTAGAAAACCTATTGGAACGGCTGACACGAAATAACGAGAAAATAACTTTGTTTTATATTATGTATTGATATTGATTGAAGTTATTAATTCTAACTGACTTACAATTATCGATACCTTGTCTCCTATCCATACTTTAATATTATAAATGTGAAAGTAACAGACAGACGTCTGTCTGTCTGGCTCGCTTTCCTGAAAAGACTACTGAACCGATTTGAATGAAATTTGGTATATGGATAGTTTAGAGCCTGAAAAAGCATTAACAAATTAATTAACATTAGCTACTTTTTATCCCGAAATTCCCACGGGAAAATAGGGAATTTGATGTTTCAAGGGAAAATGCGCTGGCGAAGCCGCAGTGCGCCCGCTAATATTGAATAAAGCCTTTTTTTGTTTTTATTAATTTTCAAAGCTTACAACAGTCAGTAAGTTTATAACGTCTTCATTCTTACCGTCCAAAAATATGTTGGACGGAAATTAGACCACTGGAACAAGGAATGGACATGAGAACGACCCTTGAACATAATTCCCCAATTTCCGTGCTAATTTGCGTTCGACGTTTGAATTTTGACAGCCTCTTTTATGGAAGGCCCTTTTTTGGGTCCTTTCCTATCTTATTAGGTATGTATAATTGGGTCCGTAATGTTTTATCGAAAGTCATAATATTACTATGTTCGATTAACAGAACGTCGAGTCAACATTTCCCTTGAATAGATTTTAGCTCAAAAAAACTTTTGGTCGAAAAGCGTTTATTCGAATGAACGATTGTTCGAAAATTTATTGAGATACGAGAGATGAAAAGTTTAGTAGTACAGTTGCTATTTTTTTTCATAGTTTAAAAGAAAAAAGTACCAGGCTTACATGAAATAGTATAAGTTTAAAAAGCGCAAAACACACAAAATACCTTTACGGAACCAAAAAATAGTACCAGGCTAACATGAAATAGTAGAAGGTCAAGAAGCCCTGGAGAAACAGCTGATGATCTTCAAACGGCTGAACAGATTTTCATAAAACATGGCTAAAAATACTCGCTTGAAGTGTTAAGATGAAATAGTACCAATGCTGCCACCCTCTTTTGACAAGAACGGCTACTTTTATCAATATTCAGTTGCATTTTCCACTTAAAAATTTTATTTGTTGATGTAGGTATATATGTTGATAGTGTGACTTCGAAGGTCTGGATTTGAATCTCGGTGCTAGCCAAAGTCAAGGAAAAATAATTTATTCAATATAATAGGATACAATAAATCGCTTATTGAATGTCAATTAGACTATCTATGTCATTGGTATTATTGTTACCTTATTTGGTAAAGTATCCCATACTGCGAGAGGCGAGGTAGTTCAGGGTGCCCACCAAGCGGCTCAGGCAAACAAATTTTAGCCTTGCCTTACGACAATGGTCGCCTGGAGACGCTCCCAAACGAGCCCTCCTCTGTCAAATGATTAATAATAATAATAACACATCACACTCAGAGCCCCTAACTAGGTAGAACCTGTTTCTAGGGTGCCCGAAACATATACAGAGACGAACATTACACCCAGACCGGAAACAAACATCGATATTCATCATATCAATATTCGCCCCGCCCGGGAATCGAACCCGGGTGCACACGCTTACTCAGTCCACATCACTGCCAACTGAGCTACGGAGCAGTCGGATTCTTCTCCCTTTCGCAATGATTTTACAGCGTAGAGAACAAAGAGGTAACAAACTCTACAATTTATCTCTTTTTTTTTCTTTTGTGCCATTACAATTCAATTTGGCGACAATACAAAGAACATGAATTAATAAAAAATTTAAGTACATGAAATAATGAAATTAACTTAACGAGCGAACTTGAATCGAAAATTTATTAAAAATAATAACATACACAGTACAGGAAGACTGAAAATATTATAGTGCAGTGCTACTATTACCATATGCGTCTTTGTCGTTTACATAATTTTACATGTCTCCAAAGGGTACTTAAGGTATACTGTTTCAAGTATTCGGTTAAATTAACCATCGAATTGAAACACTGTGCTCGTTGAAGCGAAATCTTGAGTAAACTCAACCAGAGGATAAAAATAACATCTCATTCATTGACTTAGAATAACCTATGTTTCAAGTTTCAGTAATTCATTGGGGCGAACGGGTGCGATGCTAGCGCCACTTCGATAAATAATTAATATATTCTAAACCGTGGCCGAAATCAAAAATATGCGTTAATAACGCCCTAGATAATCTTTTTTAGTATTTTTTGAGCACAGAAAAGTAGTCCTAACTTAAAAGAACAAAATTATACACAGATTGTTACTAAAAGTGGCCACTTTTAACAACACTTTGAAGCTTTCTTTGGTCTTCAATTCAAAAGCTATACAAGAGTGCCCTAAAAATACTAGGCTACATTATCTAGTGTCATACCGTGCCACATTTGTGATATTTGCCTTAGTTTAGAAGATATATTTTTTTCGCGAATGGCGCTAGCAACGCGGTAAACTGGCTCTTAACAAACGTACACCTGTTTAACGAGTGTTTAACCCAGAAACGAAAGAAGCTCATTTAAAACCGCGCTTTCCGAACGGCGGAGCTTTGAGTACGCAAAGCTTGTTCAAAAAAGCTCCTATCCCTAACCCTCCCTTATCTGGAAGTTGGTCAATTAAAAAGTTCCGTCACGGGTGAGCCGTCGTGGATTTTACTCTGGAATACGTGGGAGAGATGCTTATCTTTGTAATTATAGTATGCCTTAAGTTATACGCTTTTCTATTTGCTTAACTAACTATCTATTTTTGCGTGAAAGTGGAATACACATATACATCCAAACTGCCAAAATTTTAACATTATACAACATATTTTCACGCCTATATTCGCCGAAGATTTAGGCAGAGGCAGCAGCTCATTGGGTGAACCCACGAGAGGCATCAGTGCATCAATCAATATATATAAAACTCTTCCGTTACTGACTGACTGACTGACTGACTGACTGACAGACAACGCAGAGCCGAAACTACTGGGCGTAGAAAACTGAAAATTGGCACGTGGGTTCCTTGGGGGGTGTAGGTGAGCACTAAGAAGGGATTTATCGAAATTCCCACGGGAACGGGAAAAAACGGGATTTTTGAGTTTATGAGAATCTGCGCGGGAAAAACCGCGGGGCAGCCTCTAGTACATAGTATAAAACAAAATGGCTTCCTGCGTCTGTCCCTATGTATGCTTAAATCTTTAAAATTATGCAACTGATTTTGATGTGTTTTTTTTAATCGATATGGTGATTCAAGAGGAAGGTTTATAAGTATAATACGTGCACAAGATAGTTTTAGGTTAGGCGGTACGAAGATCGTTGGGTCGACTAGTAAAATCATAAATCATAAATTTTATCGCAAACTAGGTGTGTGATACAGATGGTAGGTAAAAATAAACAGAACTTAAAAACTTAGTTGCCCTCATAGGGCGCCGCAACTAGTATAACACGGCAGATTTGCATCGAACTAGACCTAGGTTTGGCTGAGTTTATGTTTAAGGTTTATACCATCGTGAAAATTGGATTTTTTTTTTAGCTTTCGTAATATAAGTTGGAAGGTAGCTCAATATATAAATTAATATATGTAAAAATCTTCTCTTACTGACTGACTGATAGACAACGCAGAGCCGAATCTTCTGGGCGTATCAGGCTGAAATTTTGCACGTGGGTTCCTTGGGAAGTGTAGGAATAATTTCCCAAAATTCCCATGGGAACCTTTTGTGTTTATGAAAACCTACCCTACCTAAACCTACTTACCTAAACTCAAATAATGTAACCCAAGGTGCAATATTTTTTCCGTTGTTTACATATTTTGACAGGTGGTTTGTTGTGTTGTTTGTTTTTAATTCGGCCATTCTGGGTAGTCAAAAGAACATAGTCTATAGAGCCTAGTCTTTTGTAGTATCTTATATTCTATGGCGTAACGAAGTAAGCCGGCAAAGCTCGTATTTTATAAAACGCTACCTCTTTCAAATTAGACTGCTAGCAATAAGCCATGATTTGCGCTAGCAGCAAACAATTAAATTTGTGAGAAAGATCCCACTGCCGTTCGTAGGCCGCCCCAATTAGACACAAAATGGGCGGGTTAATTAGTTTTGACGATGGATTTAATTGATAGTACGACATGTCTTACGTATTGTTCTGTTAATATGATTTTGTTATTGTCTAATTAGTAAGCGTAGAAATTTAATTAATAGGTACTAGGTTAGGAGTACCCCAACATACTCAAACACATATTTGGAAAATACTAGTTGACCCAGCGAACTTGGTAACGCTTTACCTATTACTATCTTGTGCATGAATTATACATATAAACCTTCCTCTTGAATCACTCTATCGTTTAAAAAAAACCGCATCAAAATCCGTTGCATAGTTTCAAAGATATAATTATACATAGGGACAGACGCGGGAAGCGACTTTGTTTTAATATTATGTATTGATATCATACTAGTTAACATCAATACATAGTAAAAAACAAAGTCGCTTCCCGCGTCTGTCCCTATGTATGCTTATATCTTTAAAACTATCCAACGGATTTTGATGCGGTTTTTTGTAATCAATAGAGTGATCCAAGAGGAAGGTTTATAAGTATAATACATGAGCAACATAGCAAAAGGTTAGGCGGTACGAAGTTCGCCGGGTCGACTAGTTATGTATATAACACGGCAAACTTTGTACCGCCTTGAATTCTAAATTTTTGAGAATATTCTATAGAGCCTATTCAATGCAAGCAAACAGACAAACAAATCTTTCCTCTTTATAATATTAGTAAAGATTACTATACATTACGTCACTCCTGTTTCCCGTCGATGCAGGAGTAGAATCATTTGACTGTGGTGAGGTCGTTTGGGGAGTCTTCTGGCGACTCTATCGTTGGCTTTGAGAACTTTGTGCTTTGGAACATAGGCCTTTTTTTTTTTTTGTTAGGCGGGGAAACTCCTAACGAGTACTTTGCGACCCCGGGGGGAATCGCAGGGTTATGTGGGGTTCGCACCCACTAAAACCCCGCCGGTGTCCATCTCGGCTGTTGGCAAAGGGGTCACGGGTGATCTTTCGATCGTTATGTTCAACTCCGCGACCCCCTCCAGCATTGGCTGTTTAGCCTCTTCACGGGGGGACAAGTGGTGTTAGTCCCCCCTGAGCGCGGATGGCTCTTTCTACGCTCGACGGCGGAATCGGGACACCGCGTTCCACCGTCCTTCTCAGGGCCGTTATATGACTACACGAGGCCCCCGCCTTGTGCACCCAACGACCCCGGGGTCCCCTCTTAGTCGCCTCTTACGACAGGCAGTGGATACCTCAGTCGTATTCTTCGGCCCGGTACTGCAGGGCGTTGGAACATAGGCCTCCCATAGATGGATCAACGTTAAAGTATGGTTTTACCATAATCGCCACGCTTGGCAGGCGGGTTGGCGATCGCAGTGTGGCTCTTCAAGTTGCTCAACGAAGTACGCTGCTGCCTGTCCTTCCGCTGTTCCCTTAGTCGCCTTTTACGACACCCGTGGGAGGAGATGGGGTGGCTTTTGTTCCCCGATGGGTTAGGCAGGCTTACCAGCTCATCAGAGCCCATGTTTAGCCAAGTTAATGTTTTGATACCACTATGACAATAGACTTTATATAATTATACGTGAAAAAGGTCCGTATAACTATTTAAGAATACATAAAGAGAGAGAAAAACGAAAATTCCATTTCCTTAGAAATCCTAGGCGAAACTTTCATAGTTTTCAGCGGAATTTCAGAAGTTATTTCAGCTTATTTCAAGCTCGCGACAAATGGCCGGCTCTGGATCACTTTTCACGGGAAATTGATTGCGGGAATATTTCCTGAAATTTATCTTCCCTGAATAAAAGAATAGTTTTAAATAATTTGTATTAATTTTGAACACGAAATCACATATCAAATACTAAAGAAAATAGATAGAAATACATTTATTTACAGAAGTACTGTGATAAAAAGTATGTATCTTTAAATCGTTTTCCGCTCCGACTTGATACAGATTAATAACACATCACACTCAGAGCCCCTAACTAGGAAGAACCTGTATCTAGGGCGCCCGAAACACACACAGAGACGAACATCACACCCAGAACGGAAACAAACATCGATATTCATCATATCAATATTCGCCCCGCCCAGGAATCGAACCCGGGTGCTCCTTACTCAGTCCACATCACTGCCAACTCAGCCACGGAGCCGTCAAAAATAATTGAGTTCCGACTTCGAAACAGAGAAATATGCGCTCAACGGAGTATGAGACGAATCGAGCTAGTATAATCTGTACTCAAGAACGACTGAAGCTCAAGCAAGTAGCCTCCAAACCACTGTTAATGTCGGCCATAGGTTCCTCCCAAATATCGCCATAATGACAGAATTATAAAAAAAAACACATTTCTATTGTTTCAGAACAAGCGGCAGAATGTCTGAAAACGTCCTTAGCTTCAAAGCGGACGCGTCCGACAATAAGGCCCGCTACACATGCGAGGCGAAGAACGTCATGATCAGCAACACACTGAAAGCTGAAATCGACCTGACTGTTCTGTGTAAGTATACCTTTATCGTTTTTGCAGCAGAATTTATTTTTGTAATAGTATATGTGAAGACAACTTTTTTATTACCGATTTTATTTTGTATTGAAATTTAAACCGATTTTTGTAGGCCATGTGCGTTGCACTATTGAATATTTTCCTCCTACAAAAAGTCTGTCTCCAATTATTACTTTAAAATATTAGTAATTTTAGACTAGCGTTTGCCAGCGGTTCCTCCCACGCTCTTACTGAGTAAGGAAGAACTTCAGATCCTGTTTTGATTGGAACCCTGTGCCGTAGAAGTTAGGGATCAGTTTTAATTGTTTTCCTCTCGGTAACTTCGCTGCGCCTCGCCATATGTGCGCTGATCCTTAACACGCTCTAAATTGTTATAGTTAAATGTATGTTGAAATTCAAAGTTTTCTATTTGCAAAATTTTCCTAAACTCTGTCAAACAAGTTAACTTGAGGCGTCCTTCGCACTTTGTCCGCGAAACGACGCGGTTTTTTTTCCCATTTTTTTTTAACGTTTTAAAAAAATTGGCTTTTTTCTGCGTTATAGAAAATACCTAAATAAAAAATTGCACATAGCTTTTACTTTAAATTGATCATTTGTATTTTAAGGCAGTACTTATTTTGCCGATCATCCAAAAGATAATATTATGAGGATGAGGAAAACAAAAAAATGGCGTCATTATTGTTTACATTCTATTTCGTGTCGTTTAAGGGAGGATTTAAATAAAACGAGCGAACGCTCATTGTATCCCTTATCTTTCAAATTATTTCCTTGGTCCTCGTACATAACATAACCGAGTTACATTACCAGCATTGTGCATGGAAAAAATATTTTTCGTACAGAACTGGTAATATATTAAGAAATACTTGTTCTTTGCACATTGTGAAAACAGAGGTAGATCAATCTTTCGTTATTCTGACGTATATCAAGGAATAATAATTATGGCCGTAACGTTAGTTCCAACTCGCACCGCGCTTAAAAAAAGCATAGTGCGTAACGCGAAATAATGTTATCGATACCATCGAGTTAAACTTTCGACGTATCTGGCAAAATACGGAGCTTTTTCACCGAAAACTCGGCAAGACAAACTTTTTACACTTTCAACTTTTTTTTTTTTGTATGGATCGGCAGCTTTTGAATTTGAATTGTTTGTGAATTCATTCGATTCCGTGAATTGGTTTTCTTTAAAGTTGACTAAAGTTATTCTTGTTTGATACGCAGATCTTAATCAAATTGGTCAAGTTCTGGTTTAGTATAAATTATAGGTCTTTGAGAAGAAAATTGTCTTTGATAAAAAATATACTTATGTATAAGCCGCGCAGATAAAGAAACGATTTGAAAATGTTGACCGAACGCATGTTATCGCATATTAGTATGACAGAAGAGTTAGGAAAAGAGAGACAGCCCATACAACGGCCGCCATTTTGTGATCTTTTCTTTATGTGCAGGTTATACTGGGTGTTTCTGACAAGGCGGTAATAAATCAAAGGAGGTATTCTGCTCACCATAACTAAGAACTTTCCCAAAGCAACATATATTGTACTGGGCAGGATTCGGACTGCGCTTGTCTTGAAAGTCCAAAACAAAATGACAAAAAAAAAGAAATAGCGGTAGGTAGGTACAGTCGTTCACGCGAGATGCCGTGACCAAAGGAAATACAAAATATACCTACTTATACAAAGGTAGAAAGTTTTGTTAATTTATTATATTGTTAGATGGTACAGTCGCGGACACGATCGGCGTAACACTTCCGGTTTTTCTGTATTGCAAAATAGCTCTTGTTCTTTGGCAATACAGTCTAGGGCTGACGAAACCATAGACAAATCTGTTACGGCCTCCTAGTCCTTGACTGTACGAATTACAGAGTTATAATAATAATAATATAATAATAACGCATCACACTCAGAGCCCCTAACTAGGAAGAACCTGTAACTAGGGTGCCCGAAAAATATACAGAGACGAACATTACACCCAGACCGGAAACAAACATCGATATTCATCATTTCAATTCGCCCCGCCGGGAATCGAACCCAGGTGCACAACGCTTACTCAGTCCACATCACTGCTAACTGAGCTACGGAGCAGTCAATATTTAAGGCCAAAGAGTATAGTTAGTTTCACAAAAGCATGAAATTCTTCTCACAAAAATTGCCACTTTAACAAAAACTATGTTCTAAAAGTCGCTCCTAAAAACTAGCTCGGCTTACATAGAGAAGTTAATCTAAAATGCTGTTGTAGAGCGTCGGGCAGAGGAATTTACATTCAAAGGGTTGTTACTAGTGTTGGGACAGAATTCCGGACGTTTTTGGAGTGCTTTATCCGGTTGTTTTGTTTAAAAATTCGAACGAGACTTTGTTTTTTAGCTGTATTGAGAAATTGTTTGACGGGAGCCTATTATTAATACTAAAATGCTCTATGGAATTTTTAGAAAGTGCCTCAATGGTACGCAGATAAATACTTAAAACTAAAAAAGTTAAAAAAGTTATGTCACTAAAAATGATAAGTACAGCAAAATAAGAAGTTTTTTTTTGTTCAGTTTTTGCACAAGATATAGATTAACCGTCTTATTCATAAAGATACAGTAGATTTTCAGTAGCCTTACTGGAGGTCTACTTCTCTGGTTTGTTGTATGGTAAATACGTGACATCCAGTCTAAATTGACATACGTCAAATAACTAAAATGCTCTTTAACTTTTTATGAATAACAGGGTAAATTGATATTATTATTAACGCTCGCATTGATTATACCTTCAAAATTATCAGGTTCTCTCAATGTTTACTGGCTTAGAATTAGAAACTGTTATTCCAACTAGTTTTCATATAAAATCAGGTGGTTTTCCGAACTTTTTCCGACATCGCACATCACTAAAAAGGTAACTTCGTCTACCTTCATTTCTTATTAACAAAAGTACCTCTTACCTCCTGAAGTATAAAAGCAAATACAATTTTACGTAAAGTATGATTACATTCTTATTTTTAGTTTTATACTAAAGATTCAAAGAAGTAAAAAATAAAAATTTTGAATAGGTTGAGCTTCTCTAAGTTTGATGTTGATTATGTTTATTTGTGTTTGTATATGTCGTAGGAAGATTGATAATGAATTTTTTTGCAAAAAAACTTGAGGTTTTGCGAAAACCCGGATAATTTTCTTAAAGTTCTATTTAATAAACCTTTTCGTTTTTGCACCACTCTTCTTTATAAAGAATGTAAAGTACTAACAATTAGACAACTATTTATTCACAAAATAGTTATATCGGGATACAAAGATCTTAGTACACATCCAAATTTTGAAGAAATTATAGGGAAAAGAATTATTTGTCTCCCTGTACCTTCAATGAACACATGTTTTGGCCAACACGCAGAACATTTTCTCAAACCATTTCTTTTCAATAAAATTATCAAAAACTTCAACTTCATTGGTTTACTATATTCATCAGCTAAATTCAAACTTAAACAATATCTACTATCCTTAGATTACCAAGATACAGAGGATTTGCTTAAAATAAGTGGTAAATGAAACTCGATATTGCTCCTTCATATATTTTTATATTTAAAACTTCTTAATCTTATTATCTATAATATAATTCTTACTTAACTATACTTACATAAATCTATAACATTACTTAATTATCTTTTATTTCACAATATCTGTCACTTTTATTCTATATTTAAAATTCCACAATCTCATTTTCTATAATATATACAATTCTTACTTATCTATACTTACCCATATATATATATATCTATAACATAACTTAATTATCTTTTATTTTACAATACATTTCACTTTTCTTTTAATGTAATTTGTGTATTATATTCTTTTCTTATAAAAAATCCTTTCCCTTTCCTTATAAGCCTTAATCATAATTCATACCCCGTCCTAGCACTAAAGTGCAAAGTTTTGTTTGTTTTTTTCTTTATTTTTTAAATATCCATGTCCATGTGCTGCTGCTCCTTCTGTTTTCAGGAGTATGTCTTTAATACAATATAGTTACTTGATTTCATGGGGATGGAGGGAGGAGTTAGTAACAATTTTATGTACTTATGTAATAAGTTCCACTAGCGCCACTAACTTGGTTTTTACTATGTTCATGTTGTATCTCGGCAGGCATGACACAGGCATTTGCCTAGTATGCCAGCCATTGTTATCCAAATGTGTGCTTTAAAACGTGTTTTTGTTCAATAAATGCTTTTTAATTTTTTTAATTTTTTAATTTGATATAAATGACTTTTTTTCCCAATAATCCTTACAAAAAGCAGTTTTTTTTTTTTTGCAAAAAGCCTAGTATAAATGAAAACTTTGAAACCTTCCTTAACTCTGATTGGCTAGATTATTGTTTGCTAGTTAGCTCTTATTCATATGGGCTGTGTGATAGCTGTATAGAATACCACCACCCCATCTCCTCCCGTGGGTGTCGTAAAAGGCGACTAAGGGAACAGCCGAAGGACGGGCAGCAGCGTCCTTCGTAGAACTACTTGAAGAGCCACACTGCGATCGCCAACCCGCCTGCCAAGCGTGGCGATTACGGCAAACTCCCTCCACAATATTTGTCGCTGTGGCCATCTGTGGAGAAGCCTATGTCCAGCAGTGGACGTCTATCAGTTGTAATGATTATGTTTGAATTTGTAATTCTTCATCAAATAGTCAAAAGCAAAGAACCGAAAGTTAATTAAAACGCTTCCAAAGCTACTTGTGGAGCTTTCGCAAAGAAACTTTCCAATTGAAAGACTTATCAGTTTGAACTATTTCTTTTCAGGATATTTTATACTAAAATGTTACTGTATTTAGACCAAAACTAAACTTGTACAATTTTTTTTTGTCTGACAAACTAAGTTACGTCTTTGTATTATTTTCATATATTATGTTGCTACTTAAGTAGTGGTAGTAGCGCCACCCGCGCAAAAAAAAATCTAAACTAAGGCAAATTTTAAAAATTTCTTCGTTTTTCTATCCGTATTTATAATCACTAAAAAGTATAAAAAAATTAACAAAATAATATAAAAGAAATTGAATATTTTTTTTTTTTTCTATTAAAATATACTTAGATTATTAATTTTAATTTCTTAAGAATCTAAGACCCGGATTAAAGCTTTTCCTTATATTAAAACTCTTAGAAGTAAAGTCGTTCTTATCTTTTAAAAGTTAAGTTGGTATGAGAAAAAAAACGCTCTGCAAGCGAACGATAAAATTTCCGGCGCATTGTGGAGCCAGCGAAGAAATTAAAAACTTCCGAGAACGGCCCACTTTTCGAATTGGATTCGAAATTCGAACTAGAAGAAAAAAAAGTAGTTTCAGGCTGTACGGTCATATGATCTTTGGCTTTACCAACTACGAGGAAAAAGCAAAAAAAAAATTAATTTAGCTAAGACTTTAATTGAATTATTAACTTTTATTTATTGTCATTGAATTATTAACTTTAGGTCTTTTAAACCAATGCAAGCGCCAATCGTCAGAAAAAGAATATTTTCAAAACCATGCAAATTGTAGATATAACCACTATCTGACATTAACAGACGAGATTGAGTTCGGAGTAGCACTCAAAAGTGTCAAATGTAACTTTAAATCTGTCGCCGCCTCAAATTGATATACAAAGTCCAGTACAAAGCATAAACTTGACGGAGTATGAAGGAGTTAGGTTAATGTGTACTCGAGAACGACTTGTCCAATATCAAACTCGGGCACATCATTTGACAGAGGAGGGCTCGTTTGAGGTCTCCAGGCGACCATTGTCGTAACGCAAGGCCAATATTTGTTTGCCTGAGTTTTAAGAGACTTTAAGATACTTTACCAAATAAGGTATCAATGCCAATTAGATTAAATAGTCTAATTGACTTTCAATAAGTGATATCTTGTATCCTATATTGAATAAATAATTTTTGACTTCTGACTTTTGTCTTTGAAGAGTTCATTCACTAATTAAAATATTCTGTCATTTACCCACAGTTGCACCAGCCCAAGTAATGATCTCCGGACCTTCAGAAGCCAGGGTTGGTGATCCAGTACCTCTAACCTGCAGTACAGCACCTTCCAATCCCGCAGCCGACATCAAATGGGTGGTTCTTGGCAAACACCACCGAGATGCCAATAACAGAACCACAATTGCTCCTGAAGGTAAGTTGAATAGAATCACAAGAACCTATCTTATGGGTGTGTGGAGGTGTCTTAGTAAACCATTACTCCATCTCCAAATGATACCACCACATCTTCCAATGATTAATCCTTTAACTCCTCGGGGAGCATAGGGCTTCAACAGTCTTCCTTCTGACTTCTCTGTTCTGCGCTCTTTCTTTGGCGTCGGTCCAGGTCATCCCTGCCGCCCTGAGTTCTGTCATGATAGAACACTTCCAGGTTTTAGCAGGTCGACCCTGTCTTCTTCGGCCGCCAGTAGGGTTAAATTTTTAGGCTACTCTGCTGATGTTTGCTTCAAGTCTTCTAAGGCTTATCCATCTCCATTTTCTTTTGATTTCAAGTGAGATGGGCCTTTGACTCGCTATCTCCCAAAGTTCCTCGTTAGAAAAAGTATTTGGCCAGTAGAAGTATCTCCCATGGCTGTCGTTAAAGGCGTCTACGGGAAGACCAGAAAGATAGGCAGCAGCGTCCTTCGATGAAATAATTAAAGAGCCAAGGCAAATATTGTGTGTTAATCGGCTCGCTTTGAAAGCAGCCCCTTTATGACCGCTTTTGCAATATTCACTGTCTGGACATTGACTTTGAGACTATGGAGGACGAAAAGCAATATTGCAATGGTGGCCGTCATAGTAAAGCAGTTTGGCTCTTCAAATATTCCAACGGAGGACGCTGCTGCTCGTCCTTCGGCTGTTCCCTTAGTCGCCTTTTACAACATGGTAGAATATAGAGAGGTGGATTTTTCCTTCACCTTCAATGAGGGGTTTTCGTTTTTGACAGTTTTAATGGTTCTAGGAGAAAGCTAATAGATGGCACTGTATAGCCAATGTATGCAGGTGTAATGTCAAGGTCAAATCTGATTGACCTGACTGATTGAATTCATATAGAATTTGACATTTAACCTGATTGCTAGTGCCATGTCATGGCATTCTCTGCAAATAAAAGTGACAGTTCGAAACCCGTTCATTACTTCTTAATATATTTTTCATATCCTTCTCATAGCTTACTACATAATTTCTCAATTCACAGGCGGATGGGTGACAACTTCAAACATAACAGTGGTTGTGGAGCCAAACCGACGGTCGGTGGTCGTGGTCTGCCACGGCATCAACGCCCAGTTGACCGAGAACGTCGTCGCCACGCATACCATCAACGTGCTATGTAAGTTTTATTCCTACTTCTACTACTTCTCTTCCTTAGCATTTTTTTATTTTTTATTTGGTTGATGACTAAGCAGGGCCGCCTCCGTAGCTCAGTGGCGTAGCGCGTCGCGCCTTTGATTAGGGCACGGAAGGTTGTGGGTTCGATCCCCGCAGAAAACACCACATATTGATTTCTCACAAAAATCACGTTGTTTTTGTTTTCGGTTGGATAGGACATTGCAGGCATGAATCACCTGATTGTCCGAAAAGTAAGATGATTCCGTGCTTCGGAAGGCACGTTAAGCCGTTGGTCCCGGCCGCAGTAGTGGTCGTTATAACCGCGGCGACAAGCTGGCCCCTTGTCACGTTGGTAATAAAAGCATAAAACTCGGCTAAACGTGGGTCCGGCTCTTGAGCTGGTACCTCTGCCTAACCCTTCGGGGAATAAAAGGCGTGAGATTATGTATGTACTAAGCAGGGCTTTATCTGCCCAGTATCACAGCCACCTTTGCAGATCTATTGTTATCGCCACTATTTGTATAGTTAAGCTTCAAGGCCTGTTGCTTTCAGGAACAACAGTATGTCCTTGAAGCTGAGATATTTTATCTCATCCGGCTGTAACAAATGTTTTCCGAGATGTAATGATTTATGTAAAAGGGGACCGCACAAAGAAAATATGCATCGCAGTTTCATCTGCGTTTAGGCAGAATCTGCATAGTTTTGTGTCTTTCAACTTTTAAGTTTCTTAGAATTCACCAGCCCACTGCTCGACAATGCCATTCCAATTATTTTCCAATTCGCTCTATCTGCTATCAGTCTTATCCATGTCTCTCTTTAGATCGTCGGTCCGTCTGGGTTGTGGTCTGCCTACACTTCTTTTCCCCTCTCTTAGTCACCATTAATGGAAGGCGTTACATCTTTTCTGCGAGACATGGTGTCCCGCCCAAAGTAATATTTCAATATCATCATTATCGTCGTCTCAGATGAAATCTGTTTCTCGACAAAGGCATACTACAGATCGTCAAATAAGCGGGTTTTTACCTTCGTCCAGTGCACCCGCAACCTTCACCAGATTTGACCTTGAGTATTCAAGTTTTATTTTGATAGCAATTCATAATCCTATCGAGCCTCTTGCTTAAAAGAAATAAGGCTGCCCATTGCCCTCTTTCTGTCCTTTTCAAAATTTAACTGTATGTGTGTTTTATTTGCATTTTTTTTATTTAGGTACCTGTTTTATTTTGGAAATAAAATGTTTTTATTTAAATCTAAATACTTTATATTTATAGTCCATCATCATACTGTTAAACAAATGGACAAACAAGTAGGAAAGTCATTAGCACGATCGGAACCGGGAAATTGCACTTGTGCTGCGTTTATTACAACAAAAAGTGAATCAGGGACAAACTGTTATTACATTTACAGTTTCTATGTAGATAGGTAGATGGATGAAGTTTGAAGCATTATTAGTTTTTCTTACGGAGCAACTTTTATGTTAAACATGTGAGTATTTGTCTTATTTTGATGTTATTTCTTGAGAATTGTCATAGATTTCTACCACCCCATATTCTTATCTACTAACTACTATTATAAAAATGAATCGTGGTTCGTTAGTCGCGCTAAAACTCTAGAACGGGCGGGCTGATTTAGATTTTTTGGTTTTAAACCTTTCCAGGACTACTAGGAAGGTTTAAATGGTGTGAGGAAAATGTAGGTGAAGTTAGTAAAAAAGTTCAATCCATTTTCCTGTCAAATATTGATTTCGAACCTTTGTGGACTTGACGTTGTTGTTTTTTAAATTCTCCCAGTCTGGGCGGGCAAAATAACAAACTCCATACAGCCAAGTTTTTAGTAGGTAGGTAGTATAATATATAATCGTGTAAACTTATAATCAAAGGCGATACGGAGTTTGCCGGGTCAGCTAGTTATGTATTATTCAGTATTATATGCTGTCATAATACTGCGAACTAGCATTAAAGTCACGGAATCAATACAGTCGTTTCCCGCGTCTGTCCCTATGTATGCTTATATCTTTAAAACTATGCAACGGAATTTGATGCGGTTTTTTCAAACGATATAGTGATTCAAGAGGAAGGTTTATAAGTATAATATATGCTTAACATAGTAATAGGTAAGGCGGTACGAAGTTCGCCGGGTCGACTAGTTTAACAATAATTTCAACAAAAACAAAACCAAACTACATGAACGCTTTTGAACATTTCAATTTTCAACAACAAGACTGACAAAACTGTTTCAAACTTTTGCGACAACCCTAAAACAGGGTTGCCAGTCACGTAGAGCTCATTAGGGCAAGTGGACAGAGCGGTGTGGTAGGGACGAGAATTAATTGCAGACTTATAGGTATTGGTGACCCTAGTTCTGCATTACCAATGAGCTTACGATCCGTAGTTTGGCCGACGAATAGTGGCTGCTGAATTGCTTAGTTAGCATAATCGCAGCTGAAAGACGTCCACTGCTTGTCATAGGCCTCACCATATTGACTGGTCTTGAGAGACCCTCATCCAATGCATCCAGTGTCTGACCACGGGTCGCGGAGTTGAACATAAAGATCGATAGATCTCCCGTGACCCCCTTGCTAACAGCCGAGATGGACACCGGCGGGGTTGTTTTGGGTGCGAACCCCACATTACCATGCGGCTCCCCCCGGGGCTGCAGGGTCCTCGTTATGAGTTTCGCTGCGTAAAAAAAAAGTTTTTCTAACCCCTTGTGCCTTGAAAGACTATCTAGTGTCATACACGTTCTCATTTTTAACCCAGCTGCTTTGGCTGTGCTATGCCTTTTTATCAATTTATTATTACAAATATTTGCGTGCCAGTTATGGCAGAACATGCTGAACTTCTGTAAAAACAACATCTGTTATAACCGTGTTCTAGTGTAAATAAATTATTTCATTCATTCATTCAAATTCAAATTCAAATCATTTATTGCTTTCATGTGTATACAGGTGTTCATTCATTCATTCATTCAACCCCCAACGCAAGAAGAGTGTTATAAATTTCACGTGTCTGTCTGACTGTGATATTGTAGCTCCTAAACGGACGAACCGATTTTCGTTTAGTTTTTGTGGCGTCATAGATAATTTTATTCTTAGCTATGTTTCATAAAAATATCTTATCATCAGCTATTTTCTTGTTTTAAAGGATTCTTACTTACTTCTTTATGTCCGATCGATTCGAAATTTGGTACCGTGTTACTAATTATATTATGGTAAGGTTATCATGAAGCCATTTGTTTTTTTTGTGTGTATTAGATTGTTGATATGTGCTATGGTTTAAGAGAAAGAAGTGTTTAGTAGCTAGTAGCGCTGAAATTTACTCAAAGAGGCTTTTTTTAAAACAGAAATTAACGGTAAAAACAGCGAGAGAAGCAACGGCCTTTCTCTATAACTTATAATGTATATTATATATATTTTTTCACACAAAGGATAGGTTGAGGAAAAAAATCACGTAGGTATACGTTCTCCCCGCCGTACCTCGGGTAAAGTCGTAGACTTGTTTCCTATGGAGATTAACTATAAAATAATATCTAAAACATTACAATGTGATTGTTTGTAAGGTCATTACAGTTTTGAATCGCCTGATTGTCCAAAAAGTAAGATGATTTCGTTCTTCGGAAGGCACGTTAAGCCGTTGGTCCCGGCCGCAGTAGTGGTCGTTATAACCGCGGCGACAAGCTGGCCCCGCCTCACGATGTTATAAAAACTATTAAAAACCTAAACTGGGTTACACCATCCTAGACCACCACTATACAGAGAGAAGATAAATCACAACGTTCCACTGTACTTATTTATAATTTCGTGAGTTTCCCGCTCTTTGGCGCTAGGTTTATCGTCTTACCGGATGTGACGTCATGAAAAATGTCCGCCATCTTGCCTCTCTGCTCGCTTCCGGCGCCTGTTGTTGACGTCTGGATGCAAGATAATATAATTAGGAAAAAAATATACGCGTGCAAATAAGCTTTTTCGCAAAAGAATCTTTGGTGTTTGTTTGTACGAGAATTATGTACCTACGTACATTTCATACCTTACATAAAATCTCTTGAAAAAAAACTTTACTACAACTGAAGGTGGTAACTCTCGGTATGGCGCGAAAAAGAATTTTTTACGTGTTTTTTATTTATTCTGGCGAAATTATTGAACTTTTTTTTTTGGCCGTTTAATCAAGTTATGTCCTTAGACACAAAATCAGTAGGTCTGTCTTCCAAAAACGTTGTATAACAATGTGGGAGATGGTTTTTTACATACGCGAATTCATTAAAACTTTATTCAAAATGAAGACTTTCGCCAGAATAATTAAAAAACGCAAAAAAAAAATTGAATTTCACGCCATAGCGAGAGTTACTAATTGACATTTAAAGTCAGTTTTTCTAGTGTTCTACGACAACTAGGTACTTACAAGTTGCGTTTGTGATTACTTGCTCAAGTTTGATCTCGAACGAGCCGTTTCTCATACTCTGACGAGAGTAATGCTCACTTTTTTTAAGTCTTAAATGTGTTAAATTTTGACAGTTTGAGTGTAAGCTCAAACTATTTCTCGACTGTGAATGATAATAAAAAGATTTTCTTTAAATGTTTGTTTGAATCTAATAATCTCCAAAACTACTGGACCGATTTGGAAAATTGTTTCACTACTAGAATCCTACATTTTCCCTGCTGAACATGAATTTAGATTATCAAAAAAATTCATATAAGCTATATGATGTTTAACTTATATCATAAGGCCTTACGAAGTTCTCCATGCCAGCAAGTATAAATATAACATAGGGCACAACGTTCCGAAGACAAAGCGTCCCTATTATGATAATACCACTTTTCCTCAGGGATAAAAGGGTTATGACGAGCGAAACGAACAGTGGCCCAGAATGCGTGATGGGCTTGTCACAGCCCATATCGTTTTACATACAAAAACATTATTATTCTTATTTTGCTGTCTTTGAAGAGAAAAAAATTGAAAATATGTTTTTTTTTTGTCTTTTTTTCCCTAAACAGCAGATGGTCTTTTTTTCGGAAAGAAGCGTGATGAATTTGCATCGATTATAAAAGTTTCGCCGGGGTAACGAGACAACATTTTAATACCAATATTAGCTGAATTGGCCTAGTCGTTCTCGAGATTTAGCGAGACAAACGAACAACAACTATCTACTATATTTATAAAAATGTATCGTGGTTCGTTAGTCTCACTAAAACTCTAGAACGACCGGGCCGATTTAGCTGATTTTTGTTTCAAAATGTTCGTAATAGTCCAGGGAAGGTTTAAAAAGTGAAAAAATATCGAAAAATGAGTTAAAAACTACAATATTATTTTCCATATAAAATGGCAAGGCGCGAGATGAAGTTCGCCGGGACAGCTATTTTTTTTTTATAAATATAGAAATAAAATAAATAACAAATCACACTCAGAGCCCCCAACGACAAATTCAAAAACAAAGGTCCAACATTTTCTTCTCGCTTCGCGCCAAAACTCTCTTTCGCATTCGAAAATATTATTGATTGATAATCATTGACGAGGAACCTGTATCTAGGGTGCCCGAAACATATACAGAGACGAACATAACACCCAGACCGGAAAACAAACATCTATATTCATTATAACAATGTTCGCCCCGCCGGGATTCTAACCCTATGCACCCGCGTCTCAGTCCACATCACTGCCAACTGAGCCACGAAAAATCGTCATCAATACATAGTGTAAAACAAAGTCGCTCCCCGCGCCTGTCCCTATCTTTAAAATTATGCAACGGATTTTTAAGCGTTTTTTTTTAATGATACAGTGGTTCAAGAGGAAGGTTTATAAGTATAATACGTGCACAAGATTACTAAGTTTGCCGGGTCGAATAGTTAAAGATATACAGAAGAAGAAAAAGAAAATAATATCAATGGCTTGCCGTTCTCAAATACGATACGACAGGACGCATTTTTACTGACTCCCAAATAATTATGAGGAAGGAAGCGATTTACTTGGAATTCAATAATTTCGTGGGTAAACATTTCTGCTTCCGCTTTCCTGTATGAATTTTCCTTTTTGTTAAGTTAAGAAAGATAAAACTGAAGCTTCGTATTATTTATTATTCTGACTACCTCTGTCGCTCAGTTGCATTTTGACTGTGACTTTGCAGGTCCCGGTTCGATTCCCGGCGGGGGCGAATATTAGTGTGTTTTGGGAATCCTAAATACAGGTTCTACCTAGTTAGGGGTACTGAGTTTGTTGTGTATTTTTTTTATTATTATTGGTTCGGCTTCCACCTATCCATCTAGCTCAGGTTATGGAGCAATAAGGCTCGTATTTGACCAAATTGAGATTTGTTGTTTAAAAGTAATTACTGAATGTTTTTAACAAGCTAGTAATGAATAAAAAGGGGTGTTTCAGATGACCATACCCAACAACTTTCTTGAAGTTACATGCGTGGAAATCTTTAAAACGAAATCTGTCTTTCATACATTTCTTACGTGGTCAATGTACAGGACAGCTGATTTTTGTTTTGAGATTTCGACCC
Source organism: Euspilapteryx auroguttella (assembly GCA_951802225.1). Classification (NCBI taxonomy): domain Eukaryota; kingdom Metazoa; phylum Arthropoda; class Insecta; order Lepidoptera; family Gracillariidae; genus Euspilapteryx; species Euspilapteryx auroguttella. The sequence continues at coordinate 1,079,961 of OX637666.1, forward strand.
TTGTTGTTTAACGAAAGTCATGAAGTATGATGAGCTGAATCCCTCATTTGATTAATTACCACTCAGTCAAAAATATCCTGTATACTCGCGCATGCATTTCAAAAAGCGTCATCTCCAAAAAGTTTACATTTTTACGAGTCGGCAGCACAAAGAAATGTTTATTCAATGAGGGTCCCCGTTTTCGCGCCTTTTCAATCGGAATATAATATTTTTTTAATTTTGTTTTTTTTTGAGGGTAGCCGGCCATGAATGATTAGGGGTTGAAAGGCGAAAAGGAGTTTTTTTTAGCGGAAAAAGTAAATCCGTATTTGATTACGAGAGGAATTTAAAAAGGTCCTAGGTCTTGTTATCATAATGATACTGTTGACTAAGTTCTGACTTCCGTAACTAGGACCACCCTGACAAAGTCGAGTTGGACTTTGAGCTTGCACTCCAAACTGCAACTTTACTTAAGAGCCAGTTTACAGCGATGCTAGCGCCATTCACGAATAAAATTAATATCTTCTGAACTAAGGCAAATATCAAAAATGTGGCACTGTATGACACTAGATAATCTTGCTTAGTATTTTTTGAGCACATTAGAGTAGTCCTAACTAAAAAGTACAAAATTACACACAGATTATTGCTAAAAGTGGCCACTTTTAGCAACACTTGGTATCTTTCTTTGGTTTTTAACTTAAAAGCTATACAACAGTGCCCTAAAAATACTAGGTCACATTATCTAGTGTCATACTGTGCCACATTTTGATATTTGCCTTAGTTTAGAAGATATTAATTTTTTTCGAGAATGGCGCTAGCATCGCTGTAATCTGGCTCTTAAGAACCAATTGTCCGCATTCAAACTTAAGCGATTAAACTCATCATTTATTTTTTCAAAAAATAAACGTTAGCCTTCGAGTAATAAGCACATACATTAACTAAAAACTCTTTTCTAAGTCGGTTAAAGTAGGCACTTAAAACCTTCTCCTGAGTAAAACGAATACTATTCTGAAATCCGCATCAAAATTGGTTCAGCCAGACGTGAGATAATCGCGTACAAACATAAAAACATTCAAACATTTAGGTCAAACTGATAACCTCCTTTTTTGAAGTTGGTTAAACACGCTGACTCTGAATGTCAGCCTTGGAAGCTTCTGTTTTCCATCGGGGTAGGCAGAGACGATTGATTTCCACTGCCTACGTTCCTGACGTATAGACCATTTCAGTGTTTATAAACTCGTACGTACCTGCATCCTTGAACAGTGGCGGTCTAGGAGGCCGTAACAGATTTGTCTATGGTTTCGTCAGCCCTAGACTGTATTACCAAAGAACAAGAGCTATTTTGCAATACAGAAAAACCGGAAGTGTTACGCCGTCCTAGACCGCCACTGTACAGGCAGTAGATCAAAATTACCATAATATCTTGAAACCAACTATTACTATTCAATAAGTCTGAAATACAGCGGGAAATTACGTCGTACCGTTTCCGGTCACGTCTTTGGGACACCTATTTATTATTCGATTATGCTCCTTTCCTTTGATGGGCTTAAATGTCTTCCTTACCTTACTTTTAATGGAATAAGTAACGTTTGGACTGGAATGAGTGTTTTTTTTTTCAATTCCAAATTTTTTATTTTTAAATAAAAGCGACTAAGTGGTTTTTTTTATGAAAAAAATTACTCGGCTTTACCACAAAAAGATTTAAACCTGGTCTAAATCACCAGACTGGGTTTAAATCACTATTTCGTCATACAAATTTGCGATTTAGACCGGTCTAACTTTTTTGTGGTAACAGGGAGTCCCTGTTCCCACTAAGTTTAAAAAAGCGTGACTTCTTTAAATAATAAACAATATTTTTCTTATATCTTTAACCTGGGGTACTATTTACGGCCACATTTGCAATTTTTGCGTTTTTGTATTGACTTTGACACTCTGAGAGGACGAAAAGAAATGTTGCAAAAGCGGCCGTGATAGGGCCTCTGAAAATGACACAACAGAGGTTAAAAAAAAATCTAAGCATGATTATAGTGCATCTTTATAATTTATTATATTTGCCGTGGTTTAAAAGATTTAATTTTCAAGTGAATAATAGGCAATATACCTACATTAATGGATGAATAGAAAATTTTATCAACGTAAAAACCTTTTTAAATGCAACTGCATTGCTTGCAACATAAGCTGAGTCGGGGCCATTTTGCGCCCACAACACATACAATACTTTTGTCAATTTTATTTCGTTATTTGTTCTTTGTGTTTCTTATATTGTGTGTTTTGTGTGCGCAAATAAAGATCTGTCTATGTCTATGTCTTTTATTTTTACAAATATCTATTTATTATCTCTGAAATATTAAACATTTACATAATTTATCTTTACATCGATACGATACGATCAACAGTAAATAACGAAAATCAAGTTTCATATGTGCGAATTTCAAAAACTGATAAGTCCATAATTTTTTCGGTCACCGCCACCTAAAAGGTTATTGTGTGAAATTTCCCGTCTTGTTAGGTCGTAGGGTACGTTGTGAGGGACGTAAAGGGTTTTGTTAAAGACAGCTTCCATGGCAGTTGGCGGTTGTAACGAGATCATAATTAGGTTTAAAGGGCGGTTTGACTATCCTGTGTGGTTGATCGTTGTAATATTATTCATATTACAAGTAAAGTTTAGGTAAGAGAAGTGATGTAAACGACAAAGACGCATGGAAGTAGTCTAGCTCTGCACTTAAGATATTTTTCATTATTTCATGTAATTTCATTTTTATTAATCTGTATAAAGTTCATTGTATTGTCACCTAATTGTATTGTAATATCACAAAACAAAAAAAATGAGAGATAAATTGTAAAGTAGAGTTTGTTACCCCTTTCTTCTCTACGCTGTAAAATCATTGCGAAAGGCAGTAGAATCATTTGACAGAGGAGGGCTCGTTTGGGGGCCTCTCCAGGCGACTATTGTCGTAAGGCAAGGATTACATTTGTTTACCTGAGCCAATTGGTGGGCACCCTGAACTACCTCGCCTCTCACCAGTATAGGATACTTTACCAAATAAGGTACCTATCAATAGCAATTAGATTAGATGTAGTCTAATTGACTTTCAATAAGTGATATCTATATTGAATAAAGAATTATTTGATTTGATATTTGATTTAATTTGAAGGAAAAATGTTACAGGCAACGAGATAGTTTTCGTATGAATTTGTGGCCCAAACCAAATCATCATTATCATTTCAGCTGAAATGCGTCCACTGCTGAACATAAGACCCCGCCTCAGATCGTCATACCGACCGATCTTGCCAAGACTTGCGCCTTTACAAGATCGTCTGACCATCGTGTGGTTTGTCTGCCTGCCCTAAGCCTTCCCGTGCTATGTTGCCACTCGAGAACTTTTTAGCCCCAGCGACCCTCCGTTTGCCAATATTTTTTATTATTATTTGGACTATGATTGTCCTGATTGTTTTCACTATGTTGTGTTTGTTGATTGATTTGATTTGTTTTTGATTCGATCACGCAGGAAAAACTGCAATCATATGTGTCCATAGGACTCCCGTACATTAAAACGACACGACGTCGCATAGTACAGTAGCGGTCTAGGACGGCGTAACAGATTTGTCTATGATCTCGTGCGCTGGAGACTTAATTACCATAAAACAAGAGCTATTTTGCAATACAGAAAAACCGGAAATGTTACGCCGACCTCGACCGCCACTGTACCATCGCGCATACACAGCGTGTACCAATTCGCGGTAAGGTCGCCTATTGTCACCTTACTTATAAACATATTGTTAAATATATCTGTATTTGAGGACAATAAATTGTATTTTTTCATTCATTCAATCATTTATTCATTCATTCATTCAATCATTCAATCATTCATTCATTCAATTCTATGTACGAGGTTACATGCGGCATCGTATCGTGTTTACGGCCCTAATTCTTTCCATTGCAAATACCAGTAAAAGAGTGAATACATGAATACATATAAAAATAACTACAGTAGATTTTTACCGGTCGGTAATAAGTTTACCCATCCCGGTTTCAACCTCATGAAGTGACACCGCAACGGGTGTTGGAACACTCAGCGGTATTCTGACAAACATTTTGCCATCTTGATTAGCATACCAAATGTATGAATGTTATCTCCATCAGATTTACATGCTCGTATATTTAAACACATGCACCGTATAGACAAAATACTGTGTGTGAGTTAGTTAGTTTTGAGGTTAACATCCATTGAATAAGAGATATAAGATAGAAGTTTTTTTTTTTTTGTTATTTATGATCACCTTCGCAGTTTAGATTTTAATTGAAATTTAGAGAAATAAAAGGTTTAGGTGATCCGAGTTTGATTATTTTCGGGACCGATAGTTGTTATAATCGATGTTTGATTTTGATGTTTGTATGTGTTTTGGGCATCCTAGATACAGCTTCTACCTAGTTAGGGGATCTAAGTGTAAAGAGTTTATTATTTTATATACTAGCTGATACGGCAATACTCTATCTAACTGACACGGAAACGCCTTCCATTCTGAATTTTTGTGAATGTTCTATATATAGCCCATGAAATATTTTTATTATTATTTATATTATTGATATATACTAAAATTTGGTACCCTACATTAAAAATATGTAAATTTGTTGGTTTTTCTTCTACTTTTGATTCAGCAATGCAAGGTGTATGCAAGTATCTTGAATTAACCTTAAAGTATCTTAAAATTTTAATATAGACAAACACTATTTGCATAAAAAAAACAAAAATATCGCTCCGAAACACCTCAAAAACACCTTCATTAAAATTCAAACGCTATGCTGTAAATAGATTTCCCCCAAAGATGTCATCAATTACAGTGCACTCACGAAACTTTCAAAAGGTCGTCTGACAACAACCGTGTGTGGGATCTGTCCAACCTTCGTCTCCCGGTGCGCGGTCTCTGAAATCTTTTTGGCCCCCTCGGAAAACTGTCCTTCAAACTAATGCACTGCCCAATTCCACTTCTTCTTTTTGTTCTCATTCAAAAACACGTCCACTGCTGGACATAGGTCTCCTCCACAGGTCACCACAACGCACACCACGCAACGCCCCGCGTGATCCTAAATGCGGCCTTATGGAAACCCATGAAATTTTTGTTAAGATAAGGTGGTAGAATAATATGCTGCTTCCACACGGCCAATCGTCACTTAAGTTAAGGAATATATTTTATTCCCTAAAATCTTCTAGCTCACAACAAATCCACATGAGAATGGCTATGCAATACAGTTTATCTTAGATAATGGATGACATCCCTTAGAAGCGAGTTTCATTTGAATATGTTAATGCTGCAAGACACTGCTTGCGACGGTTTGGGATGAGAAACCGGTTTAATCCGGTTCCGTTTCCGGTTAGATTAGGTTGATCCGGTTTTTTGAGCGGTGGTTTTCCAATGTGTCTGTTGGTCCCGGCCGCAGTAGTGGTCGTTAAAACCGCGGCGACAAGCTGGCCCCTAGTCACATTGGTAATAAAAGCATAAAAACTCGGCTAAACGTGGGTCCGGCTCTTGAGCTGGTACCTCTGCCTAATCCTTCGGGGAATAAAAGGCGTGAGATTATGATGATGAGATTTTATGGTTTCCAAAATCCTAGAAGTTTTAATTTAATTTCAAGTGGCAGGACAACGCAGTCTTTTCTGAGTTTGAATATTGCAATCTCTAGTTTCGTAGGTAGTATATTTAGCTCGTCGCCAGTCATGTCGGTCAGCCGTCCCATTGACACTAGAAAGAGAGAAGAGCTAGAGACGACCAGAAAGCAAGTTTGTGGTCAGCGCAGCTGCCTTCCTACTATATACAATTCACGCGACACATGACCGTATTTTGGTAGCTGTTATAGAACGGCAAAAATTCTTTGTTCAAAATTTATTTAATTTCCGGATCAAAACCGGTTTTGACAGCCCAAAAGCGGTTCTTTCCGGTTCCGAAGCGCAGTTTCGCAAGCAGTTTGAATTCATTCTCATACATTCAAAACTATTTCGAACTTGGCTCCGGATGAATTATAATATAAACATTCATTTTCTTTAGAAGTTTCTCCTGACGTCTTCGAAGAAAAGTTTTTTTTTCTGTTTTAAATTTTGTTAGTTTTTTCGTTAGCTAAGCTTTCCAGTGTTCCTTTTGTATTATTTTTTTAAACACAGCTTTATGGAATCTGGTGATAAAAATATTTTTGTTAAAGACGGAATAATTTTTATTAGGACAGTACAAATTATCTTATGAAAATATTTAAAATATGAATAAAAACAAACTTAATATTAAAATAAATTTACCTTACTGTTGGATAATCAGTTAATTATAGCAGTGCAGTTATTAAATTTAAAATAAAGTCAATATTTTGTTTAATAGAAAGGCAGGGTTCTATTTGCCGAAGATAATTTTAAATTGACATTTTGTTTAAATAACTTTCATTCAAACAAGTATTTAAGTAAATATTTAACTTTAAAGCAAACAAACGTATAAGCTTTATCCCAACCTTGCCAACTCACTATAAAAATGCTTTTTTAATCCGAAAATCCTCTCGAAGAGGAAGAACAAAGATTTTTCAATTACGCCGTAAATCGCCGGAGATTCCTCATTAGTGTTTATCTCTCGTAAAAAAATATTTTCTGTATATTTAAAAAGAAAATGTACATAGTAATGAACACTGGATGAAGAAAAATAACCTAAAAAATCTCCAGCTCCGATTAAAGGCAGCTTAACTTCGCGAGGAACTGACGTCACAAAAAAAATAATGGCGCCAGCCGCCATGTTGCTTGCCCCTTCCGGTAGTTGGCGCGTAAATATATGATAATTTACGCACTGGCAACCGGATGTCCGGGCTGAGTGCAGCGGTTTTAAGCCGGGTTATTTTTCTTCGTTTGATTTCTCGTCCGGAAAATTCTGCAATGTTGCTTTTTTTCTGTTTTAAGTTTTAGATAGACATCAGGAGTCAAATTCTCTGAATTTCATATTCAGCATTGTACATGTACAGTGGCGGACTAGGAGGCCGTAACAGATTTGTCTATGGTTTCGTCAGCCCCAGACTGTATTGCCAAAGAAGAAAAGCTATTTTGCAATACAGAAAAACCGGAAGTGTTACGGCGACCTAGTCCGCCACTGTACTAGCGCAAGTCAATAGTCATACCATACCAAAGCAAGGCTGCAATGGGCGAGCGAGAGCAAATAAATGATAGAGAAATTGCAAAAAAATGCGCAATGACTTTGCAATTGAATGGTTCACTAATGTGGATTGATATATTATTTTTGCTTTAGAGAATCGCACGTGAAATTGGACAGTTCTTATTTAATTTCCATGAGTTTTCTTCTTCTTCTTCCTCAGCACATATCAGCCCACTGTTGAGCAAATGCCTCTCCAATTATTTTCCAGTTCGCTCTATCGGCTGTCAATCTCATTCAAGTCTTCGCCGCAATAGTCTATATATCGTCGGTCCATCTGGCTGGTGGTCTGCCTACACTCCTCTTCCCCTCTCTTGGTCTCCATTCAAGTACGGCTTTGCTCCATCTTTCGTCTTCCCTGCGTGACATGTGTCCCGCCCACGCCCACTTCAGTTTAGCAACAGGAGCACCCACATCTACTACCTTCGTGCGTTCTCTGATAGTGGTATTGCGCACTTTGTCTAGCAGGGAGAGACCTAGCATTCGCCTTTCCAATATACGCCATTGCAGAATATAATTTAGCGGAGAGCCTTGATCTCTGCTAAATTATATTCTGTTTTGTGCAAAAAACAAGTGTTTTTAATGGTATCCCTGTGACAGTCGTGTGACGACGTCTTTTGTTTTCAACTGCGGTTTTCTGTTTGGTTTGGGTTAGTTCTGTACGAAATTATATTTGAAGACAGAAAGTATTGTGTGTGTCTCTCTTTCTTGCATAAACATAACATGAGGTAATAGAACTAAGCTTTTTAATTGTGTTCTGTGTCAAAAAAATAGTTTGGAAAAAAAAAACACTTTTTGTTTTTTTTTTTGACAGGGTGTAATTTAAGCTTTGTAAAAAATCGTAACATTATAATCAGTCAAAATGCGTATTGTTCATAATGTGCAAAACAAAACATACAATGAACAAACTTAGTACAAATGTTAGTTAGAATGTTAATGGTTAAAGTTTGTATAGACCCTTTTTGTCACTCATGTGACGTCCCTTTGTTATTCTAAATTTGGATTGTTTATCTTATGTACAGGGCGAAATTAAGTGTATTATGAATAATACACGGACACGATAAAAATCATATCGGAAAATGCATTTAAGAGCCAGTTTACCTCTCGATGCTAGCGCCATTCTTGAAAAAAATTTATATCTTCTAGCAAATATCAAAAATGTGGCACAGTATGACACTAGATAATCTTGCTTAGTATTTTTTGAGCACAGTAAAGTAGTCCTAACTTAAAAGAACAAAATTATACACAGACTAGAGGCTGCCCCGCGGTATTTCCGCGCAGATTTCTCATAAACACAAAAATCCCGTTTTTTCCCATTCCCGTGGGAATTTCGGGAAATCCTTTCTTAGTGCTCACCTACACTCCCTAAGGAACCTACATGCCAAATTTCAGCTTTGTACGCCCAGTAGTTTCGGCTCTGCGTTGTCTGTCAGTCAGTCAGTCAGTCAGTCAGTAACGGAAGAGTTTTATATATTTAGGTAGGCAAAGTTATACTCTGGACCTATTCCTAAAAACAATTTTGAAAAATAAATAATAAGTGGCCACTTTTAGCAACACTTTGTAGCTTCCTTTGGTTTTAACCTAAAAGCTATACTACAGTGCCCTAAAAATACTAGGCTACATTATCTAGTATCATACTGTGCCACATTTTTGATATTAGCCTTAGTTTAGAATTTTTTCTTTTTCGCGAATGGCGCTAGCATCGCTGTAAACTTTCTCTTAAAGCGGATGCACATTTAATGCGCGTGGTGGTGAACCCGCATTGCCACCGTAGTTCATTGATCTGATGGTGCACTTTTAGTTTTTTTACATATACTTTCAAGGACCTCAAGCGAGCACGGTATTTATTTTTCAAAATTGTTTTTAGGAATAGGTCCAGAGTATAACTTTGCCTACCTAGTATAAAAATTACTGCTATGATAAAAAAGAAACTAAAAGGAAGGCGTTTGTCCAACAGTGGACGTATCTCGGCTGAAATAAACATAGGTACTAAAGGAAGTACTTAAAAAAATCAAGAAAAAAAAAAAACAATATTGCAGTATGTACTGCATTTTTATATCGAAAACATTTCCTTTTCCGATCGCGCTCGGAAAATTCAATTACGCAGAATTCACTGAGTGAGATAAAAAATTAACAGGGTTGCTATCACAAAAAAAATCAACGTACAACGATCCCGAAACGTACTTGTGAAGTATGGTGACGGTCTCTCTAATTAAAATAATTGCATGTAGCAACCCGAACCCTAGATTTAAGGGGGTGATTTTTAGAAAATTAATAATTCTGCATTCTTTTAAAATGCTTGGTTTTGTTAAATTTTAAAACTTAAAAAAAAACAGCAAAGTTTGAAAACTTTGTAGAAAGATTTTCGGTGCTTATCTTAAGTTGAAGTTTTAGCTTTTTAGAAAAAAAAAACGCTATATTCTTATTTTTTAACAGAAAGCACACCAATAAGTTTGTTTGGGCAAATATCAGTTTTTGTGGCCGATATAATACCAATATTAAGCCATCGGCTCAGCATTTTAGGCGGTAAAGTGTTACATACAGTGTTACTTTCGCACTTATAAGCATTATAGCTGACACGGCGAACTTCGCACCGCCTTGCGTTCTGAGTTTTTGAGAATATTCTATAGCCTATGTCACCCGGGGATAGTGTAGCTTTCCAAAAGTGAAAGAATTATAGAATTTGGTTCAGTAGTCTCGGTCTCGGAGCTCAATGCAAACAAACAAACAATAAAATTTTTCTCTTTTTAAAATACCTACACTAGCTGTCCCGGCGAACTTCGTATCGTGCCGTGCAATTTTTTTATGAAAAAATGAATTTGTGGTTTTTACTAACTTCTCCTCTATTTTTACATATTTCTTACATATTTTCTCACCTTTTAAGCATTCCCTAGACTACAGCAAAAATTTCAAAACCAAAATCAGTTAAATCGGCTTGGCCGTTGTCGAGTTTTAGCGAGACTAACGAACCACGATTCATTTTTATATACAACTAGACGCTGCCCTGCGATATCACCCGCGTAGATTTCTTTTAAACATAAAAATCCCGTTTTGTCCCGTTCCAATGGGAATATCGGGAAATTACGTGCAAAATTTCAGCCCGCTACGCCCAGTAGTTAATTTCGGCTCTGCGTTGTCTGTCAGTCAGTCAGTCAGTAACGCAAGAGTTATTTATTTATATATATTGATATAGTAGATAGTAGATATTGGAGTAGATTACGGATTATTGATAGTATTATTTAAGCTACTGTATGTGCCTTAAGTAATACTTTACAGAGGCAGAAATTTAATTACTTACTTGTTACACGGTAAAAGCTTGGCACGTTTTGTACATGTATCGTAAATATTTTGCTATAAAATATTTACTTTACGTGACGTCCTTTAGAGCATCGGAAATTTGTTTTAAAACGAGATTCTTCTTTCGTCTTTAGTTTTTACTGTTGCTTGAAGATAAAATTACTTAGCTTAGTCACGGTAAATCGGTTCGTCCTTCGTTCCCCTTTATGTAATTGATTAGGGCCTTACGTAGCTTCCTTCTGCTATTAAAGTACCTCCCAAAAAGTGTGTTTTTGGTATAAGTAATAATAACACATCACTTCCAGAGCCCCTTACTAGGAAGAACCTGTACTAGGGTACCCTAAACACACACAGAGACGAACATTACACACAGATCGGAAACAAACATCGATATTTATCATATCAATATTCGACCCGCCCGGTAATCCAACCCAGGTGCACACGCTTACTCAGTCCACATCACTGCGAACTGAATCACGGAGCAGTCTAAGTACCTCAAGAGTTTCAGGAATATAGAGCGTTTAAAAGGAATTGACCGCGAGCACCGCACCGGTTAACCGTGGCGACAAGGCTGGCCCCTTGTCACTATGGTACAAACATAAACTCGGCCAAACGTGGGTCTAGCTCGAGGCTCTGACGGCTCTCATGGACTCAGTTAATGAGCTGGTGCCTCTGCTTGACACTTCGGGGAATAAGGCTTCTTTCTGGAACTCTTCTTATTTTTCTGTCTATCTTTCAATGGAATTTAAGATCATGTGACCACCAGCCCACGGAGTCCCTTTAAGACAAGTTTTTCACGTTTGCGTAAAGTATTAGTACATACCTTTCAAATAAAATTAAAATATTTATTTTTGACCATAGGATCCATAGTTAGTTGATAGGGTTAGTTATAATAATAGGCTAAGAAAAGCTTGTGTTCTTATGAGTGATTATCCTAACAATTATCTTTGTTACAGACCCACCATCGGCTCCGATAATAACCGGTTACGTCCCCGGCACCACGCTCTCAGCCGGCACAGTTCAGAAGCTTTCCTGCATCTCCACTGGAGGGAATCCCCTGGCCACTTTGACCTGGTTCAAAAATGATAAGAAGGTTAGTTTCTTTTTGTAATTTTTAACGGGTCGTGTCTGTTTCAGTATCTGTGTATTTTTATGTCTGTGCTTCATCATTCATCATCATCATTTCAGCCGAAAGACGTCCACTGTTGGACATAGGCCTCCCCCATTAATCGCCACAATGACCGGTCTTGAGCGAGCGAGCCTAATCCAGTGTACCTACTACCGCAGTTTTCACAGGTCGTCTTGACTACCTTGTAGAGGGTTTGCCCACTCTGCGTCTTCCGGCTTGCAGTCGCCACTCGAGAACTTTTCGCCCCCAGCGACCATCTGTTCTTCGAGCTATTTGCCCTGCCCATTGTCATACGGCTCTACCACAAAAAGTGTTAAACCTGGTCTAAATCACTAGACTAGGTTAAAATAACTAATTCTTCATACAAAATGGCGATTTAGACCGATCTAACTTTTTTGTGGTAAGGGGGATTGTGTGTGTGTTTAACTACAATACATAACTCGTTTGAATCTAAAGGTTTAATGCTTTTATCAACTGCCATTTTCAATAGAATATGCGCGAAAGACGGAAAAACGTTAATTTACATTCTATTTTTTTTTATTTCAATGACATTTCTTCATCATCACAGCCGCAAGGCCTGCCATTGCTGCACATAAGTCTTTCCAAGAGATTGCCATAAGTACAAACATTGTGGAGAGTTACCCGTAATCGCCACGCTTGGCAGGCGGGTTGGCGATCGCAGTATGGCTCTTCAAGTTATTCAACGAAGGACGCTGCTGCCCGTCCGGAGATACGGTGGTAGGAATCTATGCTCCAACTACACTGCGATTCTTTCTAAATGTATAACTTACTTCAACAGATCCATTCAACTACGAGATCAGGAGAGAAGTCAGTCTCGGCCGAGATCTCGATACTGACGAACGTGACTGACAATCAGGCTCAGTATCGATGCGAAGCTACCAACAGCGCTACTGAGATACCACTCTTCGAGACTGTTACTCTTAATGTTCATTGTAAGTATTTTGTACTGAAATCTAGGCTTTCATCAATATTATCATCTCTCAGGCGATACACGTCCACTACTGGACAAAGTAGTGGCTACCCCACAAATTGTTATGACGGCCGACCTTGGGCAACCCTCATCCAGTCTAATCCTGCAAACCTTTACCAGGTCGTCTGACCATCCTGTGAAGGATCTGCCTACAAAGTGTTTGCGTCTTCTGGTGCGCGGTTGAAACGCGAGAACTTTGCAGCCCCAGCGACCATCTTTTCTTCGAGCTATGTGCCCTGCCACTTGCAATTGTTAAGGTTATGTCGGTTTGAGTTCTTCTGCGGATCACGCAGGGATACTCCGAGCATAGCCCTTTTCAATTGCCTTTTGAGTGACTTTAAGGTTTCTTCTGATTAGGCTTATCTGATTCTCCAATTTCATCAAAACAACCGCAAGAGTAAGACGTCCACTGCTGGACATAGGTCTCCCCCACAGGTTTCCGCAAGGACAAACATTGTGGAGGGTGTTTGCCAGACTTGGCAGGGGGTTTGGCCATCGCCGTGTGGCTCTTCAAGTATTTCAACGAAAGACGCTGCTGCCCGTCCTTCGGCTGTTCACTAAGCTTTGTCTACCAAAACACATGACTGTAACAATTTTTATGGCGAAACTCTACTTTGCTTTGTAAAACCTTATATTTCTTTGTGCTATATATCTCGTGATCCCTTTTGAGTGTCGAACGCTGCCTAACACAAACGCATATCAAAATAAATAAATGAAAATCAATCAAAAAATTCTTTATTTAATATACGATACAAGATATCACTTATTTATAGTCAATTAGACTACATCTAATATATCTATAATCTCATTGCTATTGATACCTTATTTGGTAAGGTATCCTATACTGTGAGATGCGAGGTAGTTCAGGGTGCCCTGGATCAGGCAAACAAATGTTTGCCTTGCCTTACGACAATGGTCGCCTGGAGAGGCTCCTAAACGAGCCCTCCTCTGTCAAATGATTCTGCTCCCTTTCGCAATGATAAACATACAAACTATGCACAGCTTGTGTGCGCGGGACTGTCGAAAACACTACAATAAAGCTTATTTTTCTCTAAAAACAGTCGCTCCAGAAGCAGTGAAAGTCAGAGCAGACCCAGAAGAGCTGAAGCCAGGTCTTGAAGCAACGTTGTACTGTGATGCTGCTTCTAGCAACCCACCTGCTACATTATCCTGGTGGAGGGACGGGATTCCTGTACAAGGTAAGGTACTCAGGGTGTTACGAGACCAATCCAATCGATCGACGGATACCGTTCGACTATACTATATATTTCATATACTGGGTGTTTCTGACAAGGCGGTAATAAATGAAAGGAGTGATTCAGCTCACCATAACGAACAATTTTCCCAAAGAAACATGGGTCGAAATCTCAAAACTAAAATCAGCTGTTCTATACATTTTTTCGATCAGCTAATGGGGTCAATCTACGGAACAGCTGATTTTTGTTTTGATATTTCGACCTATGTTGCTTAGGGAAAGTTGTTAGGTTTGCTGTGCTAAACCTCCTATTTCATTTATTACCGCCTTGTCAGAAACACCCTGTATACTATATTTCATCAGTTTTGACTGTCTAAATTCAGTGTTCCTGTGTTCTGTTTTTTCGAGTTGGTCAATCCTTATGTTAACAATTAACGCTATCGACAAACGATCGATACCGATCGATTGTTCTGGTAGAAACTGTCTAGAGACCAAGGTGGATTCTACCAAAATGTGGCCTTCTAAGAGCATCTATTGTCTTTGTTACATAGAATGTATCTATACCAATATTATAAAGAGGAAAGATTTGTTTGTTTGTTTGTTTGTAACGAATAGGCTCTGGAAATACTGAACCGATTTGAAAAATTATTTCACTGGTAGGAAGCTACATTAACCCCGAGTGTCATAGGCTATATTAGATTTTTAAAAAAATTAGGGATCCTTACCTAAACTCAAATAATGTAACCCGAGGTGCAATATTTTTTCCGTTGTTTACATATTTTGACAGGTGGTTTGTTGTTGTTGTTTGTTTTTTATTCGGCCATTCTGGGCAGTCAAAAGCATAGTCTATAGAGCCAAGTCTTTTGTAGTACTTATCTTATATTCTATGGCGTAACGAAGTAAGCCGGGAAAGCTCGTGTTTTATAAAAATGTTATTTCACAGGATTGCCAATGCAAATGAAGAAGGGTCTCCACGGCGGTACTGTGTCTACGATTGAGCTTAAACTGAACATCACTAAGGAATTGAATGGTATGTTATAAATTTGTTTATTTTATGATTATACCTATGATGATTTTTTTATTCGCCATATTATATTTTAAACTAGAGGCTGCCCCGCGGTATTTCCCGCGCAGATTTCTCATAAACACAAAAATCCCGTTTTTTCCCGTTCCCGTGGGAATTTCGGGAAATCCTTTCTTAGTGCTCACCTACACTCCCTAAGGAACCTACATGCCGAATTTCAGCTTTGTACGCCCATTAGTTTCGGCTCTGCGTTGTCTATCAGTCAGTCAGTCAGTCAGTCAGTAACGGAAGAGTTTTATATATATTGATTTTATTTTAGGTGCGGTATACACATGCCAAGCTATGAACGAAGCCCTGCAACGTAGTGTGCACGATGCCTTAGCATTAAAAGTATTATGTGAGTATCATCTTCTTCTCTTATGAGGGTATAGACTACGCCGAGAAATGGACAACCTGTTTTTGATTGTGGCTATCTTAGTTAAAACAAAATTTTACATGATATCCCACCAATTGTTATTGCTCTCATATTGGTACGATTTCATTAAAATCAAGGTTCAAATAAAAGCTATCTATCTCGATAGAGAGTATATTGAAAATACCCGTTACATAGATGCTTACAAAATCCCCTTTTACAGATGCCCCAATTTTCGACGAAACATCACTAGAAACAGCAATAGGCGTTGAAAACGAACCTCTCATAGTAGTCGTGAGAGCCGATGGCAACCCCACGTCTATCACCTACACATGGACTAAGGATGGCCTTCCTATCTCGCCATCGTCGTATAACAAGAACGGTAAGTGGCATTAATAACATCACATATCACATTTCGAGTCCGTTACTAGGTAGAATGTGTATCGAAACACATTCAAAGGCTTTATTTGTTGTGTAGGTAGAGCTAAGTATTTGTGAAAACGGTCACATTGTATCGTTGTGTAGCTTATTCTACTTCGCAAGAGTTGCATATCAGGTGGAAAGGCAAGCATGGGAAAATAAAATACCAGGGCAACATGAACTATGAAGATGTTTAAGCTACGCTACAAAACTATTTGACCGTTACCACCAATACAGTGCGAAAAAGGTGCGCAGCTATAAACGCGAGCCTACTAGTATTGATACATAACTCCATCGACCATCCATAGCACATATCTATCACAGCAACCTGGAAGAATTCCCTTAAAGCGATAAGGTCGACTTGTGTCACCACCAATACAAATAACATTTGAATTTCAATTGTTTTTGAACAATAAAGAGATCATACATTCTTTCATTCAACCTTTACCAGTTCGTCTCACCACCTATACACCTTTTTGGCGGTTTTGCCATACGTTGGCCCTACAAATACTAAATCGGTACCTCTTCTTCTAGCAGACGACGAAAGGATAGTATCGGAAGGCAACATGCTGAACATAACTCGAGTGACACGACATGATGGTGGTGTATACACTTGTGAAGCTGTCAACTCGCAGGGAGCTGCGGTCATTAATATCACTGTTTCAGTTCATTGTAAGTATTATTTAAACATTCATCTCAATAATGGTTTGCCTGAAAGAAATCGCTCTAAGCGATAAGGCCGCCCATTGCAATCAATTTATTAATTTAAGAACAGTAATTGTAGTCACCTAATGTTAAGTTTATTGATCAAATCAAATATCAAATCAAATAAATCTTTATTCAATATAGGATACAAGATATCACTTATTGAAAGTCAATTAGACTACATCTAATCTAATCGCTATTGATACCTTATTTGGTAAAGTATCCTATACTGTGAGACGCGAGGTTGTTCAGGGTGCCCACCAATTGGCTAAGGCAAACAAATTGATTGCAATAAAGTGTCTATACTATACTACTACTACTATTAATCGAAGATGCAATCATTGTGCCAGACTTCCACTGTTCGGCAGGGAAGGTTTAACCCCACCTTAGGGGACAAACATTAAGGAGACGGTTTGCTATAATTGCAACGCTTGGCAGGTAGGTGGATTGGCGATCGTAGTGTAGCTCTTCAAGTATTTCAACAAAGAATACTACTGCCCGTCTTACGAGTGTTCTCTTAGTCGCCTATTACTGCACCCATGGGAGGAAATGAGATGGTAGCATTATATGCCGTCTATGCCGTCTCCACACAGCCAAAAACAAAATATAAACCTTGAAATATCAAAACATTTTTTTGTAATAGAAGAAGATCAGAAAGAAGATCCAATAAAAAATACTAGTTCAGAAATTAAACATTTTAAAGAATATGTTTTTTTCGCAGTCCCAGCAAGCATAGTGAGCACATCACAAAACAATCTTTCAAACATGGACGAAAACGCAGTCCTAACTTGCACCGCTTCAGGAAACCCTTTGACAGCAGAGCACATAAAATGGGAACGTACAGGATACGAAATTGATCCGAAAAAGATTTCGTTTGATGCAAAAAATTCTACCAGTCAATTGGTGATAGAAAATCCGACTCGAGAAGATGTTGGCAATTTTCAATGTGTTGTCAATAATGGAATTGGGATTGAGGTGAAACAGGATGTTATGTTGGTTGTCAAGTTCAAGCCGGAGATAGATCAGTCGCCTGTGCTAGCGAAATCTGCCTCTAATATTGGACAAGTTGGGAGATTGAGTTGCAAGTAAGTTTATTTGGATTTGAATACTATTTGCTTTGTATTTTTTATCAGTCAGCCTTAAAGTATTTTTTGATTATGTTTATATATTTAGTTCTTCTTCTGCTATCGAAGGTTTTTGTTTCAACCATTTGATACATAAGGGTTTCATTTCTATAACATTAGGTAAAGTAACTAAGATATACATAAAGTTATAACTCCCATAGTTAGTTACCATTTTACCAAAATAATAATAAAAAGAGCTAAATCTCTCTCTTATCTAAAATCTTTCGTATTTCTAATCGCACATTAGCACATTTAAATTTGCATCATTATGACTTTAAAGTATTATACATTACACGTATTTTTTCTCTTCTAGATGCAAAGCGGCACCAGCACCAAGTTTCACTTGGTCTAAAAACGGTGCAAAACTTCCCGTAAACACCTCAACCAAATACTTTGCTGAATACCACAAAATAGACCCCGTTACTTATTTGTCAGTTTTACTGATAAACGACGTCAGTTCGTCGGATTATGGATCTTATGACTGTGGTGTTAGGAACGATGTTGGCTTCAACACTGCAACTGTGAAGATGGATATTACAAGTGCACCAGGTAAAGTTCTAATATGATCTTAAACTAAGTACTTCTACATTTAAATTTTAATGAAAACTTTGTTGTAGAGATAAAATCATAGTTTTTATTATTGGCTGTTCCTAGTCGCCTAATTCGACACCTTTGGGCGGAAATAGGGAAGTACGTGGTAACCTGCCGCCACCAAACCTCCGTTCTAATTAATTATATTATTCTTTATTAATTTAATTTGTTATTATTTTCAGATCCAGTGATATCAATGTCAGTAGTGAATGTCACACACGATTCAGTAAAATTGGAGTGGCAGCCAGGTTTTGATGGAGGTATACCTTCTTGGTACAGGATTCGATACCGGTTAGTGAACTTTAAAAGCATTTAGACGTAATTTATAAATTAAATATGTCAGATTTTTTTTGTTTAACCTCACTTGATTTGGTCAAAGAATTCTAACAGATACAACTGGAACTTCTAAAAATTAAAAAGGTTATGAAACTTGATCTTTTACCAATTTTTCCTTTCATAAAATAGAGTATTTAATCATCTACCTAGATGATGTTTAGGTCATAGGTAATGTGGTAAAATACGAAATTTTAATATTGTTTATTGTTTGTTTTAGCAAAATATACGATGAATCGTACCACTACGAAGACGTAGTCCCACGCAACGCTACCACATTTGTCATAAATAACTTGGAAAGGAGTACTGAATACGTTTTCTCAGTAATGGCTATTAATAAGATCGGCCAGAGTAAATATAGGCCCGATGACACCAAGGCTACTACCCTGAGTAAGTTTGGCTTTGTTATTATACCTTGTATTTTCAATATAAAAAAATATTGTAATTTTCACAGATATTATGATTCTTAATAGATTCAGTCCTTATCAATCTAAATTATTGAGAAAACTTTAAAAAAAGCTACTTTTTATAGTTTGAAATCTGTATCTACCACTGTCAATTTGTAATGTCTTAAATCTTGTTTCTCACAATATCGAGATAAATACTGTCACTTTTATTTTTAGACTATTTAAAACAAACTATAGCCTTTTGTTATGATTTTGTGTGAATTTATACAGAATCATAACATTAATGATTTATCTGTTAACCTCAAACAATATGCCAGAGTGATTTTTGCCTTTCTTTAATCGGTATAAAAATTGCTTATGAAAATCCTTAAAAAAATGTAAAATTGTATGAGAATTCGTAAAAATTTGCGTTTGTCATACCGAGTTCCAAACCCATCGGAGAACCTCAATTGGCCCACACAATCATCAAAAATATTAATCAAAAAACCCCTTTTCAACACGCTTCAGACTTTATCCCTTCATCAGTGCAAGGTAGTTCAGAGGAATATAGTTCTTATCCTGTGCCAGGGGTTTTTATAATAACTGGTACAATAGTTGGTACAGCTTTAATACTGCTGAATGTTCTGATGATTGGATATTGTTTGCATCGGAGGACGAATAAAAGGATCAGAGGTTTGGATTTAGAGATCCTTAGAGAATGGTTTTTTTGATGTTGTTATAGTAGTTTTATTTTTATTTTATTTATAATTATTTTCGGCTAAAGCAGGACTTTAAGTATGTAGCGTTTCTATACTTAAAAATTTGTATCTTCGACTCATGGCCGAATATTAACTAGTAAATGCACCATTTTTTGTGCATGGTTACGTTACGACATAGAATTTTTTTATGTCATAATTTTAAATGTTACCTACCAATGTTTTTTGTCAATGTTACTTAACCTTTGGTTTAAGCTTTCCATCTCGTTTCCTCCCTATTTTTGTGTTTATTTTTATTTGTTTTAATATTATTTGTTTCTTATTCATTTTTAGCATCATCAGAGCTTGGAGAGTTAAGTGTAGTGCCAACAGAATATGTAGAAAGTTCAGAAGTATCAAAAGCTGTTGTAATATATGTTGCCATCACCGTTTCTGTTTTAATATTGATAAATGCTGCGTTAGTAGCTTGTTTTGTTCTGAAAAGGCGAGCTAGACGTTTGAAAGGTAAATGCTTTTTTTGTGTTACTTTTTCTTAGCTTTAGTATTATTTTAATGTTTTGTCGCATGCTTTAGTTCTAGCCATACTTTAAAAGTAGTTGTAATCTAGACGATTGAATAAAATATGAAGTTTGTAGAAATGTAATATCTATACGTATAACCTACAAAAATAATTTCAGAATACTTTGATATATTTCACTCAATCGTCAATTTCATAAAAAAATACAAAATATTATTACTTATAAAGTGATCTAGATTTGTTAAAAGAATTATAGCAAATACCGTTTTTGTTCTAATTATATAAAAATGGTAGTAATTTACGTAAATTATACAATATTATAATTAACAGTTTAGTTTCAAACCACATTTTGAACTAACTTCCTTGTTGATCTTGACAATATTTTGATGAAAAGTCTTTTTCTCCATGCTTATAATCTAAAGTCTAAACTCATTTACCTCGATGACATCTTGATGAATTCTTCTTTCATCCATTCGTATACGTTATCTGAAATCCCATTCAAAATCAACAGAACAAGCGGGTCAAGCATCAAAATCAGCAACAATAGAGATGTACGCACCCTCTTCTTACAACGACACGATGACCGGAGAGACTCTTAGTTCAGTTTCTGAGAAATCCGAGACTTATTCGGGAGATGACGTCGATGATAGGATGCCGCCGCCCATACCGGAAGTTCCTAGCATGCCTAACAGGCATATGCTGAGCCAGGTAAGTTAGAAAGATTAAAGTTATGGTTTTCTATTAGCGGAAGATAGTATAAGTATTATAGATTTTGCTTACGCCAGAGACTAACGAAGTGTGGGAAAGAGACTTTACAATCTTCTCTATACCACGTTTTAACGTTGATTACGCTCCCATAGCGGCCCACGAATGACCTCTAAGATTATGCATTCTGTATTAGTTTGCTTCTGGTCATGTTACGTTACTGACGTTTTTCAAATAATGTATTTAAGCGTAGCGTGTGGTGGCCTCAAAAGCCACTACCCCATCTCCTTCGATGGGTGCCAAAAGCCAACTAAGTGATCACGCGAAGGACGGGCAGCAGCGTATTTTTTTTTAAATAAAACAAAAGAGCCATACTGCGACTGGCAACCCGACCGGTGTTTATGGCAAAATACTTTCTCTCCTTTCTTCCATCTTTACCTTTGTGACGAAGTGAGTGGCAGTCTTTGTCCTATGCCAACTGTGGACATCTTACGGTCAAGATAAATGAATGTATAAGGCGTAGCGTATTATAAGCCTATGGTTCCTATAATAATGACTTATCCTTGTGCTACAGACGGACGCCTACCTAGTTCCCGCGCCGGGTCCTCTAGACTACCCGCCCCCGCACTACGCGGCCGCGTACGACGAGCACGCGCGCTCCCTGCCGCGCGCGCCGCAACAACACGGGACGCTCGGCCGGAGCTCTGGTGAGTTTATGGTCTCCTGGTACTTTCTTCTCTTGCAGTGCAATTAAACGCCATGCGCCCAGGATTTCATTGTGATACGGACCTTGGGACGAAGCTATGATGGGTTTATGGTCTTTTGGTACAATTTTTCTTGTAGTTACAAGGTTTGCACTCAAAAACGACCTGCGTATGGGAAATCTGTGAGAAACGGGACCTTAGGGCGAAACTCTGGTAAGTGTATCGTCCCCTAGTACTAGTTTATAGTGTCCTAGTACTAGTTAATGGTCTCCTGTTAGTACCTCTAGATGATTTTCTAAAAGATTTTTTTTTCTAACAGGTAAACAGATGTACGCTCCGGCACCAAGTCCCATGCCGCCTCTAGACGGTTCCTACTACAACATGTCTTCAGACCGCTACCTCTCTTACCCACCACTTATTGGAGAATACTTAAGTCAACAGGTAATTTAACCCTCAAATACCCCTTTTTTAAGGCGGGAAACTTTGAACTCGAACCCACTACCACCCCGCCGGTGTCCATCTCGGCTGTTAGCAAGCGGGTCACGGGTGATCTTCCGATCGTTGTGTTCAGCTCCACGACCCCCTCCAGCATTGCCTCTTCGGCCTCTTCTCGGGGGGACATGACCAACGCTCGACGACGGAATCGGGACACCGCGTTCCGTTGTCCTTCTCGGGGCCGTTATATGACTACACGAGGCCCCCGCCTCGTGCACCCAACGACCCCGGGGCATCTCCCGGCAACATTTTACCTGAGCCACTTGGTGGGCACCCTGAACTACCTCGCCTCTCACAGTATAGGATAATTTGCCAAATAAGGTATCAATACCTACCAATTAGATTAGATGGGTAGTCTAATCGACTTTCAATAAGTGATATCTTGTATCCTATATTGAATAAAGAATTGTTAACTTTTGTTTGACAAGGGGCCTTGCCACTGGTTTTTTTTTTTATGTAGCCTTTATTGTGTCCCACTGCTGGGCAAAGGCACCCTTTTCCTCCACTCCACTCTATCCACTGGTATACTCCTAATAAAATAAAAATTTGTCACAGTCTGGCAGAACGCCGACCCCGCCGCAGCAATACACTGCAGCACCGAAGCCTCTCCTCATGAACGGTGGTCAGCAATCATCGTCACCAGCCCACGCGGCCAGCCCGCCTCATAATTACCAAATGGATGGTGAGTTATCTATGGTTAAATGGATTAAAACTTGAAAAAGCGAGGGTTGTAACAGCACCCGAAGTGGAATAGCTTCACACCGACGTTCTATGTTGTACTTTTCATACCATCCGACGAGAAAATATCATTTTAATCTACGATCTTCTTCTACTATCTACCTACTTCTACTATCTATCTATTTACTTCCATCTACTATCTACTATATATATATATAAAAATTAATCATGGTTCGTTACTCTCGCTTAAACTCGAGAACGGCCGGTCCGATTTAGCCGATAGTATTAAAATGTTTGTAGTAGTCCAGGGAAGGTTTAAAAGGTGATAAAATATTGTGAGAATATTTTTAAGAATTTTAGGGAGCGATAAGAAGTTTGCCGGGACAGCTAGAATAGCATAAATGTACGAAGTTCGCCGTGTCAGCTAGTTTAGTAGTTAAATATAAGGCATTACCTTTTCGCCCTAGTACCAGCGGACCGGCAGTCGCTGGGCGGCACGCTGCGCCGCGCGCGCGCGCCGCCGCCGCCCGACGTCACCGTGCTGCATCCCGGGAACTGCGCGCAGGTAATATACCTATCAATCAATCAATCATATTCTTAAGGAGGTATGACCTGCGCAGATGAAGAACAGATTTAAATATGGCGTCGATCCGCATGCTGTCTCGCTCACACAGTGAAGTACACGCTGCAAAAAAAAAACACTTATTATAATTTAATATTATATTTGACTTTAATATTATATTTGACTGCTCCGTAGCTCAGTTGGCAGTGATGTGGACTGAGAAGCGTGTGCACCCGGGTTCGATTCCCGGGCGGGGCGAATATTGATATGATGAATATCGATGTCTGTTTCCGGTCTGGGTGTGATGTTTGTCTCTGTGTGTGTTTCGAGCACCCTAGATACAGGTTCTTCCTAGTTAGGGGCTCTGAGTGTGATGAGTGTGATGTGTTATGCCATCGCTTTTAGCGATAGCAAAATTATTTTATTACTTATTAATGCGAAATTATTCGGTTAGGAAAGGCCTAACCGATTTGGAATTTCGACGTTTTATTTCATGACAAAAAATTCGAATAATTATTATTTTTTTGTTCGCAGCACACGCCTTCAACAATAAAACAGCCGCAGTCAATACTCAAAGATCCATCGAGGCACAAGTACGGGAACCAATACGGGAGTCCCATCTCATCCAGTACACCTCAAAATAACAGTAATTCATCCCAAATACTGACCGTACAGAATTTACAGTCGGAAGTGCCACAGTATGGCACTATTAGGAAAGAAAAGAAAAACAATGTTACAATAGACGAATCTTATAACCAGAGAAGTGAAACGCACGTTGTTTAAAGTGTAAAGTGGTGTAACTGACGTTTTTTGAAAAACGAAAAAAAAAAAAACTTCAGTGAAAGTGTAAATACGTGGAACGATAGTTACAAAAATTGTAGATAGACACTAAAAAAAATAAGTTCTCATGAATGTGATAATTGATAAAAGAGTGAATGTTGTGGGTCTAAGTGTTTTGGGGTAACTCAAAGTTTAAGGAAAAGGACTTAGCTAGTTATTTTTAAAAGTAGTTAGTGCAAAAAAAAATTAAAGTAAGGAAACATCTTTTTGTCTGGTTGTATAATCGTTCGACTGACTTTTATCATAATTATTACGATTGTATTATATTAATGATTATAAAAAAAAAATAAGGTTAATATTATATTAAAAAGAATAACATAGACGAATAACGTCCATCTAAGAATTATGTATTTTTAATTCAATTTATTATTATGTCATCATCATCATCATTTCAGCCGTAGGACGTCCACTGCTGGACATAGGCCTCCCTCAAGGCTCTCCATCTGTACCGATCGCAGGTGGCCTGCATCCAGCGTGGACCCGCAGCCTTGCGCAGATCATCCGTCCATCTGGTCGGTGGACGTCCTACGCTGCGCTTGCCGATCCGTGGTCTCCACTCGAGAACTTTTCGGCCCCAGCGGCCATCTGTTCTGCGGGCTATATGACCTGCCCATTGCCACTTCAACGAGCTTATCCGCTTGGCTATGTCGGTGACCCTGGTTTCTCTGCGTATGTCCTCATTTCTGATTCGATCCCGCAGAGAAATCCCGAGCATAGCCCGCTCCATGGCTCGTTGAGCTACTCGGAGCCTGTTCATAAGCCCTATAGTGAAGCACCACGTTTCAGAACCGTATGTCATCACTGGCAGCACACATTGGTTAAATACCTTCGTCTTCAGGCACTGAGGAATATTGGACGAGAAGACGTTGCGTAGTTTCCCGAACGCGGCCCATCCGAGCTGGATTCGGCGATTGACCTCCTTCTCGAAGTTGGACCTACCTAACTGGATGGTTTGTCCTAGGTATACGTACTCGTCGACAACTTCGAGAACCGAGTTCCCAACCATAACTGGGGTAGGCAGAACATGGACATTAGACATCTTATTATTATGTATTTCTAAAATACTTATGTTTTTCGAATAAATTTGTCATGTAATTTTGTTTTATATATAAAAATACCTACCTGTAGAGTAGACTTGTTCTACTACTGAGGTAATGTTTTGGCATTATTAAATAATATCTGTCCAGTTGCTAAATAAAAAAAGGTCAATATTTATTAATTACAAATATATACATTATTATTAATAAAATATTTACTTATTATGGTTATTGTAAATCGCTTGACGATTGAAAAAACATACGATTCCCTCAACGGATCTCTCTATTAAATATTAAGTTTATTTTTTTAAAGTTATCTAGTGTAATATTTTAACTGTTAATATATTTGTATTAATGTCAAAATATCCTGATGTTTTTAGGTATTTAAACGTTTAATTTTAATTGCATTTATTTGCTTTAACAATTTAAAAATGCATTTTGAGGTTTTTACAGCATTTTTTATTGAATGTAAGTAATACAATTAAAAAGAATACTCATTCGCGAACTGACAATAATAATAAGTTTTTTTTTGATAATTTTCAAAACCAGTGCTTTTATTGATTGTAAAAAATATGTTATTGTATAATTATTTTTAGCTTTTTCTATTCCAAAATTGATTGGATTTTAATAAAGATACCAAAGTTAATTAATTTTTTAATTATTTCTGATAAGTTATCTTATTATTCATATTAACTTAGTTTATTTTTTTTTTTTTCAATTACTTTTTGTTCAGTTTTGTTATATTAATGACTGATTCAAACAAAAACTTGTCTGTTTCCTAGTTTCGAAATGTATAATGTATTCCATCCATAAAAAATGACATTATTATGAATACTTTTTTAATGTTACATTTCGAAAAGAAACAATAAAAAAACTAATTATAAATTTTTTGTTTTATTTAATTTACTTTTTAAAATTTTACTTTTTAAATATATTTTTTTTAGTTTTTCCTTTATTTTTTAATTGTGCGGACTTATGTTGCGAATAAATTTTAGTTTAAAAATACAATAACACACAGGTATCTCAAAAACTTTTTTCAAACTACCTTCATTAAAATTGTGCCAAATTTTTGACTAGAATATTTGCTTTTACTAAATAGATAGTAACCATATAGCTGTGTGAAACGTCCTTCTATGAATTTTGTAATAAAAAAAGTATTAGATTAAAAAAAATATTAATGTGCCTTAATACTTTTATGCCATTTTGTGACATTAAAAAAATATCATACAGTAATATTATTAATTAGTTAAAATGCCAAAATTTTTAGACTTAATCAAGCACGTCTTTAAATTATACGAGGTTGTTATAATAAATATACCTTATTGTTTAATTAGCATAGGAGTTTAGTTTTTGAATTTGGTTACAACTCTAAAAAATATTAAAATGATTATGTGCAATTTTGCAAGACTGATTCTAAAAAAAAAGAACTTTCCTAATTTAAAAACTGCTTATCGTACCTTTTTTTTTAAACTCAAGAGCTTTTCAAATAAATAAAATTATAGACGTAAGTGCTAAATGAACGTTCAAAAATATTGTCAATATGATTAGTGAATAAAAAAAAAACATAGTTAATCACTAAACAAGTCAATATTTAATAACTTTAATATAAAAAGGGTGAAAAAAATCACCTAAACTAAATGTGAGTTTGAGTCTTATGATGTTATTAAAGCCCAGTTTTCGAATTAACTAAACTCCGACAGACTTACTACGACAAAAAAACTACTTCGACAGGCGGGCCACTAGAACCCACAATACAGTTTTTGTCGAAGCTGCACAAGATAACAACAATAAGTGTGCGCATATTATGATGAGACTTCAAATCTACTTTTGTCCCTACCAGTTAGAAAAAAATGCAAATATCGATGTTTTAGCTTGAAATGAGCCTTACGAAGTTGTCGGAGTAAGGACCTATCGGAAATACTTAGTATTAAATTCCAAGTTTTCATAAAAAAAGGGTTTCATTTTGGTATAGGACGTATTTTATAAACGTCTTTTTACCAAAATCTAACACTTTTAAACTTATTGCACTTTATTTTAAAACAATATAAAGGTAAGGCTCAATTTGTTAAAAAAAGTGTTATTATTATTTGTGTAAGTAGGTCAACCAACAGAAAACTGAGCTTTAAGTGTTTGTTGTCATTTCACTAATTTATTAAATTCAATTGTTAATAATTCATCTTTTAATATAAAAAAAATTTATTAAAATTTATTATTGTGTGTTTCAATTACGAGATGGCCTAATGCAAATTTCGTTTAGCAGATATAAAACAAGAAAACTAATTATCAAAATTAAAAAAAAAAAAGTTTAGGATTGCATATGGGGCTGTATGTTGCCTGTATGCTAAAAAATACAAAAGAGTCCATTTTCAAACAGTTTATTCAAAAAAATTGAGAAATCAATATTATTGTCAATATACTCAACGTGAGCAAAATTTGTCTTTTATTATGTTTTAAAAAAAAATCTTTGAATGAAATTGAAAGAAATGCTTTGTTAGATCGAATAACCATAAAACAAAATTTGAAATGAGGGAAAACCCTTTTTTTTTGTTTTTCACAAAGAAGGCCATTAAAACAGCGTTTAACAAAAAATCACACAATAATAAATTATAATGTAACCACAATCATGTTCATTGTAAAATAATACCACTTTCTTAATAAATTTAAGGTTGTAAATCGTATAACTCCGAATGAAATTTGATATTACGCATACGTACGGATGGTGTACTCGAAATAAATATTGAATTAAAAAATATATGTTAAAAACTAATTTATTTTATTCCTCCAACCTAATTCTTACGAGCCAGTTTACAGCGATGCTAGCGCCATTAGCGAAAATAAGTTATATCTTCTAAACTAAGGCAAATATCAAAAATGTGGCACAGTATGTAAATCGCCTAGTATTAGCAGTACATATACAAGATGTTTCTGACAAGGCGGTAATAAATCAAAGGAGGGATTCTGCTCACTATAACTAACAACTTTCCCAAAGCAACATGGGTCAAAATCTCAAAAAAAATAACATCTGTTCCATACATTGGTTCGATCAGCTGACGGGGTCAATGTACGGGACGGCTTATTTTTGTTTTTAGATTTTGACCCATGTTGCATTGGGGAAGTTGTTAGGTTATACAGTATGGGCACTCCCTGCCTCCCTCAGCAAGTGCGGCTCCTTTGCTCTCGGTTACCTCTCAGTTACCGCTCAGTACAAATGAAGCAGCGTCGCACGTCTCATCTCACTCACACAAGCAACGCGCTTTTTTCTATGAAGTGTCCGAGGTGTGTTTAAGCTATCACCGTCTTATTACTCAGGGCGATTTCAGCGATTCAAATTCATATCTAGAATCGTAGCTTATAAAAGTTTCGAGCTTTTTTAAAGCAATTAACTTTAATGAGCTTTTGAATGGGCAACTCGCTTCTGGAATAATATGCGGTGCTTTCGTTTTAATCGTTATTCACCTTTATGGGATAACTACTAATAATAAGGACTCAGCCGTTTGTTTGTCTGTCCGTTTAAATTTCGTTTTTAGAGGAATACTTAATTTTTTTCATTTCTGGTTCTAATACGCAGGTAAACACAGAGTCTTCGAGCATGAGCAAAAATACTAAATAATGCATCGGATTATGATCTTACATTATAACTAACAATAATAATAATAACACATCACACTCAGAGCCCCTTACTAGGAAGAACCTGTATCTAGGGTCCCCGAAACATACAGAGACGAACATTACACCCAGACCGGAAACAAACATCGATATTCATCATAACAATGTTCGCCCCGCCGGGACTCGAACCCGGTGCACCAGCGTCTCAGTCCACATCACTGCCAACTGAGCTGAATACTCAATACTAAATAATTCATTGTTTCCACAAATCACCTTAATACAAGTTTTACACTAGTCTTAGACGAATCTTAGTCACTAGGGTTAAATTTTGCTAGGCTACATTGTACCCTGATGGGCGCTACAATTTTTGTGTTTTAACACTATAATTTTTACATCTATACCAATATTATAAAGAGGAAAGATTTGTTTGTTTGTAACGAATAGGCTCCGGAAATACTGAACCGATTTTAAAAATTATTTCTTTGGTAGGAAGCAACACTATCCCCGAGTGTCAAAGGCTATATAAGATTTAAAAAAATTAGGGATCCTTACTTAAACTTAAATAATGTAACCCAAGGTGCAATATTTTTCCCGTTGTTTACATATTTTGACAGGTGGTTTGTTGTTGTTGTTGGTTTTTTATTCGCCCATTCTGGGCAGTCAAAAGAACATAGTCTATAGAGCCAAGTCTTTAGTAGTATCTTATATTCTTTGGCGTAACGAAGTAAGCCGGGACAGCTCGTAGGTAATAGAAATATAAGTTAACTATTTGTCTTATTGGAAAACAAAAAGCTACGGAGCAGTCAAAGTTATTAGGACGATATTGTCATCTGTGATTTGTTTTGTTGCTTCTAGTGTCGATTAGACGGCTGACTAGGCTCGACGACACGACTAACGAGGAGCGAGAAAACACAAACACATCTTTGTACAGTGGCGGACGCCATCGGCGTAACACTTCCGGTTTTTCTGTATTGCAAAACAGCTCTTGTTCTCTGGTAATAACGTCTAGGGCTGACGAAACCATGGACAAATCTGTTACGGCCTCCTAGTCCGTTACAATTTCTTTTTTACAAAAAGGTAACCGCCTTCAATAAACTAACACATACATCAACTGAGCACTTCCTCTTTTTCTAAGTCGGTTAAAATAGGTACTTAAACCTTCTCCTGAATCTAACAGATACTTATTTGAAAACCGCATCAAAATAAGTTCAGACAAACGCGAGATAATCGCGGACAAACATACATACAGGCCAAACTGATATCCTCCTTTTTTGAAGTCGGTTAAAAAGTGTGATCTACCGCATGCGAAAGCTAATAGCGTTATAAATATCTGTTATTGATCTCAATGGGCTTAAATGCCGTATGAATATTCTCTTTTCAGCTCATTAAAGCCCATTTTTCTTTTATATTTATGAGAGCGCAAAGTAATTTTTGTAGTTTATGGTTTTACCTTGTACAGTGGCGGACACGATCGGCGTAACACTTCCGGTTTTTCTGTATTGCAAAGTAGCTCTTGTTCTTTGGTAATACAGTCTAGGGCTGACGAACCATAGACAAATCTGTTACGGCCTCCTAGTCCGTGACTGTACATTTTACATAATCTAAGTATAATATGAAAATGAAATCGCTAAATGTGTTGGTAAGCGCATAACTCAACAACGCCTGGACCAATTATAACAATTCTTCTTTTAAAATGTTCGTTGAAGTCCAATAATGGTTAATTAATAATTGCCGGGAAAACAAAATAGTACTTAATAGATAAGGCCTTAAGTTCGCCGGGTCAACTAGATTTAAATAAAACAACAACAATAACAACGCATCACACTCAAATCCCCTTACTAGGTAGAACCTTTATCTATGGTGCCCGAAACATATACAATACATAAACGAACATTACATTCAGACCGGGAAACAGACATCGATATCAATCATATCAATATTCGCCCTGCCCGGGAATCAAACCCGGTGCACCCGGGTCCCAGTCCACATCACTGCCAACTGAGCCACGGAGCAGTCAATATAATATGGGTGGTGCTGCTAAACTGAAGTGGGCGTCGGCGGGACACATGTCTCGCAGGGAAGACGAAAAATGGAGCAACGCCATCCTTAAATGGAGACCAGGGAAGAGAAGTGTAGGCAAGGGAAGACGAAAGATGGAGCAAAGCCGTCCTTGAATGGAGACCAAGAGAGGGGAAGAGAAGTGTAGGCAGACCACCAGCCAGATGGACCAAAGATATAAAGACTGTTGCTAGGGAGACTTGGATGAGACAGACAGCCGATAGAGCGCACTGAAAAATAATTGGAGAGGCATTCGCCCAGCAGTGGGCTAATATAATATGTGCTGAGGAAGAAGAGGAAATATTCTATGGCACCACCATACGGCCAATATTGTAGGTACCTGGGCTAAAAAAGGGTAGAATATATCGTAGGTATATTTCATAATTGGTTTCTGTTTTTGCAAAAAATAACTAGGAATTTGGTGACAACACGGATTATTTGATATAAGAATATTTTGTTTTTCAATCATCCTGAGAAAATGCAGTTTTTTGCAAAAAAAAAACTAGTAAAATTGCTTTTTTTTCTCGCAAAATCCCTATTTTGTTTTTTGCAAAATAACTAATTATCAAATCTTCCTAACGACATATACAGCGCCTCTTTCAAAATCAGTGTAAAAGAAAGTGATAGCTGTAAGATGTTCGATGGATTAAAATTAAATAAAAAAAGTACTATTATTAGCTAGGTACTTTGGTACTTATTAAAATGTATCCCCTCTTAATAGGATAAAAGTATATTTCAATAAACTTTCAGTAGAACTTACAAAAGCACTTTGTCGCTCGATAAAAAGCTCTTCAAATTTTATAGTTCCTTACGCAACGTAATAAAAAAAAAACCTTAAAAAAAATACAGTCGCTTGCAATGCGGCTTAAACAATCTTAGGATAGAAATTGTACTGATATTAAATTTAAAAATACATTTTGATGCACGCGACTGTACTTATTAATATAATTAACTAGTCGACTCTGCGAACTTCGTACCGCCTGACTTTGTACTATATTGTGCATTTGTATTTATACTTATAAACCTTCCTCTTAACTTGAATCACTCTATTAATAAAAAAAAGCCTCATCAAAATCAGTTTCATAGTTTTAAAGATTTAAGCACACATAGGGACAGACACGAGAAGCGACTATGTTCTATACTTTGTATTTATTACTTAATAATTAACTTGATCAAAACATAACGAAACGAAAAATACATAGCTCATTAAAAAGATGATCCTAAAAGCTCTAAGCTATGTCTCTCTGGTATCTTTTTAAATATTTTTTGTTATTTCACTAGAAAAAAAAAACACATCTCTTATTTTCTATTATTATTCATAGTCTTTGACGAATAATAATTTTCATGAAAAAAAAAATGTACGGAACCATGCGGATGATAGTAATATCACGCTTACCAAGTTTTTCTGCCCCGCCCATGTGCTTAGGAAATATCTGATCAAAAGCTCAAAAGCTCGATAGCAGAGCTTTGTGTAAGCTTTAGTTGTATATCTGAAGCGTTGTTGTTGATTTTTTCTGCGTTTTTCAATAGATAAAACTCTATTGTTTTTCATTGCTTTTATATCTCCCTCATTAAAATAATAAAATTGATTGTAAGGGCACATCGTTGTTACATCGTTGACTTTGCGGATGGGTCTGATGTTTTACCTTAAGTGGTCTGACGTTTTACCTTAAGTGTACTTCAATATCTTCAAAGTTAAATTCTTTATTCAATATAGGATACAAGATATCACTTATTGAAAGTCAATTAGACTACATCTAATCTAATTGCTATTGATACCTTATTTGGTAAAGTATCCTATACTGTGAGAGGCGAGGTAGTTCAGGGTGCCCACCAATTGGCTCAGGTAAACAAATGTTTGCCTTGCCTTACGACAATAGTCGCCTGGAGAGGCCCCCAAACGAGCCCTCTTTCAATATAATCATTATCATCAATAGAAAGTATAAAACAAAGTCGTGTCCCGCGTCTGTAACTTTAAAACTACGCAACGGATATTGATGCGATTTTTTTAAAGAAAAGAGTGATTCAAGAGGAAGGTTTACTTATAAGTATAACACATGCACAAGGTAGTTAAAGGTTAGGCGGTACGAAGTTCGCCGGGTCGGGTAGTTTTTGTATAACTAAAAAATCTTACGTGTAACTCAATTGTCTTATTTAAAAAAAAACTTTAAGACTCAACTTAGATCAAGGTAAATTATTAAAATTTCATTTATAATTTTCATCACAGTGAAAATTCAAAGTGACAGGAAATGTCGGAGCAAAGTTGGGAATATTTGTAAAACCCCGACGACCCCGAAATTATATGCACAATGGTAACTTTTAACTAGATAGTTAAACTTTTGCAGGACGGATTCTACTTTGTCTATAGATTACAAAAAAATCTATTAACGAGATCTTCTAATATAAGGTTTTTTTATGTGCACTACCTAACCACAGGTATATATGGTATCAAACTCAGAGCCCCTATTAGGAAATTCCTGTATCTAGGGTGCCCGAAATATATACAGAGACAAACATTACACCCAGACCGGAAACAAACATCGACATTCATCACAAAAATGTTCGCCCCGCAGGGAATCGAACCCAGGTGCACACGCATCTCAGTCCACATCACTGCCAACTGAGCTACGGAACAGTCAATAAATACTATAATATAAGTAGAGTACGGGGTAAAAACGTGGGTCCGGCTTAAGAGCTGGTGCCTCTGCCTAACTATTCGGGGAATTAAAGGCGTGAGATTATGCATGTACGAGCTGTCCCGGCTTACTTCGTTACGCCATAAAATATAAGATACTACAAAAGACTTGGCTCTATAGACTATGTTCTTTTGACTGCCCAGAATAGCCGAATAAAAAACAATCAACAACAACAAACCACCTGTCAAAATATGTAAACAACGAAACAAATATTGCACCTTGAGTTATATTATTTGAGTTTAGGTAAGGATCCCTATTTAAAAAAAAAACTAATATAGCCTATGTCACTCGGAGTTAATGTAGCTTCCTACCAGTGAAATAATTTTTCAAATCGTTTCAGTATTTCCGGAGCCTATTCGTTACAAACAAACAAATATTTCCTCTTTATAATATTGGTAAAGATTTATTTTATTATTTTATTTTATTTTATTTGGGTCCACAAACAACATTACATTACATAGTAACAACTAAAAATATAATAATATGTAAAGATAAACAAAATTTAATTAATATGCAAAACAATTGATTATTATTTCAGTTTGGGTCATTCAGTTCGGCCTGTGCCCTACGCTTATAGCCTACGAAAACACCTGTGATCAGCAGTGGGATTAAGGCTGTTTGCTTTGAGTTTTCTCCATATTTAATTACAATAGGTTTGAAAGTTGAGGTCAAGTTTGAACTCGGACAAGTCGTTCTCGAGTACAGGTTATTCTGGGTCGAACTGTCTAACACCTACTCCGTCGAGCGTTCACATCATTTTCTCCACAGAACAAGGAAGATGCTCTCTCTCTCTAAATAGAAATCGCGAGTAGGCGGAGCCCACGTGCCTATCATTAGCTCTGCAGTGCATATTCGTAGTTTTTGACAGATTTGATAAGCTCAGTTGCTTTATGCTTCTTGTAAACAAACCACCAGGAAAAATATGAAAAAAAAACCACTAAAATGCCATATTGTGCTGTGTTGGAATGCAAAAATTAAAGTTGGGGACTTAAAAGTACTAATTATGCCGTACCATTACATCGGTAAGTAATATTTCATTGTATTTTTAAATAAATTTGAAATTATACATGAACAAGAAAACAAAACCATAAGTGAGAAAATGAAAACACCCTAATTACGGAGCAGTAAAATTGAATTTTCATTGAAGCCTGTGACTGTGACTGTACCTTCTTAGCTTCTTCTTTATCTATGGTATTAGACTCATGACTTTTTCTAGAACATTTTGACAACAGAATAATGGAAATCAGTTAGAGATTGCTCAACATGATGAAAATCTATCGATAATTTTCTATGATAAAAATCTATCGATAATAATAATTTTCAGTGAAAATAAAAAAAGTTATTCGCTTCGACTTGAAAACCTCTACCTCTTTTTTCGGTTTAAAATGTGATTTACTTTAAAGTTAAATTCTTGAATACGAATGAAATTATATGAATCTTTCAACTTAGACTCTTGCGTATGAATGAAATAATATTAGCATCATCATCATATAACAATAATGTTGTAATATGTAAAAAATAAAGTCGCTTTCCGCATCAGTCCTTAGGTATGTTTAAATCTTTAAAAATACAGCGGATTTTAATGCGGATTTTTTTAATAGATAGAGTGATTCAAGAGGAAGGTTTATAAGTATAAAACATGCACGTTCTAATAATAGGTTAGTCGGTACGAAGTTTGCCGGGTCGACTAGTATTGTATAAAGACAAGTCGTCACTCTTATAGTGTGCTATATTTTATTTTTCTTTTCATTTATTTACAGCCTGTGTTACTGGATCACCTTGGGCCAAGCTCAGAACCTAATACACTTAAGCATAAACTTGAAGATGGAGCCATCATGAAAGCTACTTAAGCTAAGAGGAGTTTCAATAAACAATACCTAGAGAAGAAAAAATGCTAAATATTATGTATTAAAAAAAACAAGATTAGTTGAGAGTTTAAGGCAAGTAATAAATAAGCATGTACTTCGATATTAAATAATATAAAATAATATAAATATAAAACCCATCTTGTTTTATTGGTCTATCTACCCATCCACCTAAATTGTTTACTTTGGTTAAAATAAAGCTTCATTTAAAGTACAGTACTTACTAAAAAATTAATAATGCGCATGCAGATTCGCTAATTGTTGATTTCACGGAAACACCTGAATCAAAAATCATAATTCTACTAAATTACGCATGCAGAAAATGCACTTAACCTCCTTAAATACATATCGTCTTCCGTCGCTTGGGAATACGACCGTTGTCGAACAGTGACGAAGATTTCTATGCGCATTATAACTTTTGCAGTACTGTAGGTA
The DNA here is from genome assembly GCA_951802225.1 of Euspilapteryx auroguttella. Taxonomy (NCBI): domain Eukaryota; kingdom Metazoa; phylum Arthropoda; class Insecta; order Lepidoptera; family Gracillariidae; genus Euspilapteryx; species Euspilapteryx auroguttella. Next base: position 1,115,634 of record OX637666.1, read on the forward strand.
TATACAATTTTATAACTAAACACATTTTTATTTCTGAATCTCTATTTATGCGAAGCATAACTGTTGAATACAAAACGATATTGGAAATAAATAAAAATTAAACTGTACACTAAAATAAACTTTGTTCTATGAGCGACTGGTTTTTTCATATGATAATACCAATACATCGCCAATCACCAAGAAGGCCGTTTGCGTAGAATACCCATAGTTTTTCGTAAAAAAAAGTAATTGTTAACTGTAGCCTTAATGAAAGAAAGTAGTATATCGATAGGTTTTGCTCAACGACAAACTTTCTCCCGCAATATGTACATCCCTAATTTTTCGACGTAGCCACCTAGTGTTTAGTAGCGGTAGTACAAAAGCTGTAGTTACATCTAGCGTCGAATAGTAAAACTAGGAACAATGCGTGAGGATTTTAAAGCAAAGAGGATGTATAGCTTTCTACCATGTCTTTGGAAAAACCTAATTTCATTCTTTTATCATATGTATGTCATCATTATCTTAAGTATTTCATAATTGTTATTTGATTTTGATCTTTGTTTATTTGTAAAAAAGGTTCATAGTCTACTTCAAAGTTTTGTGATGTAGATCTTTTCGGCTTCGTCGTTAATCACCAATGGTAGCTTGGATTTCATAGTGAGCGTTTGGTTTATATGTGTGAGTTTGGACACACTGGTTTCAGTACTAAAAGCTCATGATGCTATTTCTATTGTATTCTCTTGTTCTGTGATTTTCTCGAAGTCGGAACTAGATTTTCTTATCAATTAGGATCGAAGAACGATTTAAAAATTCATTTTGTCATTTTTGAGTGCTACTCGGTACTCCGACTCCACTTTGAATATCAGTCTAAGAATTGTCATATCTATAATAAATTTCAGTTGTAATCTTTAAGCCAGTAGGTATACCTAGTTGGATTCTTGCATATCTTTAACAATTTGTAACATTTTGAAATTCATCCTCTTCTCTCAGCGTCGCTTTTGTTGACTTTCAAAGAATGTTTGATTCAGTCAGAATTGAAGAAAATCTACATTTTAATTAGGTAGGTACTTATTTGCCTGTTAAAAGTTTTGTTCGAATACCTTTAGGCGTTTTTTTACAGAGACTTATTAACAGCCAGCGATGCTAGCGCCATTCTCGAAGAAAATTAATATCTTCTAAACTAAGGCAAATATCAAAAATGCACAGTATGACACTAGATAAAGTTGCCTAATATTTTTAAGGGCACTGTTGTATAGCTTTTAGGTTAAAGACCAAAGCAAGCTACAAAGTGTTGCTAAAAGTGGTCACTTTTAGCAACAATCTGTGTATAATTTTGTACTTATAAGTTAGGACTACTTTACTATGCTCAAAAAATACTATCTAGCAAGATTATCTAGTGTCATACAGTGCCACATTTTTGATATTTGCCTTAAAAGTTCAGAAGTTTTTTTTTTTCGAGAATGGCGCTAGCATCGCGGTAAACTGGCTCTTAAAGGAAGCAGGGATTTTGAATTTTGATTTAGGAGGGTTTTATAATAGTTGTTGTAACTCTGTCTGCTTGTGTGTTACGCTATCGCGCCTTAACTTTTGAACTGATATAGCTTATAACGTTGTAAGATTGTGAAACAAAGGTACATTGGCGTTTAGCTGCGAGCCCACACTATTTTTCAATTATACATATTACTGAATAATTTAAAAAATAAAAGAAAGTAGACAATCGAATAAAAGACAGAAAGACAAGAAATACCAAATTACTATTAGTTATATATAAATAAATATAAATTGTAAAGTAGAATTTGTAACCCTTTCTTCTCTACTCTTATCTTTTAAACTTGCGATTATAGTTCAATTCTATTACTATTGTACTACTACTCTATTACGATTGAGTCAAGAATTGCTAGTCTCGTAACATTGATCGATCGTAATAGTATAGCAATCAATAATATAAAACTCTTCCGTTACTGACTGACTAACAGACAACGCAGAGCCAAAACTACTGGGCCTAGCAGGCTGAAATTTTGCACGTGTGTTTCTTGGGGAGTGTAGGGGGGCACTAAGGAATGATTTCCCAAAATTCCCATGGGAACGGGATAAAACTAGATTTTTGTGTTTATGGGAAATCTGCGCAAGTGAAACCGCGGGGCAGCCTCTAGTAGAATATAAATAGTAAGCTATCGAATAATCTGGGAATTTTTACCCTAAATAGTGAATTCTTTTTTGTAAGTAAGTTTAAGAGATTAGAGTCCCTGGTCTTAATAGCACTAGTCTATTCTATCTAGTCTTCTGTTTGAATTTGGAATCCATAGCGTGCTGTTTTGTTAGGTATATTCGCCTCGAAATATGCGCGTAAAGACATACTCTTCATCTAAATGTACATTTACCTTTAGAAAGTGTTCTGCAATGATTAGAACTGGCTATTTAACTTTCAGCCTGTAATTTTCTCTAGACTCGGCACAAAGACTTGCCCTCCTGACCTCGAGGTTCGATGTTGGTATCGACTATTTATTTATCGACTGAAGAGTTATTACAGCGGTACTAGTTACTAGGTGGAACAAGAGGCTCCCACACTCGGAGCACCGTGGGGCGAGATGGAGGAGGCTGCCCAAGACCAGCCAGTGGCGAGCTTTACTGAGAGCCCTATGTCCCTGATGAGGGATAAGAAGACATCATCATCATCACTAGTTACTAGCACCAATCATGAAAAAATATTATCATATTAACGGGTCATCAGCTGCGTAGTAATAATAATACATCACACTCAGAGCCCATAACTAGGATGAACCTTACGAACATTACACCCAGACCGGAAAAGAATATTGATATTCATCATATCAATATTGATCGAACCCAGGTGCACACGCTTACTTAGTCCACATCACTGCCAACTGAGCCACGGAGCAGTCAAGTGACGCGACGTAGTGACGCGATACTAGCGCCACTTCCGATGAATTTCCGATAAAATTTTCTAAATCAAAAATATGCGTCACTGCCCAAGTAGCACTGAAGAATTTTGTTTAAATCGCATATATCTTAACAGTGCCTGTATTGTGATTTAACTAAATAAAAAACGATTTCATATAGTCACATATTTCTTAAAGGCTATATAGTATTCCAATACCGCTTTTTGAGAAAATAAAGATTATACAAATCGTAGTTAAATCATCTTAAACCTATTCAGTATTCATTAAGGTTTCAGATAAACCATAAAACTCTCTTTTCACTCAACTCTCATTATTTGTAAACTGAATTAAATCATTAAGGGATAGTTGTTCGACTTATACAGTCGCACTAATGCAAAAAAGATTTGCTATCCAAACTAAAAGCCATATTAAGACGTTTATCCTCAAATCAGTTTTTGCTAGGCAAAACACAAATAAATTTTGTATTAATTATTATTTTATAAGTAATAATTGATTTAGAGGGACGGTTTGTACAAGATGGAGAAAAATTAAATTAGCAAAGACGTTGAAAAATTAAAAAAATAACCTTTAACACAGAAATGTCCCTTTCCCATAATTTTCCTTTCACATAATGTCCCTTTCTAAAATTGTATTTTCCCAAAATGACCCTTTCTCAAAATATTTCTCCACTAGCTCAAGTTTACATGTACAAAAGGGACACTATAAAAAAAGTCATTTTGCGAAAGGAACTATAATACAAAAGCTTGAATTCGAAATTATCCTTTTAAATTCTGCCATAGAGACATAGCCAAGTCACGTCACTTCCTACCCGAATCGCCAACATGCCAGCCACAAACATAGATCATAATAATTCGTTTGAACAACATTGTAATGCATTCTGATAAACACAATTGTACATAAACATTTAATTTATGTGTCTAATAATATTGCATACGTCTATCACTTTCAATACTTACACTTGGTATTAGAAAAACTAACTCTGTTGCAAAACAAAGAAATCTTGATTTAAGAAATCAAAGTAAAGGATCAAATAAATCAGAAAAGTATTCATGAAATCAATTGGAAGTATCACTTAAATCGTTGAGGATTTACTTAATCAAACTAAAGGATCACTTAATACTGTGAGATAACGTCGGCTCCGTGCCTAAGTGTTCAAACTCCATTTTGGTCGAAAATGACTTTTTGATGCAGGATTGTTAACGATGTAATTTAGGTCCAGAAGTACTTGACCTTGAAAAAAGGCTTTTCCTAGAAAAAATACAATAAATTTCACGTTTTAAATTTTGAAGCCCACATCATCGTAACAAAAATTCCGTGCTTGTTTAGCCAACCTCCACAGCATTACCCAAAGTCCCGCATCGAAATATTTGTTGCGTGCTTGAGTGTTCAAACTCCAGCCGGCCGACCAATCACAGCACAGTACGTCACGCTACCCGGCCATTTTGTTTTTTCTGTGATGAACTTGGTTGCTCCTTTAGTTTGCTTGCAAAAACCTAATAAATTAGTTTTATTGTGTTCAAAACTAAGAAAACTAACTGCTAGTAACGTTAAAAGCTGCAGCAAGATGGCGAGTACCAATTTCAAAACAAGCAAAAGGCGTACTTTGGCGACTTTCGAGCAATAAGTACTTTTTAATAATGTTCATTTCCGAATAGAAACTTAAACGTACTGATACAGGATGTTAATAAATTCACTTTGTAATAAAACGGTTGAGAATTAAGTATATTATTATGTTAAAGTTAAAGTTAAAGTTAAAAAACACTTTATTGCATACAAAATATACAAAAGAACATTATACAATTAATGGTAGACATATTTAAATTTGCATGCAATGGGCGGACTTATCGCTAAAAGCGATTTCTTCTAGGCAACCCATGTGAAATGTTTGCACATAGACATATTAAATTGGTCGTAGGCGATACAGTATTGTAAGTTACAAAATTAAATAATAAAGTTTTATTTAATTCTGTTTGATAGTCCTTTTGTCTGTCTTTCACAATGGTTCAACACAACAACCAAATTTTTAACAATAATTAAGTAGGTATATTTTATCATTTCGTTATGTTTATGTTATTATTACTTGAGTCTAAATTTTTTTTTTTTAATTTCTTGATTTTAATTTTTTATACCTTTTATCATCTAAAAACAAGTTTTTTTACGAACTAATTTAATCATCCTGTATATGGTATTAGGAGGTTGGACAAACAAGCACGCAACAATTTTAAGGAACACTGTGCTATCTCCATGGCAGGAGTGTTGTATTTCCATGAACGAACATTTTTATTCGCAGTTTTGTTCAACCTCCATTTTAAAAGTATGATAAAATACGTAAAATCACAGCATCGTAAACAAATTTATTGGCAATTCCATATATTAGACTAAAAACTATAAATTTGCATTTATCATTCCTGAAACTAAACATCTCGTTTGATAATAAGTAAAAAAACCTTCTCCTGAACAGTGTACAAATGGAAGTTGAACATTCAAGCACGGAGGCGGCGATAAGAAATATTGATTTAAGAAATCAAATTAAGGGATCAATTAAATCAGGATAGTATTCATGAAATCAATCGGAAGTATCACTTAAATCGTTGAGGATTTACTTAATCAAACTAAAGGATCATTTAATACTGTGAGATTTAAATGTTACTTACGTTTGATTTAGTAAAACGATTAAGTACCTATTAAGTGAGATTTGAGGAAATCGTTTTTGAGTAAAACATTTCTAAAATAGCATTATTTCAAATCGAACTTATTAATCTTTGATTTAATTGATACTCAACTACCCTTTTGAATCCTTACTTTTCTAAATTCAGATTTCGTCAAGTAAAACAAGATTATACGCCATTTTGAACTTTTAGAAAACAAAACAACAAAACAAAATCGAAGTGATATCGTGAAAAAAGTGTGGATTTCAGTTAAATGTGACTAGTGTAATAGTTTTTACTGAAGAAATAAGTGATTATGTGATGAGAAAAGGTAATATTAATGACATAAATGATAACTTTATTTTTATTCCATATACAATTATTCTTTATTTTATTGTTATTTCAAGCTATTTCGAGGGCCCGTTTGTTTTATGGCTCTTTCTATCGATTTTACACGATAAATGGTCATGCGTTTAAGATTTTTATTGCTTACGACGAAATAAAACGGATTTCTAATTGTCATATTTACTTATAGTTTACAAATTCTTAACACTAAGTAAAGTTCTTGTGTTGTAGCATAAAATGTTCACCATATTTTCTTTATTATGATTACTTAAATTGAAAACGTTTTAAATTTTTCTTCGCTTAGCAAAAATTGCATTAGTGAAATAGATTATAAAACAGTTTTAATTTTGCATTTAAATCTATTTTGCTGCCTTAACTTAAACTTCAAGATATCGCGAAACCTTAGAGATAAGGAATCTGGAAAACCCTATTAAATCCCAATTGCTTAAGTAAGGTTAAAGTATGATTTAGCAGTAGTATTAACTCCCCCTTCGTATTCTCCTAAATACCGTGCCCACTTTTTCTTAACTGACCCTCCAAGCAAGTCTTAGGGATATCTTGAGGGACATAATAGTTTTGGCCAAGGCAATAGCTGGAATTAGCCATGTTGCCTTCAAGAAATCTTCAATACTCAGTTAAATCTATCGGTTGCTACTTGGGTGATGCCCTATATAAACTTGCAGAGAATCAAAAAAAAACAAAATAAAAAAATCTTTATTCAATTTAGGATACAAGATATCACTTATTGAAAGTCAATTAGACTACATCTAATCTAATCGCTATTGATACCTTATTTGTTAAAGTATCCTATACTGTGAGAGGCGAGGTAGTTCAGGGTGCCCACCAATTGGCTCAGGCAAACAAATGTTTGCCTTGCCTTACGACAATAGTCGCCTGGAGAGGCCCCCAAACGAGCCCTCCTCTGTCAAGTGATTCTACTCCCTTTCGCAATGATTTTACAGCGTAGAGAAGAAAGGGGTAACAAACTCTACTTTACAATTTATCTCTCTATGTTTAACCTCCGACGAAAAAATCAGTTGGATGTTATTATATTAACGTGTGTATCTGTCTGTGTTACTGTCTATCTGTACCTATTTCTGTGTATCTGTCTGTGGCATCGTAGAGCCTAAACGGCTGAACCGATTTTCGTTTAGTTTTTAAAGCTCTGTTTACTAGTGGTGGCTGCAAAAATACCAAAATATCTCTTTCCAGCGTATAAGTAAAAAACATAAAATTTAAAAAAAACGATGAGGAGCATCCGAAAGCTAGCGTACTATTTGTAATGCTTGCCAAACGAGGCGAATATTGCCACAAACCCTCCAAAAAATATTGCTATTGTGGAGGATTGTCTCTAACAGAAGATTTCTCTCGACTGAGATTATTCTGATTTAAAAAAAAGTTTGTTTTATCGATTACACCATCAGCGCCTAGCTTAGTTGCCCTAACGTGGGGTCTGCGTTCCTTTTTTTTCCAGTTTCGCAATTTATTTTTTACTGCGACCTTTTGTAAAATTCACACTAGAAGCGGTACAATGTGGAAATTTCTGAACGTTTCTTGTGTTACAAGACAATATGGGCCGTTTGCAAAACTTTTCACATATCCTTGCTTTTTTATTTCGGTTTATTTTTTATTTTTGACTAGTCGACCCGGCTGTTGCTGCTGTTAACTGTGTACCGCCTAACCTATTACTATATTGCTCATGTATTATACTTATAAAACCTTTCTCTTGAATCACTCTATCTATAAAAGAAAACCGCATCAAAATCCGTTGCATAGTTTTAAAGATTTAAGCATACATAGGGCTGTCCCTAACGCGGGAAAAGACTTCATTTTATACTTTTGTATTGATTGATGATTGATTAATGATATCCCCCGGAATCATGAAAAAGGGCTAGTTAATTTCTTGCTTTAATTATACACAAGCTTGAATTTTGTATTGCTACCTGGAAGAAAAGAACTCTTTTAACTGGAGATAGAACATTTTACAAATTTTCCTTTTATTTTTGAAAAGAATCACACAAACCTTCTAACAAAACTATTATACAATCCATAAGGTCCAATCAATAATAGGTATAGGTAGACACTTTACTAAAAATGGAGTAACGGTAAATACCACAGAACAAGAGAATACAATAGAAATAGCATCATGAGCTTTTAGTACTAAAACCAGTGTGTCCAAACTCACACATATAAACCAAACGCTCACTATGAAATCCAAGCTACCATTGGTGATTAACGACAAAGCCGAAAAGATCTACATCACAAAACTTTGAAGTAGACTATGAACCTTTTTCACAAATAAACAAAGATCAAAATCAAATAACAATTATGAAATACTTAAGATAATGATGACATACATATGATAAAAGAATGAAATTAGGTTTTTCCAAAGACATGGTAGAAAGCTATACATCCTCTTTGCTTTAAAATCCTCACGCATTGTTCCTAGTTTTACTATTCGACGCTAGATGGACTACAGCTTTTGTACTACCGCTACTAAACACTAGGTGGCTACGTCGAAAAATGAAAAACTAAGCTAGGGATGTACATATTGCGGGAGAAAGTTTGTCGATGAGAAAAACCTATCGATATACAACTTTCTTTCATATGGCTACAGTTAACAATTACTTTTTTTTACGAAAATCTATGTGTTTTCTACGCAAACAGCCTTCTTGGTGATTGGCGATGTATTGGTATTATGATATGAAAAAACCAGTCGCTCATAGAACAAAGTTTATTTTAGTGTACAGTTAATTTTTTATTTATTTTCAATGTCGTTTTGTATTCAACAGTTATGCTTCGCATAAATAGAGATTCAGAGATAAAAATGTGTTTAGTTATAAAATTGTATATACCTACAGTACTGCAAAAGTTATAATGCGCATAGAAATCTTCGTCACTGTTCGACAACGGTCGTATTCCCAAGCGACGGAAGACGATATGTATTTAAGGAGGTTAAGTGCATTTTCTGCATGCTTAATTTAGTAGAATTATGATTTTTGATTCAGGTGTTTCCGTGAAATCGACAATTAGCGAATCTGCATACGCATTATTAATTTTGAAGTAAGTACTGTACTTTAAATGAAGCTTTATTTTAACCAAAGTAAACAATTTAGGTGGATGGGTTGATAGACCAATAAAACAAGATGGGTTTTATATTTATATTATTTTATCTTATTTAATATCGAAGTACTTTTGCTTATTTATTACTTTCCTTAAACTCTTAACTAATCTTGGTTTTTTTAATACATAATATTTAGCATTTTTTCTTCTCTAGGTATTGTTTATTGAAACTCCTCTTAGCTTAAGAAGCTTTCATGATGGCTCCATCTTCAAGTTTATGCTTAAGTGTATTAGGTTCTGAGCTTGGCCCAAGGTGATCCAGTTACACAGGCTGTAAATAAATGAAAAGAAAAATAAAATATAGCACACTATAAGAGTGACGACTTGTTTTTATACAATAGTAGTCGACCTGGCAAACTTCGTACCGCCTAACCTATTATTAGAACGTGCATGTTTTATACTTATAAACCTTTCTCTTGAATCACTCTATCTATTAAAAAAATCCGCATTAAAATCCGCTGTATTTTTAAAGATTTAAACATACCTAAGGACTGATGCGGAAAGCGACTTTATTTTTTACATTTTACAACATTATTGTAATTATGATGATGATGCTAATATAATTTAATTCATACGCAAGAGTCTAAGTTGAAAGATTCATATAATTTCATTCGTATTCAAGAATTTAACTTTAAAGTAAATCACATTTTAAACCGAAAAAAAGGTAGAGGTTTTCAAGTCGAAGCGAATACCTTTTTTTTTTCACTGAAAATTATTATTATCGATAGATTTTTATCATAGAAAATTATCGATAGATTTTCATCATGTTGAGCAATCTCTAACTGATTTCCATTATACTGTTGTCAAAATGTTCTAGAAAAAGTCATGAGTCTAATACCATAGATAAAGAAGAACGCTAAGAAGGTACAGTCACAGTCACAGGACTCACAGGCTTCAATGAAAATTCAATTTTACTGCTCTTTAATTAGGGTGTTTTCATTTTCTCACTTATGGTTTTGTTTTCTTGTTCATGTATAATTTCAAATTTATTTAAAAATACAGTGAAATATTACTTACCGATGTAATGATACGGCATAATTAGTACTTTTAAGTCCCCAACTTTAATTTTTTCATTCCAACACAGCACAATATGGCATTTTAGTGGTTTTTTTTTCATATTTTTCCTGGTGGTTTGTTTACAAGAAGCATAAAGCAACTGAGCTTATCAAATCTGTCAAAAACTACGCATAGGCACTGCAGAGCTAATGATAGGCACGCGGGCTCCGCCTACTCGCGATTTCTATTTAGAGAGAGAGAGCATCTTCCTTGTTCTGTGGTAAATACAAACAAACATACACACAAACAAACAGACACATATTTATATGTCATTATAATTACAGGATCTTTTTTTAAAAAAAGGAACCCGCCTTCAATAAACTGACACATAAATCAACTGAGCACTTCCTCTTTTTTGAATTCGGTTAAAAAGTTACTAAAACCTTCTCTTGAATGTAACAAAAACTTATCTGAAAACCGCATCAAAATTGGTTCAGCTAAACGCGAGATAATCGTGGACAAACGTACATACATACAGGTCAAAGAGATAACCTTTATTTTTGGAAGTCGGTTAAAAAATCCACCATCAATATATATAAAACTCTTCCGTTACTGACTGACTGACTGACTGACTGACTGACTGACAGACAACGCAGAGCCGAAACTACTGGGCGTAGCGGGCTGAAATTTTTCATGTAGGTTCCTTAGGGAGTGCAGGTTAGCACTAAGAAGGGATTTCTCGAAATTCCCACGGGAACGGGAATAAACGGGAATTTTGTGTTTATGAGAAATCTTCTTCTTTGCCTGGCCCTTTCCCATTTTATTTGGGGTCGGCCCTCCGTATCATGCGTCTCCAGGAAGCTCTGTCCTGGGTCGTCTCTTTATTGATTTGGGCTTCTTTGAGGTTCTTATTTACTACGGACATCCATGTGATTCGGGGTCTTCCTCGTCCTCGGGGTTTAGTTTCAATATCAAGCACTTTTCTGGTCATGTGGTCTGATGGTCGCCTCATAACGTGTCCATACCACCGCAGACGGCTCTCCTGTAGTTTGTCAGGGATAGGTCTCACTTTGAAGGTGCCTCTAATGTGTGTGTTTCTGACGTGATCCAACCTAGTTACACCACCTGCCCACCTAAGCATCTTCATCTCTGCGCAGTGTAGTTGGTGTTCATGTTGCTTTTTGAGTGGCCAGCACTCGGCTCCGTATGTCATGGCCGGCCGGACAGCTGCTCTGTATACTCGTCCCTTTATGCGAACTGGCATTCGGCTGTCGCATAACACGCCAGAAAGTTCTCTCCATTTCAACCATCCAGTATTTATGCGATGGGTGACATCAGTGTCAATTGACCCATCTTTACTGATGATTGACCCGAGGTACTTGAAATGGTCCACTTCCTTTAGTTGGGTGTTTTGCAGGCAGATGGTGTGTTTGCTGTGGACGCCACTAAAGTTGCAGTGCATATACTCGGTCTTCTCTCTGCTTATTCGCAGACCTGATGCTTCCAGAGCTTCTCTCCACCTTTCTAACATTTGCTGTAAGTTGTTCACATCTTCGCTAATGATGACGACGTCGTCCGCATATAGGATGTCCCATGGCGGCGATCGTTGCACATTTGAGGTGAGATGGTTCATTACAATATTAAACAGCAGAGGACTGAGTGCGGAACCTTGGTGCACACCAACCTTAACATCAAACTCATCGCTTGTTCCGGCCGGACTTCGCACTTTGGTTGATACTTGGTGGTACATATCTTTGACAATCATTAATTGTATTGCTCAGGGACACTTTGTGCCCTTAGAGCGTGCCAAATTAAGTCTCTCGGTACCCGGTCGAAGGCTTTCTCCAGGTCGATGAATATCATGTGAAGGTCTGTTTTGTTCTCTCTGTACTTTTCCATCAGCGTTCTGACCGAATGTATGGCATCAGTTGTGGATCTACCGGCGACGAATCCGCATTGGTTTTCAGTGACGCTAGTTATTTCAAGTAGCCTTTTGTTTATGACTCTTTCCCATATTTTGAAGGAATGTGAAATTAACTTTATAGCTCTGTAATTGCCGCAGAGTCTTAGTTTAGTTTACGGGCGAGTTTCCGCAATTTGACAGCTATCGTGCCTATTTTGCGTGAAGCAGAGTCTTATATCACCTTTGTTTTTATAGAAAGGGATAAGAAAGCTTTTTCGCCATTCGTCGGGAATTCCATCAGTCAGGAACTTGTTGAAAAGTTTCGTCAGGAATACTACGCCGGTCTCACCTATTCGTTTCCAGAATTCAGCAGGGATATCGTCAGGGCCAGAGGCTTTGTTGTTTGCCACAGTTATTTCTTCAGGCCTTATACATGGGATAGGGCCTTCTGTAGCAGGGATATCTTGTAGTGCCTCACTAGGGAATACCTCATTTAGTAATTCTGTGTAGTATTCTTTCCAGCGGTCTCTGATGTCTTTGTTGGATGTTAGAAGTTTTCCTTGTCCGTTTTTGATGAATTTATTTGTGGCAGTATCCCTACTACTTTGGTGTTTGCGCTTTGCCAACTTAAAGATTTCTTTATCGTTTGAGGCAGTTTCCAATTTAGCGTAGAAATCGTCCCTGGCCTTGGCCTGTGCTACAGCTCGTTTTGAGATTTTCTTAGCAATTTTATAAGCCTGGTGGTCAGCATCGTCCTTTGTCAGTTGCCATAGTTTGAAGAGTGTTTTCTTAGTTTCCAATTTCCCTCTTACTTCTTCGTTCCACCAGCTAGTATCCTTGTTATTATTTATGGCACCTTTAGATACTCCTAAATATTGTTTTGCTTTTTCATTGCAGTATAGTTGAAAATCTCTCCACATTGCATCGGCTGTATCATCCTGCTGTTCCTGAAGGTGTTGTGCGATGTCTTCACATAATGTATGGCCTTCTTGACCCTCCAATTTATGCCACCGTGTTCTTATGACTTTTTCTTTCTTAACTTTGTAAGTTTTTGGTATTTTGAACTCTGCTACTAGTATTCTATGCTGTGAGGTGAGAGGTTCCCCGGGTATGACTTTGCAGTCTTTGCATAACTTAAGTTGTTTTCTATCAGTTAGAATGTAATCTATCTGAGTGCATGCCCCGCCGCTTTTATAGGTTACTAGATGTTCTCCAGGTTTTGTGAAGAAAGTATTAATAATTGCAAGATCGTGTGCCAGTGCCATTTGAAGAATATTTTCTCCCTCCGGGTTGATTTTACCATATCCGAAGTTGCCATGTATTCTCTGGTAGGTGGTAGTTTTTTTCTCCAACATGACCGTTCAAGTCACCGCCGATGAACTTTGGCTCACAGTTTGGTATAGACTGTAGCAGATCACTAATTTCCTCCCAGAAAGTTTCCTTTTCCGAACTTGGGGTTCCGGACTGGGGAGCGTATGCGCTTATAATGTTCATGCATGGTTGATCGTCAAGGGCAAGCTTTATTGACATAAGTCTTTCACTCACTCTGTTTACTTCAACTACGCGATCTTGAAAGTGTTCATCCACTACAATTCCGATTCCATTCTGCGCCCTGGTTCCATGATAAATCAGCTTGTAGTTATACCCGATATTACGCGACTTGGACCCCTTCCACTTCGTCTCTTGGATACAACAAATGTTGATGCGTCTTCGATGTAATACTTCGCCGAGTTCTGAGCTGCGTCCTGTCATCGAGCCCACGTTCCAGCTCGCTATTCGCATCGTGGGTGATATCCCGGGTGCTCTGATGACATTTGCGTCGCTTTGGGGGCACGCCCTAGCATTTGTTGCATTTCCATCACAGTTTTCGTCGCTTGAGGGGGACGCCCTAGCCTTATTCGCCCTTCTTTTATTTGTACTTTTCATAATACGGAGTTTTGGTGATTGGCTTTGTTTTTACGGCCGGTTGCCACCTGACGCCAAGACTGTCACCCGCTACGGAGTGTGAGCGCCGCCGTTGGCCCCGAAGGGTTCTTCCGCCGCCATCTCTTCTGTGAGCCCCAGCCCAGACTCACAGCACTGCTACAGCCTCTGCTCCGGAGATGTCGGAGAAGCCTGCAGCAGGGGTTTTATATCGCAGTGTCCTTCTGCGGCCTTTTGGTCCGCGGGAGCTATTTTATTTCACTCCTACCCTCCTGGTTCTACTTGCGCAGAACCAGGCGAGCATTCCCCTATCCGCCACCTGGGGACGCGTTCCCATAGGGGTTAAGGCTCCCCCGGGAATTAAGGCTCCCCCGGGAATTAAGGCTCCCCCGGGTTTATGAGAAATCTGCGCGGGAAAAACCGCGGGGCAGCCTCTAGTAAGTTATAAAGACGTGATCTTGACTTCAACTTTATAGGACATCAGACGTTTTTCCCTTGTAAGAATAATTTTATGAAGCCACCAAAGTGAGGAGACTATAAAGGAATAAAATTAGACTTTGTGTTTGAGACCTATGAAAAATGTATAAAAACTCAATGAAAAACACATTTTTTTCCGCATAAATTCACTTTGTACATTTGGAGTGAGCCGAATTACACATTTAAATTTAGTCGTGAAATTAAGAGGCTTTCTGCTTTGTTCGTTTTTAAGGCTCTGGGTGTTCGTGCCGGGACTTTATTAATGTGACTTTTCCGTCCGTCCGTCCGTCTGTCTGTCAAAGGCACTTATCTCCGAAACGGCTCAATAAATCAAAATGAAATGTTTGCACGCATTTTTTCTTATTGTCCAAAGAATATCAACACATATTAAAAACAAAAAAAAAACGTAAATTTCGAGATAAATACAAAAACTTAGTTTTTTTTTTTAATCAATTTTGTCGAGCCTCTACTGAGAAACCAACCAGGTGAACACTGAACAGGCACCAAAAATTACCAGTCGCAACTTCACTTCATTAAGAATAATAATAAATCCTGTAAACTATGCTAAAGCTAATGCTATTTTGGAACCTGAAAGCTACACAACAGGGCCTTAAACATTCTTAGCAAGATTATCGAGGGAGCCAAAGACATATTTTTGATTTCGGCCATGGTTTAAAATAAATTTATTATTTAACGGGAGTGGCGCTAGTTTCGTACCATTCATAAATAAAAACATAACATAAACATAATCTCACGCCTTTTATTCCCCGAAAGGTTAGGCAGAGGCACCAGCTTGAGAGCCGGACCCACGTTTAGCCGAGTTTATGCTTTATTACCAACGTGACAAGGGGCCAGCTTGTCGCCGCGGTTATAACGACCACTACTGCGGCCGGGACCAACGGCTTAACGTGCCTTCCGAAGCACGGAATCGTCATACTTTTCGGACAATCAGTTGATTCAAGCCTGCAATGTCCTATCCAACCGAAAACAACCACAACGTGATTTTTGTGAGAAATCAATATGTGGTATTTTCTGCGGGGATCGAACCCACAACCTACCGTGCCGTGGCGCAACGCGCTACGCTACTGAGCTACGGAGGCGGCCGCTACTGAGCTACGGAGGCGGCGGCGGATAAATAAAAACGTTAATAAATAATAATTGTATCGTCGACTGTGAATGCGTACTTAGATAACTAAATTAACTTTGTAGACTTGAAAATATTTGTATTAAAATTAAATTTACAGTAATCAAGAATTTTTAGTATAAATTTATTATCACAAAACTGTAAATTAATTATAGTTTAAATGATACATAATTTTTCAATGCCTAGCAAATTGTTATATTAACGGTTTTTTTCTTTGTAAGCAATTAAAATTCAAAATTGTAAGCAAGATTATCTAGGGAGCCAAAGACGCATATTTTTGATTTCGGCCATGGTTTAGAAGATATTAATTATTTATCGGGAGTGGCGCTAGTTTTGCACCGTGTAAGCCCTTAAATAAAAATTAAATTCAGTATTGTATGTAAGGTCCTTTTACAAACAATTTTCATGGTGGTTTGCGACTGTGACCACACCAATTACTTAAACCGACACTGACTTCAAATAGGGTTGAGTCTACGAACAGAGTATTGTTGTTTCTAGGGTTGAGTGTATAGGATCAAGTAATGGTATTAACCCGTTACAATGTGATTATGAAACGAAAAAGAGATACAAAATGAACGTCTAGATTTTTCCCTTAGCAATTTGTCTTCATAATATCTAATCAGGCCCTTGCAGCAAGACAAAGCGACGTCGCTGTCCGCGCACACGAGAGCTCTAGTGACGGCAACAGCATGGCAACACTATGATCACACCTCAGACACTTCATAGAAAAAAGAGCGATGCTTCGCGCTCAGCCGAAACAAGTGTACGTGCACGCGTATCATGCTTGTGTGAGTGAGATGAGTCGTGCTATTTGTACTGAGTGGTAACCTAGAGGTAACTGAGCACGGGGCCGCACTTGCTCATGGAGGCAGGGAGTGCCTATACTGTACGTAGTACTATTTATTATACTGTGCTAGGGCATTCTCGTTTATTTTTTCCAATTGCTGATGCATGAAAAAGTTGTGTTTAAAAAGTGTAGTGTACCTCGGTACCCGTAGTATCACAATATCGGCTCCGCACACACACGCTGCTGGTAGACACGTCCGTTTGGTACGGCGTCCCGAGACCGACTGCCTCGAGGCTTGTAGGACCGCGCCTTTTATAGACCTTTGACTCACTTACCACAGCATGTGCGACCGAGACGACAGAATGTATTTAGTGTCCGTGTGCACTACTCTAGTGCACACAGACACCCATACACTACATCCCTTCCTTATTTTAATTGAAATAAAATGAAAGCTTTCCAAGAATTAATCAAACCTTATTTTCTTCCCTGGGCTTCACTTTTCCAATTTAATACATACTTAGATCTTCCTTCGCTTCTCTAATCACAAATTAAATATTTTATACTTCATTCAATTTTCCAATTTAATACCTACTTAGATCTTCCTTCGCTTCTCTATTCACAAATTAAATATTTTATACTTCATTCCATTTTCCAAATTGAATACCTACTTAGATCTTCCTTCGCTTCTCTATTCACAAATTAAATATTTTATACTTCATTCCATTTTCCAAATTCAATACATACTTAGATCTTCCTTCGCTTCTCTATTCACAAATTAAATATTTTATACTTCATTTAATTTTCCAATTTATCGCAAAGATCTTCCATCTCTCTTCTTTATTCACTAATTAAATATTTTATATCTTATTCCGCTTCTTTGTTTATGTAATGTAACAAATTTAATGTAACTATCCTCCCTTCTTCGATTTTGTTAATCTTCGACCGCGATCTTCAATCGCGTCTGCTCTCTGCTCTAAATCTTCCTTATCTTAATATACTTCTTTTTTACCAATTTAATAACCCGATTTTCTAATTACTTTATTCCTCCTCTTCTTAATTGCTTGGTTCAAAGTCATGATTTTCTTCTTCTGTGCCTTTATTTTTTCTGTCAATAATTCCCCACTCTCCATCCACTCTTTAACGGTGTACTATATTCCGTCTTTTCATTTGATGAGGCTTCCTTTTAAGTTTGGCAGTAACGACATTCGCATTCAATGAGTGTCTTATTCCCATATGTGATGATATGAGGCCCTTGCTCATAGACTTGTACTAAAATAGCGCCTAAGCCTACAAGACTGGCATCTGCAAAAACTACAGGGTGACTTTGAATTGAAAGCACTTCGACTATGATACTGAATCGGTATGTAAAGAGAATATCTATATCTATATCCAAAAATAAATTGTGAATTTAAAGTCACCCAGTAGAGTTTTATCCTTGACCTATAATGTTCTAGATTAGGTATGTCATGAAGGGAAGTCTTTTAGGATCGGTACAATCGGTGATATACATTTTAAAGGTCCCTCCTTTTTAATTATATCTTCTTCAATAGTTCTTCTATTTTAGCATTCACATTGTCTTCTGAAGTATAGGTATTATTATGGTTCTATGGGCCTTACTTATTATCTATTGGTATTTAAATTGACAAAACATTTCTTAATTGGAAAGGTCGGAAACTGCACTTGGTTAACACCTATCCTAATTCTTTAGTACTCCTTTACGACTACCTTCTTCAATCACATATAAAGTTGCATTCATTTTTGTTCCTGAGATTTGGATTCCAGCTCGCAATGAACCTTTCAATTTTAGAGGTATTCTGCTTCCATATGCCAAGAAAGACTTTTGTAACCATGATACATGTGTCGTTGCCAATGATAAATACATAATGAACTGGATAAACTTTCTCGATGTTCCTTACTCTATTATTTGGTTCAAACCTCTTTTTCCCTTTTTCTGTTTTGATTTCTGTATGTTGTTCTTTTTTAAACATATTTGTTTGGCACTTTCTTTTGAAGTGTCCTCTTTTGCCAACAACTTTAACATTTTCATTTTGTGCTGGACACTTGTCGTTAGATTGTTCCAACTACTGCATTTATAACACTCTTTTTAGATGGGGTTTCATTTCTCTGTTTCCGTAAATTGATTTTATGAACTGCATAAGTGTCCTGCCTTTTTTTGTTCAAAATGTGCGGTTGCCCATGAATTGCTTCTAATGCTTTTGCTGCAGCTGTTATCTCAAAGTCAAAGTCAAATTCTTTATTCAATATAGGATACAAGATATCGCTTATTGAAAGTCAATTAGACTATACATCTAATCGCTATTGATACCTTATTTGGTAAAGTATCCTATACTGTGAGAGGCGAGGTAGTTCAGGGTGCCCACCAATTGGCTCAGGTAAACAAATGTTTGCCTTGCCTTACGACAATAGTCGCCTGGAGAGGCCTCCAAACGAGCCCTCCTCTGTCAAATGATTCTACTCCCTTTCGCAATGATTTTACAGCGTAGAGAAGAAAGGGGTAACAAACTCTACTTTACAATTTATCTCTCTTTTTTATCTTTATCTGGTTTGATATTATCTGGTCTCCTGTTTTAAGTCATTTTTTTTTTCTTTTCTGTTATTTGGTCGATTAGATGATCTTCTTTATCTTCCAACCCACATTTGTATGATCGCTTGCGTAAGAGAATAAAGAACTTCTCGATTTATCCCTATCATCTTCTTCTGCAGTTATTAGTTAGCTCCCGGTATATTGTAATAAATTTTTTGAAGCTCTAAAGCCACCATAATGAAAAAAGATATGCCCCTTTTTGTGATGCTGATCCAATATTTGCTGCTTCCAAATAAATGGCATGACTCCTCATCGCAAACCAACACTAGATTCTCCCTGACATTCAAACTTGTTTAAGGTAAGGTTTGATGTCATTGTATCTGAAAACATATTATAATTTATTCATCTAGCTTGTAATCTTTTTATTTAATATTATTATTTTGTATCTTATCCAGTATTAGTTTATACATATTATGTGTATGGATAACCATCTAAGTTATACTCAAATTTGATAACTATTATTATTATTTCGTTTTGAATAATGTAAGTATGTTTATTTATCTTTTATCTATATTTTTATCATAATTATTACTTCTATTTTGTTTATGTATTTACTGATTTATGCATTTTTAACTTCATTAATCGGCAGCATTAATTCCTTAGATTCAACAAATAAATGGACAAAACATAATTGATACTTTTGTAAAAACTTGTACTGTGAAATGTCTATCACTGTTCTGTATTTCAATTACTGATTGACTGTCACTCTAAGAAAACATTTGAAGATTGTTATTTTAATTGGTAGAGGACTCCCAATATTAATCTATAATAATTTCTTTTTTACAAAAAGGAACCCGCCTTTAACAAACTGACAATGTTTGATGTACATGGTTTTTTTGGTATAAAAAAAAAAAAAGGAAGTAATTATTTTATAATCTCTTAAAAAGAGACCCGCCTTCAATAAAGTGACACATACATAAACTGAGCACTTCCTCTTTTTCTAAGTCGGTTAAAATAGGTACTAAAACCTTCTCCTGGATGTAACTAATACTTATCTGAAAACCGCATCAAAATCGGTTCAGCAAAACGCGAGATAATCGCGGACAAACATACATACATATAGGTCAAACTGATAACCTCATTTTTTGAAGTCGGTTAATTAAGACAACCATGCAACTCTGCAGGGCTTCATGCCCACCCTTTGTCTCAAGTTTAATCAGGAGTGCACTGTCGCTCACTGGTACTGCACAGGAAAAATGAACAACCTACTTTGTGAATCTGATAAAGGCAAACACTTCCTGGAACGGAGTTAAGCAAGTCCACCTAATTAAACAAATAATTACCTACATAGGTGGAGGTAACAAGGTAGGTGGTTTACTTGTAGGTACCTTCTCCTTTGAGATTCTAACCTTAGTTTATTTTAACTGTAGATTAGGTATACCTTTTGTTTAATAATTTATTTTATATTTCGCTCCCATAGTGAAAACTGTATATTTACGATATTCATCTCGAATAAATATATGTTCTAAGAATGAACACAAAACACGTAAAACAAAGTACTATAAAATTGCTTTTGCTTACCTCTTTGCTCCTCTTTGGTTAGACTTGTCACTTCCATTCCACAGAACATGGTTGGTTATATACATCTTGGTTATACTCGATGCGGTAAAAGTTTTCTCTCACTGTTGCTGCTTCGCGTTATTTACGGTTATTCACACATACCAAACGGAATTTAATTTCGCTCCCGCAATCAAATTTTCGGATGAAAATTAGCCTTACCAAACAAAGATAATTAATATTTACTTTACCGGCGACGGCCGGCCGGCCGCAGGCGCAGGCATGGCACAGATTAAAGAACAATATTACTCCTGCACAGATTATAGAGTTTTTTTTTTTTTTTTTTACAAGACCAGGCCAAGGAATACGTCCATACAGCCAGTAGGTAGAGAGTTTACTTCACTTTAAACATCAAAGAGGGAACATCACTTGCCCTAAGATAAAACCATGAGCGGCGATCCAAAGACCGCCATGTGATGACACCAGCATCAGACAAACTACATGAACTCAATCAGTCAGGGCAGTAAGACTTGACGTCGACATAACACCCAACATACAACTTGGCAGAGATAACCAGAAAATAATGGGGGCACCACCCCGTACGTGGAGCTATAAATCTCTATAAATTTTCTCCATAATTATAACACCATTCCAAGTCCAAAGCTAGTCAAAATTAAATAATTAAAATGTATGATCTGCCTCTTAACTATAGGAGTATGTAGGTAGGATTATTTTATTTGGGCTTTCCGACCTAAACGAAAACGGTTCCGCTTCAAGACACCGTTCCAAGCTGTACACATTGGCTCTACCCACAGTGCCACTACTCAGCATTTTCCCGGAACTATTAGAAATGTCAGAAAACTCACTACACACTTAAGCATAGACAAAGTAGAACGCTGCGCTTCCTATAGACGGAACATAGAAGAACCTGAATGCGAGCAGTCATCAAATGTATATGTGTGTATAAGTTGTATAGTTTTGCTGGACAAATAGCAAAAACATATAGACAAGAAAATGCTAAATGCTGCTCGCGTGCATTCTTAGGCTATATAGAGTTTATGAGTTTGTCTCTGTCTCTCATATAATTAGTTTGTTATTGTTGAAGGAATACGAGCAGTAGTTCTCCGTTTCTTCTAAAATAGCTTCCATCTAATACATACCTTATCTCAGACACTTAAAAGTATCTTGGCTTCTTACGCCACAGATTAAAGAATAGTAAAGTTAACAACACTCTCCCAATTCGGTAACAGAATATATACCCTAATTATGTTAAATGTCAAATCAGAATCAAAGATGCTCGGCGCGACGGCGCGAGCTCGCTCCGAGGTATTTACAGAACGTATGTACCTACCTCTGGCTAGCTGGAAAAATATATTTATTTACACGGACACCGGGTCGAAATTGCTGTGCGAACGCGCGCTCAGGTTGTCTGCTTACGTCACTGGCCAAACCTTCTAAGGTTGTACAAAATATGGTTTCTGTTCCTGAGTAGGTAGGTGCCTTACCTACCTATACAAACCATGAAAGGTATCTGTATCTACTTACATTAGGCTCAGACATTAACCCGTCGAATATTTACCTACCCTCAAACTAGGCACAGTTTATGTGCGCCGACTCGATGTTTTAATGCAGTTAAACTCAAACTAATAAGTTACTAGATTAGGTCGGCTATCTAGTTATTTAAAATAGAAACTGTGCAATTTATTATAACAATAAAATCCACTTCATGTTATCCAATTTTAAATAAGTAAGTAATTAAAAATAAGATAAACCAGTATTAGATTTAATTTGGCTATTACAGCCTTTCACTGACCCATATTTAGCGCGCGCGCACGGCTCCGGAGATCGGGTGACACCCAATTTGATTTTATACAGAGTTTATATAAAAATCACTTGTCTGTATTACAGACAACTGTACGCGCGTAAGTAGGCAAATAACTTGCGGCCCAGAGCGAGTGACGGAGCCCTGGCTGTGCTGCCCTGTGCGGCCTGTGCCACAGGTCCTGATGTGCCACAGAGGTTCTTTGACGTAATAATGTTTTTCTTTCCCCACCCGCTTTATTCAGCGACTCGATATGCGCACTAGGCACTACACTATTAAGAAAAAGTGTAAACAGTACGTACTTATACGACTTAGTATGTTCCTATAAATATCAAAAATTTATTTAAAATGGTTTATAATATATACATAGCTAAATCGATCCAACTACGTACTTAATGTTAAGGGTTTGACTATTTACTTTTTATACTTAGCTAAAATATCACTGTGCAGTTTTCTTACGGCCTATTGTATCTATAGAGTAGTAAATATGCCTATAAAATATCATGTGGAGCGAAAGTCGGTAAAAATCAAAATAAATTCACTTACAGCTTTCTTCCCTTTTTAAAAGTTTTTTTTTTTTTTTTTTTAATCCTCGTCGCCATTTTGTAGTGTACCTCGGTACCCGTAGTATCACAATATCGGCTCCGCACACACACGCTGCTGGTAGACACGTCCGTTTGGTACGGCGTCCCGAGACCGACTGCCTCGAGGCTTGTAGGACCGCGCCTTTTATAGACCTTTGACTCACTTACCACAGCATGTGCGACCGAGACGACAGAATGTATTTAGTGTCCGTGTGCACTACTCTAGTGCACACAGACACCCATACACTACAAAAAGATTAATATATTCAAAGCTCAGACAGAGCGTAGCGGAGATGTTAGAAAGCTCTAAAAATTCACTATCTTTATTATCTCAGCATAAAGACTAAAAACGGTAGTCCTATGTAAGTCCCATAATAATCGCCACATCGTCGATCTTGCTTCAGCGACCCTTATCCAGTGCACTCCCGCATTTTTCACCAGGGTGTCAAGTTTCTTAACTAAAAACTATTGACTCGTAATTGTCTCTTTGTTAATCATTGCCGCTTTAACAAAGGCAATTTCTGTTAAGTACACGCCCAAACAAAACCGCAATGGTTAACGAAGTCGATACCAAGACAATCACAACTCGATCGTTTTTCCTTAAGAAACTTGACCCCCAGGTCGTCTGACCATGACCACCTTGTCTGCCTATTATGAATCTTCCAATGTGTGGTTCTTTATCTTAAGAGCCACAGAGTAAGCCTGTGGCCAAGTGGCCCTCGTGTGCGCCGACACAAAAGGTCAACAAGACGAAGTATTACCCAATTACTCTACGTCCAGAAGACTCTGATAACGCTTGATGTGTTGCAGTAGGGAAGCTTCCTTGTATCTTATGTTTTCCTGGTACCTATCAGAAACTATATCATTGTACAGTGGCGGTCTAAGACGGCGTAACACTTCCGGTTTTTCTGTATTGCAAAAAAGGCTCTTGTTCCTTGTTATTACAGTGTCGGGCGCACGAGACCATACACTTATCTGTTATGCCGTCCGAGTCCGACACTGTACCCTTACTTCTTCAAGCTTCTGAAATCATTGCGAGAGGGAGTAAAATCATTTTACAGAGGTGAGCTCGTTTGGGGGCGTCTCCAGGCGACTCCATTGTTGGCTTTGGGTCTGTTCCGCAGCATGAAGCGGCAGGGTACAGTCTGGGTCGCAGGTCGCGTGGCATAACAGCTGTCTACCTCCAGTTTTCTGCTATTCTGGACATAGGACTCATTTTGTATGTATTTATCTAAGTAGAAGCAAATAAATAACTTTTTACAAAATAAGTACTTACTTATATTTTAATGCTACGATCATACACTACATTAAATTTTTATCCGAACATAGTAGTTCGTAGTAGCTAGTATAAACAAGCAATAACTTCAATTGTCGTCTTTATTTCGTAACTAATAGAGTCTAAATAACGTTAAACTGGGAGCGTAAATTAATTCAGCTAAGGAATGTGGCGACAGCATATAAGTAAGGGAGCTAAGTCAATTTACTTTGGCTTGCGATTTGATCTTAAAAAAAGCATAGATTGATAAAATAGGTCGTAATTTTTTTTTTTTTCAAAAAAGGAACCCGCCTTCAAACTGACACATATATTACATCAACTGACAACTTCCTATTTTTCGAAGTCGGTTAAAATAGATACTAAAACCTTCTCCTGAATGCAACAAATACTTATCTGAAAACCGCATCAAAATCGGTTCAGCCATACGCGAGATTAATCGACAAACATACAGGTCAAACTGATAACCTCATATTTTGAAGTCGGTTAAATTACATCAACTGAAAACTTCCTATTTTTCGAAGTCGGTTAAAATAGTAACTAAAACCTTCTCCTGAATGCAACAAATACTTATCTGAAAACCGCATCAAAATCGGTTCAGCCATACGCGAGATTAATCGACAAACATACATACATACAGGTCAAACTGATAACGTCCTTTTTTGAAGTCGGTTAAAAATAACCATCAACTTTTCAGTTACGAGATGTCCACTATTTAACAATAGACTCCCCCTCACATATCCAAAAAGACAAAAAAATTTTGGGCATAGCCATAATCGCCATGCTTGGCAGGCGGGTTGGCGATCGCAGTGTGGCTCTTCAGTTCATCAACGAAGGACCGTAGCTCAGTTGGCAGTGATGTGGACTGAGACGCGGATGCACCAGGGTTTGATTCCCGGCGGGGCGAGCGTTGTTATGTTGAATATCGATGTTTATTTCCGGTCTGGGTGTAATGTTTGTCTCTGTATATTTTTCGGGCACCCTAGATACAGGTTCTTACTGGTTAAGGGCTCTCACTTTGATGAGTTATTATTCTGTTTTTACTAGTCATCAACTAGATTAGATGGAGTAACGAATATTCCAATTTAAACTATCATTTCAATAGGAGATAGAAATTTGCGGTGACCGAGCCTGAAATCGACCTAACATTTCATGTTTTGTTCATTTTGTGAATAGTAATGAATATGCGGTCTGGCAATAAGGGTGACTTTACACGAACTCATTAAATTTTAAAACCGGTCGGTCAAACTCAAGTCCTATACGAAGTAATTTCTTTTCTAATCTATTTATTTAAAAATGAATTGCTTTTCGTTTGTCTCGCTAAAACTCGAGAACAGCTGTTCCGATTTAGCTGATTTTGTTGTTAACGTTCGTTGTAGTTTAGGGAAGGTTTAATGTGGTGAGAAAATTTGGCAAAAATTGCAAGACAACGAATTCATTTTCCGATTTTAATTTGTAGGATGATCTGTACTCGACAACGACTTGTCTCTGTGATCGAAATCAAGCGAGTACACTCCCAACACTACTGTGAATGTCAGCCTAAGTTCGCCGGGCCAGAAAGTTGTTAATTAAACTAGCTGTCCCGGCGAACTTCGTATCGCGCCTTAAAATTTTTTATGTCGTAACAGATAAGTCGGAAATTGCGAATGAATTCGAATCATTCTTTGCTAACATCCCATTTCAAACCACTAAAGACCTTAACGCATCTGCCAGCGCCGCGGAATCTATACTTAAGGAACATGTTGACATCGCCCCGCCTCCACTCACGTTTCGCCATGTTGGACCGCAATGCATTATTAAGATATTTAAGGAACTGAATTTAAAAAAGACAGAAGACTTATGGGGGATATCAATTAAAGTACTTCAACCTGTTATAACACTAATAGCGCCTCATCTAGCATTAATTTTTAACTCTTGTATCGAAAAAGGCATTTTTCCAAATTTATTGAAGTACAGCAAAATCATTCCAATTTTTAAATCTGGAAATACCGAAAACCCCACTGATTATAAACCAATCGCGGTTCTTCCAGCCTTAAGTAAAATATTTGAAAAACTTATTCTTGCACAATTAGCGTCTCACTTCTCAGTCAATAACTTCCTACACAAAAATCAATTTGGTTTTAGGAAAGGGCGGTCTACCTTAGACGCAGGTCACAAACTCATCAGCGATGTCTATGGAGCCTGGGAGGATTCTCACGATGCTATTGGGGTTTTCTGTGACCTCTCGAAGGCTTTTGACTGCGTTGATCATGAGACTTTGCTACTTAAATTACAGCACTATGGCTTAATTGATAAATCACTTGATCTACTTGCCTCTTATCTTACTGATCGCGACCAACGAGTGGACGTGGGTGGTGCGGTGTCTACAGGTTGTCCTATCAAGATTGGTGTACCTCAGGGATCGATATTGGGGCCTTTCCTGTTCCTAGTCTACATAAATGATCTCCCTTACATGTTAGATAAACTTACTGATGTTGTCCTCTTTGCGGACGACACCTCTTTAACATTTAAAGTTAAACGAGGTGACTCACTCAACTTAGATATAAACAAAACATTAGTGGAGATTTCTCAATGGTTTACTTCTAATAATTTACTTTTGAACGCAAAGAAAACTAATTGCATTAAGTTTTCCTTGCCAAATGTGACTGCTTATGATACAGACATACATTTGGACAATAACAAGCTTAATCTGGTAAATCAAACTGTATTCCTTGGTATCACTCTAGATTCGAAACTTCAGTGGGGCCCCCATATCTCAAATCTTGCGGCGAGGCTCAGTTCGGCTGCGTACGCAATCTGGAAAATCAGAAAATTAACTGATGTTTCTACCGCGAGACTTGTGTATTTCAGTTACTTTCATAGCTTAATGACCTATGGCTTGCTTCTATGGGGAAGAGCTGCAGATATTAACGTCATTTTTATACTACAAAAACGCGCAATTAGAAACATTTATCAGCTTAAAGCTCGCGAGTCCCTCAGACAAAAATTCAAAGAAATTGATATTTTGACGCTTCCGTCCCAGTACGTCTTTGAAATTATTATGTATACTCGTAAAAACTTACATATGTTTGATAAAAAATGTGATAAAATTAAAGACCTTAGAACGCGTAGCAAAAACAAACTAAGTATTCCACAGAACAGACTAAAACGGACAAACAAATGCTTTATAGGAAACGAAGTAAGATTTTATAACAAGATCCCAGAAGAGATTTTGATCCTGAATGATAATGAGTTTAAAACTCGTATCAAAAAAGGTTTGATTAAGAAAGCTTATTACAATGTTGATGATTATGAAAACGACAAAGAAGCATGGAAGTAGTCTAGCTCTGCACGATATTTTCATTATTTCATGTATGTACTTTAAATCTTATTAATTTATGTTCTTTGTATTGTAAATTGAATTGTAATGTCACATAATATAAGAACAAAAAAAAAAAAACAAGAGAGAAATTGTAAAGTAGAGTTTGTTACCCCTTTCTTCTCTACGCTGTGAAATCATTGCGAAAGGGAGTAGAATCATTTGACAGAGGAGGGCTCGTTTGGGGGCGTCTCCAGGCGACCATTGTCGTAAGGCAAGGCAAACATTGTTTGCCTGAGCCAATTAGTGGGCACCCTGAACTACCTCGCCTCTATCAGTATAGGATACTTTACGAAATAAGGTATCAATATTAATTAGATTAGTCTAATTGACTTTCAATAAGCGATATCTTGTATCCTGTATTGAATAAATCATTTTTTACTTTTTTTACTTTACTATGGAAAACTGTAATTGTCGCTTTCACTAACTTCCCCCTCTATTTTTCGATATTTTCTCTTCTAAGCTATTTTATTATTTTAAACCTTCGCTATACTACTACGAACATTTTAAAACCAAAACAGCTAAATTGGTCCGGCCTTTCTTAAGTTTTAACGAGACTAACGAACCACGATTAATTTTTATATACATAGTAGATATATTATTATGTCGATTTACTTGCAAATACTGTTTAAAAAAGACTTTATAACTATATCATTGATACAGGAAAATCACCCTTAACGGTCCACACGCGCGCCTAAACATTGTGCATGTATACGGCGTAAATTAACTGGCAACATTTGTATTTGGCACAGGAATTAGTATTAGTTACGTTATAGCATTTTAGGTGATTCGATATGTTAATAGCATAACATATTTACTAGTGTCTCCGCCGAGACAGTTTTGTTGTAGGCAACATTTTACAAATTGGAGATATTTATTTGACTAAACTTAAATCCATTAATTATTTATTTCAAAATATTTTATATGTGTTTCGAGTGATTTTATTATATAATTCTAAAAACGTAAGTAATGTTCATATTAATTTATTTTCAACGAGCTTTCCCGGCTTACTTCGTTACGCCATAGAATATAAGATACTACAAAAGACTTGGCTCTATAGACTATGTTCTTTTGCCTGCCCAGAATGGCCGAATAAAAAACAAACAACAACAACAAACCACCTGTCAAAATATGTAAACAACGGAAAAAATATTGCACCTTGGGTTACATTATTTGAGTTTAGGTAAGGATCCCTAATTTTTTTGAAAATCTAATATAGCCTATGACACTCGGGGTTAATGTAGCTTCCTACCAGTGAAAGAATTTTTCAAATCGGTTCAGTATTTCCGGAGCCTATTCGTTACAAACAAACAAACAAACAAACAAACAAATCTTTCCTCTTTATAATATTGGTATAGATGTATCATTTTGCTTAACTAGCCTTCAATCATTCTCAATATTCTGTCAAATTACTTGTAACTTACTTGTCATTCTTACATTCATACTCTTGTACTTGCTTTAAGTCGCTACAATGCTATGTGCACATATTTTGGCTATGGGACTAGATTAAAAATTCAACAATGTTAGTATAATAAGTAGTATAAGAATATTATTCTACTGTCTATTGTGCGATGTCTGCATAGCTGTTTGTGTACTTATGAATCCATACTTAATATAATAAATGCGAAAGTAACTCTGTCTGTCTGTCTGTCTGTCCTGCTTTCCTGAGAAAACTACTGAACCGATTTGGATGAAATTTGGTATATGGATAGTCTAGAGCCTGAGAAAGGACATAGGCTACTTTTTATCGAATATTGGGAATTTTATGTTTCAAGGGAAAGTGCGCTAGCGAAGCCGCGGGGGCACACTATATCTATAAAATGTATAGTCTAGAGCCTGAGAAACGAGTTAGGCTTCTTTTTATCCCGAAATTCCCACGGGAATATTGGGAATGGGGCACACTATAATCTATATATATGAAAGAAAGTCGTGTTAATAACAGTATTTATGAGTCAAGAACGGCTAAAATTATTTTCAATAATATTGAATAAACGTGATAATATTGAATAAACGTGATTAAAGTATTCGGGCGCCGGACCTTCACATTCCCTAGCTAGCAAGTACAGATACAGCGCTTAAACTGCCCTCGAATCTGTGATTGTGGCTTACAAACCTTCCCGAGCTGCCATGTTAACTGTTGTTCTATGATAGCGCTTAGAATGCCCGCGAGTTAGCGATTGTGGCTTACAAAAATTCCCGAGCTGGCAAGTACTATGATAGCGCTCAGACGTTTGCGAGTTAGTGACTTAAGAACATTACCCAGCTTTCAAGTACAGATATAGCGCCTTGACTGCCCGCGAGTTAGTGATTGTGGCTTACAAACATTCCCGAGCTGCAAAATACTATGATAGCGCTCAGACGTTTGCGAGTTAGTGACTTAAGAACATAACCCAGCTTTCAAGTACAGATATAGAGCTTTGACTGCCCGCGAGTTAGCGATTGTGGCTTACAAAAATTCCCGAGCTGGCAAGTACTATGATAGCGCTCAGACGTTTGCGAGTTAGTGACTTAAGAACATTACCCAGCTTTCAAGTACAGATATAGCGCTTTGACTGCCCGCGAGTTAGTGTTTGTGGCTTACAAACATTCCCACACTGCAAAATACTATGATAGCGCTCAGACGTTTGCGAGTTAGTGACTTAAGAACATAACCCAGCTTTCAAGTTCAGATATAGCGCTTTGACTGCCCGCGAGTTAGTGATTGTGGCTTACAAACAGTCTCGAGCTGCCAAGTACTATGACAGCGCTCAGACGTTTGCGAGTTAGTGACTTAAGAACATTACCCAGCCTTCAAGTACAGATATAGCGCTTTGATTGCCCGTGAGTTAGTGATTGTGGCTTACAAACATTCCCGAGCTAAGTACTACTATAGCGTTAGGACTACTCGCGAGTTAGTGCGCGAGTGAGTGCGTCTTACAAAAATTTGCCAGCTTACAAGTACTATGATAGTGCTCAGACTGCTGTGTTATTGCGCGCCCCTTACGAATATTACCTAGCTTTGAAGTATGTATGTACTATGATATCATCATCATCAGCCTGTAAGAGCCCACTGCTGGACATAGGCCTCTGTATTATGATAGCGCTCAGACTATTCGCATTGGCATTATACAATGCCTTATTGGTGCGTTTAAACAAAAGATATAAAAAAAAAAAAATTGATTCGTGTCCAAAGTGTGCGTTAATGTAATATGTTATAAAATGAGTAGACATAAGATTTTATTAAGTTAATAATCTTTATTCCATACCAATATATTATATGCGCAGACGAAGTCGCGGGCACCAGCTAGTAAATAAATAAATAAGTCGCTCGTTACACAATTATCGTAGTAAAATAAATGTATAAATCTTAAATCATCATCATCATCATCAATCATCTGACTGCTCCGTAGCTCAGTTGGAAGTGATGTGGACTGAGAAGCGTGTGCACCCGGGTTCGATTCCCGGGCGGGGCGAATATTGATATGATGAATATCGATGTTTGTTTCCGGTCTGGGTGTGATGTTTGTCTCTGTGTGTGTTTCGGGCACCCTAGATACAGGTTCTTCCTAGTTAGGGGCTCTGAGTGTGATGTGTTATTATTATTATGTTTCTCAATACTCTTCGGTATCACGGGATGGAGCCCGGTCCTTTGAGAGGCGTGCGAGGGGACGAATCCAACTCGTAGAGGCCCTTTCGAGAGTTTTGCTATATTGTATATGGATCACCAACCAGGCACCGCCACTAAATGCACAAATAGATCATGCACCCAGAGGCAGCACCCAGAAGGTGATAGGAACTATTGTAAAATGGATGACAAGAAATGGTTTATGGGGGTGAACTGTTTAATGGACCGGTTAACTGGTGCTATGGAGTTAAATACCGGTACGCCTGCCTTTAATGCAACATTTCACTAATTATCATGGCAGGCGGTGACTCGCTGTCCACTGGGTGGGCTTCCACTAAGTCGCCGATATATTGGCAACGGGTCGCAACACTGGGCGTGGACAGCTAAGGTTGTCGAGAGGTGAGACTGCGGGCAGCATAACATGCACCCGGCGTTATGACATTTTACACTTCCAACCTGGAGCATAGGCTTCGCTCTTACTACTCCACTCTGGCTGGCTGGTGAAGGCAAGCTCAGAGGCGGGGGGGTGTGTGTGTGTGATGACTGCATGTGAGTGTGCGTGTGATGACTGCGTGTGTCCCCCTGGATGTATAGGGTCCGTGGTGTCGCCACTCACCATCGACTCGCCACAAGCCGTCCCTGCGGTGACTAATTGCAATGGAAGTTCCAGACCGAAAGTACTGGAATTTCCACTGGGCGATGGGGTCGTCACATCCCTACGCCATTATTATTATTATTATTACTATTATCCCTCTTTCTATTCAACATTTGTTCCTGCTGGGACAACTAGTTTTTAATCGACTTCTTCTTCTTAGGCCTCCCCCAAAGTTCCCCACAGGACCAACATTAAGGCGGTTGAAGACTGTGTGCCGCGTTTTTTTTTTGTGTATTTTTTATTATTCTGGCGAAAGTATTCGTTTTTAAAGTTCGAATGACTTTCCGACGCTAAATAACCGTCTCCCACATTGTTAAGGTGGTAACTCTCGCTATGGCGCGAAATTCAAATTTTTTCGTGTTTTTTATTTATTCTGGCGAAAGTACACATATTTTTAAAAGTTTAAATGAATTCGCGTATGTAAAAAACCATTTCCCACATTGTAATACAACGTTTTTAGAAGACAGACCTACTGATTTTGTGCCTAAGGACATAAAGGCCAAAAATTAAGTTAGGTCCTTAGACACAAAATTAGTAGGTCTGTCTTCAAAAAACGTTGTATTACAATGTGGGAAATGGTTTTTTACATACGCGAATTCATTAAAACTTTATTAAAAATGAATACTTTCGCCAGAATAATTGAAAAACGCGAAAAAATTTGAATTTCGCGCCATACCGTGACTTACCGCCTTAAACATCGTTTTTGCAAGACTGAGTTTGACTTATTTTGTGTATTGTGCAAAATCTTGTTTTTTGATACACTTTCAACAGAATAAATAAATCCTTTTTCCGAGATAATCAATCTATTAGTGTTGTACTATTTTTTTTTAATTTACTTATTATTATTCTTTCTACCATAAGCCTACATTTGTACCGATTTCCCATTATTCTTATCATTTAATAATGGTTTTTTACAATTTTAGCACATTTTTTCCACATTTTCGTGAAAGCCGTAAAAAATAAATTACATAATTGTGGTAAATCAAGTTTAAAAGAATTACAAATTATTTCATCGACAGATTTAATAATTTTCCCGCATAATTTGTTTATAATTTCCCATAATTTTTACATAATTTAGTTTTGTTTTGAGAAATAAAAAAAAAGGCATCTTTTGATGCACTAGTAGCTAATCTTGCTTAGAATTTTTAAGGCTTTGTAACTTAGTCCTTAGTTTGATTAAAGACCCAAATAATATACTGAATGTTGCCTAAAAAGCGTATTTCTAAGATCATTATCCTAAAAGCGACACAACGAGCCTTAAAAACTCTAAGCACCATTATCTCGGGCATCATTGACGCAAGATTGACGCATATTTTTGATTTCGGCCATGGTTTAGAAGATATTAATTATTTTCGGAAGTGGCGCTAGTATCGCGTCACTTCACTACGCAGCCGATGGCCCGCGGTAACTAGAAAAATCCAATCTACGTGTTATTAGTTCTAAGTAAAAGCTCTGTACTCAAAAACTCGAGTGGGCATAGAACAGATAGGGCACTGTGTATCGGTCCTTCATTCAGCCCCTTGACTCTGACACTATCTTAATCAATATACAGGGTGTTTCTGACAAGGCGGTAATAAATCAAAGGAGTGATTCAGCTCACCATACCTAACAACTTTCCCTAAGCAACATAGGTCGAAATATCAAAACAAAAATCAGCTGTCCCATACATTGACCCCGTCAGCTGATCGAACAAATGTATCGAACAGCTGATTTTAGTTTTGAGATTTCGACCCATGTTTCTTTGGGAAAGTTGTTTGTTATGGTGAGCTTTATCCCTCCTTTCATTTATTACCGCCTTGTCAGAAACACCCAGTAGGTAGATAGGTACCTAAAGTCTGGCAACGGTGTCTTGGAACGGAACCATTTTTTTTATTATTATAAGTTGGAACCATTTAGTCTACATTTGACAGATTCTGCATTTGACACCATGGTCTAGTATGGACAGATTCTACATACGACAGATTCTACTTATGACAGATTTGCCCCCAATCTCTACTGTCATGTGAAAAATCACTGTGGGAAAAGTGGGACAAATCCCTGAAATAAACTGAATTCTTTTAAAGAAACAAATAGTTAATTTATTTTTATTTTTATTTATCTAACTTTGGGCTTTATCGGTGTTTAATCTAAAGAGAAAATTAATAAAGATTACTAACTCCACATACAAAGTGACGCCCCCATTCTTTTTTAGACCTTTGTGCCAAGCTATAGGAAGATAAATAGGTAGGTGTATAGGTGGGTAGTTAGGTATTAGATGGATATAAGTAATATGTCGCGGAGTTGAACATAACGATCGAAAGATCACCCATGACCCCTTGCCAACAGCCGAGATGGACACTGGCGGGGTTTAGTGGGTGCGAACTCCACATAACCCTGCGACTCCCCCCGGGGCTGTTCAAAGTTTCCCGTCTTATAAAAAAATGGGGTTTGAGGGTTAAATTACCTGTTGACTTAAGTATTCTCCAATAAGTGGTGGGTAAGAGAGGTAGTGGTCTGAAGACATGTTGTAGTAGGAGCCGTCTACAGGCGGCATGGGACTTGGTGCCGGAG
The DNA here is from genome assembly GCA_951802225.1 of Euspilapteryx auroguttella. NCBI lineage: Eukaryota > Metazoa > Arthropoda > Insecta > Lepidoptera > Gracillariidae > Euspilapteryx > Euspilapteryx auroguttella. Next base: position 1,149,828 of record OX637666.1, read on the forward strand.
CGTATGCCCCACATAACCCTGCGACTCCGCCCGGGATCGCAGGGTACTCGTTAGGAGTTTCCCCGACAAAAAAAAAGTACTAGACACGTTATAGCAATCAATGAACTTAACGTTTAAACGATTTTGTTAAATTATTACATTGATTTCAAGAGGAGGCCCTATCGCTTAGCGCAATTTCTTACACCGAAACGTTTGTTTGGGATAAAACAATCTTAAACTTAAAGAGGAAGACATAATAATAGACAAAAAGTTATTCAAATCAAATCAAATAATTCTTTATTCAATATAGGATACAAGATATCACTTATTGAAAGTCAATAAGCCTACATCTAATCCAAATAATTTTACTGTCTGAAAGATCTATAAATATCTTATGTTTAATTTTAAAACCTCATATTTTTGTTAATTTAGAAAAGAGGTTAGAATTCATAGTTTCACACTAGCACATCACGATAAAATATCGTCAAAAACCACTATCAAGCAAATGAAAGGACTGCTCCGTGGCTCAGTTGCCAGTGATGTGGATTGAGTAAGCGTGTGCACTCGGGTTCGATTCCCGGGCGGGGCGAATTTTGATATGATGAATATCGATGTTTGCTTTCGTTTTGGGTGTGATGTTCGTCTCTGTGTGTTTCGGGCACCCTAGATACAGGTTCTTCCTAGTTAGAGGCTCTGAGTGTGATGTGTTATTATTATTATTATATAAAAAACTCATATGGTAATTATCAGGTGTTTTCTGCTTCACACTAGTGTAAATTCACCCTAATAATGATTACAATTAGATAGGAATTCCATTAAACATGTGAACTGTAATAAGTTTTCATTTATTTTGAAAAAATTATAATTAAATTAATATTGTTTCAGATTTGTTAGTCAAATTAAATCAGATTGTTCAAGTACTTTTCATTTTGTAATAACTTCGTTACGTTAGGCTTGCACAAGGTGACTTGCTTAATTTGATTAAAAAAATAACTACAGGTATAAAATAATCAGTGCTGTGTCACACATCACTGATTATTTACTACTACTACACTACCACCTGTAGTGGTGACATATAATACCCCAACCCCATCTCCTGCCATTAGTAAAAGGCGACAAGGTGCATTGACAATACAACAACAAGCGGTCATAGACGCTTGTTCCAGCGCGAATGTCAGCGCAGGTATTTTCTATACATTTTTCGAACCAGCGCCAACAAGCGCTTGTTACACCAGCTTTGTACGGGAAACAGCCGAAAGACGGGTAGCAGCGTCCTTTGTTGAAATACTTGAAGAGCCACACTGCGATCGCCAACCCGCCTGCCAAGCGTGGCGATTATGGCAACCTTCCGAAATGTATGACTTGTGTCTATCTGTAGGCGAGGCCTATGTCCAACAGTGGATTACGAAATTATAATAATTCGTAGAACATTATGTGCTTACAAAACATTCATCATTCCAGCCGAAAGACGTCCACTGCTGGACATTGGCCTGCCGCATACATACAGTGTACTCCCGCAGCTTTCACCAGATCGTCTGACCACCTTGTGGGGGTCTGCCTACTCTGCGTCTTCCGGTTCGCGATCGCCACTCGAGTAACTGCCCCACTCGCCCCCAGTTAGTAAGTATCTGTTCTACGAGCTATTCGTACTCTGCCGTGCCCATTGCTATAAGTTTCGCAATTCGTTGAGATGATAATGATTCGTTCAAAATATTGTGCCAACAGAACATCAATATCAATCAATACATATCAAACTCTTCCGTTACTGACTGACTGACTGACTGACTGACAGACAACGCAGAGCCTAAACTACTGGGCGTAGAAAGCTGAAAATTGGCATGTGGGTTGCTTGGGGAGTGTAGGCGAGCACTAAGAAGGGATTTCCCGAAATTCCCACGGGAACGGAAAGAAACGATAATTTTGTGTTTATGAGAAATCTGCGCGGGAAAAACCGCGGGGCAGCCTCTAGTACATAGTATAAAATAAAGTCGCTTCCCGCGTCTGTCCCTATGTAATGGATTTTGATGTAGATAGAGTGATTCGAGAGGAAGCTTTATAAGTAATGTATAGGTGCAAAAGATGGTAATAGGTTAGGCGGTACGAAGTTCGCAGGGTCGACTAGTTAATAATAATAACACATGGGCTGTATCTAGGGTACCCGAAACACAAACAGAGACGAACATAACACCCAGACCGGAAACAAACATCGATATTCATCATATCAATATTCGCCCCGCCCTTAACCGAACCCAGGTGCACACGCTTACTCAGTCGACATCACTGCCAACTGAGCCACGGAGCAGTCATTCAACATTCAAACCTACTTGATAGTTACACCCAGTATTACAAAGCAATCGTATGCAAAGTACCGTGAGCAAAACAATAACTCAATTCCGAAACACGCTAGTACAGTCAGCAGCGTCATCGTACTTGTTGAATTTGCAAATTGTCCCGGGAGTAATAATTGCATTCTCGTTGCGAACCGTACAGTTCTACATACATTGGATTCAGACTGTTTTGCTGATGTTACTCGTGTTTACTCGATGAAAAGGGGCTTTCAAATGACATTTTACTTAATGACCTTGTTCATTGGATAGAGGATTTAGTTAATGAATGGAAGTGACCATTTGGAAAAACATTGAATATTTCATAGGTTTTTTACGTTAGACGGAAATAAAAAAATTTGGAAAAATTGCGAGGAAGTAAGAAAATACAAAACAATTTGAATTTCCCATACAAAGTGTTTTTTCTATTTTCCTGTCATAGATTTGACGTTGTAGTTTTTTAATTGGCCTATTCTTGGCAGGCAAAGGAACATAGTCCATACAGCCAAGTCTTCAGAAGGTAGTATAATGATAATCGTGTAAACGTACATTCTAAGGCGGTGCGAAGTTTGCCGGGTCAGCTAGTTGAAAAATTAAAGCAAGCTACAATAAGCCATTAAAATTCTATGCAAGATTATTTATACCGGTAGTTTCTAACAAGTCTGTAAGTAGGGGTGATTTAGTTTAGCTCACCATACTTAAGAGCCAGTTTACCGCGATGCTAGCACCATTCTCAAAATTTATATCTTCTAAAGTAAGGCAAATATCAAAAATGTGGCACTGTATGACACTAGATAATCTTGCTTCGTATTACCTATTTGAACACTGTAGTCCTAACCTAAAAGAACAAAATTATACACAGATAGTTGCTTAAAGTGGCCACTTTTAGCAACGCTTTGTAGCTTTCTTTGGTCTTTAATTTAAAAGCTATACAACAGTGCCCTAAAAATACTAGGCTACATTATCTAGTGTCATACAGTGCAACATTTTTGATATTTGCTTTAGTTTAGAAGATGTTATTTTTTTTCGCGAATGGCGCCAGCATCGCGGTAAACTGGCTCTTAACAAATTACCCAAAGTAACATTCGTCGAAATCTCAAAATGGCAATGACAAAGCAGAGAATGAAGAACAAATTGCAGAGATCGTAAGAAAGACCCGAAAATACGTTTGTCATCCATCATGCCAAAAACATAGCCTTCCTCAAGACAAAGGTACAAAACAATTCATAATTAGTATATTAATATTGAAGCTAGGAGAGGAAGCGTAGCGAGCAACACATAATTTTATAATATACGAGCTGTCCCGGCTTACTTCATTACGCCATAGAATATAAGATACTACTAAAGACTTGGCTCTATAGACTATGTTCTTTTGACTGCCCAGAATGGGCGAATAAAAATACAAACAACAACAACAAACCACCTGTCAAAATATGTAAACAACGGAAAAAATATTGCACCTTGGGTTACATTATTTGAGTTTAAGTAAGGATCCTTAATTTTTTTGAGAATATAATATAGCCTATGTCACTCGGGGATAGTGTAGCTTCCTACCAGTGAAAGAATTTTTCAAATCGGTTCAGTATTTCCGGAGCCTATTCGTTACAAACAAACAAACAAATCTTTCCTCTTTATAATATTGGTATAGATAACTTATTCTATATTATGAATTTTTGAATATATTCAACACGATGTTCATCCCTGTGATCATGCATCCTGTGGGGGAGGCCTATGTCAAGCAGCAGACGTTTTTTAGGTAGAGATGAGAGAAAGAGAGACAATAAATGAAGAAATATGAAATTTATTCATATTAATATACCCAACAACGGTTTTGTAAGCCTCGATATAATTCCGTGGCTTCCCCTTATAAATAAGTTAAGACGCGAAATCGCAAAAGGTTCCCAAACAATAGCCCTGACAACCATCCCTTTAGGGCTGTTTCCCACCGAGGCCTTTATTTCGTGCAAATTTTGTAAAACATTTTTTTACTTAGGCACAATTTTTTTTTTTAAATTAGGTGTAAATTCTTTTAAACCCCCGACGAAAAAACAAATGGGTGTTATAAGTATAAAGTGTATATCTGTCTGTCTGTGGCATCGTAGGACCCAAACGGATGAACCGATTTTCGTTAAGTTTTTCTGTGTTATAGATAATTTTAGCCCGAGTGTTCTTAGCTAAGTTTCATGAAATTCTGTTCAGCCGTTTGAAGATCATCAGCTCTTTTCTAGTTGATCAGGGGATCTAACTTGCTTCCTTATGTCCGATCGATTCGAAATTTGGTACCATGTTAATGATATTGAAAGTATATGGTGAGTTCACCATGACCTGATCAGCCGTTTGAAGATGATCAGCAGATAGTGTAAAATCGGCTCAAATAGACACAAATATTATGAAGTTAAAAATTATAAAATAAAAAATTACCGCCGTTTAGGGACGCGATTTTGAATTACCATCGTTCTGTGCTTTGCTCAACTAAAGTAAGTAATAAACATCAAGTGGAAATATTGCCTAAAATAACCTAACCGAAATTGTACTATAGTCCTCTATAAAAAGGGCGGAGCCTGCTCATGATGCCGCGAGAATAGGACCCCTGAAATATAGATTTAGAACCCTTTCTGGAACTACTAATGAAATTATAGTTATTGGGAGAAGGCATCATGGATACACATCCTACAGTATAAAACAAAGTCGCTTCCGCCGTCGGTTAATCGCTATACTATGCAAAGTAAGGAAGTTCGCCGGGTCGACTAGTATTTTATAATTAATAATAATAATAATAATAACACATCACACACAGAGCCCCTAACTAGGAAGAACCTGTATCTAGGGTGCCCGAAACACACACAGAGACGAACATCACACCCAGACCGGAAACAAACATCGATATTCATCATATCAATATTCGCCCCGCCCGGAAATCGAACCCGGGTGCACACGCTTACTCAGTCCACATCACTGCCAACTGAGCTACGGAGCAGTCAAATAATAATTGATGGCAAAATAATTGATGGCAAAATCGAAATACATTGCAGTAAAAGAGCTCCGTCAGACTCAACGCGTACGGATCCCTAAAACAGTTCCCACTTTTAAAGGATGCTAATCTGTCAAAAGTGCAACTTTTACCTGAGAAGACTATTTCGTATTTACTCAAGCGAAAACTCGCTATAAATGCCTACGCATTTTTATGTAGTACTAGTCGACCCGGCGAACTTCGGACCGCTTTACCTTTTACTAAGTTGTGCATGTATTAAATGATATACCATCCTCTAGACCTGTTTGGCTCACCGGACGCCTAGGTGTGCTTACTCATCTTATTATTATTTTTTATTTCATTTTTTGTATGCCTATGTGTTTGTGAACCAAATAAATGTTTTGTTATTCTTATTCTTAGATCTATCGATTAAAATAAACCGCATCAACTTCCGTTGCGTAATGTTTAGAGATTTAAGCATACATAGGGACAGACACGGGAAGAGACTTTGTTTTATACTATTTATTGATAATGATATTAATGGGAGCTAGTTTGTGACAACTACGCTCATAAAGTGACAATTAGAAATAAGAATATAATTTTTACATACCCTCAAACGCATACAAACTATGCACAGTTCATGTGCGCAGGACGCGGTGACGTTTAAGGATGCTCTTAAGGAGCGAAACTAGCGCCACTTCGATAAATAATTGATATCCCCAGATAATCTTGCTTAGAATTTTAAAGGCTCTGTTGTGTAGCTTTTAGGTTCAAGATCAAAAAATAAAATCGATATGAAACTAAAATGGCCGCTTTAGGCAGCTAACGGTTTTTTTCTTTTGAACCTAAAAGTAACACAACAGGGCCTTAAAAATTCGAAGCAAGATTATCTAGGGATTCAAAGGCGCATATTTTTGATTTCGGCCATGGTTAGTATAGAAGATATTAATTATTTATCATTAGTGCCCTTAGACATTTCTATACTTTTTATTTAATCATTGTTTCCATAGTAAGTAGACACTTTGTAAAGAAACCAAACTTTGTCTTGGCGGGAGGAGAGGAGCTTTAAATAAACTAAGTCTCGTTAATGCAACAATGAAACAAATTTAAAATGACCGCTTTTATGGTTCCGTAGTTTTTATTAAGTTGCAGGGTTAATGCTTATTGGTTTTGTGAACTTTATTCTTCGGTCCAATTTCTCTGTTTTGTTTTTTCCTTTTTTTAAATGAAATGAAATAAAATGAAATAAAATGAAATAAAACGAAATAAAATGAAATAAAATGAAATAAAATGAAATGAAATGAAATTTAATTATTGATAGGAGAGTTTTAGCTTAATTAAACAATTTGACTCGGCGGATTTCGTATCGCCAATAGTTAATTTGAAAAAAAACTATGTAAAAACATAGCATTATTGTATAAAGATATCGAAATACAGAAGCCGCCGGCCTGTACGAACATTTTGTTAATATTTTTTTTAATTTCAATATTTCTAGAGCTACTTTTTCCTAATGAGGATAAATTTTCTGAAGCTGTTGGACGATTAAATCTTTGCTGTTCTGTGAAATAAGAAATTGTTAACCATTATAATAACTTAAATAAATTATGATTATTCTTGCAAATTTTCTAGAATTAACCCGCCTGTCCACACAAATCTACAAAATCACACTATTCAGTTATTATTTCGACAAGGATGCACAATTTATTTTCTCTAAAAACTACCTCGAGTGGAAGAAAATCTCTAACTACCCGCAGAAAGTTGAACAAAGCGGCCGTGTAGAGCCACTATTTCCGCCCAAGTCGCTGGGCGGAGTTGGGCGGAATCCGCAGGGCGGGCGGGAAGTTTTTACCTGGTATTCCGACTCGTATTCATAGTATAAAAACTATTGTTTTATTTTAATTTAGCACCGTTGATTACTTAATTAATAGATACCACAATATATGACGGCATGACAAAGGTTTTTTTTTACTTATGAACCTACATATAGACTGCTCCGTGTCTCGATTAGCAGTGTTGTGGCAGTCCACAAATCGAACCCAGGTGCACACGCTTACTCAGTAGTAAGATATGATGAAAGAAGTATTGATATGATGAATATCAATATTTGTTTCTGGTCTGGGTGTAATTTTCGTCTCTGTGTGTGTTTTGGGTACCCTATTACAACACAGGTTATTCCTAGTTAGGGGCTCAGAGTGATGTGTTATTATTATTATATTCAGAAACATTGCAGTAAATTAAGCCGCACAGATTAAGAAACGGTTTGAAAAAGTTAAAGGGAAGAGTTAAATGTTAAATTGAGTTATAGTCCATACAAAAGCTGCCATTTTTCAATCGTTTCTTGATGTTCGCAGCTTATACACGACATTAATTCCTAGACTCTCTTCCAATCAACTTTCAATGCTTATAAGGGTTTTTTTATTATGCCCGCAACTACTGCGTGGAACAGAGACTTTTCCTTTTTTTTCTGCACAACGTCCAAAACTTAAATAAGCTAAATCAAACCAAAAATCTCTAGTTTTAGCAATACAAACGGCGAGCAATTGTTTTTTTTTTTTTTTTTTGAGATTCGACCCATGTTGCTTTGGTATAGTTTTTTGTTATTAAAGTAATAAGATAAATTAGATTAGAAGACAAATATTTAAACTATGAATACAGCCCCATGCTTTAGCTTTATTGCTATAAGGTAATTTTTTACTTTAACAAGGTTTAATGGTACGTAAATATCCGCGTACCTTTTTATTGTGGTACAAACAAATAATGTACCAAATAATACGGTAAATCCTTTGAACCATTTTAGGAAAAGATTTAGAGGTTATACATACATACAGTCACGATTATATAATATCTTCTTTTAGGATTCGTTTTTGGCAAAAAAAAACTTGCTTCGGTTCATTCATTGACTGCTTCGTAGCTTAGTTGGCAGTGATGTGGACTGAGATACTAGTGCACCTGGGGTCGATTCCCGGCGGAGCGACATTGTTATGTTTGTTTCCGGTCTGAGTGTAATGTTCGTCTCTGTATATGTTTCGGGCTTCCTAGATACAGGTTCTTCCTAGGGGCTCTGAGTGTCATGTGTGTTATTATTATTATTGTTAATACGGTAAATCCTTATAACCATTTTGTTACGGATTAGAGTCTATACAAACAGTCACGATTATATTTCTTCGTTTGGCTTTTGGCAGTGAAAATCTAGCTTCGGGTCATTAATTACAACCGATAGACGTCCACTGCTGGACATAACACTCCCCACAGATTCACTCCTTCATTACGCGACCATCGCCGCGAGCACTCGTGTTTCGTAAAATAAAACAAAATATTATTGTAAATTCCGCCAACCGACCAATTTAAGTAAACAACCCTTGGCCACGTTACCTGTCGCCCGAGCGTTTTCATAGGCCACGCGATAACGCGATTATAACAAAATGAACTATACGTGTCAAGCTTGCAGAGGAGACATACGGGATACTTTCTTCATGATCTGCTGCTCATGCGGTATGTGCTACGATATTCCTTGCCTTGGTATCAGCCAAGCCGATTTTGAAGCCTTAAGTGATGCACAAAAAAAGGCATGGTGTTGCCCAGAATGTAAGAACTCACTACCCAAACGTGATAATAGCTACACCCCTGTTCGTAGCATTCAATCGAGTCTAAACGACACCTTCTCCCTGTGTAATATAAATACACTTCGCGGAAGTCGAACAAATGCTGCCGACATAAGCTTCCCAAACATTGAAGCCTCGTCGCCGGGCCTTCTCGAATTAAAACAAGACCTATCCGAAATAAAAAATAGGCTTTCTGAGATTACAATTGCCCTTACAAAATCGACGCAAGCCATAGAACAACTTGAAAATAGACTTATAACCCGTGACAACGAGATAGCCGAACTCAAGCGCACTATCAGTATCTTAAAAGAAACAACGGATTCACAAGCACAGAAACTGGTTCAAAACGAAATCGAAATTATTGGTGTGCCAGATCTGAAAAATGAGAATACATACCATATCGTATCCCAGATAGCTACTAAGATAGGTGTGACGATCAAAGACGAAGACATCGACCAGGTTCTGCGTATAGGGATCCGTAAAGAAGAGAATAAATACCCTAGACCAATAATTCTCCGTCTGACGCGCTATAAGCAAAAAGAAGAAATCCTTAAATCCGCAAAGGCACGCAGGAACTTATCATCTGAAGGCGTAGTATCCGGAACCCCGCAAAAAATTTACATCAATGAAAGACTCACGCTAAAAACTCGAAATTTATTTCGTGATGCTCGCTTACGTTCGCGCCAAAAAGGATTTCGGTACTGCTGGACTAAAAATGGCTACATTTATCTACAAGAAGCTGACAAAAAACCCTGGACTCGTATTACGTCAGAATCCGATTTGGACGCGTGCCTTGGATCTACTGTACCGACTGCATCGCATCCGAATCCTAAATAAGAGTTCCCACACTAGGTTTAAAGCTTTCCTGGTTTTTATTTTATTTTTCATTAGTGTTATCTTTAGAATATTATTTTTACCTTTTTTATCTGTGCATGCAATTAAAACCTCAATTATTTTACTCATAAATATTAGAAAGGACATTAAATTCATCCATTTACAAAATTCTACTAACGTCAATCTTAAAATTTTTAGTATCCATCAGCTCTCATCAGCATCATTTACCAAATTTTCAGCATTTAAACTAATTCCAAATGGATAGTATAAGTTCTAACCTAGACGAAATACTTGTTCCAAACTGTGCCCTAGTGAGTGATGCTGAGGAATGCAAAAATTTTATCACAAAAGAGACACAACAATTAAAAATACTAAGTCACAATATCAGAAGTCTTGAAAGGAATCTAGATAATCTTCTCGTATTTATTAAGCGTACAAGTATTGAGTTTGATGTGCTAGTCTTAACGGAGTGTTGGCTGCACGAAAACACCATAGTTAAAAGAATCGATGGTTTTACGAACTTTCGAAGCAATTATTTTATCAACAAAGCGGGCGGGGTTGTCATCTACGTTCGAAATTCACTGAATCCGTCGGTTATTGAGCATAAACTTCACAATGCAAACTGTCTAGTTTTAGAGATCCCTCACTTTCTGACTCTTGTAGGCATTTATCGATCTCCTGCATCTAAGGATATTGAAGAATTTCTGTCGTCCCTTGAAGACTTATTGGGCTCTCTCCACAGTAGGGTTAACTTGGTCGTTGCAGGGGATATAAACATTAATATTTTGCAAACGAACGATGCTGTGCTTACTAATAACAAGAACAACTATCTCGATGTTATGGCTACATACTCTTTGCTGCCTCATGTTGATAAGCCAACTAGACACAGAACTTGCCTGGACCACGTTTTTGCTAGAACTAAGTACGGCATATCTACTATTATCTGCAACAGCTCTACAACTGATCATGACGCAGTAATCACGCTTCTACATACTTCACATAAAATAAATACATCTGACACACGTTTCTTTTCTAAATTAGACTATAAGCCTATAATTGCAGAAGTAAAAGACTGTGATTGGAAAAATGTTTATGATACTGACGATCCTTCTCTAGCCGCAGAAAATTTTGACTTTAACATTAGTGAAATAATCAAAAGAAATACTAAAATTATTAAAGTAAGTAGCAGAAATAAAATTATCAAGCCATGGATAACTCCAGGATTGATTCGATGTATGCGCCATAGGGACAAACTACACGCTCGCGTGAGAAATAATCCGGAAGACTCTACACTTCTTTTAGTCTATAAGCGTTATAGAAACTTCTGTAATTCCTTGCTTAACAAGCTCAAATACTCCTTCGAAAGAAACGAAATAGAAGACAGTCTGCACAATACAAAACAACTTTGGAATACAATTAAAAGTATAAGCCACACAAAACCCAAACGCTCTACCCCTCTCGATCTCTTAGCCACCAAAGAGAATGCAATGCAATCGGTTGATTACGTTAATAATTACTTTTCAATGGTGGGCGAAAACTTGGCTGGATCTACAATGGACGCAATAAATGAAACTGAGGACTCTTTGGCTACAAAATTCTCAGTAAGCAAGAGTACAAAAAACTCACTCTTCCTCAATCCCACGGATGAAAAAGAGATATCTAACTTAATTCTCCAGATAAAATCGTCCAATTCAGCAGGTCCTGACTCAATTAGTAACCTCCTTCTGAAAAAGCTTAATCCGCACATTGCTAGTCCGTTAGCTCACATTTGTAACGCCAGCATCGCCTCAGGACTATTTCCAAATCCATGGAAAACTTCTATTGTTTGTCCCATTTATAAAGCTGGCCTAAAAAATGATCCATCTAACTACAGACCTATATCTCTTCTCTCATCTGTTTCAAAAATATTAGAAAAGATTGTTAATATTCGACTCATGAGTTATCTAGATAAAAATTTCCTATTAAATGAAAGACAGTTTGGTTTCCGTAAAAGCTTGTCAACCGAAGCGGCCGTCGATGCCATGACCAAGAATATCTCTGATCTTTTAGACTCAAATAAACCATGCCTCGTCGTATTTCTAGACTTGGCAAAGGCTTTTGACACCGTATCTGTTACTCTTCTATTGAGAAAGCTTGAACTTTTAGGTGTCCGAGGTCTTACGCTGGACTGGTTTAAATCATACTTGTCATCTCGAATCCAACGAGTCAGAATAGGTGAAATAACTGGATCAGAAACGAGAGTCAGTTTTGGGGTTCCACAAGGAAGTATATTGGGCCCCACTCTCTTTCTTATATACATAAATGGATTATTAACCGAAAACATTGAACAAGCAGAGTTTTACTGTTACGCTGATGATACCGCGATTGTTTTTCACGGTAACTCTTGGTCTGAAGTATATAATTCTGCTGAAGTCGGAATGACAAAAGTTATGCGTTGGCTAAGCTATAATCTTCTTTCGCTCAATGTCTCCAAAACTAAGTATATTACCTTTTATAAAACTGCTGCCTCTGGTCCCGCAAAACAGGGCATGAATATTTCTTTAATCAAAATACACCTCACTACAAAATGTTTATCAAATTGCTCATGTCCTAGCATAGAAAACGTTAAGTTCATTAGATATTTGGGTATAGTAGTTGACGAAAATTTGTCGTTTAAGGAACATATTCAAAATCTTGCCGGCAAAATTAGAAAACTTATGTATGTAATCAAGGCCCTACGTTATAGTGTCGAAAAGAATCTCTTGCTTAAAATATACAAATGCATTTGTGAATCAGTAATTATTTACTGTATAACTGTCTGGGGGGGTGCAGCTAAAACCCATATGATGTCTGCGGAGAGAGCTCAGAGGGGTCTATTAAAGGTTCTACTTGGCAAAAGAAAGAGATATGCTACTATAGATGTGTACAAAGATACTAATGTCCTTACCGTACGTCAATTGTATATTATGAGATCAGCACTAAGTTTTCACAAAAAGTTCATCAATTCGGAAGCATTCCTAACTGCAAGAAATAAACGAATCTATAAAGCCCATCTTCCAAGCGTCAAAACTAGTTTTGCAAAAAGACAATCCACGTTCCTCCACCCATTCCTTTATAACAAAGTGGTTTTGTTTCCTACTATTGACGTCAACTCAAGTAATTATCTTTTTAAAAAATCCCTTATCGCTTCTCTACTCCTGCTCAACTACGATACTACGGAAAATCTTATAGTGACTTTATCCTAAATATTTATTGATGTCCTTCTATCTAACGTGCTTCAGTATGCGTAAGTAATTAAACGTATACTCTTTGTTGCATGAGTTACCTTTTAATTAATTTATTTATTTTGCATGTTTAACAAAATAATAACAATATTTTTGTTTTTTGTAAAGATTAAATTTTCAATTGCATTGATTACTAACAAATATTTTGTGAACTAATCCGTTCGCACGTAAAATCGCTGGTCGCTTGTAAACTTTTCATGGCAATCGTTTATTGATGCCCCGCGATACAGGCTTGCCTAGTGTGGGGAATCTTTAAAATCTACCTGCAATATACAAATTTATCTGTAATAATTTGAATTCTGTAAACTGTGTTTTTATAGTAAATAAATTATTATTATTATTATTATTATTATTATTAAAAAACGCAAGAAAAACGTATAATTATTTTGTCTGTGATTTAAACATTTTAAATAATTAAAAAAAAAAAAAAAAAAAAAAAAAAAAAAAAGATTGCCACAAACATTGTGGAGGGAATTGGCCGTAATCGCCACGCTTGGCAGGCGGGTTGGCGATCGCAGTATGGCTCTTCAAAGGAGATTGACCATTCTGGACCAAATGCTGCCCACGCATGTGAATATTTTTTTTCTTCTTCACATGAAGAGATATATATATGAAAAATAAAAAATAAAAATTAAAACCACGGATTTATAATATATACGTAGTACCTTAAAACTTATTTTTTTGGTGATCTTACATTTGATATATAGTTTTTTATCGTTTATGTTAAATAATATTATTATTATCTTACCTATTCTACCTCCCGAGTCCGGTTCCGACCTCACTAGTCTCGTTCGAAGCAACTTTTTTTTGTAGCAAGTTCTATATGAAAATGATAAATAAAGAGTGATTTGCCAGAATTTAGAGAAATCGAAAGTCTCTCTTGCTCATATTCAGATTTGGTATGTGCCTATCTCTTTCGCGCACGCTGGGTTTCGCTATACCTGCGTGCTTGCGCACGTGCCCTTTTGTTTGTATTGCAGTCTAACTTCGCTCTTGGAACCGTTGTGTTGTGTACTGTGCGCTTATCTATCTTATTTTTAAAACCTGTCATTACTTTTGGACTATCGTATCTGCATCACCTGTTGACCCGGCTCAAAGAGTAAAGTAATATATAGAGGACACGGCTATTCATTTGGACTACGCGATGTATCAACCACATCACAGAGTGTGTTTATTTTGTGATCGTTCTGTGGAACGAATCAGAAGACATACCTTAACTCGAGACCTTCAAAATGAGAAGCGAAGAACGATCGGCAGTTGTGCCCACGTTGTTTGCCTAGTTTGGTTTTTGGGATGGGCTAGGCACCAAGACGTTGTGAGGCGCCCTGCTTTATTTTTAGATTCCATAATTATAGACGACGATGATGATGACGATTGATATGGTATTTTAAAATGTTTATCCTTAAATAAATGTTGATATTTTAAATGATACACCGTCTTTTATTTTTAAAATAAGCTGTTGGTTAGGATTTTTCGTCAATGTAAAATAGATTATTTTTCAATATTCCTTGGATAGATTCTTAAGCGCTTTAGGTTACAGACTACTGTTAGTCTAATGAACATTATGCACTATGATTCAATGCTGGGCAGCCTTGGTCCAGCGTCCATACAAAAATGGTCAATCTCCTTTATCAACGAAGGACGCTTTGCTTGGGCTTTGGCAGTTCGCAAGGCCTGTCGGTATGGCGATCTGTGGGATAGGCCTTTGACCAGCAGTGGACGTCTTTCGACTGAGATGATGATGATAACGTAGTTTGTGATTTTTTTTTTATTTTGGAATCTTTAACACTTTCAACATTCAAATTTAGATTCATATAAAATCTCTCTTGCTTCTTAGAAAGAACTCTGTGGTTCTCGTTGTTGGCGTTACATTGATTAATTTACCTATTATTATATTTTAAGTTATTACTATCTAATGTAATGCTGTTTGTGGACCCAAAATAAAATCATAAAATCAATATATATAAAACTCTTCCGTTACTGACTGACTGACTGACTGACTGACTGACTGACTGACTGACAGACAACGCAGAGCCAAAACTACTGGGCGTAGCGGGCTGAAATTTTGCATGTAGATTCCTTAGGAAGTGTAGGTGAGCACTAAGAAAGGATTTCCCGAAATTCCCATGGGAACGGGAAAAAAAGGGGATTTTTGTGTTTATGAGAAATCTGCGCGGGAAAAACCGCGGGGCAGCCTCTAGTATAAAAAAAAAAAAAAGTGCAATCAATTTTGAAACATCAACAAATTCCTAACCGTCTTCTTAACAAAACGCTCCAATTAAATGCAATAAGACGTTCCAAATTCAAAACAAATATTTCCCTCCCCGCACCCCGTCTTTCCATTTCCCCACCCCCCTCACTGTGGCATGATCCATTGTATTCGACTCATTAGTTTGGAACAATGATGCGACGAGGCGTTGGCAGTTGCCCAATAGGAAAGTAGTCTTTCTAGTGATGTTAATAAGGTTTAGTTTTGCATTGTTTATCGATAAACGTAGAAATTATCCGTGCTTGCCCCTCTAGTTCAGTTGGCAGTGATGTTGACCACGACGCGGGAGCACAGGGTTTGATTCCCGGCGGTGCGAACATAGTTATGATGAATATCGATGTTTGTTTCCCTGTCTGGGTGTATTTGTACGTGTTTTTATAGCGGGCACCCTAGATACAGGTTCTTTCTAGTTATTTTTATGAAGATTTTAATGAGGAAATGGCGTTGGATTGGTCACGTGTTAAGGAGAACCGACGATCACATCTCCAAACAGGCTCTGACATGGCACGCATCCGGTAGCAGAAGGCCAGGTCACCCTCGCATCACCTGGAGGAGATCGGTGGAGAACAAGATTGCAACAACTGGTCTCAAATGGCGGGACCTGGAGGAGGCAGCTCAGGACCGTATAAAATGGAGAAAATTACTTCGAGCCCTTTGCCTCTGAAGAGAGGCTATAGAAAAAAATCATCATCAATCATCTAGTTAAAGACTCTTAGTGTTATACGTTATTTATTTACTATCGCTGAAAATTTATTTATTTATTTGAATCGATGGCTTGACCACAGACCGCCACAAAAACCGCTCTTACGCGACCGTCATCTAGTGTACTTCAACAAACTTCTCGATGTTTCTTTATCGATACAAATTTATAATGGTTGTAGCTCTATCCGTTTACATTCTTTTAATTTTTTATTTGTATATTGTGACACACACTTAGTTAGCAATAAAATTTATGATTTCTGATTTATGACGTAAGGTTTTCATGATTTTAAATCCTCTCTTATACTAAATAACCAAGTGGTGGGTGTTACAAAATCATCGATACAAAGTAACAGAGAGCGTTAATCTTTTGCCAGCACTAGCTAGCCTGAATTTTATTGGCCCGCTGAAAATTTTCAACGTTATTATATAGAAGGCTCTGAATTAAAGATATTTGGCGAAGAACAGGGTTTAATGAAGTAGATTATTAGGTTACGTTTCGCAGGTGCTAAATTAGGCACTAGCTGACACGGCAAACTTCGTACCGCGTTGCGTCCTGAATTTTTGAGATTATCTTTTAGACTCCGCCGCCTCCGTAGCTCAGTAGCGTAGCGCGTTGCGCCACGGCACGGAAGGTTGTGGGTTCGATCCCCGCAGAAAACACCACATATTGATTTCTCACGAAAATCACGTTGTGGTTGTTGTCGGTTGGATAGGACATTGCAGGCTTGAATCACCTGATTGTCCGAAAAGTAAGATGATTCCGTGCTTCGGAAGGCACGTTAAGCCGTTGGTCCCGGCCGCAGTAGTGGTCGTTATAACCGCGGCGACAAGCTGGCCTCTTGTCACGTTGGTAATAAAGCATAAACTCGGCTAAACGTGGGTCTGGCTCTCAAGCCGGTGCCTCTGCCTAACCCTCCGGGGAATAAAAGGCGTGATATTATGTATGTATCTTTTAGACTCTGTCACCCGTGGATACTGTAGCTACAATGAAATGAAAGAAAATGCTAAATACATACATGCTAATGAAAGATTTTTTCAAATCGGTTGAGTACTTTCGCAGCCTATTCGATGCAAACAAACAATCAAATCTCTCTCCTTTAAAATATTGATTGGTATAGATAAAACACACAGAGAAAGGGTATGGTGAAGGCACGGGGTCCAGGCAATACAAAATGTGCTTTCTCAAATTGATTACTTACTTAGAGCGAGCGAAGATTGAACCCCTAAACGCGGTCACTAGCGGCTCAGCCAAGCTACAAGACGCGGATAGGCATCGTCTTTTTCTTCTTTTTATCCTCTTATCCCTAATCAGGGACATAGGGCTCAAATTAAAGCTTTCCAGCTCGACCGGTCTTGCGCCTGCTGCTCCAGTTTATCCCAGCTTAGGTCGAGGGAGGCGGCTTCCTGGTCCACTGTGCGGTGCCAGGTTTGGTTCGGGCGTTCTCTCCGACGTCTTCCACTTGGGTTCCATCTGAGAGCAGCTTTGGGAAGGTTTTCTTCAGGCATCGTCTTACCTGGCCAAAATTGTTCGATGATTCAATGACTTATCGTCGTGCGATGAGTCCAAAAATGCAGTTTTTTTTTTAGAATGTTCCTTTACCAGGTGTTTCTGACAAGGCGGTAATAAATTAAAGGAGGGCTTTAGCTCACCATAACTAACAACTTTCCCAAAGCAACATGGGTCAAAATCTCAAAAAGAAAAAACAGCTGTTCCATACATTGGTTTGATCAGCTGGCGGGGTCACAATGTACGGGACAGCTGATTTTTGTCTTGAGATAACGACCCATGTTGCTTTGGGAAAGTTGTTAGGTATGGTGAGCTGAACCGTTGCTTTGATTTATTACCGCCTTGTCAGAAACACCCTATAGAAGAAATCTGAATGGTTCGAACTCATAGCATGATGAAAACTAGGTATTATCTTAATATCTTGACCAATAAGGACGCCGAACGCTAGATTTTTGCCTATAGCATGATAGCGTGGCTGTCGCGCGGCACAGGGCACTCGTCCGTTATAGCCCTTAGATGTGCTTTGATTAATCAATTAGCTTTCGATAATCCTAGATGTACTCAATTCGGTACATTAATGTTCCAGTGGTCAGTATAAAGTTCCATAGATCCCATCGAAAAAGTTGGGTGCGAGGGTCAGTTTCGGTTGAAAATTTCTGATAATAAACTTTATTTCCGTTTGGCGGACACCGGGCCTTAAATACCCAATTAACGCGACACACATAACACAAATAACACATCACACTCAGAGCACCTAACTAGGAAGAACCTGTATCTAGGGTGCCCGAAACACACACAGAGACGAAAATCACACCCAGACCGGAAACAAACATCGATATTCATCATATCAATATTCAACCCGCCCGGGAATCGAACCCGGGTGCACACGATTTCTCAGTCCACATCACTGCCAACTGAGCCACGGAGCAGTCAAACACATGATCGAATCATACTTATTCCGTCAATGGACGCCGTTGTCGAGTATCGATCAAAATTCAAAATACCATCCAAGTCAGCTCCACGCATTCCGCAAACATACCGATCCTCCCAATCCAATGAGCGTTGAGAGCCAGTTTACAGCGATGCTAGCGCCATTCTCGAAAAATAATTATATCTTCTAAACTAAGGCAAATATCAAAATTGTGGCACAGTGTGACACTAGATAATCTTGCTTAGGAATTTTTGAATTAAAAAGAAAAAATAATCCACAGATTGTTGCCAAAAATTAGCCACTTTTAGCAACACGTAGCTTTATTTGCTCTTTAACCTAACAGCTCTATACAACCAGTGCCCTAAAAATACTGTCATATTGTGCCACATTTTTCAAATGTGCCTTAGTTAAGAACATTTTTTTTAATGCGAATGGCGCTAGTAGCGTTGTAGAGCCAGTTTACCGAGATGCTAGCGCCATTCTCGAAAAATAATTATATCTTCTAAACTAAGGCAAATATCAAAAATGTGGCACAGTGTGACACTAGATAATCTTGCTTAGTATTTTTTGAGCACAGTAAAGAGGTGCTATCTTAAAAGAATAAAATTATAAACAGATTGTTACTAAAAGTGGCCACTTTTAGCAACACTCTGTAGCTTTCTTTGGTTTTTAACCGAAACGCTATACAATCGTGCCCTAAAAAATACTAGGCTACATTATCTAGTGTCATACTGTGCCCGATTTTTAATATTAGACTTAGTTTAGAAAACATAATTTTTTTTCGCGAATGGCGCTAGCATCGCTGTAAACTGGCTCTTAAGTGAACGTAATTAAAACAGGGCCGATCGCAATTAGCCAGCCTGATGAGTTTGATATTTGCTCACCTTAAATATTCAGGTTTGAGGGATTAATATCAAACGGCTTTTTATTGCTGACCTAATAAAAAAAGGTTCAAAGAGATGTTTTATCAATTTACTAGACGACCCGGCAAACTTCTAACCGGCTTACCTATTACTATTTTGTGCATGTATTTTACTTATAAACCTTCCTCTTGAATCAATTTTTCTTTAACAAAAAAAAAACCGTTGCATAGTTTTAATGATTTAAGCATATAAAGGGACAGACGCGGGAAGCGACTTTGTTTATAACTATGTCTATACCATATCTACTGGAGCTTATTTGTGGTTTTCGCTTAGAAAATCCGGGATAACTATCTATTCTTGCAATATGGGTTGGCTGGAAGAAATCGCTCTAAGCGATAAGGCCACCCATTGCAATAAATGTCTTAATTTAGAACATTAATTGTAATTACCTAATGCTAAGTTTATTGATTGCAATCAAGTGTCTATACTCTATACTATACTATACAATATCTGAAATTCCTTATCTGTAAGTCGTATGGAGGCGGCATAGAATACCACTGTACCCTTTACTTATGGGTGACCTAAAAGGCGACTAGGGAACACGGCGAATCAGGGAACAAAAGGCGTGAGATTATGTTATCAATAGCGATTAGATTAGATGTAGTCTAATTGACTTTCATTAAGTGATATGGTGTTCCCCAAGGAAGCGTCTTGGGACCTACTCTCTTCCTCATTTACATAAATGACCTCTGTGGCCTCCAGCTTGACAATGGTCGTATTTTTTCCTATGCCGATGACACTGCTCTGGTATTTTCGGGTGGTACTTGGGAGCATGTCCGCATTAAGGCTGAAGCAGGATTGGCAAAGGTTTCTAGCTGGCTCAGACAGAACATGCTTTCTCTTAATGCTTCTAAAACCAACTTCATATGTTTCTCATTGAGCAACTCCACCCAGCCTTCCGCAGACTATGCCCTTAAAATTCATAGTTGCGACAGAGTTGACAAAAACAATAATGATTGTGGCTGTCCTATGATAGATAAAGTTGCAGCTGTGAAATATCTGGGAATTATGCTGGATCAGAGGCTGTCATGGTATTCGCATATTGAGCTGGTTTCAACAAGAATACGAAAACTAATTTGGATTTTTAAAGTTCTTCGACACGTTGTGACCTCGAAGAATTTATTAAACCAAATTTACAAAGCTCTTGCTCAGTCTGTTATTGCCTATTGCATTCCTGTGTGGGGTGGTGCTGCAAAGACAAGGTTTCTTGAAGTTGAAAGAGCGCAACGGTTACTCATTAAGGTGATGTACTTTTTCCCGTATATGCACTCGACAACTAAAGTGTATGACTCATGCAATCTTTTGACAGTAAGAAAACTCTATGTACTAAATAGTTTGATTAGAATACACAAAACATTGCCATACATTCATAGTACTGTCGAAAAACGACGTAATTATACAGTTGCTCCAATTAGTGCCACAAAAACCTATTTCGCAATGAGACAATACTGTGCACAAATTGGACGCCTATACAATAAATCGAATCGCCTTTTAAATATTTATCCTCTAACAACTGGCAAGGTAAAGAAGTCTCTTTTACACTGGCTTGCAACTCTCAACTACGAAGAAGTAGAAGCACTCTTAAAGTGATCTTAATCTATACATTTTGAATTTTGATTAGAAATACGACTGAACAAACAGACTGACAAACATAAAACTATTAATCTGTAACATTGCAGTTAGACCAGTAATAGCCAAAAATAGACCAGTAATATATGTATCTTTATACTTTATACTTATTTGCTAAATTTAACTTATTATTTTTTATTCTTACTTTTGCATGCTAATATTATGTATGGTTACTATGTATAAGCATTAATAATATTTATTGTCACTGTGGAAGAGTGGAGTCTCCTGCCACAGGTATTTATACTTAAAAGGAGATTCCTTACTGTGAAACCTGTACTTTGATACTAAATAAATATATTATTATTATTATTATGTTTCTCAATACTCTTCGGTATCACGGGATGGAGCCCGGTCCTTTGAGAGGCGTGCGAGGGGACGAATCCAACTCGTAGAGGCCCTTTCGAGAGTTTTGCTATATTGTATATGGATCACCAACCAGGCACCGTCACTAAATGCACAAATAGATCATGCACCCAGAGGCGGCACCCAGAAGGTGATAGAAACTATTGTAAAATGGATGACAAGAAATGGTTTATGGGGGTGAACTGTTTAATGGACCGGTTAACTGGTGCTATGGAGTGAAATACCGGTACGCCTGCCTTTAATGCAACATTTCACTAATTATCATGGCAGGCGGTGACTCGCTGTCCACTGGGTGGGCTTCCACTAAGTCGCCGATATATTGGCAACGGGTCGCAACACTGGTCGTGGACAGCTAAGGTTGTCGAGAGGTGAGACTGCGGGCAGCATAAGATGCACCCGGCGTTATGACATTTTACACTTCCAACCTGGAGCATAGGCTTCGCTCTTGCTACTCCACTCTGGCCGGCTGGTGAAGGCAAGCTCAGAGGCGGGGGGGTGTGTGTGTGTGATGACTGCATGTGAGTGTGCGTGTGATGACTGCGTGTGTCCCCCTGGAGGTATAGGGTCCGTGGTGTCGCCACTCACCATCGACTCGCCACAAGCCGTCCCTGCGGTAACTAATTGCAATAGAAGTTCCAGACCGAAAGTACTGGAATTTCCACTGGGCGATGGGGTCGTCACATCCCTACGCCGTTAAAATTATTATTATTATGTTTCTCAATACTCTTCGGTATCACGGGATGGAGCCCGGTCCTTTGGGAGGCGTGCGAGGGGACGAATCCAACTCGTAGAGGCCCTTTCGAGAGTTTTGCTATATTGTATATGGATCACCAACCAGGCACCGCCACTAAATGCACAAATAGATCATGCACCCAGAGGCGGCACCCAGAAGGTGATAGGAACTATTTGTAAAATGGATGACAAGAAATGGTTTATGGGGGTGAACTGTTTAATGGACCGGTTAACTGGTGCTATGGAGTGAAATACCGGTACGCCTGCCTTTAATGCAACATTTCACTAATTATCATGGCAGGCGGTGACTCGCTGTCCACTGGGTGGGCTTCCACTAAGTCACCGATATATTGGCAACGGGTCGCAACACTGGGCGTGGACAGCTAAGGTTGTCGAGAGGTGAGGTTATTATTATTATTATTATCTTGTATCCTATATTGAATAAAGATTTTTTGATTTTGTTTTTTTTTTTTTTTAAGTATTTTGTGTCTGGCCGTGTGGTAGGCGACATAGTATACCTCCCTCCACCCCATCTCCTCCCATGAGTGTCGTAAAAGGCGACTAAGGGAACAGCCGAAGGACGGGCAGCAGCGTCCTTCGTTGAAATACTTGAAGAGCCACACTGCGATCGCAAACCCGGCTGCCAAGCGTGGCGATGACAAAACTCTCGCAAAATGTCATATCGCAAACTGATGGGGAGTATTTACAAAAGTGGGCGTATCACGACTGAGATGACGTTGATGATGAAGAGATAAATAAAAATTGACTTTCGTTACGGATCATTATCCTATCTATGTTCCCTTGACGAGAGTCGATTAAAAAGCGTTTATCATACAAATCGACGTAATTGCTAGACTAGGCATTTAAACTGTCTTTTTTACTCATCTGTAGGGGGGCACACTAGCGCCACCTAGTGATGCCTTGTGAAAGCGGAGATCGCTCGATCAGCAATTCCTACATCGCGCCAACGAAGTTTCTCACGCAGCTAGCATAAATAGAATTTACAAAGTAGAAGCATTGGGATACTCTGGCAAGCTATTTTCTTTTGTCACTTTTTTCCCCTCATGGCTTGAGTCTATGCACTCGCCTACCAAACGTTCGGTGTCGCAATTACCGTCCTTCAGACGAATTGCATTCGGTCATTTGGAAAAAAAAAAAAAAGCATTGGGAGGTATTGGCCAATTCCTCTTTGCTCTCCCTTAACTTAACTTATATTGTATGGTATAGTAATTAGAAAGGTTTGTTGAATCAGCTAAAAAGGGCCAGCCGTCCTCGAGTTTTAGCGAGACAAATTAACTAATAATGATATTGTTTATTTTAGATACGATATGAAGTAATAACTTTTTTTTTCAAATTCGTCGGATAGATTTGGAGCGTATTCAATTCAAACAGACGATCAAATCTTTTCTCTTCAAAATATTGTAGTCTAGTTATTTTACGCGCGAATTATTTTGACAATTTATAATGTAGGTTTAATTTTAATACCTACTCACAACAATCAAAATGGAAATCAGATATTGAAATAATGTCGTCGCCAAAATGTGTATGTTAAACAAATGTATTTTAATGTATTTGTTGTTTTTACTATTTAAAACTGAATGTATCAAGTTGGGATTGCCTGTAAGTTTCGATATTGAGGTAGGAAATTAGTGATAATTTATTAATTCACTTGTCGATCCGGCGAACTTCGTACCGCCTAACCTATAACTATTTTGTGCATGTACTTTACATAAAAACCTTTCTCTTGAATCACTCTATCTATTAAAAAAAACCGCATCAAAATCCATTACTTACTTTTAAGATTTAGGCATTCATAGGAAGAGACGCGAAAAGCGACTTTATTTTCATACTATGTATTGATTAATTACAATCGATAGACGTCCACTGCTGGATATAGGTCTCGCCCACAGTTTGACACAAGGACAAACATTCTGGAGGAAGTTTGCCGTAATCGCCAC
Source organism: Euspilapteryx auroguttella (assembly GCA_951802225.1). Taxonomy (NCBI): domain Eukaryota; kingdom Metazoa; phylum Arthropoda; class Insecta; order Lepidoptera; family Gracillariidae; genus Euspilapteryx; species Euspilapteryx auroguttella. The sequence continues at coordinate 1,173,815 of OX637666.1, forward strand.
GCTTGGCAGGCGGGTTGGCGATCGCAGTGTGAGGTTTTAACATGAAATATCAAATAATTCTTTATTCAATATAGGATACAAGATATCACTTATTGAAAGTCAACTACATCTAATCTAATTGCTATTGATACCTTATTTGGTAAAGTATCCTATACTGTGAGAGGCGAGGTAGTTCAGGGTGCCCACCAATTGGCTCAGGCAAACAAACGTTTGCCTTGCCTTACGACAATAGTCGCCTGGAGAGGCCCCCAAACGAGCCCTCCTCTGTCAAATGATTCTACTCCCTTTCGCAATGATTTTACAGCTATGAAAATGTTATTAATTTTGACTTGTGACTTGTTACCGGATATGCACTGCTCCGTAGCTCAGTTGGCAGTGATGTGGACTGAGATGCGTGTGCACCTGGGTTCGATTCCCGATTCCCAATTTTTTTCAGTTCACAAAAAGCTACAAAGTGCGATTGTTGTCCATATCGAAGTGCAAGCTTCCCCCCGAAGCATTCGACAAAAGCGTCAACATAGACTATCTCATAACAACGCGCAAAGTTAGCCGGCAAACAACTTTGATCAAAGTTAACTTTACCGTGCCTAAAAAAGTTGGTCCCTTACGTGTGAGTTTTTAAATCATTTTTTTTTTAATTTTTCATCAGAAACAGATCGACTCGTGATCGTGATCGCATTGCCATCGAATTCGTTATCCATTACCGCTTTAATAAAGCTCATTTCTGTTTTACGTTTAAACAAAACAGCAATAGTAAATAAAATCGCTAGCAATTTGGTTAAGAGTTGATCAAATTTAAGTCAGTAACGAAAGATTTTTACTCTACTTGATGGTGCTGGCTGAAAATCAGCGCTGTGGGCGCAAGCTCTCAGCAATATGCTGAGCCAGTGCCTATTAATTGCTGCTGTGTGTCCACACATTATTCACCTTTTAAGAATAGTGAACTCATTTTATTTGTTTGTCGTACTTTGGAATCTTTTGCTTTATTTTTATTGTTTACTAGTCGACCCGGCGAACTTCGTACCGCCTAACTTATTACTATTTTGTGCATGCATTATACTTATAAACCTTCCTCTTGAATCACTCTATCTATTTAAAAAAACCGCGTCAAAATCCGTTGCATATTTTTAAAGATATAAGCATACATAGGGACAGACGCGGAAAGCGACTTCATTTTATACTATGTATTGATGATGTACAAGCTTGCTTTTATATATATTTTTTTCTTTTACATTTATGTCGTGTGTCAATAATAAACGTTTTTTCTTTCTTTCTTCTTTCTTTCTACTTAACTATGTTTTTTTTACTTTACTTTACCTTTATTAACTAAGCTGCGACCTTAAAGAAACAATCTGAAGATAGCGGCCGTTGTATGGGCTGTATCTCTTCTTAACTCTTCCCTCATACATATGGGAAGTATATTGTAACCACAGAACAAGGAAGATGCTCACTATTGTAACACTGTGCTAATTTGCGCGAGATTGCGTGCTGCCGCCATCTTCAGATAGTTTCTTTATGCGCGGTTTACTATTAATAATCACTATAATGTATTTAATTTACAGAGCACTCTCTGCCAACAAACTGCTCTGTAGTTTGGCGGATATTATGTTTAGTATTTTCTTGTCAATTATGAAATGAATAAACGCTTTATTTATTTATTTTTATATTTCAGTTCGGTTTAAAAGGATACCAACTCCAGCAGAATTCCGTGAAGGATCTTCTATACAAGTTTGACAACTTGAAATGTGATCACGTGTTGCCACAACAGTTGATTAAAGTTCTTAAAATGAAAATGGATGACAATTGCGCTGCATTACCTGTAAGTGTACTTTGAATTTACCTATTATCATAATTATGACTTTGAATGTTCCGTGGCTCAGTTGGCAGTGATGTGGACTGAGACGCGGGTGCACCGGGTTCGATTCCCGGCGGGGCGAATATTGATATGATGAATATCGATGTTTGTTTCCCGGTCTGGGTGTAATGTTCGTCTCTGTATATATTTCGGGCACCCTAGATGCAGTTCTTCCTAGTTAGGGGCTCTGAGTGTGATGTGTTATTTATTTATCATCTCAGTCTTAGGCTACCTAACCTACATATTACCACAAGACAATCACAAGAGACAATTATTTGCAAAAATCGCCACGCTTGGCAGGCGAGTTGGCGATCGCAGTGTGGCTCTTCAAGTATTTCTACGAAGGACGCTGCTGCTCGTCCTTCGGCTGTTCCCTTAGTCGCCTTTTACGACACCCACGGGAGGAGATGGGTTAATGGTATTCTATAACGCCACTACACGGCCCTAAATATTGCGAAAGGTACCTAGTTAATTATTACAGTCTATTATTTTACCGTCAGTTACAGTCAACGATCATGTGTGTTGCCAGTGCCAGTGATGACTTACTTTAAAAAAAATATAGTTCTTTGTGAAAAAGTATATTGAAAATCTTCGTTTTCAGGCTTCCTACGAAATAGACAATATAAATGTAGATGACTACGCGAATCTTATATCAGCATCTGTAATTTCAGCGGGGAAGTAAGTTTTTTTAATGATAATATTAAATAGGTACTAACTGTGCCAGCGTCTTCGTCCGCGAGGAGTAATGACTTATCCATTTTCTCACCGTTTTTAAGGCTTCGCTGGACTACGAGAAACATTTCATAATTAAAATCAGCACAACCTGCCTTGCGTTCTCGAGTTTTAGCAAGACTAACGAACCACGATTCATTTTTTTATATATGCTAGCTGTGCCCGTGACTTCCTCCGCGTGAAACAGCGCGTAAACTTTCCCTGCGAAATTGGCCGTTCTCTAATTTTAGAAACAACGAACAGCAATTTATTTTTTAAAAGAACATAGCATAAAGTTAGTTTTGAACCGACTTCAAGAAAGGAGATTATCAGTTTGACCTGTACGTATGTTTGTCATCGATTATCTCGAGTTTGACTGAACCGATTTTGATGAGGTTTTCACAAAAGTATTTGTTAAATCAGGAGAATGTTTTAGTACCTATTTTAACCGACTTCGTAAAAGAGGAAGTGCTCAGTTGATGTATATGTCGGTTTATTGAATACCTTTTTGTTAAAAAAGAAATTAGTCAAGGTATTCAAAGTTACCTAGCTGACCGAATGTGATGCGTTATTCTTGTCTTATTATCTTAATTTTTCAGGTACGCCTATGACATCGAGATAGGCACTCCAAGAGGCATGCTCGTTTGTTCATCTGTAATATGTGATATGTCTCTAAAGTCCCAAAATAAAGGAAAATAAAACATAAAATACTTGTTTCACTAATCGTCTCAACTGACAGACTCAGAGAGAGTCTGAAGTAGAATCATTTGACAGAGAAGGGCTCGTTTGGGGGCCTCTCCAGGCGACCATTGTCGTAAGGCAAGCCAAACATTTGTTTGCGTAAGCCAATTGGTGGGCACCCTGAACTACCTCGCCTCTCACAGTATAGGATTCTTCACCAAATATGGTATCAATAGCGAATAGATTAAATAGTCTGATTGACCTTCAATAAGTGATATCTTGTATCCTATATTGAATAAATAATTTTTGACTTTTTTAACTTTAGACTTCCACTGTTGTACAAAGGCCTCCCCCACAAACTACCACAAGGACATAAACAATTTAGCCGGGCGTTTGCCATAATCGCCACGCTTGGCAGGCGGGTTGGCGATCGCAGTGTGGCTCTTTAAGTTTATCAACGAAGGACGCTGCTGCCCGTCCTTCGGGAGTTCCCTTAGTCGCCTTTTACGACACCCATGGGAGGAGATGGGGTGGTGGTATTTAAAAAAGTTAAAAAAAAGGCTACTTATTACAAGAATGTAAGAAGCTTATGCTTTACCCATACAAAAAGAGAAAATGTTTTTCCTATACAAACTAAATATTTTCCATGAAAATCATCATCATTTCAGCCGTAGGACGTCCACTGCTGGACATAGGCCTCCCTCAAGGCTCTCCATCTGTACCGATCGCAGGTGGCCTGCATCCAGCGTGGACCCGCAGCCTCGCGCAGATCATCCGTCCATCTGGTCGGTGGACGTCCTACGCTGCGCTTGCCGCTCCGTGGTCTCCACCGAGAACTTTTCGGACCCCAGCGGCCATCTTTTCTGCGGGCTATATGACCTGCCCATTGCCACTTCAACGAGCTTATCCGCTTGGCTATGTCGGTGACCCTGGTTTCTAATGGACCCTGGACCATGAAAATGCAAAAAGAGAAAACGCACCAACGATTAAGCGATGGACATCAAAATCATAGTAGGTAATTTGCTTTGATTTTTAGCTGTGAAAAACGTTTGTACCTCAGAAGCATAAGACTGTAAAAAGTCGCAAATCGTAATTTTACAGGAGAGCGTTTTAAAGTTAGAAATCGCATGTTTTTCAACTTTAGACGCAAATAAGACGCAAAAGTAGATGCTATAATCATCTTGAGTTTAATTGATAACATAGAGCAATTATCTCTTAATTCAAAACAATTTTCAGAAAAATAAGTCCTATGAAAAAATATAGTTTTTCAGGTACTTTTGTAAAAACATGCATCACATACACTAAAATGCTTCTAAGATTATTTTTGTAATCCGGTGAGAAATGGTGTCAGTTACAGTATTTTCTTTAAGAAAACAAAGTACAATAAACAACTTTAGTGTTAAAAAACACTGTAGCACATACATTCAGAACCGTTACAACTCTAAATCTGTGTCAATAATTTATATTATGTACTTTCTGAGTGAAATTTCATGTTTTAAATGATGTTGTCTGAATCTGTGACCTAATGTAGTGAACGTTATAGGGAATGATTAAGAAATGGTTGAATATAAAATAATATGGGACATATGGGGTCCTTAAGTAACTGTTGCATGAATGAGACATAGGTCCCTAGCGCTTTGGTATCAGGATTCCATTATGTCAGGGTAGGCGAAACGTTGTTCTTGGTTGTGCTCTGAGTCTGCAGTGGCTCACTGATTAGTAGTATAACTCGTGGATACAAGATATAAGAAGATCTTTCTGTACACTTAGAGCAATAAATATCTTGTATCTTGTGGAAGTTTGAGCTCTAATAATAATAATAATAATAATAACACATCACACTCAGAGCCCCTAACTAGGAAGAACCTGTATCTAGGGTGCCCGAAACACATACAGAGACGAACATCACACCCAGACCGGAAACAAACATCGATATTCATCATATCAATATTCGCCCCGCCCGGGAATCGAACCCGGGTGCACTCGCTTCTCAGTCCACATCACTGCCAACTGAGCTACGGAGCAGTCAGTCTCTTGTCTTATATTCTGGCGTAGATTAGTTTTAGTAAGGTTTTAAGACTGCTTTGAGCTTTATAAATAAAATGCCACTAGTTTCTCTTTCCTTGCCTGTAGTCACACGCATAGTGGGGCCATGAAAGGTTCATTATAGGAAGTTTTAACTTTAGCGACGACGTAGCATGAGGTTAACGTTGTAGATTTCACAATAAGCAGTTCATGATGTCAGGGTCTGGTAGCTAGCTAATAGGGAGAGAAACCAGAGTTTTTATATTATGTTACCTAAATGCAGTCTGAAAGTTTATCTGAAGTAGATCTGCGCCAGAAAACAGGACCGATACTTAAAAGTTACCTTAGAAATTCACAGATTTGCTGTTCGGATATTGATTGTAATGTAAATTGTATGACGTCTGTTTGATTTAGTGTTTCTTAATACTTTCAAAGTAATCGAGCAGATTGATGCAGCAGCATCATCAAGGACAGATTATACATAACTGCTGCAGTGTTTCGGGTAAATCAGCAACGAAAGCATGTGCTAGGATCGGCGGGCACTATCAGAGTTGGTTAATAAATACCAAGTTTCCTAGGAAAGTATTGCAAAACAAATGGTTGTACGGTAGTATGACCAATGAAGACTTTAATTTTCAATTTAGTTTGCCTGGCAGTAATGCATGTGATGTCACACTTGAGATAAGATCCGTGCGCGACCATCCTCAGGCTTGAAAGAGAATCGAAAAAAGGACGAGACTTTGGGATTGGAGTAAGTATGTATCTTTTCTGGTATTAGATATAAACTTTTTTTTTTATATGTTTATATCTAGGGTCAGAATTGTGCTCCAATCTTGGAGAACCATTTTTTTTTTGTTTTCTTACTGTAGAGTGACCGCGTGTTGATAACATGTGTAAAGGTATTGAGGTCTTCATTGAATGTCTTTTAGCCATTTTCTTTGCAGTTTTCTTTCGGTTCTAGTCCAGGATATTCACGCCGGATATTTTTTTACCGTGAATGATGCGACTCGCAAGGTATGGCGTGGAAGTGACGTTGTATGGTTTCGTCTATGGGTTATGACTTTTGTCGGTATTTTATTTAGTTGCAACAGTGGTATAATCTATCTTTGATGGAGTTGTTGCAAGAAGTTGTTGTGTTGAGAGTATGAGGAAGCATTCGTTGACGGACTTTTTTTTACCATTTATTTTTAAAACAAGATTGCGTGTATTTTTACGTGTATGGTAAGTATCACTGAATTAAGAATGCCAAAAACTGTCAATTTAGATACAATTTTTTCAATTTTCTTTATCTCTGATACCCGGCCAAGACCGAAATTCCGCGTAACTAGCAGCTTCTATATAAAGATGCGTTAAACCACGCCCTCTTAATCGGATTTAATTGAATAGTATAAAACTGTAACAGCAAAAATACAGTATTATGCATCTTGATTTGCTTCGAAGCAAAACACGGTATCTGCGCAGTTACAGTATTATGCATCGGATATAGTTCAGAAGCATAAAACTGTAAGATGGTACATACAATGTTATGCAATAAAATTAATTCGAAGCATAAAGCAGTATACGCTCTTACAGTTTAATGCTTCTCATCAGGCAAGGTATTTACACTATAATGCAAATCGAAAAAAGGCACTTCCAGGCTAGCTACGGCCACGGGAGTAAGCGCATTCGAAAGAGCTCGTCAAATACATTAGGATTCCATCAAAAAGTGAAAATCGCAAAAATGTCAGTTACAGTGTTATGCTTCTGAGGTACAGGTTTTACACAAATTTAGTAGAACAAAAAATTGCTCTCTCTCACTATTTCATGATTTTTCCAAATACCCAATTTCGTTTGTATACTATCTTATATCTTAGGTTCTTAATGCGGCCTTATTACATGGGCATAATACATATAATGATTTATTTCGCACACTTAGACATAGACATAATCTCACGCCTTTTATTCCTCGAAGGGTTAGGCAGAGGCCAGCTCAAGAGCCGGACCCACGTTTAGCCGAGTTTATGTTTTATTAACGACGTGACAAGGGGCCAGCTTGTCGCCGCGGTTATAACGACCACTACTGCGGCCGGGACCAACGGCTTAACGTGCCTTCCGAAGCACGGAATCATCTTACTTTTCGGACAATCAGGTGATTCAAGCCTGCAATGTCCTATCCAACCGAAAACAACCACAACGTGATTTTTGTGAGAAATCAATATGTGGTGTTTTCTGCGGGGATCGAACCCACAACCTTCCGTGCCCTAATCAAAGGCGCGACGCGCTACGCCACTGAGCTACGGAGGCGGCCACATTTCCCAAATATAATATTGAAAGGACACCGCTAATTAAAGGCCCGCTTCCACAAGGCTGTTATATCCTACATTTAATTTATAGGCTAGTCAATGTTAAATTTATATGGGTAAGGAGAAAACTGGCGATTTATATGTGGTGGCTTTTTGTGGTCCAAAAGCTTGTGCAAATTTGGGACTGAACTTTTAGGTACACATAAAGATAATGAAATACTTTTCTTATTTTTCGTTTCTTATGGTTCGAAGTCGCTCACAATACAACTAAAGAGTCGATCGTTTTTAACCGACTTCAAAAAAGGAGGTTATCAGTTTGACCTGTATGTATGTATGTATGTTTGTCCGCGATTATCTCGCGTTTGGCTGAACCGATTTTGATTCGGTTTTCAGAAATGTATTTGTTACATTCAGGAGAAGGTTTTAGTACCAATTTTAACGGACTTCGAAAAAGAAGAAGTTCTCAGATTATGTATGTGTCCGTTTGTTGAAGGCGGGTCTCTTTTTGCAAAAAAGAAATTATTAGTTACGAAACTTGACCCCCAGTTCCATAAATACATGTCTTACTTTACAAAATGTCGTTTGTAAGAGTTTTTTTTAATATAGACACAGGCATAGACATAGCAATAGACATAGACAAATATTTATTCACACACATAGCACTTACAAAAAAATAAAAAATAAAATATATTAACAACATAGTAAAATACAATAGTCAGTTATTCCCTTTAAGTGTAAGTGGTGTGGGTGTGAAATGGCTCTGACTCAGCATATGTTGCAACGGCAAGCAATGCAACACTGATGATTCTGCCAGAACCGCTAATAATACTAATCAATATATATAAAACTCTTCCGTTACTGACTGACTGACTGACTGACAGACAACGCAGAGCCGAAACTACAAGGCTGAAATTTTGCATGTAGGTTCCTTAGGGAGTGTAGGTGAGCACTAAGAAAGGATTTTCCGAAATTTCCATGGGAACGGGGAAAAACTAGATTTTTGTGTTGATGAGAAATCTGCGCGAGTGAAACCGCGGGGCAGCCTCTAGTTTAATATAATAATACTAATATAATATTTGACCCCCAGCTCTTACAATAAGCACCCAGACAAAGCCCACAAAGGGGTTCTTCTTAAAACCAAACGGCGTTATTCAGACCACCGCACCCGCTAGTTCACTTAATTCTAGATCAGAGGCTCTCAAACTTTAGCCCAATAGCGCGCTTAGCGGCCCGGCCACAGCGGCTAGGACGCAGCGGCCAGCGAGATAAGTTTATCAATTTACGAAAATGTAAGAGTAAAATAATACAATTTATCTCTTGTTCAGAATCCTACGAAAGTTTATAAATCTCCTAGAAAATTTGAAAATTTACGGTTCTAGTTATTTTCCGTTACAAATTAATAATTCGCATGTAATATCGCAGATATATCCGATTATTGTCGTCTTCACGGAAACACCCGAATCATTTAACATAATTCTACTAAATTACGCATGAAGAAAATGCAATTGACCATCTAAGATACATATCGTCTTTTGACGCTCGGGAATACGACCGCGTAGTCGAACAGCGACGAAGATTTCTATGCGCATTATCACTTTTGGAGTACTGTACATTGATTTGAAATAGCTATGGACCCTGGCCGCGCTAGGCAACCATGGCTAAAAGCTACATAACAGAGCCTTCAAAATTCTAAGCAAGATTATCTAGAGCATCATCGACGCATATTTTTGATTTCGGCCATGGTTTATTTATTTTATTTTATTTCGATAGGGAACCATATAGCTTAAATATATATGACATTTGCTTAGTGAATTAGGTAGGTTTTACACAAGCCAATTATAAGTTTTCACTTAAAGTAATAACAGTGCTCGCTAAATGATGTAAGTACAAATTTTAAATATTTATATAAAGCTAATCTATTTAAATAATAATATCTTTGTTTATAATTAACTTATATCTTCATTTAAAAGTTTTTCTAATTTACCAATTGCATCACCAAATATATCCGCATGATTAAATTTACCGTCATAATTTTTACACGCGCGGATTAAAAGTGTAATTCTTTAAATACTGATCTGATGCGAAAAGTCCTGCACCAGAACGCCTCAGAAACTTAGGACACCTGAAAGTATTCTTATGTAGGAGATGATGAGTCTAACCGGTTATTAAGTATTTTGAATAAAATTTGATCATGAGATAAAGATCATATATTTGATCATAGTTAAGAAGATATTAATTATTTATCGGAAGTGACGGTAGTATTTCGTAACTACGCAGCCGATGGCCCTTTAAATGGTTTCATGCTGACACGGCGTTTTAAAATGAGACACAATTTGAGAACCACTGCAAAACAGACTAAAATCGTTTGTTTGGTCGCTCTCGCCGCGGATTATCTAGGATTATTTCCTTCTGTTTAATTTTCTAACGTATTGTTATTCAGCTTATATTAATGTTTGCAAAGGAAATCCAAAATTGTTAAAACTTTGCGCGAGGTCTCGCGCTTAGAAGGTTCCGTCGGTTTTAAAATAGGTTTATAGGTTAGGAAACATGAAGATATATTCTTCTATATTCTGATTTTTTTGATTTTGAAATATTTGACTGTATTGACTATGTTCCTTTGCCCGCCTAAATTATCGTTTTTTTTTCAAGCTTTTAATATTTGTTAGTGTTTTTAATATTTGTTTTATTTCAAGAAAAATATTGTGCAAACATTCCTTTTAGATTTATTCAGCATTTTCAAAGATAAGTATCTGTGTCAAACAGACAAACAGACGGACAGACGTAAAAGTTTTATTTAAGGTCGCGAGACGAGTACAGACGAATATCGTACGGGAAATGAACAACTAAATTTTGTGTTGTCAGTATAAGTCTGGGAAAGGGAAAATGTGTGCACAGATCAGTATTAAGTAATTGTATTTAATAAAAAAAAATTCAACAAGGTACAGTATAGTGGCGGTCTAGGTCGACGTAACACTTCCGGTTTTTCTGTATTGCAAAATTGCTCTTGTTATTTGGTAATACAGTCTAGAGCGCACGAGCCCATAGACAAATCTGTTACCCCGTCCTAGACTGACCGCTACTGCACCAAATGAAAGTACAAATAATATAATAAAACTGAAGAGACATACAATTCATAATGAAAAATGAACTTCGCAGATTTTAGCTATAAAGCGAAACTATCCAAAAAGTGCTTTTCTTAAAGTTTCAAGAAACAAAAGCTCTGATAGATGAGCTTTGCAATTAGGAGAACGACTTAAATTATTTTTAAAAAGCATCCCAACGGCAATAGAGATTACAAATATCTTGAGAAAAAGTACTTAGGGTTTTTTTGGGAAATAAATTTTATTTTTTAAGGAGTTTCGTAAATTCTTGTTTAATACGAAATTTTAAAATTAAAACTTGACAAATAGTCGGTCATGCTTTGCCCACAGAATATCAAACATAATATATTTACTAGCTGTCCCGGCCAACTTCGTATCGCTTTACAATTTTTTATGGAAAAATAATAATTCTAATTTTTTTCTCAATTTTTTTTTACGTCTTGTCTTAACTTTTTAACCTTTCCTTGACTTCGGCAAACATTTCTTATGAAACATTTCTTATGATTGGTTATCCAATGGCAAAATCAAGTAAATAGGCTCAGTCGTTCTCGAGTTTTAGCGAGACAAACAAAACACAATTTGTTTTCTAATAAATATCACAGATAGAAGTAAGATAGTGATGACACTAAAATCACCGGTTCAGTTAGTTTTAAAAATAATTACCTACGAAACCTTGCAAAAAAAAAACTTGCAAAAACTTGCCTTTTTAATTTAATTCGTAAACTTTTTTCAGCACTTAGGCTACGGCAAGATACGGTTATGAAGATGTTTGCAAAAGATGCTATCTTGACTACGCTTTATTTTTTCTCTTTTAACCGGTGCTTTGGTTGGGAAACGAACGAGTTATCTATACCAATATTATAAAGAGGAAAGATTTGTTTGTTTGTTTGTAACGAATAGGCTCCGGAAATACTGAACCGATTTGAAAAATTATTTCACTGGTAGGAAGCTACATTAATCCCGAGTGTCATAGGCTATATTAGATTTTCAAAAAAATTAGGGATCCTTACCTAAACTCAAATAATGTAACCCAAGGTGCAATATTTTTTCCGTTGTTTACATATTTTGACAGGTGGTTTGTTGTTGTTGTTTGTTTTTTATTCGGCCATTCTGGGCAGTCAAAAGAACATATTCTATAGAGCCAAGGCTTTTGTAGTATCTTATATTCTATGGCGTAACGAAGTAAGCCGGGAAAGCTCGTGAATTCATAAATTTCGCTAAATACATAAAACAACTCTTATGAAGTACTAGCACACCTCGGACACTTCATAGAAATAATTTATTTTTTTACAAAAAAGGAACCCGCCTTTAACAAACTGACACATACATAATCTGAGAACGTCGTTTTTTTTTTGAAGTCGGTTAAAATAGCTACTAAAACCTTCTACTGAACGTAACAAATACATTTCTGAAAACCGCATCAAAATCGGTTGAGCCAAACGCGAGATAATCGCGGACAAACATACATACATACAGGTCAAACTGATAACCTCCTGTTTTGAAGTCGGTTAAAAAGCGCTTTGCTTCGCTTACAGCCAAAACTCATGTACCGTGGCGGACACGATTGGCGTAACACTTCCGGTTTTTCTGTATTGCAAAATAGCTCTTGTTCATTGGTAATACAGTCTAGGGCTGACAAAACCATAGACAAATCTGTTACGGCCTCCTAGTCCGTGACTGTACGTGCACGCGTATCATGCTTGTGTGAATGAGATAAGTCGCGCTACTTGTACTGAGCGGTAACTGAGAGGTAACCGAGCGCGGGGGCCGCACTTGCTGAGGGAGGCAGGGAGTGCCCATACTGTATGTAGTACTATTTAATTATACTGTGACCATACATAACTGACTGCTCCGTGGCTCAGTTGGCAGTGATGTGGACTGAGCAAGCGTGAGCACCCGGGTTCGATTCCTGGGCGGGGCGAATATTGATATGATGAATATCGATGTTTGTTTCCGGTCTGGGTGTGATGTACGTCTCTGTGTGTGTTTCGGGCGCCCTAGATACAGGTTCTTCCTAGTTAGGGGCTCTGAGTGTGATGTGTTATTATTATTAATTATTATAACATGATACCTAAAGCAAAACTTGATTCCATCTACTGAATAAATGAATACATCGAATATTGAAGTTTCCTAACAAAGTCGGAGCTTCAATCCAACTAACTGTCAAGTTATAACGAAGCAAAAAGTCGACCCTAGTTTGAAGAGGTCGTGGCTTTGTGTATTTCTTTCTGCCAGTTGGTATTTCCACACTAAGCGCTCATACAGACGCGCAGCTACCGCGCCGCCGCTGCGCCGCAACACTGTTCAGACGCGCAGCTACCGCGCCGCCGCTGCGCCGCAACACTGTTCAGACGCGCAGCTACCGCGCCGCCCCCGCGCCGTCGCCGCGCAATCAATGCAAATTTTATCGTTCCACTGTATTATCTATACCAATATTATAAAGAGGAAAAATTTGTTTATTTGTTTGTAACGAATAGGCTCCGGAAATACTGAACAGATTTGAAAAATTATTTTACTGGTAGGAAGCTACATTAACCCCGAGTGTCATAGGCTATATTAGATTTTCAAAAAACTTAGTGATCCTTACCTAAACTCAAATAATGTAACCCAAGGTGCAATATTTTTTCCGTTGTTTACATATTTTGACATAGACATAGACATAGACAGATCTTTATTGACAGGTGGTTTGTTGTTGTTTGTTTTTTTATTCGGCCATTCTGGGCAGCCAAAGAACATAGTCTATAGAGCCAAGTCTTTTGTATGATCTTATATATATAGTAAGCCGAGAAAGCTCGTTAGTTATACATTGCTAGTTCTGAACATCGCACGCGACGGTAGTGCGGCGGCGGTACGGTGGCGGCGCTGTGGCGGCGCTGTGGCGGCGCTGTGGCGGCGCTGTGGCGGCGCTGTGGCGGCGCTGTGGCGGCGCTGTGGCGGCGATGTGGGGGCGTGCGTGAACACTGTTGCGGTGCGACGGCGGTGCGGCAGCGGCGTCTTTTGTTTGAGCGCTAATATTACTATACTTATATTATAATGAGATGATTTGATTGTTTGGTGATGCAAAGAAAGCATTGAATAGGCGCCGAAAGTACTGATCTGATTTTAAAAATTATTTTACTGTTGGGAAGCTACAGTCACTATCCCCGGGTGTCATAGGCTGAAGAATAATCTCAAAATGTCAGAACGCAAGGCGTTTCTTGTACAGTGGCGGACACGGTCGGCGTAACACTTCCGGTGTTTCTGTATTTCAAAATAGCTTTTTCTCTGGTAATACAGTCTAGGGCTGACGAAACCATAGACAAATCTGTTACGGCCTCCTAGTCCGCCACTGTACCTCCTATATTTGTCCTTGAAATGGTCTATGGGGGAGACCCATCTCCAGCAGTGGACTGGACATCTTGCGGTTATGATTATGATTATCAATATATATAAAACTCTTCCGTTACTGACTGACTGACTGACTGACTGACAGTACGCCCAGTAGTTTCGGCTCTGCGTTGTCTGTCAGTCAGTCAGTCAGTCAGTCAGTCAGTCAGTCAGTCAGTCATTCAGTCAGTCAGTCAGTCAGTCAGTCAGTCAGTAACGGAAGAGTTTTATATAGCGGGCTGAAATTTTGCATGTAGGTTCCTTAGTAAGTGTAGGTGAGCACTAAGAAGGGATTTCCCGAAATTCCACGGGAACGGGAAAAAACGGGATTTTAGTGTTTATGAGAAATCTACGCGGGAAAAACCGCGGGGCAGCCTCTAGTTTTTGTTATAAAAATAAGAACGTTTCTTTTTTTACTGCGGGGCGGCCTAAAAAATACACTGCACTGGTTATAAAAAACTAATTAATCACGTTCGTAACTGGGCCGTCGGATTATTTTAACAATAGTAATGACTGAATTACTAATTCATTAAATCGACCGGACAAATTTGCAATTTCATGGATTTATTGTATTAATAACGAGCTATCCCGGCTTACTTCGTTACGCCATAGAATATAGATACTTCTAAATACTTGGCTCTATAGACTATGTTCTTTTGCCTGCCCAGAATAGGCGAATAAATAAAAACTTTGCACCTGGGTTCGATTCCCGGCGGGGCGAACATTGTTATGATGAATATCGATGTTTGTTTCCGGTCTGGGTGTGATGTTCGTCTCTGTGTGTGTTTCGGGCACCCTAGATACATGTTCTTCCTAGTCAGGGGCTCTGAGTGTGATGCGTTATTATTATTATTTATTTTTTATAAAAAAAAAAATTAGTTTAAGCTTCAGTACACATTTTCATTAAATACCGAAATATGAGTCAGTTGGATGTTTTGTTTAACTTTCACGCAAAAACGACTGATCGGACTTGGATGAAACTTCGCAGCTAGATAGCTTAAACATCAGAATAGCTTATTGGCTATCAATATATATAAAACTGACTGACTGACTGACTGACTGACTGACTGACTGACTGACTGACTGACTGACTGACTGACTGACTGACTGACTGACTGACTGACTGACTGACTGACTGACTGACTGACTGACTGACTGACTGACTGACTGACTGACTGACTGACTGACTGACTGACTGACTGACTGACTGACTGACTGACTGACTGACTGACTGACTGACTGACTGACTGACTGACTGACTGACTGACTGACTGACTGACTGACTGACTGACTGACTGACTGACTGACTGACTGACTGACTGACTGACTGACTGACTGACTGACTGACTGACTGACTGACTGACTGACTGACTGACTGACTGACTGACTGACTGACTGACTGACTGACTGACTGACTGACTGACTGACTGACTGACTGACTGACTGACTGACTGACTGACTGACTGACTGACTGACTGACTGACTGACTGACTGACTGACTGACTGACTGACTGACTGACTGACTGACTGACTGACTGACTGACTGACTGACTGACTGACTGACTGACTGACTGACTGACTGACTGACTGACTGACTGACTGACTGACTGACTGACTGACTGACTGACTGACTGACTGACTGACTGACTGACTGACTGACTGACTGACTGACTGACTGACTGACTGACTGACTGACTGACTGACTGACTGACTGACTGACTGACTGACTGACTGACTGACTGACTGACTGACTGACTGACTGACTGACTGACTGACTGACTGACTGACTGACTGACTGACTGACTGACTGACTGACTGACTGACTGACTGACTGACTGACTGACTGACTGACTGACTGACTGACTGACTGACTGACTGACTGACTGACTGACTGACTGACTGACTGACTGACTGACTGACTGACTGACTGACTGACTGACTGACTGACTGACTGACTGACTGACTGACTGACTGACTGACTGACTGACTGACTGACTGACTGACTGACTGACTGACTGACTGACTGACTGACTGACTGACTGACTGACTGACTGACTGACTGACTGACTGACTGACTGACTGACTGACTGACTGACTGACTGACTGACTGACTGACTGACTGACTGACTGACTGACTGACTGACTGACTGACTGACTGACTGACTGACTGACTGACTGACTGACTGACTGACTGACTGACTGACTGACTGACTGACTGACTGACTGACTGACTGACTGACTGACTGACTGACTGACTGACTGACTGACTGACTGACTGACTGACTGACTGACTGACTGACTGACTGACTGACTGACTGACTGACTGACTGACTGACTGACTGACTGACTGACTGACTGACTGACTGACTGACTGACTGACTGACTGACTGACTGACTGACTGACTGACTGACTGACTGACTGACTGACTGACTGACTGACTGACTGACTGACTGACTGACTGACTGACTGACTGACTGACTGACTGACTGACTGACTGACTGACTGACTGACTGACTGACTGACTGACTGACTGACTGACTGACTGACTGACTGACTGACTGACTGACTGACTGACTGACTGACTGACTGACTGACTGACTGACTGACTGACTGACTGACTGACTGACTGACTGACTGACTGACTGACTGACTGACTGACTGACTGACTGACTGACTGACTGACTGACTGACTGACTGACTGACTGACTGACTGACTGACTGACTGACTGACTGACTGACTGACTGACTGACTGACTGACTGACTGACTGACTGACTGACTGACTGACTGACTGACTGACTGACTGACTGACTGACTGACTGACTGACTGACTGACTGACTGACTGACTGACTGACTGACTGACTGACTGACTGACTGACTGACTGACTGACTGACTGACTGACTGACTGACTGACTGACTGACTGACTGACTGACTGACTGACTGACTGACTGACTGACTGACTGACTGACTGACTGACTGACTGACTGACTGACTGACTGACTGACTGACTGACTGACTGACTGACTGACTGACTGACTGACTGACTGACTGACTGACTGACTGACTGACTGACTGACTGACTGACTGACTGACTGACTGACAGACAACGCAGAGCCGAAACTACTGGGCGTAGCGGGCTGAAATTTTGCATGTAGGTTCGTTAGGGAGTGTAGGTTAGCACTAAGAAGGGATTTCCCGAAATTCCCACGGGAACGAAAAAAAAAGGGAATTTTGTGTTTATGAGAAATACGCGCGGGAAAAACCGCGGGGCAGCCTCTAGTTATTTATAAGATTACTAGCTGTCCCGGCGAACTTCGTATTCCTTACAATTTTATATGGAAAAATTTAAGGGTTGACTCTACTAATTTCCCGCCCATTTTTTTTTTTTTCTCACCTTTTTAACCTTTCCTGACCTACTATGAACATTTCAACACCAAAATCAGCTAAATCGGCCCAGCCGTTCTCGAGGTTTAGCGAGACTTACGAACCACGATTCATTATAAGTAGAGTAGAAAAATAGTTAGATTGAGTAAAATTTTATTAAAAAGGGTACTAAGTTCGCCAGGTCAGCTTAGAAAGTTTATATTTACACGACTAATATTCTAAGACGGTACAAAACTGGCCGGACTCTAGTCTCTTAAACTTACGATTATACTTCTATTCTATTATTATTCTATTACGATTGTGTCAAAAATTGCGAGTCTCGTAACTTTGATCGATCATTATAGTATAGCAATAGAATATGAATAGCAAGCTATAGAATAATCTGGGTTTTTTTTACCTTAATAGTGAATCCTGATTTATTAGACGACATTGAAACGGGCGTAGTGCAACTGTCACTTAATATCAATCATTAATGACATATATATAATGTCAGTCGAACGTAATCATAACATTATCTTATTATGGAGCAGACTACCCTTTTTGGTCAATTCCAATCTATTGCGATACTACTGCTATAGTTATAGCAAAATTCATTACGAGACTACCAAATGTGTATTTTCTTGCGATTAACGTACTGTTTCTACTCTACTTTTATTCGATAGTTACGTTTTGCGCGATGAGACTAAGGGCCCAGCTTAGAAAGTTTTATACTTACATACACGTGCTAGAAACTAAGTTTTACCTACCTTAAGGGTAAACTACCCAATCATTGTCACCGTCGATTATTATGACAAATTTCTCACTAAAATTATGAATTCCAAATAAAAATGCTTATTGTGTGTGGCTAATAAAGTTTTTTTTTCTTCGATTCTTTATGAATTTTATTTTTCTATTTTAAATTGAAATTTTGGTTAACATCTTCAATAACCCAAATATTGGCACATTCCGCTATTTTATATTCATCCTAATTATTTTTCAGCATTAACCACAAATGCATAAAAAATGCTTTTGTTGTTAATGCTGAAAAATGCCAAAAATCCTCTAAATGAAATCATGACAGTTATTTGAAGAGTGACAATGATTGGATAGTTTACCCTATCAAGATTCTAAGAAGGAATTATCTAAACTTTTCAGATCGGAAAACCTAGTCGGGGAAATCATTATTTATTTGGTTGATTGATACACGCGCTTGCGGTAGAAAACTAGTCGACCCGGCGAACTTCATACCGACCTTTTTTTTAGGCGGGGAAACTCCTAACGAGTACCCTGCGACCCCGGGGGGAGTCGCAGGTTTATGTGCGGTTCGCACCCACTAAAACCCCGCTGGTGTCCATCTGGGCTGTTGGCAAGGGGGTCACGGGTGATCTTTCGATCGTTGTGTTCAACTCCGCGACCCCCTCCAGCATTGGCTGTTTAGCCTCTTCACGGGGGGACAAGTGGTGGTAGTCCTCCCTGAGCGCGGATGGCTCTTCCTACGTTCGACGGCGAAATCGGGACACCGCGTTCCGCCGTCCTTCTCGGGGCCGTTATATGATTACACGAGGCCCCCGCCTCGTGCACCCAACGACCCCGGGGTCCACCCTTAGTCGCCTCTTACGACAGGCAGAGGATACCTCAGTCCTAATCTTCGGCCCGGTACTGCAGGGCGTAACTTCATACCGACCTACCTATTACTATGTTGTGCAAGTATTATACATATAAAACCTTCCTCTTGACTAAATTAAAAAAACTTAGTTTTTCTGTGGATCTCTTCATATCTGATTCGGTCACGCAGAGAAACTCCTAGCATCGCCCTTTCATTGTCCCTTTGGGCGACCTTGGCCTACTTGATTAAGACGTTAGTTAGCAACCATGTCTCAGTTCCGTAGGGCCTCATTTACGGACGCGCGGTGCGTGCGGGCGCCGCCGCGGGTGACGCGGCAGTGCACGCGTCGGTGCCCGCCAACGCGTCTTCGAAAACGGTCCTGCTCCGTAGCTCAGTTGGCAGTAATGTGGACTGAGTAAGCGTGTGCACCTGGGTTCGATTCCCGGCGGGGCGAACATTGGTATGCTGAATATCAATGTTTGTTTCCGGTCTGGGTGTAATGTTTGTCTCTGTATATGTTTCGGGCACCCTAGATACGGAAGAATAGAATTATAACGCCCCTCGTGCTCCGTAATGCGGCCAGTCATCACTGGCAATGGCAACACATAACAAATTTTAAAATTTAGTTCGCTAGAAATCTTTTAGGTATCTGTACTTGTACGAGTACAGTCACAAAGCAAATATAAAGTTAATAAACAAAAGTTCCAGTCAACATGCACTAAACTAGACTCGAGCTAAACAACAAGCGGATGCTCGCTAATTGAAATAACCCAATTGAGACTGCATTCTGGTGTTTGCAGTTAGTTCGGTTAATAATTATTTTCTGCTTCAGTAGTATAAGTATACTTCCAGCATATAAAAAAAAAAAACGATGATCATTTTGCAACTAACAGCTACGCTGTAAAATCATTGCGAAAGGGATTAAAAGGACCGTATACCAAATACATAAACAAAAGACATACTTACTTACTTTTGCCCAATCTCCGTTGGGGAGCAAAGGGCCGAAACAAATCGCCGCCACACTCGACGGTCTTGAGCAATATCGCAGACTTCCTCCCAGGAGCTCTGCGTGTGCTCCAGATCCTCCTTCATAGCGCGCTGCCACGTGTTCTTGGGTCTGCCAATTCGCCTTTTTCCGCCTTCTGGTTTCCAGTAAAGGGCTTCCCCTGGCACATCGTCTGCCGGTCGGCGAGCGACGTGACCCAACCACTTCCACTTGCGCTCCTTGATGGTGTCAGCTACGGGTTTTTGCAGTGTACCAAATACATATACAATAGACGCCGTATACAATAATTACTTTTTTCTATAAACTGACACACATAAACTGAGAACTTCCTCTTTTCCGAAGTCGGTTATAATCGGTACTAAAACCTTGTCCTGAATGTAACAAATACTTTTCTGAAATCGCATCAAAATCTGTGCAGCCAAGCTCGAGATAATTGCGGACAAACATACGTACATACAGGACAAAATGATAACCTCCTTTTTTGAAGTCGGTAAAAAAGAAAAAACATTTTTCTACCACTAATTATTTTGCAACCGCAATGAAGTTTTAGTATGTTACTAACTAATACTATAAAAAACTAGGTTTGTTCTTTTTTCTTTTTTCAAAAAAACTGCAATAGATTTTTTCGCAGAGATTTTACAGGTATCAATTCATAATTGTGAAAAATGCTATCTATATAATCTATACCAATATTATAAAGAGGAAAGATTTGTTTGTTTGTTTGTAACGAATAGGCTCCGGAAATACTGAACCCATATGAAAAATTCTTTCACGGTAGGAAGCTACACTATCCCCGAGTGACATAGGCTATATTAGATTTTCAAAATAATTAGGGATCCTTACTTAAACTCGAATAATGTAGCCCAAGGTGCATTTTTTACCCGTTGTTTACATATTATGACAGTTGGTGGTTGTTGTTTTTAAATTTGCCCATTCTGGGCAGGCAAAGGAACTTAGTCCATACAGCCAAGACAGCTGGTGATTTTTTGTTGTTGTTTGTT
Source organism: Euspilapteryx auroguttella (assembly GCA_951802225.1). Taxonomy (NCBI): domain Eukaryota; kingdom Metazoa; phylum Arthropoda; class Insecta; order Lepidoptera; family Gracillariidae; genus Euspilapteryx; species Euspilapteryx auroguttella. The sequence continues at coordinate 1,194,815 of OX637666.1, forward strand.
ATTTCTACTAAGCCCATTCTGGGCAGTCAAAAGAACATAGTCTATAGAGCCAAGTCTTTTGTAGTATCTTATATTCTATGGCGTAACGAAGTAAGCCGGGAAAGTTCGTGTATTATAAATAGGTCAGCTCCGCTCACGATGGTACCGGTCTTAATTCTTTACCTTCCATTAAACCCTTAGGGAATTTACTTATGAGTTCAACTAGCGATCACTAGGGACACAAAATTGCCTTGCCTTTCATTACTGATTCAACGAAAAAAGAAAACAATATATATATTGCTTTTTCAGCTTCATTACCTGTAAAGTAAACATAAACCTTAAATTCGACTGCCCCGTAGCTCAGTTGGCAGTGATTTGGACTGAGTAAGCGTGTGCGGGTTCGATTCCCGGCTGGGCGAACATAATTATGATGAATATCGATGTTCGTTTCCGGTCTGGGTGTAATGTTTGTCTCTGTATATGTTTCGGGCACCCTAGATACAGGTTCTTCTTAGTTAGGGGCTTTGAGTGTGATGCATTATTATTGTTATTATTTTGTTTCTAATACTCTTCGGTATCACGGGATGGAGGCCGGTCCTTTAAGAGGCGTGCGAGGGGACGAATCCAATCGTAGAGGCCCTTTAGAGAGTTTTATTTTATTGTTTATTGATGAACAACTTGACATTTATTATTATTATTAAAGCAGTTTATTTAGCAGGGATAAGCATTGAAGGAGATTTAGGAGGAGAACATTCGTCTAGTGGATATCGATATTCATTTATTTTCATTGCACTGGATGAGATTGAGAATCCCACAAAAAATTAAAATTTATACTTAGCGGTGGGAGACCTGTACTTGGCAGTGGATTTATTTCAGCTAATGATTTGGACAAAACTTTTATTACGAGTATTTAGCAAAATTACTAACAATAGCAAATACATCAAAACTAACACCTTGAAAACGGAAAAAAATATCGTGGGTCGAAACAGGAACAACCCATTACAGCGCCACAAGCTGAAAAAACTGGTACCTACCAAAAAACTCTTAACGTTTTTATCTACTATTCAAATGTAAAAAATGACAAAAAGTAAAACAAAAAAACGGTTACATGGAGAAAAAAAAAAGGTTTGAAGCGATAAGGTCGCCTTTTGTCAACTTACTGTTAAAGATTCTTGTTTATGTGTATCTTGAATATTAAAGATATTATCCATTTCATAATAACATTTAGAGCCTCAACTAGGTAGAACTTGTATTTAGGGTGCTAGAACCTTTTTTTTTTGTAGTGGTGCTATTGTTCGCGTTAACTTAAGGCTATATTTCAGCATTACTACAGTAAATAAAAGGCTGTACCGAAGGCCGGATCTCTTCTAATGTGCGTTTTATTGGTCCACCGGACGGAGCGCCTTAACGACTTCGGACAGAAGTGGGGTGGAGTAGATTTGACCTTAAAAATATTTAACAAAAACTCCTATTTCATACAATAACTAGTACTAATTGGATATTGTTCTGTCAATTTAATACTTTATTTATTAAACTTATCAAATGATAAAACCAAACGTCTTCGGTTTCTGTATTATTGCAAAAAGTCAATTCCGAGTCAAAAAATATTTATAGGATACAAGATAACACTTATTGAAGGGCTATTAGACAAATAAATATAATTTATTTATAGGAGGAACACAAAAATATTTACAGAACATTACATCAATATATATAAAACTCTTCCGTTACTGACTGACTGACTGACTGACTGACTGACTGACAGACAACACAGAGCCGAAACTACTGTGCGTAGAAAGCTGAAAATTGGCACGTGGGTTCCTTGGGGAGTGTAGGTAAGCACTAAGAAGGGATTTCCCGAAATTCCCACGGGAACGGGAAAACACGGGATTTTTGTGTTTATTAGAAATCTGCGCGGGAAAAACCGCGGGGCAGCCTCTAGTAGTCAATATATATAAAACTCTTCCGTTACTGACTGACTGACAGACAACGCAGAGCGGAAACTACTAGGCGTAGCGGGCTGAAATTTTGCATGTAGGTTCCTACGGGAGTGTAGGTGAGCACTAAGAAAGGATTTCCCGAAATTCCCATGGGAACGGGAAAAAAATTGATTTTTGTGTTTATGAGAACTCTGCGCGAGTGAAACCGCGGGGCAGCCTCTAGTTACAGTATAAAATTCCGGTTAACTGAAAAAAAAAACATACCTACTTACCTAGAAATAAAATATTTCGTCCAGATCGCTGCCACTGGTTGTATGGACTCCTTATTTGGTAAAGATACTGCGAGAGGCGAGAAAGTTCAGCAGGGTGCCCACCAAACAGCTCAGGAAAACATTTTTTAAGCCTTTTTCGCCTTACGACAATGGTCACCTGAAGACACCTCTGTCAAATGAAAGGCCAAAAAGCCCTTGTTTTCAGGTATTAAAGTCTAATGCGAAACCATCAGGTATTAAAGTCTAATGCGAGACCATAGGCACAAGACGCTAAATGAGTCTGTGACTGTACAGTACAACCCAAAAAATAATAGACGTATTGAATTAGGAATTACTCTACCTAAACGAAAAATATATTTTAAAAAACACCAGCGACTCCACGCCTTCCTTGTCTTGTAACCAGCAGTGCTAAGTCCGTACGTGAGTCCGAGTGTGTGAGTTATTGACAATAAAATACATCACTCCGACACCCGCCGCATACCGCCCGCTCTGCCTGTACCTGAATTTGTGGACTAGTAGGGTTAACTGTGTTAATGAACACCTACTGTAATAAAGGTCGGTTTACAGTGTCAAAATCCATACTTTATACTATTTATACTAGTCGATCTGGCGAACTTTGCACTGCCTTATCTATTTCTATGAATGAATGAATGAATAATTGAATGAATGATCTCTTTATTGTTCAAATAAACACAAAAAAAGAAACAATATATATAATTCAGGTGACAAAAGGAGACCTTATCGCTTTAAGCGATTTCTTCCAGGTAACCAGCTTTTATACAGTAACCCTCTTATTCATAAAAAGTTAAAGAGCATTTTAGTTATTTGACGTATGTCAATTTAGACTGGATGTCACGTATTTACCATACAACAAACCAGCGAAGTAGACGTCCAGTAATGCTACTTAAAATCTGCTGTATCTTTATGAATAAGACGGTTACTTTAATTTTTTAAATAGTTTGAAAACCGAACACGAAATTAAATATACATACTTAAATCTTTTAAGAAAACAATAACAAGGTACCTACGGCAGCCGTGAAGTACGACCTTTAATACACTGCTGGACATAGGCCTCCCCCGAAAATCAGTGTACTTTAAAGTTTAACTGTAATTAAATTAAGTATGCAAACTCATTGCGCCCATACTAAGAAGTTGTTAAGACGCAATATGAGTTTTTTAGGTTTTTTAAATCAAGTAATTCTCTTAATCTATAAGAGGTAAAGATCTAGAATTTTAACATAACGTTTTTGAGGATATAACAAAGTTTTCTATAATTAAAAAACACTTGTGGAATCAAAAAACCTCGATACATTATTTCGTGTTGAAACTACATAGGAATAATGATAATAAAGTAAATTAAATTCTGGTAATTTAAATTTGATTTTAAGTTATAACTAAAAAGATATTTAATATTTATTACTTTTTCGAATAAAATGTAGTAACCGATGTGGGCGACTGACATATGACTGTCCTTTTCCCTCAGTATGTTTGAGGGAAAAGGACAACCTTTGATCCTCGGTCGTTTGATTTATTTCGCGTATATCGTCTTAAGAGAAATTCTTGATACGATGCAAAACTAACTACGAAAAGCTGCTACGCTCGTAGTACTACTTGACGTAGACGTAGCTTAAGCTATAAAACTGCTACGCGGCGTAGCTGCTACGAAAGTGCTACGCAAGACTGGCATTTTATGAGATAACGGTTGTTTTAAATTTGTTCTTGTTTGTGTGTTGAGTTTTTTGAAGATATTTAACCTTATTCTATGGTTCATTCAGGCCTGTATAGCCTCGGGGCCAGGTTTTACTTTATTTTAGTTACAGTATAAGGTACTAACGAATTGTCGCCGCCGACTTCATAAATATTTACCCTCTTATTCATAAAAAGTTAAACAGCATTTTAGTTATTTGACGTATGTCAATTTAGACTGGATGTCACGTATTTACCATACAACAAACCAGAGAAGTAGACCTCCAGTAACGCTTATTAAAACCTACTGTATCTTTATGAATAATACGGTTACGCTATTGCCGTATTCGCATCCATACTTATATATTACATAAATAATACTACAAATGCGAAAGTACGTTCTGTCTATCTGTCTCCCTTTCACGACAAAACTACTGAATCGATTTGAATGAAATTTTCTATACGGATAGTCTAGATCCTGAGAAAGAATATAGGCTACTTTCTATTTCGAAATTCCCAAGACAAAATTAGGAATTTAATGTTTTAAGGAATAGTGTGTTGGCGAAACCGTGGGGCGCCCACTAGTAAACTAAAATTTAGTAGAAATATAAAGTTTTATCTAAATCCAAATATTTAAACATCAGCACAAATTTTCGCATTTATTAATAGATTTTCCGTATCTGTGTGAAGGTATCCAATTGGATTTCTTGTTGACGTAGCCGAGCTCTTTATGTCTGCTCTCATAAAGACAGACTGTCGAAGCGGTTTTAGACCTTATAGACCAAGAGACTGAAGTCATTCTAAGAAATTTAATAAAAAATTACTAGCTTGCCCGTGACCAGTGACTTTGTCCGCATGGAATATTATTTTATCCATATTTTTTCACAGTTTTAACTTGGTCACATTTTCAAACCCAAATCAGCCCGTTGTTCTCGACTTTTAGCGAGACTGACAAAAATCAGCGTAATTGAAAAATGTAAACACCTACGGCACACCCCCCTCACAAGGTTTATCCTTTGTGGTAAAATAAAATAAAAAAACTTTAAAAATAAAATCTCTGTGAGAGGCCTGCGTCCAGCAGTAGTGTTTAATAGGCTGCAATGATGATGATGAAATACATATTACATACTTAACTAGTAAACAAAAACTGCTATTATACCTAACTAGTCCACCCGGCGAACTTTGTACCGCCTAACCTATTACTATTTTGTGCATGTATTATACTTATAAACCTTCCCCTTGAATCACTCTTTCAATCAATATATATAAAACTCTTCCGTTACTGACTGACAGACAACGCAGAGCCGAAACTACTGGGCGTAGCGGGCTGAAATTTTGCATGTAGGTTCCTTAGGGAGTGCAGGTGAGCACTAAGAAGGGATTTCCCGAAATTCCCACGGGAACGGGAATAAACGGGAATTTTGTGTTTATGAGAAATCTGCGCGGGAAAAACCGCGGGGCAGCCTCTAGTCTAATAATAAACTGCATCAAAATCCGTTGCGTAGTTTTAAAGATTTTTATGATAGAGACAGACGCGGAAAGTTACTTTATTTTACACTATGTATTAAAGTCGCTGTGATGTGTGGTCAGCATTGGCAGTATGTTTAAATATATATTGCATGAGGCGAGCTAGTTGATAGTAAAAAGAAGCATACAGGCTTCAGGCCTATGTCAGAGGTATAAAAGCTGTAGAGTAGAGGTCCCGTGTCCCATGGGAAGCTTGCGTCACTTTTGCCAATACGACCTCAGAATAAACTGCTGTTACGCACTAGGTCAGTAGGCGATACGATCATTATCGCAGACGTCCACTGACGTACAGTGGCGGTATGCGACGGCGTAACAGAGTTGTATATGGTCTCGTGTACCCTAAACTGTGAAACCAAAAAAAACCGGAAGTGTTACGCCGACGTAGACCGCTACTGTACATAGGCCTCAATCACAAATCGCTATAACGCTCGCTTTGAGCGTTTCTTATGCAGTGTTTCCGCCCCAGGCCATCTGACCATCTTGTGGGGGATCTGCCTACTCTGCGTCTATTGGTGCGTGGTCGCCACGCCACTCGACAAATGTCGGCCACAGCGACTATCTGTCTGGCACTATACTACAGACTAGTGGGTGCCCCGCTTCTTCGCCAGCACATTTTCCATTAAAACAGTAAATTCCAATTTTTCTATTCCCGTGTGTGTTTTCGGGATAAATAGTAGCCAAGCCTCTTTCTCAGGATATAGACTATATCTTTAGTAAATTTTATTTTAATCGGTTCAGTAGTTTAAGTGTGAGAGCGAGACACACATACAGAGTTACTTTCTATGGATGGATTCTGATAAAATCGCATAGTGGGAATGCTAACATAAAATCTTATCACGAGCGTGGTGTAAGTGTAACCCTCTAAAAGTCCAAGGTCATGTTTTGTCACCTTTTAACAGGTTATTCGAATCCTTTTTCTCTTTTACACATGTCGTGTTTCTTCGACTGTCGACACCAAAATATATATAATTAAATAAGTAACGCATCACACTCAGAGCCCCGAACTAGGAAGAACCTGTATATAGGGTGTCCGAAACATATGCAGAGATAAACATTACACCCAGACAGGAAACAAACATGGATATTCATCATAACAATGTTCTCTCCGCTGGGAATCGAACCCAGGGTACACACGCTTCTCAGTCCACATCACTGCCAACTGAGCTACGGAGCAGTCAAAATATATTCGTATTGTTTCATCATCATTAAAATCCATTCTCGTTAAAATCCCCTCTGCCTACTCTGCGTCTTTTGGTGCGCGATCGCCACTCGCGAATCACAAGTTATTTTGTATACTATCTTTGTATTTTCTACTAGAGGCTGCCCCGCGGTATTTCCCGCGCAGATTTCTCATAAACACAAAAATCCCGTTTTTTCCCGTTCCCGTAGGAATTTCAGGAAATCCTTTCTTAGTGCTCACCTACACTCCCTAAGGAACCTACATGCAAAATTTCAGCCCGCTACGCCCAGTAGTTTCGGCTCTGCGTTGTCTGTCAGTCAGTCAGTCAGTCAGTCAGTCAGTCAGTCAGTCAGTCAGTCAGTCAGTCAGTCAGTCAGTCAGTCAGTCAGTCAGTCAGTCAGTCAGTCAGTCAGTCAGTCAGTCAGTCAGTCAGTCAGTCAGTCAGTCAGTCAGTCAGTCAGTCAGTAACGGAAGAGTTTTATATATATTGATTATATAGACAGACATCATAGCTTAATAAAACAGATTTTATGTGACTTGTCATAAAAATAGCAAAATTTGCAACATCCTTAAAGGGTCACTAAGTTTTAAGTGCTTTTACCAATGTTTTACCATCTACCATGTTTGTACCACACTTAGTTTGCAAATAAATGATCTTGTATCTTGTATCTTGCTAAGTTAACTTATTGTGTGCATTTTATGAACTAACGTTACCTATCAAAAACTTTTATTTAGTCCAGTTTAGTTTAGTTAAGTTTTTAATAATCTCACACTAGCTGAAAACCCCTTAAAATTTCATACCACGTGTTACCTATATAAGTTTTTTATCACTTTTGTGCTAAAGTTCTCAACACATATTTCTAATATTATAAAGAGGAAATCTTTTATTGTTTGTTTGTATGAATCGAATAGGCTTCCAAACTACTGAAGCGATAAAAAAAATCACAAATTAAAGTCCTACGTTATCCTTGACGAACATAGGATTAAGAATATTCCCTAAATTCAGTGGTCAGTGTTCAGAACTTACAATGTAATACCAACAATAGTACAGTGGATCGATTTTTCAAAAATTTGCATTGATTGCGCGGCGGCGGCGGCGCGGTGGCGGCGCGGTGACGGCGCGTGTGAAGAACAGATCGTCTGTTTGAGCGCTTACAATAAAGAATAAGAAAATGTGTTGCACGAAAATTCGAAATAAGCTAACGAATTCATAGCTTCATTGTACGGTTAGCAAAAAAAGCGGCAATTTGGCACGTCGAGCGTTGTTGAAAAAGGGAGGCAGGCGACAAAAAAAAATAGAATTTTTTAAATTACCTGCGCATCTTCCCAGCAAAATGACGCCTGCGATACGTCACGGGAGGTGAGCACGGGCTGGGGAGCGTCAGCAAATAAAGCACTAAATAAAATAATTATACTGCTGCATTTTTGCCTGTCATCAGAGTTCCTTCGAGTTTCCGAAAGGGACAATCATTGTTATGAGATATTATATCGATGTTTATTTCCTTGTTCTTAATATGGGTGGATTTCAACAAGTGCGTTTTTTGTATCATTTTGGTGGCATTTTTGAATTTAGGCATTTTTAGAAAACTAATATATTTTTCTTGAACTGCATTCACCGCGTTTTTAAAATACGTTTGGGCCATCTTTCTACTTTGAATAGTTTTCGAGAAAACTTACTTGAATTCCACCAAAATGAGAAAGATTCACCAAAATCATATTTCTGTCCACCAAAATGTGAATGTTGTACACCAAAATGAAAATCTTTGACACCAAAATTAGATTTTGTACGTAAAGATGGGTAAAACAATAGTAATATAATTATCAGACAGTACCGTTTCTTTAATAATTGTGTAATTAATCTATGTTACCTATATTTATATTATAGGTTCTAATAATTAAAAAAAAAAAAAAAAGCAGTCTTAATATATGAAGGGGTCGATTCTGCTTCTTATTTTTAACAACAAGAAGGTAGTTGGACATTCGATTCATATAATTCATAATTTACAAAATATATATTATTTTTACTAGTTGTAGAGTTTCAGAAGCTGAATCGACCCTGTGCTCTGCTGTTTTTGAAATGTATTTTTTATCCTAAAGTTATATACATTTTTAGCGTAGTTACCTATATTTAAAAGGAGGTTGTATTTTTTGTAACTAAAAAAATTGGTTTTTAACATTTATTTAAGTAACTAAAGTATCACTATTTAATATTGCTTATGTCACTGATGTTCCTCTGTATGTTTTAATAACTGCTGAAAAACTGTTATTACCACACTTAGTACTAATCCTCACAAAGTCGATTGTAATGAGCAGAATCGACCCTTACAGTAATTACTGATAATGTTTTGTCATTCTGTTTTAAACATATTTGTATTTTTATTTAATGGACTTGACTGAAGTCTGTAAACAACACGCGTGGTTCAGAAACCAATATTTAAAGAAAAAATAAAAATCTTTGTCATAAATGTGCATATTATCCAATATAAAATGTCATTTTGGTGGTATCATCTCATTCTGGTGGCTCATAAAATACCACCAGACCACCAAAATCAAACACCAAAATGAGAAACACGAATGTTTTTCTTTTATAAAATTTTGATCTTAATACCAAATCAAATAATATTTTGCAGGAGTAATAAGTTTTCGTAAACGCATCTTTTGAGTATGAGAAACAACCACCTTTCTTTTTAATAAATTCATAAAAAGGCTCCCACCAAAATTAGATTTAAAATGTCTCCCTACCACCAAAATTATATACTTGCGTGTCTGGAGGAAAAACGCTGCAAGCTGCGCACGTCTATCTATGGTGAGCACAAGAGCATGGCTGAGGTGTGCGGGGAGCATGGAGCCCCGACCTTAGTTCACGATTCGTCAAGAGATAAATGATGTTGAAAAAAACCCACCAAAATGTGACTGTGCGTCCGGACACTGCTTTGATCAATTGATATAACTTATTGTGACTACATAGAACATGAACACCATTTATTTACGACATATTGACTCATTATTAATATTTACATGCAGGCAAATATAAACTAAATATTAAGAAATATTTGAGTAATTTGGGAATTTGCTGACCAAAACGGGTCGCGGACATGCCACCATAATGATAAAATGAAAATAAATTAATTTTTTTTAGGTATAAAGAAAAATAATTATAATAAATCATCATTGGCCTCTGTTGACGAATGATGTATATTTTTGTTTAAAATTAATCAGGAGTCTGTAGAACCTTTTTACAGTACCATTTTCATCGCCGCCACAGCAAAATCACGGTTGGGAAATTCACCCATATATTTGTTTGTTTAATATTCGAGTAAATTATCTAGGATGTGTTGTATGTAGTCTTATTCGTTATTGTGTTTTTTATTTAAATGTTACCCAGCTGTGTTAACTACCAGTATTATCCAGTTAATATTACCCGCTATGCCATATACTTGTAGTATATATTTTTACTGTTGACGAAATATATTTTGTTTAAAGTTTATGGAAACAACATTATTTAGAGTGTATCCTTGTTAAATTCATTGGTTTGTCTGTCTTCCATTTGTGAGTTCCTCTTGCACTGAGACAGAGTGCGTCTCTTAATGATTACTAGTCGACCCGGCGAACTTCGTACCGCCTATTTTTTTATAATTATGTGCATGTATTACACTTATAAACCTGGCTTTTAAATCACTCTATCTATTAAAAAAAACGCATCAAAATCCGTTACGTAGTTTTAAAGATTTAAGCATACATAGGGACAGACGCGGAGAGCGACTTTATTTAATACTATGTATTGATGATGCAACAAAAATCGTACTTAGTTTAATAACTTTTACATTTACACTTTTTTTCCTGACGCTACTTTTTGAAATTCGTGCTACACCGAGCGGCACTTTTAATCTCAATATTGCGACGCGACGCAGTCTGCCCTCTCTATCACTCTCTGCCTATCTCCCGCACTCCCTATGCAATGTTGCCAAGTTTTCATTGACCAATGAAAGCATGTGCCGTGTGCTGGTGGCATAGAACACCAACACCCCATCTCCTTCATGGGTGTTGTAAAAGGCGACTAAGGGAACAGCCGATGGACGGGCAGCAGCGTCCTTCGTTGAAATACTTGAAGAGCCACACTGCGATCGCCAACCCGCCTGCCAAGCGTGGCGATTACGGCAATTTCCCTAAATTGTTTTTTCTTGTGGCAATATGTGAGGGAGGCCTATGTACAGCAGTGGACGTGTAAAGGTTGTTATGATGAATGAAAGCATCAGGGATGATAAACATTGCACACCTTAAGAAACGAAGCGTATGATTCTATACATACTCAAGTCAGCAAATTAACTTTAGGCAGTTGTCCCACCAACGACGAGAAAACGACTAACTATCGGCTATTTTCTCGCTCAAGAAACGTACAATAGATATACTTTCTGTGTGAACAAAAGAGATGCATATACAAACAGTTGATCGCTGACTGTTCTCACTGCCGGCGAGCACTCGCTTCACTAGTTTGTTTAGTTTTCACACACAAATATCGGAACTACGCACTCGCTCCCCGCGTCTCGCTAACTCGTTTCTAGTTCTAGCTCTACTCGTTACTCGTTTATCGTTGCCGGTGAGACAAGTGCCTTACTACGCCATACATCTCAATACCCATTTCAACCCAACCAAAGGACGTCCACTGCTGGACATAGGCCTTCCCAAAAGATCGCCCTACGAATCATTATAAGGACAAACATTGTTAAAGGGTTTGCCATAGTAACCACGCTTGGCAGGCGGGTTGGCGATCGCAGTGTGGCTCTTCAAGTATTTCAACGGAGGACGCTGCTGCCCGTCCTTCGGCTGTTCCCTTAGTCGCCTTTTACGACACCCGTGAGAGGAGATATTCGTGATGGTATTCTTTACTCCTACTACATTCTTAAAATACTTAAAATCATTGCGAAAGGGATTACAATCATTTGACAGAGGAGGGCTTGCTTAAGAGGCGTCTCCAGGCGACTATTGTCGTAAGGCAAGGCAAACATTTGTTTGCCTGAGCCAATTGGTGGGCACCCTGAACTACCTCGCCTCTCACAGTATAGGATACTTTACCAAATAAGGTATCAAAACCAATTAGATACATAGTCTATGTGACTTTCAATAAGTGATATCGTGTATCCTATATTGAATAAATCATTTTTGAGTTTAAAACAGTATTAAGACTATTATCAACTCAAATTTTAGGTTTCTATGCTGGTTACGATACAATAATATTACCTTACTAAAGATGATCCGAATATACGACCCAAACTGTTTCGAATTGCAGTAACAAATATCGATGACGGCCCAACACTGGCCGCTCGCTACCGATCAACGTCGCCGCAGTGTTTAGGGATGCGCATTACATACACTAAACTATCGATTATTTTTTTAATTAGTTAAGCTTTGGTCAAACATACGGGGCGCTAACAGCGTTGCCCTAAAGCGTCGACTTGTAATGTATAAGATTTTTTTTTTTTGTTTGGAAGAGGTTTTGGGGGGAAATGAAAAGAAAATGTCGGGCTTTTGTTTCTTAGTTTTCTAAATTAGTTTTTCGTGGCTATTATTGTGCTAGTGTGGTGGAATTAGTGTAATAATGTGCCCTTTATGGAAAACTGTGTAGCGAAATGAGAAATAAAGGAAGGCGCTCCCGAATAATTCTGATCGATGTCCCTCGAAAACTTCCGTGTGAACATTGTAATGCGAGACCACCCTCGCATTTCAATGGGTTGGGTTAGGAACCTAGGTTAAGGAAAACAAAGAATAAACTACAGAAGACTTGATTATTAAGAAATAAACTACTGAAGACTTGGCTGTATGGACTAAGTTCCTTTGCCTGCCCAGAATGGGCGAATTTAAAAAAAAAAAATGTAATGTATAATGACATTATAACCTTTGAATACTTAAAGCGAAAAGCCCAAGTCCACGGCGGCTCGCGAAAGCATCTTGGCGGTGTGCATACAAACAAATGACAATCAAATAATTTGACACTTGTTTTTTTATGTTTTGTTGAGAAGCTGTATTCGATTTGAACGTCAATCAATCCGCTTTTTATCAATCTTTCAATCATTCAGAGAAGGCAAAGTCATCCAGTCAATGAATAATTTTCATAAGAACGTAAAAATCGAACACGGAATTTTCGCACCGATCGGGGCACTAATTGTTCTACTTTTTTTTTTATCTTTATTTTCATAAAATACTACTAGTAACAGTTTTCCTGGTACAGTCAAGGACTAGGAGGCCGTAACAGATTTGTCTATGGTTTCGTCAGCCCTAGACTGTAATACCAAAGAACAAGAGCTATTTTGCAATACAGAAAAACCGGAAGTGTTACGCCGATCGTGTCCGCCACTGTACCGATGGGTGCACTAATTGCTATGAGGGTTAAACTGTCGCACAGAGCGCTCGGCGTCAAAGCGTTCCAGCGTCAGCGCTCTAGCGCTCTAGCGCGACGCTATAACGCCCTCTGTTTGACAAAGGCTTTAGGTTCTTTGTTTTATTTTATTTTTTCAATTATTGGTGAAATTTAAATTACAAATACACAAACTCTGCACTGTCAGTTAATAAAACTTTAACGCTACTTTCTTAAATGGAATTTACGCTTATATTTTTAAACTAGGCAACGGATTTTGTTGCATTTTTTTTTAGTAGTGCGATAGGTGTTGAAAAGTTTTCCGGGTCGACTATCTGTAAATAAACGTCAAAGTCTTCAAGAATTAGGTTTTTCTTATGTTCATATTTCCTAGGTCTTTAAAATTTCACATTTTAAACACAAGAGACATTATTTGAGTTCAAAAATAGAGAACGAAAGTTAATGTATTTATTTTAATCAACGATTTAAGAATTAAGTGGTAGATAATAAAATTTTATAAACAAAAAAATTATAAAAATTAAAAAAAATTGCCCGCCTGGCTATTACCACAACCTTGTTACAACAAAAAAAAAACAGACAAAAAAATTAAATTAAAGTTTTTATTTTCTTTGTGTAAGTCGTGGGTTATAATTTAATACATATCGATAAACTTTCTTACAATCGGCACATCTCTACCAACGAGATATCGACCATGACAAATTGCATTCGATATTTCACCTCACTAGCTCGACTGCAAATTAATTAACGAACAGGCCGCTAATCTCTTAAACTTACGATTATACTCTATTACTATTCTATTACGATTGGGTCAATAATTGCGAGTCTCGTAACTTTGATCCCTGGAGGAGTAAAATGAAGATACTATCAAACTTGCGAAAATCGCAATTCTATACCTGATCGTAATAGTAAAGTAATAGAAGTGTAATCGTTACGATTATCATCAATATCAATACATAGTATAAAACAAAGTCGCTTCCCGCGTCTTTCCTATGTATGCTTATTTCTTTAAAACTATGCAACTGATTTTTAAAGCGGTTTTTTTTTAATAGGTAGAGTGATTCAAGAGGAACGTTTATAAGTATAAATGCACAACATAGTAATGGGTAATGCGGTACGAAATTCGCCGGGTCGACTAGAACTTATGTAACAATTCTATTACGATTGTGTCAAGAATTGCGATTCTCGTAATTTTGATGGTACTCCTCTTCCTCCTCCTCCGACAGGATCAAAGTTGCTAAACTCGCAATTTTTGACCCAATCTTCATAGAATTAGTAGAATAGTAATCTCGTATAGTCGCAAGTTTAACAGATTAGCGGCCCTGATCATGAGTTTAACAATACAAGCTTAATTCAAAGGTTGCACCTGTGTTACAAAATACTCTCGTAATATTATTAATATATTTCGTTCTCTTTTTAACCGACTTCTAAAAAGGAGGTTATCAGTTTGACCTGTATGTATTTTTTAATGTATGTTTGTCCGCGATTATCTCGCGTTTTGCTGAACCGATTTTGATGCGGTTTTCGGATAAGTATTATTTACATTCAGGAGAAGGTTTTAATACCTATTTTAACCGACTTAGAATAAGAGGAAGTGTTCAGTTGATGTATATGTCAGTCTTTTGAAGGCGAGTTCATTTTTGGGAAAAAATAAATTATTTATTGTTTTGTTTTATAATTTTTAAATGTACTCTTTTTTTACAAAATTTTAATTTTTATTTTTATGCCTTTTATGGAAAAAGCCACAGGATTAAAAAAAAGGGAAACAAAATTAAATTTACTTAACAATATCCAATGTTAACGACAAGCACATTATAACGCCAAACTCTGTCAACATCTCCACCTCGAATATGTATCTGAAAAACAAAATAAGTATAACCATTAGAACAACATTTTAATTATCTCTAAAGAATAAAGGCTATAATTGTTTTTATCGTTTTTACGTTGGACTCGACTCGAAAACGATTTGCTAGTGGGGCGAAGTTCGACGGTTCAGCTAGTCTACTATATATAGTATTATAGTATTTTAGAGTTTAAAACCTGTTGATTTGTATTAAAATAATTATTAAATACGTAGTACAAAGTTAAATAAAACAAAAAGTGACAATAGTCAGTTTTTAGAACAAAACCTGCGAGCGTCTCGTCAACGTTGGAACAAACATCAAACAACGGTACTCAAACGGATTATTTTTTGAATCACAGGTGAAGTTTTTGTTAATTTTAAATAGTATTTAGTGCTATTTTAATGATTATAACTTGACAAATAGATACTATCTAAGGTAGGGAAATCTGACCAAATGCTTAGACAGCTAATAGTCTTACTTATAAGTAATGTAAATCATACTTTTGAAAATTAGGCACAAACATATTTATTTAAGTAATTTAAAAACCAGTTTAATTAGCCCATTTACCTTAGCTTTTCTTCTTTTAATGTTAGTATTACACAGGCAGAACAGTCAAGTTTAGTGAAGGTAGAAAACTCATATACATAGTCATAGTAATACTTAGATTTGAATTTTTAATTTTGAAAAACAGAGCACTTTCCATTTAAAGTGAGGGAGTACCTATCTCACCATAGGCAGGACAGTTTAAATAGTGTAGACACTCAAAATTTAGTCAGGAACTATTTAATGTTAGTAGGCAGGTTGCCGTTTTTGGAAATAAATAGAAGATACTGCCGTTTCCCCCGGTTTCTGTTTCAGAACAACCACTCTCACAATGATGACCAGAAGGACTACTCAAACTCAACTTGAAAACAAGCTCAAAGAAACCTTGTTACAACTAAGAGCTACTCGCGAGGACCGAGATAAACTTCTTGATGAACGCACGGAGTTTGAACTGGAAGTCAAAGAGTTGGTTAATAAAAATACATCTCTTAAGAGTCAACTAGCACTAGGAGACATAGAGCTGGAAGACATCCGAGGGGAACGTGACCAACTAGTATTAACTCTGAATTCTTACAATCAATGTAGCGACACCTATGAGCAGACTTTAAATCACAACAAAGAGTTAATTATTCAACTAGCTGCAGCTCGGGAACAGGTAGAGAGCATGAAGGCTGAACGTTTAAAGCTAGAAACTGCAAGCACAATGTCGCTGTATGCTGAGCTTATGAACCACAGTCATGACACTGAAGTGATCAATGAAGAGTCTTTTTCTGAGTCTTCCCATGTATTTTTTCATGGGAGAAAACTGAAGAAATATATTAATACTAAAAGGAGACTTAGAAAATTACAAAAAATGATCAAAAAGAGCAGATCAGCCGTAACTTCAGTTCAACTTAGAAGGGAAAAGCTTGAACTCCACAAGGAACTCAATGCCCTTCAAACCGTGGTTGAAAACTACCAGCTCGACAGTGGACTACTGCAATCAGAGATTAACAGACTTCAGCAAATTGTACTTGAGCTCACCGAGAAGTACAATCACAGCGTGAACCAGATGAGAGAGTACATGCTGGCTATGGACGAACTGATTCGTGACAGACAACAGCACACGAACACACAGCCGGGCCTCTCCACGCCTGGAGCTCCTCCTGGGCGGGTTGCGGGGGCGGCGGGGGCTGCGGGGGCGCGCCGCGCCGTGCCCGCGCTCACGCCGCTCTCCCGCGCCGCGGCCAAGCGGCTCGCGGCCTCCGCGCTGGCGGCGCGCGCCCGTCCTGCCGCGCCGTCTCCCACACCGCCTGCGTGCCCTCCCACGTCACCCGCGCCGTCTGCCACACCGCCCGCGCCATCGGCGGCCGCGCAAGCAGCTACCGCACGTCCGGACCAGAGCCATGCGCCGGCGGCGGCGAGTGTGCGCGCCGCTTCAGATCAACCATCAGACGCGGCAGAGGGAACACGACGATCAAGAAGGGCGCGCAGGAGGGCGGCGGCAGCGGCCGGGCGGCGGGAACCCCCTGCTCCCGCGAGGGTGCAGCGAGGCTCGCCGGAGCGCTCTCGGGCGCCCCGCGCGGCGACGGCAACTACGGGCGTAGCGCCGGAATCCCCCGCGGCAGCGACGTTGACTGGCAGAGCGCCGCCTGGCTCCCCCGCGGCGGCAGCGACAGTGGCGGGCGGAGCGCCGGGCTCCGCCGCGGCGGAATCGACGACGGCGCCGGATGAAGCGCCCAGCACCCCCGCGGCGGCAGCGACGGTGGCGAGCGGAACGCCGGCCGCCCGCGCGGGTCCCGCACCGCCCCCCCGTTCCGTAGTTTACTCAGATAGATTAGGACTAGGTGTAGGTAAATTACTTAACTACAATTTAAAGCAAGCAGTATGTAATAATTGCTTTCCTGGTCGTAATTTTAATTATATTACAAATAAACTTTTAGTCAATGATTGGGAAAAAAATGTTACTAAGATTCTTTTACTAGGCGAAAGTTCCAACACGTGTAAGAAGGACATTATAAATTTCTTTAGTTCATTATTATTAAAAATAGAAAATTGCGACATGGGAACAGGGAAAATTATTATTTGTTATTTTCCGTTCTCAAATTATAACTCCGTAGAACTTAATAATAAAATCCATAGCCTAAATATTTTAATGTATAATTTGACTTTTCGTCATAGAGACAAAATATTATTATTTGACATAAATAAATTCATTAGGAACTTTTATATACACGTAGATAAAATATATCTAAAATCTAGTTGTAGGAGACATCTTGCTAGTCTTTTAGCGTACAATATAAGTGACCCAACCACTATTGTGGGTAAGTCGATAGATTTAGTTAAGGACCCGACAGTTAGTAGTAATTGTAACAAACATTTACAAACAAGGAGTTCTTTAAACTCCATAGCCAGACAACAGAGAAGCAGCCTTGTACACTTAGTCTAATTCACCAAAACATAAATCGCTTCTCTGGCAAAATTTTAGAAATTGAAATTTTCCTAGAAGATTTTAAATGTGATATTCTTTGTCTGACAGAAACATGGTTACAACCACACAAAATGAACTTTAGTCTCCTAGATTTTAAAGTAACAAGTGTATTTAACAGAAATCTCTCAAATGGAGGTGGTTGCCTTATATTAACTAGGAATATTAATAAAGTTAAAGAGCGAAAGGACTTTGTCAAACTTTCAGTTGAAAGCACCTGTGAGGTTGCGTGTGCAGAGCTAGACCGCTATATAATTCTATGTGTGTACCGTCCTCCCATTTCTTCCAACTTCGATAATTTTGTAACTGCAATGGAAGACGTACTGGGTAAAGTAAGCTGTTCAAATAAAACAGTAGTCATTTGTGGAGATTTCAATGTTGACTTACTTACAGACACGACCCAAAGGACCACTCTATTAGGCCTATTCCAGTCTTTTAATTTTAAGTTTTTGTTCAACGAACCCACTAGAATAGCGGGTACGTCTGCAACTTGTTTAGATAACATAGCAATGAACGGTAATTACTTCAAATAATCATTGTTAACTTCTTTAAGGTCAGATCATAAGGGTCTAAATGTTTTATTGTACACAGTTGAACAAGAAAAAGAAAACTCGTTAGTTTATAGGCCAATGAACCAAAGTCGTATGGAAAGATTTTATCATAGTCTTCAGATGCGCCTTGCCTTGCTGAGCTTTGAGGCAGATGATCCCAATACACTATATCAAGAGTTATTTTCCGCGATACGGATTGAATTCGATCTTATATTTAAATTCAAAAAAGTTTGCAGTAATAAAAATTCAAATTTTAGTACTTGGGCGACGCCGGGAATTAGGAAAAGCAGAGATGCCCTATATGAGTTATATGATAGAAAAACTTTTGATCAAGACCCTTCATTTCTTGAACATGTTAGGAGTTATTCTAAATTGTTTAAGATAGTTTGCACCAAAGCTAAATCTATTAATTTAAATAATAAAATTAGAAATTCGAAAAATAAAAGTAAAACTGTCTGGCGTATTATTAATAAAGAAACTGGTAAAGCTAACGGTAAGGAAAGCATTCAAGCTTTAAACTTAAATGGTAAAGTCGTAACAGATAAGTCGGAAATTGCGAATGAATTCGAATCATTCTTTGCTAACATCCCATTTCAAACCACTAAAGACCTTAACGCATCTGCCAGCGCCGCGGAATCTATACTTAAGGAACATGTTGACATCGCCCCGCCTCCACTCACGTTTCGCCATGTTGGACCGCAATGCATTATTAAGATATTTAAGGAACTCAATTTAAAAAAGACAGAAGACTTATGGGGGATATCAATTAAAGTACTTCAACCTGTTATAACACTAATAGCGCCTCATCTAGCATTAATTTTTAACTCTTGTATCGAAAAAGGCATTTTTCCAAATTTATTGAAGTACAGCAAAATCATTCCAATTTTTAAATCTGGAAATACCGAAAACCCCACTGATTATAGACCAATCGCGGTTCTTCCAGCCTTAAGTAAAATATTTGAAAAACTTATTCTTGCACAATTAGCGTCTCACTTCTCAGTCAATAACTTCCTACACAAAAATCAATTTGGTTTTAGGAAAGGGCGGTCTACCTTAGACGCAGGTCACAAACTCATCAGCGATGTCTATGGAGCCTGGGAGGATTCTCACGATGCTATTGGGGTTTTCTGTGACCTCTCGAAGGCTTTTGACTGCGTTGATCATGAGACTTTGCTACTTAAATTACAGCACTATGGCTTACTTGATAAATCACTTGATCTACTTGCCTCTTATCTTACTGATCGCGACCAACGAGTGGACGTGGGTGGTGCGGTGTCTGCAGGTTGTCCTATCAAGATTGGTGTACCTCAGGGATCGATATTGGGGCCTTTCCTGTTCCTAGTCTACATAAATGATCTCCCTTACATGTTAGATAAACTTACTGATGTTGTCCTCTTTGCGGACGACACCTCTTTAACATTTAAAGTTAAACGAGGTGACTCACTCAACTTAGATATAAACAAAACATTAGTGGAGATTTCTCAATGGTTTACTTCTAATAATTTACTTTTGAACGCAAAGAAAACTAATTGCATTAAGTTTTCCTTGCCAAATGTGACTGCTTATGATACAGACATACATTTGGACAATAACAAGCTTAATCTGGTAAATCAAACTGTATTCCTTGGTATCACTCTAGATTCGAAACTTCAGTGGGGCCCCCATATCTCAAATCTTGCGGCGAGGCTCAGTTCGGCTGCGTACGCAATCTGGAAAATCAGAAAATTAACTGATGTTTCTACGGCGAGACTTGTGTATTTCAGTTACTTTCATAGCTTAATGACCTATGGCTTGCTTCTATGGGGAAGAGCTGCAGATATTAACGTCATTTTTATACTACAAAAACGCGCAATTAGAAACATTTATCAGCTTAAAGCTCGCGAGTCCCTCAGACAAAAATTCAAAGAAATTGATATTTTGACGCTTCCGTCCCAGTACGTCTTTGAAATTATTATGTATACTCGTAAAAACTTACATATGTTTGATAAAAAATGTGATAAAATTAAAGACCTTAGAACGCGTAGCAAAAACAAACTAAGTATTCCACAGAACAGACTAAAACGGACAAACAAATGCTTTATAGGAAACGAAGTAAGATTTTATAACAAGATCCCTGAAGAGATTTTGATCCTGAATGATAATGAGTTTAAAACTCGTATCAAAAAAGGTTTGATTAAGAAAGCTTATTACAATGTTGATGATTATGAAAACGACAAAGACGCATGGAAGTAGTCTAGCTCTGCACGATATTTTCATTATTTCATGTATGTACTTTAAATCTTATTAATTTATGTTCTTTGTATTGTAAATTGAATTGTAATGTCACATATATAAGAACAAAAAAAAAAAAAAGAGAGAAATTGTAAAGTAGAGTTTGTTACCCCTTTCTTCTCTACGCTGTAAAATCATTGCGAAAGGGAGTAGAATCATTTGACAGAGGAGGGCTCGTTTGGGGGCGTCTCCAGGCGACCATTGTCGTAAGGCAAGGCAAACATTGTTTGCCTGAGCCAATTAGTGGGCACCCTGAACTACCTCGCCTCTATCAGTATAGGATACTTTACGAAATAAGGTATCAATATTAATTAGATTAGTCTAATTGACTTTCAATAAGCGATATCTTGTATCCTGTATTGAATAAATCATTTTTTACTTTTTTTTACTTTACTATTATAAGAGCTGCCCGGGCTTACTTCGTTACGCCATAGCACATAAGATACTACTAAGACTTGGCTCTATAGACTTTGTTTCTTAGACTCCCCAGAATGGGCGAATAAAGAAACAAACAACAACAACAACAAGAGACAAACCACTTGTCAGAATATGGGACTGCTAAGCGGGAAATGTGAGGAACATGTCGGGCTTTTTTTGTCAATTTGCTTAATTAGTTTTCCGTGGCTATTATTGTGCTAGTGTGGTGGAATTCGTGTAATAATGTGCCCTTTATGGAAAAGAGTGTAGTGAAGTGAGAAATAAAGGTTGCTGCTCCCGAATAATTCTGATCGATGTCCCGTGAAGTAGTCGGTGTGGACATTGAAATGTGAGACCACCCTCACATTTCAATGGGTTAGGTTAGGATCCTAGGCTAAGAAAACAAAGTATTTAACTACAGAAGACTTGAATACTAAGAAATAAACTACTGAAATCTTGGCTGTATGGACTAAGTTCCTTTGCCTGCCCGGAATGGGCGAATTTAATTAAACAATAAAAAAAAACTACAACAACAATTAAAAAAATTGCACCTTGGACCTTGGGTTACTTTATTTGTTTAAGTAAGGCTCCTAAAATTTTTTGAAAATCTAATATAGCCTATGTCACTCGGGGATAGTGAAGCTTCCCAACAGGGTGAGAATTTTTCAATACGGTTCAGTATTTCCGAAACCTATTCGATGCAAACAAACAAACAATTATACAAACAAACTAATCTTTTCTCTTTATTATTGGTATAGATAAAGATATAGATAAAAGTCGTTTTTTTTTTTCCTCGCCTAAACTCGAGAACGGCCGGGCCGATTTAGCTGATGTTGGCTTGGAAAGTTCTGTCCAGGGTAGGTTTAAAAGCTAAGAAATTATGGAAAATTAATATTTTTTAAAACTAACATTATTTTAAGGCGGTGACTTTCGGTATTGCGCGAAATTCAAATTTTTTCGCGTTTTTGTCTATCCTTGCGAATGTATTCATTTATATAAAGTTTAAATAAATTCGCGTATGTAAAAATCTATCTCCCACATTGAGATATATCGTTTTTGAAAGACAGAGTTACAGATTTTATGTATATTCAAAAAGAAATGGTTTTTTACATACTCGAATTCATTAAAACTTTATTTAAATGAATTCTTTGGCCAGAATAATTTGAAAACGCGGAAAAATTGGAATTTCGCGCCATACCGAGTGTTACCGCCTTAAACTGATCCATTTTCTTTTTCTGTCAAAATTAACTTTGTTTAGTTGTTAATTCGGGTAGGCAAAGGAGCATAGTTCATACAGCCAAGTTTCTAGTAGGTAGGTAGTATAATAATCGTGTACACTTATAAAAACTAAGGAAGTTTGTCGGGTCAACTAGTATTATAAAATATACTAGTTTGTGAGGATGGTATGTCCTAATAATAATAACGCATCACACTCAGAGCCCCTAACTAGGAAGAACCTGTATCTAGGGTGCCCGAAGCATATACAGATACGAACATTACACCCAGACCGGAAAACAGCAAACATCGATATTCATCATATCAATGTTCGCCCCGCCGGGAATCGAACCCAGGTGCACACGCTTACTCAGTCCACAACTCTGCCAACTGAGCTACGGAGCAGTCATTTTGAAAAGTTTAATACTAGATAAATATAAATATAGGAATACTTACAAACCGATGCCTAAAATTGTGAATTTGTAAACCTTTGCCAAATCTGCTTCATTTATTTTTGGTACAGTGTAGTTTCCCTGAAAACGAAAAACACTAATATACATTTAAACTAATCTGTGAAGTTAAAATAGGTACAGTGGCGGACACGATCGGCGTAACACTTCCGGTTTTTCTGTATTGCAAAATAGCTCTTGTTCTTTGGTAATACAGTCTAGGGCTGACGAAACCATAGACAAATCTGTTACGGCCTCCTAGTCCGTGACTGTACTAAAACCGTCTTATGAATGTAACAAATACTTTTGTGAAAACCGCATCGAAATCGGTTTAGCCATACAAACATATACAGGTCAAACTGATAACCTCTTTTTTTGAAGTCGGTAAAAAAACAGTTCTTCTCTTCCCAGAGTGAGGAAAGCCTACGTCACAAACCTAACTAGTCGCCTCCTTGTCTCACGCGTGTTAATTGTTATTTCCTTCTCGCTCATCTCAGCATGATGACGTAGGCTTGTGTCACTCATTATGGTCAAAAGCGGAAGCATAGGGAAGCATAGACACAATAGAACGCTAGTCGGAAGAGTGGCGGACACATACGGCGTTACATTTCCAGTTTTTCTGAATACTAAAATAGCACTTGTTCTTTGTTAATACCATAGACTTAATATTTCGCTAGTTAATACAGTCTAGGCCTCATGAGACCATAGATAAAAGTGTTACGCCTATTGTGTCCCCTACTGTACCAGGCGGAGTATATTAGTACACTGGCGGTCTAGGACTGCGTAACACTTCCTATTTTTTCTGCATAGCAAAATAGCTCTTGTTTTTTGGTAATACAGTCTAGGGCGCACGAGACCATAGACAAATCTGTTACGCCGTCCTAGACCGCCACTGTACCACAGTATATTAAAAGTACTACATACAGTATGGTTACCTCTCAGTTACCGCTCAGTACAAATAAAGCAGCGTCGCACGTCTCATCTTACTCACACAAGCATGATACGCGTGCACGTACACGAGTTTCGGCTGTGCGCGAAGCAACGCGCTTTTTTCTATGAAGTGTCCAAGATGTGACTGTACTATGGTCAATAAGTATGATGAGCTAAATTACTAATAAAAAAAATCGCCTGGAAAGCAACTTACCGGTAGTCCAACGCAGTTTTCTTCCACATACTTAACTTTAATTTTTTTCAGTATTATTTCTATTACTGGGTTTCTGCAGGTGACATTTGTAATTGAAAAGTCAAGTCTTCTTTGTTCATTGCGCACTTTGTAGCCTCTTACATTGTGCTGCAACAGAAAAAAAAAACTTTTTTACAAAAACAGACCCACCATCAATAACTTTACAGATACATTAGAGAACTTCCTCTTTTCTCAAGTCGGTTAAAATAGGTACTAAAACCTTCTCCTGAAAGTAACAAATATTCTTTTGTGAAAACCGCATTAAAAATTGGTTCAGCCAAACTCGAGATAATCGTACATACATACATACATACAAAGCTGCCTAGTTAGCCAGCAGTTGGCGTTTTTTGGCTGAAATGATGATGATGATGAAATGTATATCATTATCAATACATAGTATAAAATAAAGTCGCTTCCCGCATGTCCCTATATAATTCTTAAATCTTCATAAACTATACAACGGATTTTGATGCGGTCTTTTTTAAAAGATATACCGATTCAAGAGGAAGTTTTATAAGTATGATACATGCACAACATAGTAATAGGTAAGGCGGTAAGAAGTTCGCCGGGTCGACTAGTTATTGTAAAATCATTGCGAAACGGAGTAGAATCATTTGACAGAGGAGGGCTCGTTTGGGGGGCTTCTCCAGGCGACCATTGTTGTAAGGAAAGGAAAACATTTGTTTGCCTGAGCCAATTGGTGGGCACCCTGAATTACCTCGCCTCTCGCTGTATAGCTATACTTTACAAAATAAGGTATCAATACTCATTAAATATGTAGTTTAATTGACTTTCAATAAGTGATATCTTGTATCCTTTAATGAATAAAGAATTTTGGACTTTTTGACTTCGACTATTGTTATAAAATATGATTATAAGTACATAAACTGGTGGTGTTTTACTAGTTATAGTAAAGTTAGCTTTGATTGTAGCCCAGCCATGTTTGTCGTGTATTATCTCCCATTCATGTGTGACATAGTGCAGTTTATCGTATTTATCTTCTGGCAAATTGCAATCCTCTAGCTTCTGAATCTTCTGTCTTGGCTTCTGAAATCATATAAAACTATCAAAAGGCTTTGTCAAACAGACGACGCTATGTCATCTCTTCTCTACGCTGTAAAATCATTGCGAAAGGGAGTAGAATTATTTGACAGGGGAGAACTCGTTTGGGGGCGTCTCCAGGCGACCATTGTCGTAAGCTAGTCGTAAGGCAAGGCAAACATGTGTTTGCCTGAGCCAATTGGTGGGCACCCTGAACTACCTCGCCTCTCCGAGTATATGATACTTTACCAAATAAGGTATCAATACCAAGTAGATTAAATAGTCTAATTGTCTTTCAATAAGTGATATCTTGTATCCTATATTGAATAAATAATTTTTGACTTTAATGATGATGAAGATATTTATTTGGTACATAAACACATAAAAATAAGCGATACAAAAATGTTATAATAACACATTATACTATACATCATATAAGTAAGTAGGTGTTGTTAGATTTTTGTGTTTCGGACACTCTAGATACAGTTTTGTCCTAGTTAGGGGCTCTAAATTGTGATTTCTCTGATTTTAAGGTCTACTTACAGCATTCATGTTGAAAACAAGCGCAAAAATGATTATAACACAACACTTTGTATTTAAAAACATGTTTTTCAACAACATCTAAAATGGCGATCAAGCTGTATGTACTTGCGTTGGAAAAAATATCATCAGTGATATTCAACAATAGAAATTATAATAAGTAGGGTACCTATGTCCATTAATTATATTTAGAACGATAAAAACCTAATGTAGAGCTATTACTTATAAGTTACAATAAACAATATAAAAATATTGTTATAAAAACTTTTGCGATGAAGTATTTTATATATTGAACTAGTCGACCCGGCGAACTTCGTACCGCCTAACCTATTACTATTTTGTGCATTTATTAAACTTATAAACCTTCCTCTTGAATCACTCTATATAATAGAGAAAACCGCATCAAAATCCGTTGCATAGTTTTAAAGATTTAAGCATACATAGGGGCAGACGCGGGAAGCGACTTTGTTTTATACTATGTATTGATGAACAAATGAGTCCATTCTGAGCAAACTGAAGATCTCCAAACGTCTCTCAACAATCTGCCAGGAGAGGACTCTCAGATTCTTTGGGCACACATAATGCGCTCACCACACCAAAGCTTCGAACGTGACATCTTAATGGGGAAAGTTGAAGGCAAGCGCGCTAGAGGAAGAGCCCCTACAAGATGGTCGGATTCCATTAAACAAGCATGTGGTTCTATGCAGAGGGCAGCCCACATAGCCCTTGGTCGCGATTTAGGGAGGGAAATAGTTATTGGTCACGATCCTCAGCCATGAGGGAACGACGAAGAAGAAGAAGAAGATTTTATAGTACACTTCTTTAAATGCCTTTTTTAGGAATCTTTCTCGATAGATAGCATTTTTAAAACAGGGGTTAGTTCCTCTTTTTCAGTTAAAGAGGTAAAAACAGACAAACACATACAAAAAGGCCACTGTTACTAATAATGTAAAAATAATGAATGCATTGCTGTAATTATAATGTATTTATATCCGTGTGTATGTATTTATTCCGAGCCGCGTCGCGCACGGAAAATAACCCATTTCATTATAAATAATATCATTATGACAAACAAAAATACATACGTAACGTCACGCCTGCATCCCATCGGGGTAGGCAGAGACAATTAATTTCCACTTCCACGTCATAAGCCTTTTCATACACGCACGTCGGTTTCGTAGAATCACTTGACAGAGGAGGGCTCGTTTGGGGGCCTCTACAGGCGACTATTGTCGTAAGGCAAGCCAAACATTTGTTTGCCTGAGCCAATTGGTGGGCACCCTGAACTACCTCGCCTCTCACAGTATAGGATACTTTACCAAATAAGGTATCAATAGCAATTAGATTAGATGTAGTCTAATTGACTTTCAATAAGTGATATCTTGTATCCTATATTGAACAAAGATTTTTGATTTGATTTGAACTCTTCACGCGGCCTTTCCTCAGGACGTCACCAATTTGGTCGGTGAACGTTCTCCCGTGGCCTACCTCTTCCAACCGTGCCTTCCGCATCCGCTCTGTATATTTCTTTCGTCAATCTCCTGTCATCCATCCGCTCTAAGGGACCAAACCACCGAAGCATATCTTTTTCAAACTTGATCACTACGTCCTCTTTCAAACCTTACTCTTTCAAATATTCACATATTTGGATTTGTGACTTACTGTTATTATCGAAGTGCTTCTTGAATGGTTTACACGGTGCGAAACTAGCGCCACTCCCGATAAATAATTAATTTCTTCTAAACCATGGCCGAAATCAAAAATATGTGTCTTTGACTCCCTAGACAATCTTGCTTAGAATTTTTAGGGCCTTTCGTGTAGCTCCCAGGTTCCAAATCTAAGAAAAATACCGTTTGTTGCCTAAAGTTACTTACTTCAGTTTCGTAAAAGAATATTTATAGATCATTATCCTTAAAACTACACAATAGGGCCTTAGAAAATTCTAAGCAATATTATCTAGGGAGTCAAAGACGCATATTTTTGATTTACGCCATTGTTAAGAAGATATATATTAATTATTTATCGAAGTGGCGCTAGTATCGCACCTTATGTCAAACGTCCACTGCCATATAAACTCCTTAGCTCTCGTAATTGAGCCAGTTTTTTTGTTTTTTGTAGCTTAGCTGGCATAGTTTGCGGTAGACGCACACGTTGTATGAAAAACTGGCTGAACAATGCGAGCTAAAACTAAACTAATCACAGACTTATTAGTAGGATTACTAAAATTTATAACTTAGTTTAGTTTGTGGTGACGTTTGGAAAAAAAAAACATCATACTTACTGCGACCGATAAAGGGTGTTTTCGTCGATAATTATTCATCAAAGAATACACCCTTTAAATTATATTATTATTTCTCCGTACACAATGTATGTATAAAAATGAATCAGGGTTCGTTTGTCTCGCTAAAACTAGAGAACGGCCGGGCCGATTTAGCTGATTTTGGTTTTAAAATGTTCGTAGTAGTCCAGGGAAGGTTTAAAATGTGGGAAAATATAGAAAAATTGTGGCACATCGCTGCCAACTGAGCTACGGAGCAGTCGAACATTGGTTCGAAGAGCTGACGGGGTCAATGTATGGGACAGCTGATTTTTGTTTGACTTGTGTTGCTTTGGGAAAGTTTTTAGGATATTAATGGTACAAAAATAATAAAATATTATTTTATTAAAATATAATATATTAATTATCTATTTAACATTATCTAACGTTAAGCAGTAGCACATTATAACACCGAAGTCTGTGAACATTTCCACCTCGAAAACGTATCTGAAAAAAAAAAAACATTTTTAGAGAGAGTGGCGACTTTTACAAGGAATTTGAGGGCACATAACTCGAAGAAGAGGCATATAGAATCAAAGTCTGCTAAGTGCCACGATGTAAAATTTTCTAACTAAAAAAAAAAATCACTGCAGCCTTTGATTCTGACTTCTTGCTTTCTCCATCTTGTTTCTTCAAATCCGAGCGCTGTGATTGGTCGATTTATTTATATCTTTTGCAACATTTGATAGCAGTGTTCATTTCCAAACACCTTTTGGACTTTTTCTGTATTGGGATATGGTCAATATTTGAAAAGTTTTTTTGTATATATACACGGTTATTTTTTTATCGTGGAGGAAAATTTAACACACTTTAGGCATAGTTATGCAGGACTGATTCTTGAAAACAAAATTGAAAAATAATGATCCGTGCACACTTGAGGTCCTTCAAAAGTTATGTAAAAAAAAGTCATGTATCATGCAGACTTAGTCCTGAAAGTTTCCGCCACGATAAAAAAGTGACCGTTAGCCTGATAAATAACCCACTGCTGAACAAAGGCCTCCCCCATTCTCTTCTAAAATTAAATACTGAAACTACTTTTTGATCAATTTGGTCTTTTGCAATCTTTGATTCTATATTCCCTTGATCGACGACGAGTGGATGAGGGACGCACAAGATTGTTGTAAAGGTTTTAAGGGAGGCCTATGTCCAGGCAGTGGACGTGTACTTCAACTGAGAAGTTAGTCTTTGCTGCAATGATGATGATGATACTCACAAACCGATACCTAAATTGGTGAATTTGTAAAATGTGGCCATTTTTTGTTCACTGAGTTTTGGTATAGTATAGTTTCCCTGAAAACGAAAAAAAAATCTTAAGAGGCATAGGACACAATAGGAGCTAACGGGTGCAATTACTAGCGCCACTTCGATAAAGAATTAATATCTTCTAAACCAAGGCCAAAATTAAAAATGTCTTGTTAAGAATTTTTAAGAAGCTGTTATGTAGCTTTCAGGTTGAAAGTCATATCATGCTTGTGTGAGTGAGATAAGACCCCAACCAGCAAATCGTGTCGTAAAAAAGTCAGCAGCACGTTTCTCTTTCAGCTATTGGTCGTAAGAAGGATCTTTAAAAAGTCGTGTAAATGCTCTGTGCACGTTCTCTCAACGCGATTTGGGCGCACTTCTCTCAGCTTTAGATCCAGTAAATATCGTAAGATTATCGTATGAGTAGCCATTTAGTCGAATAAATATCGAGTAATCGCAACTAGAATGCTACTTAGTACCATAATGGCCATCAGAATGCCATTATTCGACACATCTGCTTTTTCCAAGTCGGTAGAACCGCTTTTATTCGACTTATTTATAGTAATAAAGCAATTTGGTTGCAATCACTCGACTTTTTTATCGTGTAACTGCACCCAAGCAGCACTTATAGACTTTTTATTTTATACGTGTAATTTATGTCAGTTGAAGTGTCAAACCTAATAAATATAAGTATATTTTGCCATCGTATTAACCATTACGTTTTTAAGCCATTAAGCCAAATGATGACAGGTAATTAGTTATCTGTTAAAGTTAGGTCGTAGGGTCTTACTTTCATGTGCGGAATTAATTTTTCCGTCTATATACCTAGCATTGTAGTTAATATTTCAATGGGCCCCAATATTTCTATGTAAATAATGAATAAAAAATAATGTTAATTTAACATTTAAAATAAATTCGCCATCAATAGCAAATAATAGCAACTCATTTATCATCACAGAGCATTCTCTCAGCTGTTAGTCGAAAGATTGAAATGAGATTTCCATCTTACGACTTCTAGGGACGCCATTACAGATAGTTTAGGGTTCCTTAGTGCAAAATCTACTATCTACTTCTACTACCTACTATCTACCAATATATAAAAATAAATCGTGGTTTGTTAGTCTCGCAAAAACTCTAGAACGGCTGGGCCGATTTAGCTTTTAGTCTTGAAATGTTTGTAGTAGTCCAGAAAAGGTTGAAAAGGTGAGAAAATTTGGAAAAATTGAGGGAAAGTTAGTAAAAAACAACAATTACTTATAATTTCCAATACTAAGTTTTCCGTTACTGTTGTATCCATTTTTAATCAAAAGATTGATTGATTTGACGTTGTTTTGAAATTCTTTAATTCTGGGCGGGCAAAATAACAAAGTACATACAGCCAAGTTTTTAGCGGGTAGATAATGTTATAATAATCGTGCTTACTTATATCTAGGGCGATCCGGAGTTTGCCGGGTCAGCTACTTAGTATAAAATAATTATTTTACTATCAATCAATATAAATAAAACTCTTCCGTTACTGACTGACTGACTGACTGACTGACTGACTGACTGACTGACTGACTGACTGACTGACTGACTGACTGACTGACTGACTGACTGACTGACTGACTGACTGACTGACTGACTGACTGACTGACTGACTGACTGACTGACTGACTGACTGACTGACTGACTGACTGACTGACTGACTGACTGACTGACTGACTGACTGACTGACTGACTGACTGACTGACTGACTGACTTACTGACTGACTGACTGACTGACTGACTGACTGACTGACTGACTGACTGACTGACAGACAGAGCCGAAACTACTGGGCGTAGCGGGCTGAAATTTTGCATGTAGGTTCCTTAGGGAGTGTAGGTGAGCACTAAGAAAGGATTTTCCGAAATTCCCATGGGAACGGGAAAAAACTGGATTTTTGTGTTTATGAGAAATCTGCGCGAGTGAAACCGCGGGGCAGCCTCTAGTAAATTTAATATACCGTCAACTTCGCTAAATTTTTGCATATTTTGAAACATTTTTAAATTTTGGAAAGATTGACCAATCAGACAAGCGCCGATCTGCGCCTCTGTTTGAGACGGGGCGCGCGGCCGTGTTTAAAAACTGCCTATACCATCAACCTAACTTAAAAAAAAAACCACATTGAATAGTTAAGTTACATTGAATTTGGTTTGCGTAAGTTCATAGAATACAATATTTTAGGTAAAATTACCCTTTTTTTATGGGTGACAATTTAAAATGGTAGTCTACTTGGATATAGATAAATTCATAAAAAAAGAGGACTTAAAGAAGCTTAAGGAAGCAAAATGGCCTTGGAAGAAAACACATTTTTTTATAATGCTTAAATGTTACTCATGTCATTTTGTAATTAAAAATGGATCAAAACCACGTCATTTTATATTATCTGAGAAGAGAATAAAATTATTACTGCGCACCTCATTTTTCTGGTGTCCGAATTGTTCAGAATATTCAATTTATTATCACTATCCAAGCGACGAATGTTATTATTGCAAGTAGGATCACTTAATACAAAACAAAATTGTAAGTACTTACTTAAGTATCTCTTTATTATAAAAAAATAATAATAATAGTTTAGTCAAATTCTTTGGGTACCTACCAACTAACTTATAAAATTATAAAAACAAACACAATAAGTATAAGATAAACACCCATGACTTAGAAAAACATACTGGCAAATTCAATAAATTGCAAACGGTTGTCTATATGGCCGTTGTTACAGAATACCTAATAGTACCTAATAGTAGTACTTAGTAATTATTATACGCTACGGAACCCTCACGCCTATCAATTAAACGCTCTTGACTCGTGGTTATAGCCAATGAAGATCTTGACTGTTTCAATCGTGTATACATCTTATTTACTTTACGTCGGAATCCTCCACTTCTTATAATCCTTTTCCATCGATTATAATCCATTTTGCGAATAAAAAAAGCAAATTACGTTGTTTATTTTGGTATCATGTAACAAAATGGCAGATAGTGCTGTAAAAGATTTCAAAAAGCATTTATACCACTATATCGATGTAAAATGGCTTTCAAATAACCTTTAGAGACCGAAAAGGCTGTAAAAGAATAATTTGAAAGCTTTTACTCAACCTAATTAGTTAAGTCGAATAAAAGCATTCCATAGAGTTATCATACGACATAAAGTGCTGTTAAAGTAACTAAGATGCTGTTTTATCGTATGAACCGCGTTTACTCCACAATTATGCTGTTAAAATTAAATGTCGATAGATTGTGCTATAATAGCTAGTTTGACGACAAATTAGCAATTCAGTTGCTTTTAAAGAGCTGTCTTACGACTTATTGTTGTATAATGGCGATCAAGAGATACATTTATACAACAATCGAGTAAATGCGATATGATTTCATCGTATAAACGTTTACTAGTCATGTTTATAGAGCCAAAAAGCGTTGAATGCAAAATAATCCAGATAGCCGCTTTTATACAGCTTTTTAACATTTTAGGATCGTTTATACAAGTGTCTTACGATCTATAGTCGAAAGAGTAAATCTTATACGACCTTCGTTGCTAGTTGGGACATGCTATTTACCATATGGTCAATACCAATAATAGGAAAGGGGGCCAAGAATGGGGCGGCTCCTTCTTACCGGGAATGCAACACAGCTTTCCTCGACATAATTGACTTTAAGTTTTAACAGTATGAGCTCTATTACAGGATTTCTGCAGCTGACATTTTTTAATGAAAAATCAAGTATCCTTTTATTACTACGCACTTTGAAGCCTCTTACATTGAACTGCAACAGAAAATTTCAGATATTAATATGGTGCCTTAAATTGAAATACGATTAAAATAATAATAACACATCAAACTCAGAGCCCCTAACTAGGAAGAATTTGTATCTAGGATGCCCGAAACACACACAGAAACAAACATTACACCCAGACCGGAAACAAACATCGATATTCATTATATCAATATTCACCCCGCCCGGAAATAGAACCCAGGTGCACACATTTACTCAGTCCACATCACTGCCAACTGAGCCACGGAGCAGTCAAATGATTATTCATCACCATCTTTAAAACCGATTGACGTCCACTGCTGGACATATGTCTCCTTCGCTCATTGCTACAAGCACAAACATTGTGGAGGGAGTTTGCCGTAATCGCCACGCTTGGCAGGCGGGTTGGCGATCGCAGTGTGGCTCTTCAAGTATTTCAACGAAGGACGCTGCTGCCTGTCCTTTGGGTGTTCCTTTAGTCGCCTTTTATGACACCCACGGGAGGAGGTGGGGCGGTGGTATACTATGCTACAACACGGAAACTTATTATTATTATTCGTAAGGCAAGGCAAACATTTGTTTGCCTGAGCCAATTGGTGGGCACCCTAAACTACCTCGCCTCTATCAGTATAGGATACTTTACCAAAAAAGATATCAATACCAATTAGATTAGATAGTTTTTTTGACTGTCAATTAAGTGATACCTTGTATCCTATATTGAATAAAGAATTTTTGACTAGTCAAAAACTATTTATTTGGTAAAGTATCCCATACTGCGAGAAGCGAGGTAGTTCAGGGTGCCCACCAAGCGGCTCAGGCAAACAAATGTTTGCCTTGCCTTACGACAATGGTCGCCTGGAGCACCCCACCACCACACCCCAAAAAGAGCCCTCTTCTGTCAAATGATTCTACTCCCTTTCGCAATGATTTTACAGCGTAGAGAAGAAAGGGGTAACAAACTTTTTTTGACTTTTCTTACCGAGACAGGTGGTGTTTTACTGTGTATAGTAAAATTTACTCTTATTATAGCCCAGCCATTTTTGTCGTACAACAGCTCCCATTCATGTGTGACATAGTTCAGTTTATCGTATTTATCTTCCGACAAAGCGCAATCTTCCAACTTTTTGACCATTTGTCTTGACTTCTGAAATCATACTAAATCGATTTGCACTCTCGAAAGGGCCTATACGAGTTGGATTCGTCCCCTCACACGCCTCTCAAAGGACCGCGCTCCATCCCGTGGTTTCCAAGAAGAACGAGAAACATAATAATAATAACACATCAAACTCAGAGCCCCTAACTAGTAAGAACCTGTATCTAGGGTGCCCGAAACACACACAGAGACGAAAATTACACCCAGACCGGAAACAAGCATCGATATTCATCATATCAATATTCGCCCCGCCCGGGAATCGAACCCAGGTGCATACGCTTACTCAGTCCACATCACTGCCAACTGAGCCACGGAGTACATAATATAAAACAAAGTCCCTACGTTAGCTCTCCGTCGCTGTGCAACGGATTTTGATGCAGTTTTTATTTTAAATATAGATATTCAAGGGAAAGGTTTATTTATGCTTATAATTATAATACACTAGTCGACCCGGCGATCTTCGCACCGCCTAACCTGCTACTTTTTTTTGCATGTATTACACTTATAAACCTTCCACTTGAATCAATCTATCTATTACAAAAAACCGCATCAAAATCCGTTGCATATTTTTAAAGATTTAAGCATACATAGGGACAGACGCGGGAAGCGACTTTGTTTTATACTATGTATATATATTGATATTGATTGATGATGCAGTAATAGTTTAGGTTAGGCGGTACAAAGTTCGCCGGGTCGACTAGTAGTATATATAAAAAAAAAAAAAGAATAGTTTTTACACGTTTTACTTACAGCATTAACTATAAAAACAAACGCAAAAATTATTAAAACACTAAACTTTACATTTATAAACATGTTTTTCAACAACAAATAGGTACTTTACTAAAGAATCGTGTGAGGTGTACTTTGCATCAGAAAAATATCATTAGTGCTAGACAACAATACAAATTATATTAATGTAGGTAGTTATGTACAGTACAGCAATCAATATATATAAAACTCTTCCGTTACTGACTGACTGACTGATTGACTGACTGACAGACAACGCAGAACCGAAACTACTGGGCGTAGCGGGCTGAAATTTTGCATGTGGGTTCCTTAGGGAGTGTAGGTGAGCACTAAGAAAGGTTTTCCCGAAATTCCCATGGGAACGGGAGAAAACGGGATTTTTGTGTTTAAGAGATACTGCGCGTGTGAAACCGCGGGGCAGCCTCTAGTCAATATATATAAAACTCTTCCGTTACTGACTGACTGACAGACAACGCAGAGCCGAAACTATTGGGCGTAGCGGGCTGAAATTTTGTCCATGAGTTCCTTGGGAAGTGTAGGGGAGCACTAAGGAATAATTTCCCGAAATTCCCATGGGAACAGGAAAAAATTGAATGCTAAAAATTTAAAATGCTAAAGTAGCGATATAATAAAAAGATAAAATTACAAAA
The DNA here is from genome assembly GCA_951802225.1 of Euspilapteryx auroguttella. Lineage (NCBI taxonomy): Eukaryota > Metazoa > Arthropoda > Insecta > Lepidoptera > Gracillariidae > Euspilapteryx > Euspilapteryx auroguttella. The sequence goes on from OX637666.1 coordinate 1,230,170, forward strand.
AAAAGTTTCTTTTTACTTATATTTGTCTAAGTTTTCGAAGTTAATTATTCTGATTAAGACTTTACTAACTCTAGCCTTTTTGTATAGACTCTAATACTATTCCTTCGATTCTTAAGTTAAGTAACTATTCGGAACTTATTTTATACAATTTACTAGAGGCTGTCCCGCGGTTTCACCCGCGCAGATTTCTCATAAACACAAAAATCCCGTTTTTTCCCGTTCCCGTGGGAATTTCGGGAAATCCTTTCTTAGTGCTCACCTACACTCCCTAAGGAACCTACATGCAAAATTTCAGCCCGCTACGCCCAGTAGTTTCGGCTCTGCGTTGTCTGTCAGTCAGTCAGTCAGTCAGTAACGGAAGAGTTTTATATATATAAGATTTATACATGCACAATAAAGTTATAGGTTAGGCGGTACAAAGTTCGCTGGGTCGACTAGTATGTCATAATGACAAAGTAATGAATGCGTTTTTGTGATTATAATGAATCTATAATAAGTGGCGTGGTGCACGGTTTACTTAACATTTGGCAAAATTAACCCATTTCATTACAAATAACATTTTGAATAATTAATTTAGACTTGTGAATTAGCGCAGATAAAGAAACGATTTGAAAATGGCGGCCGAACTCATGCTCTCTCGCGTATATTAGTATGAGGGAAGAGTTAGGAAGAGAGACAGCCCATACAATGGCCGCCATTTTAACAAATCGTTTTTTTATATGTGCGCAGGTTACCCTAAAGGGTTTTAGGGTAAAACAATTATATTACAGCGGTTGTCAGAATCAGAAGCAGTAATATCAACAAGCAAAAATTTTAATATTGGGTCCGCAAATTTTATATTTTCTATTTTCTCGACCACATTATAGATTTTCACAATGCAAATGTTTGATACACTCGGTAACTGTTCGAATTTATTATTAGTTAGAATAAAAGTAAAAGTAAAGTAAAGTAAAAGTAAAAAATGATTTATTCAATATGGACCACTTATCAAAATTAATCGATGCTTTGCAAAATTAGTTTAGAATTAAATTTATCTAAATGATTTATTTATGTGTGTGAATGTGTATTTCGGAAAATCTTAATTCTACTCAAAAGCAAACGATCACTACAAAATTAAACATGAACGACTACTTACCATCTACCCCCACATGGCTTTTTGCATTATTAAATTCTGTCTTTTCGGTACCAAAACTTATGTATTCACTCCGATGCGCACCCTTTTGGAAATTTACACTATCTCTTAATAAATTAGACAATATCATTGAAAACACCCTTACCGAAATTCTTAATTACCCTATTCACGACAGATCCTGGTCTCAAGCATCGCTGCTTGTTCTTCTGGGCGGCCTGGGAATCCGCAAAATTTCCAGTGTTGCGCTCCCGGCTTTCCTTTCCTCCGTCCACAGTACGCACGTCCTCTTCGGTAAGATAATTAACTCGTCACTCGGTGACGTTGAGGCGTCGTACGTGGACGAGGCAAGGACAGCCTGGAGCGCAGCTTGCCCGGGCGAGGACCACCCTGCCAACCCTACAAAAACAATGGGACGAGCCGCTCTGCAGGGTTGTCCAAAAAAATCTTAAAAACTCTGCAAGCAGTTTCGGTAGAGCGCGCTCGCCCCTTAGCCGCTTTGGAATCGGTGTCGGGGTACTGGCTGCAAGCCGTTCCATCGGCAGCGATAGGGACCCTGCTAGACAGGATGACCCTATCGCTGTCGGTGTGCCTGCGGCTGGGGGTACTAATTTGCGCTCCACATCGCTGCCACTGCGGTGGCATGGTCGATCGATTCGGCCACAACGGACTTTCCTGCGCGCGCAGTGCGGGGCGACTGCCGCGCCACGCCAGCCTGAAAGACATAATCCGCCGGGCCCTAGCCAGCGTCCACGTACCAGCCATACTGGAACCCAGTGGGCTGGTGCGTGACGACGGCAAGCGGCCTGACGGTATGACTGTCATACCGTGAAAGCGCGGCAGCCTAATTAGGTAGAACCTGTATCTAGGGTACCCGAAACATATTACAGAGACAAACATTACAATGTTTGCCTCGCCGGGAATCGAACCCAGGTGCACACGCATCTCAGTCCACATCGCTCCCAACTGAGCTACGGAGCAGTCGAACATTGGTTCGATGAGTTGACGGGGTCAATGTACGGGACAGCTCATTTTTGTTTTGAGATTTTGTTGACCCATGTTGCTTTGGGAAAGTTTTTAGGTCCCTTTATATCATGTTTGGTACAAAAATAATATTATGGATTGAAATATAATATATTAATACTTAACATTATCTAACGTTAAGCAGTAGCACATTATGACACCAAACTGTGTGAACATTTCCACCTCGAAAACGTACCTGAAAAAAAAATACAGAGACTTTGAGGTCACATAGCTACTAATAAAAGAAATAATGGTCGATGGGCAGAATATAGACATAGACATATAGACGTAACTTTATTCACACACACAACACTGACAAACAGAAAATACAAAGTTTTAAATAAACTAAACTATTAGCACAGATACTAAATGTAAGTGCTGTGAATGTGAAATGGCTCTGACTCAGCATATGCTGCAAGCAATGCGATGCAATGCAATTTGTAATTCTGTCAGATTAAGAATTGCAGTTAAGCGATCTCTGCAAAACTCATATTATTTAATACGAGCTGTCCCGGCTTACTTCGTTACGCCATAGAATATAACATACTACAAAAGACTTGGCTCTATGGACTTTGTTCTTTTGACTGCTCAGAATGGCCGAATAAAAAAGAAACAACAACAACAAACCACCTGTCAAAATATGTAAACAACGGAAAAAATATTGCACCTTGGGTTACATTATTTGAGTTTAGGTAAGGATCCCTAATTTTTTTCAAAATCTAATATAGCCTATGACACTCGGGGTTAATGTAGCTTCCTACCAGTGAAAGAATTTTTCAAATCGGTTCAGTATTTCCGGAGCCTATTCATTACAAACAAACAAATCTTTCCTCTTTATAATTATTGGTATAGATTATTTTCAATTTAAGTATTCTTTATTAAAATACTAGTCGACCCGGTAAACTTCGTACCGCCTCACCTATAACTATGTTGTGCATGTTTTATACACTTAAACCTTCCTCTTGTATCGCTCTATCAATTGAAAAAAAAATGCATCAAAATTCGTTGCGTACTTTTAAAGATTTAGCATACATAGGGACAGACGCAGGAAGCGACTTTGTTTTATACTATGTATTGATTTTGTTAAGGATTAGATAAGCATTAAAAAAAAACCTTCCAATGCTTGAAAATTTTTAATTAAATTAAAAAAAAAATTATTCAAGGTGACGATATTATAAAAAAAAACTAATAAAGTTCATAACTCGGAAACGGTTGGGCTTTGACCTGGGTACCTGAGGGCTAAAATTATTGGTTATGACCCCACAGTCACTTCCTGAAATGGTCATGAGTACCAGTTACCCTGTATTTACAAATATTATGTATATTTGCGCATATTGTTTTGTCTGCCTATGCTGTCACTTAGGGCATGTAATATCGGAAGGTTTTCAATTCCGATACTGATATCGGACATTTTATCTCAATACCGGAATTCCGATATTAATATCGGAATCGTAAAAACTCAATAAAAATTACTCAAGAAACTAATATTTAAATCGTAACTGTATACAATTTAATTTAATTTGAATAACATGATTTGTGGAGTCAGCAATCAAGCTGAGATGATCTTTTTCTAGGTTTTTAATACAACAAATGAGAACAAAAAAAAATTTTTTTTTTTTTTTAATTAAATGATTTTGAATTTTATAATAAAAAAATATAACTTTATTGATAAATTTTTTTTTTACTTTGTGAGTACCATTCAAAGATTAATAGTACCAGTACCTTCAAAGTACCAAACACCTAAGTGAACTGCTTTGAAAGCATGTTTCTGATTAAAAAAGGTAAGAATTGACGAATTTACAGGGTACTTTTTATAATGTAGCCATGCAGAACGCTTAAAACAACTCAAATAAAAATAAGTATTTAAGTAGCTTTACTGGAGGTCTACTTCTCTGGTTTGTTGTATGGTAAATACGTGACATCCAGTCTTAATTGACATATGTCAAATATAACTAAAATGCTCTTTAACTTTTTATGAATAACAGGGTAAGTCTAAAAGCCTGAGAAAGGACATAGTCTACTTTTAAACCCGAAAATCCCACGGTAACGCATTTTGCGGTGAGAAGCGAAAATGCGCTGCCGAAGCCTCGGGCTGCTCACTAGTTTTGAATATAAGTGGTGGCCTATAACCTGCAGTGGACGTCTTATTTAAACTCCACTGATCATGATGATACTCACAAACCGATACCTAAGTTGTTGAATTTGTAAAAAATTGCCATATTTTCTTCACTGAGTTTTGGCACAGTGTAGTTTCCCTGAAAACGAAAAAAATAACGAAATTCATACCGAAACATTTATTTATTTATTTATTTATTTATTTACATTAACTTAAACTATCATTACAGGCTAAAATCCTAATACGATAGAAAAGTACATTGCACATAGAGATTATAAAATGAAATATTTAACACACTACAATAAAATGAATTCAATAAAATTGCATAATTTAAATATAAATCAATAATAATTACAATACATTTAAAACAACAACAAATAAGTTAATATCAAGATAAAAATAATAAATTAACTAACTCTACTAAATCACTTTTAAGAATTATTTGCTTATAACATATAGTGACACCCTTGTGAAGTCATTGATGTGGCAGACAAAGAGATCTAGCTTATCCGCGACGTCATTTAGAGTACGTAAGGTACGTGTGAGCGGTGTGTTCTGTACAAGCTTGGTCCGCCCATGAGGTACATTAAATAGTTTAGGCTGTCGTCGCCTTTTAACATACGCGTTTGGTACAAAAAATCCTATTAATTTTAAAAGCTCCGCGTTAAACTGTTTGCCGCGCAGAAGCTTAAAAAAGTACGTAGCAACATATATACAGAGGAAAGATTTGATTGTGTGTTTGCATTGAATATGCTCCAAAAGTACTAAACCGATTTGAAAAATCGTTTCACTTTTGAGAAGCTAAACCATCGATGGGTGACATAGGTTATAGAGTATTCTCAAAAAAAGTCAGTTAGTTATTAATGTTATTGTGCACCTGGGTTCGATTCCCGGCAGCGGCGGGGCGAACATTGTGATGAATGTCGATGTTTGTGTCTGGGTCTGGGTGTCATATTTGTTTTCTCTGTATACCGGATGTTTCTGGCAAGGCGGTAATAAATCAAAGGAGGGATTCTGCTCACCATAACTAACAACTGTCCCAAAACAACATGGGTAGAAATAAAAAAAAAAATAACAGCTGTTCCATACTGCTGTCTGCTCCGTGGCTCAGTTGGCAATGATGTGGACTGAGTAAGCGTGTGCACCCGGGTTCGATTCTTGGGCGGGGCGAATATTGATATGATGAATATCGATGTTTGTTTCCGGTCTGGGTGTGATGGTCGTCTTTGTGTGTGTTTCGGGCACCCTTGATGCAGGTTCTTCCTAGTTAGGGGCTCTGAGTGTGATGTGTTATTATTAATATACATTGGTTCGATCAGCTGGCGGGGTCAATGTACGGTACAGCTGATTTTTGTTATCATGAAGCGAACGACTGCCGCGGGGCCCGCGGCTGATCTGCCCGCGACAGTGCACGCGTCGGAACCTTCTAACGCGTCTCCGTACACGGTCTCATATACATATACGTTTGATTGAATCGCATCACGCCCCGCGCAATGCCCTGCGCAACGCCCCGCGTGCCCCTTAACGCGGCTTAAGGATTCAGGCATTCTACAGAGCTAAAGATTAGAGATTTGTGGGGGTGTCATCCTGAACTTCGAAAACATTTCATTTCGAATGGTTCTAAACTTCGAAACCACACTTGTTAGCAATATTCAGCCTCAAAACGGACCATGCTAATATTAGGAAAGGGGCCAAGAATGGGGCCGCTTAATTTACTTACCGGGAGAGCAACACAGCTTTCCAAGACATATTTAACTTTAAGTTTTTTCAGTATGAGCTCTATTATTGGGTTTCTGCAGGTGACATTTTTTAATGAAAAGTCGAGTCTTCTTTGATCATTGCGCACTTTGAAACCTCTTACATTGTACTGCAAAAGAAAAGTTTAGATAAAATTAACTTTTTTTTAGGCGGGGAAACTCCTAACGAGTACCCCTGCAGCTTCGGGGGAGCCGCAAGGTTATGTGGGGTTCGCACCCACTAAAACCCCTTAAATATTCTATGTTAGATTATCTAGAGCCTATTGACGCATATTTTTTATTTCGGCCATGTTTAAGAAGCGCGCGCTTAATTAGGTAAAAAGTAGCATATGTGTTAATCCAGAGTGTCAGCTAACTTCATACCAAATTTCATTGATATCGCTCCAGCCGTTTAGACGTGAAGAAGTAACAAACATACACAATCACAAACTTTCGCCTTTTTAATATTAGTGAGATGAGATTAATTATTTTTCGATAAATATCGCGCTTGTATTGCGTCACTTCGCAACCGGTGGCCCGTTATATGGTGATAGGAGTGAAATATGGTTACATATTATTATCATTATTATTATTACAACCGAAAGACGTCCACTGCTGGACATAGGTCTCCCCCACATATTGCCACAAAGACAAACATTATGGAGGGAGATTGCCGTAATCGCCACGCTTGGCAGGCGGGTTGGCGATCGCAGTGTGGCTCTTCAAAAATTTATATCTTCTAATTGTAATTGTTGCCAATTGTGGCCGTTTTTAGCAACGATTTGTAGCTTTCTTTGATCTTAAACCTAAAAGCTATACAACAGTGATCTGAATTACTAGGCTACATTATCTAGTGGAATACTGTTCTACATTTTTGATGTTTGCCTTAGTTTAGAAGATTTTTGCGCGGGTGGCGCTACTTTAGCTGTGCTATGGCTCTTAAGGAGATGGGGCCGCTATTCTATGCCGCTACCACACAATTGATGTTTAACCTACTTCTACTATATAAATAAAAATGAATCATGGTTCGTTAGTCTAGCTAAAACTCGAAAGACCGGGCCGCTTTAGCTGATTTTGATTTTGAAATGTTCGTAGTAGTCCAGGGAAGGTTTAAAATAATGGTTCCACAAGTCTAAAAATAAATAAGATTTTTGCATATAATATAAAGGATAGATTATAATAGATAAATGTTACATCTAGTTATTATTAAAAATGTTTACATAAACCGGTGGTGTTTTCCTAGGTATAGTAAAGTTAACTCTGATGGTAGCCCAGCCACGTTTGTCATGCAACAGCTCCCATTCGTGTGTGACATAGTGCAGTTTGTCGTATTTATCTTCTGGCAAACTGCAATCCTCCAGCTTAACAACTTTTTGTCTTGACTTCTGAAAACATAATACCAAAATATATCTGTATATTTACTATATATATACATAGTATAAAATAAAGTCGCTTCCCGCGTCTGTCCCTATGTATGCTTATATCTTTAAAACTATGAAATGGATTTTGATAAGATTCTTATAGAGTGATTTAAGAGGAAGGTTTATAAGTATAATACATGCACAAAATAGTAATAGGTTAGGCGGTACGAAGTTCGCCGGTTCGACTAGTGTTGGTATAAAACAAAGTCCCACCTGTCCCCAAAGCTATTTAAAAAAACGCATCAAATTCCGTAGCATAGTTGTAAAGATTTAAGCATACTATATATATACATAGTATAAAATAAAGTCGCTTCCCGCGTCTGTCCCTATGTATGCTTATATCTTTAAAACTATGAAATGGATTTTGATAAGATTCTTATAGAGTGATTTAAGAGGAAGGTTTATAAGTATAATACATGCACAAAATAGTAATAGGTTAGGCGGTACGAAGTTCGCCGGTTCGACTAGTGTTGGTATAAAACAAAGTCCCACCTGTCCCCAAAGCTATTTAAAAAAACGCATCAAATTCCGTAGCATAGTTGTACATAGGGACATAGGGACACACGCAAAAAGCGACTTTATTGTATTCTATGTATATTGATGATATATGACTAACTTATGTATGTTCGGGTATTTATCATTAAATTATATGTATTAAGTTGGCTTCGTTAAAATACTTACAGCATTTACTAAAAACACGAAAACAAAAATGATTATAACACAAAACTTTACATTTAAAAACATGTTTTTCAACAATAAATAACAAAAAAATCGTGTAAGGTGGACTTTGCATTAGAAAAATGTCATCAGTGTTAGGCAACAATACAAATTATATTAATGTAGGTATGTACAGCAATTATTTTATATAACGACTAGAGGCTGCCACGCGGTTTCACACGCGCAGATTTTGCATAAACACCAAAATCTAATAAGGTATGTACCTACTAAGCGTTTAATTTATAATTTTTACTTAACGATAAATAAGTTTGTTGAAGAGCGTAAACATCTCCGAAAAACAGCTGTGCTGTTTGGGGAACAATGTACTTATAATGTAATGTTAAACTGAATAAAAGTATTTAAATCAAATCAATCAATCCAGTTTTTTCCAGTTCCCATGGAAATTTTGGGAAAATATTCCTTAGTGCTCCCCTAAACTCCCCAAGAAACCTACGTGCAGAATTTCAGCGCGCTACGCTCAGTTGTTTCGGCTGTGCGTTGTCTCTCAGTCAGTAACGGAAGAGTTTTATATTTATCGATAAAATGCTAATGTAGCGAATTAATAACAAAATGAAAACTTAAAAAGTATACTATTTTTTTACTTATATTTGTCTAAGTTTCCGAAGTTATTAATTCTAATTAAGACTTTACTAACTTTAGCCTTTTTGTATAGACTGTACCTATTCCCTCAATTCTTAGTATTTATTCGATATTCGGGACTCATTTTATACTAGTCGACCCGGCGAACTTCGTACCGCCTAACCTTATACTATTTTGTGCATGTATTATACTTATAAACATTCCTCTTGAATCACTCTATCTATTAAAAAAAACACATCAAAATCCGTTGCTTAGTTTTAAAGATTTAAGCATACATAGGGACAGACGCGGAAAGCGACTTTATTTTATACTATGTATTGATATTGATACATGCACAGTAAAGTAATAGGTTAGGCGGTACGAAGTTCGCCGGGTCGACGAGTATGTCATAATGACAAAATAATGAATGCGTTTCTGTGATTATAATGAATTTATAATAAGCCGCGCGGTGCACGCTTTACTTAACATTTGGCAAAATTAACCCATTTCATTACAAATAATAACATTTTGAATAATTTATTTGGATTTGTGAATTACACTTTTGTTAAAATCGTTTTAGGGTAAAACATTATATTGCGGTGGTTGTCAGAATCATTGGGTGGTAACTCTCGGTATGGCGCGAAATTCAATTTTTTTCGCGTTTTTCATTTATTCTGGCGAAAGTATTCATTTATAATAAATTTTTGGAAGACAGAATACTGATTTTGTGTCTAAGGGGTAAAAAGCCAAAAATCAAGTTCCTTGAATATACACAAAATAGGTAATTCTGTCTTATATATCTTAATGTGGGATGGTTTTTACATACGCGAATTCATTTAAACTATTAAAAATGAATAGTTTAGCCAGAATAATTAAAAAACGCGAAAAAAAATGAATTTCGCGCCATAGCAAGAGTAACCGCCATAAGCAGAAATATCAACAAGCGAAAATTGTAATATTGATTTAATTTGGTAAAGGGGCGACACGGTGCGAAACTAGCGCCACTCCCGATAAATAATTCATATCTTCTAAATCATGGCCGAAAAATATGCGACTTTGACTCCCTAGATAATCTGGCTTAGAATTTTTAAGGCACTGTTGTGTAGCTTTCAGATTCAAAGTAAAAAAAAAAAGTTTGTTGCCTAAACTGGCTACTTTAGTTTCGTAAAAGAATATTTCTAAGATCATTATCCTAAAAGCTATATAACAGACCCTTAAACATTCTAAGTAAGATTATCTAGTGTCATACTGTGCCACATTTTTGATATTTGCCTTAGTTTAGAAGATAATTTATTTTTTCGAGAATGGCGCTAGCATCGCTTTAAACTGGCTCTTTAAAGACTTAACTCTTGACTTTTTTTTATACATTTCGACGAATTTTCAAATGAGTATAATTTCCTTGCAACCCACTGTTAACCTTCTCTATAATAATAGGAGTTGTGGGCAAAACAAGTGTATCCCGGGAATTTCCTCTCGTAATAAGTAGGACGCGGTCGACGAAGGAAAATGTTTGCAATAACGTAAGTTAGAGGAAAATGTTTCCTAGCGGCTTATTGAAAAATACATTACAAGCTTGTTCCTACTGAACATAGATATACATACATATTGACTACCTCAGTGGTTCTGTTTGGCTTTAATATTGACTGTGACTTCGAAGGTACGAGTTTTATTCCCGGCGGGGACGAACATAATGTTGAGTGTGTATGTAGTACTTTTTATTATACTGTGGTTCTAGTATAATATAATGCTAGACCTATGCAAACAAAACCGCTGATTTCTAGACGGGAGCGTGGCTTAAAGTTTTCACATTAAACTTAGCCTGCCAGCCACGTAACGGTCACCATTAGTTAGACAGACAAACGACCGAGCCGTATTACTAGATAGTTTTAACTATTCGTAAAGTTTCACTGGTTAACCTATGAGATGGAATTTTTAACTAATCTTATCTTCTACTACAGTGGAATAAAATCCCTCAGCAAGTGCGGCTTCCGCGCTCGGTTACCTCTCAGTTACCGCTCAATCACTTGTACTTCAAGTCTATTACTATTCTACTATTACTCTATTACGATTCAGTAAAAAAATGCGAATATCGTAACTTTGATCCTTTTTTTTTTTTGTAACGGGGGAAATGCCTTTCGAATTTTCCGACGCTCGGAGGGGCGTCGGGGTATGTGGGGCTCGCACCCACTAAAACCCCCCGGCGGCCGTCTTGGCGCTTTTGGGAAGGAAGGACCCCGGGAACCACGCATTATTGGCGTCCGAAGTTCTTCCCACGCTCAGCTGCTATCAGCTTCGTGCTTGGTGGAGGGCATGTTGTGCTGTGCCGCCACCTATCTTTGGGCCGTTTGATGAGTGTGTCGAGCCCCCGCCCTTCACACCCACGACCCCAAAGACCCCTTTTATACCAGGGTAGGGTATACCGTAGACCTATTCTTACGCCAGGACCTACAGGACTTTCGTAACTTTGATCCTGAAAGAATAGTAGAATGAAGATACTATAAAAATTTCGAGAATCGCAATTCTTGACCCAATCGCATTATAATAGTAAAAGAAGTATTATCGTAATAGAATAGAAGTATAATCGTAAGTTTAAGAGACTAGAGGCCCTGATTTGGAAAATTCCTTTCGATGCCGTAGATGGAGAAAAACACGTAAAACAATTGAACTAAACGTCTAAAAGCTAAACCAAAGATTTCCACTAAACAAAATCAGCTCAAGAAAACTCAGTAAGCTCTGGCTGAAAGCTCCAAGCTCCTGAAAACTGAAAGGCAAGTGCGAAGGGAATGCAGTCGGTGTTCTGTTTTTTGTTTTTTTTTTTACAAAAGGTGTCTGTGACACAGACAGGGCGCGCAATAGATGCTAGGAGCGACAGCAGCGAGAACAGAAATCATGTTTTACAATTTAAAAAAAACGCATAAAAATTCCTTATCAATTTTTTTATGTCTATGGGCTGTGACAGTTGGAATGATCTCGAAACTGTGACCGACCAAGACCGAGAAAAATGGAAAACGCTTCTAAAAGCCCTATGCCCCCGATGAGGGACTTAAAGGAAATAATGATGATGATGATGATCAAATTTTTTATTGTTAAATATGGGTCTTTAGTATGTGATTGATTTATGTAACACGTCTTTCAGATGAGATTGTTATAATTTAATCTCCTGATACCTACGGTACTAAACAAATAAAGCCCAAGTTATTGCATAAATGTATTATAATGCATATAAAATAATAAATGTAAAATTTTAACTAAGTGCCCCTTTATTCCTTACCCAACGATAAATACTTTTTAGTTCAAACGACGTTTGAATTTTCTCTTGCACACAGGGCAGATTGTTTAAAAGTTACTTTTTTTACACTCGTGCATAGGAAGGGTTTAATCATAATAAGTCTTGTCGTTTAAAACGAAAGTAGGAACGAGTTGAAGGTTGTAATTCATATAAATATAATTATTGTAAAAAAAAAAAATTACATTATTTTTTTGCTGACCTTCCGCATGATAATTTGTGCCAGGCGAACCGTCACTTTTAATCTCAATATTGAGATGAGGACAATACGAGACTAGAAAACTCTTTCTGTCTCTTTTACTCGTTTGTAGAAATACTAGTTTCCTCTCTTTCTATTTGATGATATTTTGTGTACCTGTTTTGTAACTATTTCCATATAAAATCCTAGGGGATTGTATTAGATAAAAGTAATATTGGTTTAATGCATACTCTGTTTAAAATGTTGTTGTATATTTTGTATTTGTTCAACATTTCAGTACAATGTTTTGATAAGGTTTTGTTATTTGTTTATAGAATGGGGTTTGTTTGTTTTGTAACTAAATAAATAATTGTAAAAGTTTGTAACAGTCTCCCACTCGGGGAGTCCGAGGTTCGATTCTGAGTAGCGGTATGTAGGGATGCCGCTACGGACAATGTGCTTTATATTACACATCGATGTTGTTATATCAAACATCGAAATATCGATGTTGCATCGGAGCCCCTGGAAGAAATCGATTTCTCAAAATTTACGATTTCTTAAACGATTAACAACGCTCATCAAAATCTGTAATCTATGAACAAAACGATACAAACGAAACAAGAAAAAGAAACTCGTTTGCTAACCTTTATTCGATGTTGCCTAACATCAATGTTTTGGGTTCGATGATGATCGAACATCGATGTTGAGCTATCGATGTCGATATCGATGTTTTTTTAATATCGAGCATCCCTAGCGGCCTGAAGTCTTTGCGTAGAATTGTATGGAATAGGTAGGTGATTATTTTTGAGATTTCGACCTATGTTGCTAAAGTTTTTAGGGATGGTGAGCTGAATCCCTCCTTTAATTTATTATTACGACCTTGTCCAAAAAAAAACCAGTATATTTTACGACTCTTTTTCTTCTGTCATCTGAAAGACTCTCTATATATGCAACAAACCATCTGCAAATAATAGTGAAAATTTAGTTTTGTCAAACGCACGTTGAAGCAGGTAACTTCAAAAGGCAGTAATAAATCAACGGAGGGACTCAGCTCACCATATGACTGCTCCGTAGCTCAGTTGGCAGTGATGTGGACTGAGTAAGCGTGTGCACCCGGGTTCGATTCCCGGGCGGGGTGAATATTGATATGATGAATATCGATGTTTGTTTCCGGTCTGGGTGTGATGTTCGTCTCTGTGTGTGTTTCGGGCACCCTAGATACAGGTTCTTCCTAGTTAGGGGCTCTGAGTGTGATGTGTTATTATTATTATTATTATTAACTTCATATTTGAAGAGCTTTATATTTCAATAAAGCTTGAGAGCATTTTCGCATTTCAGCTTTGTCTTTAGACGTGCACTTATAAACGCGAACATTTCATCCAGTTCCTATGTAACGTCAGAGTCATCATTTCACTACTCAAATCCCAAAGAATTGCGAAACTTAAGTGGCAACAGGGCAATTGCCAATTTTGTTGTTACCTAATTAGGTAGCTCGAAGCACAGATGGTCGCTGGGTCCGAAAAGTTCTCTAGTGGCATCCACGCACTAGAAGACACAGAGTAGGTAGAGCCACCACAAGGCGGTTGAAAACCTGGTGAAGGTAGAGGAAGTGGACTGGATAATAATTGTATGAGAGCGTTTGGAGGCCTATGTCATGTAGTGTAGCGCAGTGGATGTCTGTCAACCGAAGAATCTGCAGTTGTGGATATGATAGGCTGTCTACTCCCAGTCTTCCTAGGTATCCCAGGGGTTGGAAATGTAACAATCCTTATATCACAAATTGTACTATATTTTATTGCACGATTATTAAATACATTTACAAAGGTACAAGAAACTTATTAAAGTTATAAGAAAGCGCGCGATAGCGAGTACAACGAAACGGTGCGGAGCGACGTGCGTCTAGCGTAGTGGTGTTGTCTCACTGCTGTTGAAACCGCCGTTTTGTGAGCGCGTGGCCGCGCTCGGGCTTCTTCGTAGTCTTCCGTCATCGGTCGGCGCGGGCGCATCGCGCGTCACGTGTGTGGGAGCGGGAAGCAGGATCTGGCTTCTTTGTCACGCACGATCCACCTTGCGCATTGTGCAATTCGCGTCGTCAGCGATAAGGGCTGCATTCCATTCCGGGGACACTGACCTCAGCTAACATTATGCAATTCATGCGCCGTAGGTACAGATTGATTAATTAAATACAGATAATTATAAATGGTTAGTAAATAAATAAATATATATAATAATAATAATACGGCGTCAGGGACGCCACACAGTTTCACTAGATAATTTTTGAGATTAGATAAAAAAAACTAAAATGGTTTATTAATCTTACAATGAGCATTGTTCACACACGCCGCCATCGCCACCGTGCGTTACGGTGCGGCGGCGGCGCGATAGAATAAGAACATGCACATTTTTTTAAAAATACCAATAAAACCGGTGCCGTTTTTATAAAGTACGTGTGAAACACATCTCATACAAAGTTGTTAGAATGTTTGCGAGGCATTCCAGTCGCGTTTCAGGTTACTTCAGGAAAAATAAGTTTTCAATTCAAAAGCTCAGGCTCCAGTGCGCTTTTTAGGTTATAAATCAACTAGGTGACTTTGCAATAAAAGCATTTGGAAGCGCATGGAGCTTTCCTTACTAGCTGACACGGTGAACTTTGTACTGCCTTCTATTCTGCTGCTCCGTGGCTTAGTTGGCAGTGATGTGGACTGAGTAAACGTGAGCACCCGGGTTCGATTCCTGGGCGGGGCGAATATTGATATAATGAATATCGATGTTTGTTTCCGGTTTGGGTGTGATGTTCGTCTCTGTGTTTGTTTCGGGCGCCCTAGATACAGGTTCTTCCTAGTTAGGGGCTCTGAGTGTGATGTGTTATTATTATTATTATATTATTATTATTCTGAATTTTTGAGAATATTCTATAGCCTATGTCATTAGGGGATAGAGTAGCTTCCCAACAGTGGAAGAATTTTTCAAATAGTTCAGTTCTTTCAGAGCCTATTTAATGCAAAGAAACAATCAAATATTTATTTTAACAATATTACTACTGAACTTCGTACCGCCTAATCTATTACAATGTTGTGCATGTATTATACTTATAAACCATCCATTTGAATCACTCTTGAATCTAATAAAAAAACTGCAAAATCCGTTGCATAGTTTGAAAGATTTTGGCATATTATATACATTGAGACAGACGCGGACTTAATTGTATACATGCATTGTTATGTAAGCAGATGTTTTTTATAATAGGTACTTTTTTTTTCAAACTCCACTTATACTTTGAATTGTGTATAATATTTTAAGTAATATAACGTTTTGTTCATATTTTTTTTTTCTCATGCGCTTTTTCAAGCAACAAAGTGAGCTTACGACATTTTGAAAATTTACAAAAATTTGACTAGTCCAAAAATCGACGATGCTACCATAAAACTCCTTGATCAAACGATCATAACTACGACCTATCCTATAATATAAGAGTTATTATTCTTGTACAGTCACGGACTAGGAGGCCGTAACAGATTTGTCTATGGTTTCGTCAGCCCCAGACTGTATTATAAAATAACAAGAGCTATTTTGCAACACAGAAAAGCTGGAAGTGTTACGCCGATCGTGTCCGCTACTGTACTATGCAGGTCACTCGCCAGGTCTGCCGGTCATAATAATGGCGGACGAATAAAACAGCTGTTTTATGTCCTCGTCAGTTTTACAGTCGGCCCCATTTTTGGGAGGTACTGATTGATATTTGGTAGCAGAAAGATTACTCCTTTACTATATCACTTTTGTAGGTAACATTGATAATAAAGCGTAATACAAGGTGTTTCAGAAAAGGCAGTAATAAATCAACGGAGGGACTCAGCTCACCATATGACTGCTCCGTGGCTCAGTTGGCAGTGATGTTGACTGAGTAAACGTGTGCACCCGGGTTCGATTTCCGGGCGGGGCGAATATTGATATGATGAATATCGATGTTTGTTTCCGGTCTGGGTGTGATGTTCGTCTTTGTGTGTGTTTCGGGCACCCTAGATACAGGTTCTTCCTAGTTAGGGGCTCTGAGTGTGATGTGTTATTATTATTATATCTAAAAAAATTCGCAAAGCAACATGGATCTGAATCGCAAAACAAAAATCAGCTGTCCCGTACATTGGCCCCGTCAACTGATCGAACCAATTTACGGAACAGCTGTTTTTTTTTTTTTGAGATTTCGATCCATGTTGCTTTGAGAAAAATGTAAGTTATGTTCAGCAAAATCCTTCCTTTGATTTATTAACGCCTTGTTCAGAAGCAGTAGAAGAAATACTAACAACTATATAGAATAATGGTCTTAAAATATGATAAGAAACATTAATTGCGGGATGACAAATTTACTCGTATCTTTAAACAAAGTACCAATGGAAACCATCGCTTTTTAATTAAGTCGGTAGATTTCAAAACCAACCAAGTCAAATTTTTGGGTGTATCGACTTTTTGGTGTCTATAGAAAGAATAAAATAAAAGCTTTTATTGTGTTTTGTGAAAAACAATCCCAATAGAGTTCATACAATCGTAATTCCGAAACAATGTTTTATTTTAAAACCAGCCATATCCACTACTAATAATAACACATCACACTCAGAGCCCCTTACTAGGAAGAACCTGTATCTAGGGAGCACGAAACACACACAGAGACGAACATCACACCCAGACCGGAAACAAACATCGATATTCATCATATCAATATTCGCCCCGCCCGGCAATCGAACCCGGGTGCACACGCTTACTCAGTCCACATCACTGCCAACTGAGCCACGGAGCAGTCGAGTAGTTAAGTCCACAGAGATAGAGTAAACAAAAAATACGACTGCTCCGTAGCTCAGTTGGCAGTGATGTGGACTGAGTAAGCGTGAGCACCCGGGTTCGATTCCTGGGCGGGGCGAATATTGATATGATGAATATCGATGTTTGTTTCCGGTCTGGGTGTGATGTTCGTCTCTGTGTGTGTTTCGGGCGCCCTAGATACAGGTTCTTCCTAGTTAGGGGCTCTGAGTGTGATGTGTTATTATGTTATTATTACGTTATACGGAAAAACAACCTGTTGGACTTGGTTGGTTTTAAAAAAGGAAGACTAGCCTGTATGGACCTCGAGCAAAGGAACATTTTCTCGACCGAAAATATAAACCCACGACAATGAATAAATTTCGTAGGTATTTAAAGCAAGTGCTGGACAAAGATCAGTTCTTGTTTTTCAGAAGTGAAAATTGGACGAGCAGATAAAATTTTATATGTTTTAAAAATGATATTACCTGCCTCTCTATGGATTATACGGAAATTTCGCGAATGCGTTTTCAATGGAAGTGCATAAACAAAGTTTGGCAAATTCGTTGGAAATTTTCAGAATAGCTTTATTTGCTTGGTAGCTGAATTTATTTTATTTTTGGTATTGAAATTGAAATGTTGAATAATTTCATTAAAGTTTAATTCCTATCTGTTTTTCGCTACTGTTCCCTTTTGAACATATTACACATAGAGTTAATATTATTATTATTTATTTTTTTAGCGTACTGGGTGGAATGGCTGCAAACTTAATTTTTGCTTATCAATTTGCATTACTTGTATTATTTTTTTATAATTAATAAATTTCAGCCCTAACTTTAAACAAAAGGCACTAGGTAAATGGAATTTTTGACCAGAAGACCTTAAAATACTTTAAAACATTGAAGCTCAATTGGAAAGTAAGTAATTTCTGTGCAAAGATTGTGATGATCTAAGTAAAAAGGTTTACCTACGCATTTTATGTAAAAACTGATAAAATAACTTTAGTATAAATTAATATTAAAGGTACATTATCTTTGATCGATCACGTAACATCATTTATAAGAAAAAAGTAGCGTGGGTAGGGTATTTCATGACATCACATCCAAATAAGAACAGAAACAAAAGAAACAAAACAACACTTCAAAACAACTCGAAAGAAGAAAACAAACTTTCCCGCCAGTTCTTGGAAGAAAAAAAAAGCATCTGCTGTCAAAATGAGCGGGAATTATACATGCTTAGCTTCTGAAGTTTTGAGGGAAGAAAGTTTTTTTTTTTTTTGTGAAAATCGCGGGAATTCTCTGGTGGTTTCTTTAAGGCTGCTTTTTCATGCAAGGCACATTTATTATCATTGCTTTTAACGATATTCATAACTCATAACTGGTACCGCAAACCTTCACCAGGTGAAGCTTCACCTTCTAAGGGGGTCGCCTACGAAGTATTCCTTTTTAGATTAAGGGAAACTTTCTATCTTACTAAAGTATCTTTTGATTCTTTGGTGGATCTCATTTCTGGTTTGATCGTGCAGGGAAACTCCGAAAATATCGCTTTCCATCGCACATGAGTTTTTTGATCAGGGCCATAGGTGCCCATAGTTAGCGACACTACTCGGTTACGTAAGTCATAACTGGCAACACACATTTTTTATTTGTAAGTAACATGGACGAGAAGATGTAGCAATGCAAAGTTTGAAAGGTGGGATTTGATAAAAGTTCAAAAATTCATAATTATAATCTTGCCCTGATATTCATAAAAAGTTAAAGTGCATTTTAGTTATTCGACGTATGTCAATTTAGACTGCATGTCACGTATTTACCATACAACAAACCAGTGAAGTAGACCTCAAGTAAAGCTACTTATAACCTACTGTATCTTTATGAATAACACGGTTGGTGTTTTAAGACGTAAATAACCCTTGCGAAAGTCAATACTAACTGCCTAAAACAGGATTCAAAGATTAATAATTAAAAGAAATTTGACTAAAAATAAGTATTTAAGTCATTAATAAGAACAAGCCTAACAATTGAGTTTCTTATAAAAATACCATAATGCCAAAATGATTTTACAACTTTTCGGATCGCCGTAAAACTTTTGGTAGTTACTTAGTGCCTTTTTAGTTTTTTACATAAATACTTTCAAAGTTTGAGAATTCATAATCTACATTGCACTTTTTATCAAGGTTTTTTTTTAATTGTTGACCCTTAATTAAATTGAAATTGAATCTATTGCCAAGTCGTTCAATTTTATATTTCTTTTTTTTTATAGAGACCCGCCTGCAATAAATTTACACATACACTGAGAACTTCCTCTTTTCTTAATTCGGTTAAAATAGGTAATAAAACCTTCTCCTGAATGTAATAAATACTTTTGTGGAAATCGCATCAAAATCGGTTCAGCCAAACTCGAGATAATCGCGGTCAAACATACATACATACAGGTCAAACACACTCAGAGCCCCTAACTAGGAAGTACCTGTATCTAGGGCGGCCGAAACACACACAGAGACGAAGATAACACCCAGACCGAAAACAAACATCGATACTCATCATAACAATGTTTGTCCCGCCGGGATACGAACCCAGGTGCACAACACGCTTACTCAGTCCACATCACTGCCAACTGAGCTACGGAGCAGTCAAGTAAAAGTTTTTAGGTACAATCGTCGTCTTGCATAATTTATTTGTTTTATTGCAAGTCATAAAATATAATAAAAACAACAAAAGTAATCAAACACATTTCCCTGGAGTGCTAAAAATAATTTGTCAAAATCAGACAAGAGGGGCGTACTATGATCACACACAAGAAATCATGATTTGTGCCTACAAGATTTCCAAAAGTAGCAAATATAAGTAATTATCCGGTTATTTAATCCTTATATCAATATTAATATCAATACATAGTATAAAACTAAGTCGCTTCCCACTTCTATCTCTATGTATGCTTAAATCTTTAAACCTATGCAACGGATTTTGATGAAATTTTTTTTTATAGATAGAGTGATTCAAGAGGAAGGTTTATAAGTATAATACATGCACAAAATAGAAAAAGGTTAAGCGGTACGAAGTTCGCCGGTTCGAATAATTAACATAATGTCCCGGCGAAATTCGTGTCGCACCTTACAGTTTAGGGAAAAATGAAATTGTTGTTTTTCCGAACTTCCCTTCCGTGTTTCCATTTTTTCTCAACTTTTAAACCTTCTCGGACTACTACGAACATTTTGAAACCATAATCAGCTAAATCGGCCAGGTGGTTCTCGAGTTCTAGTGAGACTAACGACTAACTAGCGAATTTAAAAACTCGAAAGTTTGTAAGTATGACTTTTTGTTACTCTTTCACGTTAAAACTACTGAATGGATTTTAATGAAATAATATAGCTATATTTCGTAGGTAGTTTACCTAAGTATCTTACCGTTTTAACATTATTCTATGATAAAGCGAGTAAAGCGTAGGCTGATAAACGGAATCCGGCGTACCTTAGCTTTTAGGGTTTTTATCAATTCCCTGAAGTGAATAATACTTTGTTGGGAAGAATTGAAATAGATATCAAAAGGTATATCTCTACAATACGTCAAGTAAGATAGTATTATGGCCGTGTAGTGGCAGCATAGAATACCACCACCCCACCTCCTCCCACGGGTGTCGTAGAAGGCGACCAAGGGCGACACCCGAAGGACGGGCAGCAGCGACCTTCGTTAAAACAACTGTAGAGCCAGGCCTGTCAAGTTAGGCGATGGAAAATTCCCCCCAAAATGATTATCCATGGCCATCAAAGGGGGAGGCCTATGTCCTTCAGTGGACGTCTTTCGACTACGATGAGAATGATTACGACACCTACCTTATTTTAAGAGTAGTTATAGGTACTTGATAAATCGAAAACCACCACTTCGTTTGCGCAGGATTAGTATATTCCAAGTAGCTTTATTTAAATAAATTGTAATATTTTTGTTATTCTGATGTATATATACGCTATGTTATGGTAAAGTTTCATTTAATTCCATTTAGTAGTTTTTACGTAAAAGAGAAACAAACTTCCATACTTACAAATAGTAGATTCGCTCAACGTACCTAAGTAATCCTTATCAAGCAACTTCAAAGTTTAAACTTAAAAGCTTTTCGACTTCATCGGACTTTCTTGAGCTTAATAAGGTATTGTTACACCACACGTTACATGTACAGACAAATATCCGAAGTTCGCTCAAAGCGAGCTTAAAGCTGCCGAGCTGGAGTCAGGAGTTGTGGGCAACTTTGGCTTGGTCGACGAGCTTTTGCCGTGGTGCGATTTTGTGATCGACATAGGAACTTGGACTAGCACCTAAAATAAATGCTTTCTTGGTTATTTATTATACTTAGAAACATAGGTCCTTTATTCTGTATCGTTTATTCTACCCATAAAATAATGTTATATTAGTAATCCAGCAGGTAGGATAATCCAATCCTAAATAATAAAGGCATTTCTTACTTCGCACCTTAATGATTTTTTAACCGACTTCAAAAAAGGAGGTTATCATTTTGACCAGTATGTATGTATGTATGTATGTTTGACCGCGATTATCTCGCGTTTGGCTGAACCGATTTTGATGCGGTTTTCAGAAATGTATTTTTTACATTCAGGAGAAGGTTTTAGTACCTATTTTATAGTAACCGACTTCGAAAAAGAGGAAGTTCTCAGATTATGTATGTGTCAGTTTGTTAAAGGCGGGTCCCTTTTTGTAAAAAAGAAATTATTTGGTTAACATGTCTTTAAACCTCATCGCGTCGTGCGCACATAAACTGTGCATAATTTAAATGCGTTTGAGGGTAGGCAATGGTTCCACGGGAGTGTGGTGTAGTCGTAAGCCTTATCTGTATCGGAGACCGGTCGGCGCCACTGAATTTGTGGTAGCCCGAGTTGTCGCTTCAACTAGTACCTACCTACCTACTTACTTCAAATAGTATTAAACAGGTTTACATTTTTTTTTCTTTGGTATTATACATACTTAGGTGAGATACTTACATAGTTATTAACTTTGCCATTGTAATTTTTTTCGCGATTGACGCTAACATTAACCAAGTTTAGAAAACTTGTGTTATTTCGTCCATAGCAGTGTTAATATTAAGAGGCATAGCACAGCTAGAGTAGCGCCACCCGAGAAAAAAATAACTATCTTCTAAACTAAGGCAAATATCAAAAATGTGAAACAGCATTCCCATAGATAATTCAGCCTAGTATTTTTAGGGCATTGTTGTATAGCTTTTAGGTTAAAGACCACAGAAAGAAACTGATTGTTGCCAAAAGCGGCCGTTTTTAGTTTAGAAGATATTTATTTTTTTCTCGAGTGGCGCTACTTTAGCTGTTCTATAGCTCTTAATAGATCTTCTTCTTCTCTCTTAAGAGCTGTGCTCTTGTCGGTGGAGCCTCCTGCATTCACCCCTGTTCCCGCCAGCTTCTTGACCATCTGATTGGATTTATCTGGTATAGATTTATTGCAAACTTAGTGTGTACAAGATGTTCTTAAGGCTTAAGGTACAGAGTGCTTAAAACTAGGCAAGGGTATAGCAATTTGGACTATTGTCTGATACGACTCTGAACTGACTCCTTTATTATTAGGTAGGCCTCCTAAATGCCGCCTCCGTAGCTCAGTGGCGTACCGCGTCGCGCCCTTGATTAGGGCACGGAAGGTTGTGGGTTCGATCCCCGCAGAAAACAACACATATATTGATTTCTCACGAAAATCACGTTGTGGTTGTTTTCGGTTGGATAGGACATTTCAGGCTTGAATCAATTGTCCGAAAAGTAAGATGATTCCGTGCTTCGGAAGGCACGTTAAGCCGTTGGTCCCGGCCGCAGTAGTGGTCGTTATAACCGCGGCGACAAGCTGGCCCCTTGTCACGTTGGTAATAAAGCATAAACTCGGCTAAACGTGGGTCTGGCTCTTGAGCTGGTACCTCTGCCTAACCCTTCGGGGAATAAAAGGAGTGAGATTATGTATGTATGCCTCCTAAATTGAAGCCTGTATCGATCCCCGGATCCCCCCTACATTATTTGCCAGACCTAGTCAAGCACGATCTGTTTTATTAGTTTCCGATCTGTTCTGTTCTGCCGGCCAATTCGTCGAGTCGACTGTTGATATTTGGTCTGACACGTTACATATTTGCTGACTGACACTGTTTCTAAATGGCATTCATTATAAATGCTTTGTAGTCTTTGAGCTTAATCAAATTTACAGTTCGGCAAGTAAGTACCTACATATTAATATGTTTTGATACGGAACCATTTTATTTTTGACTTGCAAACCCTAAAAAAAATTCAACGGACAGTATAGCATAGCAACCCAAAAATAACTCAACTTTCTCTCCCTAATTGCAACCATGCGACAGAGAGAGAGCAAATTTTTTTTAATGAAATGTGCGTTTCGGGAAAAAACGTTTTTCACCTAAATCAGCAAATTACAATGATTTTGTTGTCCATCTATTCAGCATTGAATAATTTAGAATAGAATAGAATAGAAAACACTTTATTGCATACAATACAAAAGTACATTAATAAATACAGAGTACGAACAAACTGAATTATTATTTAGGTAACTAAGTATATAGGTTTTCCTTTTTTTTGCATTTCTTTCGTGAGTAAACAACTATCTGGCCAATTTTTATCACGAAATCTCTGTATTTAAGGGGCCTATAAGTATAAATCTATAAAAAAAATATGAACAATATACAAACCTAGTTTTTTATGGTGATGTAACATACTTACTTACTTACTTAAACTTCATGGAAATTAATTAGTAGAGGAAAAATGCTTTTTTCTTTTTGTATTTCGGGGTATACGGTCCTCATAAGAGGCATAGCACAGCTAAAGTAGCGCCACCCGCGAAAAAAAAGTATTTTAGGGCACTGTTGCATAGCTTTTAGGTTAAAGACCAGAGAAAGCTACTGATTGTTGCTAAAAACGGCAACAATCAGTAGCTTTCTTAGATCTGTCGCCTATAAAAAAAGGGATTAGAGGTTTTAGATTTTGAAATTCTAACCCCTCTAAAATGAAACTCATTGAAAGACCCCTTTAACACACGGCAGTCCAATTTCTCGTTATCTGCAGAATCTCTGTTGATGGTGAATGTGTGTAGGTATATGCTAGCGTTCACACGAGCATCCAGCATGCTAGCATATAAACCAATAGGGATCCTGCAGCAAACGGGAACTTAGACTGCCGCAAGAAAAAGGGTTATCCTTTCTTGATGTTTGTCACCTAGGTATCTTTAAAAATAGCATGGGCTTATCCAAAGAGGACATCTCAGACCTCAGACCTTTGACACACCTCGGACACTTCATAGAAAAAAGCGCGTTGCTTCGCGCACAGCCGAAACGCGTGTACGTGCACGCGTATCATGCTTGTGTGAGTGAGATAAGACGTGCGACTTGTACAGTGGCGGACACGATAGGCGTAACACTGCCGGTTTTTCTGTATTGCAAAATAGCTCTTGTTCTTTGGTAATAGTCTAGGGCTGACGAAACCATAGACAAATCTGCTACGGCCTCCTAGTCCGTGACTGTACTAACCGTCACTGAGGTAGCAGAGCGCGGGAGCCGCACTTGCTAAGGGAGGCAGGGTGTGCCCATACCTACTGTACTCTATTTATTATACTGCCTTTGATGAGTGTGACCTTTCCTGACATTAAAAACCACATATTCTTTATTAATAGCTATTTAATATCTATAAGTACTTAATTAATTTTAATTTTTCTAGAATACGAACTAATATAAATCACACCGTTACACCACCACATACTAATTCATTATAATACCACTGATATTTAATATAAAAAAAGTTTTGTACTAAACAGTAACTTACACTAGATAAATCTAAGGCTCTGGATAGACAGACAGACAGACAGCCTGCATTTAAACAACTGCAAAATGTGAAAAATTCAGAGTTCATGGTTCGAAGAAAATACAGCTTCGCAAGAGTGTCTTGTAACTGAACCATTTTAATTTTGAGTTGGAAACCCTAAAAAAGCCCAAAAAAAAAAAAACAGATCATAAATTTGTTGAATTTTGCTTTTTTTGTTGAACTTTGGGCTCAAATTGTGTTTTTGAATAAAGATCACTAATTCCACATTAAAAAGTAGTGGCGCCTCATTATTTTCAAGACTTTTGTAACAAGCTGTTTCATGAGTCCCATCCGCTGTGAACATCGGTGGAGTTTCGGCGGCCATCTTGTTTTCGAATTCCTCGGTCGGTCTGTGAGATCCATCAGGTGGATGCCGTCACAGACGGGTGTTTTTAATGTTTATGTCCAAAATTAGTATAAAAAATTGATGTCAATCAGTTTCAATCAATCATCCAAAGGTTCCATGGACATATGCCGTCACATGGAAGTCAACATGGAATGCTAGACTGGTATTTCATAGAGAATCACAGACCAAAACATTAAATTTTAACGGCGGCCATTTTGTGCACCAGATGGAAGTCTCACAGACGAGGAAAAATTGCATCCGCCATCTTATTCCATCAGATGGATGTCTCACAGACGAAGGGAATGGCATCTTTCTTAAATTTCCTATACCTATTTAATTTAACGAGTGAGGTGGACTGATACGTGGGTGTACCGGGCGGGGCCGAACATTGCTATGATGAATATCGATGTTTGTTTCCAGGTCTGGTTGTATTTTGTCCATGTATATGTTTCAGGTACCCTAGATATAGTTTCTTCCTAGTTAGGGGTTCTGAAAGTAGCACGCCAAATAGGCACGATAGCTGTCAAATTGCGGAAATTCGCCCGTAAACTAACTAAACTAGGGGTTCTGAAAGAGTGATGCATATCATTTGTACATAAGTTAATTTTTCAAGGCAGCAACTCTAGATCAGGAGGCAGCGGTATATTCTTCATGAGGGCGAATCTTTTCAGCGCATCGTACTTGCTCCTCAACGCTTCCACCTCGTCTCTTATACGGTTGTTGTCTTCCTGCATTTGCTCCATGTCGTGCCATTCCTGAAATTTAACATTTCAATTTTATTATCTTCTCCTAAATTGACAAAATACTGCACTGAAGTGGAATTATTCCCTTTCTATATCAATCAATATATATAAAACTCTTCCGTTACTGACTGACTGACTGACTGACAGACAACGCAGAGCCGAAACTACTGGGCGTAGCGGGCTGAAATTTTTCATGTAGGTTCCTTAGGGAGTGTAGGTGAGCACTAAGAAAGGATTTCCCGAAATTCCCATGGGAACGGGAAAAAAATGGATTTTTGTGGTTATGAGAAATCTGCGCGAGTGAAACCGCGGGGCAGCCTCTAGTTCATAGTATAAAACAAAGTCGCTTCCCGTGTCTGTATCTTTAAAACTATGCAACGCATTTTGATGCGGTTTTTTTTAATAGATAGAGTGATTCAAGAGGAAGGTTTATAAGTATAATACATGAGCAACATAATAATAGGTAAGGCGGTACGAAGTTCGCCGGGTCGATTTGTTATAAATAAGAAAGATTTGATTTACTGAACCTATTTGAAAGATTCTTTCACTGTTGGGAAGCTACACTATCCCCGGATGACAGAAGCTATAAAAATTCTGAATACAAGGCGCTATGAAGTTCACCGTGTTAGCTAGTAATAAACAGATCCATACTTCCATACCTAATATAAGTTAGACTGTCTGTTTATCTCACTCTCACGCCAAAACTACTGTAACTGTCTAAATAATAGGTAAAATGTACCTGACTCTTTTCAGTTTCCAGTTCATCCTTTTGCTCGATCCTTTTGATCCGGCATGACGCGGCGTAGCCACGGTTCTTTAACGTGCGTCTTCTTTGTTTCATTCTAAAAGAGAAGTACTTAATTAAAATCACAAACCAACACCATTTTTTTTTAACTTCTAGACTAGTTTTTGTCGTAACTGTAAGACTACAGGGTGGTGTAGTAAGTGTAATACATACATAATCTCACGCCTTTTATTCCCCGAAGGGTTAGGCAGAGGTACCAGCTCAAGAGCCAGACCCACGTTTAGCCGAGTTTATGCTTTTTATTACCAACGTGACAAGGGGCCAGCTTGTCGCCGCGGTTTTAACGACCACTACTGCGGCCGGGACCAACGGCTTAACGTACCTTCCGAAGCACGGAGTCATCTTACTTTTCGGACAATCAGGTGATTCAAGCCTGCAATGTCCTATCCAACCGAAAACAACCACAACGTGATTTTTGTGAGAAATTAATATGTGGTGTTTTCTGCGGGGATCGAACCCACAACCTTCCGTGCCCTAATCAAAGGCGCGACGCGCTACGCTACTGAGCTACGGAGGCGGCGTAAGTGTAATACTACAGCAAATTGAAGGCATTGAATTGCACCACCCCATCTCAAGCCATCTCATCCCAGGGGTGTCGTAAAGGGCACCTAACAGATCTCCAATCCACCTACAATCTCTTTCAAAGGTTTTTGGCTAAGATAATGATAGAACTTAGCCATTTTTTTTTATCAGGTTTTTTTTAAACTGGTTTTTATTTTGAAGCGTTTTTTTTTTAATTTAATTCTTAATTAGTGGGTATTACACCTATTATAAGCCCTACCCCTTAAGCTTTTTATAAATTAAATTTGTAAAAACCGTTTCTTTGTTTCACATAAAATGTAAAACCATTTTAGTTTTAGTCAGTATTTTTATAATATTTTAGTTAGTTTGTTACTCTTTACATACACTACCATAGTTCATAATGCATGCTAAGTACTATTTTTGGTCGTCAACTTTGATTTTAACAATATTGTATGTTGTATTTTAGTTGATTTGGTTGTTAACTGTTAGTATACTGAAAGAAATAATTAAAATAAAAAAATCGAAGTAGGGATTCAACATCGAGAATGTACTATAGGTGATGTGATGGGTGGGTGTGAAACAAATGCCATTAATCAGCCTCCGCAGCATGACGGACCATTTGTCGAATCTTTCTGCCACTTTTAATCGCTTTTGACATTTCAATGCGGGAAAATGTATAGAGATGATTGACAAAAATGACAAATATAGATACGACAAATTCGCCAAATTAACTTGAGGGTCATGCTACCGCCACAGAATTCATCTTGGTTCAAAACTAAACCATACCGGACAATTTGATCCCTCGTTAGGCCCTTCATCTTGAGCTGTCGGTTCAGGTCCCGAACGGAAATGGAGACCAGCTCATCGTCGCTGATCTCTGCGCAGGGGGTCGGAGAAAGTGGTGCCTGGAAATATTATTATTTCTGGTGAGGTTCCTACTTATGTGAATGATATCCTTAAAAATGTTTTCTTTCTTTTATCTGTCTGACCATTTTTCTCAACAAGGGTTCGTAAAGGTTTGGTGCTAAATGCAAATGTTTTTACTTATTTATTAATTTTGTCAAAAGTGTTCAGTAAAAGTGTTCATTTTAAAAAAAGTTTGAATGACTTCATGCAGCTCAATAACCATTTCTTACATCATTATACCTACATAGTTTTTTTTTTAAACAGAGTTACTGATTTCATATTGGCCAAAAATCATGATTTTGTATGATACATAAAATCTGTCTTCCAAAAAATTAAACACTCAGGTAGGTAGCTAATTAGCACTGTCCTGTAGATAGAAATATGAACAGCAAACCACTGGGCTTGGGACAAATCTGTACTCAAATTTTCATGCATTGCATACAGAACAGATGCGCCGTGAGCGGATCGTGTAAATAGATATGTAAATAAAAACCTACCAAGTCCTCATAATTGATTCTGTTTCTTGTAGTCATCTTTTCAAAGTATAGTAGCACCCGCTCTAGAATCAAATTACAATATTATCTTTCACCCTAGCCAAGTTTACGATATGTAAACTTTTTATTAAAGAAATTCAAATAAGTATAGTGACCACAAAAGGCTATTCTAAAATCATCAACCACAAAATTCTGAACAAGCTATGATGTGAAGCATCAAATATACAGTTAGATCTGTTTGAAACTGTCCATTTGGACGCCCCTAAGTACATTAATGCGCAGTTATGCTGCCAGAAAATATGCAAGTCATCTTCAATCAATAGGTAGAAATTTAAGATCAAAAATAACACCTAAAGAACTTTCTCGAAGCCAGAAAGACTTAACATTATTGCTTTCCGACTTCCCAGATTACACAGGTCGTGAGGCATCGTATTAATGTTGATAAAGTGGGTTTAAAATAAACAAAACAAATCACTGAAAAAGTACGCTGTTTCCAAACCAGGAAGTAATCAGTTCAAAACCTCATAAACACTGCTTAAACTTAAATTTTCGCAGAGATAATTAAAAGGGGTTTTATTTAGTGGTTGATGCTATAGAATTGTATTTAATTCAAGATTAAAATAACAGTTTATTTTGTAAAAAAAAATGTAAAACAAACCAGCTTCAGCTCAGCCACACGCAAAACAAATTAAAACAAAAATGAATGATTGATTGATTGAATGAAAGAAAAAAAAACTAAAATTTTATTATAGGATTTAACTGATCAATCTCCCTAACAGTATTTCTAGTAGTGTAGCACATTTACATATCGATCGATATCGAAAGTATTCTTGTATAATATTACAAGAGGCTGCCCCGCGGTTTTTCCCGCGCAGATTTCTCATAAATCAAAAATCCCGTTTTTCCCGTTCCCGTGGGAATTTCGGGAAATCCCTTCTTAGTGCTCACCTACACTCCCCAAGGAACCAACGTGCCAATTTTCAGCTTTCTACGCCCAGTAGTTTCGGCTTTGCGTTGTCTGTCAGTCAGTCAGTCAGTCAGTCAGTCAGTCAGTCAGTCAGTCAGTCAGTCAGTCAGTAACGGAAGAGTTTTATATATATTTATTATTATCACAGCAGAACAGTCACGGACTCCTTCACCGTAATACTTCTGGTTTTTCCGCATTGCAAAATAGCTCTTGTAAGCAAAATGGTAATATAGTGCGGACGACTCCATAAACAAAAGTGTCACTACAGCTACGGGATGACTTTGAATTCAAAATTTATTTTTGGATATAGAGATCCTTTTTACATACCGATTATCAAAAAAAAATAAGAGCGTTTTACCTGAAAATAAAAAGCATATTAAAATACTTACCTTATTCGAAGCTTAGAAATGAGATAGGCACTTGCGTTTCCCGCAGAATACAGTCCGTCTTTGTCTACTTATCTAGACAAAGACGGACGACGGGATGACGTCACGCCCAGGCAGGTTGGCGGGCCGCTCAATCCTATAAAAGAGCGTTGGCCGCCATCTTTACCTCATTGGCATTTTAATTGCACCAGGCAGGATTAAAAGTTAAGCTTCATTGCAGTGCAGCCAGAAATATCCTTAAAAATTTACCTGCATAAGTATACTTGGGCATTAGGTAAAGTGACATTAGGTTTTTAATAATATTGTGCGAAAAAAATATTATTTACAAAAAAGTTTGAGTTTCGACAACGGAGGATAATGAGTTTTCAGCATGTTTTTGCTGAAATACTCGTTCGTTAGTTTCACTAACTATTGAGTACCCAGTCAATTTTACAGTTTTTTAAGTAGATCACTTGCATATTTTCATTTTTAGTTTTTAAATTACGAATTATTACCCAGAAACATGAATCCGAACGACTGGCGATATCTTACCACCCGTGACCCCCCAGCTAACAGCCGAGATGACACCGGCGGATTTTAGTAAGTGTGAACATCTGATAACTATGCGACTCCCCCCGGGGTCGCAGGGTACTCGTTAGGAGTTTCCCCGCCTTAAAAAAAAAAGCGTAAGAAAACAAAATGTTAATAATATTGTTGATACTCGATATCGATGTATCTTAATAGACCTCTTCACTTCACTAACCTACTAAAAAATATTTTGTCTATGGTCTCAGTTTTCTTTTTCGCGTTGTCGGTTTGTTGCGTACATTTTCGCTGTGAGAAAGCTTTTTCTCAATTTCTATAAAATTCTAGATATTTTCAAACGAACAACATGGCTAAACGTAAGAACAAGCCGCTAATAGACTCCGACTCTAGCAGCGAGGACTCAGACATGGATTCCGTAAGTTGAAACAGGTTGTTTTGCGTCCCCAACGGAAGATTCTTTCATGATACCTAATTCCTTGGCCCATTTAGGACAAGATCACATGCGCACATAACAAATTCATACTCTTACTCTAGCAACCAAAAGACAGAACTACGCTGTATCTTTTAGAAATAAAATGAAAAATAGCAAAGGAATCATTCCAAGCATTTTTTTTGCAATGTTTTGCTGTCATGCAAAAATTTACCATAGCAGGTGTGACTCATACACATTCCATGCATTTAATCCGTGCATCTGTTGTTTACCTGCGAGAAGTGCTTTTATTATTATGTATTTCAAGCACTATACCAATGCAGCAGAAAAATAACCAAAAAATTCATGATCTTGTAAATGGACAAGAGTACTAAAATTCAGACTTTCTACATTATGTAACATGGCTATTTAAACTTTGGCCAAACATCTTAATCAGACAGTGCTTGTAAACTATAAAAACATTCTGTTTTGTTTATATGTAAAAAAAAAAAATTACCATAACCCGCAGTACATACCTAACCTAAGATTTAACTAATATTTCACATTGACAAAAGTACAATTTGATTGTTTTGAACAACAAAAAACATTGTTATCAATCCAAAGACCTAAACCAAATGCACTATTTAAATCACCAATTGACAATTGAGTCTTTATAACCTGGCAAATGTTTACTACCCACAAATACATACAAACTATGCACAGTTTATGTATGCACTACGCAGTGAGGTTTAACTTTGCCATAGAAACCTGTTGCAGTTCACTAGTTAGTAGTCTAGTAGTAGACAGAGCTACTTTAGCGTTTTTAATATTAGTATGGATGTCTTTACAGCAATTTCTGAATCTGGCAAAAAAGAAGAAGACTGGCACTTCACCGCCGCAGGCTAAAGCAAAGGGGAAATCTTCGGACAAGTCTTCGGACAGCGAGTCGGACTGGGACGATGACGATAAGAAGGATAAATGTAAGTATTCAATAAATATTTTACTTAAATTTTTAACAAGTAAAGATTAGTTTAGAGACTTTGACAGAATAAAACAGGTAGAATCATTTGAGAAGAGCTCATTTGGGGGTGTCTCCAGGCGATCATTGTCGTAAGGCAAGGCAAATATTTGTTTGCCCGAGCCAATTCGTGGGCCCCCTGAACTACCTCGCCTCTCGCATTATAGGATACTTTTAAGGTATCAATACGAATTTGATAGATAGTCTAATTGACTTTCAAATAAGTGCTATCTCGTATCCTATATTAAATAAATAATTTATGTCTTTTTTTTACTTTTTGAGACCATTCTGAACTCAACTCGGTACAATGCTGTACCAGAGTTTAGTATGAAGTTCCATACTACCCTCTGAAAAAGTTGAGTCAGATAATTAAACCTCACTAAATTGTGCATAAATTAAATGTGTTAACTAATTAAATGGGTTAACTACAAATGGAATTGGCCTAATATGGCATACCACCACCTCATCTCCTCCCACATGTCGCTAATTGTCGTTTTCACGGAAAGACCCAAATCAAAAAACATAATTCTACTAAATTACGCATGAAGAAACTGCTCTTAACCACCTTAGATACATAACGTCTTCCGACGCTCGGGAATACGACCGTAGTCGAACAGTGACGAAGATTTCTATGCGCATTATTACTTTTGGAGTACTGTATGTTTTTATTATACAATCTTCTTCTTCTTTTTCATGGCTGAGGATTGTGACCAATAACTATTTCCCTCCATATATTGCGATCAAGGGCTATGTGGTCTGCCCTCTGCATGGAACCACAGGCTTGTTTAAAGGAATCGGACCATCTTGTAGGGGCTCTTCCTCTAGTGTGCTTGCCTTCAACTTTTATCCAATAGCATACTTAAGGGGCGAAATGGTGCGAAACTAGCGCCACTCCCGATAAATAATTAATATCTTCTAAACCATGGCCGAAATCAAAAATATGCGCTTTTGAATGCCTATCAATTATTTATCGAAGTGGCGCTAGTTTCGCACCGTTTCGCCCCTTAAATGTTCTAACCAGTCGAATTTCTCAGACTGTGATGTGTTTTTGTTTCAGCAAAATCTTCATCGTCCTCGTCAAGCGGAAATGACAGTGATGCATCAAATCACTCCTCAAAAAGGAATTCTGCTCGAAGCAGCAGAAAGGTGGGTTGCATAATAGGGTGGGTCACTCTTGTATGGAGAAAAAAAAAAGGTTTTATATTTTTACGTAATAGTGATAAAAGGGTGCTAAATCATGATAATAACATACGTATTTAATTATATAATAATTAAATGTCATCTTCAGCCTCCGAATTCAAGTTGAATTTTATAAAAAAATAAAAAATTGTCCTTTCTGTTTAGTACTGTAATTTATTTATTTTTGTATAAAATATGTTTTTTTTGCAACATAAAATGTAGTATTTTAAAGCTTCTTTGATATTAACTTAACATTGTTATTAAACTTATTAAGGGGCTAAAATTGGGAAAACGGCGAGAGGAGTGTTCGTATATACGACTTTAATAACACTTAAAAATAATACAGAAAGCTATTTTTTTTTTCGTAGCTTCTCAAAAGACTGAACTACAATTATAATAGGTTTTCAAATAAAAAAACTAAAGGGTTTTCTTATAAAAAAATCGTAAAGTTCATCAAAAACTGCAAAAACAGCTTTTGCTGTTAACGATTGTTTACTAGTTTAAAAGTAAGTTGAAGCAAAACAAAAATTGTATCATAAACTAGAAAGTCTGTTCAACTTTTATATTGTAATTACAAAAATATACATGTCCATTTTCATCTAGTTTTAATTGCTAAAACTTTACTAAAATTTCGGCGGAAATTCTCCATACTAAATTGTATGGAGGGATACAACGGCCGAGCGGCCGATTCGATAAGCAGAAACGGGCGCCAGTACGCCTCCGGTCTTGAGGCGGAGCGTACGTCAGTCGTGCTTTGGCGCGCTATTACAAGACTATTTATTATTTTTTGCGCGAGGTTTGCGCAGTGAATGAGAATTCTTTTTTAGTTTGGAAAAAGTAAGTACATTTTATTATTATTATATTAATAAATTTGAGCAATAGTAGACGTAAGTTTCTGTGATTTTTTAATATCAAATAAGTATCCCTACAAATTTATATTCTGAGGGGAAAAAGAAAGCACTTATTTTCACTCATTTTAAAAACGATATCTACATAGTACAGCTCTTAAAAATATATTTTTATATTGGGTTGTTTTCTATATCTTTCTTTTTTAAATGCAAAGCAATAAACTTTTCATTATTTTTATTTATTTTACGATTTGATATGTAGGGGTCATTGACCTTAGTAGGATTACCCACACGTCACAGTGTGTATGTACCTATCAGGAAAAATAAAAACGTAGTGCTTCTATTACTCTATCGTACACCTATATAGTAATTAGTTTTTTCGCTACCTACTTTACACAATGAAACTACAATAGGTATGGACGTAGGTAGGCAATGTTTGGTTGCATAAGGGTTTCGTATGAAAAACAACTTTTAGGGGATATCTCTCAAACAAGAACAAATTTAGGTGTAAGGTACTATAAACTATAGTAATAATAACTTATTATGCAATATGCAAGCCCGACCTGACATACGCGATCCTTTATCGTTGCTCGAAATTCAACACCTCGAAAAAGGTTTTTGCACATATTTATAAAAATAATATATTGAACTTCAATTTATTTGAAAATGATGAACCTAAAAATTAAAAAAAAGTTACTTTCTTTAAAAAAATTAGAGGTGGATTTAACAGAGTTCTAAATATCAATGTTATTTATTTTATTATAAAATTATATAAATAACTGCTTGCCAGTTGTGTTAAAAAAACAACCCAGTAAGATTAAAGTTAAGCTCGGAAAGTAACTTTTTATTCTATTTATAAAAAATGCAAGAATAGGTAAAAGGAAATGAACGTCTTTCTATGCTGCAAAAAAAGTTAAATATCCAAGAATGTTCTATGTACTGTTGGTTTGTCTAATAAATAAAATAAATAAGACGCCACCGCTACAAAGGTAATTTTTATTAAAATAACCAACTTAAAATATTAATTTACACGATTATTATTATCTATACCTACTGAAGATTCTTATGTATGGATTATGTTACTTTCTTGGCCAGGAATGGGCAAATTAAATAACAACAACGTTAAATCTTAGACAGGAAAATACATAAAACAGTTTATATGGGAAAATTACATTTTTATTTTTCTTTCAACCCCTCCATTTTTTCTATCTTTTCTCACCTTTTGAACCTTATGTGAACTACGACAAACATTTTGAAACTCAAATCATCTAAACGTTCTAAGTCGTTCTCAAGTTTAAGCGAGATAAACAAACCACGATTGATTTTTAAATATAAACTAGTCGACTCGGCGAACTTCGTACCGCCTAACCTATTACAATGTTATGCGTGTATTATACATTATAAACTTTCCTCTTGGACAGATGCGGGAAGCAACTTTATTTTATACTATGTACTAGAGGCTGCCCCGCGGTTTCACCCGCGCAGATTTCTCATAAACACAAAATTCCTGTTTGTTCCCGTTCCCGTGGGAATTTCGGGAAATCCCTTCTTAGTGCTCACCTACACTCCCTAAGGAACCTACATGCAAAATTTCAGCACGCTACGCCCAGTAGTTTCGGCTCTGCGTTGTCTGTCAGTCAGTCAGTCAGTCAGTCAGTCAGTAACGGAAGAGTTTTATATATATTGATTGAAGATGGTCTGTTATTTTGACCATCAAACTCTATCTATAGTCTTTTTTTTATTACAACAAGAAACCTTTTTGGCGGGAAACATTTTTCATAGTCAAAGAAGTCTAAAAAAAATCAATCAATGTGGCAGACAGACGTTTGTTTTATTGAAAGGTTTAATATACCTAAATTTTTGAATAATATAATGTACCTATTTAAAATTAATTCGAACAATAAATGTTCGTTATATTGAAATAGGTATTTTAATCTGTATGTGTGTATGTACTATGTATGTTTGTCCGCGATTCTTTCACGTTTGGCTAAACCAATATTGATGCCGTTTTCAGAGTAGTATTTGCTACATTCAGGACCGGGTTTAAGTGTTTAAACAAACTTTGAAAAAAGGCAGTTCTCAGTGTATGTATGTGTCAGTTTATTGAGCCGTGTGCCTTTAAAAAGAAAAAAGTATCATATTGTCACTCGTTAGCATTAATTGCGAGACTCATAATGTCATACCTACGTAATTACATTTATTTTTATCACAAACAGTAAATTAATGCAAGTAATTCTTTTATATTAATTATTAGCAACGAGTTTTCAGATGCAAGTTCCATATCTCCTTTTCAAAGATTCAGCTATCTTCTAACATAATAATGACAGGTATAAAGATAAACATACAACCAGTACTTAGGGACACGTAAAAAGTATCGATACTTTGCGGTATCGAGTACATTTCCATTCCTATCCTTACTTTGTACTCAATACTGTGCTTACGATACTTTTAATCAATGAGTACATACATTTTGGCAGGTATGGCATCATATCGAATGAACTGAAATGAATTCCCATATAAAACTAGCGACAATAAAGGTTCTGCAAACGATCAAATTTGTTTGACAAACACGTTTTCATATAATATTGTTTGACAAACTTCAAACACATCTTTTTTATATTACCCCACGATTAATTTTTTTGACATACGTAAAATTTTCCAAAAAAAAAATAAGTTAAACGGACACTTACACGGCTTCCGGCTATTTTTCATCGTTAAAGGAAAGCCAACTTGTTTTATTTTTTGAAGAACTTTCTTTTATTGTATTAAACTTGTGTGCCTAGCCTAAGTAAGAACTGGCCCTAAGAAAAGTGCTTCGGGGTATCGATACTTTTGTTTCTTGTTTTTTTTTTAACAACTTTTCCAATATTGTATTAAATTTGTGTGCCTACCAAACGTAAGAAAAGTAAGTACTATAGGACCTCAGAGAAGTACACGATAGATACATTGAAGAATTGATACTTTTGTTTTGATACTACTCATTATGAGTACAGTATCGATACTTTCTATTCTTTACCATATATTATATGAAATAGTTTTAGGTTTTGTAACAGTTTTTTTAGCGTATTTATTGCTAGTGCTACCTGCACATAACACAAATAAATTTCGTGGATAATTTAATGAGTGGCTTTCAATTTGACATATAAAAAAAATAAGTTTTATTACACCGCTATGGTATGGCGCTTTGCAAAAGTCAACAGGTCAAGTTGAAATGAATCATTAAAAGAAAAAAAGAAAATTGAAACTCGTCACGCGTCAGTCAGATAGTTATTTTTGTTTTAAACTTTTTAAGTTAATTTGAACTGATTTTAATTACTATCCTATGTCTTTTACTTTAGACAACGCAATCTACGGGCGTATTATGAGACTTATTTTTGCTTTTTAATGACACAATGAAAACCCCTCATTAATTCATATTTGTTTTTTACAGAAATCAGAATCTTCCATCCCCCCGCTGATAAGAATTTATCACACCTTTATGAGGCATACTGCAGTTTATAATGTAAAACTGGAGTAGACGAGTGGAGTCGTCATGTCATTACGATAAATTTGAAATCTTTTGTAATTTAGGGGATATTGTTATTATATTTTATTGTAGTTAAAATTTTAAATTAATAAAATATTTACGTGTGAGTATTTACTTAAATGAAATATATTTACCTATGTTGAGAAATTCAGTCCTTTAACAAATAAAAAAAAAACCTAAAAGCTGAATATATTAAAATCACTCTCAAAGCCTAAAAATCAAGTAAAAACGACAATTTTTTATTTGTGGCAATAATTGTTTTCTATCTTATACCAGTTGTAATTAATTAAAAATATACAAAAAAAATATAATATTGAAATGCGACTTTAATTTTTACCTTTAATGTAATCAAAAAGTCATAACCAACTTTTTGTATTTTTGCAGTGTTGAACTCTGACCGACGATCTTTTTTAACCGACTTCATTAGTTAAAATAAACATACTTTACCTTTTATTCAGTAAATAATAAGTAGGTAAGATATTTAGTTAGATAGTTAAAGTTCTAAACATTTTTTTTAATGTTTCTAATAAAGTATGTTTAAGTACTCAACAATAAACAATTTGTACTAAAATAAAACCTATTAGGCAGTAAAAAAATTATATAACATCGATAAATCATATTATTTCGTAATCACAATTCAATAAACCCATAAATCATAGTAACGATACACCCAAGTTAATTCGCGCGAAAAATCAGATTTAAATATTGCGCCAAGAAATGTTCGCAACTCGGCCGCGTAACATTTAGCGCTAGGGTCGCGCGAAATCGGCGTTCAAATAAAAGAGGCCTCAGCCTTAATAATTTTAATCTAATTTCTGTTCTAAACTGCACGAAAATCCTTCCTACACTCGAATTTTGCCATGATTTACCTAACTTTCGAAAATAATTTTTGAGGATCAGAAACATTGTCAGGTTATAGATTCTCGGGGTGGGAGAGTTAGCAACTTTGTAACAGGTAGATAACAGGTCCTAGTATGTCTCTCAGGTCATCTGGAAGATACCTACAAGCAGATCTGAGCTCTCATAAAGGTCTTGCCTCATCTTTGCAGCTGGAATGAGTCTTGATGGCAAATCAAGGTGGTAACTAACAGCAAAAGTAGCCAAAATAATTAACTTCTGTTATTGATCTCTCGTTGAAACATACAGATGAATAAAACGTTAACTCGAGTGATATATTTCAATGCTCGCCAAGGAGACAGTCGAACGCGAGCGAGAGGCGGCCCGTCTCCGCCGGGCAGGGCAGGAGTCGCGGCTGCCGCGGCAGGACGAGACCTTGGAGCTTTCGTGAACGAAGCTCAGTAATTCTGGGCGCAAGAATATAAGTCTACGGTATCTTCAGCCTGGCGTAAAAGTCGCCTTGGGGCCACGAATGTACGGAGCGGGGGCAGCATTTGGTGCTTCCGTACACCGAGCAGTTGTCAAAGGGAGAACAGCCCTGTCTCCCTCCGAGAAGAAGCCAATGCGAGGTTATTTGCTTAATTGATCCCTAATTGCATACAGCTTCTTGTGGACCCTATAATATGCTGAGAAGAGGGCAAGGAGGGGATGAAGTTGGCGTGACTACGATATAACCCTGTCGCACCTCATACGACATCACATCGGGCGTAAAAGTAACCATTATGGGCTCATCTTCTCCAAACAAAAACCCATTCGGCAAGGGACATCTTTTCAGGTCATCTATAAGCTAAATCGTCATTGAAAAGGCAAATCGAAACAGACGAAGCAATGCTGTAATGATATGATTGATTCTTACTAACATGTTGCCTTTTTAATCAAGTACCTTTAAAGGAAGGGGCTGTAATTGAACAACAGGTTGGTTTTTTCAGTTCTAGTTGTTTAGCAATTGCTTCCGTAATGGGCTGGAGGCTGGGACCTGTTGTAGCGCCGTCAACGTAAGCGAACAATAATGTTTCAATAGTAGTTTATTTAAATGAAGCAAACTGCATTTCCCGCCCCTCGCGCCTTAATATCAAGCAGTCAATTTGTAGTGTAAATGATATAAATATATACTTTAATATATATTTTTCTTAAGCAGGCTATATTTGCAGTATAAAAAATTAATAAATAATATAATTATTCAATTTGAAGATATAAAATTTGGTTCACGAAGTGGCGTCTAATAATTATATTCTCCAAATTTTTGAAGACGATTCGGAGGCTGTTAATGATGTCGTATTTGGACAAAACTTTGTACACGTCAATTCTAACCCAAAAGGCACCCTTTTATCACTATTACAAACAAAAAATCTAAAAAAAAATTTTTTGACCCACCCTATTGCATAAGAACTTATTTTGATATGAAGCCATATTAGTTTTAACTGCCTTCTGGGCAAAGGCACCCAATTATTTCTCCAAGAGATAGAAAACAAGATTGTCTGCCATATCCTGTTTGATCTTCCACGTTTGCATCTGCCACCTTAGAACTCACTCGGATAGGATAGTTAAATTTCTAAAAAATTTCAAAATCGTAAGACGCACTAATTCCGAAATTTAAAAGCTGATACTTATTAAAAAAGAAACATTATTTTATAACAAAATTATATTTAAGTAAGTTGAATATCTCAAAAACCGTTAGGTTTGGTATAGGGTGTCTAATAGTCAAATATGAAGGATACTACACGCCCTAACAGATCTTGCACTACTTAACCAGTAACCCTGTATAAACTGACTAAAATATACAATCATTTTTCATAAATTCAGGCCTCAGCAGCATCAGCTTCAGCCTCCGCAACGTCACCGCAATCATCAGACAGAGAAGAGAGCAGGAAGGAAGTTCGAAAGAAGAGTACAGATAGTGCCGCTTCTTCTGTCAAAGAGAAAGAGAGAAAAAAGGAGAGAGAAAAAGAAAAAGAGAAGGAGCCGCTTAGTGAGCCGGAGGAAGGTAAAATTTTTGTCATATAATAACTAGCATTTCCTGTGATTTCGTCCAAGAAGAATATTTTTTTTACCACATTTTCTCACTGCATAAACGTCCCTTGACTATGACAAGCATTTCAAAATTAAATAAATCGGTGACATGGGTCTAAGGGCTGAATTTAAATTATAGCGTTTGTGTTATACTGAGTTTTTGACAAAATTCTTCCTTGTTATTTGGGGTTAATGTATGATTCTTATGTTGAAAGAATTTTTAATAGTTAAACTTCTTTTCTGTGTTTATTTGATGTAAAGAAATGATAAAATCCTTTGTCTTTATCAATACATAGTATAAAATAAAGTCGCTTCCCGCGTCTGTCCCTATGTATGCTTAAATCTTTAAAACCACGAAACGGATTTAGTGAGGTTTTTCTTAATAGATAGAGTGATTCAAGAGGAAGGTTTATAAGTATAAAACATGCACGAAATAGTAATAGGTTAGGCGGTACGAAGTTCGCCGGGTCGACTAGTATTATTATAAGTGTCGATCTTTAAGAATGTTTGTTCGTTTTTCCTAGGTGAAGTTTCATCACATTCGTCAGAGAATGATTCAATAGATTCGGAGGAAGAATTTGATGACGGGTGAGCTATTATCATTTTAATTCAACTAAAATTTACTTTACCATTACTTACCTAGGTGCCTACTTCTAGGCATCTAAAAAAGCTTGAGTGCGTATAGTTATATGAATCACCTGATTGTCCGAAAAGTAAGATGATTCCGTGCTTCGGAAGGAACGTGAGGCCGTTGGTCCCGGCCGCAGTAGTGGTCGCTGTAGCCGCGGCGACAAGCTGGCCGCCTCACGTTGGTAATAAAGCATAAACTCGGCTAAACGTGGGTCCGGCTCTCAAGCTGGTGCCTCTGCCTAACCCTCCGGGGAATAAAAGGCGTGATATTATGTTATGTTAGTTATATGAATGTATGTACTAGAGGCTGCCCCGTGGTTCTCTTATAAACACTAAAATCCCGTTTTTTTCCGTTCCTATGGGAATTTTGGGAAATAATTCCTTTGTGCCTACACTCCTCAAGAAACCTGCATGCAAAATTTCAGCCCCGCTACGCCCAGTAGTTTCGGCTCCGCGTTGTCTGTCAGTCAGTCAGTCTATAACGGAAGAGTTTTATATACAGGGTGTTTCTGACAAGGCGGTAATAAATCAAAGGAGGGATTCTGCTCACCATACCTAACAACTTTCCCAAAGCAACATAGGTCGAAATCTCAAAACAAAAATCAGCCGTCCCGTACATTGACCCCGTCAGCTGATCGAACCAATGTATGGAACAGCTGTTATTTTTTTTGAGATTTTGACCCATGTTGCTTTGGGAAAGTTGTTAGTTATGATGAGCAGAATCCCTCCTTTGATTTATTACCCCCTTGTCAGAAACACCCAGTATATTGATTGTAAATTATTTTTTATTGTCAATCAGGTATGATGAAAACCTAATGGGCGATGAAGAGGACAGAGCTAGGCTGGCCGCTATGTCAGAGAAGGAGAGAGAACAAGAGATATTCAAGAGGATCGAGCGACGTGATCTTATGAAGACTAGGTGAGTTATTTTAGCCCGTCACTAGCAAGAATCTGTATTTAGGGTGCCTGGAACACAAACAAAGTGGGAGAAATACAGTCAGAACTCGAAAATTTACTTTGATATCTATCATAAGAATGTTTACCCCCCCATCATATCATAAGAATGTGAACCCCGATGGGAATTGAACGTGGACCAAATTTTAGTCAAATCACAGTCTATATCACTGCTACCTAGTATACTAAATTTATTATTTGGTTTCCCAATTTAATAACAGTTTGCAAGGACGATTTTTTTAATGTAATAAGGTTGTCTCTATTCCCCTTTTTTTGCTTTGTTTTTTGTTTTTTTAATATGATTATTTTTGTTTTACAATAAATTTAATTCTGAACGAGCTTTCCCGGCTTACTTCGTTACGCCGTAGAATATAAGATACTACAAAAGACTTGGCTCTATAGACTATGTTCTTTTGACTGCCCAGAATGACCGAATAAAAAACAAACAACAACAACAAACCACCTGTCAAAATATGTAAACAACGGAAAAAATATTGCACCTTGGGTTATATTATTTGAGTTTAGGTAAGGATCCCTATTTTTTTTGAAAATCTAATATAGCCTATGACACTCGGGGTTAATGTAGCTTCCTACCAGTGAAAGAATTTTTCAAATCGGTTCAGTATTTCCGGAGCCTATTCGTTACAAACAAACAAACAAACAAACAAACAAATCTTTCCTCTTTATAATATTGGTATAGATGAGAAGGTGGGTCGACCTCGATAAGTTGTAGTAGGCAATTAAAAGTACAGAATAAAATGTGGTTTTAAAGCTATTAGCTCCGGGTGCTGCTACAACCCTCCCTAGTTTAAAACTGTGAGGCGCAAAATATAATTTTTTCGTGTATTTTATTTATTCTGGCTAAAGTATTCATTTTTAAAGACTTCCTGATGCTAAATAACCGTCTCTCACATTATTATACATCGTTTTTGCAAGACAGAGTAACTGATTACTATGTTACGACTATCCATATACCAAATTTTATTTCAATCGGTTCAGTAGTTTTCAGTACAGAAAGACAGACATTCTACTTATTTCTACTCGTATTAATATTATTTATATCGTCTTACAAATAAAGATGGGAGATAGAGAGGAAGTTGCGTCTCGCTCGGCGATCCGCGGGGGGAGCACCGCGCAAGAAGAAGAGGCAAGACAAACAGAGCAGGACGGACAAGAAAGTTGCAGGTTTGTATGTTTTTATACCATTACTTCTAGCTGAGTTTTTGAACTTCGTTTCTAACGCCATCTAGTGTAACTGAGTTTTTGAACTTCGTTTCTAACGCCATCTAGTGTAACTGAGTTTTGAACTTCGTTTCTAACGCCATCTAGAGTAGCTGAGTTTTTGAACTTCGTTTCTAACGCCATCTAGTGTAACTGAGTTTTTGAACTTCGTT
The DNA here is from genome assembly GCA_951802225.1 of Euspilapteryx auroguttella. Taxonomy (NCBI): domain Eukaryota; kingdom Metazoa; phylum Arthropoda; class Insecta; order Lepidoptera; family Gracillariidae; genus Euspilapteryx; species Euspilapteryx auroguttella. The sequence continues at coordinate 1,273,566 of OX637666.1, forward strand.
TCTAACGCCATCTAGTGTAGCTGAGTTTTTGAACTTCGTTTCTAACGCCATCTAGTGTAGCTGAGTTTTTGAACTTCGTTTCTAACGCCATCTAGAGTAGCTGAGTTTTTGAACTTCGATTCTAACGCCATCTAGTGTAGCTGAGTTTTTGAACTTCATTTCTAAACCCATATATAGTGATGAAATTCGGTAAGTTATTTATGAGGTAGGTATAAAAATCAATCGAGGTTTGATTGTTTCGCTAAAATAAAAAAAAGGCTTTTACTGTCGTAGTACAGAATATGTTAATGTGATGTGTAATATGCAAAAAAAATACCAAATGAGAATAAAGAGAAAGGTTGCATGTTTGTTTAGACTTTCATGTTGTACTGAAATAAAATAGATGTAGTTCAGAAAGCTGTCCATTTAAAATTTGCCAAAAAGCTACAGAATGATTACGAAAAGACGCGAAGGTTGTTAGAAAAAGAAATGAGACTCTCTAGATAAGCAATGACCGAGTACCTTAGGCAGGTGATCAAATAGTATTTTTTTCACACGAGGTTAAACAATGTCTTATTTAAAAATGTATTTTTCTAAAATTAAGATTTTGGTTAGGTTTATAAGGTTAACACTTATAAAAATCATATTATATTGTTGTATTTGATCAGAACCGCCCCCGGAGCAGCCTAAAGAAACAGAGAAAGAGCAAGAAAAGCCTGCGCCCAGCCCGGGGGAGATACTGGACGAGCAGAAGGACGCTGGTAAATATTATAAAACTTTATTTTAAATTGGTGAATTAAACTTAACAGGTGCATCATAAGAAGATATGATACATACGTTTAGCTAACAAAGTTAATGTTGTTTAAATGTGCAGTAAAGGAAAAAACTTATTTTCTCTACTCTAACACCGTGTTGTATCAAACTAAATCATCCCAACTTTACTTTTCCAAAGGAGGAACTCAGCTCACCTAACCTAACCTTACAACTTTTCTAAACTGACACGGGGCTAATCCATAAACAAACATCAGCTG